>CM024791.1:589043-2989043 GCA_014281875.1 Nibea albiflora | reverse complement strand
AACCTTAAACTACAGCTAAGAGCCCAAATGTGTCTTCTCCTCTCAAATCATTCCAAAGTTCTCGAACACAATGAGCAGTTTCAGAGAACAATTAAAGAGTCTGAGTAGGTAAGCTTTAGCCAGAACAATCAGTACGTTTACATGCAGCAAGAAATTTGAATTTCTGATGGTATCAGACTTAGTTCGGACTTTTTAAAGTGCTTGTAAACACCTTAGTCCGATCTACTTCGGACCACATCAGACACCTCAAAATTGGATAAGAACACCTAGATAATTCCTTCATAGACTGATATTTAACACCATGTATACTCAGCAATCGGATCTGAAGCGGGTTTTGCATTCTGCACATGCACGACATTTTCCTCCAGGGCTTTCACCCGGAAGCCAAAAGACTCGTTGTTCTTTTTATATTTATTACTAGGACGAAAATAATGCAGGAAAAGTAAGCAGCTGTAGCGTCGTCCATCTCCTCGTATGTAATCTTTGTTTGAATGCCTTCAGCTCAGTTTCTGTTGCTGATAAGTAGAAGTCAACCAAGTAGCTCTTTGTTGAGAGAGCTACAGCGCCACCTAGCGTGACGGAGTCAGCTATGCTCCGGCTGTTTATCCGATTCTCTGAACAGCATGTATACTCAGAAAAGTGATCCGGTCTTATGCATGTCATTATCTGATACCATCAGAAATTCAAATTTCTTGCTGCATGTAAACGTACTGAATGACTGTTAGCCAATTAGCCCTTCAATAGCATGCAAATTGATTGTTACTGGGTGGGTTTCAGGTAGTTACATTAAAACAAAAGAACTGTTTAGAGACAATGATGACATGAAGTAATGGAAATACTTGTAGCTGTAGAACTGTTGCAGTAACTTCCATCACTCAGAGACAAGATATAGCAGTCTGGAGCTCAGGTCTGGTGACTGCTGTATTAAAAACACCTCTCTGTATCAAACAGGAACAGCAGTACAATGATGAAATCACTTTTAAAAAAACATTTTTTTTCACCTGTGCTGCTGTTTTTCCATCAGCACATGACCAAAGTGGTACAGAATGATATCAGCTGGTGTGTTCATTGTTGCTTTACCTGCTCAGTGTTGGTAAAATATCAGATAACCTCGCTCTGTGTCTCTGCACCAGGACATCCCATGTGTTTGTCTATAAATTGCAGGGGTGGTTTTCTTTTCAAAAACCATGCTAGCCATGCTGCATCTGTCATGAAGTAATGGGGAAAAATATGTATATATATATATCTGTCACAGTGACATTAGGAGAAGTCAACGCAGGTTTATGCATTTATTTTATCAGTATATATTCTTTACTATGATGAAGGCAGAAGGCTCCACAGGAGTGATGAGCAACAGCGGCTTGAACAGACAGAAACCTAACTAGATAAGGACATGTCTGGGACACTTTAGATGTTTCCTATCTTGTTAAAGGCATGGATGGGGGTTGAACCCATGATCTTTGGTTTACGAGACCAACGCCTTACCACTTGGCCACCACGCCACCTACAGCTTGGCCAGTGTATCATGCTGAGAAGGCACCCTCTGGCCACACCCATACCTGCTTCTGGGCCAGTCTGGTGACTTTGACCTTAGGCCTGTATGCTGGCATTAGCATAATAGTGATGTGGTCTGAAGAACCAAGGTAGCAGAAGGGTGAGGCCTTGTGTGCTCCTTTCTAAGTCGTGTAAACCAGGTCCAGTGTGTTATATACTTGGTATAACTGGGGAAACACACATCTCCAGCCACGATGAGTCCCTCTGGATGGCCTGTCTGTTGATTACTGATGGCGTTCAGTTCACTCATGGGGAAAAAATATGTATATATATATATATCTGTCACAGTGACATTAGGAGAAGTCAACGCAGGATTATGCATTTATTTTATCAGTATATATTCTTTACTATGATGAAGGCAGAAGGCTCCACAGGAGTGATGAGCAACAGCGGCTTGAACAGACAGAAACCTAACTAGATAAGGACATGTCTGGGACACTTTAGATGTTTCCTATCTTGTTAAAGGCATGGATGGGGGTTGAACCCATGATCTTTGGTTTACGAGACCAACGCCTTACCACTTGGCCACCACGCCACCTAGAGCTTGGCCAGTGTATCGTGCTGAGGAGGCACCCTCTGGCCACACCCATACCTGCTTCTGGGCCAGTCTGGTGACTTTGACCTTAGGCCTGTATGCTGGCATTAGCATAATAGTGATGTGGTCTGAAGAACCAAGGTAGCAGAAGGGTGAGGCCTTGTGTGCTCCTTTCTAAGTCGTGTAAACCAGGTCCAGTGTGTTATATACTTGGTATAACTGGGGAAACACACATCTCCAGCCACGATGAGTCCCTCTGGATGGCCTGTCTGTTGATTACTGATGGCGTTCAGTTCACTCATGGGGAAAAAATATGTATATATATATATATCTGTCACAGTGACATTAGGAGAAGTCAACGCAGGATTATGCATTTATTTTATCAGTATATATTCTTTACTATGATGAAGGCAGAAGGCTCCACAGGAGTGATGAGCAACAGCGGCTTGAACAGATAGAAACCTAACTAGATAAGGACATGTCTGGGACACTTTAGATGTTTCCTATCTTGTTAAAGGCATGGATGGGGGTTGAACCCATGATCTTTGGTTTACGAGACCAACGCCTTACCACTTGGCCACCACGCCACCTACAGCTTGGCCAGTGTATCGTGCTGAGGAGGCACCCTCTGGCCACACCCATACCTGCTTCTGGGCCAGTCTGGTGACTTTGACCTTAGGCCTGTATGCTGGCATTAGCATAATAGTGAAGTGGTCTGAAGAACCAAGGTAGCGGAAGGGTGAGGCCTTGTGTGCTCCTTTCTAAGTCGTGTAAACCAGGTCCAGTGTGTTGTTTCTCCATGCTGGAAAGTCAGTGTGTTGGTATTACTGGGGAAACACACATCTCCAGCCACAATGAGTCCCTCTGGATGGCCTGTCTGTTGATTACTGATGGCGTTCAGTTCACTCAGTGGCTTGTCTCTATCATTGTTAGTTGGGAGGGATGTAAACTGTGGCTAGCAGGATGGCTGAAAACTCCCTCGGTAGGCCTGCACTTGAGGATCATAAACTCAAGGGGTTAACAATATTTGCAAACCAGTACAGTGTCCTGACACCAAGCATCCCTGATGGTAACACAGACCCTGCCACTGCGGGTCTTACTTCCTTCAATAAGGGCACTGTCTCCTCAGTAGCATGTTAGCCAGTTGAGCTGGTTGGCAGAGTCCAGTATGCTGTGGTTGGCACAGCCGCGAGCTTACCTGACTTCTGCCTCCTCACGCACTGCCTGCGGCACTTCCTCTGCGGGTGTGCTGCAGTAGTGGGGGTTGTCGATGAAGTGGGCCGCCGGAGTACACCCAAAGTTATGTAGCTCCTTTGCATGTGCAGGGTTTCTGGTGCAAGTGAAACAGTTAAATCTGCAGTGTTTGAAGTAGGAAAGTAGGAGTGGCCTCGATAAAGCTGTTATTAATCAGAGATATACAGGGTTATTTCCTGATTGTTTCACAGTGGTTACATTCAGCAGGTATAGACACACCCACAACAACTCACCTCAGCTCCCCTCACCTCCCCAACACTGCACCCCCCACCACCGGTTGCCGGTTTGCCTGTCCCTGTGTGAACAACGCACTTTGGGGGGCTGTTTATTAACTATGTTAGAATGTTAACTGTGTTTTCATTAGAATCAGCTGGAAATCATAATTGTTACCTTAGAATTGGCTTAAAAAAACGTATCACTATCATTTTTTTCTAACAACACAGATTAAGACCGTCTTTCAACCTTAAACTACAGCTAAGAGCCCAAATGTGTCTTCTCCTCTCAAATCATTCCAAAGTTCTCGAACACAATGAGCAGTTTCAGAGAACAATTAAAGAGTCTGAGTAGGTAAGCTTTAGCCAGAACAATCAGTACGTTTACATGCAGCAAGAAATTTGAATTTCTGATGGTATCAGACTTAGTTCGGATACTACCGGACTTTGTTGAGAGAGCTACAGCGCCACCTAGCGTAACGGAGTCAGCCATGCTCCGGTTGTTTATCCGATTCTCTGAACAGCATGTATACTCAGAAAAGTGATCCGGTCTTATGCATGTCATTATCTGATACCATCAGAAATTTAAATTTCTTGCTGCATGTAAACGTACTGAATGACTGTTAGCCAATTAGCTCTTCAATAGCATGCAAATTGATTGTTACTGGGTGGGTTTCAGGTAGTTACATTAAAACAAAAGAACTGTTTAGAGACAATGATGACATGAAGTAATGGAAATACTTGTAGCTGTAGAACTGTTGCAGTAACTTCCATCACTCAGAGACAAGATATAGCAGTCTGGAGCTCAGGTCTGGTGACTGCTGTATTAAAAACACCTCTCTGTATCAAACAGGAACAGCAGTACAATTATGAAATCACTTTTAAAAAAACATTTTTTTTCACCTGTGCTGCTGTTTTTCCATCAGCACATGACCAAAGTGGTACAGAATGATATCAGCTGGTGTGTTCATTGTTGCTTTACCTGCTCAGTGTTGGTAAAATATCAGATAACCTCGCTCTGTGTCTCTGCACCAGGACATCCCATGTGTTTGTCTATAAATTGCAGGGGTGGTTTTCTTTTCAAAAACCATGCTAGCCATGCTGCATCTGTCATGAAGTAATGGGGAAAAAATATGTATATATATATATCTGTCACAGTGACATTAGGAGAAGTCAACGCAGGTTTATGCATTTATTTTATCAGTATATATTCTTTACTATGATGAAGGCAGAAGGCTCCACAGGAGTGATGAGCAATAGCGGCTTGAACAGACAGAAACCTAACTAGATAAGGACATGTCTGGGACACTTTAGATGTTTCCTATCTTGTTAAAGGCATGGATGGGGGTTGAACCCATGATCTTTGGTTTACGAGACCAACGCCTTACCACTTGGCCACCACGCCACCTAGAGCTTGGCCAGTGTATCGTGCTGAGGAGGCACCCTCTGGCCACACCCATACCTGCTACTGGGCCAGTCTGGTGACTTTGACCTTAGGCCTGTATGCTGGCATTAGCATAATAGTGATGTGGTCTGAAGAACCAAGGTAGCGGAAGGGTGAGGCCTTGTGTGCTCCTTTCTAAGTCGTGTAAACCAGGTCCAATGTGTTGTTTCTCCATGCTGGAAAGTCAGTGTGTTGGTATTACTGGGGAAACACACATCTCCAGCCACAATGAGTCCCTCTGGATGGCCTGTCTGTTGATTACTGATGGCGTTCAGTTCACTCAGTGGCTTGTCTCTATCATTGTTAGTTGGGAGGGATGTAAACTGTGGCTAGCAGGATGGCTGAAAACTCCCTCGGTAGGCCTGCACTTGAGGATCATAAACTCAAGGGGTTAACAATATTTGCAAACCAGCACAGTGTCCTTGGCCACCATGCCAGGACAGCAGACAGCTGTCAATCAAAGCAGCCGTGCTCCTGATTCTTTTTAAGGCTCGTTCAGACAGGCCCCAGTGCTGTGGCGAGAACGCAGGTCTTTCCATTCATTTGAGTGGGTAGTGCTTTTTGGTAAAGGTGGTGCGAGCCGCAGGGGTGTCTGCTAAAAAAAGAGCAGAGAAGTGATCACAGCTCTCAACAGACACACAACAGGTGGGTTGTATGTATGTATATAATTTAATGTATATTATTATTATAATGTATATATATATAATTTATTTTATTTCCACCATACAGCTTCCCAAACAGTCAACCATTGTATTTTTTTGCGCACTTACAATCCTGACTTCATTAAGTGCAGCTTTGTGAACGGAGGTACGAGGCAGTGCCCAGTGTGTCAGTGTGGGCGAGTGGACTGTTGTTGTTTTTGATTTCGTTATAGAATAGCAAATATACTTCATTGATCCCTTGAGGGGAAATTCTTTTCTTTTTTTTTACATGCATTTTTACCCGGAATACAACCACACACACCAAGGGCTCACAGACATGTACATGTGGAGACGGTGGAGTGATGGGTAGCCACACAGAGCAGCACCTGGGAGCAGTTAATGGGTTTGATAACTTGCTCAAGGGCACCTCGGCAGTGCCCGGGTGAACTGACACCTCTCCAGCTGCCAGTCTACCTTCCATACTTTGGACATACAGGACTTGAACCAGCCAGACTGAGCTACTGCCCCTCCTTATTATTGAATATGAATCAAACTAACTGTGAGATCATCAGAACATGACTAGACCTGAAGGAAACGTTGTTTAATTAAACATCGTTCTCAGAGAAAATTGTCACTTGTCTCAGAGATATTATTTTTTGTCTTTGAGATATTAATTATATTCTGTTATTTGTTGATGAACTGCAGTCTTGCCAAGTTAGTTAAATTAATTTGGCCTTTGATTTCATTATTTATTTACCATTTATTTATGTATTTACTTACATGCTGTTATTAATTTGTCTGCTGTTGTTCTATTTTCATATGAGGACATTTGACTGCTTAGATTTAGCTTCAATGAAATGTAACCTGACTAATTCAAATAGTGATTATTGTTTGATTATGTATGGGAGCTAACATTCATCTCTATTCATTAAGTGTAGTCAACACATTTCTGCCAAACTATGAGTGCTTTGTGTGTGTGTGTGTGTGTGATATGTGTGTGTGATATGTGTGTGTTAAATGGGTTGACTTCCACATAAAGAGGAAGAAACAACAAGATATGATTTATATTACTGCCTTGATCTCAACAAAGTTACCAATGAAAGAGTTAAAACTTGCTAATGTAAATATTTGCACCCTAAAAATGAAGTGACTGAGATAACAGAAGCATTATCGTGTTAGCACTATCCAAAATTCACTTAGATGATATATTTAATAACGCAGCAGTTAGTATTCAACTATGAGGATGGTGTAGCAGCATGTATTATGTATGTATTATGTAATAGTACTAATACATTCAATGTGTTTCCACTACACAGTAATGTAGTAGTACCCAGGTTCATGCATTCAGTATTAATAAAGCCAATTTGTTTGTCCAAACCCAACAATGAAAATGAATGCAGTCATTTTGAGTGCATTCGTACTATTACATAAATCTTGCTTCGCATTAAGTTTGTTAGTTTATTTATATTAAACTATGTAATTCAAATGGATGGAAATTTTGTGGCTTTTTTTTTTTTGGAGTGTAGGTACAGGCTATGACTAATGCATATAACTTGGTGCAAGAAAACCAACAAGTGTGAATAAAGACAGATTGGTCAACTTGTGTTTTAGTCTCTTTCGTTCAAATGATCTCAGTTCGGTGTAGTGACCAGAACTTAGTGCTTGTAAGAAAGACAAAGGTGCCAAAAGCAGAACGTAGAGTCGTTTTCCGGAGATCATTGAAAACATTTGTGAAGAGTCATTTGGAGAGGATGTTAGCAATGTACTGGAGAAGGATAATCCAGATGAAGTCTTATTGTATTATTTATGCAAGTGATTGAGAAACACAACACAGTTAGAAAGCATAACATCAGGATGCTGAGAACTGAGGGAACTGGTGAAACAACGGGGTTTTTAGGAGGTAATGTTAATTATATAATGGCAATAAACAAAACAAAACATACATATCTTCAAGTGTAATGGAACTGTAACTGCTTGTTTCCATGATAATGTAAATGATTTAAGGAGGAATAGGTAGAACCTCCACTGTATTAACGAAGGATTTAATAATGCAGAATAAGACGTGTGAATTTAAACTGGCAAAAGCTACAATTATGCATGTTGAGTGCTTAATAAATCTAAGTTTCAGGTTCATCTTCTGTTTTGTATTATGCTCACCCAGTTTCTCTTTTCTGCACCTTTGTTTCTCTGCCTCTGTATTTTTTGTTTGCTCTCAAACAAGGTGTCTGTGGGGAGAAAGGGACCACGTCTGAGCCAAGGCATCCATAAACAAGCTGTAAACACGCTAACGGAGCTCATAATAGTGGTGACAGCGAGGAGTGGGGAATTTCACTTAGCAAACAAGCAAAGTTTTGCAGCTCATTGTCAGATTTTCTGGGTCATGGAAGATTTTGATGAGCTCATTAAAGGTATGGATGTGGGTCATAGCCATGATCTTTGGTTTACAAGACCAACGCCTTACCACTTGGCCACCACACCTGACACTTGAGCTGTAATTATGTGTTGCTGTCTAGCATAGTGTCTTTGGCCATTAGTACAAAATACAGTTTATAACAATTTCACCAGTTATCCATGCATATGCCTGCCAACAGATACGGTCAGCGCTTGGACAAGAAGTCGAGAAATATACTTGAGATCTGATCTGTGACAAATGCGACATGCTGTGTAAGTTAGTTACTGTAGATTTCCAAAGAAAACACCTTGACTCTTCCTGCCGTGAGAAAATGCTACTTGTTTTGCTTCACACAAGCAAAGCTGATTACAGATTTTCTGGGTCATGAAAGATTTTGATGATCTTGTTACAGGCACGGACAGGCACCAAGCTTTGGTTTACTTATCCTTTGGCCAATGTGCCCCCTCGCCTTTGCATCTGTGCAATGTTGCTGTGTACCACTTTCATATAAAACTGTTGCAAGGAGAAACATTCAAGTCCTACACATAAGCCCGGCACACATAATACACGCACTATGGTTGTGTTCACATATGAGTGTCAGGAGTGGTGGCCCAGCAGTAAGGGATTGGTCTTGTAAACTGAAGATCTTGGGTTGGACCCTCACCCAGGCCTTTAATATCGGAAAAAGATTCCAGGAAAATGTGCAATGAGCTACAAGAAAGACTTTGGTAAGTAAAATTACCCCTTTTATCAACACTCTGTGTTGAGAGGTTAGAGAAAGAGAGCATGTTTGAGCCAGGTGACAAGACAGACCTTATCGGGTAATGGGCAACTCCTGTGCTGTAAACAGTCAAGAAGGGAGCAGACTTTCATCCATTTATTTAAACTTTATTTAAAAACCATGGCCAGACAAGCAGCAGCACAAACTAACAAGATAAAGCAGACCCAAAACAAAACAGACAGTGTTAGACACAATCCAAAAAATAATAATAAAAGTGTGGTACAAGCCATGAATTCAACAATATTAGTTAAAACAGTGGCACCACCATCATTCTTGTCTTAAAAAATGATTTAAAAGCATCCAAGGAAATCAGATGTTTGAGTTGTATAACATTCTGTATTACATTCCAGTCTGACAGTGTAGAGTATCCAATAACACCCTTCAAGTATTCATTCATTCCATCATTTCTTACGCCCGTTGCAGCTGTTTTGTACTTTAATGCAGATGCTATTTACTAGTTTGTTGAAATAGTTAAAACAGTTTTTTAACTATTTGACTTGTACCTGTGTTTACAAAGGTTCCTGGAGCAGCAAGGCTTCCCCTTGTAGTAACTGCAATGAAGAACAGAGCAGTTAAGTTTCATATTCTGGTTTGACCTTCCCATTCCAACTTTTCTAACTATTTCTAGTGTATTCAACTGGAAAGAAGAGCCACAGCTTTCCACGTACCATTCATGGAGCTTCCTAATACTACCCCATGCCGTGTCTGCCAGCAGCATTAAAGGAATGGATGGGGATCATACCCCTGATCTTTGGTTTACAAGACCAACACCTTACCACTTGGCCAACACACCCCTAAACACACGCGGTCTTATCATTTATCTGATGCTGATTGAGATAAATGACGTCAACGTTCATAAAATGACAATTCATAACATTAGATGCTGCAGTGAGTCCGAATATGTTTATATGCAGCCATTAACCTAACGACTTTTTCCAACACCATTCTGCATCACAAATCATTTAGGTCAGCACACAAGTAAGTGAAGTGTGGAAAAACACATGCTGACCCTCCAAATGTCACAAACAGGAGGAAGTACACACATCAGCAGCAAAACACATGCAGGCTTGAGTGTTTGTCACTGTGTAGCGATCACTATTATTAGTCTTGAGTCAGTCTGCTGAAGAGTCCATTTCCTTGCATTGTAATTCAAGTGACACTTGAAAATTGTAGAGAATACGAGAGCGTAGAACAGTGTGTGTGTGTGTGTCACTCGGCCCGGTGACAACAGATCATTCAACTGAAATTACTAACCAAAGGTAGCTGTTACAGTGTCTCTCAGCCCTAAATTCACACACGTTCATGCTGATTTTTATTTCCTTGTTGAGGTTTGCCCTTTGGTTCTTATTTCCCTTCTAACTTGTCAGTAGAGCACTCAAATGTGAAACAAATCTAACGGAGAGAAATACAGAGGAAGTGAGAAAGTGACTATTTGGAGGTCAAACAGCAGAATCTCGGTGAATGTGGTGAAAGCTGTCAGATATTTTTTATCAGTAATCATTTAATGCTGCTGCCTTAATTCATTTTTTGACAGCTGATGGGAGTAGACACTTAGATATTGTCACATTTTACGCTGATATGTGGAATATTCTAGCAAACAGTTGCCTGTTTTTTTTGTGTCCACTAATTCACAAGAAAATGATCTGCCTGTTTAGATGGTAAATGCTCCACAATGTTCACTAGCTAGTTGCTAAATGAGTCTGTGTGTTTATCAGAGCTTAGAGTCGGAGTCGGAAACGACATATCATAGCGTTTTATTCAGTTTTAGTGGAGGTTACATTTTGAGCAGCGACCCCTTTCTGACAGTGTTTCTACACTACTCAGCCAGAGGGACATCCTACCTGTCTCTGATTGGCCGGTGCTCGTTGCCTTCGTTGCTTGCTTCGTTTGGCCATGAGGACTGAGATTGGTCAAGGTGAGGGCGAGAATGTCAGCCAATCACAGGCTTTAAGTTACTAAAACGCTCCTTAAAAACCTAACCCAACCTAACAGTTATAAAATGTTGGTATTGTTACTATGTATAAGGATAACAATGTAACAATATAAAAACAGTGTGACAGTATCCATCCAAATTCATAGAAAACATTTAGTAAAGTTCAAGTCATTCAGCAAAAGAAAATGCAAATGAATGTTTGTGTGTATCCATTACCTTCGTGTTCATATTAAGAGTTGGTTTGAAAGACAGAAAGCAGGCAGCAGACATTTGTGTTTGTTTCGTGTATTTATGAGCAATCATGGATAGATTATAGAGCCATGAGAGCCTGAAACAAAAGATCAGCCATGTGATTATTGGACTGTCAGATTAAGAGCATCAAAGAGGTGAAACTCACTGTGAACTTCAGGTGGGATACACCCTGGACAAGTCACCAGCTCATCACAGGGCACAGACAACTGTATCAATTTGAAAGGTGATGAAGTGTCAATGATCCGTTCACAACTTGTCTCCATTGCCCACAAGTGCAAAGAAAAAATAATTGACTGCAGGTTTAATGTCTGATTAATTTTACCAACAACCAAGTTGGTCTAATTAGGAGCTCTAAAGTATAAGTACTGCATGCACAGGCTAAAAGATGGAGTGGGGGTGATGAAGCAGACATGTTTCTGCCAGAGACCAGCAGAGGAGTTGCCACACATTGACGTGATTCCTCGCAGTGCATATTTTCTGCTCATCATTCTGTCACCGCAGAACAAAACAGCTCTGAAAAAAAAAAAAACAACAGTTTGCTCCTTTTTGTTATGATTTCCACACTAAAGCACTTGAACATATGACAAGTTGTGTTTACTGTCAGAAGACTGGGAGCTCTTCAAGTACTTAGTCGTGGGTAAAGAATTCAGAGTGACATGGCGTGGCTTTCAACAGGCCCACTGAGCATGGTCTGTCCAAAAAGAACCATGCCTCCATAAACAGCAGAGCTCTGCATTATTGATGAGGCCCGGATGACACTTGGTGTTTGCTGGTGGAGGTTCACACATTTTAAATCACAGATTCCGTCGCTGATGTATTATTCTGTCATATTTGCATGCAGCACCTTCACTGCAGTGCGTCTGATATATTCTGCTTTTTCTTCCTCGGCACATTAGAAACTAGTGTTTTCACCTTGTTTTGTCTGAAAATACTTTTGACTAAAAATATTGCATGAATTAGTCCGAATCGTATTCATTCAAATATATATTGTTGAACTGCTTTAGCACCGTATTCCAGCAGGACTTCATTACAAAATGGGGAGATAATCCCACAAAAATGACATCTGGTTAAGTTCAAGTGACAAACCGTCACGGAGGCCTGGGGGAAATCATGTGATGTTCTTATAGAGTCACAGAGTGAGCAGAGGGGGAACGTTGGGTCGACACAAATGTAAGTTTAATGTAAGAGACAGCTGTTCATTTCCAATTTCCATCTGACATGTTTGTCACGTTTGCTCCCTAACCTTAACTTACGTCATTGTGGTGACCGTGGGCCCAAGTTAACCATGCCTAATGTGTTTTTCCTTTACATCTGCTCTGACAGGTTCACATTTGATCTGCTCTGCCTTACCCATGATAACTCTGGTGACGATTTTATTCAGACAAATGGGACAAATGAAATAATAATGTAAAGGTTTTGAGCCATACAAGAAACAAGCTACCATCCATGGTGGCTTCAGGGCTGTCCACATGTCAGACTGTCTTTGGGCCAAACACTGCAACCCAGATGGTCCAGATGGTCGGGTCAGCACCTTACAGGATATTTCTTTGTCATCAGTGTGCGTGTAAAGTGCCATACTGTTTTATTACTGTATGTAGTGATTTACAATCTTATTACATTTTAATTGCCCTCCTGTTGTAATAATCTCCATACATTTTCACATTTTCACCTTTGTCTGAGACTGTAATGGAATGTTTAGATTCTCTCATTGTCTGTGGACACACCTTCTCATTCAATGTTTTTTCTTTTCATGATTTTCTACATTGTAGATTCACATTGAAGATACAAGAAACTATGAACTAACATGGATGGAATTATGCTGTCATCCAAAAATTTGAAAGAAAGCAAAATATTAATTCAATCATTTTCTCTAGGAGCTTATCAAAGTCAACTGAGGCAGGGCAGGGTACAGTACACTCTGGACAGGTCCCGGTGCACAGCAAAATGTGCTTCATTTTAGATTCTTTAAAGCAGCCATTCTTTGTACTGAGCACTTGTTGGCTGCTTTCCCTTTGCCTCTGCAGTCCATCTCATCTTGGACCATTTATGGAGCTATCTGGGTGGCTTTGGCCATAGATGGGGATTGAGAGACAAGGTATTTTTAACCACAGGTTAAAGACATGGATGGGGACCAAACCCATGATCTTTGATTTACAAGATCAATACCTTACCACTTAGCCACCATGTCCATTGACATGGATATCTGTGTGAAGACGACTCAGAGACAAGGAAAGCTTGCACATTAGTTGTTCATTAGCATTTCCAAAGTGATCTGACAGGATTATCCTGGTCAAATTGGATTCAATCTTGATCTGAAGGCTGGATTTGGGCATTTCAAAACTTAAGGCAGATATCTGGATCATCTTGATACCAAACATTCAGGATCATTTGGATCCCACCTCAGTGGTGGATTTCACGTAGATTGACCAAGTCTCAATACCCAGTTTTCAGATCAGATCTATATTTAATCCAATCCAACCAGGATAATCCTGTCAGATCACTTTTGAAATACTGGACCCTGATGATTACAGATTTCAGCTCATATACCAATCTTGAGGACTACTAAATGTAAACTAGTTGACCACAAGAGCATGAATTATTTTATCATTATTTTCCTTCAGAATAATATTCTGACAATTTAGTGTCTGCTTAGTCACTTTTTCTGGACCCTCTAACTGCATCTCCCCTCAGTGAGATGTTCAGTTGTCACAGAGATAGCTCACGTGCCAATCACATGTCTGATTTCCATACTTATACATATATTCATATCTATAAGCATAAGTCTGTGTTGACAACAAAGCAACCTCCATTGGAGGAAAGCTCCAGAAAAGGTACACCCTGGACCGGTCGCCGGAGGACAGCAAAATCTGTTTTATTTTAGATTCTTTGAACAGCCATGTTTTGCTTTGTAGCTTTGCACACTCTTGGCATCACCCATCAGATTCATGAGATCGTCACCTGGAATTTTTTGAAAGAGTTCCCAGAGGCACTGAGCACTTGCTTGCTGTGTTTCCTCCACTCTGCGGCCCAAGTCACCTTAAATCATCTTAATGGTGTTTAGGTAAGACATGATATGATGGCCAAGAACTGATGGTCTCAAATGCAGACAAGACAATAAATTCCACTAATTAACTTCTGACACCTGTTAATTGAAAACCATTCCAGGAGACGCCTCATGAAGTTGGTTGAAAGAATGAGTGTGTGTAAAGCTGGGGCAGGATGTGTTCACTGACCTGCTGTGGTTTTGTTAAGAACACGGCAGCAATGCAACACATCACAACACACTTAATCTAATGAGAAATCAAATGATTCATCAACAGATAAAGTAATCATTAGTTTGAACCACGAGAATCACAGTGATGAAACAACTCTGAGGGAAAGTTAGGCAATATATATATATGAAATGTTTGTTTTTTCATCTCTGCTCTTTTGTGTGTTTTGATTGTTCTGAAAGAAAATGAGACACTTACTTATTTTACAGAACAAAGATGTGATTCAAATCTAGTTTTGCTGCTCATCAACCCTCTCATACCTCCTTACCTTCTTTTTCTTTTATTTTCCTTCCAGTCATCCTCATCAATTAAGACAAGAGTGCTCAGAGTCGACATCCTCTCACCACACTGCTATGTTAAGTACAATAAACAAAAGCAAAGCCCACAAACCATAGGCACATAATGACACAAGTTTCCAGGCAATTTCTCTCTCTCTCTCTCTCTGTCTCTCTCTCTCATCTCTTTCTCGACAACAAAAGAAAAAAACACTTCAGCATCAACAGTCTTTCTCTCTCTGCAGTTGCAATCCTTTATTTAATCTCTGTCTTTAAAGTCTATTCACAGACTTTACAGCCACCATTACAATTTTCCCAAAGCAGTAAACAAAATGCAAATTGTATGCATTAGTTTGTTTATTTATGTAGTCGGCGCAGAGAAATGATGGGACAAGGAGGAAGGGGAAGAGGAAGAGGAAGGGGAAGAGGAAGGGGAAGAGGAAGGGGAAGAGGAAGGAGGTGGAAATAAGATTTAGCTGTGTACATTTTTTAAAAAACTATTTTAACATGGGGTCTTATGGAGACTCATTTTGGAGCTTTTTCAGCAGTTTTGAATGCAAGCCTTTTGCTTGTAACAGCAGAGTATTTCCACACTGTTTAGCTACTTTTACTGAAGTAATAGATCCCAGTACTTCTTCCACCTCTGCATACACACAGGAACATGTTCCTCATAGATAACTTTACAATATGACTGCTGTAATATGATGACTCTCCACAGTTATATGTGAGATTTAAAGCATTGTACAGTGTTTAGTTTTTAGTTTTCATTCATTGCTTCCTCCAACTTCCTGGATCACCTCAATGAGGCAACGCTCTCCTCTTGGCTCATACTTGGCAACATGTTTAGCGGCAGTGACGCTGACCACATCATTATTTGATGATCACGGCAGATCATCAGATTGCACGATCACATTGTTGGAAATGAAAAATCCACTTCTTGTTGCCACACAGCCCTGACTGGAAAGTCCTGGGAGCACCATGGAAGCTGCGGAAAAGGCTTCACGGTGGCTCTGGTAATATAAACGTGTTGATTCTTCCGTCATAAAAGCCAAAGATCTTTGACACCACCACGGAAAGCAACAAAGGCATTGCTAGGTTCAAGTTTTTTGTTTTAATATAACACATTACATAATCAGGTCATGTAATAATAATAATCACATAAACAGCAGCACTTATTCTGTTCTTACTGCCAGAGACAGACACTGTCTGCCATAGTGTCGGCAGTAGATTAATGTCGGTAGAGTTGGAGAGCTGCCAAAAAACTCTCTCTGTCAATCTATTTGTACTTTAAGTTTATGATGGGCATTGGATAAGGACACATCATGTGATGAGGGGAATATTTCATTATTGCTATAACATTTGTTTTAATAAACAAAGCTAGAGCTATGTAGTTTTTAAAAAAGTGTGTATTTTGTGAGGGATGCAGGGAAAAGAGAAGACAGAGAGAAGGATGCAGGAAACTGTTGTCATTTTTTTCTGAAACGGAAAGATCTGCAAAAAAAATAAATGTGTTGTGCTGATTCCTGTGCCTGTGTGAAGCGTGGGCTGGGCTGCGTGGGAAAACAAATAAGTGTTAGGACTCTTGAAGAGTGTGTATTTGTATTGACAGTTGAAAATGGGACATATTGATATATTTCAGAGTTTCCTCAGGACACTAGGATGCTCCATTTAAAACCAGGACTGCAAACCGGGACATGTGGTCACCCTAATTTAAACGTTCTCATTTTTATTACGCCAAAGTTTGTCTTCTGTCACTGTCATCTCGGACAGAGAGAAAAAAAACTCAAACAGAACACAGCAGCTTTTCTTCAAGGAAACTATAGATTCAGGGGCTGTGGATTTCACTTCTCCACTCGGGTTGCACAGAGGGAATACAATCCAAACAAACAGAGCCTGCCGTATACATAACGAGCACAAAATTGCTGCAGAAAAAAAATGAATGCATGAATGGATGACAGCCATGACATCAAGAGACAGTAAAATAAAACCTTTCGCCAGCCAAGCAACAATTACATAAATACCAGCCTGATTACTGTATATAAATTCATTTCCATATAAATGTCTTTCTCCTGTTGAGCAATCAGGGGTCATCCACAACATCCAAACTCAATTTCAAATTCAGGAATCACACAGACAAACAGAAAGATAAAGTCACAGCCAGGCTGGTCTCTCTGCATAAACATGCATATAAATCTGGTATATAAGACAGTGGATTCTTCTGTTTGTTTCTTCCGCTTCCCCTTCCTCCTTCTCAAACACACGTTTGAACATCTGTTGAAGCTGTTCCTTGAATTTTAAGTCAGAGTTTACGTCTCCTACTTTCTACTCACAGACGTCGATTCCTCACACACACAGTCACATCTCCTGCATATCATCAAAACATGCTGCTGCTTTTAGATGTGTGTAATGTCTGTAAATGTAATCAGTGTGTGGGTGTGTGTGTGTACAGTAGTAAATAAATGCACATACACTCTGCAAGTGTAGAACACTATTGAATGAGTTATTATTTATTCATGTATGCATACGGTGCATTCCTGAAGCTTATAAGTTGAGTCATGCCGTGTCTTCAAATACAGCTCTTTCACACCATAGCTTCTTCATTTTAGAACTGGTTGTCCCCTGCATGCATTTTTCTTTTTTCGCAGATTTAATTTTACATCTGAAATTCCTGAAATGGATTGGATAAAGTGATACAATGTTATACAGCAGAGTTATTTTAGCGTTATGGTTGGGTTATGGGAGTTAACAAGCTGGCTGTCTCTTAGAAAACTCACATACCCACATGGAAAGAACCTATATGAGGATATATGCACATATATGAAACCTATATGCAGAATATCTGTGCATATATGCAGTATATACATTGTATATGCGCATATATGATAATATATATGCCACATATATATGGCATATATGATAATATATGCCATATATATAGCATATATGTGTATATATATGCCACATATATGCTGCATATAGGCAAAATTTAGGTAGATATATGTGCATATACAGGAGAGGGCATATAGGTCTCCTATATTGCTTCTTTATATCCACATACAAGTCCCATATGTACATACAAGGTATGTCTCTATTGTAGAGTGTTACATAGGTACTTATCTAGGTAAACATATAGGGGTGGCCATGGCCGTGGTTAGCAGTTCAATTCCCACCCTCACTGCTGGAAGATTGGAAGGTGTGTTCTGACAGGTGCCAGCTGGATGGGTTAAATGTGGAAGAATAACTTTACATGTAAATGTGATTAAACACGTTAAATTAAGGTGAGAATATATATGTATGTGTACTGTGACGCCCGCCTATACCTGTTAGGCTGCTATGCGTTTTCATCATAATGAAATGGTTTGTCTTTTTCCAAGGTGATCAGCTGATCGGGAGCACCTGGGCTCAGTCGTCGCTTGCTTCCCTCGCCTGCATCCACACCGCTTTGGCGTTTCCTTTATTTTCACCTTGCAACATTTCACCTTACTTGATCACTACACCCACATTTACATGACTGAAACTACTGACATACACACCTCATACCTGCGTTATTTTAGCTTGTGTTACTTTATTTAAATAAATATACTTTTCTATTGGCTCTGCACTGTGTCTCTCCCGTTTTCGTTCATGTAATATATAAAAGGGGCCAGTTTTGTATGTGTAGCATATATTTGAAACCTATATTAAAACGTATATGTTTATATAGGTTCTTTCCGTGTGGGTAGACGCAGTTATCTATCGCAGACAGTGGCAATAAAGCACCTGGACACAATACAAATTCACCAAAGATGGATGAATTATTTCTGGGACTTCGCAGCGCAATGTCTCTATTCCACTGTATCTTCACAAACAAAGATAAAACCTTCTGCTCTGTTTGAAAGACAGTTCCTGATTGACTTGGACCATGAAACACATTCTCTGGAAAGACAGAGCCATGCAGCAGGTATGAAGTAAAAAACACATCATACAACACTGTTAGGATTATCATACTGGAAGAATAAACAGGTTGCCAGTCAAGTGTCCCACTTTGGTTTGTTTGTTCCCACTTCAAACAATGCAGCATCACAAGAAATCCCCCGGGACAAAGGAACATTTCTGAAGGTCCTTCTTGGCATGTCCTTGAAAGCCGTAGTGATGGAGGAACAAGCAGCCATAAAACTCTTTCCTGGGGCTCTGAAAGCACACAGCCTGCCATCCTACTTCGAGAAGTTTGTTCACTTGCTTGTGTCTTGACCTGTGGACACACTTAAGGTATTAAAGAATCATTATCATTAAACATTTAAAAACATGGAGGGAAACTGCACTCCTTCAAAATGGCATATTATAATTTAAACTCCAGAATTACACCCCAGCTGTCCTTTGAATGGTAAATGCCTAAACACACAGCTACAAGAGCAAAGCTAATTAGAATCTGTTTTGTTTTCCCCAGTTTTTGAATGTTCCTAATGCTTTTGCAAAACCAGACTTTAAATTATGAATGTCCCTGTTGACTTTGTAATGTACAATTAAATAATAATATTGCTTTATTTCAACTGGGTCATGGTTTCATGGCTTTAGGAATCAGTCATACTGTTTCAGCTTATGTAACTGATGCGTTCTCACAACATCAATGAAAAGAAATTCAATGTGGCAACAATCAGATAAAAAGCCAAACGTGAAGGGTCTGAGAAGTCACTAAATCTAATGAGAAAGTCACCAAGTTGGCGACACTGGGATGGACACGTTTCTGTACCAAGCACAGTACATCAGGTCAATAAAGTAGAAGAAAACATTGAAAAAAGGGTTAATATTCAGAGTGAAACTGAAACTTGAAAGCTTTATCCACAGAGACTACTCTTACATTTACCTCATTATTTGACAGCCTTGTTTAATATCTATGTTGATATCATAACAGGACAGAAAAAGATCATCTTATATACATGGTATGGACCTCACTAGATAACAACCCCATAAAAACACAACGATTACACAAGCACGTTTCTGGTGAATGGAGACTATAACTGTTCTAATTATGGACACCAAGAATCTATGAAAATTTGAGAGGCACACTACTTTAAAATGACTTTAATTATTATTTCTATAATAAATAAATATTTGAAATGATAATGTAGAAATAATGTGGCAATGTGAAAGGGGGCACTCATAGTTATGAACCGACTGATTCTTCAGCGCCTTTTGGTTTCATGGAGCTTTTCAGTGAGTTTCAGTTTGTTGTTCAGTTGCTTGGCTGCAACTTTACTCTCATGGTTCATTCTCAGTCCTTTTATAGTCTTACTTTTAGCCATAGCAGGGAGCTGTTTGCAGAGAAAAGGCTTTGCAAACACAGTATACAACCAGTTGAGCAGAAAACAGCAGACATAATTAAATTATCTGTACTTATATAGCGCCTTTCTAGTCTTCCGACCACTCAAAGCACTTCGCAGCACGTATTTCATTCACCCATTCAGTATTTTGCCCAAGGACACATCAACATGCAGACTCAAGGAGCTGGGGATTGAACCGCTGATCTTCTGATGAGTGGACGACCTGCTCTACCTCTGAGCAACATCCAGTAACTGGTGAGCATAGCAGAGCGGTTAGCAGCTAAAGAGGTTAATTAGCTCTAAAGACAGAGCTAGCTTAATAAGCAACTGCTTGCTATCAAGGTCACCACATCACCTGAATTCACAACCTGTCTCTGCCACCCCCAAAAAAATCAGTGTTGCAGGTTTAAGACAGAACACGTACTGGAACAAAGTTTATAACCTTTTCCACTCAGAATTAATGCTTGAGCGAACACGTTAGCCGTTACGACCTCGCTTGTAAATCAGAGCTGCGATTCTGAATTACAGTTTTTGAAGCCTTCCTTTCCCGTTAGGCAAAGCTTCTTTAAAAGTTAAAAGTGATGTATTCTTTTTAAATTTAAAGTCCAGTGAATCCTAATCGGTGTTCTGTGGTGTTCTGCACTCATCTTTAATGCAGTCATCTTTAAATAGCTTCATGGTCCATTCTGTTGCAATAAACTAGAGTTATGTTCCATATTTTCTGTCATTAGCTGAAGGTTCATACATAATATTGACGCGGGTGTTAAATATGAACTACTTCTGTCTGTGACCTAAAGACATGTCTGGCCATCTGTAAAGTCAGACAGTTTAATAAATCAGCTTTAATGAACACCTCAACCCACTCACGAAACTGATATTGAGGCTAAGAAGCCACTTTTTTAAGATCAGGGGAAGACCTTGGTCTTGATTAAATATGTAAAAAGTCATCACATTACTTATATGAGACAATGAATCCAAACATGGCTCCAGACTTACATAATACACTGGCTTTAACTTTGCCACAGCATGAACATCACACTACCTGCTCCAGTGGCAGTGAATGTCTTCTACGAAAATTATGAGCATAAATACTGCATCATACCTCTCCCACCCCCCACCCTGCCACCACCCCCCTCAGATATGGGTTGAGTAAATAAATATCCTAAAACAGCTGGTAAATCAGAGAGTCTCATGTGCCCTTTCCTCCCACTTCCAGCAATAACTGGCAGCTTCGCACATCAATACTCCTTCATTTTAACATCATTTCTAAGCCAAGTAACTTCTCTCTCCCACAGTCTCTTCCTGCAGGCAGACTTGGCAATGCACAAAGCCCATTTCCCCCTGAAATGCCTTGCTTGGCACAAATATATAGAAAGAAAGTAGAAGGCTTTGAACTGATTATGTAAGTGCACAGGTCTGGACCGCTCTACAGTTGCACACATGCTCACAAGCACACACATACCTGCACAACTGAAAATGTGTGTGTGTTCACTTATTTTGATGAGGAAGAAACCTGAGCTCAGAGATGTGAGACAGTGTGTGGACAGACAGAAAAAGGAGAATTGTGTAATATACAGTGTAGAGTTTATAAAGATGAATTTATTTTATCCTGAGGAGTTGAGTAGCATGTTGAGTTAGGTAAGGTCTGATTTTCTAAAGTTGTAAAGTGCAAAGCTGCATGGCCGGGCAACTGAGGCGACATGATTGGAAAAGGTTAGTTGGTCATCAAACATGACCCTTAAGTTTTTCACCACCCTGCTGGGGGCAAGACTTAGTGAGTCAATTTTGGGTTAACTATTGGGTTGTGAAGTTTTTCAGGCTATGTCAGTGTGGCCTGCTGAGCTGGAGGGTAAGGTGCTACTAATCCACACTGCAACCTAGGCCTACCCAAGCCTCATCTGTTTGTTGATCTAGTATCAGTGTATCAGTATTAATACTTTGTGTTCAATTGTAAAAAAAAAAATGCCTGTGCAATAAACATCTCATGGATGCACTGGACCAATATGAAATGCCTCAGTGTCTAAATATCTCATTCAAAAATAGCAATCCTAAAACTCTTTATGGTTCTTTCACGTTACACAAACAATTTGATGTACTGTTAAAATAAATACAAAATAATGCAGCTATGTACACAAGCACCCTGTAGAACAAGGCAGACCAGCAGCTATCCATTCTCTCACCATTCTCCTCATTAAGGCTTTCCTTCGCTTCACATTAACACTTCCTACTGATGTATAATAGATTACAATCAAGTTCTACTTGGCTCATTCTCACTAACACTTTGGCTGGACTGAAGAAGGAGAAATGAGACATGAAGGCCTTCGCTCCAGTGCTCATGGAGCAGTTGGAATGTTGAACCACAGTGAAAAGGTAGAAATAAAAAACCTTGCGGGATGTTGATTAGCTCGGTATTAGCTTCTCATTAGCTTTGTACACCTCATGTACAAGGACAAACACTCCTGTCACTCTTCAGCTGTCCCCAAAATCCCCCCAAAATCTTTAGAAATAAAAACCTTGTATTTTTAAAAGGTTAACTATTCACAGTCGTGAGTTAAATGGTCAGTGGGGTCATAATAGTAACCCAAGATATGAAGGTAGATATAGAACAGGTTAAATCAGTATTATCCAGCACATAGCGGAGGTGTCTTCTCCCAGCAAAGAAGCAGAAGTTAAAGTGACCTGCCAACATGTCACCCAGGAGTGGGATACTAGAGGAAAGTTGAAGATATATGAGAATGAGAGGCTCTAACACCGCTGCCCCTACAAGCTCCAACACTTCACTGATGCGCTCAACAAAGACAATAGCTTTCTCCTCCAGTGCCAGCTTGTCATGTGCTCCCTGAAGAAGACAGGCGGTGTGATATGAATGACCAGGCAGAGGTGTGGTGAGAGCATCAGTTTCCACTGCAGCCTCGGCGCTCAGTGGGAAGTCAGTCCGCAAAGACAGCAGTGGAGTGAGGTCTGAGGCAGTGATGAACGACCTGAGCTTGTCAGTGTCTCAGTTTCACTCTGGCTCGCTGCCTTCATTGAGTTTGTCACGCAAGTCAGTCCTCGCAAAGAACTTCTATTCTTGCTTTGTTGCCTCTGCCAAACCAAGAAGAGTACCTTCAGCAAGAACCCTCATCGCACCGATAGCTCTGTCAGCTCTATGTTGTACATCTGCAGTCACACGAGGACTAGACTACATTTCTTGATTTAAAGTAGACAAAACTGGATTTATGGTGGATGAATAGGTCAAATACAGGACTTTCAGGCCTCAGGAGGTCAGGGTGAAAGTCAATGATTTTATTTTCAGTTTAAGTGGCGTTTAGACAACAAAACCTGTTTAAGTGCAGTAAAAGATGATTGTTGAGTTAAAATAATAAGTCTGAGTTGACTTTTGGTTCCACATGTGACATGACCGGATCAAAAAGACCTGAAAGCAAACTTCTCCCAAGTGCTGAAACAATGCACACAAATCTTGTGAGGCCTTTGTAAATCTTGGATTTCCATCTACACACAACTTCATATTCCACCAGAGTGTGACTTTTCATGGAGACTGCCTTTACCAAAATGATGTGTAAAGGGCATTTCTGGTACATCTGTCCTCATGGACCAGAGAAGATCCCCACAGTGTAAGTTGCCACACAGACTGGACATCTTATTAGCTTATTGTTGTTATGGAATTTTCTATCTTCTGGGTACACAGGGTTGCGCATGGGCCTTGAGGTCATAGACGGTGACAGCACTGAGCCGGATCAGAGAAGACGCTCAGGTCGAATAAACTGAATGTTGGCCTCCTAGACATAGTAGATAACTGTTGACGTCCATGAGCATGAAAAGACAACAGTGTCTCCAGACTGAAATGTGTTGAAGGTGAACACTCACATGGGTAAATGCATTCCCTTGGACTATTTTTGGGCATGAAGTATTTGTGGCGTCATCTGCAAGGGTTTAAAGCCTGACCACCAGCATGAGTTTGGGCAGAGTAGAGACTGATTCATACCTGATTGTATTAAATAAATAATACAGCATAAGACATCAGAGGCTCCTGAACACTTTCTTCCCTCCTGTCTGTCAGCAATTTCTCCACAATTGTCAGTTCTGTAGTTCTGTTGTATCATAATGCACACATCAGTAAGAGTCAGTAAACAGACCAATATACTCGATAATATCTCAGACAAAAATAATTAACCTCCACATTGTTTTTTGTCACACATTTACTGCATTAGTTTAGATTAGTTAGGGTTGCAGTAAAATGCTTCTCATTTTACTGACAGACTGCGCAACCAGTCACAACAGTATTTCTGTTAAAATGATGACTTAATGGATGTGCTTCAGATGTAATTACATAGATTATCGCATTAGTCAAAGTGTTTGTTCTCAGCCTATACTTAATCTATCCGATGAGCTGTTGTTAATAAGGCAGACAAAAAGGTCTAACAATGCAACTCTTTGCTGTCTCCTTAATCTTGTCATTTTCTACTTCTGAAGCCAAGACCTGAGCAACTTCACAATGAGTAAGTCCTCCTCTTCTTTACTTCTGGAAAGTATGCTTTCAGCAAAAGGAGAATAGCACTGAAAGGACTATTATCTCAGTGCTGCCTGTCGTACACTCACGGTTGTCCGCTGTGTGTGGGCTAGCTCCTGTCTGTCTGCATCTGCTGCCCTGTCTATCTCTGCTGGCCTTCTCGGGGGATTGCTTGTCAAACTGACTGGCTGTGTGGACAGGCCCGGCTCAGCTGGTACATCTGGCACTGCTGCTGTAAGCACTGACTGCTGGGGATCTTCTCCCTTCTCAGTGCCATCTAATATCAGGCAAAGGTTTAAGAATGTATTCAAATGTATATAGCATATTCAAATGTTCAAAACTTAAAAAAAAAAAAAAAAAAGCACTCTACATTTGATATCTCTAAACTCTTTTCCAGCTAACCTATGTTACCCTTTTTGATGGAAAAGCCCCACCTACTATTTAGCAGCCAACCTTAGGTTGATTTGACAGCATTGCAATCAACCACCAAAGTAGAGGTCTTCACAAGTCTGTGTTCAACCTGATCCAAAATGTACCCTTTGGAAAACCTACCCAAACTCCTGACATGCATTAATTAAACTTCAAAAAGAGAGACCTTATCCTAAAGGAAGACTTTAATTACACCCAATCCAACATACAGTCAAGAGAGAGAAGACCAACACAGCATGATGCTCCGCCAATTAATGAGCTGCTGCAGTCATTAAGAGGAATGCCGCCTGTCATTTTCCTCGTTTTTAACGCCTCAGAGAACGTGTTCTTCACCTGCAGCTACTACAAGCGATCACATCTGATAGCTAGTCCAGTTAGATTCACTTTGGTATTGAACAGACTGACAGACAGACACATTGAAAACACGAGGAAACCCCAATTTTGTTATAAAAGCGTCTTTGATGAACGGAAACTGTTGTGCATGCTTTTCACATCTGGTAAGTAACTAACAGCTAAACTGCTAGTGTGGCTAAAACAAAGTGGTCTTCTAGATGGAACACATTTCTTGTTTCAAAGTACACACAACTTAATTTAAACTGACAAGCTGGTGCACTGAAAACTTAGAAGGGCCGATGTTTAGTCTCTGAGGCACTACAAACAGTGATGTTAAAATCATATCCCAGGTATGCTGTCTGCGGCTCCAGTCAAGTGATAAATTAGCATTTATAAGTTCATCATTTATTAGGACAAGTGCCACTGCAGTTTGCTATCACCACCACTTCTTGCTGCTCAGTTTACAGTTGCAAGTAAACTATCTAAATGTTCAACCTTTTCCTAATTTCTCTAAATGCTGACTTTGTTCAATGCTTCACGTGTTCCGTTTTGTGTGAAGACCTCAGCAGAGTGGAAATTACTGAAGGAGATGGATGAGAGACAAAAAGGAAGGAAGGAAAGAAGAGAGTTTTGACAAGGAGAGGAGAGGAGAGGAGAGGGTAGATGAGTCGGCAGAACAAAGCCAATAAAAGAGGGAGGAGAAAGAGATGTGTCAGAGATAGCCACAGAGAAAAAGTTAGACAGAAATCCAACTGGATACCAAGACAGAAGGGACCCGAAAATTGGCATGCCTATTTAAAGATGAAAGGAAGCTGTTCCCTCCGCTCACACACATGCAAGAGCAAACTGCTGTGGTCAAAAGGCTTGGTCTGGTTTGAAGTATGCTTTAAACAAACTGTCAGGGGGACAGAGAGGGAGATGGAGGCAGAGACAGAGAGGGAACGCCGGAGTCAGAGGAAAATAACAGAGGGCGTGGGAAGAGGTGGACGCACAAACATAATGATGAAAAAATGGTGCAAGACAGAGTGAGAGTGAAATCAGGGACACAAGAAAAGCCTTATGAAACCACGGTGTATATACCTTATTAAAACACATAATATCTGTATTGTTATATGTATTATAGCTAGATAATTAAGGAAATCAAACATTTGGACCATGAAATGCTCTGAACCATGGCACGCTGGAGCATAAGGTCCTATAAAAAATATTGTAGAATTAATGACACTAAAAAGAATGATAAGATCACATGAGGATACTACAGGCAGAATATGAAGAAGCTTAACCATCTGTTATATCACCTGCCTGCAGTTTTTCAGTCTCTCAGCTGGATTATTCTTTGTAAAACTGCACACTTGACCAAGCCTGCAAGCGATAAACGATAGTGAGCTGCAAACCTTTGTTTTAAATGGTAAGGCTGCTGTTGTTCTGCAGTTATTCTATGGTTTTCTTAATGTCATCAGTTCACATAAAAAGACAAAAACAAACAGAAAGCTTGCGTCAGACAATTAAAAGACAATTAAAAGCAGTGTTTACTTGACTTAACCGATAAGTAGCCATAACAGCACGGTATCTATCGTATCCACTGAGGTAAGGGTTCGTCCACTATTCAGAAGGTCCGAGCTCTTCCGTTCTGCCTGTCGAAGTGTCTTTACCACATTACATGGTAATCCATCCAAAGGTTGTCGAGGCATTTCACTCCAAACCTCAAATGTGAACCTCATGGTGGCATGAGACGATCCAGATAATCCATCTAGTAGATGAGACTTGGGTTGGGGTCAATCCCCAGGAGACTGTGAATGTCTAATCCATCAGATCAATCAGTAATCCTTCCATATGTGCCAGTGCAAGATGTATATTAGCTAAATGTGTTTGATATCAGTGCCTGTGCGGTGAGCTATCATCCCACGCATCTCAATTTTTACAGAGGTCAGACATGAGCTCAGCCTGCTTACCACACATCATCTACTACCAATTAACATACACACAAACACGCACACACACGCTGTACATCTATAGAGACACACATGAGCAATCCTGTCCATCATCACATACACACGCAGGTTCCATGCACACACGTATATATGCTTTGTCTCACTTATTCACAGCTTTATAATAACATAAAGTCAGTATTTTGCGATGGAGTAATGGCTTATCCAGCATCTAATTTCAGACTACATCACTCACGTCAAGGTCTGAGAGAGATGAGAGGGATTTCTGGAGTGCAGAGCAGACAGAATAAAACTCTGACATTTCTCTGCACTCTGCAAGCTTTCAAGCCTGCAGCATCACTGTCACTCTACTGCTGAGACAACATCAGCAAAGGCCAGCAGCTGTGTGAGTGCACCGTTCCAGGACCTCATCTTTTTGTTGAACTCTCTTATCCTTTAAATCAGGTCAACGCCCATTGTTATTACTGTTAGAGTGCCATCTTTTAGCCCGTATACTGTAGCCGGCCTTACAGTAGAATTCCAAGATTGCCAACATTAGAAAAAATCAATAGCAGGACGAGCCGCTTCAGGGCTTTTCAATACCTCTTTGAGCACAAAACAATCATGGAAGAAGCACGGCTAAAGAAAAAACAGAAAATCTGGTGGGATAGAAGAGATCTGTTCCAAAGAGTTAAAGTCAGATCTTTCTGTTTATTTTTAAGCCTTTGAACCCACTTCAGAAATCAGTGTTGCATTGAAGTGTTGGGCCAAATGCTGCACTGAAAACAGCCTGCACACGGGTCAACAACAGGTTCGCATTAGAGAGACAGCATCAGTGTTGAAGTGCACACGCCCACACAGACTTTGAAGTCAGTTTATGGTATGCAAGACTTTCCATACAAAAATGAATCACAGTGCAACAATACACTTATGAAGAACACAGCGGAACTATGAACAGGAGGCCATCAATCACAAGTATTGTAGGATGATAGACATAGTGTGTTCTTTATAGTGTTCTGCATAGTTGAGTCAACTCTGTGGTCCACTTAATAATAAAAGCTATTTATAATGAAGCCAGAAAAATATAATGCCACATATTTAGATGTATATACCTCAATAGAATTTCTGTGCTACTACAAGACAGAAATACCAGAAAGATGACTGTATATCTACTATTGAACAGCTCGGCAAAATGTGCTTGTTTACTGTCTTTCACTGATGACAAAAGGATAAATTTCATATTTGTGCTGGACAAAAACAAATGAAAATCATGCCCAGGACATCTTTAGTTTTGCAGAACAGGCCAAAAGCAATTAGTTATAGCTCTGTTACGTGCCAAGCAGGTTGTGTTTGTGTTTTGTGTTCCCTCCCCCCGTTTGTTGTTTTTTTACAGGTAATGCCTGAATGCTGCTCACCTGTGTGGATAGGCCAGGCCTCCTATTGGACGACGTCCTGATCAGCTGGCCTATCTCTGCAAATGAGACTCCTTAAATGGAGGGACGTCTCAGGCCTTCATACTCTCTCTTCTCCTCATCGCGGACTCTTGGTGTTGCCTGTGGCATTTGTAACTCTGTGTCTTTTGTGCTCCTGTACAAGACACATTGATTTGGTAGGTGTTGGAGGTTTGGGACTAGGTAAGTTGGGGTACCCTTTACATTCTGCACTCACGTAGGAACTGTTGTTATCACACTAGGGTTATCGGTTGTGCCACCTTTGTATCGTTTTGGAAAGCCTTTTGTTAGATCAGCCAGTTAGGCATTTTTTTGTTCTTTTTCATGTATTCAGAGGCAGCTTAGACAGGCCCTGTTTTGTTATATTAATCTCATCTTATTTGGCACAATCGCTTAGTCCCACCCTCCCTCACCTTGGCTTGTTTCTTTTGTTTAAATAAACCTCACTTTTTCCACTTCCACTGAGACGTTGTCAATTTTTCTGGTTGTCGTGTTACCGTTCACTTGTGGACGTAACAAGCTCCATTCAAATCACATAAAGGCAGCTTTCAACTCCCAAACTATCACACTAACATTCTTTACCTCCACAATGCTGAGAAGAATGTTGGTACAATCACCTATGAGAAGTATGGAACACTATACAGCACTAAGTCACACACCACCAACTATTTGACTGAAACTGGATCATATTTTATGGAGAAAATGCGTTCTGGTTTTCCCTCCGATGTCCTCCGGCTGCACTGTGATTTACTGAGTTTCCTGATGGACAGTGAAGTAAACTGCGAGTGCCCCAAACCCCCACCAGGCACGTCTCTGTCACATCGGTGTTTTGATCCATCCTGTATGAGACTTCAAACCCTATCAGGAGAGTTTCAGAAGCCCAAACTGGAGCTGGGCGAGTGGGCAATGTAAATGGACTGGCAGCCTCAATGGACATAATAACAGAGGAGACTGAAGAGGACGCAAAGAAGCTAAGAGATTAAATTAGATTAGATTAGATTATACTTTATCATCCCACAGTGGGGAAATTTACTTGTCACAGCAGCAAAAAGAAAAGTGTAGCACACACTACAGAAATTAAAGTAGAAAAAATGGCAACAACACCACGAACAGACAGAAGTTATAACCTACACAATAAACAACAGACATATGGCAAACAACAGACAATGTGCAAAACAAGTACTTGAGGTAAAGTGGCATGATATAAAAAGAATTGTAAGGTAAAGTGACCATGATATAAATACTATTTCAAAAGTAGTAACCGTGATATAAATGTTGTAAAAGTAGTAAGATATAAGTCAGGGGTCAGCAAGGGGTAAATCAGCGGTTGCGAGCCAGATGTGGCTCTTTTGATGACTGCATCTGGCTTGCGAGAAAGAATCAGAGTCAGTGGCAGTACGCAGTACCAAGAAGAAGAGAGAGCGGCCCTCGGAGAGCCCGGTGGACTCCTCTGCGCCCGGTCTTCCAAACATGTACCACATGTTTTGTCTTTACGTTCGTGGCAAAATGTCCCAATAAAAATCAGCAGGAGAGTAAGCAGCTGTGTTTTGTGTTATTTTCTTCAATTTTAACGGTACAGAACGGCTCAGAGAAGAAACGATGAGCTAACGACCGGAGAGTTCACTCAGCAGTACGTGAGTGCGCATGCACGTCTACATCCGAAACACAGCGGTTGCTATGGTGATCGGTGCATGATCGGGACCATGCAGCACCAGAAGTCGCATTAATGTTAAGTATTCCATTAGTTAAGCAGTATTTTATTTATTATTGGTTAGCTTCAGTATAACAACGTTATTAAAAAGAATAAATTCAGAGACTTATTATACTTTGTTGGTCTTAAAAATGCATACATTTATTTGTATTTAGTATTTAAAAAATATTATATACCTCTCATGGAAATGAATTTTAAAATATGTGCCAATGACACGTTACGACAGGAACCAGCAGCTCCACAAAGGAAAAACTGGACAGCAAGCTAGCAAGCGTTTGTTGAGGTTAATGTTACAGGCTGTGGTCGGCACGTTAAAACTGGGTCACTGTTGTAGTGATATAACGTTACTGTACACGCAGTTTAACCTTAACATAAACTAACTTATATGTTGAAATTCCTCTTACTCATTCACTATTTTAACACACTGTCTGACCTCAGTCCCGGTGATTTTTCCTCTCTTCACATCAGTCTCAGACCAACGTCACAGCCTCGCGGACGTGGACACAAGAGGGTGGGGGGTGCGTTTGATGAAGTGTCATTATATCCCGTCCGAGTGGTTCATGCCAGGCTCGAATCAAACCAGCAAATGTTGATGAATGTCATCAAAAGACGCTTTTTTTCTCAAAAGACGCAGGTGTCAAAGCTGTGTTGACAGGAAAGAGGCAGACTAGAACACCGCATAACGAACTGGGCAGTGCGGGCGGGGCATCAAGGCCACCATGGCCTTAGGACAGAGATTTTTTTCAAGGGCACAAGGCCAATGGCCCTCGTGAAATTCCTGCCCTGGTGAGCGAGCAAGAAGCTGCTGGACTCAACAGTAAATGTGGGACTGACTTTTAGCGGTTGGTGAGAGCTTGGTGAAATAAAAGGCTGAAAGACAGACGCAGGTTTTAATCAGGAGTAATGTAATCAGAACTAACAGACGTGTACAGCTGTTGTCTTAACTGCTCTATAAACATCATTAGCTACTACTGATATGAATAAACATATCAAACGTAGTTATAGTATAGTTGATATGAATTTACTTAATTCATAATATTATAACATTAAATCCACAGACTTATGAATAAAGTTATTTTCCATGTCAGTACTTCTTATTCATTTGTATGTCAGTGGGTTTTTCCATAAGGCTTTAGTACTGGTGGAAAAGAAGTTCATCTATTAACCAGAGCAAAACAAACTCATCACACTGTCTGACCCATACTTGTGCACCTTTCACACACAAGTAACACACAAAAAGATTTATTATGTACTATTCAGTCTATTTTTTGTGAACGTTAAAAAAATGAATTGTAACAAAGCTTTCATGGACAGAACTTTCAGCTGTTTGTCCATGATGAGGAGACTTCATCACAGTTCAGCTCCAGGTCACAGAATTGAGGCCGTCCTTGATCAAAAGTGTTCTCCTTCACTCTTTGAGATGCTTTCATTTTGATGTGTGATGATGTAACCAAAATGTACAGGATGATAAGAGAATAAAACTGGCCCAGAGCAGACACACACACACACACACACACACATTCAAGTTTGTAAAAGTTAAGTAATGTGAGATTGACAGCAGTGTCGCCTGTGATGTTCTGAGGTCGACAAACACACAGACCATTCTCACACACACGCACACACCATGTGGCTGCTTCAGTCGCATCTCAGACTTGTCACAAAATGTCAAAGGTTTGTATGAGGTGTTCGTGTTTTGATGTCCTGAACAGAGAAGTGTGAAAAAAAAAAAAACAACCAACATCACAGACTCCACAAATCCATGTCCTTCCAACTCCCAGCTCATATTTTGAAACTCAGCTGTGATCCAAGCTTCCAAAACCTCTGCAGCCGTCTGAGAGACTTTGGAGGATTTTGCAGCGCTGTTGAACACTTTCTCTTCACTTTTTGTCTCAGGAAATATGCACTGTATTGAAGCTGCGGCAAAACTGCGCTCACTTTTCAAAATCCGCTTTCTGTTCCAGTCTATAGACCGGCTGACGTCGGCGACCGGCTCCCATGGGTGGGACAGTCTCTGGAATAGCATGCTGCTGACATCAGCCTACAAATGTGTGTTTTTTCCTCTGTCCATATCTTTACATTCCACTCAAAAGCCTTCGACCAAACAGTGTTTTTGCAGTTGCAAAACACTTTTGGTGTGCTGCATTATTAAAGCCTGTCAGGCTGCATTCAGGCAGGATCAGGCATTCAGACACAAAACAAATTAAACTTCCTGTGTTCCTGTGTCCAATGTAAACTGTGAGTCAGACACGGATTTTGAAGTCGCTTCATGAGATAAACACAACAGGTAGAGTATCAGAGTTTAGGTAGTCTCACTTTCAGACACATTCCGGGCCGACTGTGGAGGTTTGACTGGCCTGAGCGTCTGATTGGCAGCCTCGGTGTGACATCAGGCTGTGATTTTCCAAAAGTCGGCTAAACTAACTTCTCTGCTGCAGGTGAACTACCAGCTACTAGCTGGTCCACGAGCTTTGCCTGGATTCAAGGCCTGTTAACTTTCCAGATGGTTCCAGTCCACAACTTTTTTCATCAACCTCACCAAGCCTGGTTCTATGGTTGCTATATTATCATATATGAAAACAGAGACGGCATGTGACCTGTAACTTTAGTTGGGTAAAACGGAAATGAGATTATGTTTACTTCAAGAAAATACAGCATATAATATAAAAGGCTTTATACTTTAGATTACATACACACAAAGGTGGTTTGACTGAAACTACACACACACACACACACACAACAAACAGAGATGTGCTGACACAACTTCTGAATGCAGAAAAAGCATGTTCCAGCTCAGCTCCCATGACACATTGTTTTCAGAGCTCAGACAAGCCTTGTTGATGCCAAAAATTGTGTGTGTGTGTGTGTGTTTGTTTGTTTGTGTGCGTGTGTGTGTTGCACGTGTGTCTGTGTGTGTGTTTGCGCCCAGTTCTGATGTTTCACAGTCCCTTTGATGCATTACCCTGAAATCCCCAGAAACTTTTGTTGGAACGAGATTCCAGTAATACACACACACTTTCACCCTCTCTCATTGTCCTCTATTGGTGCAAAATGAATTACTTTGATCTCTGAGGTGCTCTTTTGTAATCTTTGTCCCATGTTACGCACAAGAACACACTCTCTCCCCAGCACAAACGCACACACACACAAATGTGCACAGTAGCAGGACAGTGAAAGGGTCAGACATCTAGAGAAGCAGAAGAAGGGACTGTCACCAGGGAGTACAGCGTTTTATAAAACACGGGGATGAAAACGGACAGAGCGGTCACCAAGGGTCAGCATCCTCTTCCTGCACCACTGGTTCACTGCTAATCACATGTGCACCACATACTGGGTATGCCATGTACTATACACTGTACACAGTACAACACAAAGTGTCACAGTCACAGTGCATATATTATAAATGTTGTATTCTCTCCCTCTCTCTCTCTCTCTCTCTATCTATCTCTCTCTCTCTCTCTCTCTCTCTCTCTCTCTCTCTCTCTCTCTCTCTCTCTCTATATATATATATATATATATATATATATATATATATATATATATATATATATATATATATATATATAGTTTATTTATTTATTTCCTTATTTGTTCTCTAGGGTAATTCCATATCCAACCATCTTTTTGTCATGAATGAACCTGCAACCCTACTACTCTGCTACTCTGCAAGACCAAGAGTGACTGGGTCCCTCACCCAACCCAGACTCAGGAAGGAGAGTCCAGCATATGGCTCCATGTGGTACATGTAACCACTGGTTCCAAAGTTTGTAAGCAAGCTCATATTTCAGAAACATGACATGTGTGTGTGTGTGTGTGTGTATGTGTGTGTAAAAACTCTTTCTGACACAGTGATACTCTATGCAGTATCACAGAGGCACTTTTTCGCAGCAGTAACTGTGTGAAAATGAAAACATGATAGAGGTAATATTTCTGCGACATGGTGACATGAATGGTCATGGTGGGTTGAGTATACTGAGTGTGTTTTGGCAGGTGAAATATGGCTGATACTAGGTTGGATTTATTTCCAGTTATTTCTTTTATTTACTTTGAGAGCAGACTACGTAGTCTACACTTTGAATGGATGACAATAATTTAGACTAATCTTATTGTCCAACTCTCACAATCCAGAGAGAACTTTAAAGTGCTAAAACAAAGAGTGCAGATACACTCACAGTCTCCTTCAACTGGCAACTATTCAGCAAGATGTTGAACTGTTATAGACTGCAATTTGCAGTAATGTGTAGTCTAACAAACACAGTTACAGATAAAGAAGAAAGGAAAGAACAATGCATGGAAGCAGCTTTGGAAGGAGAAGTGAAGAAAGTTTTGAGGGAGGGTTGTCTGGACATGTTGTTGAGCTTGTTCGTGGCCGGTGGTCTTTCTGTCGAAGGGCCCCCACCAAGCAAGAACCTCCACTTGGTGTGACCCTTTGACAGACAACCTCACTCACTTTGAACCTCACTTTCCTCACGTGGGTTGAAAAGCTGCTTGTAGATCTGTTTTATGTTAATCTCGTTGGCTTTGGGGGTGGCTATGATTTCTGAGGTAGACTAACAAGTCCACTATCTCAGATCAAGATTGTAGGTTTTAATGCCTGGCTCCTCCAATCTGCACGTCAAACTATCCTTGGGCAAGATACTAAACCCAAACTAGAAAATTCCCGCGGAAATTTTGGAAGTGTCGAGTGGGCTGTTGCCGGGGTTCTGTAGTGAAAAAGCACATCTCAAATAGTAATATTTTATGTTTATTTACACACATGACCAGCTAGCGCTAACGCACTAGCCACTAATTCTAGCATCAGCTGCAAATGTTAGCAAATGTCATGTCTTGAAAACAATGTGCAGAAGGTTTGTATAAGGTCAATATATTAGTAATGTCCTAAATGAGCTGAATCTAGTCATATAATTTTTATTTCTGTAGTACAAAACTTGTGGAAGGTGTGTGTGTGTGTTTGTCTTGTCTTGTCTGTCTCTGTGCTTGTCTGTGTCGGCCAGTTTCTCTGTGTCTGTGTTACTGTCTGTCAGTTAGTGGCTAAGTAACAGACCGTAACACATACAATGAGCAGCTAGCGTGTTAGCTCATTGTAGATGGTTTGTAAAAGGTTTGTAGAAGGTCAGTGTAGTAGTAATGTCCTAAATGAGCTGAATCTAGTGATATAATTTTTATTTCTGTAGTACAAAATTTGTGGAAGTTGTTGGGTGTGTGTGTGTGGTGTGTTTGTCGTGTCTGTCTCTGTGTGTGTGCTTGTCTGTGTCGGTCTATGTGTCTGTGTTACTGTCTTTCAGTTAGAGGCTAGCGCTAACGTGCTAGCTGCTCTGCTGTCTCTTTAGACAGACAAGTTCAAATTCAGTGACTATAACTGCTAAAATGGCTGCCTAGTGTTAGCAATTAGCATGTCTTTAATTTCCAGTCCTGCTGCATTCACTGTCAAATCAGATGACTGATATATGTCGCATCATAGGCACAGCAACAGCAGATTTAAACACAAACAACACAGATTGATGGTCACCACAGAAAATGTCTTGCTTGAGTTGCCTGTGTTAATGTCTGTCAGTTAGTGGCTAGTGCTAATGCGCTAGCTGCTCTGCTGTCTCTCTCTGTCATTTTACACAGACAAATTCAAATTAACTGACAATAACTGCTAAGATGACCGCCGCCGGACAGTTAGTGCAGTACTTCGAATTTCAGTTGGAAGGCAGAGAGAGAGAGAGAGAGAGAAAATGCTGAGACCACGCCTCGAACAGGAAGGATATCTGGCCAAACAGTATTTCCAATCATTGAACCGACTTAAGTTTGGGCATCTAGAGACTTTCCTGATCGTCTAGATATGCAGTTTGTGTGTAAAATGAAGAAATATGACCTATTAAAATCGATTCAAAGAAAGGTGACTTCTGCTTTCCTCCAGAAAATCTCCCACCTTTTTAACATGGCAGTCTATGGGCCGGTGGATGTGTCCCGGTGGCGTATCTCTGTGTCTCAGGCCAAAACTATAATACTCACAGCTTTCGTAGACGAATCGGAGTGAGAAGACAAGTTTTCCTACATTTTTAAGTATAAATCATGTCTGTAGTGTGAAATTTGTGGCCACAGGAGCAGTTTACGTTTAGCTGATGATGTCATCCACTCTGGCAAAAACATTCCGCGCAATACACAACCATTATAAACCCCGAAATTTGACCAAAAACCTTCTCACCTTTGAGCCTTGATAGTTTAAAAACGGTAAAAGGTGTCGATAAGCGAAGTGAATAGATGAAGAGAAGGCAAGAGTACCTCCATTTTAAAGTTTAAATGAAGTTCATTTTTGAAAATTGCTGTTTAATTTTTTTTTTTTTCGGGCTTTTCCATTCATTCTTATGGAGCTTGCTAGCTATGGGAGTAGGTGCCTCGTGGCACTAATAACTCTAAGGCTCCGCCATCAGTGTGTGAATGATTAGCTCCTGAACACTGTATGAATGGGTGAATGATTTGTGTAGTACTGTACCTTGAGTACAGTACAGTTCATTTACCATTTCCCTGGTACTTTGGTGCAATCAAACATGTCGTACTGAAAAAGGTAAGGTAAGGTACCTAAGAACTGATACTTGACAAGCTTACTATATACTTGAGTACATGATTCTGCTGCTCAACTGGACAACATTCTCTCCCTGGTTCCTCTGTGCATTTTCCCCAGGTCTCATGTTATCATGTCTCCTGACACTCGTTTTGAGATGATGAGAAGATGTTTTATTGAAGTGATTTATATTCTGAGATGAAACGTACAATCAAATGTGCACAATAGAAAGGTGAAATAATGCCCTTCAAATGATCTGCAATAAAAAATGTGTCCCTTATTGCAATGATATAAACAACAATACAATAAAATACACACATTAAAATAAGTGTGTGGTGTCTTAGTGGAGGAATTCATTAAATGTTTGATTATATATATACTACACACACACACACACAGGGACGCTCACAGACTTCACATAATGTCTTATTCAGCTGCTTGTGTAAAACACTCCTTATCCCTCCAGAACAACATCGCACACACACACGTTTTGCATTCAGTGCAGATGCCTGGTAGCTGATTCTTCATTCAGCCTCTGGTCCGACTGCATGAGCAGACAAGTGCAGCTGTCAACACAGCATGCAGACAGAGAGAGAAAGTGTTGGATGAGACAAACAGCACACTGAGGGTTTGATCACTCACCAGTCTCACCAGTAGAGATTCTTGGAGGAAAGGCCACAGGGTCATCTGAGGATGGATGATTCGTTTGTCGAGTAAATTTCATGCCAATCTGCATGTTAGATTTTGATATTTTCGAGTGAACATATGGAAATGTGGCCTAATGAAGGAGCTGATGGAAAGGTCAGGAGATCATCAGGAAGTCATAAAATCACTCCGAAAAGTGACAGTGTTTGAAGAAGTATTCACATCATTTACTTCAGTAAAAGTACCATTGCCACAATGTAAAAAATACTACCACTAAGTGTAGCCTGGTGAAATTGAACACAAAACATTTGGTACATGAATATAAAATGATGGTGCAGTATATCTCAATGTACTCACATGTGCTAACTAATGTGCATGTGGCAGCAGGTCAGGCATGCCACACAGTACACACATACACATGTTAAATCTTCTTAAAACACTGACACTAATGCAATTATTGTTCATTGTGTTGTTTCTGCTGTCTGAGTTGCATTGGTCCTTGGGTAGCTTCAGCCTGCTCACTGACGTCATTGAAGGTAGGCATGATTCCCTGCTCCCATTTTCAACAGGGTGGATTTCACCGAACATTAGTGTTTATGTGATAAATCAGGCAATCTTCTCTGCAAACACTTTTCAGGGGTAACAACATTCAAGCCTGCCGTATTTATTAAGAGCTAAGATATCTAACTAGATAGCTAGCTAGCTAACAGGTGAAGTTGTAGCAGTCCCAGAGAAAAAAAAAAGTGATGGAGATGATGATGTAGAAGCAGAAGTGATGTATAACACTGACAGTGATAAAGACATACATACATACTGGATACATACTGGAAGCAAGTGATGAGGACGATAGTGATGGCATTGAGCCTTGAACTTTAAGTCATAAGAGAAAATAAATATCATGATGTCATGATTCCGGTAGGCCAACCACCAGAGAACCACTTGTATCATGAGATTCAAAAACATCTCCTACAAGAGTACTTCTGGTTTCCAGTGGAGTTGTCGGCCAACATTGGTAACCATCAGGACAGCGGCACATCATTCCTTCTTTTACACCAGGACCAACACCAGAAGAATCAAATGCTGAAAAACCCTGAGAAGTGCTTCACATTATTTTTTGAGGACCAAATCATCAACGAAATCGTGATTTAGATGAACATCCATATTGATGCTGAAGCTGCAAAATATCAGAGAACAGCTACAGTTCAGAGAACAACACCAGCAGAGGTGCATGCAGTGCTGGGGATTTTTATTTTTAGTGGTTGCCAGAAGGACAACCATCTGTCTACTAAAGAAACGTAGAACCCTGCTACTGGTGCACCTGTGTACCGTGCTGCTACTGTATGTCTGAGGGTCACTTTCTGTTACTCCTTGCCTGTCTGCAATTTGATAACTCTAACACAGCTAAGACAGGCCATGGACAAATTTGCTCCCATTCGTAAAATATGGCAGATATTCAATGACAACCGTAAAAAGTTGTAAGATGATGAACAGCTACTGGCATTTAGAGGGAGGTGTCCATTTAGAATGTCCATCCCCAACAATCCTGCCAAATATGTAATCAAGCTTGTGGTGGACAAAGTCTTGGCCATTATTTCATCAAGGAGCTGACCAGGCAATATCACCATACAAACAGGAATGTGAACTGACCAATTGGTTCACCTCTGTGTCGCAAAAAAGGGAAAATGGGAAATCCCATGTGATGAAATATATATATAAAACCGCATGTCAGGCTCCAGTGCATTTCTTTTCACCAAAGAACTAACCTTGGTGTCCTTCCTCCCTGACACAGCTTTAAAAAAAAGTCCTGCTCCTGTAATCCATGCACACACAGCCCAAGAATGGGTGGACCAAAGAACAAGTTCTTAGCTCCATTATTATTATTGACATAGTGGAAAATAAAAGAGTACTTGAATTTGCCATGCCAATTTGCCATGTTTTTTATCGGGTATATTATATCAGGCAAAAAATACCAGACATTAGTGATGGTGTTACTAATTGTAACGTCAGTGTTTTAGGGTTAAGCATGAACGATATCACTGTAGAAATAACTTTTTTTTGATAGAGACAGCTGAAGAGTGACAGGAAATGTGGGGAGAGAGAGAGCTGGGGAATGACATGTGGGAAAGAACCACGTTGGGGTTGGATTTGAACCCTGGGCTGCCACAGCAAGGACTGAGCATTTGCACATAGGGCAGCTGCTCTACCAACTGAGCTAAACACCACCTCACTGTAGAAAAAACTTACAACTTCAGGTGAGTCATTCAATATGAGAAGGTTTTCCACTTTGTCATTTCTCTTGTTATTTCTCAAGGATCTCTTAGCGTGGATAAGACTTTATTGATCCCACACTGAGGAAATTCACTTGTTATAGCCTCTCACAATATAAAAGTTGGATAATAAAATACTCATAAATAAATAAATGTTGGTGTCCTTGTGGCTCAGCTGGTAGAGTGAGTTCCCCACATCCAAAAGGCTGAGTCCAGCGACACGATTCCAGCTCTGGCCTGTGGTCCACAGACGCTTCCTTTGCTGCGTGTCGTTCCACTTCCCTCTCCCTGCTTTCCTGTCTGCAGCTGTCCACTCTCACAATTTGAAAGCCATCCAGAGTCACTAGCAAGTCCTCACGGTCTGTATAGTCTTTTCTGCTCCCAGCACTCAGATCAAGCTCTGCATGCCCGTCTCCTTCTCATCACTTCAGCAGGGATCTCCAGTCATTCCACAGAGAGTATGCTAGCTCTGCTAACTACTAAAAACACAGAGCTACTGGCCAACTACATGGCGTCAACATTATGGTGGATGATAGTATTATCCACCTGATTGAAATATTATTATACATAACATTATCAACAGTTTGCAGTTTTACAGTTATAGTACAGATTTTACTGCTTGTTTTAACTATTTTGTATACAGTTGGTAGCTTAGTCCAGTTGTCCCAAACTAGAGGTTGAGCCCTCCAAAGGGTCACAAGAAAAATCCGAGGGGTTGTAAGATGATTATGTTTATTGTGACAGTATGTATCTCACTAAAGTAAGTACTCCCTCGCTTCTTCATTTCTGCATATATTTCATCATATCTTTTCATGGGACAATGCTGAAGAAATGACACTTCGATACAATGTAAAGTAGTCAGTGTACAGCTTGTATAACACTGTAAATTTACTGTACCCTCAAAATAACTCAACACACAGTCATTAATGTCTAAACCATTGGCAACAAAAGTGAGTACAGCTTTAAGTGAAAATGTCCAAATTGGGCCCAAAGTGTCAATATTTTGTGTGGCCACCATTATTTTTACAGCACTGTCTTAACCCTCTTGGGCATGGAGCTTCACAGGTTGGTGATGGTTCCTCAATAGCTGTACTGTAGCTCCCCAGTGCCGGCAGCACTCATGCAGCCCCAGACCATGACACTCCCACCACCATGCTTGACTGTAGGCAAGACACACTTGTCTTTGTACTCCCCACCTGGTTGCTACCACACACACTTGACACCATCTGAACCAAATACATTTATCTTGGTCTCATCAGACCACAGGACATGTTTCCAGTAATGTCATTAGTCTGCTTGTCTTCAGCACTGTTTGGGGGTTTCCTGTGCATCATCCTTAGAAGAGGCTTCCTTCTGGGACAACAGCCATGCAGACCAATTTGATGTAGTGTGTGGTGTATGGTCTGAGCACTGACAGGCTGACCCCCCCCCCACCTCTTCAACCTCTGCAGCAATGCTGGCAGCACTCATACGTCTATTTTCCAAAGACAACCTCTGGATAAGACCAGAGGTGGACAGAATACACAACTTCACTACTTGAGTAAAAGTACAGATACTCCTTGTCAAATATTACTCCAATAAAAGCTAAGCTATAAATAGCTTAGTCAAAATATTACTTAAGTAAAGTACTAAAGCATTGCTAAAAAACTTACTTAAGTATTAATGTGTGTTTATAGCTCCAAAATAAACAAATAGAAGGCAATTTCTACATATTGTAGTCACATTTGAAAACATACTTATGCATATATATACTTATGCTATACATATCATGCATCACAGCCAAAAATGAGCCAGTTTCTCCGTGTGTTTCTCCAGTTCCCTCCTCCACTGTATGGATCGTATGGCATGACATAGTACAGGTACGGCAATACGACTAAGATAAACCATACACAAATCAGCAGAAACAGTAACAATATTTGTCCTTCAAATGTCGTGTAGAGAAAGTAAAAGTATCCCCCAAAAATAATACTCAAGTAAAGTACAGATACTCAAAAACTGAACTTAAGCACAGTATTTAAGTAAATTTACTTTGTTACTGTCCACCACTGGATATGACCATGGTGAGGCCTGTTCTGAGTGGAACCTGTGTAAACAGCTGTATGGTCTTGGCCACCATGCTGCAGCTCAGTTTTAGGATGATAGCAATCTTCTTATAGCTCATATAGAGCAACTATTGTTGTTTTTTCAGATTGTCAGAGAGTTCTTTGCCATGAGGTGCCATGTTAAACTTCCAGTATGAGACAGTGTGCGAGTGATAACACCAAATTTAACACACCTGCTTCCCATTCACACCTGAGGCCTTGTAACACTAACGAGTCACATGACACCGGGCAGTGAAAATGACTAATTGGGCCCAATTTGGACATTTTCACTTAGGGGTGTACTCACTTTTGTTGCCAGCCATTTGGACATTAATGGCTGTATTGATGAGTTATTTTGAGGGTATAGTAAATTTACACTGTTATACAAGCTGTGCTTTTGTGAGACACTGTATGTGTGTGCCATGTCAACTTTACGAGGTTATTTTTATCTTGTTCTGCCCCTAAATGGCCAAAAACATTAAACATAAGAAGTCAAATACAACATTAGAAAAAAAATACTACAGTAGCTCAACCCACTTTATGCACGCCTCCACTCCTCATTACTCACTTTCTTTCCCTGTTCTTTTAAAAATGGTCTGCTGCTGCTGCCTACATGAGGCTGTTCTTTGGAGGAGGCACCTTTCCTTCCGCACATCATGCAGAGTCAGAGATTCTCACACCAAAGGAACCCTTTACATATGGATGATTGGAGGTTCGTGGCCTTTGTCTGTTCTTTGCTGTAATACAGGCTGTTATTTTTGCATAGATCTGTACACACCACTGCAGGGTTAAGGCACAGGCTGGTAACAAGCTACTAGATTTCCTCTTCAGGAGGACGGTTGCCTTGGTGATAGGATGTTGAGTAAGGGTTTGGTGTGTTGCGTTAAGTTCATGGACAAAAGGTCTCCAAGCAGTGACAGTGATGGGGGTGTCTGTGTTAAGTGGTTCTCTCCAGATGGCCACCTGCTTACTGCAATCTGCCTGATTGGAACCAATTTGCAAATTACTTGTGACACACACACACACACACATACGCACACACACACTGTATAACTCACTCTGAAAATGGCATATGTCAAAGTCATTCCACTTACCAAATTATAATAAGTAAAGGTTCATTTTATTGTATGAATAAAGAAGCTTCTTTGAAGACAAAACATCGTCAGTTTTATTCATTTGCATATATAACGTGTGTGTTCTGTATCATATGTGATTCGTGTTGTGTTGATTTTTGTGTGTGTGTGTGTGTGTGTGTGTTTGTACGTCAGCAAGACAGTCTAGTCAGATCTAATCAGACAGTATCTTTAACCTGCCTTTTGGCAAGGTTGTTGCACGACTCCACACACTCACACAGAGCCCTCCTACACACACATACACACACAATCTTCTAGCTTCTATCACACACACACACACACCTCACAGATTTTCATTCTAATTACTCTTTACTTGACATGCACATTTTTTCAGCACCACTTTCAGTGAATATGAACACCCCTAGCCAAAACTAACATTTGACCCTCACCCTCACTAGTCATTACACACTGTGTAGCACCAGGAGGTCGGCAGCAAAGAGCAGGCCATGAAATGTGGAGTAAAAAAGACCTCACTGGAGCGAAAGGTAGCTGTGGTTGGCTCCGAGTTTCGATTTCACAGCCCCCGCAAACAGCTCCTGATGTCTTGCCACAGTAGCTACAAGTCAATGTTGTGTAGAGTAAAGGTGGTACAGCAAAGGAAGCTGTAATGGTTGTCAGTTATTGTTTCCTAAACCTACACATGGCCATAAAATGAAAAGCGAAACAACATGAAGTGTCTTGTTAAACCTCCAGAACAGCTTCAGAGCTCATCCTAGGGGTGTGTGATACTACAGAACGTGGTATAGATCCAATAACAAGTAAATGCAGGGACAGTATTGCCGATACCACTACTGAAAGTCAGGGGATGAGGGGCAAAGAGTATGAGTGTATTGAGAGGAGCAGTGTGTTACCACATGCACACAATCACTGTGCTGTAACGGGAGTTGTGTACTGACCGTGGAGAAGAGAAAACGTAACTTAAGCGTTGATCCCATCACGCAAGTATTGATCAATACCAATCATACCAACGTTGGTATCATTACCACTAGCCTCCATATTTATTTGTGATTTAAATTTTTTCCTTGTATGCAGTGCACAGCTTATTGTTCATCAGATGCTCAACACGTCCTCATACCTAAACTATTTTCCACTGCCAGCGACAGGCATACCTCTGACCTCCATCGTCACGGTGGTTTTGTGTTTGGTTAGGATTAGACTCCATTTCTAATTAGTTTGGATCATGGTCATGGTTTGGGGTTAATAAAAGAACATTACTTATATATCATCCAAGTTTACTTACGTATGTAAGTTCAGAAGAGTCAGCTTTGACTTTGAGCTTCTTACAAGTGACAGGACACAATCTATCCACCTCATCCTCCTTCCTTTGTGGCAGTAGAGCTCCATCTAACAACATAGGGGTCATAATAAGCTGCTTGCAACCTATATGACTGCTATACTGATGAGGACAAGCTGATCCATCCAGATCCAACTGTGATTAATGCCGAGCTACAGTTTCACAAGGATTCATGCTATTACTAGGGCCAGTGTAGTTCCCTACATTGTGCCACTGTATCTGTCTTTTCTTTTCTTTTTTTGGTCAGGTGACACAGAAAAGGGGCTTTGATTTATTAAATTCAGCCCTTCAAAATGGTGTCTAGTGCTTCATGCCTCGTCGCTGCAGGACATGGTTCAGTTAATCAAACAATGTAGATTTAAATGTGCTGATATTTAAAAACAATCTATGTATTCATCTGTCTGGTCACTTATCCTGTTCAAAGAATGAGAGGAGGCCAGTATCGATCCCTCTTTCCCTAATATTCCTATTTCATTTTATCACTGACTGCAAACCTTTACAGACAGATTACAGCTGTCATGAACAATAAATGATGTTTACTAGTTTTATTTTGGTGTTTTATTGAACACAGTTTACATATTGCCTAACTAATTTCAAATCAATTTAAATACATTTATTTATTTTATTAATTATATATTTTTTACTGACTTCACTTACATTTACTTACAACACCCCCCAAAGGGAAGTGCTGTCCTAATCAGGTGCCTGACCAGCTCAGCTGATTCCTTTCGATACGAAGGAGAAGCAGCTGTACTCTCTCCAGATGTCCGAACTCCTAACCTATCTGAGGCCGGCCATTCTTTCAGTCACTACACTCATGACCAAAGGTGAGAGTTGGGCTGAGTAAATTAGGTTAATGGACTAAACATTAGGACTAAACATTTCTACTTGTTTTTAATACTACATTAATATTACATTAATAAACTAAAATTATCACGTCAAAATATTCAATATTAAATAATCACATTCATTTATTAATTCCGACCAGTGGCATCTTTTGGTTGATCCTTGAGCTGAGTCTTGTATCCCCTTGACCTTCACTTTGTTTGGCCACAGCGCAGACTTGAATGAATGGCATACCCTTTTTTTTTTCCTTTTTCCGTCAGCGGTGTGCCGGTTTAATCTCAGCACTTTGTGGTTATGAATGATGATTTTGGGGTGGCATTTTCAAGTGCTGTGAATATCAGATTAGATATTTTTTATTTATTCATTTACCTGCTTAAATCACTAACAGCCACAGGCCTCATGATAATCTGTTATGCTGGCATTCAGCTGAAGAACGGGCTCTCATAAAAACATTCATCAAGGATTGAATTCTGTAATCAATTTTTATTTGCACTTCACAGAACTTTTTACTCCAACTTCCCTGAAAGAAAGAACGGGAGGAAGACAGAGCGAGGTTTCTGAGACTGTTACTATTTATTTGGAATGGATGCGCGGCGAGCATCTCATTCTATTTCTGTGGCCTGAATTCTGGAGAAAGCGCTGACATTTTGAAACAGCCAGACACTGTTGTACATCAAGCACTGTGATACATGGTGACACATGGACACTATGGGCCAAAGTCATGCAGACCTCTACACAAAACAGAGATGGGCGGTTTGATTTATACAAGTCAGATTTTTTTTGCCATCTCTGGGACAATTTTTAACCTAAAACATACAACATAATAAAACTAATTTACTTTATTTCTAGGTTCACGACACGGAGTACAATTTGACTGGTTTGGTCTCATTTTAATGACTTTTTGGATTTATGATTTTGGCTTTGCTTTTCCAATTGATTTCATGTAATTAATGCATAAATAATGAAAGAGATCAGGCTTCTCAGCAGAAACTCATTCAGTATTTAATATCAAGCTCCTTAAAGATTACTCATGATATTCTGACTTACAATATTTTTCATCACATACCAAAAAAAAAAGGATAAGTCAGAAAAGTAATCAATGCACGTAAAGCATAGACAAAAACGTGGTATTATACCACAAAAACACTGCATTAATCAATCCATCAGTTAATCATTGTTTAATTAACGATCTTTGAAGAAATTAATGAATATTTTTTCTATTGCTGCACGTTTTTGTTCATGTTCACTTTTCTAAGCTCATATTGTCTTTACTGTTTCTGGGATTGTCTTTGTGACCATGTAAAGTGCCTTTGAGTATTAATACATTCATTTTATCTACAAGTTTAGCTGTTTAACTGACAGTACGAAGCATTATGTAGACTGATTTGTTATGTAGCCAGCCTCAAATGGCCATTTAAGGAATTGCAGTTTTTGCCACTTCTGTGCATAGGCTTCATGTCACAACCACAGACAGCAACAAGTGCACATCTGTATATCACACGCTTACAGTTTCGGAGTCATATGATCCCAGAAAAAGAAGCTTATATGAGTGACTTGACGCCACAGACCTTTGAATTTTCTCAGTGAATATATAACACCACCAAAAATAAAACACAGAAAAGAAAACTTGCAATCAACCCTCTGCAGGTTTCAAAGAGAGAAATCAAACCACATTCAGATGGAAGGTTTGTACCTGTGTTATAAGTTGCTTTTAGTTCTAATTACTTATTATTACTTTTTTCCCATACCATTCCTGCATCAGTGTACTGCAGCTGTAATTTTACATGCGCTAAATATTAATTGTTAGCAAGTGTTTTAACTCTATTAAAATCATACTGCATCTTTACAGTGCACATGGTGTTCCAGCCAATGGTTTCCACTAAACTACAGGTGGCAGTAATGAGCCAAGAAACACAACCAAGGCAGTGAAGTAACTATATATGTAAACAATACAGGTTTTAAAATACATTTACAAGAGAACTCCACGGGGGCCTCTTTAATTTGACCCATTACTTGTTGTGAGCTGCAGGGAATACTGTACTGTACATGTGACAGTGGTGAGGCTGATCCCTGCTTCCATGCCACAAATGATCAACTCAGCAATCAAAATGTTGAACCTCCTCAGGCCAGCTAGGCCTTCATTATATAATCCGGGCATTTTCTCTGCACAGCAGGGTCTCAAGCACCAAAGCATCGAGGTACTTTGTCTCACTCTGTTGCCACACTGCTACAAAACAGATTAGTGTCAGTGTGGTTTGGAACCTGAGTGTAGATCTCACTGTCCCAAAGAGCCCTGCACTTTTCCACCTGTTTACTGCAGGTAGCTTCTGTCTAGTGTTCTCTCCAGGAAACCAAACCTGGTCCAGGCTGCAGTGCCTCTAAAAAGGGCCTGTCAGCTGACTGGAGAATGTGGAGCATACATAACCCTCCTCAGCATTAAATATGTGGAAACTGTACACAAGCACTCACAGTGTTTAAGAAGCCTTCCCCCCACAAGTCATTTATTATTTATCATCTGACACTGATCAGATTGTTGCTTGGTTCCAGTCAGGCTCACCTTGGATATGGATCCAGATTTAAAGCAACTCTAACACTGAGAGTGTGTCTTCTGTGGTCTCTCAGGGTTACTCCCGAGAAATGTCAGAGAAACCACAAGTGTCCATTTTCTTTCATCTGACGAGCCTTTTATCGTGTTAGCTCTGGCACACAGAAAGCGACACATGCAGCTCTGCGGGCTGGATCTGATCTTACAGTAAGGGCAATCTCCCAGCAAGGTGCTTATGGCCCTTTATGACTCCTTTGGCTCACCTCAGTAGAGTGCACTTGGTGTCTATCGGTCCCTCGATAAAAACCTTAATTGAAGGATGCTCTCTGCGTTCACGATCCCACTGCAGTCTGAAAACCCTGTTGCCTGACAGATGGTTGATATTGGAAGATTCCTTAACATCTGCTCATGGTAACTGACTTAATGCATTTGGCTCAGGTTAAGGAAAAACATTGCTCTGATTTGAATGAGTATTTTGGTGGTGAGAGGACATACTGTTTCCTGCTATGGCAGAAGACGTAGGCAATGGACATGAATTGTACACTCCAAAGTCAGTCAGTATGAACATAATAAGAAGGATGCTCGGGTGGAAACAGCTCCCTTCATTCTACTTTCACTTTGCCCAGGATGTGTCTTTGTTTTTTGCTGTCCTCTCTCATCTTCCTCTCCTTTCTCAAAACAACAAGCTAGAAAATAAAGCTGTTGAAAGGACACACTTTTATTAGGGTTGTTTCATTGTATTTAATATGTTGTTATAACCTAGCTCTGAGAGTCATGGCAAAAAGTCCACACCATATACACCTGTTTAAATGTTTTTTTATTAAATCAAATTCAACAATCAAAAGGATTTTTGGAGTGTGCAGAAGAAGCATGAGTGAGAAGTATGACAGTGCAAGTGTTGACAGTGTAGAACAAAAGCAAAGGACAACCTAAAGCATCAAGCTAAACCAAACCAAACCAACCCTGAGTGGGGACAGAGAGCCCAGAACAGGGCAGAGCCCCCCTGCAGTGGCATAAATACTCTAATCCAATGGAAAACACCTGCAGATGGAGAAACCACACCCAGAGAAGAGGAGGAGGAAGAAATAGACCACACAGGGCATCACAGTTATATATTATCTGTTTGTTTGTGTTTTTAACTCGGTTATAAATGTGTGAATGTGCATTGTTCGGTGTCATTCTCAAAGCACATAGTATAATAACTATTACTCTGTCTTATTCAGTGTGTAATCACCTGAAGCCTTTGTTACCTTAGAATGAGTCTTTTATATCTGTAGATGCCACAGGTCCTCTACCACAGAGTACCATGCTTCTACATGGACAAACTAAACACTTGCTAAATATTATGCTAGGTAGGATTGGGGGTCATGAGGGGCTACACCGCTAGATGCCACCACATACTGATCTTTCAAGTACAAATCTATTCACAAAATATATTTAAAACTATCATGCAGAATGGTCCATTTTAAAATAATAGTATTTTTACCATCACTGATACAGTAATGAGAATACACTAGACTGCACATAACAATACAATAAAGACTTCTCTGGTGGGTGGTGGACTGTGAGTTGGGTGATGCTTAGTTTTGGCTTCTAGCAGGACAAAGTGTATTTGATAAGCTTGGTTTCAGGCCCCCATCTCCATGTCCATAGGCACATCATGTTCATTAGCATACCAGCTACAATGAACCAAAGCTGATTGAAAAAAAAAAGTTACCCTTTAGATAAAGTCAAGCTGTCACCAACATAGCACCTCAAATGTTTTTTGCCATAACTGCTAAATTGTCATTTTTGCAAGTTTGTTTGTGTTGGAATTAAATGGTAAGTAAAGTAAGCTGCAGCATGGTTGGTGGGTGTATTTTTAAAGCCAACTGATTCCTTGTTTCTGGTCTTAATGCTCAGCTTGGCAAATCGCCTCTTGACTCTCTGACTCCAACATGAGAGCCAAATTGATCTTCTCATCTCATAAAATGCGTATGTCTGTTGCACTCTGTTTATTACTTCTTGTTATTCACTTCTTCACTCTTTCAATGGATTGACTTATGTCTGGTCTTAGCAATGCTACGAGTAATGTCATGTGTTTATGATGGTATGGTTTCATTGCTGGAGTTAAAGTAAGTGTGTCTGTGAAGTGAAGCCTTTGCGGGAGGACTGCAAATGGCCACTAGAGGCTGGATCCAGAATATCTTGCAATTAGACCTTCTAATTGGGGTCTAATTAGGCAAATTGAAGTCTAATTGGGCAAAACACATGTAGGGGGACCATTTTAAAATCTTCATCGCATTTAGCCCAGCGGTAACCTCCATGGCAGCAAAAAGAAACGTCAAAGGTATAGATCCACCACAACCTCTTCAGATGTCCATTCTTTATACTTATTAAATTTTATTCTCAGTAAAGTCAGTGGTTCTGTACTTTAATTATACATCTGCTAGCTAATGGGATGGAATCATATACAGTGATGTATGCTTTATGCTCTGGTTTGGTTAGCCTGTTAGCTGACACATGTTGAAGGTAACAAACAAAAATATTTTTCATCTCTGCAGCCAGCAGGCCGTTCCCCAACAAACTTCCTCCATGATGGATCAGCCTATTGTTCCAGGTCACGAGGGGACACAGGCTAATCAGACAGGGAAAGTGTAAATGCTTTGGAGTCACCACCTTCAGGGACAGGGTCAACATAGCTCATCACTCACATCCCAGCACAACCTGAAAAAAAGAGAAGCACTGCAAGACGATATCACGCAACACACAGCACAACCAGTATGACACCCATCCCATCAAAACACATTGCAGCAACCAACTGCTACGCGTCCCTGCTTCACCTTCAAGCTGAGAATCATTTTGTGCCATGTGACAGACCGATCCCATGTGTAATATCTATCTCCACAAAACACGCACCAGAAACTCCAGAATATATTCATGTCACAAAACATTTCAGGCACCATGCTGTCTCCTGAGAGCAAAAACAACTTTCTGAAAAAGGGCAGCTGAGACGGTGAACAGAAACCTTTGTTTAGTTGAAAATATAATGAAATAAACTGTGTCGTAACTGAGTATCAGTTTGAGGCTAACTGAATCTGTCTGGTTATCACATTTTCAGCCATTTCAGAACTAACTAACTCATAAGATTAAGGTGTTCATTAAGTGTAATTCACCTGCTCATGCAAATCACGATCAGAATATGTCCTCCACTCAGTCATACTCTACTGCTTTCTGTCTTTTGCTCTTACTCTGTACGACTGTTGACGCACACAGCTCATAAAAATGGATCAGCACTAATCCAGATTCTAATGACTGCTGTTGTTTGTGGGCAGCACATGAAGGATCAGAAACTCCCCTAGAAATATTTTTGATCAATAATTTATTATAAATATTATATTATGCACTGTCTTTCACTGCCTGAATGTTTGAATGGTATATGAATAATATGACTATGAACTAAAATATTAATTTAAGTCTCACTTTCAGTCTTGCTCTGAGGTGCAAACATCCAACAATAAGATAGGTAAGCGCTAGCGTCTTAGAGCCTGAGAGATGAAACACAGGGCCAAGAGAGTCCACCAGTACTGACTACCAGTGGTCCGGCTGAACTGGTATTAGTGCGATTACTGCTGCGACTAACACTACTATTAGTGTTAATATAACTCTTGTACCATCACTGTGTGCTGCTGCTGCTTCCTTCTCCTGAGTTATAACTCACTGACCGAGCCAGACTTCTTTATGCCCGTTGTAAAACCTTACAATCATTTGGCTCCTCAGACAAGAACAGCTGATTTAACTTGTTTTCTTGAGCTTTACTTTTGCTTTGACTAGCAATGCACGTCCTATACACTGAATACACAACTGTGTAGTGTCAGGGCCTGTGAATCCTTTTTTATACCATAAAGTTGCTGGGAAACATAAAGCCAATCCATGGCTGTAAGCCACGACAGCACAATCCCTCCCACCCCTTACTGAAATAGATCGTGCTGAGCATCTCTGTCGGTTCATTGTGAGCGTCTCTGACTGCGTCACAAACAAACTGAAAACTCACAAGGATGAAATGGTCACTGAGGCGGCAGCGTTTGAGAACTGCCCCTGAAATTATGATTGAATGAAGAGATCAAAACTTTCACCTGCTTTCATGCTGACAGGTCGACAGGCTGTCATCATCAAACAGCAGGCATCAAACATATACACTACATAAATACATGAACAGGTGAGTTGTATATAAATTCACCCTCAGTACGGTTGTCATGAACGGGGAAATTAGCTATAGAGACCAAAAATGTACCATTTGCTTCAACCATTTGTTTAGTATAAGAACAATCTAATTTTTGTTGTTGTTGATTCTATCATCATCATTTTTTGTTTACTGTTTAGAGAGATCCGGTGCTTTGCATTTTCAGGTCTGAACGACAGGTCAATAATAGGCGGACCGCAGAGCTGGAAACAGTTTTATTCAGTTTTGGCGGAGATTACATTTTGAGCAGCGACTCTTTGCTACTACACCACTGCTCAGCTAAAGGGACATCCTACCCGTCTCTGATTGGCCAGTACTCGTTGCCTTCGTGGGTTCAATTTGGTCGGGTTTAGGTATGAGGACTGAGATTGGTCAAGGTGAGGGCAAGAATGTCAGCCAATCACAGGCAGTGTAGGACTTTTAATATGGAAGACAGCCAAGTCACTTATATAACTTACTATAATTATTTTATACAAAGTACTTTTTATTTATAATTCTGAGCAGAATGTCAAATTGACTTTGCTTTGACTTTTCTTATTTATTTGTTCTTATTTATTTCATGTATTATTTATTATAGTATGTAGCTCTCAGAGTGTCACTGAAAATAAATATTGTTGCCATGACGATGAATTATACCGTTCCTTGTTTGATTTGACTCGTTGACTTCACACAGTGCAGATGTTGATACAATGACAATGCTGCTTTAGTATATATAAATTATATAATGATATAATTGTAATATATAACTAAATTATAATGCAACTTTATGATGATGATTTATGATTTACAACATTATGATGCTGTGGACCTGAACATGAGGATGTTTTCTCTATCAGAATTGACTCGCCTGATCTATTGAATAAAGGTACGGTTACTATAAAGGTGTCTTTTGTGTATTCATGAAAAGCAATGATGATGTCCACTTTATAGATTAGAGAAATGTTCTTCGTGCAGTCTAGACCTGCTCTACTGTGTGTGGAAGGTATCATAACCTATGCTGTTGTGATGTGGTGGTTCTATAATTATATTATTATATAATATATTATAATTATCTTTGATTAAACACAGTTTGTCTGATTTCATAGTTCTTGGTTCAAAGAAGATCTCACCCTGTCGTCTCGAGCCGCGCTTTGACTTTGCTGTTTGACTTCGAGTGGCTCTGCTGATTACAGAGGTTGAAAAATGACATTTGTAAAAAAACAAAAAATCCATTTGGCGAGGATGTGATAGATCTACAGACTCTCTGGGAAACTCTTGGGGCAAAAGTTTTGTTTTAGCACGTCACTTCTGCTGTTGTGTATTAAATCAATGATCCACAGAAAGCTACAGCTAAATAAACACTGGCATCCAGTGAAGCCTTTGTCAATGCAAAGAGAAAGCAGACATAATTAATGGTCAATGAAACAGAGCTCCAAAGGTTCTGCTCTTTTATACACTGAAGCTGTGTAAATTACCTGCTTAACACCACATTTAGCTTTTAATATAGTTTATATTACATTCAAATGTACTGTGTTTGATTAGATTAGATCCATTTTATTAGAGTACATTTAAAAGGAGTTTAGTCCATGCACGGGAGGTGAAAGATCTTTTAATGATTATTTATTAAAGCGGAAACTCAGTAGAAGACAAGTCCATTTTCTTGAATCAAGTCTCTCTTGGTACACGCACACCTACACACACACAGCATGCAGGCAGTACATAAGCACACACACAGACTGAAGGAAGATATCTGATGTGGCACTGCCCCCTTGTGGCTGATGTGTGTTTATCTTCATTTGCATGGTGTCTCATGGCATTTGGTCTTTGGTATGTTTTTGTGCACAACCACAGCTGCTTATTTGGACGTCTCAGTGTGTGTGTGTGTTCTGTTATTTTCCATAACCACCATGTTGGCTGTCCTCACCTTTCCACCTCCCAGCTGAAAGACATGGATCATCAATGAACCTGAGGCAGGAATGATGCTTGGGTGTTCAAACAAGCCATCTGTACCAGCATCCACCTGTCAATCAAAGTAGCCACACTGTTAATTCTGCATAAATCTAATCTATCTTAATATCATTTGAATAGGTGAGTTGTATATAAATTCACCAGTACAGTTGTCATGAACCGGGAAGTTAGCTATAGAGACCAAAACTGTTTTTTGTACCAGGCTGTAAACATGTTAATTTCTGCTGTGAAGTTGGACATTTGAACATGGGGACTTATGGAGACTGACTCACCTCTGGAACCAGTTTCAAGCAGCCACTCAAGAAATTACAGTTTTTAGAACTTCCTCATTGCCTTTGTGTCACAACCATGATGCCTGTGCGTTGTATGCTAGTTTACACTGCCTTAACCACTGTGCATATTAATGACAGCAGTGCACTCAGCAACCACACAAAACCTTTCCTGGCTCAATCCAAGGGAACATCTCTCAAGGTCACTAAGTCACATGTTATATTGATTTGTGTCACACTATCCTACATATGCGTGTGCTAAAGTACTTCAATGCATGCAGGATGTCTGTGCTTCTGTGTGTGCTTCCGTGTGTGTGTGTGTGTGTGTGTTTGTGTGTGTGAGAGACAAACATCCTCTCAACAATGGGAATGAAGCCAGTCAGGTCAGTTAACCAGCAGTTACACATTCAGGGGGCAGGGGCAGCTGAGCTCTGCAGGCAGCTTGTGATCAAAACGGTAGTTGGTGTGAATCCCCAAAGCGATAAAATAGTTTGGTGGATACAGAAAAGGACAGCTGCTGATTCCTTCATAAATAGCTGTGATGTGCCTTAAGGCTATGCTCTGACTGAGAATGGCTTCAGATCGGGAGTGAATGAACACAGCACAGCAGGCAAAGCAGAAGTAACTGATCTAATAATGTAAATGCTCTGCTGAGAACTGAGAGAAGAACTGACAGGAGTTAGAGGTCTTTGGAACATTTGGATTGTGTATAGCATTCATTCTTGGCATCCTCTCAACCAGCTCCATGAGGACATCACCTGGAATGATTTTTAAACAGTCTTGAAGGAGTTTTCATATATGCTGAGCATGTGTCGGCTGCTTTTCCGTCACTCTGTGGTCCAACTCATCCCAAAACATCTAAATTGGGCTTAGGTCAGGTGATTGTGGAAGCCAGGAGATGTATCACTCTCCTTTTTGGTCAAATGTTCCTTTCCATAATTAAGATTGTATCGTGGATCGTGTTGAAAAACAGATGGTGGTCCCTCTAAGTACAAATTAGATGCTTAGTGCTGCATGCTTTGGTAGCCACGTTGGTTAAGTGTGCCTTAAATTTCCACCAGTGCCACCAGCAAAGCAACTCCACATGTCATAGCTCATGATCCATGCTTCACAGTGGGAACCACACATGCAGATACCCTCCATTCACCTTAAGACAAAGTGGTTTCCACTGGTCTAAAGGTCATTCATTGTGTTTCTTGGTCCAAGCAGTTCTCCTGACTGTACATGATGGTACATTCAAAGTTCCTGATATTTTCTGTCAACTAACCTTTTACAAACTGTACAAACTTTTGACCAGTAGTATATATCGTGACATACTTTAAGTAAACCTGTCTGCATATTTATGATCAGTGGACGTTGTCCCAATGACTGAGAGAAAAAATGTGCATGTCATGAATATTCATGACAATATAATTGGAAGAAGAGTCATTATATCATGCCTCAGTTTCCTGACGCGTATAGCAGGTCATATTAACATAAATATAGTTTTGCAGGCAATTATTAAATTTTAACAACCGCATTTTGATGAGTTGTAATTGCAGCAACCAGTAAGAATGATAATTCCAGACGTCTGTAAATCCTCCTCAGTTCTGATGTGAGGCGCCCAGCGGCTGCATAAACAGCCTTCATTGGGCAATGTTTTATTTACACATGGAGCAGACACAAAGCAGCATTAGCAGTCATTTATAATCCATTTTGTACATCCAATACTTGGCCTTTTTAGCTCTGGTTTTAGTCTCTGCTAACACTTAAATTCTCCACACCTCACCAGTCTCTATCTGTGTCTGTCTGCTGCTTGGTGTTGATTGTGTAGTGTTAATAATACGTTTATTGGAGCTTTTTTCACTGAAAACTGCTTCAAACAATGCTGATGAGAGCCATGAGAGTGAACAAAACAATATAGCGGCAGGCCGTAAAATCACTGTGTGTCTTTGTCTTTGCTGAGTGCTCACTGTGGTGCCATTAGATTGTTATTTTCTACAAAACTATACATCCACTATATTATTTCAGAGATCTCATATTGTTATATTCAAAAACAACAAAGTCAAAAGGAAAAAAAAGGGAAGAAAAAATGGATGTATGGTACAGAGATATGTGTGTATGGTGTAAGTCTTTCCTGTCTCATGAAGCCTGATGGCTGTCGTTATGAGACCTGCAGCGCCCACATCTCGAAAGTGCTTGAATCACTATGATGAGCTTGTTTATGGAAGTTGCTCACTGCTGAGTAAAACACACTTTGCATTTCTCATTTTTCTCAAAAAGTGCCTTGTGAACTTCAGTGGTCATGGTGTGGCAGAGATCTTCCTGCGTCCTTTCTTCCAGTTCCAGTCTGGTGGCAAAAGTCAGCCCTTTATCTGAATGGTCCTCAAAGACCCTTTTTAACTCTGCCAATTCTTGGCAAAGAGCAAAGAGTTACCAGTATCTCAAAGTCCCTTAGGCTGTCTGCCTCATTCTGGTCCCTCCAGTCGTTGTTTCTCGTTGCTTCTGGAACAGTTCCACAACTTCCTGCCGAGGACCATCCTTTTCCTTCCACTCTGCCATGAACCTGTGGCAACATCCTCAATGCTCTTCTCCACTGCCTTCACTTTCTGCATGGCATTATCATGACGCCTCTGTATATCTTCCACCTCTTACGATCATGACTGCCTCAAATTTGTCAGTCCTTCTTCCTTCCAAAGAGTGTGGTTCAGGTCCAGGTGTTTCAGGTAGAGGCCTTCAACCTTTGCTTTTAGATCAGCATCGGGTATCTGGCTTGTAACTGAGGACTCTCAGATGTTGTGCACCTCCTCCAGTTTCTGAACAAGTTCATCTGCAATGTCAGCAGCCTCAACTGCTTTGGCCTCAGCCATGATCCTCTGTATCTGGAGCAGGTAGTTTAACTCTGTTATGTTTTTAGATTTGTTTTATTCCATTTCAAGCTGAGCTGCAAACATCTGATATTCAGTAGAATGCTTGAACTCCAGGTTCTGACCAGATGCCTCCACGGCTGAGGAGGAAACCACCTTATCTCACTAGTCTCCTTGTCTGCCCTCGTGGAGTTAACTCCCTGAAACTTCTACTTCAGTTTCTCAATTTCTTGACTCAGGGCTATTTTCCTCTTCCTCTCTTCTGTGAACTTGTTTTAAAGAGCATTTTTATCTCAACATTCTCCAACTGATGGGCCTAATATTCATTGGAAAGGACCATGAACTCATCAAATTCTCAGTTTTTGTCACTATAGAAACATGATGTACACGCTGTAATAAATCTTTTTCTCTCTGGTTTTCCTTTATGAAATTGTTCATACTGAACTAGTGGCAGACTAGATATATGTTCCTGTAGATTTCTTGAACATTACCAGTTCACAATTAGGTAACATTACATGACAGGGTGTGCTTTATCATCATTATTGGCACGACAGTGATGCAATTAGTGCCAAAAGTAAGACATTATTGATGTTTTCATTCGTGTATAATCACTGAAAAATAAGAAATGTTATATTATTGTTGTGTTACCTTAGAATGATTCTTTTGGTTAGTCCACTGTGTTCAGACTTCATGTTTCTACAGCAGCCCACAACAGACAAACTAAATACTGGCAAGTAGAGGATGGAGAGGATGAGGCGTGGAGGTAGCATCATTGGCTGATTGTGCCGTTGGTGAGTGTTCTGTGTTGATTTGCTTGGGCTTCACTTTTTGCCAACGTTGTAATGTAGCTAACCTGCTGGCTTTGTTATCTGAGATATCATGAAACAGGATCTATGAATGAAGATGGGATTTTCTCCTTGTCATGTTGTGTGCCAGGAATGCCAATTTTAGTTCTAATTCTGTGTGTCATTCAAACCAAGTTTAGCAAGAGTCTGGACCAGGTTATTTCTACAGTGGTTTGTCACATTTGGGGCCAAAATATCAACCAACAAATGATAGCTAAACTTAGATTTGTGAGCAATTTCCTTTAATATGGTGATCATATGAGTAATGTATGTCAGTGCCTCAGAGAAATGTTACACATGTGGATGATATTGATATATATGATATGATAATGATATCATATTATATTTTCTGATCTGATTATGGTAATGGTAGCACGCCACTCACATGTTTAATGATGTGGGTAGTCTCCACTGTAGATATTCCATTACATTTGTGTTTTGATTCATAATGAAAAGGATATCTGGAAGTCACATTTCAAATAGTCGGATATGGATTGTTTTATGTTATGCAAATATTATAATCAGAGACTCAATTTAATTTCATTCTTGTTCATTTCTATTAAGAATGTAAAATGTGATACTGATAGCTGTTAACCTTAATTGGGTTAACAAATAAACCAGTCATGGAATCCTGAAGTAGGGCCAGATTCATTTAATTCATTGTCACTGCACAAGAACTAACGCAAGAAAAAATATTATCGCAGTGACAGAGGCAGCTGCAGCCCGGAGTGGATGTTTGTCACTGATATCCTGTATGTCAAAAAGATGGAAGGAAGGCAAGTCAGAAGAATGAGGAAAGGAAGAGGAAAGAAAAGAAATTCAAGTAGGCTAATCAATAAGGTGAGAAAACAGAACAAAGGAAGGAAACAAGAAACCTAAAGACGTCAACATGACCAAAGGAAGACACTGGAACATGGAACCTGAGGAGGAAAGGAAACAAGGAGGAAAGCAAGGACATATGAAGACAATGAGCAACAACCAGCAACTCAGCTCAATTCATGAGATGAAATGATGAAGAAACACAATAAGAATAATGCAAGACAGTTCTAAGCTAAAGGAAAGTGAGCTATGTGAGAAAAGATGCTAAGAAAGAAGCAAAGGAATCTGGAGACAGATAAAGGAACGGGTGAATGAATGAATGGCGCGTGTGTCCCATCACTAATGCAGTAAATGTAGAAGGATGGCGGTGTTTAGCGGAGGCAGCCCTTCCCTCATAGCAAATAACAATAAATGATCGGAAGCATAAAAAGGAATGGTAACGATGCCCTGAATCAATGCTGCCATTCATCACAATGAAATTTACGTCCACTCAGATCCACAGTGCCATTCTTACAGCACAGACAGAGAGCGAAAGCACGGACGTTTCAAAGTATTTATTTTCATTTCGTCTTGGGCTCTTGTTGAATCCAAGGTCCTCTACAGGAAATGTTTTTCCATCAATCTGTTGCTCCTTCTCTCCATCCTCCCCCATTCCTTCTCCTCCTTCGGTTTTCTCCATACACTAATCCATCCTATGTGGAGCCTCACTTCATGTGTTTTTCGAACACTGACAGTATTTTAGATGCATGGAATAAATATATAGATAAATATATAGATATAGATCTATTTAAAAATCAATCACATTTCAATTCACAGGACATTTCAAAATGTAGATTAGAAAAATATGTTGATAAATGATGATGTATTTATAAATATTGATATCTTAATAACACCATGTTGAAATTGCATTCACATTTAAATGCTCTGACAGAATAATGAATTGCTGTTTTTATGCACACGGGATTACAACGTCTCTTCAGAAAATCAAGAAAATTCAAAGTGCAGCAGCCGTCTGCAGAGTCACTCCAACAGCTGACCCTGACGGGATGATGATGTCAAAGGGTGATGCATCACCTTGTTGTCTGCCCACATGGATCACTATCTTACAACAAAAACTGAAGATTATTAGTATCATGGATCACAATCTTGCCTTGGTTTAGCACTCTATGTTACTGACAGGGGGATGGAATTTAGAGTCCTTGATAGAAACTTGATACTTTATGATAGATATGCTTCCTCTCAGACCACAAAAGGCCCCCACAACCTACCTTGGCAGAGAAATGTGTATATATCCTGAGAGTCAAAAGCCCAGGGCATAAAGAAAGTTCACCTTAAAGCACACAGTGATAGAGATGATTCGGATTAGCTGATAGCATTTGTATCAACGTATCTCTGCTCTCATGTGGATTTTGGCAGCTGGACAGTAAACGCACATCATCTGTGAGGAAGCGGATGATGCCTGTGAGTTCTGGAGTGGAGTTTGGACAAAAAGCAAAAGACGTCTTTTGGCTCTGGGAACCTGTGATGATCATCTTTTGCTAGCTTTTTACATTAATGTTTACATTGTAAACAATGAATCAATTAAAAATGATGACGAAACATGATCTTCATTAACAATACAGAAATAACCATTAACTGAAAATCCAAGGAAGACATCAGATTCTATTGTTCAAAGCATCATTGTGTAACTATTCCACCATAAACTAAGATGTTAAATCAAGACACTGACTTGTAATCAGGTGACTGGTGCACAGCATTAAGTCACACACCACCAACCATCTGACTGATTTTGGTGAAACTGGATCATGTTTTCTGGTTTCCCCTTTTTACAGAGTTTCCTGATGGACAGTGAAGTAAACTGCTGCCAACTGTGGCTGCTGTTACCAGGCACTTGTTACTCAGAGCACCCGGAGAGTGTTGTGTTTGTACCACAGGCGTTTTGGACCACCATCAAATAACTCATTAAAACCATCTTTATACACAGTCAAAGGGTGCATCAGTCGTAAATCACATGACCCCAATGTAAACAAACATCATTTCAGGCATTTTAGCAAATGTCCAATGATCAAATTTTCCCACTGAGAACAGCGTACCCTTCACACAAAGAGTAATGGACTGAAAGCACTGGTTTTCAACAAGACTGTGTCATTTTTATACAAACAAATAAATGATATCAGAATAATCAGAAATATTCTAAATATTGAGACTTTACTTGAACTCAAAGCCAGTCTGATACTGGTGGACGCTGCAGCTCCACTGGAGCAGTTCCCGTGTTCAAGGGCAACACAATAAAAGGACAGTAATGACGGAACAGATGAGTGCTGCCATTGACCTTTCTCTCCAATGACCACTGTTGTCACTCTCCTTGTCAAACACATTGAAAACACTGCTGGTAGATGTAACATCCACAACCTGCACGGGCCAAAAAAGCGCACATGCAGCAGCCAACAGACCCCTGACATCAACACTGAGAGCCTCCTCCTCTCCTTCTTTCTGGGCATTGTGCTACAGTTTTCCATTAGTGCTGACAGCAGGGCCATTGCATGGCCCATAAAGTTTGGATGGCTTCACTGTTTTGTGGCTGGACCTCGCTTTGTTGCACTCACTCGTAACGTCTGGATGTATGGTCGCCTGCAGACACATTTCATTTTTTCCAGTACTGTTGCAGTTGCACATGCTTTCTTCTGTGTGTGTGTGTGTGTGTGTGTGTGTGTGTGTGTGTGAGAGAGAGAGAGAGAGAGAGAGAGAGAGAGAGTCATCATTGTGATCTGTTTCCACACACTCATGATTGTTTCTTTGTTCATGATGACAAAGAAACAAAAGAACAGGGAATAAATCATCTCCTTATCAGATTAGAAACATAGCAGTGGTTTCATGCCTTCAGATGGCTTATATACACACACACACACACACACAAACACAATGGTGTAACATGGTGACCGTGAGAAGAAAATCTTCATATCTTTTACTTCTCCGTCTTTCCCTTTCTGTTGGATATTGTTTGATTCTGTCTTGTCCCTCTATCTGTTCTTCCCATTACTACTTTGCATTTTCTCGCTCACATACATTTATCTGATTGTGGCCTCGCTGCTTATTTATCTCAAGCTTCCTTACCAGACACAAACATTTGAATAGATTAGAAGGGAAAGGGCACTACCATTCATCTTAACTTTGCTTAAAGTCTGTTTTTGCAAATCTATTTATATAACTGCAATAGATCTTTCCTAATGTTTTATGGTAACTGGAAACAGAAATGCTGATTAATAATTAATATGTGACATTGTGACATCTTTAGTTAAATTGTAATGTTAGCATGCTGTTTACCATGTTCACATAATTGTTAGCTCGGTAGCATCATAAACTTGCTAATTAGCAAGTGTAGCTGAGACTGATAAAATTTGTTCTTTTTGCAGATTGCAAGTTTAAACCAATGCTGCGGAAGCCCAGGGTTCAAATCTGACCTGCATGTCATTCCCTGTCTCTCTCTCCCCACATTTCCTGTCACTCTTCAGCTGTCTCTGTCAAAAATAAAGCTTGAAAAGGCCAAAACAATCATCTTTGAGAGAGAGAGAGAGAGAGAGAGAGAGAGAGAGAGAGACAGAGAGAGAGACAGAGAGAGAGAGAGACAGAGAGAGAGAGAGAGAGAGACAGAGACAGAGAGAGAGAGAGAGGGAGAGACATGCAATTACTTGGCACATCCACAAGTGACATTTTGACCTAATGCTTCTTCTTTCATGTTTTCAGGTCTAGCATCTTCCTTGTATAAAAAATGTATACACATTAATGTTACTTCGGGTAACAGGAAAATATTCTTCACATCATTAAGCATTGCAGTAGTAACCGATGTGGTCATTCTCTCAGTGTAAAGTTAGCCGATGGTGACAGCACAACATGGATGATTACCCAACCGTTTTTATAATTGTGAGTGACAAGCAAACAAACCCTCGTCAAAACACTCAGTGAACACCACGTTAATGAAGTTAACCTGCCTGAGCTATAAAGTTAGTAGCAAGCTAGCTAGCTAGCTGTTAATGTGGCAAAAAGGATAAAGAATGTCCAAAAATGTCCCAAATCTTGAGCCTGTGTCAAGTCTCAAGTCTTTTGAGGATGTGTCTTGAGTCACTGTGTGTACAATTTCAGTCCCCATCTCTGGAATACATCAAAGGACACATTTACTGTTCATTGAATTCTGAGAAGCCAGGTTCAATATCCAATCTCCACAACACAGCAGTCCTCGGCGACCACTGTCTTTTACAAGAGGGCTTGCTGTCACCCCAGTTCTATCCACCATGGGGAAGCTGACCACACGAACACGTGGAATGAGACTACCACCTTCAGCTCAAAAACAAAACCAATTTAGAAGAATTTCAGGAGCATGAGGGACAGACTTCTAAAAGTAAAATAAAGTCTTTTCTCAACTGAAGATGATCTTTCTGGATTTATGGGTCATGCATGAAAAGATGTCATAGATAATCAATAAAGAACCTGAGAAAAACAGCAGGTATTCATTCAGTTCAATCAGACAAGACTTCTGTAGTCAGTGGACGTGTAGGTGTGTGGAGGCTCAATACATGAACTGACTATAAATATGGACCTGAGTGTGGAGGCAGCAACAAGGCAGAAACTCAACAACAGCAACGAGTCCAGGGCCTAAATATACAACTAATGAGTAATCGGACGAATGTCGACCATAATCAGTCAAGAGGAAATTGCACTTCTCTGCAGTGGAAGAAGGGAGCAGCTTTTATGGCCCTATAAACCCGTCTGAGACATTCACTGTTTGTGAGACGTCCTTACTGCAAAATATATATTATATTTCTATAGAAACCTTTGTGTTACTTGTCAAAGTAAGTTTTTGAGTTTAGTTTTCATTCGCTCGTTCTTTAAGAACCTGAATGAGTGGTTCTTACATCACGCCTGGTGACCTGCCCACACATGCTATTATTTCAGCAGTTAGTGATCCAATCTTCACATGTATTATGTATATGCTCATGTTACACCCATAGAGTGCAAACTGATTCGAGGGGTGACAACATTTGGAAATGAATCACTCTAAAAGAATAAAATAGAAACGGTATTATGAATATAAGAATATACATGTCAAATAATAACATTTTCAATAATAATCATATCACTTTCAAAATACAGTGACAGCCATTTACTAGAAACACTACATTTGAAACCAACCGGCTAATAGAGTAACTACAATAAACATCAAATATTCTGTAAAAAAATACAACAAAAAAACAGTCCAAATCAACACACTTAGTTCTATCAGATGGTATTTATAGCACTCGTTCTGTAAACTACCATTCATATTTTTCCCAATGCATTCAGTCAAATAACAGGTAATTTACTGTACATTCTTTTGTATCAGGCTGTAAACATGTTTATTTCTGCCGTGAAGTTGGACATTTTAACATGAGGACTTATGGAGAATGAAATGTTTTATAGCCAGCCACAAGTGGCCGTTTGAGGAACTGCAATTTTTAGCACTTCTGCTTTGGCTTCACTTCACAGCCACAGGGGTTTTGACAGATAATTTTACCATTGTGTTGTAAACATCAAACTTATGCCAACTCATCCCTGTTAAGGAGACTAATGCATAAAGTTACATTAAAACAAAAAACATGAGTGACAGAGTGTGTGAATCTTGATTATCGTTGATCTTTGCCCACCTGAAAGAATAAATGAAAAAGAGCATTACAAGTCTGCTGGCAGTCAGTGGCTCTTCTCCATTAATCAGGTGTTAACTGCCAACTGAAGAACACAGTGCCAGCCCACAGCTTATATACCAGCAGGTGGTCTCATGCCTTTATACTTCAAATAGAATTGCTTGCAATTTACTGGCGCATACACATTTACGTAAGTGGGCAATTACAAATATACAAATCCTATACTCCATGCTCACAATGTGTGTGTGTCAGATTTTGCTTATGGAAAGAAATTCAGCCACGTTGTAAGGAGGTCTCCCGGCACATTGCTCAAGGGCATTTCAGTGGGGCAGATAGTTGCCAACACTTCTCTGGGATCATGCGAACATCCCGTCATACACATACAGACCTTATTTCCAAGACAACGTCAGCGATTCTTTATATTCTAGACGGGGAAGTTCCCCCTCTATCTGTTCTAATTCTGAGCCAGCTGCCGTCTAACAGCTTGACTGTGTTTTGGGATCCAGACAACAGAATATTATCTTGGAGGATATCGTAGTTTTATGATCCTTCTTTGCAGATAAAAATGGCAGCTCTAAACAGATTGGCATTTTCACCGTCTGGATTAGAATTAACTGTGGAGGAAGAAAGGTGGTCTAGGAGGAGGAATATAGTACAAAGTAATAAATCTAAACCACTGAGTGATCACTAAATGAAGACTGAGTGCTCCTTTCAGTCTACTGAATTGATTCTCACATCTCTTTGTTCTGGAAAAGGAAAAACTGTTGAGACTTTTGACTACCAGTAATATTCATTTCATAATAAACTTGCCCCTGTTGGACCTGCTCTCTCTCTTTTTGCATTTGTGGATTTTTTTTGCAACATTTATACTTTACTTTGTATGGCTCCTGTAAAAGTGTGCACAAATGTCAGCGCGCCTGCCTGATGGTACAAAGTGATAAATGTATCGGCTGTTCATGAAGAAGAGCCCTCTCCAAGGAAATATCCTGGAGTTTATGATTCTGCTTTGTAACTCAGAGCAGCTCAGCATTGCACATCGATTTAGTTTCAAGGGTGAGGATGAAGGACAGAAGGTGGTGCGGGAGGGAGACACAATGATGTGGAGCGATGATACTTACTGTACTTTACTGCCGTCCATTTATTCTCTACTATGAGCTTAAACTCATGGAGAGACATAAATTCATTTTAATAATGGATGACAGTGTACACCACCTCTTTGTGTCTACTACTGACAGTGTGACATCTTCAGATGTAACTACATTACATCCATGCACTATGCTAGTTAAATAGGCTGATGAAGTCTACTGCAGGCTATAGACAATAAAACAACTTGTACAAGAGCCTGACTGTGTTCGTAAGTACTGCCACCTGGTGGAGATTCATTCATCCTCGCAATCATTTCATTTGACCCGACCTACAACAAATCTTTAATTTTGAGAATTTTGAACCACCTTCAACAAAAATAACATTGAAAAAGTATGTAAATTATCAGTATATATTAGTAGGCAGTTTTAATCTTACAATGAAATCTTTAACACCGAGAGGAGATAACAGAATGCAAATACATAGAATCATTATTGCTCAAAAAATGAGGATATATACGTATGTAGCCCTGTGGCTATTATTTTCATTCATTCATATACAGATATTAAAATGTTTGTGTTGGTAATAAATAATAGTTCATGAAGTGTAAATATGTTTAAAAACAGTCATTTCATATACAGTCAAAAGTCAGAGATAAAAGGGTGGTGTTAGTTTTAAAATCCATGTGATTGTCGGCACAAAAAATTAGGAGAGGAGGAGGGGCTTAGCATCACCTACGTGCCGCCGCACGTTAGCGACAGCAGAGGCTGCATTATGAATTGCTAATCGCTGCTAGCCCTTAGCTTAGCCTGCTCATAGACTTTCCCGTGGTTAATTCTGCATTGCAGTTAACAATTGCTAATTTGTTTAAGACCTACTGTTGGTTTTTCGCCATGAAACTAAGTTACTGAGAGGAATTATGTGATTCAGGACCGGACATTTGCCGTAAGAGGGAGAGAGTGAGGACCGGGAGAGACCTGGACCTTTGGCGGGAGACTGTAGCTGCTGTACTTGAACGTGGCTCACCGCGCTGTGTTGCTGCACTCCATTTTCTTGCTGCTGAAACGGCATCTCGCCTTTTGCCCGTCTTTCATCTTAATCTCTGACTGTTACTGGATTCGTGAGTACACCATTAACCCTTTGTACGCACTTTTATTTATGCTGGTTAAAACTCGGTGAAACAGCCATTCGTTTCGGGCCTCCACGCTCACAAGCTTCGACCAGGCCTGCAACGTTTTTTAGCCCGGCGTGAATGTGTGTGAGTGTGGGCTATGGACATTTGAGTTTACTTTATTTGTTTTTGATCTCACATTCTCATTCAAACCTTTCAGAGCATTATATGAGTTTTGAGTACTGTTATCAACGCATACTTTAAAGGTCAATGGTGAATTATTTGACTAATTTGAAAATACAACCAGAACCAGAACCTTGTAATAAATAATTACTGTGTTTCACCCAAATCCTTTGTTGTACTTACCAGAGTGACACTCTTTGGATAAATTTAAAATAGGTTAAGGGAACTTAGGGTACTCAATTAGTACTCAATTTTGTGATACTTCTTAAACATTATTGGAGGCACCGCCAAATTATTTTATATCACATTTATCACAGGTAGCTCCATCTCCAGACGAACTCAGGCCCCGTCCCACTGTACTACAACACCCCAATTATTTGTCAGTCAACATTTCCGAGCTACATGGGACTGTATAAAACATAGTCCACATCAAAACAACTTTCTAATGAGCCATTGTAAAGCTCAGAGTGTGGTGGCTCTTGCCATCGCCATCTTGACAGTCCTTGCATGCAACTATAACTTTAAGCCCTAATATCATTTGAACAGGTGAGTTGTATATAAATTCATCCTTAGTACAGTTGTCATGAACGGGGAAATTAGCAATAGGGACCAAAACTGTTTTTTGTACCAGTAAACATGTAAACATGTTTATTTCTGCTGTGAAGTTGGACATTTCAACATGGGGACTTATGAAGACTGACTCACTTCTGGAGCCAGTTTCAAGTGGCCACACGAGGAACTGCCATTTTTTGGCACACTGATGTTGGGTTCTTTTTACAGCCACAGAAGTTACTGCTAGGCTAAATGTGATGGAGATTTTAAAGTGGTCCACACACACAACATGTGTTTTCATGCATTTAGTATTAGATCTCCTCTCAGGACTGACTGATTGTGTTCAAACTCTCCTTTTATTCACTGAGCTAGGATAGTTTACACCTACCATTTTACTGTACATACATTCATATAAAAAGGGACAAAAGACAATAAAAAATAATTTAATTTAAAAAAAATACATTTTGTGTATCACACGTCATATTATAATTGTTTAAGATCTTCACATCCACCGCTTTTATTGACAATTGGACCTCACATAAGTCCTACCATAGTTATGTCATTTTTAATGGGAGCAGAGATCAGTCAGGAGGCCTTCACTGATGAGGTGACCTGATTTATCTCAGAATACAGGCACAGAGATCCAATGGACATCTTGAGCTTTTTTAAAAAAAAGATGAAGCCTTGAAATAAACATTACACATGATATTTTTACAAACACTACTGGGTTAAATAACATCTTTTTTTGGACAGTTGTGATTGGCAGAAAGGAGAAAGAACAGACAGAGAGGGCCCTCATAGGGAGAGGCTGTCACAGAAAACAAGATCAAGTCGGGGTTGCCCCCCTCCCCCTCCAAAACTAACACACACACACACACACACACACACACACACACACACACACACGGTGTCACCTTGCTTAACTAGATTAATTTATTTAAAAGCATTAATTTTCCAGTTGACAATTATTCATAGATGGATCACACACACACACACACACACTCACACACACACACACACACTGATGTGTTTAATGCCCAGCAGACTGCTGTCACTCCGTCTTTAAGGACAAACATCTGACACTTTTAACATCTCAACTTGTCACAGAGTCCTGAGAGAGGCGGACAGGAAGTCTGTGGAAGAGACACACAGGAGGTATCAGCAGGAGAGAGGGCAGACAGACAGACAGACAGACAAAAAGATATATGGATGTCCCAGACAGACAGAAGGCTTTTAATCACACTACGACACTGCAACATGAGCCTGAAAGTGATATTGCAGCCAAAATAAATCTCCTGACTATTAAAGCCCTTTGGGACTGAAAGATGGTCCCTCTCAGGACATTAAGCTATATTTTGGGGGAAAACAGTGACTTTGGCACGCATACAGATGGACAACAGCAAAGTGGATTATGCTGCAGGAGTGCTTTGAGATGTTTCTATTGACCTTTTGATTTAGTTTGGAAAGTTCATTACTCAAAAGACTCTGCATTGAAGAGTGGCTGCACCCTGTCCACCAAAAAAATCACGTATTCTAAATGTCGAGTGACGTCAGCCGTTTTTTTAGGAGACATGGACGTCCCATCGACTCTAGTGATCATCATACATCGAAGGACAGCCGATTAACAACAGTATTTTTAATAGAAGTATCTGCATCACCCTTTTGACATTGATCATATGTCATATGCTGATCAACATCAGTGTTGTTCAGCAGCTATCAAACATGTCTAATATGCAATATTATCCAATATTCCCCCATGTGCATGTAGCACACACAGCCAAACTGATATCAGACATGATGGATGAAGCACCATCTGTAACCATCTATCTGCTTTACAAGTATACCACTGCAGAACAAACAAGAAGGAAAGGAGCAATGAGAACAGAAGATTGTTTCAAACGCACACTGTTTGCACAGTCCGGTGTGAGTGTGTGTGACCTCTACAGCAGCCAAAACATCCGCACACACCTTAAATAGGATTCCTGACTTTTCAGACATGAATGAGTCTTGTTGCATATCCTCTTAGATCGCAGGCTGGTCCTCATGTGACTACTGTACATAAAACCGATAAAACTAAAACTCAGCAAAGACAAGGCCAGACTGTAAACATGTTTATTTCTGCTGTGTAGTTGGACATTTAAACATGGGGACTTATGGAGACTGACTCGTTCTGTAGCCAGCCTCAAGTGGACGTTTGAGGAACTGCAGTTTTGGCACTTTCGCATCAGCTTCACTTTACTGTGGATGGACACTGCCGCTGCATGACAGTTTCACAAGGTCAGCCAGCTTGTCATTCCGGCTGTCAGATTGTCCACACGTTCCAATGGACAGCTTTTTAGCCTTAATGGTGATGTAGAAACACGATTGCTTCTTCTGTTTCCTTCCACTGCTATTATGGTATTGTTCACGTTTGGTTACATGGTTGAGGTCAGGGAAAGATTACAGTTATGGTAACAGTGACAGAAGGTGACAGGACTTTGATCTGTGGAGACATAGATGACCCATAATAGACTTATCTAATAAAAAAATAAGATCAGTGACTTCAAATTATTGAATTTGAAGTGGTCTGGATTAAAAACTAACTAACTAGTTTAAGCTTAAACCCATGGAACCCCTATAGGACTATTGGCACAACCCTGAGAGACATGTATAACATAAATGCATCATAGTCATGGAGCTCCCTACAATCCGTTTTCTACAGAACAAATGTTCTACTCATTTGAGTTCACAGCATCAGAGCAGCCTCTCCAACTTCTGTAGATTTGAGCACTGGGGCTTCAGTCATGACACAATTTTAGACTTAAGTACAACACACTCGACTCACATATACTAATGACTTCCTGTTATATGCACACAGAAGTCATTACGGATCATTTCACAGTTTATAACAATGTTGGAGTCATTAAAGCAGTTTTGTGTATGAGCCAGAGTTTACAGAGAGGCAGACGCTCTCTGACTGCTGGGACAATAAAGACAGACGTACCAGCGGCACCTCAAAACTCTACTGCAGTGAGTTTGATTGTTGACTATAGTTAGTAAATTCTGTTGCTAGACTGTGGCGTCTGTGTAATGACAGAAATGAAACATTTTTCAGGTCAACTTGAGACGTGAGGTACCTGTGTATCGTGGTACACACTCAAATGAGCTTTTCACACGGATGGAATGAAGACAGCATTTTATTCTGTTCCAGGCGGTGGACGACATTCAACATGATGTCCAGTTTCATACCGTTCCGACTCTCAGCTCATGCCTGGCCTCTGCTCAGGCCTGTTTAGAATGAGCGCCAGCCTGAATGTGAAATGTTACATTTCATCCCTCTGCTCTGGCACACACAGGAGCTGCTTTCTTTACATTTCGTGCGACCTCTCATCTACAGTCACTGCACATGCTCTCTTTGGTTTTCTTGATTTCTTGATCCTGGCAGCCTCCAGCTTGGCGAGACGCTCTGATGAGCGCAGCAGGCGTTGTTGACGGGCTAGAAGTCGGTGAGGGGATCATGTCCCTGTTGCTGTTGCATTGATTAGCACCTGTTCAGTGGGGGGCATCTGGGTGATGATGATGAATGCAGTCATCAGTCATTTTTAGTCATTTAGCTAATGCTTTTATTAAAGAAAGGGCTTACAAAAAAACATCAAAATACAGAGTAAGCAAATGTTAGTGCAGCAATAAGTTCTGCTCACATAGAATCAAGTGACAGTCGTAGAGGGGCATAGATTTATCATGTCCAGTTGTTGGTAGTGTTGGAGGGGAGGTCCTCTCTGAAGAGCTGGAGGTCTGCAGGAGGTTTTTGAAGGTCGAGAGGGGCGTCACAGGAACCGGTGGAACAACAGACGAGAAAAGTTGCCCTGAGTTGTTCATGGCCAGGTGTTGTTGACTGGCAGAGTGTAACGGCCAGTAGGCAACATATGCCTGTACAGTATAAGGGCAATGCAGGGATGTGTGCTGTGCCTCACTCGGCTGAGCAAGTGATTCAGTGAAGTCAGTGATTCCAGCCAGCGGCCATCACTATGACCAGACATCGTAATTACAATGAAAGCAAAGGACGGTGACATTATTTCCTGTTTCCAACCAACAGTCAACATTGATTTGTTTGAAAGGCTGTGGCAGTGATTGTGACTCAGTAGATTAGACCACCAACACAGTTCAACTACTACTACTACTAACACAACTATGATCCCATGAAATCTGTGATCTTTTCCCTTTTGAACCACGCTGCACTGAGTTTTCTCACGATGTTCGGCTGATGGGGGCGTCACATCAGAACAGTGTGTGTATAGGCCCGTTACTCACAACCTATTTTGTCATTTAATTTGTTGGACTTGGCTGGAAGTGTCAGATGACCTGAAGCTGAACGGAACAAATTAGCTTTCGTTCAAAGCTTTGAATGGACGGGTCTATCAGGACGGCAGTACCGACAGTGCCCAGAGCCCTCAGGAGTATTTAGTATTTAAAAAGGAGACTCTTGGCGACCCCGATTAACTCTGCCAAAGAGAAGCACCATAACCTTCCAGAAGCCTCCAGCTCAGAAGCAAAGTCAAGAATATTTCAAACATCAACAACAACCTATAATTTACCTTATTAATAAACACATTATATCATCGCTGCAAAAATCCAATTAATTAAACAGGAATGTGAATTTCTACTGTGGACTCAAATGAACACAGAGCAAAAAATCAGTAACATGCTCACAATGTGTCAACATGCTAATCTTTAGCATGTTTACCATTGTCTTAGTTTTAGCATGTTAGGTTACACTCAGACAGGTTCAGTCTATTTGTGTGAAACTATCAGGAACTTCTACATGTCACTGTTTTGCAGTGTAAATTGTGAGCCAGACTCAGATTTTGAAGCTGCTACATGAAATGGAAGAAAGCCAGAACACAACAAGTAAAGTATCAGAGTCACAGAGGTTTCAGTTTGAGTGTGGAGGTTTGACCGGTCTGAGGATGCTGAAACATGGCTTCTTTTACAGGCTGCTAAAGAAGAAATACAGGAAATGCTGTAACAAAGAAAGATTTTAAGGAGAGGGAAGAAAAAGTAACAGTAAAGAATAAGTTATTTTCTAATTGATCGATTAAAAAAAAAAGAAGCTCCAAAATCAACCGTTCACAGCCAACAAAAACAAATGGGTAATTACATTGTATGTGTGTGTGTGTGTGTGTGTGTGTGTGTGTGTGTGCATACACAGACCTGTTGTGATGCTTGACAGCAGAGACAGAGTGGGCAGTTAGGGTTTCTGTTGTGAACAGAGTCAGCACGACGTATCACATTGAAACGTTGAAAGGTTGCTGGTTCAAATCCTGAACACTGTGAGTTCAGGCATCAGTTCTTCACTTTGCATGGCTGCACTAAAAGTATGAGTTGCAGGTTGCTAGATAGATATACATGCAGGAACATGATTGATAGCAGCTTCATTTAAATGCACCAGGATTTTTACACTTATAAGCTGGTAAATATGAATCAGATCCAGGATTAGCTCTCGTGTTTTTCTGCATTAGTTTCAGAGACATTTTGGTATCAGTTGTCTGTATTATTTTCATGTAGAGAACTACAGAAACACAGTAACTGGTTTGTTGCTAAAGGCATAAACACTCTTCCAGTGGAGTCTGCAGTTTTCTTTAAGGCTGCTGATTAAAGTGACCCGATTTACACTTTGGCACATGTCAAACATTTATTATGCAACATGTAAACAAGGGAATCATCGGAGGTTTGACAGTTTGCTTCCTGTTTTGAGTCAGACATATAGTCAGGCAAGATCAGATCCCTCAGCAACTTATCTGAGGCTCTGTGAAATCTACAGAGGGTTCGTACGCACCAAACACCAAATATACACCAAACCACAGACTTCTAGCTCGGAATCTGACACATTGGCTAAAAATCCCATAGTGCTGAAATAAAACTGTAATATAACTTGCAGCCTGAAAGATGAATAAATGAAGGCAGAAACAAGAATAATCCACGTAGGCTAAAGTTTCTCACATTGCATCAGCTTTAAATTAACATCTGTAGTAGCCCAAAGTTTAAAAGTTCTGCTCCTGGCATCTCTGGGTGAGTCAATTCAGTTAGCTACACAGCTGACCAAGAGTTAGCTGTTTGCTACTTAGCGATAATGATTCACCTTTAAAATCACCTTTAACATATATCGTAACTTCATGTTGGTCTAAGCTGCTGAGTCCATTTTTTGCCTGCTAACGGCAGATTCAGTTAATTAGCAGTTAGCTACTTTAGCAGGTTTTGAAGCAAAAGTTAATCAGGACACTATAAATTACGGAGAGTTGAACTTGAGCAGCCGGAGGACATCAGAGGGAAAACAAGCAATTATATTGAAGTTGTAAAGTTGTGCTTTTGTACAGTAATCAGTGAGGCCCGGACATAGGTGACTGTAGCAGCCCTCACAGTCACTCATAGACTGGTCACTCTGCTAAGGCGGCGTCAGAAGAGGGAAAGTGTGTGATTGGATGTAAAATTATTACACACCCCGAGTGCAATATGACATCATCAACAAGTTTTTATGGTTTATCAGGAAATGACAAACTCTAAAATATCATCAAGAATACCTGAAAATACCTTGTTGTTATTGTTGGGTCAGATACTGGAGCATAGAGGACAGATTAAAAAAAGGACTTCATAGGGTAAGATATTCCCATTATCTCTGTCTGTTACTACTGAAGACTTTGAAATGCACACCATAATGTTTTAGAAAATGAAATCAAAATACTGCTCAAGCTTGGTGCACTTGGAAGTGGAAGTCCACAACACCAGAACTCTGAAACACTGCCACCATCCTCCATTCAAATGTGTCTGGTGAATGGTGTCTGAGGCAGATAAACGAAGCCCATCAGGGATTTCTAGGCTGGATTAAGAATGAGGTCATCCTCCAGAACAATGGCCACAAAAATGGTGACAAGCAAGCATGGGATGGACACAGGTTGTTGTTGTTGACTTTAAGAAATAACACCTTAAATCTGCATATTTCTTTGGTATTACAAACATTAACTGCTCCTAGCAGCTACCGCTAACTGCTTCTGTACTGACTGAAAATGACAGGGCAGGAATAACAGCGATTTCTGATTGGTGGTGATGGTAAAATAACAACCTCTTCCAACACGAACACATCAGACCGAATAATGAAGTGACAACATAATGGTAGTTCACAATACAGTTAGAGAGAGATATAATGCTGAAGTGAAGCAGACAAATTTGCAGCCACATAGAAATAAAGTTCGCCAACAAAGAGTCAAAGATTTCTTTCTGATTTTTAGCATCCCAGGCTGAGCACTAATGGCTGTCAGTCTTTGTCAGGAAGATGACAAGCTGCTCGTCTGTTCTGAAGTGTTAGTTTGTCGCTCTCTCCACTGCCCCTCTTTGTAAAGTTTTTTAAATCCCTCTTCCTTCCACCTGGAGGCGAGAACCAGGCTGAAATAAACAAACACAGCAGAACACAGCATTCACAGCACTCACAGCTTTGTTGCACCGTATGCTGAAAACTCTGGCACATTCAACAGTAGAAACTGATGGGGACACTGAGGTCAGACGTGTTTTCTGTCAACACATCAAGAGTCCGACATGAATTTTAAATGAAAAGCTGATTACGAAGCGAAAGGAAACAAAGTTGTCAGCATGAGGAGTGGACGGGTCCGCGTTAAGCCGTGTTAAAGCTTTGACAGCAGCACAGAATACAACTCGAGCTCCACCAACCCTTCATAACAAACTAATGTCGCTGCTGCTGCTGACTTCTCTGCTCTGATCTTTAAGTCCACATAAAGTCAAAATAAATATGTGTTTTGAATTTGTCAGACTAAAGAATAAAGTGTCATTAACCACCCAGCCAAACATCAATAATTAAAAATAATGACAAGTTTAGGTGTCAAAATCAGGTAAAAATGGGCAGTAGTCTCAGCTCCAGGGTTGTGGGGTCAGTCCACTGAACCACTCTGGGTGAGTTGAATGAATCTCTGTCTCTCTGTGTCTTTCTCTCTCTGCCCAAACATACAGAAGTCATGTATCTCAGTGAAACGCAGTCTGTCGTCACGTTATGGTTATTGCTCTGTAGTGGTCTTAGTACGGGTCCTTGAGCCCTAACCCAAGGTGGCGTTGTCGGTATTAAATAAATAAAGCAGGGGGAAAAAATCACCAGCAGCACAGGCAGGTGGCAGGTGTCCCTCATATGTGTGTGCCAGTACTGACCAATGTAAACTCAGATCTAACTACATATATTCCCTGTCATAGCTACAAGCTGCTGTTGCTTATAATAGACGTCCCGTGTCCCGTTACCGGCGTATTTTCCTCTGGACTCCGCTCAGGAAACGAGAGCAGTCTAACATTAGAGCACTGACATTAGATAACACACATGAAAATGATTCACGATTCATTAATGCAAAATGAAAAGGTCTCCTTTTAGGACCTCTACTGTAACTTTACATTTCAGTTATACATCGTTCAAAGTCTGTTCATGTTCAACACATTTAATGTGTTTTGAAAGAAAACATGGAATTGCCTTCACACAGACTTTAAATATTTGTTGTATCACTTTAGCGTCTTGTTCCTTTGCTCTTATGTGTGATGATGATTCTGGCCAAGAATATACTCAAGTTATCCACAAAAATAGAAATGCAATTTTATGGAGCTATTAAAAAATATATCTCTGATGTCAAATGTTTCTAAAGTGCTTTTAGTTGTTTGTTAGTTGTTAATCCTTTCAAATCTTTCAAATCCTTTAAAATTTTAAAGATAGATAGATAGATAGATAGATAGATAGATAGATAGATAGATAGATAGATAGATAGATCTATGTGTATATCTGAAACAGCGAGTTGCTGCCTCAAACAAAGGAGTTCAAGTATGTTGGAGTGTTGTTCATGAGTGATGGGAAAATTGAGTGTGAGACGGACTGGTAGCTTGGTGTGAGTCTGCAGTACCGCAGACGCTGTACTAAACCATTGTGGGGAAGAAGGTGCTCTCGATTTTTTTCAGTTACAACTCCCACCTATAGACATGACTATGACCAAAAGAATGGTGAAAGATTGTAGATAGAAGTGTCCGAAATGAGCTTCATCTGCCGAATAGCCAGGCTCAGCCTTGAGATAGGGTTAGGAGCTCGGACATCTGGTTGGAATTCTGAGCAGGGCTGCTGCTCCTTTGCGTCCATCTAGCCTGGGAAGGACACAAAGGAGCAGCAGCAGTAAACTGATCCTGGCCTCGACTGTGCAAAAAGACAAAGGCGCCATGCCTAAAGGCAGTCCAAATGCTCTTTGCCTACCCAGCAAACACTGTGACACTGATCTGACAGACTGTACCAACACTGAAAAGCAGAATGAATATAAAGCCAAAATGAAAGTTAAAGCGACCTCTGTGGTCCTCCTAACTACCTACGTCATGTTAAAACCTTACACTTGCCCTTCTTTTGACACATCACGTGAAGCTGGAGGTTGGACTGCTGTGTTTTTTGGACTCACTATGTAGGTGTAGAGAATCCTCTTCAGTCTTTCTTTCTCTCTCGTTCCTCCCTCCTTTCCTCTCCACCTTCACTCTCATCTATAAATGATCAGTCAATTTTGACTACATAGAGGAAGTAAAACTCTTAACAAGGTTTCCATACCTGGTGTCTAACACCATTTTCTGGGCACACAACAGTGGTGTGATGGACCATCGGCTTTGGCCTCAACGTTCCCCCCTCGGTCCTCTCCATAGATGACCCATAGAACAGTGACCCCGGGCCACTAGGGAAACAATATTGACACAAAAGTGCACACTTTTTGGGCGGAAATGGGACCGGGGTCCTGTCAAAATAAAGATGCTGATGTGTCGCCATCGGAACGCCAATATAAACAGGAGAGAAGATTTTTCTCAAAAATGCACTTCAAACACATACTCAGTAACGGAGTGTGTGCCCAGAGAATGGCTCTGTTATTCACCATCAGCAGGGAGTGTGTTTTGATTTGCATGCAAGCTATTTGGCGAGAACAAGAAAAAGTTAAATCAATGTTTGTGCAGACAGGTGATGGTTGGTGATGTTTTTCACGATATCATTTGAAATAATACTTTTGGTTTTATTATCACCATATTTTGCTGTGTGTGGTTGGTAAATAAAGTGTCTTGTGTTTATATTCAAGTGGGCTCAGTGATATGTTAATAACAATATAATGGAGTTTTCTGGATAAATAAACTGAATTGAAATTGAATTTATGGTGTTTTATATCAGCAGCACAGTCCTCTGTCCTCATTCTGCTTGGCTTATCAGCTGCCTTTGACGCCTTTGTTATTCATCGCATCCTCCTCTCTATTCTCTCAAACATGGGCATCTCTGGCTTGGACAGTTGTCCACTTCACACCACCTCACCACAAGGGTTCTCCAGGGCTCAGTGCTGGGGCCCCTACTCTTTGCTATCTACACCACCTCCTTGGGTCCAATTATCTGCTCACATGGCCTCTCCTATCACTGCTATGCAGATGACACTCAGCTGTATCTGTCATTTCCTCCTGAGGACCCCTCAATCTCTGCACGGGTCTCCGATTCCCTCTCAGACACCATCACATGAATGAAGGCACACCACCTCCGGCTGAACCTCTCAAAAATTTAACTGCTGGTCCTCCCAGCCAAACCTACTATACACCATGACATCAACATCAAATTTGACTCCCTATGTCTCGCCCCCACCAGGGTTGTGAGAAACGTAGGGGTTATGATTGATGACCAACTAACCTTTTCCAATCATGTTGCCTCAGTTGCTGGTCATGCCGTTTCATGTCATGTCATTTCAAGACTAGACTCAGCCTGCACAGTTAAACCTCTTCAGATGATCCAGAACATGGCGGAGCGCCTGGTCTACAACCAACCCAAAAGGTGACATGTCACCCTGCTGCTCATCGAGCTCCATTGACTACCTGTTGCAGCCCGTATTAAATTCAAAGCACTAATGCTGACTACATAGTTGTCTCTGGTACTGCACCCACCTACCTGAACACCCTTGTACAGACATATGTTACCTCATGGCCGCTGCACTCCTTCAATGAACGACGCCTGGCTCTGCCACCTGTTCGCTCATGGTAGGCCAAACTTTTCTCGTCTGTTGTTCCTCGTTGGTGGGACACACTACCAGTTCCTACCAGATCAGGGGCGTCCCTTCTCCCCTAGTACTACCTACAACTGGACATGAGAAAGCTTCCCTTTTAAGAATTGTCATAGCACGTGTTGTTGCACTAACACTTCCTTAACGCACTGTACTTTGATTATTCACTTCTCTGTAGGTCGATTTGGATAAAAGCTAAACCACTAAATGACTAAAAGTAAAATGTAAATATACAGAATATCTAACACATCACCATTTACAAAATCAACAACATCTAGGCTATTCTGTCCTTACATAATTACTGATGCGTCTCTTCTCTCGCGATTGTGCACTCTCTCCTCGCTCGTTCCTGATTTGCATGTAGTGAGAGCCACAGCTGGACACACTGGTCTATAACACTTGTTCATATGTAGGAATGAATACTCCGAAATCGAGTGTGTTTCATACTGTAGGCTTCAGAGCATCAAACAGATATAGCCACTTAAAAAAAAGTTACAATAAAAACAGTCCATCAGACGTTACGGGGCTGCCAGACCTGTGTCAGAGCTGCCAATACGAGTTTTTTTTATTTTTTTATTACCATTTTATTTGGAGGAGGGCATGTTGATGTTGTTGTTGGTGGGAGCGATCTGAACGGATCGTGGACCAACAATGATCCGTTGCACCACTAGCCACATCCATGCCTGTCTCAGCTGATGGGCTCACCGCAGTGTCTCTATCTGTTCATATGTGTCTCTATAGTCAACGTGAGAGCAGAACATTACAATCATTGCTCCTCCCGTGGACAGATAATAAGGCATTGCAGCTGGTTTTCTCTCAGGCTGCTTATGGGCATTTCTAGTCGGGGCCTCACTTACTGACTGTCAGTGAGGGGGACCAGCCAAGGACCAGTCACAGACCCATCATGGGAACAGGGGAACTTTTGAGTGGCTACATCTGTAACAGCAGCATAAGCAGAAAGACTCATAAAGTCACTGAAATGATTCAGTAATGTCAGTTAGACATTAATATGTATGTAAAACTAATATTTGCCACCAACATTAACTGCTCTACCTGCTTCAATGCTCCACCACTGGGGAACTGGATATGTCTGCTCATCCATTATGGCCCCCTAACCTGCTCCACTTCTGTTGATGCAGTTGATCCACAGATTCAAGATGAAGCATCTGCCAGAGCAGTGACACCACAGAGCCCTGCTATAAAGTGGTACAGAGGCCTGAGAGGCCAGTGAATTGAACCCACCATGTCCGAATCTACTGCCTCAGGTGGTGCTATTAAGAGGCAAGAGGAAACTTAATGTCTCCCCAAATGATCACTGAAAAAATGAGTCACTTCATGACTTCAGCTGAAGAGAGACAGGAGATCATGGGTGGGGGGTCGTAAGTCACTGTCAGCTACCTGTTCCAATAGTTTTGTTTGTCTAAAATTAATAAGCTGTATTAGTTCATTAAGTAAGTTGGGAAACTGTGTTAGGAATCGATTTGTGTTCAAACAATAACAAAACATCTTTGACTGGAAAAGGATAAATCAATGTCCATCTGTGTGAAGACTCGTACAGTAACTTATAGCTTCCATATACCCAGCAACTACCTGCTGATTAACACGTGCTAATAGAACTGGAGTTACAAGAAGTAACTCACTTTTTTTCCGCCTTCGTCAACAGCCAACCAGTTTAATTGGCATTCATTTGGATGCACCAAAAAAAAAAATCTACCAGCTCCACCACGGTCCGGTTGAGAAGCATCCCAGAAGTAGGCCTCCACCCAGCTGGCTGTTGGGTTCAAACCCAGAACCTTGGTGTTGTGAGGTGACACTGCCAACCACTGTACCAACATCTGCAGCAGGCTTTATGGAAATAAAAACAGATAAAAGGAGTATAAAATATATATGTATAAAAGGAAGTTTGCATTTTTGACAAGGAAGACCAAAAGAACTCAAACACTTGCTTTGATTTTGAATCTTGACCAATAATCAGGTTGAAGTTTGCCTGCCAGGCTTCCAGGACGAGTGAGACACAGAGGAGCGTTTCTCCACTCGGAGAGCCGGGAAGTTACTCGTCGACATAACAAAGAGAAATGACAGATCAAAGTTTCTGCATGGCAGATCAAAGATGAACATCAGCAGGATAAATAGATCAGTTCTCCTCAGCGTCTCCTCGGGATAAACGCTATGAACTTGGACGGCATGAAAGGGGATTGATGCAACCTCCTGCAAGCATGAGCGACAGAGAGAAAGCAAAAAATCACTTCACTGTAACCTTATCTCATACTATTTGAATTTTATCAGCTATCATATACTTCAATATCTGTATAACGTTATTTAATTTAACCGGTGCTGATGCTGAATAAAGTTTGACTTCTTTGTCAGAGTAAAGCGTGGTTGGAAATTCTCTTCTGTGTCTAAATGGCAAGCGTTTAGCTCTCCAATGCAACCTCACAATGAAGTTTAAATTTGGCACAGTGCTCCTGGACAGCTCTACACTTGAAATCTGCCAGACAAAGTGAAACTTTTCAGTGGTCCCCAACCCCCGGGCCGCAGACTGGTACCAGTCGGTCGATCAATTGGTACCAGGCCGCACAAGAAATAATTAATTATTTCCGTTTTATGTATCATCTGAACTGGACGATCTTTTATTTTGAAAAACTTTATATTTTGAGAAATGATTCTCTCAGTGACGTCTGGGTCACTTGAGCGGCATAACAGTAACGATATCGACCAGTCACAAGTCAAAGCGCTTTGACTCGTGTGTGTGTGTGACTCCCACACTGGCGTGTAAGTCAACCGTAGTTTTACATGCCTTCCCTTCAGTCTTCCCGGGACACGTGGCACCATGTGTCATAGGTGTAGCCTCTAATGAGTAAAGGGATGATGTCTGAGGGAGGGAAAGTTTTTAAACTAGAACATACATGTCTTCACCTGAACTCCACAAATACTTTTAATGTGATGAGTCACAAAACAGGTGGTTCTGCTCAGTGGGCTGCCGGACTGGAGTGTGGAACTGCAGCTGCCGAGTAGGGGAACTGGGTGGGTATCTTTGACCTCACAGATGGCTGCTGGTTACTGGTGGAAGCTCTTTCACTAGAGAGGTGAGTATGCGTACTCCATGGGGCGTCATTGCTGTGGCTTGTTGCAGGCACAGGGGTGGTTGGGGGTCTGCTGTTGCTGCAGAGGGACCGTGCTTCAGTGTAGAGTCCCCTATCATCTTCAATATTCTCTATTTCAGATTTCAGCAGCGGAATAAAATGTGTGTGTGTGTGTGAATTACTTGTTATGTTTAGCTATGTATGAGTGTGGCTGTGTTTGAATGTAACAAAACAAAATGTGTGGCACAGTTATCACTTAATAACCCATAAACACTCACACTAGATTCAAATTCAACTCAAAACGTCATTACACTACTTTACTGTTCTGCACAGAATGTGATTGAGTAAAAGCAACACTTGGTTGATATCAGTCACAAATTATCCTTATAGAAATGTTTCACACAGAATATCTTCTTTTACTATTCAAGTAGCTTCAAGATTTTTTCCCTTTTCCTCAAAATATCACACAGATATCTTCAATGAAAAACACAACAGGAATAAGATGCACTTCAGCTTTCAAAGGATATGTTGGGTAGGATGGATATCCTAGCCGCGTATCTTTCACCAGAATAACTCAGTCCGTAACACACACAGTTCAATAAGTCGCCAGCCTCGCTTCGTCTTCGGTCTCGAAGCGCCACAAATCCGGGTCACGGCACCAAAGATGTAACCCAGCCACTCCACCCAGCAACTGCCCTACATTATTAATATTGTTATAGTTTCATATGTTGAACAATTACAGGGATAATATATTTCATTTGTTAACTCACTTATAACTAACCTTTTCCAATGCACCCTTCAAACAATATTGATCATGAATATTATGACAATATTCCTGATTATTTTACATCTAAAACTATTTTTTCCAACTTATGGCCATCGCAGCCACAAAGTCACGGTGGGATTTTGGCATTAATCGTTTCTATTGCTGAGCGATCCATTCATTATATATATATATATATATATACATTATACAGTCATATGTAGGCAGTCCAGTTATCCATATTTACCTTCCACATCCATATTTACCACGATTAACAAGAAGAAGATATTTTAGTGTTTTGAATTTACTGTGCTGGAGTTTGCTTGGAGTGTTATGCCAGTAACATAATGTGTCAGTGTAGACTTGTCAAACATACCATATCAACACTCATATAGCAGTTATCAGCAGTCGTGTCCACACAGTCTGATCTTAGCTGATTAGAATTTATTGAAGCGAAGTTGTGTAGTTGGATAGAGGGAGAGACCGAGCAGAGGCACATTTCTACCTCTGAGGAAGCAATAGCGAGAGTTTGAGACCTTGGTGTGTTTAGAGAGTGATGTGTGCTGCTGGATGGGCACCAGTGGAGCTAATTAAGTGACTGCATCCTGCATAATTTAAAGTGTTTTATGTTAATGAGGCACAGCGATGACGGACGGCCTCCTGGATACAGTTTCTAGGCGATCAGTGCCCCTGCTCAAGACTCAGCACATACCCACACACACACACACATACACACACACACACACACACAGACCATGCTGATGTGAGATTATGAAATAAAGGAATCATGGTTTTTATCAAGCTGCGCGTCTCCTCTGTTCCTCATAACGCCATAAGCCAAATGTATTGACCTGTCCATCAAAAGTGAGAGATTAGCTGCATCACCTGGGCTTCATTATGTCTTCTTGCACATTCCATCTGTCTATCACTGCTTTGTGTGATCAGAAAAATAAAGCAGATATATCCAGTACATTCCTTCCAAAGTCTTCAATGTCTCAGAAAAAGTTCATGAAAGAGAGCTGGAGGTGATGAGAACTTATTACATGACAACAGTGACAGGAAATCACAAGAACAACCAGAAACAGGTTACATAATATATTTTTTTTTGGAGGGGGGAGTACAGGTGAAAAATTAGAACAGTGAAAAAAAGGGGTGAATATAATTGTCGTCAAACCCATTTCTCGACTGGAATCCCTCCAGTCAGTGTTTGCCCTGGGAGTGTGTCTGCCTTTCAACTCTGACAGTTCATTCGCAGGCACAAGTCGCAGGAGAGCCGAGCCGAGCTGTCAATCACACACACACATACACAAATATATAACACTGAGCGCACATCTGTCCCAGGGACATGTTGTAATGATCCCGCCGTGTGAAAGGGTGAGGCATGGTGGTAGCAGGTGTTTCAGCATGTGTGTGAGAGTGTGTGTGTGGATGGTTGTGCAAGTTTGTTCTACAAATTTCTCCGGTATGTAGCTGATTGATGATTGATGACTTTTCATTTGATTTCACTCATTAATCAATGCTCGGTTCAACCTGATACATCGACAGATTTCTCTGTCTACACTGTGTTCTCTGTGGAAGCTAGATCTCTAGCCAGAACTCTAGATGTGGCTGCCCATCACTCCCCATCTCTATATTTGCATGTCTATGAGCCTTTTGTGTGTGTGGTTGTATTGACATGTGTAACACTTGAGTTAAAAGAGAATTCCTCCAATGAGGGATCAGTGAAGTTAATCTTCTTCTTCTTATGAAAATGGGTCTCAGCATCTCGTCACTGTGTCTCTGTGCACTAACCAAATGCAACTATATTTGCTGTCTGTAGCTTCTGTTTGTCCACGCTGTAATCCTGCCGTCATCATAGGATACACTGACTACAACAATGACATCAGCAAACCGCTCTCCCACTTAACGCGCTGTCGGCTCCAGTCAGTTACTGATCGTACAATCATGTGAAGACCATGACTGACCCAATCAGGCTCCCATGTGAGGTTAATGATGATTTGGGCTGCGTTTTTACAAACGTTGGATCAGGCTTAGCTTCTCTAGCTAGAAAACATTCAGCATGGTGTGGTCAGGAAGGATTCATCGATTGTATAAGTGAGTGAAAGTATGCAGGTCAATAAAGTTAAACCTGGAGAGATTAGTAGTGGATCTAGAAAGTGAAATACACAATTTATCAGCAATAAGTGACCCCTCTTTATAATAATTAGGATCATAATAAAACACCTGTGTGCTCCCTCCAGCTCTGCTGTGCACTCACTGAATAAGAAATGTCTTCATTGGCGTCATCAGAATCATCCATGCAATAGATCATTGATTCTGTAAAATGTTACCTCAGCCCTGATTTCAATCCTACCCATGAGCCACAGTCCACAGAATGTGGATTTGATTTTCTCACATGTCGTGTTGTCTTACATTAACACGAGCCAAAGTGTGTCGAAGTGTTGAGCTACAGTTTGTGAACATCCTGACTAACTCATTTTCATAATGCTAAATGCAGCTGTTAGCTGCAAGATATCTAATGTTAGCAAAAGAAGAAATCAATGATACTCTCGAGTGTTTTCTAGTCTTGTCTAGTGATATTTTTTAGCAGATGGAGCAGTGCACATCAACGTGTTTTTGTTTTTATTTGTATCATTTTTATCCAAAATGTGTTGAATCCATCATCAGCGTTCACCAGCAGAGCTTTTATGTTTTATGTTAGCCTTTAATCTGGCAACTACAGGATTGTATATAAAGTATAAAAATTCATATTTTTCTTTCCTTTTGGGAGCTTTCAGCTCTTAATAACAATATTTTCACTTGAAGATGATAACTGGAAGAAAAATATGAAATGTTTGTTCTGTGGTTGTGTGAGGAAAAAAAACCTATAAATCCCAAAAAGTTTCTCTTGAGCTCAATTTACACAAAACACCAAACTTCATAAAAAATTCAGGCAACAAAGGGAACACTTTATTTTCAGTTTATCCCACTTCCACTTTTAAATAACCCAACATCGATGTGATCAATAATGCATCATTCCAACCTGGCTGTCCACAAGCTGTGTGTGTGTGTGTGTGTGTGTGTGTGTGTGTGTGTGGTGTGTGTGTGTGTGTGTGTGTGTGTGTGTGTGTGTGTGTGTGCATTGGTGTTTGGGGACTGCTGCTACTTTGTTTGGCTGACAATACTTTGTTCCAACTCACAGCACAAATACACAGGCACAGTGAGCTGTGGTTTATGAATGCATAAAATCAGGGAAACTTAAGAATGAATGTTTAATAATGACCTCTCTTAAAGTCAGTCACAGTCTGTCTATTGAATAACTAAAGGTTTGGTCTGTTAAATTATCCAATATTAGTCTGAAAACTCTCAGTTCATTTGCTTTTTCGTTATCAACATGTTCAGACCAAATAGTAACCTCAGTGGCTGTAAAAAGAAGCCAAAAACTGCAGTTCCTCAGATGGCCACTTGAGGCTGGCTACAGAATGAGACAGTCTCCATAAAACCCCCAAAACTGAGGTGGGTTGCTGTGGGTGTTCCTATACCTGCTGAATGTAACCGCTGTGAAGCAATCAGGGAATAACTTTTTATTACGTCGATTAATAACAGCTTTATCAAGACTGGCACTCACTCACTCACTATTATTGTTACTCTGGGGGGGACAAAGAGACCCTCCGCGTGGCCCCTCCTGCGAGTAGCCATAGAGTAGTTGCAAGGTTGCATGCTCTCAAGCGAAACTAATGTCTTCACAGCGTCCACAGACCACAGCCTTGGCGCTAGTGCTTCTCCAGCTCAATGTCGAAGGTCTTACCATTGCCAAGATCAACATCCCCGAGCAAGTAGCCAGCATAAACAATGTGACAGTGACAGTGTCACCCTGCAGGAGACCCATAAGGAAAATAGGAACATCCTTAGGGTCCCTGGGTACACTTTAGCTGGCCACACTGCCAATAAACAACATAGCATTGCTCTGTAAGCCAGCAACCTCAATAGCCACCACACAGACTGGGGTTACAGCAGCTCCAACGCTGATGACAACTCCCTGGTAGACTGGGCTTCGACTGTAGATGCTACACTCCAATATGATCCAAAGGAGTCATGCACATTCTACTCTGCACGATGGAACAGCACCACCAATCCAGACCTGGCATTCATGAAATGCCATAACAACCAGTCCCTCCCTGAAGACGCATCCTGGACATGTTTTCATGGTCACACCACCGACCGTCACTCATCACCATTCCATCGTTGGTCCAGCCTGTGCAAGGGAGGGATGTCAAGAGGTGGAACTTCCAAAAAGCTAACTGGGCAGGTTTCACTAAACAACTGAGCAAGGCAGTTGCCGACCTACCACACCCGTGCTCTAACAAGCTGAACGATGCTGGCTGCCACCAAGAACAACATGCCCCGCGGAGTACGCAAAGCCTACATTCCCTGCTGGGACGACAAATGCAAACACTTTCTTCGTGCCCATTCAGAAGCACAAACCACTGAAGACAGGGACAAAGCAGCAGACGACCTATTCTGCAGGTTAAACGATAAGCGCAGGCAACGTTGGACTGAAACTGTGGAGTCAATAAACTTCACACACTCAAGTCGACACTCAAGTCGAAGTTTGTCCAAGATCTGGACAAACTGACAGGAAGGTCAACTACCTCGGCACAATGCCCCATCACTGCAAACTTACTAAACATAGAAAAACATCAGCAAGACTCCAGGAACTGCTCAGGTCCCCAGGATGCAATTACAACCTGTCGATCAACTTCACGCCACAAGAGATGGACCTGGCCATACAACACCTAAAGACTGGTAAGGCACCAGGCTCAGATGGTATCCACCCTGAGCACCTAAAACACCAAGGCAAGAAGGCAACTGACTGGCTCTGTTCCTTCTTTTCTGTATGCCTCCAGCACTCAAAGTTGCAAGATCTGGCACTGTGCAAAGGTGATCGCCCTACCGAAGCCAAACAAGCCAAGCGATGACCCTAAGTGATACCGGCCCATTTCCCTCCTATGTGTACCCTTTAAGCTCCTGGAATGACTCATCCTGGCACACCTCACCCCAGTTATCAACCCCCAGCTGCCCAAAGAGCAAGCTGGTTTTCGAAGCGGCAACAGACCAGGTGACCCTTCTGTGTCATGACATAGAAAAAAGCTTCCAGGCAGGAGAGAAGGCTGGTGCTGTCTTCCTCACCGGAATCACTCCAGCAGAAGTCAGACGAGAAGCAGCCACGCTTGCTTTCGATCGGAAGGCTCCAAGTCTGCCTGGGTGAAGGCAAGATGGAGGGACCAGTGGAAGGCAGCAGGATCATCCAGGCTTCATCAATACATCAAGGACCCGACAGATGTTCCTGGCCAGGACCTCGCCCATAAGGAGTGGACAACACTCAGTCGCCCTAGACAGTGGCACACCGGACTGGCTTGCACTGGATACTGGACATAGGAAAGAAGAAGATTGTTACTCTCTCTCTCTCTCTCTCTCTCTCTCTCTCTCTGTCTCTCTCTAATCATCGGACACAAATCAAATCAAACTTCTTTGGGTCACTATTTTGCAGAGTAAATTGCGAGTCAGATTTTGAAGCTGGTCTCTGCTTCAGAGACATTTCAGGCTGTCTGTAGGCTGATTTGAGTGTCTGATTGGCTTACGGATCTTGATGTCAGGCTCTGTTTTCCCAAAAGTTGGATCTGGATCAACCTCTCTATTGCCGGACTACCCCCAGTGAAATGACTGAAAAAAACTCAGTTTTTGCCGGAACGCTTGATTCTGTGAATCCAGCCTAATCTGGAGGCAGCAACATGTCAACAGCAGCTCTTCAGAAACCTGTGGGTGACATCAAGCTATATAAGCTATACCATTCGATGAGACTTGCAAAGCCTAGTACAACATTCTCCTTTTCCTGTACTGGGCTGTTTATTCCCTCTTTGATATCCAACATACCAACCAAATACCTCTGCACATCTTTGTTTTCTATATACAGCCAGGTGCGAAAAGATAATGACACGGTAATTTAAACACCTCATACATTTTCTTTTTTATCTCCTGCAATCATTTTGTTCTCAGTGCTTTGCATGAATTACAGGTTTGAATACACCTACAGCAAATAAGTTATTTTATGTGCCACGGTGTAATTCTGTGAGCTGGCTCTTTGTTATCAGGCTGCTCCAGTAAGTCTCTTAAGACTAATAGCTAATTCAGAATGCTGCTGCACGTGTTCTTGCTCATGGTGGACTTGTTGGTCTCTGTAAAATAATATTATAAAGAGTACAGTATCCTGAGATAATTTTTGTTATGATATGATATTCAATAAAATTGAATTGGAATTGAAATGGCACATTATACGGGAATGTAGAGAGACTGAACACAAAAACAAAAGCAGAACACAGGAAACAAAGATTCTAAGGACATGCAGTTTATCAGGCAGAGTTAAAGCTACTATACATTCTTTGAGACAAGATGCTTATTACAGTCCTGCCTTTCTGAGGCTGGAGCTCCCAGAGCTCATCAGTGTGCCAATATTAAAGTCCCCACGAAGTTAAAATTCATGTTCAAGTGTTTTTATCACATCTGTCACATATACTCCAGTATCTGACCCAACAATAACAAAGAAGTCAATTCATGCCGGAACATTTTTCAGGTAGTTTACAGTCTGTCATTTCCTGACAAACCATAAAAAGTTGTTGATGATGTCATTCTGCACTCAGGGGCATGTACTAATTTTACAGCCAATGAAAAGCTTTTTCTCTTATGACGCCGCCGCAGCAGAGTGCTTCCTGTATGAGTTGAGTTCCTCCAGCTCTCTCTCTTTGATTTACTGATGGACAGATAGCTCTAGTTTTTCCTTTCCTGCCTGTTTTTCACATGAAACATGTAAATATGCAGAAGCAAATATCACTCTGCGTTATGTTTCATGGACGACAACACGAATTGTAGGCCTGCATCCCCACACGGAAAGAACCTATATGCGGATATATGAAACCTATATGCAGAATATCTGTGCATATATGCTACATATGTACATCATATATAAATCTTGTGTCACCTCTTTTTCTGGGCACTTCTTGTTTTTCGACAGAGGAGGTTAAATAAAAGTTGATGGTGCAGATTTTCAACATTGCTGAAGCTATTAGTTAGCCTAGCTAGGGCCTAAACTTCATCATCATCATTGTAAGATGCATATGCAGCTGTTTCTGTGCTCATATGATGCACCAAATGAAACATGATGTAACCTAAATTAAGCCACCATAAACCGTATTATGGTAAACAAAATGGTAAAAAAAAAATGTGATTAAGACTGAAGAATCACCTCACACAGAATGTAAAATACAATACTTAAGAATAAATGAATTTGGGACAGTGTGTTGTTGAGGAGCAGTGTGAGGGTTTGTTCGCGCTGAATGAAAGCAGGGAGGCAATGAGTCAGCCTGAGTGAGCTGCAGATGAGACAGACATTTTGGATTGTAAGTGATGTACTCAGACAGCACAGCCACCTTCTCCCACCTGTTTGTCTCCGAACTATTCAGACTTTTGACTCTCATGGAGGCATTTATGGCACAAAATCATAACCGAACTTATCTGGTGACACTTTCCATACAGAGCAGGTCTCGACTGTACTCTTTATAATATTATCTACAGAGACTCAACAGTTCCAGTCAGTGGTAAGGAAAACTTCCTTTAAGAGGCACAAGCAAAGACAACAACAACAACAACATTTGCCACAATCGGCATTTTGCCAGTCCCGTGATAAAAATATGGGCTACAATTACACAAGTGATTTTTGGCTATTTGGCCATAATCTGAATTTGATATCTTAACACTATATAACATTTGGATATTTTAAATAAGGCCTCACTCCTGATGAAAGCCCACATTTGTCCTTTCTTTTAAAAGACTTGGGTATCAACAGGTTTTTGGATATGTACATATATCAGTTTAGGAGGAACATTAGTAAGAATAAGTAGAATCATTTTGTGAATCCATCATGCTCCTCACCAGATTGCCCCCGCCTCCAACTTTCTCTGTTTGCTTTGTCTCCTGTCTGGCTTCATATTTGCCATATTAACCACAGCCTAACCTAACCTGCCTCTCAGCCGTCCGTGCTCTCTTCAGTCTGTCTGTGTGCTTAAAGACAAACACTCGTCTTTAATCTACGTATTCTTAGATGAACAGATCATCATAATCAGCAGTAAAACATCACCGCAGTGTTTAACTGCTGGAACGTCATGTCAGCTGGATCAAATCTGACATATTTCCCCATCAGACTTAATAAATGATGAAAAGTATTAATAACTTTAACACGTACAAGGTGTCAATCACAGATGACAGTGGGTTAAAAAAAAAGTTTCAGATGTTCACACATTAGGTACAAAGATAGACTTTCAACTGACAAGATACAGGATGATGGGGGATAAACTCCAACCTCCTGTGATCAGACCTCAGACAATTTATTGACTCTGAATTTACATCCAGAAAATCCATGCCAGGCTAAATACTCACGTAATGTCTTAAGCTGAGTGTACTACTGAGCTCTGCGTGCCGATTTGAATTTTAAAATGATTATAATGAGCTGCTTACTGTGATAACAGCTGCTCTTGAGACAGGCTTCTAATGCAGTGTGATATTTAAGGCAGAGGTCAGGTCATGTCTGAGGGACGGCGCTTCAGACTTCTGCTGTGAAAAATCTGTTGCAGGTTTTTTTTAAGGAGTTACCTCAGCTGCAGGGACCGAACTGTTTTTACTGTGCCGTTTGATCTGAGAGCTGCGAACCTCTTGTTCATAGTTGTTCTCCGCCTTTTGAAGTGTAGTTCAACATTTGGGGAGATAGATTTATTTGATTTCTTCCCGACACTTAGATGAAAAGATCAATACAGCTGTTCAGTCCGTGTTTCACTAGTTTAATGTGCTCGACAGTGTGTGTGTGTGTGTTCGGCTTAACACACACACACGCACACTAGATGTAACTGTGTTTTATATCACAGGTTCAGAGGTCTCACTAAACAAAACCACGTCACTAGATTAAATGTTAAGTGTTATTTTATAATTTGATGTATATATATATATATATATATATATATATATATATATATATATATATATATATATATATATATGGTTGCCAAGCAACCAGCAAGGACATATGAGATCAGCTTGCTAACTAGATTCTCAAACTTTTCATGGCATTCTCCCTTTTCGGAAGCCAAAAAGAGTCAACGCTGCCTCCACCACACCATTCCCAGAAATCATGAACAATGCTGGGAGGACCACAACAGATCCAGGTGAAACTTCGGTGAAATAAATGTGGGTCTGATAGCATCAGTAAACTCATGATTGTGTCTTTTCTCTACATGCTTTAGTCCTTATTCTTACCCTGGTGTGTTAGTGGTTGAACTTCTTTGATCAGCCATCAATAAGATGAAATGAACCACTATCAGGCTGGTGGGAACCAAGCAGTGAGACAAAAGAATGACGCTCTCTTCTGCAGTATGTTTTCTAATTCAAAGCAGGTTTAATCTTTGGATTACAGCAGATACATCAAGCCTTCAGCACAAAGGGGACACATTTCTCCCAGCATCAATTTTAAAGCCTCAAAGTTTCCTTTTGTATTAGACTGCCCCCAAAGGAAAGCGATATTCCTGATTGGAAGTGTGCCCTTACACTTTTACCCACTTGATAGTGCCGTCACACAAGGAAACTTTCTGATTTTATATGATATTAAGACATACATTCATGTGTCCTTTCTTTTGTCCTTGGATGAGGAGTTGTTCAAAGCAAACTCTACAGTAGAGTTCCACAGGACAGGAGCATCAGGACAAATAGATAAAACTCTGGAGAATGTCTACCCTGTCTCACACTGAGACAGAGAGCACGCCCCAGCCTCTGTTCATAAAAATCTTTGTTGTCATGAAGGATTTGGGGAGCCGTGCTCCTCCGTCCATCAGTGCGAGCTCTCTTCTTCCCATTTGGCTGATCTCACTGAAGTCCTCATCAGTGGAGACTGCTGCTAGCTTTGACTTTGGCTAGCAGAGCTTTTATCTTCTTCCTCATGAAGGAATGAAGGACAGGTAGCAGTGTCTGAACCCCCTGTGAGGTCTGACTTGTTTTTGTGCTGTGGGTGGGAGCTCCTGTCTAAGCAGAGAGGACATGTTCAGCAGGACGGGAGGAGATGTGAGGTGAAGGGAAGATGTCGGCTTCCTATCTGCCTCTCTGTGAGAGACTGGGTGCAAAAACAGGCGACTAGACGACTACATTTCATACCACAGAGCATTTGTCACTCAAGTGAACATACATTTTTGTCATTCACAGATGAGGCACGTGCCACTTCCCCTAAGTACAGCAGGAAATATGTGACTTCACAGCAGGCTATCTCAGTCAGTCTACAAAGTAAAAGTTCTTTAATGAGGAGCTCAGTACAGGAGCCGAGAACGTCTGTGACACAGACAACAAGGATCATTTCCTCGTGAGAGCAGGTTATGTTATCTCGTTACCTCGAGTTAACAAAAGGCGAAAACGTCTTCTGTTGCCTGTGAAGTGGAGGTCGGGACAGACTGAGGACTGATCTGATGTCATGAATTCAAACCACCTGGAACACAAACACATTTCTTATTCTGGTAAATGATCTACACAATAAATGAAGCCACTGTATGTCGGCTGAATGAAAGGACTACCACTATACACGCTGTCCACATTCTATGTGGTTCTATCTCTAAATCGTTAAACCCAGACAATAAAGTTACTACAGAGCACAGTCTGTGTCTGTGTGGGAGATTTCACTCAAGGTTCACTTACTAGCTTTTTGCAGCGTGTGATTGTATCTCACAGCCTCTTTTACAGCGGCCATTCAGCGAGCGGAGTATGGTTATATTGACCATTTTGGAAACCAGTCACAGGAAGGGGTCAGAGGTCACTGACCAGGAGTAAGTGGACAGCCAGAAGAAAGAGGAAATGTGTGAAGAGGCCATGACGTTATAATTCCAGCTTGTTTTATCATTGTAATTAGTACATAATCACACTACAAACTGTCATGTTGCTCTCGTACCGTTGGTCACCTTACTTACATCAGAAGCATGACATCACTTCCTTTTCCACAGCTGAGCGGATACAGAAATATTATTTGTCCCTGCCTTTAACATGTACTGTACGACCCCTGTTATCATGTGATTCAGGTCACTTGATGATACCTGAACAAGTTCCATTTACCGAGGAGGCTGTGAGCATCAGCAGCAGCATCATTAGTAACAGCTGCTACATTTGTGTATGCATGTGGCAATCTGCATGCAATCCCCTCACTGTGATCAGAGGCCACAAAATGATTTGTTTCCATCTGAATGTGACTTTCTGAATGTATCATGTCTCTGCCAATTAAAGATGTTGACACATGATCCCACTGCATTACACCACGACAACACAATAGAAGAACTGAACAGGATTCATACACAGATGCACTGAGGAAACCTGAGCAGTTAGAGAAATGAAACATGAAGCACTGCTTCCCTCTGCTGGATGTTTATTTGATAAACTCAAGACAAGCACAGGAGGGAAGAAGCACAGATATCAGGACGTCTTTACACTCTATAAAGCTAAAGAAAGTGTCAGCCTCAGTGATGAACGCACTGACTCCTAAGTGTTGTATAACAAAGACTACAACTATGTCTTCTCAAAATCCCCTCCCTCAAGCAATGAGTCAGCCATTGAGCAGTCATGTGTTAACCATGTTCCACCTTCCAGGTTAGTGTGTCTGACCACCCTGAGCATATCCCTGCACCCCTAGCAGACAGACTGCTGAATTCAAAGTTAGCCGTGTCATTTTCAGAAAATACTGCTCATTTTTCAACAGCTAATTTCATAAACTTAACGATAGATTTTTAATCATTCAAATCTGGCTGGGTGGTTAATAACGCTTTCTTCTGTGGTCTGACAAACTTAGAACATGTATTTATTCTGACTTCACACAGACTTTAAAATCAAACACATACTACTGAACATACTGATATTAAATATCACACCACAGTGTCAAATTTGATATTTTATTAGAAAAGACAGCAACAGTTATCATGAGCCTCAGTTTTCATTCCAGAAATATAATCACACACCAGAAACAGAACACCCGCCCCAATTATCAGTTCAGTCCTCTGCCTCCAGCCTGCCTCTTTGCTCGCTGTCAGGCAGGCGGCAACAATCACTTCACACAGAGCAGTTTATGGCAGCAACTAAACTTCTGGAGGGGAATGGCTGGTTTGTTGTATCCTGAACCCTGTTGTTGAAACAACTTAACTAAGGCCTCTCCTCTATTGTACATTTTGATGTCCACTTTCACACTGGAGTCAGCTCTGTTAACATGAACACGATGTAAAGAACTCAGACTCACACACATCAAGGCCTTCTGTTCTTCTACTTTAAATGACGCAATGAACTGAAGCTTGACCTCATCCTCACTCTCACACACACACTTATATAGATTCCGGCATTAATCATGTGAAGGAAAATGATGTCCTGTGGTCTGAACAAGCCGTTTAAATGTCAGGACCTGAGAGGAGTTCCTCTCAGAGCCATAAATTGTTTTCACAACTGAAATGAAATAAAGAGAAAGAAAAATCACCTCAGTACTACAGTTCTGTTTGAGTTTAGAAGTCTTTAGAGTGGACTCAGGACAACTGAGAGGTGCCAAGTTTCTGACAAAGTGTCAAATATACTTCACTATTTTTTTCTATGGCAACTTCCCACCTCCAAGTTGTGGAGCGCACTATTGAAACAAGATAGCTAGAATTGTTTGAGAGCGCTGTACAATATTATGTAACGTAGACGGAGGAGGGCTGTCCAAACTGCACAAGCTTCTGAACCCGACGTACAAACACAAAGTGATGGAGCCCTGAACAAACAGGAAAATCAGGAGACCTACATGATGTGTTGGACACACACAAAAAAAAAATCTTACTACCTCAGAATGTAAATGTAAAATCAACAGCTCTGTAAAAATAAACATACATGACAATGTTTGTGACAATTAAATTACAGACAGATATCAGAGGACGTGGAGGAACACACACATTTATCTTGCCACTATTTTACTGCCAAAACACAGTAGAATAATATATTACGGTGAGAATGACTAAGATTCAGCTTGTCACTCCAGACTGACACCCTCCCCCCACCCAGTCCGCCCCGAGCCCGACAGTCCTCTGTTGTCATGGAAACCATGTGACGCCCAAGTGCAAAGGTCTACTGCTGCCCTTCTTTCTTCTCTCCTTCTGATGAACCCGAGCTGCTGCTGCCGCTGCTGCCGCTGTCCCGCTCTGCTGCCATCTGCAGGACGGAGGAAACACTTTATTTCACACCACTGCATGTCTTTAAGTTCATTTCTAGCTATTTAAATTTTCCTGGACTTCTGTAGTTTGGGGTCATTGTACGCACTAAAATACATTTGCAATTGATTCACAATGAATCGTGTGTAACCCTGACATGAGTCAGATCACAGCAGGTCTGAGCTCAACATTCAACATCAAATGTCGACAGACAAGCAGACAAATATTAAAGCTGAAACAATGCCAGAAAAAAAAAAAAAACAGAAGTCAGAAAAATAATCAACGATTTTCAAGATTGTTCAACTGTCAAGTAATTTTCCAAATATCCTCTGAAATAAGGGAAACAGGAAATGACAGGTCCTTCAAAATAAAACACTGGCTAACAATTTGGATTCTCCACCTGCAGATAGTTTTTGTAACATTTCAATGTTTCTTTGATTTTAATTTCCTTAGATTGCCAACAACAATGTTAATACCTAGTTACATCATTAGTACCACAGAGACGGACGAGGCTCCGCCATGAGCTGACAGAATTCTTTGATAAACATTAAACTGTCACATTCTGAATTAGGACTGATTATGTCACTGGTGCTGTGATGGCAATGTAAGCCACAGTATCAGTGGGAAGTTCCTCATTTCAAGAAAAATAAATACAAAGTGACGAGAGGCCGTGTTGTGACACAGCTGTGATTTGCGTATTGCCACCTTCCATAACATTTAGATGAAGTGTTGAGCTCTCATGTGAATCCGTGTTCTTACCTTCTTGTAGGCCATTTCAAAGAGTTTGAGTGACGACTGCTGCAGGGTGGTGGCCGCCTGTTTGATGTTCTCTCCTGTTTCTGAGTCCTTGTTGGCCAGGAGATCCCTGACCTTTGCGATCTCCTCCTTCAGCTTGGCACACTGCGAGTGGACCGAAACACGAGCATTCGAGTGAGACACAGAAGACTGTAGTTACGCGTCTGTGGAATGCTGGCAGGATTTGAAGATTTAAGTCTTACCTCATCAGCAGGAAGCTGATCCTTGAACTCCTCCATCTTGGATTCTGTGTCGTGGACGATGCCCTCGGCCGTGTTGACGGCCTCCACACGGTCCTGTGCACAATAACATGGTGATCAGAGGAGGACACAGCGTGGCTCTGATGTGCACACAGACCAAACACATCAGTGAAGGACAGTGAGCACTAAATATAATTTACCTTCCTCCTCCTGTCCTCCTCTGCGTACTTCTCAGCGTTCTTGATCATGTTCTCAATGTCGTCTTTACTGAGACCTCCTGATGACTGGATCACGACTGAGGAGAGAGAGCACAGACACTCATCAAGCCGCTGTGTGACTAGTGACAAAGAGTCACAAAGCAGCAGCACGTGGAGCAAAACCTTGTTAATGTATGGATGACACTCACTCTGCTGCTCGCGGCCAGTGCCCTTGTCCTTGGCGGAGACATGGACAATGCCGTTGGCGTCGATGTCGAAGGTGACCTCGATCTGAGGAACGCCTCGGGGGGCGGGGGGGATTCCCACCAGGGTGAACTGACCCAGGACCTTGTTGTCTGCGGCCATCTCTCGCTCTCCCTGACACACCTTGATCTCCACCTGAGTCTGCCCATCAGCTGCTGTGGAGAAGACCTGGAGGGGAGCAGATAAGAGGTTTACACCTGCCGACAGAGTTTAAAGACCTAATGAGGACGTCAACCTGCGCGGTAGGTTCCAGCACCTGACTCTTCTTGGTGGGGATCGTGGTGTTCCTATTGATGAGTTTGGTGAAGACTCCGCCCAGGGTCTCAATACCCAGAGACAGTGGTGTCACGTCCAGCAGCAGCACATCAGTGACGTCACCGGCCAAAACTCCACCCTGGATGGCTGCACCTATCGCAACCGCCTCATCGGGATTCACAGACTTGCTGGGAGCACGGCCGAACAGGTCCTGAACCGTCTGCTGGACCTGCAGAGACAAACACTGGACTGTTACACATGTGTAGTGATAGACTGCAAGGATCAGATGTCACTGTTTCCATTCTCTCATTCTCATGACAGTACTAAAATGTGTCGTGACTGAAAACCCTGCACGTCTCTCATTGTAGGCGTGGTGTTGGGGGTCGTACTGTACCTTGGGCATACGAGACATGCCTCCAACCAGCAGCACCTCTCCGATGTCTCCCTTGGACACCTCGGCATCCTGCATGGCCTTCTGGCAGGGGGCCACGGTGCGGCGGATCAGGTCAGCCACGATGCCCTCAAACTGAGAGCGAGTCAGCTTCATGTTGAGATGTTTGGGACCGGAGGCATCCATGGTCAGGTAGGGAAGGTTGATGTCAGTCTGGAACAGAGAACAAGACGTGAGGACGGTGCTTCAATCACCGGGAACAAAATATCTGACACGGTCACCGATGGCAACCATAAACCTTTCTTAATTACTACTAATGATTAAATACTCAGCACTGCTATAGGAGTGCTCTGGTATCAGTACTAAGCGGAAGTCATTCAAGCTGAGGGCTTTAATGAATGTAATCATTGTCAGGAAAACTCGCATCTCAGATATGATGCAGCAGAACTGAGCAATAGTACACTGTGTTTCTATGGAAACCAGCTAATCTGAAATGATTCCAGTGCAATCTTTTTCATTAGATCCACGATGATGGTGAATACATGAATAACTAAACACAAAACCTTCAGCAGTGCCTTTAATGTCTGCTGCGGAGTGCTGAATTTATGTTTGGGAGCAAACTAATCAATCCCTTCTTCATTCCACGAGTATGTGCATAAAACATCAGCCTCGACATCCACAAGAAAACCTGAGTGAGGCGTGCATGACGGCGTGCTGGGCCTGCCCTGCTGTCTGCAGCAGAAGCGCGCAGTGAAGAACACCACAGCACCGTGTTGTATCTGAACGCTTTACAGAGGTTCTGTGTACCTGCAGTGAAGAGGACAGCTCACACTTGGCCTTCTCAGCAGCTTCTCGGACTCTCTGAAGTGCCATGTTGTCTTTGGTCAGATCCACACCGGACTGGAACACACAAAACATGATGCATGAAACCCTGAACAGTGTGAAGTCCAGGTGAGGAGGCACTTCTAAGTACAGATTTGACTCATTTACCTCTCTCTTGAACTCCTTGACGATGTGTGTGAGGAGATGCTGGTCGAAGTCTTCTCCTCCCAGGAAGGTGTCGCCGTTTGTGGACTTCACCTCAAAAACTCCCTTCTGGATCTCCAGGACTGAGATATCAAAAGTACCTCCACCCAGATCGTACACAGCGATGCTGGAAACAACGGTTAGAGTAAAATATCACTTTGAGTGTCTGATCCATGTTTCAGTAAGAACGGATACTGACTGCAGCAGTGCTACTTCTCTACTCACATCTTATCCTGGGTTTTGTCCAGGCCGTAGGCCAGAGCAGCGGCTGTTGGCTCATTGATGACACGCAGGACGTTCAGACCGGAGATCTGACCGGCGTCTTTGGTAGCCTGGAGGTCACAGAAACACATCAACCATGAGGGAGTGTGCCGCCCCTCCTGCAGCATGCCCACTCTATTAACACTCTACCCACATTAAGTCTCTAACTAGTGTCCGGGTCACAAAGTAAAGAGACTACAACATGTTTAAATTAAATAAGATTCAAAGTCACTTCAAACTTTTGGTTTGTACGACTCCACGGCAGATTTAAGTTACACCAATCTTTAACTGCCAGGAAGCGCTGAGGAAAAACACTGAGCAGACTGCTTGGAGAAACGTTAGTCAGAGAGCTTCTTTAACTTTTGGGGGTAAATGTGGATTTGTCTTCTCTGCTTCACACTGTGTGCAGCAGTGAGCCACGAAGGGGGCTCTCTATTGGCACAGAGACTCAATTCTAGTTTTTTTTTTTTTTAATTGTCGTCTCACAGACAGTCCTGATGATCTGAATCATGATGTATTTATTACAGCATCTTTTTGATCAGTATACTGGAGCCAAATCACAGAAAACATTTATTTCTGGCCCGTGTCCTGTGGTAAACCAGATTAAGGAGGAACGTTCACTCGAGTTAATCTGTGCGCAAACACTAATGATGAGTAAAGTCCAACAAGTAGGCAGGTTGAAAATTCACTCTGCTTTCTGTGTGAACACAACATAAGAATAATGTGCCGTTTCTGTAGGAGGTGTGTAACTACACACTGGAGGGAGGTCTAAACAATCTTTGAATAGACAAATGACGAGTTGTGGGAGAAAAATCTTTAAAACTGAAGTACAAGAAACCATCAGTTCATAGAGTTCAGAGCTGCTCTGTCTAAAACATGACACGTTTTCTCATCGTTTTAGTGTAAATACTTTATAATTATTAAGAGTGTGTGTGTGTGTGTGTGTGTGTGTGTGTGTGTGTGTGTGTGTGTGTACCTGTCTCTGAGAGTCGTTGAAGTAGGCTGGTACAGTGACCACAGCGTTCTTCACTTTGGTTCCCAGGTAGCTCTCTGTAACACAAACACCAAATGGTCACATACAAACGACAGAAATGTCAAAAGAAAATGAGTAGCATGAATTATTCATGTGGAGTCATACCTGCAGTCTCCTTCATCTTCATCAGGACGAAGGCTCCAGCCTGGCTCGGGGAGTACATTTTCCCATGAGCCTCCACCCAGGCATCGCCGTTGGATGCTCGCACAATCTTGAAGGGGACGTTCTTCCTGTTTGTGACACAGATTGAAGTCCGCTCCATCAATAGTTCTGTCAAACATTTATTCAATGTTTTGCTTCGTTCTAATAAATTCTAATCCCAGAAAGTGTTTCCTCTGATGAACATTACTATCAACACATTACTCCTGACAATAACACAGAGTGTTTTAAACAAGGCCAAAGATGCACTCACAGGTCCTTCTGGACCTCGGGGTCATCGTAGCGACGTCCGATCAGCCTCTTGGTGGCGTACAGTGTGTTCTGAGGGTTGGTGACAGACTGGCGTTTAGCGGGCATGCCCACCAGACGCTCGCCATCAGCTGTGAAGGCGATGACTGATGGAGTCGTCCTGGCTCCCTCTGCGTTCTCCAACACCTGAGAGCCAAACACAAATCAGTTCATCCACCCTGACTGATGCCATGCTGCGGTGTCTGTGCTGGACTTCATCTGCAGAGTGGAGTCACTCAGATATCAGAGAATAACAAAAAGAACTGACTGCAGAGAGACTGTTCTTCCATGTTTGGAAGACAAAACACAGAGGGCTCTACTTTAGACTGAAGCTGCTGCACGCTCTTCTACTCACTATTCAATAGAAGTCTAGTATTTATTCATACATCAGGGAGCAATCCGTATGCAAGTCTCAAGAAATCAATAACGGGGGGAAAAAAACAAACAAACTTGCATATATTTCATGCAGAGAGAGTAACTGTCAAAATGTGTTGTATTGAAACAAGAAACAGGCTTACAGGCCTGTGAGACTTCTTACTCTGTTCACTGCAGTCTAATTAAAACATCCCTGACAAGTGTTCAGTGACAGCTGCTGATCAGCAAGAAGGGTGTGAATGCTGATTATCTGATTCAGGCAGTTATACAAAAACAGGCTGAGCAGCAAAGGTGGAGGTGACGGGGGTGCCTGGTGAAGTATACCGGCCCTGTATAACATGTCTGTTCATCCTCACCTTGGCCTGTTTCCCCTCCATGACTGCAACACATGAGTTGGTGGTTCCCAGGTCGATGCCGATGACTGCACCTTTGACAGCTTCTGACCTGCAACACACAGCACCCACAGTTATTTTAGAGGTTCGACCTGCAGGGTTCATACAGCTTTTAAAGAGTAACATCTTTGCAGCATCAAGGTATCTAACCAAATGTTTTCAGACTCTGGAACCCTTATCACATTACTTGTTAGTACAAATGCAGATACAGGAGAGAGTTCATAGAATTCCTTCAGAGTGTAGAGTATTCAGGATACAGTCACTTAGTTTCATTGAGCAGCTATTCATATCGAAATCATGCTAATTTCCAGAGTGACCGATGAACAGAGGACAAACAAAGACACTACTCACAAAAGGTTCCGGATATTTGGCTTTCAGGTGAAATGTATGCACAATGTAAAAAGTTGATGCTCCAGTGATATTATATGATGAAAGTAGGACATTTAATTAGAAGCATGCAGTGGTCATTTCTTCATCTCAAACTATTTACTGAAACAAAGAAATGACAACAGTGTGTGTATACCAACAAAACATGGCAGTGTCTCAGGAACTGGTCATGTGACCTTGAGCATCGTCTCGTGCTGTTCACAAGTGGACTTATTCCAACCTGCTGATGACACTCTGTGACACTCAGTGCTAACTTCCCTCTGAGGACTTCCTGTTTGAAGCCTCACACTGAGCAGGTACTGCTGATGGACTGTTAGGTGTCGTCTTGGTGTCATGATGTCAAAATGTGAACAGCATGATGAAGAGGACTGTTTAAACACAGACTGAACATTTAGTGGAACATTCATGGATCACACACTTGTTTGGTAGAGAGCAGCATGTTATGTAATGAGTACTGGAACACTGAACAGTCGGACATGTGCATTCAAAAGTTTAGGAGGAGGTCAAATGAAGTTCACCTGTAAAGGTTAGAGAGCATTTTAGGTGCACTCTGAAATTTCATCCAAGAGACGAATATCCTGAACTGTTTGTGAGTGTGACGATGGGAACGTTTCAGCTGTTCATGAGTGACTGTGTAGATGAAACACCAGATATATGCTGAAACTTTGTTAAGACAACAATAGGAAGCATATTCTTGTGATCAGTTAACTGTTAGAATTAAACAGCTTTCAGACTTTAGAGTCTTTGTACAAACTCTGCAATAGTTACTATTTTCGGATTACATGTTTTAGTTTTGTGTTGATACTCACGCATAGTCTCTCCTGGACAGAGCTCTGAGAGCATCAGATTGGAAGCCACCCCAGCATGCCTGTGAGCACAAGACAGTTACACAACTATTAGCAAATGTTGGAGTACAGCAACAACCCAGCATATGAATATGATTATGAATGCAATATGAAAACTGACTCGTGTCAGTGTTTGTTCCTTTTTCTACATCACAGTTAGAAACGTGACAAAGTGATAGAAGTCCATCAGCTCGAGTGTGAAAACATAAATCCACGTTAGGAAGCAGAAACACAAACAGTGCAGACGCTGGAGCTCTCCTGAACATGTCCCTGAAACACTGGAACAACGTGAGAAACCTTGCAGCATGCTGGAAGGAGGACACCTCACTGAAGGTCACTGATCCGCCAAGCGGCTCCAGTCTGGAAGCGGAGAGCCACCATGGCTCAGGACACACAGGCACGCAGCAGCCGAGAGAAGAACACACCGACACTGCACTCATTAGGACATAACGCGGGGCGCGACGTCAGTTTAAACAGGTTACAGGTAAGACATGACGTAAGATGTCATAAGGCTGTTAGCTTAGCCTCAGCTAGCGCTCCAGCACCTTGTGTGCGAACTCATTCATTTAAAGAGACACTGAACAGACAGCAGTGACGCCGTTTTCCGTAACACCGCTTCACTTTAGTGTTACCTAAATTCTTTTGACAACTCGGCTAACAGGCTGACCGGTTAAACAACACAGGCCTCTCCTCCTGAAGGCTAACCAGTCACGACGCATTAAAACTAGCCTCCAGTTAGCATGCTAAGCTAGCTGGCTGCTTGTCAAATTTAATTAAGGACGCCCCAATTAGCTTTCGGATAACGAGTCGTTCGCGTGCGTTTTAAACTCACCTTTTTGATTAAAGAGGACACGTTCCTCGTGCAGGTCCTCGTCGGGAGAGTCCTTGAGACGGTCCTGGCGACGCTCAACATTTTGGCAACTCGGCTAACAGGCTAAATAAATGTGATAAAACGTTCACGGGGTTTAATGTCGAAGCAGACAGCGCGAGGCGAACAGAAGCTCAGAGGCGAGAGACTCTCCGGGTGTCTTCACACTTCCACACGGTGTTCCCAGGGGTACAGCTGGAGCTCAGGTCCGAGTCGGAGTGCCTGTCTGTGGATTGGATCAGAACAAACTGCGGAGCTGCTTCTGGAATTATCCAACACATGTTGCACCATGCACCGCTCAAGGACCCCTAATGCGGCTACATATTCACTGCCTGAACGTTTTTAACAGTTTAAAAAAAATATTGAACCCTTTTATGAATTTAAGACATTTATTTTATCAATAAAATGAAACAAATACGATATTAAAGATTTATGATGTCACTATAAACATATATCTGCTTCTTTTTTTACGTGTTTGTGATCATGAACTGAACAGGGCGGACGCACGCAGTGGGCATGTGAAGGTCATGATGTAACGAGGCGGACGCGCTGCTTTCACGTGTGTTACGTCAGTGATGCTGAATGAACATACCTGTTTTGTAATGGTATACTGTTTATCCAGTTTTTATGTGTGTGCATATAAAGATAATATAATATATATTCATCCACATTAGATAAATCTATATAAGAAGTGGGAGCAGCCCTCCACCATTACAACGGACCACTTTAGGTGTAGTAACAATGACCTTACAACACGGAGTGGAGATACTGGACAAATGCAAAGCAAACACATGTTATGAAATATTAAAAAGTTTCCAAACGGGAGAGAATTCAAACAGGTGATGAGACTTTATTGTTTGTTTGTTTTTTTGTTTTGTTTTGTTTTTTCAAATCTATGACATCTGCATTATGTATCAGAGGCCGTCATCAGTACTGGTGGAGAAGGAGGCCTGAAACAAGCACTTACTTTGATCATCCATTATGTACCAGCATTTAGCAGCACTCACAGAATCATCTGGTCTCTAAAATGTCACAAAATAGAGATGAACGTCCATCACAATGTCACAAAGCTCAAGGTGAAACTTTTATGACCTGACCAACAGTTCGATACACACACAGAAAACAGCAAACAATCACAGTGGAAAAGCTGAAACCTGAGGAGGTTTGGCAAGAAGACAACACATTTATCATCGAAATCATTTCTGATTAACTGCCTGTCAATTTACTCATCAATTATCCAAATATTTAATTTCACCACCAGTGAGTAAAGTCAATCCATCCTCTCCTCTGAGACGTTTCAGCAGTGACAGCACAGGATTCAGATTTGGATGATTCTCTGAAAAAAGCATGGGAGCTTCATGTTGTCCACTAGGTGGCAGCAGTGAATGATTATAGAAGTCCAAAGAGTTTGATGTCGCACTTTACCACGATTGTTTCCCTTTTTTTGTAAGTTGCTTTGGATAAAAGCATCTGCTAAATGACAAAATGTAATGTAAATGTAAGGAAGTCAGAGTGCCTGGACAGAACCCACACAGACATGAGGAGAACATGCAAACATTTGCAACTCCTATTTGTCGTGTGTTATAATTGATTCTTTGGCCGACTTAATAACTAAATAAATGTTGATTCATCACCAGTTGTACCCCACTGTAAGGTCTATGTACAATGCAGCTCAGACCTTGAACCTGTGTGGTTGTTTGTATGTACAATTGCACAATTCAAATATCCAGAACAGGTTACATCAGACTGCAGTTGTGTTGCCACTGATTGAAAGCAAGTATTGTGTAATTGTGTCAAAAGCCTGTGAATAAATATCAGATGCTTCAGTCCTGAAGGGAAGTGTTGAGCTGCTGCTGTCCACCATGGCTGTGCTACTCTTTGCCTCCGTCCTCGTCTCTCTGCTGTCCTTCAGCTCAGCAGCACCGACAGCAGACAACTGCAGCCAGCCTCTGACAGTGAAGGAGCTTGATAAGGTACAGACCAGATCATCAACAGACAATTCACCAAAAATGTAAACTATACAATATTTCTCACTGGTAAGCTGAATCCTATGTTTTTCGTTGCTCTGAACAGATCTTGGGCAAGTGGGTCTTTATCGAGGGGGTTTCCAATAATGACCTTTTTGACAGTGTCTTGATGAATACTGAAAGTCTCTGGATAAAGATAAAGACAACAGCAGATAATCGCACCCTGGTGTTGGAGCAGGCAAACCGACTCGTACCCCAACCACATCTACAACAGTGAGTCTGTTTGTTGTCTGTTATCAGCTATCTTCTGCCTCACAGTTATTAGTTATGGCCTTATTTTAACCTCTAATCTGAGGTTCATCACGTAATAAACTTCAACTTCTTCAATTTTATTGGTTATTGGTCAGTCAATTAATCATTGACCTATATCTCAACAATGTTGGATGGATCAACAATGACACACTGTACACACATTCGTGGTTCCCAGATGATGAATCCTACAGATTTTTGGTGATGGCCAAATGCTTTCCTCTAGTGCAGGAGTCTTCAACCAGGGATCCGTGACTTTTAGGGGGTCTGCCAATTTTTGTCACAATAATTGACAATTTTATTTTTTTACAATTTTTATTTTACAATAATTTGTGAGAATTAGAAAATAGAACAAAAATGACAATGAGATCGTTGCAAGCATGCAATGATAAGCTACTTTTGCAAAAACTATAAATATAAACTATGAATATAAAAATAGTTGTCTTTTGCTGCTGCTTTAGGGGTCATGAGGTTGTCATGCTTGGTTTTAACTGGCTGTTGAGAGTAATTATGAACATATTGCATTGGTGCATTTTAAAACAAAATGGTGATAGTATTGTCTTGGCTCTCCCTGTATTTTGTAGACAGACATCCATATTTGTAAAAATGAACTGCATTAATACAGTATATAATGCAGTATAGTCCATAAACTTCACTTAAAGGTATTAGACCCAATTTCTGTACATGAATTTAAGATTTCTTCTTCTTTTTCTCTAACTTCATACAATATATGTTTGAACGTCAGTGATATAGATTCTGATATATGGGATGATGAATCTGATGTAATGTTTACATATAATAATAAATAATATATTCCAATATATTAGAAGTGTGGATTTTTTTAAAACTGACTACTTTCTTTCATTTTGTTTTTTTGTTTCCTGCTGAAACACTTAAGTTTTCTCTTATTTGATCTTATTTTAGGGAAGATAGATGCCTACAATTTGCTCCCAATCTGACCTTCATCAATGACGAAATCATAGATGTCCACTGTAAGTTGTCTCATTGACAGATGTGCACCAGTAATAACAAGTTTGTTATAGTTTCAGGAACATTGATCTACACTCTGTGTGTCATGAATCTTGTCCTCATTATGAATCTTTGTTGTTTTGTGCAGTGAAAGTTGCAGCTACCAACCACAGATTCCTGCACAGCTGCTCAGACTGTCTGCTTATGTACACCTACACCAACGAGAACAACTACACATCATTGTACCTATTTGGTAGGTATGAGGATTAAAAGAGCAGTCAGTTACATCACAGGCAGCAAGATGTTCAAATTTAGTTATGGTGCCACCTACTGGCATTTGGGCAGACATTTTGACAGCTTTTACTTGGCAAGGATTAAGGGTGAAAAGAGCTACAGTAAAAGCTTCTCTGTCAAAATGAATAAGAATGACTGACTCCTACTGATCTCTGCAGGCAGGAATACGACTCTAGAAGCCTCTGATATGGAGACCTTCCGGAAACAAGCTACATGTTTCCAGTTTCCCCTGCCAGCAAAGTTTCAGTACGACCCCAGCAAAGGTGAGAATTTCCCCAACTTGACCTGTGATAGGGGAAAAGGAAGCTGAGCTGGAAGCCAGAGCTCTTGATTCTCTCAGTCATTCTGTGTTCCAACCCTCACCTATGGTCAAGAGCTCTGGGTAGTGACTGACAGAAAATAGTGAAGGGACGCAGATCGCCGATACAAGCAGGAGAAATGGCTCAGCCATAGAGATGAATGAGTGAGGTGCTCAGACATCTGGAGAGATGCTGCTCCTTTGCGTCCAAAGGATCCAGCTGAGGTGGTTCAGGCATCTGATTAGGATGCCCTTGGGTGCCTTCCCTTTGGAAGGTGTTCTGGGCCTGTTAAACTAGCAGGAGACCTGGACTGGGAACACCTTGGTATTCCCATGGAATGGATGGATGGATTGTACTTTTTGTTTTTCTGAAGAAAATGGTCTTCCATAATTTGTTGTTGAATATACATTGTTGCTCCAGGTACTGTTTGCTGAGCCTCAAATACAACAAGCTCCAACTGCTCCAGCAAGTTCTGCCTCATTGAAGACAATTATTTCTTATTGACTTAGTTAAATGCATATTGTTTGTCTTGGTATGGGCTTGAAGACTTCAGGTATTTTTAACAGCCTATGTTACAAAGGAATGTGGAGAAGACGCGAGCATTTACCAGACAGAGAAAATCTTTGTGTAACAATAACTGCCCCTGACAGGTACTGACATATATAGTTTTGTTAGTATGTTGTAGTTGAAAAGAACCTTGCTTTCCATTTGCCGCTCAAAAGGATCTGATTGGACTGGATTTTATTGTGATTTATATCAAATGAATTGATGCTGTCAAACATAACTGTTCTTTTGTCTTTACAGAGCTGTGCCCTGAGTAGAAGAGAGAGGTCTTAGTGGTGTTAGTGATCATAACAGTGTAAGACAATAAAGAAAAATGTCTTCAAATGATTTATTTTGTCCAACGATCAAATGTACTGTCTTGCTGTTTCTGCTTATCGCTGTTTATTTAAAAAAATAATTCATTTTGATGTAACTATTTTAGACAACACACATCAATAATTCTGCGATCGGGTCAGTGACAACCGACATCCCTGCTCGTCCTCTGTATTTCACAGACTCCAGTCGTCATTGACTCTGACCAGTCAAACACCACAACTGAACTTATGTTTTGGGCCTCTGATGCCCAGAATAGAAATGATATGTAAATTGATAACATTCAAAATGAGCTTTACTTGTCTGTGTATCATTATGAGATGGGCTGGAATATTTTTGTCATACAGCTACATTCGGGCTCAATCTGCTGGCGTTCAAACCCAATTCAGAGGAGATGCTCTGATAAATGCCTTTAAGATAAGACTTAATGTTTGCCAGGAAGACTGTCCTTTGGTTATATTTCAGGATTGTCCAATCAAAATTTGACAAACCAGAAACTTGAATTTTCAGATTCTTGAACAGAGTTTGTTGTGACGCGTCCTTAGAGTTTCTGTTTTTCTCATTGTCAGCACATCCCATGAAAAAGACCAAAACAACAACGTGTTGGCAATAGTTTGTCGATGACAATAGAGCTCCTCTGCACAGAGGAATGACATACATCAGGCTGTTGCCACACACACAAAACACTTGTTAGCAGAATTAAGTAATTATTGTGTGGAAGGGAGAGAGGGCAGGAACGGAGCTAGACAAAGGGCTCGTGCATTTTCTTGCAATACAATGTGGTCGAGACTAATGCCATCACTGTGCCATCTCAGAGCGATTTAGCTGAGCTTAAAGAATGTCTTAAGAAACAGCAGGTACAGCTAGATGCTATTATGAAACATATAGGCATGGTAAATTCAACTACACTTGTGCAGATTTCACAAAAAGAGGGTAAAGACTCAAAACCTTATCGTTTTCAATCTGACGGTAGACCAATTTGTCTGCGATGTAATAAGCCAGGACACATAGCACATTTCTGTAGGGTTCAGATACAGTCCACTGTAGGTCCCTCCAAAATCTCAGGACATCAAGCAACAATACAAGCAAGCAATGCTGTAGCCACCCCAGTTTGGCCGCAGGAAAACTAGCGCCCTCTGGTGTGGGGAGCCAGACACCAGGAGGAGGACTCTTATGCTCAGGTAACAGGGATGAACATTCATCTGAGTTGATCGGGGAGTGTCCAATAGTGAAAGTGTCTATGGGAGGCATCAGAGTACCTTGCTTACTGGACACTGGGTCCATGGTCTCTACTATCACAGAAGACTTCTTTATAGAACACTTTCAGTCACAGGGTGAAGATAAGTTGCGACAGTGCAACTGACTACAGTTGAAAAATGGACGCAAATGGACTGGGAATCCCACAAGATCCTCGGATGAGAAAACATAGGTTGTCTGTGCCTGGTTTGCTTGGTATGAACATCATTCGACGTTGCTACCATGAGTTATTTGTCCAGCTTGGTCCTGATCTCTTTGCGTTCCCCCCACTAAAATCTGCTGATTCTGGCTGGAAAGAGGCTCTGTTGGAGTGTCGATCCATTGAGTTGCTTCATGAATAGGGGCACTTAGGAAAAGCTAGGGTCAAAGGTCGACTTGTACGTGTCCCAGCAGGCTCTTTGAAATTCATTTCTATTGTATGCCCAAGTTCTGCTTCTATCACTCTTCCCTCAGTCTTACTGGAACCCGGATGCATGGCTCAGACCTAACACCGTACTGGGTGAACTGCATGTGGCTCATACAAAGTCCCCTCTGTGTTCAGTTTCTTTGGAAGATGAGGATGGAAGCCATGTAGCTATTGTGCAATCAGTCACTGCTGATAGTAGCACAACTCTTGACCTCTCTAATGCTTCATGGCCCAATCTATCGTCGGAGCAGGAACGGCAAGGGAAGACACTATTAGAAAATATTCAGGAGTGTTCAGTCAAGGAGAGGGAGATCTGGGTTGCATCACACTGGTAGAGCATGAGGTTCCCTTGATGGATGATATCGCACTTCGTCAGCGCTATAGGCGGTTGCCACCCTCTCAGTATGAGCAAGTGAAAGCTCATATTCAGGAGCTTTTATGTAGTGGCATCATTCAACCAAGCTGCAGTCCCTATGCCTCCCCTATAGTCATTGTCCAAAAAAAAAGATGGCAGTATAAGGCTGTGTGTGGACTATAGGCTCCTTAATGCTAAGACAAGAAAAGATGCATATTCGCTGCCACGGATAGAGGAGTCCCTGGATGCTTTGGGTGGGGCAAAATGGTTTTCCACGCTCGATTTGGCTAGTGGATATGACGAAGTGCCTATTGCTGAGAAAGACAAGGCCAAGACAGCATTTTGCACCCCATTTGGACTTTTTGCGTTTAATCGAATGCTTTTTGGGTTCTGCAATGCACCGGGTACCTTCCAGCGACTAATGGAACGCATTTTTGGTCATTCATCATTTGGTCAATCATTTCAATCACTATATCTTGATGACATTGTTGTCTTCTCATCCACCTTTGAGGACCACCTACAGCGTTTAGAATTGGTCCTGACTCGCTTGCAAGAGCACCATCTGAAGGTGAAATTTAAAAAATGTCAGTTTTTTCAACATGAGGTCAGGTACCTGGGACACATAGTGTCAGCTGCTGGGGTAGCCACTGACCCAGACAAGATCAGTGTAGTGTCAGGATGGAAGAGACCCACCACTGTAACTGAGCTCCAGTCTTTCCTTGGGTTTGCATCTTATTATCGTCGCTTTGTGGAGGGGTTTTCGAAGCTTGCAGCACCCCTACATCGTCTTGTGGCAGATGTAATTGGAAGCAAACGTAAGTCCTAAGGCCACAGCAAGTGCTCCATTGTGGAAAGGTGGGATGAAGGATGTGAGCAGGGGTTTCAGTCCTTGAAGGAACGACTTGTTAGCGCTCCAGTCCTTGGCTATGCCAATTTCGCTAATCCCTTTGTTCTTGAGATTGATGCAAGTCATGCAGGACTGGGCCCTGTATTGTCTCAGGATCAAGAAGGCCAGAGGAGACCTATTGCCTTTGCTAGCAGAGGCCTTAGAGCCTCAGAATGCAACATGTCGAACTACAGATCAAGGAAGCTAGAACTGTTGGCTCTGAAATGGGCAGTGACTGATAAATTGTAGTACTTGTTGGGCAATAAGTGCATTGTCTATACTGATAACAATCCCCTGAGCTACTTGAAAACAGCTAAACTTGGGGCTGTGGAACAGCGCTGGGTCTCAGAGCTAGGATTCGATTTCTTCTGTGACTCCTGGCATCCAGGTGCCACACATGATCCAGGAACAAATGTTCGAGCCACAGATGCCCCATCAGGATATTTCCACCACTCTGGCAATTCAGGCTCTCCCAGTGTGGGAAAAAGCAGATCTGCAGACACTACAAGAAGCTGATCAAGTGATTGGTGCATTTAAGTTGTATTGGCAACGTGCAAGACGTCCATCAAAGCAAGAATTGACTGGAGGGCCTAAAGATGTCCGCAAACTTGTCCAGCAATGGGACAGAATTTGTACGAAAGATGGTGTTTTATATCGCCGTATTAGACCACCATAAACAGGCGGGGAAATTTTTCAACTTCTCCTCCCTGAATGCCTTAAGGGTGAAGTGCTCAAACATCTCCATGATGATCATGGGCATCAAGGAATTGAACGGACCATACACTTGGTGAGGGAGAGATGCTTTTGGCCCAACATGTGGAAAGATATTGAAAAATACTGCCAGAATTGCAATCGCTGCCTTGTAGCTAAAGCCAATCAACCTAAAGTCAGAACCTTTCCTGGTAACATAGTGGCTTCACAGCCTCTGGAGGTCCTGCCATCGACTTCACGGTCTTGGAGAAAGCTGGGGATGGGCGAGAAAATGTCAACGGGCAGTGTGAGAGATTTAACCGTACACTGCATGACCTACTCCGGAGTCTCCCACCTGAAAAGAAAAGAAAATGGCCACAGTACCTACCCCAGATCCTTTTTGCTTATAATACAACAGAGCATGCTTCTACCAGTTACTCCCCATTCGAGCTAATGTTTGGACAAAAAGCCAAGCTACCCGTTGATTTTTTGTTGGGTACTACTGACAACGATCTTGCCCCGAACTCCACCCACGAGTGGGTAATTGAGCATCATAAAAGGCTGAAAACGGTGTTTTATCACACTAAAGATTAGCTAACATTAGCAGCTGAACGCAGGAATAGGCTACTGACTCAAATGTAATGGAGACACTGACACCAGGAACCTTTGTCTTACGAAGGTTCCTGGTGTTTATTACTTGGTCGTAATAAAATCCAGGATGCCTGGGACCAGGTCGTCTATGAGATCATGCAATGTCTGGATTACAAGGGAAAGGTTTATAAGATCAGACCAAGGAATGGAGCTGGGCCCGAGAAAAATATCAATAGAGCGGAGCTTAAAGTTCTTCCTCCAACTGTCACTGTCGGCTCTTCTGACTCCCTTCCACCTGAACTGCACAATTCCCCCCAGGAAAATGATAATGATATTGAAACGTCTGGAGAGGGAAGCGAAATGGGCAGTCTGATAATGGTAAACATACAGCCTCAAAACGCTGACCATTCCCAGCCACCAGCCACACCTCCTAATGTGCTACCTGGAGCTATAGCACAGGCAGATGCCCAGCAAAGCTGCCTGGCAAATCAAGTACAGAGGTCTGTTACTCCCCCCATCCTTTTAAGACGTTCCAATAGGGCTACAGCAGGCCGCCACACAAACCCGTTTAATCTGCCACAATCTCTTTGCAGACAGATGGAAGTTAGCATCCCTCAAGCATCCAATTAGTCAATTTATGTAAAATCTAACCAACAACTAGAGGTCACATACATGAAGACATATTGTCTTTTTTTGTCACCGGGACGGTGACCTTTCAAAGTGTGGGTGGATGTGGAAGGGAGGGAAACAGGAAGTCTAGTCCTAGGATCAGGCAAATGGGATGGAGTCTATAAAAAGGGCAGGGAAGCTCACCTGGGCCTTTCCTCCCGCATTACACACCTGAGAGAGCAGCTGAGCCAAGGCTTTGTTTGGAGTGGATTAGAAATCCATGCTGGTGAGGGACTGAACGATTGTTTAAAGACAAAAGGTACGCTAAAGCAGTGCTGAGTGATATTTTTAAGTTGGTTTTATTTCCTCAAAAACAAACTAACATGATCATTTTTAAATTAGACTCCAGGCACCTGCATGCCCACCTGGGAGAAGGGACTAGGTTCTGAGAAGGGACTAGCTTCCGGTTTAAAAGGTACATAACTTATTTTGATACTGCATATGTTGTGTAAAAATGTTCATTGTAAGTTTCTGGCATAATTATGTGTTTCTGTTTTTTGTAGTTTCCAACAAAGTTGTTTTAAGAAAAGCCAACCACTGTTTTTCCCATACTAAATTTCCAGTTTGTTCTTAATTTGTCACTTGCACAGACCATTATTTTCTGATTCTTTTGGGATTTTTCTGTTATCTCGAAAAGGGGGGGACTGAGTGGTATGAGTGCAGCCATTTTGCATGTGTATTTTTATGGGGAGATTTAAATCACTTTTTGATTGCAGTGAACGGGCAAATTGAATGTTTGCTGTTATTTTTTCTGACTTGTGTTGTAGTGTTTAAGTTATAATTTGCCGATGTGTTAGTGACAACCTTCTTTGGTGGGCACAGCCCCCTCTCTCCCCAGTTATACAGTCTAGTCCCAGGTTTGTTTGTGTTTTTTATTTTACCATTTTATGGTTGGTTTGACTTTTATTACTTTGATCTTTATATCTTTGATATTTACTTTTATCAAACGCATTGTTAATAAAATCTATATTTTTGTATGGCAGTTTCTCGTTCCAGTTTATTCTGGGTCTTGTGCGGTTGATATCACTTGGTCACAATTGATTTGAGTCATCTAAATTCAATTTAATCCATTTCCGCTGATCCATGTCCACACTGTCCCTCTACAGATCCAGCTGTGGGACACGGCAGGTCAGGAGCGCTTCAGGAAGTCCATGGTGCAGCACTACTACCGCAATGTGCACGCTGTTGTCTACGATGTCACCAACGCTGCCAGCTTCCGCAGCCTCCCCGCCTGGATGGAGGTACCCAGGATCCTAGTTGGAAACAAGTGCGACCTCCAAGCCTCCATCCAGGTTGGCACAGACGTGGTGCAACAGTTCGCCGACGTCTACTCCATGCCTGTGTTTGAGACGTCCGCCAAGAACCCAAACTAACATAATGGATGATCAAAGTAATCCATTATGTACCAGCATTTAGCAGCACTCACAGAATCATCTGGTCTCTAAAATGTCACAAAATAGAGATGAACGTCCATCACAATGTCACAAAGCTCAAGGTGAAACTTTTATGTCCTGACCAACAGTTCGATACACACAGAGAAAACAGCAAACCATCACAGTGGAAAAGCTGAAACCTGAGGAGGTTTGGCAAGAAGACAACACATTTATCATCGAAATCATTTCTGATTAACTGCCTGTCAATTAATACATTTTTGACAAAATAATGTAAATGTAAGGAAGTCAGAGTACCTGGACAGAACCCACACAGACATGAGGAAAACATGCAAACATTTGCAACTCCTATTTGTCGTGTTATAATTGATTCTTTGGCCGACTTAATAACTAAATAAATGTTGATTCATCACCAGTTGTACCCCACTGTAAGGTCTATGTACAATGCAGCTCTTGCCCAGACCTTGTATCTTGTACCTTGAACCTGTGTGGTTGTTTGTATGTACAATTGCACAGTTCAGATATCCAGAACAGGTTACATCAGACTGCAGTTGTGTTGATTGAAAGCAAGCATTGTGTAATTGTGTCAAAAGCCTGTGAATAAATATCAGATGCTTCAGTCCTGAAGGGAAGTGTTGAGCTGCTGCTGTCCACCATGGCTGTGCTACTCTTTGCCTCCGTCCTCGTCTCTCTGCTGTCCTTCAGCTCAGCAGCACCGACAGCAGACAACTGCAGCCAGCCTCTGACAGTGAAGGAGCTTGATAAGGTACAGACCTGATCATCAACAGACAATTCACCAAAAATGTAAACTATACAACATTTCTCACTGGTAAGCTGAATCCTATGTTTTTCGTTGCTCTGAACAGATCTTGGGCAAGTGGGTCTTTATCGAGGGGGTTTCCAATAATGACTTTTTTGACAGTCTCTTGATGAATACTGAAAGTCTCTGGATAAAAATAAAGACAACAGCAGATAATCGCACCCTGGTGTTGGAGCAGGCAAATCGACTCGTAATCCAACCGCATCTGCAACAGTGAGTCTGTTTGTTGTCTGTTATCAGCTATCTTCTGCCACACAGTTATTAGTTATGGCCTTATTTTAACCTCTAATCTGAGGTTCATCATGTCATAAACTTCAATTTTATTGGTTATTGGTCAGTCAATTAATCATTGACCTATATCTCAACAATTATGAAATGGATCAACAATGACACACTGTACACACATTCGTGGTTCCCAGATGATGAATCCTACAGATTTTTGGTGATGGCCAAATGCATCCATGCAGACATCCATATTTGTAAAAATGAACTGCATTAATACAGTATATAATGCAGTATAGTCCATAAATACTCACTTAAAGGTGTTTTCTGTACATGAATTTAAGATTTCTTCTTTTTCTCTAACTTCATACAATATATGTTTGAACGTCAGTGATATAGATTCTGATATATGGGATGATGAATCTGATGTAATGTTTACATATAATAAATAATATATTCCAATATATTAGAAGTGTGGATTTTTTTTAAAAACCTTTCTTTCATTTTGTTTTTTTGTTTCCTGTTGATACACTTAAGTTTTCTCTTATTTTAGGGAAGATAAATGCGTACAAATTGCTCCCAATCTGACCTTCATCAATGACGAAATCATAGATGTCCACTGTAAGTTGTCTCATTGACAGATGTGCACCAGTAATAACAAGTTTGTTATAGTTTCAGGAACATTGATCTACACTCTGTGTGTCATGAATCTTGTCCTCATTATGAATCTTTGTTGTTTTGTGCAGTGAAAGTTGTAGCTACCAACCACAGATTCCTGCACAGCTGCTCAGACTGTCTGCTTATGTACACCTACACCAACGAGAACAACTACACATCATTGTACCTATTTGGTAGGTATGAGGATTAAAAGAGCAGTCAGTTACATCACAGGCAGCAAGATGTTCAAATTTAGTTATGGTGCCACCTACTGGCATTTGGGCAGACATTTTGACAGCTTTTACTTGGCAAGGATTAAGGGTGAAAAGAGCTACAGTAAAAGCTTCTCTGTCAAAATGAATAAGAATGACTGACTCCTACTGATCTCTGCAGGCAGGAATACGACTCTAGAAGCCTCTGATCTGGAGACCTTCCGGAAACAAGCTACATGTTTCCAGTTTCCCCTGCCAGCAAAGTTTCAGTACGACCCCAGCAAAGGTGAGAATTTCCCCAACTTGACCTGTGATAGGGGAAAAGGAAGCTGAGCTGGAAGCCAGAGCTCTTGATTCTCTCAGTCATTCTGTGTTCCAACCCTCACCCAAAAGGATCTGATTGGACTGGATTTTATTGTGATTTATATCAAATGAATTGATGCTGTCAAACATAACTGTTCTTTTGTCTTTACAGAGCTGTGCCCTGAGTAGAAGAGAGAGGTCTTAGTGGTGTTAGTGATCAAAACAGTGTAAGACAATAAAGAAAAATGTCTTCAAATGATTTATTTTGTCCAACGATCAAATGTACTGTCTTGCTGTTTCTTGTTCATTTTTGATGTAACTATTTTAGACAACACACATCAATAATTCTGCGATCGGGTCAGTGACAACCGACATCCCTGCTCGTCCTCTGTATTTCACAGATTTACTCCAGTCGTCATTGACTCTGACCAGTCAAACACCACAACTGAACTTATGTTTTGGGCCTCTGATGCTCAGAATAGAAATGATATGTAAATTGATAACATTCAAAATGAGCTTTACTTGTCTGTGTATCATTACAAGATGGGCTGGAATATTTTTGTCATACAGCTACATTCAGGCTCACTTCACTTCTACCTCCATCAGCAAATGGTGCTTCTAATGCATATGATTTATGTTTATTACTATCTTATATCTATTTATTTGCCATAGGTGTGGATTTTCTCTCTTTCATAACAGCAGAAGCAGGAAAGGGAGCAAGAAAAGAGGGCTGTACATAAGAAAGAACACAGAGACCGCTTTTACAAAACAGTTAATGAGTGGTGGAGCAGGCACAGGTTTTGATATGCAAACAGTTGTGTAAGAGCAAGTGCATCAGGCCTCTGGACTCAACACAAAAATAAATCACTGTGTCACCGCCTGCTGCCATCTTGGGCATTTTAACATGGAGGTTTATGGTGATCGACTCGTATTGTAGCCAGACTCAAATTTTTGGCACTTCTTACTTGACAATTATTGGCCAAAAATATTAGTCAAACACATAATTTTACAGAAATGACTGAATTACTGACTTTAGAGAACAGACTTGGAAGTCAGTCAGTGGGGTATATAACCCTACAGCCCCACGCCCTCACAGACAGATTGATTGATAGATACACAGTCTGTGAGACTGAAGTACACGAGGACTCAGACAAGTCCAGAGGGTGGACATTTGATTTCTTTGAGCTAGCGGCACAGCCACAAAGATGTATACTCACAAGAACACAAGAGATGATGCAACCTCTGACATTTCACTGTATTACCAGACAGTATATTTTTTCATGGTTATGAGCTGTGCTGGAAGGAAGGTGTGGGACAGAGCAAACAGTAAGGAACTGTATGTAAAATTAAGCATCAGCATCATGTCTCATTGTTTATTAGGAGTGAAGAGAATTCAGCCAAAATGGAGGCAAAAGCATCTGTGACTGTGTTGATGATCTATATTATATATAAAATATAGATTTGCGTTATATCGATATACTGCTGTCTATCTGAAGAACACAGCAGCATATCAGGGACGGTGGTACTTTCGAGAATCGTCTGAACTCTTGAGGTTATCCTGCACCTGAAAGCAAAGGCGGACACTGGTTAGCATCGGTAGTTAGCAACGCTCACTGAGTGAACAGTACTCTGTGTTGTTAGCGAAGTGAAAGCTGAGGTGAGCACTGAGGTAAACAGTTTATCGTCCTGAAGCTAAGCTTTACACGTTTTCTCATGGGCCAGTGAACGCTACAATCGGGTTGTCTCGCGAGAGGACGCCTCCTTGGACAACACCGTACGTGGCTTCACAGCTGAGGACTGGGAGTGTTTACTGGGATGCACAAGTTAAGGACAGAGAAAGTATGTGTGTGTGTGTGTTACCGTTGACTATATGTCGTCTGTGAATGTGGACTGAGAGCAGCTGCTGCTTTGTATCGACGCTTCCTCGTCACACAGCAGCCTGACAGAGAGCTGGTCCAGGAGCTGCCGCCGCTGCTGTCCGAGGCTTCCCCTGCTCATCGTCCAGCCTGTCGGTGTGATATGGCGGAGAGCGGGTCGTCGGTTGAATTCTCCGGTTCTTTGACGGGTTCGTCTCTTCCGCCGCCGAGGACCCGCATCTTCAAGATCATCGTGATCGGGGACTCGGGTGTCGGGAAGACCTGTCTCACCTACCGCTTCTGTGCCGGCAAGTTCCCCGAGAAGACCGAGGCCACGATCGGGGTGGACTTCAGGGAGAGGCTGGTCGAGATTGACGGCGAGAAAATCAAGGTGTGCACTGCAGACAGGTTACTGTTCCAAACACATCTGTAATCCAGATGAGACGCACAACCACAACGATAATGGAGAACATGTCCGTAAACACAACACGATCGTGTCAAGAGTGTACACAGTACTGTGTAGAGCAGGGTCAGCTGTGACGTCCCACTGTACAGGAGCAACAAAGACCAACAAATACGAGGTTTCATGTGGACTCACGGCTGGTGGCAGGCTCTGTTTGTGTGAGTCACTGAGCAGGTCCTCTGCAGCCTTGCTCAAGGGCACATCAGTCGTAATAAATGAGGGAGTGTCTGCACTCTCCAGGCCACATTTTGCTTGTGGTCCGATGGCCCCCGGCGCCTTTGTGCACACTATTGAGGTCATCTAGATGAGCACTTTAAATTTAAAGTAGCACAGCTAGCCCTTCATGTAAGGCCATAGTTAAAGAAACACACCAAGGAATTAAAATCAAACAATGCCTGAGATATGATTACTTTTAGTCCTGAGTATGAGTCAGACTCATAGACTGTAGCTCAGAGTTTTGGCTCTGGCTGTCATCATCCTAAAAATGTGCAAAGATGTGGGAGGTAGGAAGACCCGAAGTGGGTTGAGTGAAGCCTGGTTGGTCAAATAAGCTGTCTGTTATGACATCTACCTGTTAATATGCATAACCTTAATATAATGTGAACAGGTGAGTTGTATATAAATTCACCCTCAGTACAGTTGTCATGAACATGGAAATTAGTTATAGAGACCAAAATTGTTTTTTGTACCAGGCTGTAAACATGTTTATTTCTGCTGTGAAGTTGGACATTTTAACATAGGGACTTATGGAGACTGACTCACTTCTGGAGACAGCCTGAAGTGGACACTTGAGAAACTGCAGTTGTTTGCACCTCACAGCCTCAGAAGCTGCTGCTTGTTAAAGCTCGAAAGATGAATGATTCCAGAAATTCCATACAAAACTAGTCCTCGCCTGACTGGCACGTCGCCATCATTGACTGTCCAATCTCAGATAACCCTGATGACATCATCAGGGTTGTTTTCATTTTTTTTTAAAACTGATAAAACTGTTGCAGGGACACTTATTCCAGGAAATGAAGAAGTCAGGTTTAAGGAAAGAAGTTAATCTGCTGGCGTTCAAACCCAATTCAGAGGAGATGCTCTGATAAACGCCTTTAAGATAAGACTTAATGTTTGCCAGGAAGACTGTCCTTTGGTTATATTTCAGGATTGTCCAATCAAAATTTGACAAACCAGAAACTTGAATTTTCAGATTCTTGAACAGAGTTTGTTGTGACGCTTCCTTAGAGTTTCTGTTTTTCTCATTGTCAGCACATCCCATGAAAAAGACCAAAACAACAACGTGTTGGCAATAGTTTGTCGATGACAATAGAGCTCCTCTGCACAGAGGAATGACATACATCAGGCTGTTGCCACACACACAAAACACTTGTTAGCAGAATTAAGTAATTATTGATTTGAGTCATCTAAATTCAATTTAATCCATTTCCGCTGATCCATGTCCACACTGTCCCTCTACAGATCCAGCTGTGGGACACTGCAGGTCAGGAGCGCTTCAGGAAGTCCATGGTGCAGCACTACTACCGCAATGTGCACGCTGTTGTCTTTGTCTACGATGTCACCAACGCTGCCAGCTTCCGCAGCCTCCCCGCCTGGATTGAGGAGTGCAAGCAGCATGCACTGGGCACAGAGGTACCCAGGATCCTAGTTGGAAACAAGTGCGACCTCCAAGACTCCATCCAGGTTGGCACAGACGTGGCGCAACAGTTCGCCGACGTCCACTCCATGCCTGTGTTTGAGACGTCCGCCAAGAACCCAAACAGTCAAGGAGATGGAAACCATGGCAAAGGGAACAGTGACCACGTTGAGGCTATTTTTATGACGGTGGCCCACAAGCTGAAGTCTCAGAAACCTCTGGTGTTGAGCCAGCCAGCCGAGGGGACGGGGGCTACCATCAACCTGAGCAGCAGAGGGAGGGACAACGGGGGAGACGGGGCCAGAGGCTGGGGCTGCAGCAGCTGCTGAGGGAGGAAACATGGAGGGCAAGAGGGAGACAACTCCAGCCTTAGGCCGTACAGGATGGAAGAGATTGATGACGGAAAGAGTAGAGGTCTAGAACGAAAGAACACTTCTAGCAAAATGGCTTCATAATCAGCACAACACACAGATGAATGTTTCCATTAGAAGAGTGTGCATTTTTTTCAATGCTTGTGCTTAACTTTATAAATGACTTTGAGACCGGGGCTGGTATTTACAGTATGATTGTTCTTTAGGAAACGCCAAAATCGATTGTCGGTTCATGGAAATTATCCTGAACAAGGGGCCGAAATCAGTTCGTAAAGATTTAAGTTCCTCAGCCTGCACCGCTGAAGTTTCAGTCTTCGTATCTTCATGAGTTCTGCAGCGCACACACATGGAGACGCAGAGGCATTATTAACCGAGGGACTTTGAGGGAAGTGCCACAGAAATGTCCCTGGAAGAAGCTGAATTTGGTGGATACAATGACAGAGCACATTAATATAATAATTTCATCTGAGCATGTTAAGACTGTCTGAGAGGTTTTATTTGTGGCACCGTCGGTATCGTACTGACCGCATTATATTGGCAGGTGTATGTTTTGTTTTATCTGCCTCCTTGTACACGTCACGTATGATACTCGTTTTCGTGACACTTGTTTTTAATGCAACCATTTCATTAAAGGTGCCGTGTGGAGTTACCAGCGCAGTTATGTTTACACTGTCCCTGACTATTATTTTTGAAGCTTCACAAACATGTTGAATGTGTTTCGTTTGACAAAAACATATTTAACACATTATTCATATTTGTACCACTGTCGTAAACATGGACATGATTTATGATTATATTACAAACTCAAAAACTAGCCATTTAACCACTTTGCTAACATCAGCCAAATATCAAGCAATGTTGCTTTAATATTCATGTGTATGTAATAACATGTTAATAATATGTTATTACATACACATGAATATTATAAACATATAAAACAGGGACACACTAATTTCTCTATGGTGATCAAAAACTCCACAGGGTACATTTAAAGTCTGGTTGTTTGAAATTCTTTTAGATTCTTTAAGGGAAATGTGCGTCGAGGGAAGTGTCATATCAATTTCACTGTAATGGAACCATAGCGAGCTTTACTAAATCTTGCAAGTTGATTTGGGAAAAAAAGAGGTTAAAAAATCTTCCATTTTCATGCTGCCGAAGAAACCGCATTCATATTTTCACTCTTATTTAGCTATAATCATAAGGGAATACTCAAATATGCTGAAATATGTTTTTAATATTTACTGTAATTGTGCAGTGCAGTATAAGTACAGCTGGAAGCTTTGGACTAGTCAAGGCTCGTTCACGCAACGCTGAGCTTGTAGATGGGCTGATGTGGAAAGGTCACATATGGTGAGCTGAATTATGGGTAGTCAGGTTGGGCGACTGATTGGTCAACCCCCCCATCCATATTTTTAAGAATAACGTGAACGGGATTGCTCGTCATGATGAACAGACGTAGAATTATCACCTAAATCTCTTTAGAAGTGAGCTTCAGCTCATTATGTAACCACACTTGTTTGCACACAGGAGGACGCTGTTTTCAGGGAAAAGGTTGTAAAAACCCACTGTACAGCACCAAAATGGTGGACAGACAAAGACTGCAACTAGCTTGTGAACATACTAGAACATTTAGCGGCTAAAGAGCCAGAAGTTTCTCTCAGGAGTTTGTAGAGACCAAAAAAAGTCAGTGGTTTAATTATGTCATTTGAATCGCTAACTGGCTGTTAGCTACAGGTAGCTGGTTATATTTTTCCTGTTCATTAACTCTTTATTGAATCTAATGGTTCAGCAGGACAGAAAAAATGCGAGGGGGGAATAACCCAGCAGAGAGAAAAGAGGAGCTGTGAGCAACTAGTGCTGGCTAGTGTGTTAGCAGTTAGCTTGGTAGCTAACGACAACAACCAGCTGGTCAGTTTTTGTTCACAGCTCATTTCTGAAATCACCCCCACAGACCAAAACAAATCGGTTATCAAAGATTTAATTGATGACACCTATTTTACTATACTACTTTGTTTAGCTCAGTTTGTCAGAATCAGAGCTAACATCTGCATACTGCTAGCATGTGATGTTTTCACTGTGGTCGAATATCATGTTCTGATTGGTCATTGCTTATTTCTGTATAACGGGCCGCTGCTGTGACCGTTGCTTTGGAGTGAAACAAATCATTTTTAAATTATTAATTTGACACCGTATTTTTCTCTAATAAGTAGCCGTGTAAAAAGCGTGGCAATGTACAGCAAGCCGGTTATTGTTCCAAAATAAACCCCTCCAGGGTGATTGAAGAGCTGCCTCACTTTGTCAGGGTTTATTCACAATAACAGTCTGCTCACTGTGCATTATAGCTCACGTACAGTGCAACAGTTCAACACATCTGCCAAACAGGCCTGCTGTACAGTATGAGACTGTGGTGACTGGGTGGAACTGCCTGTCATTTTGATAAAGGACTCAAAGGGAAGCTTTAAGGAATTTGGAAATGGGTGAGAGGATTGTCTTTAACTGGACGTGTCCATTCCCTCCTCTGTATATGAAAGGCTGCGAAATAGCCTGATAATAGGTAAACAAGAGTACTGTGTAGGCTAGCCAGTGAATCAAACAGTGAAAACACATACCTCTCATAGTGTGTAAGGCTTTGTAGTGTGCACCTACCCATGTACATGGATGCCTACACCCACTACTTATCCTGTATGTAAGCTTGTGCTACAATATTCAGCATGTTTCGCTAACACAGTTGTACGGTAAAAGCTGACGCTGTTTGCTTTATACACCATGATGCATCACAGAGTGTTGTCATGTTAGTTTGGCGATTTGTGTCTTAGTGGTTTTTGGATGGTTTTGTTGTGGCCTCAGCTGGTCCTGTGGCTACTCTGCTGATCACCCCATGTTACGCTGCACAGTAACGTCTTCTCGAGGGATAAGACTATCAGTCAGACCAAAAGGCCTTCTCTCAGGACTCACTGTTCAGAGGCTATGCACACAAACGAAAGGAGAATAAGCACAGACGCCGGCTGTGTTATCTGCATCTTTGCGGCTTGACAGTAATGTGACAACAGTGGAAGACATGGTGGGTGTTCTGTTTTAGTTTGGTTGCTGTACTTTAAGTGTCCTTTGTTTAATGCCTCCCATCCGCCTTCATGTCAGGTCTTACTATCATTTACTTTGCCTTACTCTTCTTCACTGCAGTCATGAACAGCATACTGCGACTGTATCTCGTTACAAATACCCAGAAGTAAAGAAAAAAATCAATTACAGAATGGTGTTAAAGTGACTAATGAATGAAACTACTGGGGACAGGTAGTTGCAATGGTTTTGTCATGTGTAACCTTGCAATAAAGTACCAGGAACATTTCAAAGTGTGGAGTCGTCTCTCAAACAGCTCAGGTGGGTTTTATTTATTAAATACACATAAAATACACATCTTTGAATTCATACATTGAGAACACAACACACAGAAACTTCACAAGCATCACATGGACAGGTCTGAACTTTGGTGACAGAAAATCTTTGGTCAAAGAGCAAATTAAGACACTGCCACAGTCCAAAGTGTCAATCAGAAACAACTCCTCTCTCTAAAAGATCTCCATACAGCCTCCCAATCTGACGTCTTCAGCGTCAGGTGACTCTTGAGATTCCTTTTCTTCATCCATCCGCAACAAATAAGAAATGTGTAGGCACAACTTTGAGGAAATCTAATCCATAATCACACCCTCCTCTATGGAAGGGAGAAAGCAAACAGATGTGCAGGCCCAGTCTCTAATGTGAATGTGTGTCAGGTGAGTCTGCTGTACGGAGGCAGTTTGGAGGGACCCTCCTCTTCCTCAGTGGTGGCCTGGTCAGTGGACTGAGCTGGAGAGTTGAAGAGCCTATCGTCTCCTCCTGCTGGACAAAGAGGAGAACTACATCACTGGACTGATCAGCGCAGAGAGTGAAGCCACGGCACGACCACCTGCAGCAGCAGCTGTCTGAAGACAATGTACTATTTAACGTCTTACCTTGCCAAGTGCAAACCATCTCGGTGTCCCCAGGGTCACACTGAGGAACCAGTGTTTCCTGTAGCACATACAAAAACAAAACATCAAATCCTTAAAGATAACACTGCCAATATTTTAGCACAAAATGTCACACAAAAGTTTTTCGAAGGACAGGCCTCATTATAATCAACAGCCTCCATTTTGTTAAGCCTCAAAATGGAGGCGTAACAGTCTCATGGCTAAAATTGGACGTGTTCCCCATGCTACTCAATGTTTCAAATTCCACTAGAAGTGCTGCAGTCTGTTTGAGAAACATACCAAGAGGAAAACTACCAGTCAACAAGTTCTGGCTCACACTCCTGGTGAGGTTTAAAGTCAGGTGGAGAATGGACCAAAACAGTGTCATGGCTGAGACGACAGAAGCAGCCGGTCAGGTTCTGCCGTCAGATGACTGCAATCGACTGTCCTAACGCTACATCACTTTGGAGGCCAAGGAGCAGATCATGAGCTAACTACAACATTTTGTCTCCAATCAGGACCTGAACATCCTCCAAAGCCATGGTTCTGGATGCAACCATATGAGAGTAAAAGTGATGCTAGTCAGTTAGATTTGGGGAAGTTTACTCTAAAGAGACAAACTTGTTACCCAAGATAACGTTTAGTCTTTGGACTGAAAGGTGTTGCTCTTATAACATTAAAAGTGGAACATCATTTCAAAATAATGATGAAGCATTAATCTAACCTCTACTGCAGCGTGATGTCAGGCTGCCATTTTCCAAAAGATGTATCTGGCTTAACTTTGTTTTTTCTGTGGATTTTTTTGCGCGCGCATTTTTTGGTGGACACCTCCAAAACACACTACCGCACTCACATGAGGGATAGACCTGTGTTTTCGCCACTGCGTCAAAATCAAATCAAAATTGCCACAGTGCCAAATCTTACTGGCCTTTGTCCCACCTATTTATCTGATTTACTTTTATCCTATTAACCCTTGAGGAACGAAAGCCCACAGAGGCGTCCTTTTCTCACTGTGGTCCACGTCTGTGGAGTAAGACATGGGACTGTTCATATTTTTAAGAGCAAACTTCAGTTAGTTGGGCGTAGAGTGTCAGGATTTATTGTGTGAAGCACTTTGGGTTAGATGTTTTGTATGAAAACCATATATTGACTACGAAGGGTCAATATATTCCATCAAAGTGTAAGACTTTAGGCTGTGCTCTTCCCTACCAATCCAGTTCTGGTGTCATAGCAGCCACAGCATGGAAGACTGCGGCAGCCCACGTAGGCGATGAGAGAGGAGAGAGCCAGGCTGATGGTGCAGGTCAGCAGTATGGTGGCGTTGGCCCCCTTCACCATCCGATGAAGCACAAAGGTCTGAGCGGAGACACAAAGAGTGGATAAAACCTGTAAGTAGTCAGAGCTGTGATGTTGTTTTCACACAGAGGACAGAGATTACAGCTCCTGCAGTCAGTCAACAGTTTGGAGATTTAAAGGGCTACGCAGGATATTTAGTACTGCACTTACATGAAGCTCCAGCTACCCTGACTTCAAGTTCCACTAATGCTGGATCCTACAGAACACTTCCCATAATGCAACTGTCTTTGGTTAGAACCTCTGTGTGTGTGTTGTAATGCAGGCTTTGTGTTCAGAACTGGTGACATCATCAGGGTTTCTTTCTCAGCCTGGACAAAAGCAAGGTAATCACATTAAACAGTGTGTGAGTGAACACTAGAAACATGGTAAATTAATGATGGCTCTATCCAAGACTGAATGGAATGCAGCCACTATTAATGTAATTATTTTCGTCTGCTGTAAGGAAGGTCAACGTGATTTACCATTACCAAATAAAACATTAAAAACACAAGGAAATCTTTTGAAGTAGTCTGTGTGTGTGTGTGTGTGTGTGTGTGTTGGTTACCACTTGAGGACTGTCGTGGTGGTGGAAGACTTCTTTGTCCTCCTCTCCATAGGTGAGTGTCAGACTGGAGTAACCGGATATAAACACTGCAGCCGCACAGGAGAGACCTGCTGCCACCACCATCACACTCACCTGAGGACAGGAAGACAGTGACGATGACGATGTGCTGTGTGTGTGTGTGTGTGTTTGTCTTTCTCTGACTGATACTTCAGTTAATTCTTCAGGACTCATATCCACTGTAGTGAACTGTGTGAAATGTTAGGCTTTCACTGAATAAATCTGATCTTATGAGTTGCTGTTGCACTTTTTTTTTGCTTCAGTCTGCTTTGGACAGGATTAATCAGCCCTTCAGCCCCTCACCCTCTTCAGCAGAGGGTGATGTTCGGAGAGGGTGAGGGTAGAACCCTCATCTAGAACCAACATCTTGTGTTGAATAGAGACAGACTGATAAATCAGCTAAATTTATTGCCGGATTCTTAGCCTATTACAGGTAGGTCAGTACCAGTGCAGATGTTTGAAACAAACAACAAACTTCCACTACTGAAGCTTTTAAACAGAGTTTCAGGAGCAGGACCACACCTCAACCCTGCCCCTCTGACATTCCTATAAATACCCCGTTATCCCTCTTGCCCCCTTCGCTCTCGTAGGATTCTGAGGGGGGTTTGTCGCACCTGCATGGTGCAGCGGATACCCCACCGAAGCTTCATGATGACGCAGCATCAGACCGAAGAGTTCACACATCACTCACAATCTTCATTTTGTCAATAAATCATTTAGTCCATGTAAAGGCAATTCTGAGATTTCCTTCAAAACACATAAGCGCTCGATGACACGCTGAGGCCACCCTGAGCATACCCCTGCACCCCTAGCAGAGACATAGAGATGAATTCATCTCACTCAGAGTTTCAAAGTTACTCATGTCATTTTCTGAACTCATCTGACATGTTTCAGTCACTTCAAAATGGCTGCTTGACTGCTCCCATGGGAGTGGGCGTGGCTTCAGCACATTCAGAGGACACTCCCCCACAGTCCTGGAGCTGAGAATTCATTTTTACCTGATTTTAACCTAGATAATAACCTTGATATTTTTAATCATTCAAACTTGGCTGGGTGGTTAATAACACTTTCTTCTTTGGTCTGACAAACTCAGAACATGTATTTATTCTGACTTTACACAGACTTTAAATATATCTTGTTGATGGTGCTGTCCATGCTAGTGAATCTGTCTGGCTAAAGTGTTCAAATAATGCTCCTCATGGCCTTGGACTTACATGAAGAAAAACCATAGCCAGAAAGATGCAGACATTATTACGTTTATGGAAAAAGGCTCGAAACAGAAAACAAGTGCAAAGATGGAGTGACGTGACTGAAAATGTTGAACATTACCTACATGGAAAATGTTGGTACTCTATACTGCCTCTACTTGGATCAGGTATTGATTGTCACTGAGATGATGCTAGAGTTGGGTAAGGTAGACTGGGACAGCCTTCCCTTGAATTTATCCATGTACACCACCACTGAGATACGATAAGAACACGGCCATATTCAAGGCTTTGTGAATTCCTATAAAGATATTACAGGGAGGAGATCAACATGTAACACAGGATTATTAGAAATAAATAAGGTGGATGTGTCACACTAACCAGTATGGAGTTCTTCCTTTGGGAGGCAAACAGCGCCAGAGCACCCGGAGAGGCCATGATCTAAAGAGGACAGTGATCTGAGTGAAGTGACACACACACACACACACACAGCCTCTCTCTCACACAGACACACACACCATTCAATGTTCTGCTCATATACTGACAAACCTTCAGTCACAACAATAAAAGTGTTTCAATGAAATGGATGCCAAAGTCTAAAAGTTATCACGTCATGCTCACACATGAAACCTGATCCCAGACCTGATTTACACAACACGGGCACTGTGGACGGTCAGCATACAGCCACAGTCAGTCCATACAGTGTTAAACCCGCTCCTGACTGACTGGCTCTGAGACTTTGAGGACAGAGGATCGATATCTCACCAGTCCTCCCCACACCGGGGTCCGGGTGCTGCTCAGCGGGGTATCCTTGCGGAAAACAGCGTCCATGAATCCGCACACCACACAAAGACCCGCACAAGCCATTTGGAGGATTCCCAGCACGAGCACGCCCTTCTGGTTGAAAATGAAGTACCTGTGTCGGTCCATCTTCAGGTAATAATCCGTTAGAAAGTCCCTGACAGCGGTCGCTCGGTGTCTCTGTACGGCCGGAGGTGAAGTTCAGTGGATGAAACTTCAGGTTAGCTCGATGTCGTTTTGTGGACTCCCTGCGTCAAAAACATGAGCGGGAGATCTTTCTGAACTCTAAAATATGCTTGTTTTCACGTCACAAAGCCCCACTTACTCTTTCCCTCCGGTGTCTGTGTGTGTGTGTGTGTGTGTTCCGGGCTGCGGGCTGGTTTCACTGCGGGTTTCGCTGTCGGTTCAGCAGGTAGGAAGTTTATCCATTAACCTGGCTGACCGCAGCAGGTGGAGGGAAGTAAAGGGAGCCTGGTGCCCAGAGTTTGGACTGCCAGGCTGCCTTAACGACGTGATTTTAGTTCCAGATACTTGTACCTGTTAACAATGGAGCGGGATCTTAGAACTGCACTCTTTATCAGCTAAATAATACGATAATAATTTTAACTCTCTGCAAATAATATAAAAGTACAGCCTGGATCTGCTCTGTGTGGAAAGTGTGATGACATAACATTAATATTATGGCACAGTATAATTAAAATTGAAAAATAAATCAGTTCACCTTTGCATCTTGCAACTTGAAAATCTTGCTAATTAAACTAATTAATTAAAGGTCCAGTATGCAGAATTGAGTTACAGCTAGTGGTCTAATCGCCACATTGCAATCTCCTCACATCACCCTCACCTTCCTAGTGTAAAGGAGAAACAACACTTTAAGGGTCTGTTTAGAGTCACTATTTAGTTTGTCTGTTCTGGGCTACTGTAGAAACAGTGTTTCAATATGGCGGCCTCCATGAAAGAAGACCCGCTCCCACTGTAGATATAAAAGGAGACAAAAACAAAAAGATTCTTATTTTAAGGTGATTATCTATGCATGTATGACATGTATGACTATTATATTTCATGTCTGCCTTATTCTGAAAATAAAGACCCCAAATTTTACACACTGGACCTTTAAGCTACTTTTAGCATTGTGCTAGGTCATTTCATCTGCCTGAGCAGCATTTAGTGGCATCTTGCAGTGTATTGCTGACTGCCGCCCCTTTGTTTCACCGCCTTTACTATAGACACTGAAAAAATATGAAAGGCCCTATCTAATACCAGTTTTTAGTTTGTCCATTCTGTTCAACATAGAGTCTGTGGAAGAGCAGATATAAAAGACTAATTCTAAGAGAACAAAAACCTAAAAAAATCTTATTTTCAGCTGATTATACACAAATGAAAACAGTTTTTTTACCCTTACCCAGACTTTAGCTTAATTTCGATCTTCAAATACTAGTAAATTAGGGTAATATACAGTATACAAACCATCATATAGAAAGCGAGACGTGTGTATAGATTTTCTTATTGTTGGGACTTTATTTTGTAGGGTATGAACACAGACACCAGGTTAGAAAAGTTCACTGTAGGTCTATCCACTCGACACAGCTCATGAAATACAGTTCTTTACCAATTTCAGAGATTATAAATAAATTAGTCATTGTAACATATACTGTATAATCGTGTAAGTAAACAGGCCTTTAAAGTTATACTTTTTCAAGTTTATGGATCGGGCCAGCTGATTCTGTTCAAATGATGTAGGAGTTAAACAGAAAAGAGAAATACTGTGTGGTAGTGCAGGTAAACTCAACATGTGGAGGAAACTGCAGCCGCTGCATCAAACAACTGACAAAGAGCTGAAGTGAAAACTGAAAAAAATTATATGAGTTTTTCTATCATATACTCATATCCTTTCTATCATAAGCACCATGAGCACGTAAATCGTGATTTCTATGTGAGTTATGTGATGAAAAGAAGAGTGGTAAAATCAGACAGAACCTCCAGCCAGAGACATGTCTCTCTAATAACATTTGGTTTCTTGCATAGTTCTTGTGTTACTTTGGCCTTGAATCTGCAAGGCTTTCATTCATACTGAACTGCTCAAGCAGTATTCCATTTGAATTCCATATGAAGCATAGTAACATCTCAAATATCTACAGGGTGATTTGCAGTTGCAGGGGTTATCAGGTGTCATAATGCTGCAGGAGTCTTATAAGGTGGTAGCACAGGTGGAAGGGGGCTGTTTTATTGTCCACAGGAATTCATCTGTGTTCTTATTGGCCGGTGGGAGCCGCTTGTCTCTGCTGGAACTCCTCCAGCTCCTGCTTGTACCAATCAGGAGCCTCAGGGCCGTTCTTTCCCGTTGACTCGTGATCGTAACCATAAGCGACCATTAGCTCCTCGTCTTTCTGCACAGGCCTCAGGGTTCGGACGCACTTGATAGGCCCAAAACGAGGGTGGACAAACCTGCACAAACCAAAAAAACAAAACAAAATTTATATCAGACAGTTTAGTTAAATGTAAATATTATTTAAATATAAAGTCAAAATTGACTGTTTAAAGTGCTACATGTCACCTATCTTCCAGTATTTGGACCATTTTTGGTATTTTCAGTTATTCTTCATGATATTTTAGAGTTTATAATTTCTCGATAAACCATAAAAACATTGATGATGTCATCCTGCACTCTGTGACGTGAACTAATTTTACATCCAATGAAACGCTTTCTCTCTTCTGACGCCGCCTTAGCAGAGTGCTTCCTGTTTGATCCAGTCTATGAGTGACTGTGAGGGCTGCTACAGTCATCTATGTCCAGGCCTCACTGATTACTGTACAAAAGCACAACTTTACAGCTTTATTCAGAGATTTCAATGAAACTGGATCAGATTTTATACACAATATATTTGGTGATTTCCTCCAGCTGCTGAAGCTGATCAGCTTCAACTCAAGTTTCCTGTTGAACAGACAGCTTTAGCCTAATTACATGGTAAAGTAGCTAACTGCTAATTAATTGCTGCTAACTGAATCTGCCATTAGCAACAGAACTGCAACCGCAACCAGACTAGACAGGGTATCACTATGGGCAATAATGTCACACTACAGAGGTGATTTACAGACTTTCCTGACAGAAAGATTGCAAAGAAGCGAACCACTAACTGTCATTAGCTCTGTCAGCTGTGTAACTAGCCAAACTAACTAACCCGGCAAGAAAACTGGCCACCGCTGGTTTTAGAGATTGTGTTCAGTCCCAGGTCTGGCTGTTTTCACTGGAAAGTAGACAGTGACACTAGCTTATGGCGCTAGCTGCAATGCACAGTGGTGGGGGTGTAATGCACAGTCAGTGCTGGACTGTAACAAGTCCCATAAATGCATAAAAATAAAGAAACAAACAGTATTCTGCTCAAAGCTCAAACTCAAAATTGTGAATTTTATTTTAAGAATGTATGACTATCTCCCCCTCTCTGTACTGTCTTCTGTTGTGTTGTACTCACGGGTCATATTTGCAGTTGGGGGTGAAGGAGTGGTTTGCCTTGTGACCCAGAGAGGCGCAGTATCTCTCTATCTGGTCAAACGGCTGAGGGACGTCGATCACTGTATCTTCATCCAGTGAGATGGTGTTCCCGTTCAGAGCCCAGTCCCGGCTGTCCACCTGAGGAGTCCATGTACAAATATACAAAACTAAGGACACAGGTAAAGGGCGCCAAAAATGTTAACATATTCTCATTTAGCAATATTTTGCTGAATATTGCAACAGTTTATCCATTAATTTACATTAGTTTTAGCTATTTGAACTGTTCATTTTAGCCAATTAGGATTGGCTACAATGAACTAAAATAGTTTAAGGACCAGTAGCTGATTGCAACCCTGTCACCTCACCCTCCCCTTTGTGAAGGACAGACTACAGTAGCCATGAAAAACCTGAAAGGTAACTTTTAGAGTCAGTTTTAAGTTTGTCCATTGTGCGCTACTGTAGAAACATGGCAGACTCCATTGGAAAGGAACCACAACATCTGAAGTTAAATAAGACTCATTCTAAAGTAACAACATGATTCTTATTTTCAGATGATCACACTAATGAAAACAGTTTTTTAAATTATAGTCCATTTCTGCCATATTCTGTAAATCTGACACATGGACCTTTAATGCTCTGTAGCTCATACCTCAGAGTGTGTGATGCGTACTCCATTGTAAAAAGCCATCACAGTGTCAGTCTCAGCGTCCATCTTGGCAAACAGACCCTGTCCTGCTCCTTTGATCATAGAGTCTGCCACAAACACCCTGAAACGCAGAGTCAAGACGAAGAACAGTCCTGAACCCTGATGCTGAATCCATGCATCATTTACAGCCCAGCAGCATGTACAGTACAACACTTACTTTTGGCTCTCGTAGGGGTCAGGAAGCAGAGTGTGGGTGGTGATGCAGGTGGAAGTGGACTTGTCATACGAGTAGACAGGACCTCAAAAACAATATGTCACGTTAATGTTCAGATTCACAAATCTAGAAGAATATAAACCAGAACTGCAGAAGACAGAGACCTGTGAGACCACTGTGTGAGCGATTTCAGGAGAGGAAGCAGGTCTTAATGGATCCATGAATTACTGAAGCTTCTATGTAAACCTTTACAACCTCTACAAACTCCTTCCTACTCAGTTTACTGCAACACTGTGTAACTTTCCTACCATAACAACAGATTTTAAAATCATATGCTGTTCTCACACTTTGTAACTCTGGACTCCGGACTGGATCATATTTTATGAAGAAAATGTTTTCTGGTTTTCCCTCTGATGTCCTCCGGCTGCTCCGCCTCAACTCTCTGTGATTTACAGACTTCCCTGATGGACAGTGAAGTAAACAGCTGCCAACTGTTTGCTGGCTCAGTTTGTTAGTTAGTCAGGCTGCCTTTACTGTAAGCTCAGAGCACCGGGGGCGCTTTCACACCAGCACTCTTTGGTCCTCTTTAAACAGACTAAAGTTTGTTTCCTTTGATAGTCTTGTTCATTGGGCAGGTGTGAAAGCTCATCCGAACTCTGGTGCAGACCAAACAAGTGAACTCTGGTCCACCTGAAAACATGGGTCTCTGTCCGCTTGCAAGTGAACCTTGGTGCGGTTTGCTTGTTGAGCACCTGTTGTAATTGCATGACGTTGTTCATTTGGCTTGGTGCAGTGTGAAAGTGAACCAAACCAAATGCAGGTGTGAAATTTTTCATTCCCTGTCCAATTGAACCCAATCGAGTCCCCTGGACTATCCTGGTGTGAAAGCAACATTAGTGTTTGTACCACAGTTGTTTTAGAGCTGGTGTCATGCCAGAATAGGAGCTGTGCAAGTGGGCAATGTAACCAGGGTCAGCAGCTTCTATCGACATAATGAGAAAGAGACAAAGAGACCGACAAGGACGAGATAAGGAGAGAGTGAGCGAACAAGAAGCTGCCGGACAAGAGTAAATCTGGGACTGACTTTTAGTTGTTGGTGAGAGCTTGGTGAAATAAAAGGCTGAAAGAGGGAGCTTTCAGTGCACATCCCATCATAAAGATGACATCTGTACTCACTGTTGGGTGTGATTTCAAAGCGTGGTCTTCCACCTTCGTTGGAGATCAGGGTGCCGAGGCGAGCCTCAATCAGCTCACCGTCCACAAAGCTTCCACAGAGAGCCGTCCGTCTGTCAGGGTAGATGTATGCTACAGATTCACCAGTCATCTCGCCGTCCTCATTCACCTCCCCAAACACACAGCCTCCATCCTAGGCGCACCACAGTACACACCAACATCCACAAAACACAGTTAAGAAACACCATTCAGTTACTTTACTTACTGCTTTGTTCTGTATGTGCAGAACCCACGACCGCACCTTCAACAAGACATTTAGTGCCACAGAAAACTTACACAAGTTAGATAAATACTTCCTTACTATGGCCCCTGAGGAGCATGGAAGTGAATTTTCTCCATACATGTAAATATCTCCACTGTGCTGTAGTGAACACTGAGCTGACTCACAGGGTAGTAGACCCAGCATTCCCCACACCGGTTGTTGTCCTTGTACTGGCCCTTGAACACCAGGTGACCTTCGCCATCAAACTCCTGAGCGGGCCCGTTGAGGTCGCCGTCCACATACGTGCCATGGAGGACACCGCCATCTTCGTATGTGTACATCCCCTGACCATGCAGAGCATCGTCTACATAGAAACCCTCCAGGGTGCTGTGGAGGAGAGAGACAGAAAGAGGAGAGTTGTAATGAAACTTAAGATATTAATATCAATCACCTCAGGGTGACAAGAGTCAGACAAAAGATCAATTCAGTAATGCAAGTGTCACTTTTGTCGTGATTTATCACCTCTTCCTTGAGGTCCAGCATGCGCTAGTTTTCCGAGTCTCTGATCTTGTTTGCAAAGATCCAGGATACCTAGCTGCTGCTCTCTGATGATCCAGGCTAAAATGCCTGGATCTGCATCGTTGTGTGATCCACAGGAAAGTTTCGTGTTCCTCACGGTGGTGCTTCCAAATATTACATTCTTTAAGGCTCTCATTGCAAATTAAACACATCACTTTGGTGTTTGGCGATGGCAGTACTGTTTAAATAAACAAGTACTCAGTCCAGGCAGGGTCGACGAGGGCTCATGGTTTTTACATTTCTGAATTGACAGAGGCATACTCACAACTTCCCTAGCCAGATGTTATGAAAAGCTATTTAGTATGGTCTCAATCAAGCAGCAACCTCCGAGGCTGGCTCCAGAAGTGAGTCAGTCTCCATAAGTCCATAATTAGTAAGCTAATTTCTCCGTTCATGACAACTGTACTGAGGGTGAAGGTTTAAAGTTATGCAGCATTAAGAGCGTGGACACTTAGTTTACTTCTTTGATCATATATCAGATTTATTTAAGCTGGAGCAGTTACTTCTTTGTGTGTTCTATTATATAGGATACAGATAGAATACAACACAGAAAGATCTTTCTAACGAGAGTTGTGATATTTGGGACCAAAGTGGTAATATTTCCAAATTATGGTGGTAATACTAAAAAAATGAATGAAAAAAGTATAGTATAGTATAGTATATTTGTTGAATAAATTAGAAACATTATGAGAAGAAGTTTGCTCCAGGAACAAATGTTGTATGTATGTTATGATTAGATTGGGTAGGCTGGGTAACACCCCTCTGTACTGTACAGAGACTATTGTCCTGCTGTTGTCTGATGATGTCACTGCCCTTTGACCAGCACACAGCTGTGGTCTGTGTCTGCACACTACAGCATGCCCCCCACCCTTTGTTTAACAATATGACCATGGCTGCCTATTAGGTCTGATCCACTGCATCTAAGCTTAGGGAGGCGGCTGTGCACTGCAGTTAAACTGAGGTGGGTGGTGTTCTGAAAAGTATGCTCAAGATTTACCACAGAAAAGTAGTCTGAACTTCCTGAAGAGGCTGTCAGGCAGAGCTCTGAGCCACTCTGTCTGTCTGTATGGAATATGAGCAAGATACCCACAGAGCATTAACATTCACTCCAATCACAGTATATGTTTACAGAGTCTGACTGCCTTTCATATCATTCTTTCTGCATGCATTCTTATCATCCTTAGTCTGCAGGAGACAGCCTGCACTGTGCTTCAAAACATGTCCACTGTGGACATTTAGATGTTATAAGTGGTTTCCTTTTATATATTTAATAACCTCGTTAACTTTAGTCTCTAATTATTTTTAACTTAAATAAAATATTAATCTTGTGTTTTTTAAAAATAAATATTTTGTTTGAATTCTTGAAATGTCTGGTGTTTTTCCCACTGACCCTGATACGGCATTATAATTCTGCATGCTTAGTAGAGCACTGCACTCAGTTCAGTTCAATTTTTCAGTTTGTCTCTAATAGATAAGTAGAGACAGTGACAGTAACAACTGTTGATTAACAAAGTATGAGAAGAAGTCAAGGCGGCAGAGTGGCTGAGGTAAATGTGTGCATTCATTGATGTCTCATCTTCACAGTACCTTCCATCAAAGAAGAAGAACTTGCCCTTTCCATTCTTCTCTCCGTGGCTGAAGTGTCCCTCAAAACGATCGCTGGATGAGTAAGTCACTGTGCAGAAGCCATGCGGCTGACCATCATCATCCAATGGACCTGAACACACACACACACACACACACACACAGGGCTAAGATGATTCTGCTGATTTGACTGCACTGAATAAATTGGCTCCTTGGCACAGTATTGAGTGCAGACTAATTCAAGAATTACACAATTATTTTACCCACTGTTAAAGGTCCAGTGTCAAAATTAGAGCATCTATTTACAGAATATTGCAGAAATGGAATACCATACTCATAACTCTTTGATTCTCTTTGAGAAAACAATCTTTATGTTTTTGTTACCTTAGAATGAGCCCAACATGTTGAAGCACCAGGTTTCTACAGTAGCCTAGAAAGGACAATCTAAATAGTGGCTCCAGATGTGGCCTTTTGTGTTTTTTTTGCAGCCACCATAGTTTCTCCTTCACACTAAGAAGGGGGAGGTGAGGGGCATTATATCCTACACAGTGGTCCTTTAAAGGTCCAGTGTGTATGCATGAAGGAGAAACTACAGTGGCTGTGAAACTCGCTAAGTCCCTAGAGCCAGTGTTTGGTTTATTTGTAGAAACATGGTGGCCCAACATGGCAGACTTTGTGGAAGATACATACTAAGAGAATAGTATTTTAATAGATTTTTTTCAATTTCAGGTGATTATAAACAAATAAAAATCGTTATGAACATTATATTCCATTTTCCGTCAATAATATTTACATACAAACAGTGGTAAGCATTGGTAACTTCATGTATCAGTTATGAACACATGCAGAAGGAAAGCTAAAACAGGAGCGCTTTGAGATTTACAGCTGGTCTGTATTTGTCCTGCAGCTTGTGGACATATATTACACCAGGAGAGACAGCAGCCACAGGACAAGTTCATCAAAAGTTAGCTTTGTATTAAAGATTGATTCTATGAGTTTATATTAACATTGAACGGCACGCAGAACCTACCAGAACACATTTACAACACATGGGCAACGTTAAAAGAACCAAACCCCCATGTTTCCAGAGGGTTCGGTGTTGATACAAACCGTAAAAACAGTAGTTTGCTTGTGTGTGTGCTTGTGCGTGTGTGTGTGTGTGTTCATCCAACACAAACAACACTTCGGCGTTATAATTCAATAAATGCTCACACCTCCACACGAGGCAGAAAGTATGAGAACGCCACACCTGTTCGTGTCTTACAGAACCGAGCACAGGTCTGTTAAAAGCTAAGATTGTCAGAGCTAAGTGTAATCTGTTATGGTTTCTTTCTCCCTCCATGCTCAAATCTTTCCAGCAGCGGCACGCCGACATCATCCAGGCCGCCCTCACTCGCTCGTCAAACGGACTCGCTTCCGAAATAAAGTCCGCGGCGCTCTGAAGTTACCGAGCGGGCCCGACGACAGACTGACTCATGGAGATTTACGGAGAACTGACAGCACAGTCTCTAAGCGGCGGAGAAATGTCGCACATAGCGTACATGTCGTGATTCAGAGGCAAAGCACATTAAAAAAAAGAAGACGCCGCTTACCTTCCACGGCCTCTTCTATGTTCTCGTCATCGCTGTCCATGCTGCTGCAGGAGGCTGCTGGACGACCACACCGCAGCTTTTACTGCTTTTCCTGTCACAATGGGGCGTCATGGGCACGGCATGATGTGACAGCTGACGAGGCTCTCAAGCAGCAATTTGGACCCGATCCTGAATGCACGGTCACACACAAATTTGGCACAATTTTTTAAGCTAAAAAAAAAAAAAGACAGAGAGAGAGAAATAGAAATAAAAAGAAAAAATGTGCTATTTTATCTCCATTTCCCTAAATGATGCACACCCTATTTAAAGTTACACATTTTCAAAATTCATCACTCCCTTACATGAAATTCAAGAAGACCCCCCCCCATCATGGGGCCAGCAGGTGTTTCCCTTCCCTGAATGAAATCATTTGGTCATATGGTGAAAAGTGGACCTACCCACTGTGGAGAAATCCAATATCATTTTTGTGAATGTTTAAGAAATCATAAGGGTGAAGTCATCTGGCAGCACAACAACCAGCTGCTGATGGGACATGGAGTGGACAGTGTCCTTATTGACGCCTCATTTAATGCAACCTGAGTGTTCAGTGTTCCTTCGGTCATATTTAGTATGTCCTTAAAGCTCAGTAATCAATTGTTGACCACTAGGGGGCATGCAACCATTAAAAGCCCCTTTCACGCTGGACAAAAAACCCACTCCTGTCTGGTGTTTGTCTTCAGTAAGGGTACAATCAACATGCATTCCTGGATTAAATGACTCTGCTGTGGTCACAGGTATCGGCTCCAGCTAAGCCCTTTTTTTGGCACGCTGCTGTGACACACGTTTCCAAATGTTGGCGGATAAATAGCCACAAAGATATTTTTATTGTTTTTTTTCCATCCATCTCTGTTCAAGCAGTGTTCAGGCATTGTCTCAAATTTGTCTGTGTTGAGTTTGATAGAAAGAAGAAAAACATATAAGAAAAGTAAACACATTGGCACTGGCCTCATGCTGCTTCTTCTATTTACTTACCCTGTTTTCTGTTCATGATGTCCAACATGACTCGTTAGATTTAAAAAAGAAAAGAAAAGAAGCAAACTCATCTACATTGCCAGTAGACAAGTTTGCCTTTCTGTTTTTTTATCAGGTGACTAATTATGTATTCTGAATAATTATGGCTGTTTAACAAACAGCTGCCTACTTTTCAACTTTAAGGCGGTGCCAAGCTTGAAAGAAAACTAGTCCAGCCACATCTGAAGGCTTAAATCTAATGTTAATGTAAAACTGCTCTGAACAGCTACTGAGGTGGACAGAAAATCCAGTTGTTACCAGGAGGAGAGAGGAGTGCTCATTATTTGCATGCACAACAAGTGACAGAAGTAAATGTGTAAAAAGAGAAGTAGATAGAGAAGTTCCATGTTTGTCCACCCTCACACACCAGCCAATCACTACGTGAAGTGGGTATGAACGTCATAATGTCTTGGAAAAGAATACAGATTGTCAGACGCAGCCCCTCCAGGTGGTAACGTGGAGTTGTGTGAGTTAAAATATAGCCGTACTGTATGAACTATGACGTTCCAGGGCAGGGCTTTAATGTCTCAACGTGACAGCACTTGTTGTGGGTTGTGCTAAACAGACTTTCCCTCAGGAAGTTCCTCCTGCTTCTTATGCAAAGCTTACTTTGTACTAGAGGCAAACTGGACGGAGAGCTGTGTTTTCAACAGAGCGATGGGAACCGATGCACCTTTATTGTTGGCTGCTGTGTCTCTTCTGTCAGCCCTCCAAATGGGTGAGCTAACAATGTCTGCATACGTAGGTATTTTACCAGGTGCCGCACTCATATATCTCTGGGAGTGTTTTTAGGTCGTAGTTAAAGTAGAAACTGCATGAAATGTACTGTATGTACTTTGTACACCCTGCTTCATTGGACCACTGATTCCAGCTTCAAAAGTGGCATTTTGACAGTGTGTCCGTCATAGGTAGGCCTGTCACAGACTGAAACCGTCCTTGTGCTCTGTGGATTGCTCTGGTGATACTATATACAGTGTAATGTTTTAGTAAGTACTTTAAAGAGATTCAAATCCCATCGTCATGGTTTTCTTCCAGGCTTCTTGGCCCGGCGGGTTGGTTTGTCCAGGATAGCCCATAAGGTTCTGCCTCCCTCTGTCACTGGACCTCCAGAGTTTGAGAGGACTTTCCGCGCACAGTAAGAGGAGCATGAAATCTTTATCACACTTATAGCTTATATCACACAGCTATATAGCTCTTGAAATAACATTCAAAAGGCATCTGTAAATGACATTTCACATACTTTCCAATTATTTTTCATTATTATTATTATTATTAACATTATTATTGATAATAGAACAACACTGGTGTGGTGAGTGCTTATCTCTATGAACAGATGTCTGCATATGAATGCATATGCAGATATCCAGGCTAACTCTGTGCAAATGATAGCTGGTGGGATTGGAGAATGCATTTCAGACAGTGTTTCCTCGTCTGTTTCTCTCCACACAGACTGTTGCAACCAAAGCCTGCTTATTGGGCTGGTGACTGGTCAACAGTACTCAGACTACAATTGGAGACCAGAACGCGCCTGGTGCCAAAATCATAGTCACTTGCCTACAGATTCTACATTCTTATGCACATTTCTGTAGATCACCATTAGTCTGGAACAAATTGCAATTTTGTGCAGACATTCATATCCCCAGAAGATCCATCGTACGGACTCTAGTGTTTTTCTGATATGTCCTTGGGCAGCAGCGTTAGTTTGTGGTGAGACATTTACTCATCAACTTTTGGATGAAATGCAGTACAAACATTTATGTCTCCTCTAGGATTACGTGGTGATCCCTTAACATCTAGCACTTCCCTCATATCAGACAGATGAGGGTAAATCTAGCACCATCATCAGACTAATGTCCATTACTTTTGTTTATGACCAGATACCTGCAAAACTAATGACAGCTGTACTTTGTGTTCAGTGCTACTTGGCAAATGTCCAAATTCAATGGACTAAGATGATGAACCTACACCTGCTAAACAATGAAGGGCTCCATGGCTCATGGCTGAAGGGGCACCATGGCTCAGTGGTAGAGTGGGTTGTCCAATAGCAGTTTGATTCCCGCTCACTGTTTGAAGATTAGAAAGATGAACTTACAGCTGGTGGGGTGTCAGTCCACCCCCCTGCCATGGCCGAGGCGCTGGGCGCATCGAATCGCTGCCCACCACTCCAGTCTGTGTGTATTAGTACTATGTGTACTATGTGCGTGATCCTGTGCATGTGCAGGATCTGTTCCAACAGGTGCCAACTGGATGTGATAAATGCGGAGAAGAATTTCACCGTGTTGTGACCATGTTGTGTGATTAATAAAGTTTTAAAATTAAAAATGTGGACGAGAATAGCATTTTAGAAAACACCCTGAATATTAAATGAAGATACTGAGTGTCAGTACTAAAGCTATCAGCTATCCAAAACTACAATTGGCATCTGACTTTTTTCAGTCAAATGTGTTATGATATCAAAGCTGACTGTGTGTGTTTGCAGCCAGAACTGTGTGGAGTGTTACCCTGTATTCTTGGTGACGCTGTGGAGCTGCGGTCTGTTCTTCAGTGAGGTGGCTGCTGCAGCAGCAGGACTGGTGTACATAATTGCCCGACAGATATACGCCAACGGATATGTCAAGTCCACCAAGAAGAGGTCAGTTATCTAACTGGAAATATGTGATATGTTTTCAGTACAGTACAGAAATGACTTCAGCATTTGATGATGATGATGATGAGAGTTCTGTCCTGTGTGTTTTGGTTTGCAGGTTACCTGGGTTTTACCTGACTATGGCTGTCTTTGTCACTTTGTCTCTGCTGGGTTTGATTGGAATACTGCATAAAATACTGCACAAGTACTTCCAGATCCACCTCTGAAGATTTCACTTCCACCAGAACGTATGACGTGAGGGTTATTCCAGAAATAGGTTTACGGGATGCTCATCTGTTTCTAATGATGTCTAAACTCCAGGATCATCCTTTCAAATGTGTTATTGTTTGTGACCTTGCGGGCCTCTTTAGATCTGACATATTTTATGGAACTTGGAATTTTCTTTTGGTGTCTCATTTTTCTCAATAACAATCCCAGTCTGTCATGTATTCATATTATAAGACATGAACTATGGAATATCACTGCATGCACAGTGACTTCTTACATTTCATTGTGGTCAGATTGGTCCAGTTTATACAACCAAACACACTCAAGTTTCGTGATTTCATTTTGTGCAGTCATTTTGAACATAAATGGACGTCTTGAAAGTAAGGTTGATTTTCCTTTAAAAGTTCTCAATATACAAATAAACTGTACATGTATACACACAATACACACATGAATAAATATATAGTACACACTTTATATCACTGATCTATAATGATGTCAATCATTTATGGTGTCTTTCACAATTAATATATGTTCTAGGTATATTAAAAAACAATTCATATTTGATGTGTATGATTAGCTCTGATGCTGGTTTAAAAAATCATTTAAAAATTAATAACTATTGTTATAAATATTTATAGCTTGATTTTTGACATTAAAACAATAAAAGGATCAAATCTATAATTTGAATGTTTTATTCCAGACAGGCATGTCGCCTTCCTGGAGCCCCCTGGCGGCTGCATGGTGTACTGTCCCGGCGGTGTTAACAGGATACACTGAACAGAGCTGGTGTCAAACACTAGCTGTGGGATTTAACATTTGAAATTTTGTGTCAAAGTTCTGCATTTCAGCGCGGCAGTTGTTTTTTCGCGTCGTGAGGTAAGTCTCCCGAGTTCACATCAGTGTTTATTAACTGTACTTTAATGTGGCAGCTGAAGCTGAGCAGCATCCGGTTAGCACTGTGTGTTAGCATGCTAACAGTTAGTTAGCAGCAGGCACGGCCCAGCTCAGCTCAGCTCAGCTCGGGATTTGTTTGTTTTTGTCGCCGGGTGGCCTCTCCTGTCACTAGCTTTCATTGAGGTAGCTAACAACAGGCACGCTAACTTAAGTGTGTATGTGCACTGGGCTCTGCTCTCAGTAGCTTAGCTTTGTGCTCTGTGATGTGTTTGTGTTCTGATTTTATTACGAAGCGCCCGGTGTGTGCAATTACGTCATCCAACCGCGAAGCATCACCTGCAGAACTCCATTAACAAAAATGTATATTTATCTGCGGACAAATTTTGGTGGTATATGAATGGCGTTTGGACTTTTTAAATGAATCATAATGTTCTCAAGGAGAATTCGGGATACTACTGAATAGCACATTCATTACGTTAATGTATATTATTATTATTAATGTTATTATATTCATCAATTAGGCGGAAAAGCTTTGATTTCAGTTGCAAATACAAGCATTTGACTTCTCTTGAGCCCGGTGTGTCTGTGTATTCTAAACATATTTACACTCAATTGTTTACATGATATATATTTCATATTTCATCTTGCAGTGTCACGTAGAATCGCAGCCCTGCATACCAAAAAGGAAGACGAGTACTTCACCATGAGCTCAGACGATGGTGAGTCAACACACACACACACACACACACACACACACACATTTTTTTCAGTGCATGGTGTTTGACTGTCCCTTTACATGGCTGCAGGTGACATGGAGAACCAGGCTGAGCTGGAAGAGAAGACGAGGCTCATCAACCAGGTGTTGGAGCTTCAGCATACTTTAGAGGGTATGAGAAACACAAACACACACACACACACACACACACAGTCTAACTGTCCGTCTTTTCATTTTAATATCTCTGTGAGATGAATTCAGCTCACCTCACATCTGCAGATTGGGTGGGCTGGTGTGACAAGAGGTGCCAGGTGGTGTGAAGCTCTTCATCCAGACTGCAGCTCGCTCTTTTGATTTGTTGTTACCACAGCAACCAGAACAGAGAGCTCGACATTTCAAATGACAGATCTCACCTGGTCACTCGCGCAATCTGATGCACTTGCAGTCTTCACCAGAACATGTTCCTTACATCTATTGACTCTTTATCGTTGCATGTGGAACCTGTCTGAACCTCTTTGGTTTCAAGGTCATGTCATGAGCTTCCACTGTGTGTTTTACAAACCATAACATTCTGGCTATGCTTCAGTAAAAAGGTTATTAATGGATGGAGCAGAGAGTCAACACGACCAGCTCCAGACCACACGGTGTGTAACGCAGGTCGACTGAAAGTCCAGCTCTGACTCTGCTCTGTGCTGTCCAACCAGCCTGCTGCTCGGTACTTAATATATATGGAGGGCAGTACAATCAGACAATAATAATTTATTTGGAATTCTTATGTGAAATGTTTAATGACTTTATGTTCTGCGAAAAACCAAAATAGGTTTGAAGTTTTGCTATGGGATGTCTACGTCTTAGCCTTTCTTCCCCTCAGGTGTGCATTAACTACAGGCTATGAACGTCCTTTTAATACACATAACTGAAAAATGACTGTAGTGATCATAAGGTGGGTGCAGGTATGATTGATTGAGGGAATGCTGTAAAAGTACAGACTTTTCACTTGAAGCGGAAGTGATCATTTTCAACAGAGATCTTTTTATTATAACAGCATTCTGTGTGCAGGTAAATAACCAATCAAACGATATGTAGCTGTCTTTCCCAGCTGTTTGAGCTCACACACACTCATCTCGCCTCTGTGTGAAGTATGAAGAGCTGAAAAGAAGTTACAGTTCAACGGCTGTTTTGAAGGAGGAAGTTACTTCAGAAAAGAAACAAAACATATTGCTGTTAAGACCAATTAGAATATTTGGCGAGGCCGATGGCTGCTGGGAACCTTTGTAACATAAATAATTTCTCCCTGGGACTATTAAAGTATTTCTGATTCTGATTTTATTTCTGAGATCCATGCTGATCCAGTTTATTCATTCATAAAAATGTGGTTTTCCCTTTTGCAATCATGTTAGGCTGAATGATCTTTACACAACTCATCCAAAAGTTTTGAAATGACTCGAAGCCCAACTTGAGGTCATTAAACGCTGATGATGACTTATAGCTCATGCTCAGGTCATAACAACACTACTAATTTAGTATGTTTGGGAGAGTCCACCCTGAAACACTAAAACTCAGCAAAGAAAATCTGACAATATCATGCAACATTTTCCACAAGACGTCATAACAATACATTTAGCATCAGACTCTTTTATCCAAGCACTTACAGAAAAACGATCGAGGTACAGCGTGACGAGGACATTTTAGTGTGTACTGTCTGAAGAGCTGGGTCTTCAGTCTTCAGGTAAAAATGACAGTTTGCGGCTTATTATTCTAATTTGTTTTTAGTGTGTGTGTATGTGCACATATTCAAAGAAACCCCCTTCTAGCTTCCATGTACCTTTTTTATAATGTCACTGATGACAGTGTTTGTGTGTTCAGACCTATCTGCCAGGGTGGATGCTGTCAAAGAGGAGAACCTGAAGCTGAAGTCAGAGAACCAGGTCCTGGGTCAGTACATCGAGAACCTCATGTCTGCCTCCAGTGTCTTCCAGACCACCGACACCAAGAGCAAACGAAAGTAAGGAGAACCTCGACCTAGTATCCCTGAACACATTCCATAACCTGAACCCAAACCAAACCGTCGTGGATGACTGGACTCTGATCATCAACATCATGGACTCTTTAATTCCTCTTAATACTGCCAAACAACTAAAACATGTTTCTGAGTCTTGAGAATGTGTCTTTACCTGAATATGGGCACTAGGTGTCAGTGTCGTGTTGATCAAAGCTGTTTTCAGTTGTGGACTATCAAAACAATTAATGATCAGGTGGACCACAGGTTTCTGACATTTTGAGTCAAACCCATCGCGTGAGCTCTCCTAATCTTCAAATCCTTCATTACGTCCGCCATGGCATGACTCAGCTTCAGCTCTGATCCACATCAAACTTTAACCCTCAACCCAACCGCCTCAAGTCCCAGGATCCCCCGAGTACTGAGCAACAGCAGACCCACCTCTAAACAGGTGCTCCCAAACCTGTTCCAAACATTACAGCAGTGTAGTGAGCGAGCTACACTCCTTAACAAATGTATTAGACACCACCCAGTGTGTTGACTGCCACAGCTGCCCTAATGAACAGCACTGGTAATTACCAAAATCATTGTTCATGTTTCTGTAGTGGCTAATGCAGCAGCATGTAGAAGCTCTCTGACCAAAATGAGATTATTATTGTTGCCCCTAAATTTTCAAGTTTACTGTTTCACAAAAAGCCCAGAAAAATAGTAAAGCACATTATTATATCTTGATTAAGACGTCAAATTCTAGTTATTTACTGGCATTCCTGAACAGAAGACGAGTTTTAGTGGGTGAATGTTGCCCAGTGAGCCGGCTCAGATTTGGGGGGGAAAAAATGTGAATTCAGTTTGAAATTCCTGGTTCCTGTTCAAAATGGTAAAAAGTCGAGAGCTCGCTGACAATAAAAGAGTCTGCATTAAAGCACTTCATGATGCTGGATGGAGGGAAAGACATGAAGTGTTCTACGGTGTGGTCAAGTGTGCTTTAGAGTCAACTGCAGACACGGATACTTGCGCCGAGGAAGAGGCAGGAAACTGAAGCAGATGTCAGACACCTCTAGAGACAGAAGGAAGAGCACTGCTGATCGTCAGGCAGAGATGAACACTTCTGGATGAGAGTCTGAGAAAGTCTCCAGAACGACCACAAGCAGACGACTGATGGAAGAATAGCTGCTAAGAAGACATTATCGAGGCCTGCAAACATCTAGGAACGCCTTGGATTTATCTGGGAGCACAGACACCGGACTGTTGATGACTGGAAGAAGGTGGTCTGGACAGATGAGTCCAGGTTTGGACTCTTCGGTCAGCATCGTTGTGTTTGTGTCCACAGAAAAGTTGGAGAAGGTTTTGAAGCCAGAAGCACTGCACCCACAGTGAAACACGGTGGAGATTCCTTCATGGTATGGAGTTCCATTTGTGGAAACGGTGTGGACAAATGAGTGAAATCGACGGTATCATGAACAAGAACGTCTACCACAACATCTTAGTGCATCATGGTATCCCTTCTGGACTGAATCTGATTAGTCATGAGATCATATGCCAACAAGACAATGACCCAAAGTATACTTTGAAGCTGTGGAGAGACTATTTGTCCAAAAAAGAAGAATGTGGAGCACTGCAACTGATGGACTGGCCAAGTCAAAGTCTGGATTTGAATCCTATTGAATCTGGGATTTAGTAGACTGTGGGAACAGCCAGAAACTATTTGGAACTCAATATGAAGTCCAAAGGAGGTCGTACAAAATCTGTTCTCAAATCAGTTTTTATGTGTGAAAAAGGAATACTTAGTCTTTTCAGTTAGTTATTTGATGAATAAATAACAACACCAGTTTTAGTTTGAAACAAGTTTCTGAAATATTTCTAAAGTATTTCTGTTTCCTGGTGGTCTAATACATCTGTTAAGCGCTGCACATCGTTCATTGATCGCTGAGTTACATTTGAGCCACATTGGCTAAACATTTGGCTTTCATCAGGTCAGCTCCTGCGCGCTTCATGTGTACGAGGCTTCGTCTGTGCTGCAGAATCGCCTCAGTGCTCAGAGCTAATTAAATCTAAACTTTTGCAGCACAATAAAAAATAATCACTTTTCAGAAAGAGGGGGGGGTTCAGACGTAAACTTTTTGTACCGCACTCTGATAGACATCTGTGGCCTCTAACACGCTAATGTGACTCATATTCCAGTGAGATAAGGCACAGAGGTCCACTCACATGAGGACCATTAGGAGTAAAAACAGATATATGAGTAAGATGTGGATATTCTGATCAGTGATCATAGGGCCTGACAAATGTTTGTTATATTTCTTTCACAGCATAAACACTCTTCATGTCATTACCGTCATTCAAATCCAGATCACTACATGCTAATGGCTAACTCTGCGCCCTGAGCCCACACTTACATGCGTTACTTTTGTAGTCAGCCCACGAACAGATAATCAGCTCTCAGTCAGTGCACATCTCAGTGACGTCACATGGTCATGTGTCTGTGCCGCAGATGTCATTATCGTGGAAAAGTCAGCATCGTGCCGAATCTCTTCGGGTGTTCTCCACCCACCAGAAGACAAGTGAAAAAAACAACTCCAGCCCACAGTCGCTTTCCGAGTTCAACTGTTTGACTTCCCTTTTTGTTGTTCTTGTTTGAGTGCAACGGTTCCGCATTGATCAAACACCTTTCAGTGTTTGCTGGTGGAAGCTGCTGAGGGATGATGTCTCTCTCTGCACTACACACCTCCGTCAGTTGGTCGGTGTGCCCGCCCGGTCATTCCACGTGTATCAGAAGAGAAGCGCGTTCGTCTCCTCTCTCCTCAGCAGCGGAGTTCGCCGTGACGAGGAGTGCAGTGCAGGAGAATTTGGCTGTTTAAAATTAGCGAGTTTACTTTATTAACCAGCACGGCTGCTTCTGCCACACTGACCTGATCATGGTTTTATTGTTACTGCCTCTCACCTCTCTGAGGGGGGGTTGTTGCTTTGTCACTTTTTTGTTGCTGCGTCTTGCACATTTTGCAGTAAATGCCTTTAACAGTGACCATCACTGTTACGGTTTAGAGCCAAGGCCACACGTCAGCTTTGATTTGAACTGGTGTCTCATACGTGCTAACTGTTAAAGTGGCAGAGCCTCAAATACACAGAGTGTTTTCTGTGTACGTGTCAAATACAGGTCACCTCTGAGGTCTCTCTATCCCTGTTGCATTTGAACATTGTTTACATATCATTTTTGTTGTTGCTAATTTGAAATGACTTTGTTGTAATAAAGTGATGATTCTTTTTTTTTGATTGGACGTCTGTCTGTGATGTTTCCCGAGCTCATCGTCTGTTTTGTGTCTCTCACGCTCGCACAGAGTCAAGGGCGCTCGCAAGGACAAGTGAGCCGCACGCTGTTGGTGGTATACGCTGGGATGATGGAAAGGAAAATCTGAATACATTTTCTATAAAATTATAGTTCACACACACACACACACACACACGGACCCTCACATTGGCTTTTCCTTTCATCTGTAACCCGTCTGTACAGATACATGTCAGTGTGTGTGGTTAGCGTTGAACTGAGACCATGCTGGTCTGTCTGTACTGGACTGTTGTGTCTGTGTCTGAGAAAGGTCCTCCAGGTGTTAGGATGCTGTAACCTGTAGGCAGTGATGTGTCCGATTGTCCCCGTGACAGCACACAGCAGAGACCACAGTCAGGAATCCAGCTGTTTTAGCATTTTAGCACTAGCCCCGTTGTGAGTAACTAATATTCATATATAGATTAGTGTGTTTGGATGACCTCAGACTCTCTCTTTCTCCTGTGCTGTCTCTGTCTGTTAGCAAAGTAGAGGCTAGCCTGGAAGAAGACACTACAGGCAAGAAACATTTGATCAGTTCTCAGGTGGATATTTTGCGTCTTCTTTCAGACTAGTGGAAAGAAACCCCCCCCCCAAATCCACATTTCTGTTCATGTGCTGTGGTTAGCGTAGCCCCCTCACGGCAGGAAGCTATGCAACACTGATAAGGTTCCAGATGGTTGGATGGAACACAGAAATAACTGCCGTAAGGTGTATAATCAACTGGGAATCCCCAAGACTGACAGCACACTGATGTAACGTGTCACACCATCTTAAAGGACGGGAGTGACATTATATTTTCTTTATCATCAACACGTTTCACATAGAAACAGTGTGTTTGTCCGTCTCTTAATACTCTCTGAGTCTGTGGTTCTCAGCTCTAAGCTCATCGGTTCCTACTGAGGATGAAAACCTTCAGACACGGCTCGCAGACGTAGTTTGCGTCTGAATAAACTACAGTGTTGTCCTTTTAACAGTAAGTTTAAGCAGCCTGTATCAGACTCGTGTTGGCAGATAAAACACCTTCTCAGTGTCTTCGTTAATTAAAGTTGGCATTAAACCAATCTCTGTGTTTGTTCTTGAAAATGATCCGACTTCTATTCAGCGTACTCGAGGAACCTGTTCTGCAGTTTTAGATTCCATGTAAATGTCTGTAGGAAAAACAAAACAGCCCAAGGAGCTGACATGAAATACTCATGAAAAGGTGGTACTGGATGTTTTTTTTCTTTATTTCCTAGAACAAAGTTTGATGCAATAAGTTAGCCCTCACACAGCTCGGCTGTCTTAACAATGAACTCTTTGAAAAGTGTGAGCTGTAAACTCATGAGCCTTCAGTGAAGTGGATTCCCTTCATAACTTGCACCATATTGGAGTGAAAATAAGTGACGTCTGTCTGGCTCAGAACAAACATTCAGCATGGATCCTCGTCCATCAGTCTTTAGGCACTTTATAAAATCCTTGTAAAAAAAAAAAAAAAAAGTAAAAGTCCTGCAGTGAAAGTCTTTGTCCAACAGGGGGAGGTGAAGTGCAGGGCTTGATGAAGGTGCGCTTCCTTTCTTCTGTGGTCATCAAACTTTAATTAGTATCTAAGAGACAAGAACAAGAGAGAGCATTAAAGCAAAACCAAGCAACTGTAAAACCACATGCACACACACACACACACACACACACACACACACACACACACACACACACACACACACACACACACAGTCGATAACAGTGGCTGTACTGTTATCGCTCAGTTAATGGAAATGCTTCTTTTTAATCGCAAACATTACACCTGCACGCACAGACAGATGATACAAAGATGATCTCACTGTAATCAAACACACTACAGTGGTGTGTAAAGGTCCTGTGTGTTGTGGCAAAATGTGTTTTCAGGTAGCCAGTGGAGCCACCAACAACTGGACACGATAAATCTATCCCCTTCTACAACTGTACATTGATTCTATGTGAGTAGTTCTTATTGTCCTCACACTGTACCTCGATGGGCTCCTTTTTTTAGGTTGATTTGGATAAAGGCGTCAGCTAAATGTAAATGAGAAGTTACAAAGAGGTTGAACATGCTTGTCCTGTTAACCCGTTCCTAGTGCAGCTCACGCTTATCAGGAAGCGTGACCACAGCGTTGGCTGCTCACTGCTATACCTGCTGCTGATCACCATGCGATGAACACGCAGTGTCATTTGTGCCGGATCAAGTACAACCTTTCCCAGGCCGCACCTCACATTGTTTATGCAGCACATTCTGTGGCACACAGCCAAATGTAGTGCAGCCAATAATAATAATAATAATAATAATGATGATGATGATAATTTTTGTTGATCTTATTATTTTGGCATTGAAACAAAACTCTGAAATGGAAAAAGAGACGTTGCACAAACACTTTGTATTGGAAAGAGTTGGATTGGCACTGAAAAAAGTTGTGCTAATGACAAACTCTAATGTTAAACTCTCTGCCACCATCACACACATACAGTAATGACCAACACAAGTTGACACTGGAGCTAGACTACAGTCAAAATAAAAATAAGTTTACACACACATAAAAGATGACAAAATAAATGAAAGAATAAAAAGAAAAGAAAAATAAACGTGTGTATCAGGCACTAAGGGGGATAAAGATCTATATGCTGAGTTTGAACTTGGGGCAGGTTGCTATCATTTAATCGCTATTTGTTTTAGAGAATGTCAGATTGAAAATAATATGCAAAGGCAACAAAGCATGACTTCCTACCAGTATATTTACATTTGGTCATTATAAATAATAAGATGAATCATGTACACATAATAGTCCTTCTACGCACCATCCTGCCACAACATAAAGCAAAACAAAAACATACTACATTTTCAGCAATAAAAAAAGATTCACATAGATTTTGCCAGAAATAACATTTTCATTTGTCATAGTCTTTCACTGGATAGAATTTATTATTATTTATAATTATGGTGTGGTATGAAGGTAGAAACCAGGCTTTTTCCCATAGTATAATCCATAATTATATTACACTATGAAATAACATAATGGTATGGTTGTCTAACATATATCTGCTGGCTAATTATCTAAATGTAATGGGATGATAAGTATGTTGTTTCCCACAATTTTACAATTTTTTTTTCAGTGTCTTATCAGTTCAGATTTGATTTTAGCCCATACAATTTTATAAATCTGTTAAACAATCATATAAACAAATAATCAGACACAACACAATGATAAAGAATGGAAAGGGAGAAAGTAATAAATAAAATAAAGCAACAGAAATGAAAAAAAAAATAGAACAAATAAAAAATGTTTCATTTCTAAGGCTATAAAAATGTTACTGAATTACTGCATTTCCAGCAGATATTGAAATAATAAAGGGTCTCAATGAAATATGAGAACTCACAAACATGTCAGTGGCGACAAAATGACAATGGGATAACCCATTGTATCTACATGCTAATACACATAGGCTAACTGTTCTACCTTACGTTCTGCTGCTACCTAACTTTCTACCTAATTTTACACACACACACACACACACACACACACACACACACACACACACGGACCCAAGGAAGACTAGCTAATTCTGCTAGCTAATTCTGCTGCTACCTAACTTCCTACCTACTTTCCACACACATGCACACACACACAATCACAGGAAGACTAGCTAGCTAACTACCAAACTTTCTGCTGTGTTTTCTTTTAGATTTACTTTGAGTCAAGTTCTTGATTTGTTGGATCAAGAGGAGTTCCCAGACAAGGCATGCAGCATTGCAACCATCCCTCAAAATGAAAAAGATGCTGTACTCAGTGATAGTGACAGTAATGGGTCTGACATGGACTATGAGGGGGAAACAGGCCATTTGCCTGCAAGGCTGTTGACTGCATATGCCGAAGTTATGCAAACAGAGCATGACTGGAATGATGTCGCCATTGTGAGAAACGCACTACCTTTGCATGTGAGAAATGCAAAGTACCAATGCACACGGAGTGCTTCAAGCTACCATGGAGTCTAGAAGAAAAACAGGAAGGACAGGAGAATGCAGTCAGACATAGAGTTTACACACACGCACACACACGCACATTCCAAACAAACAGTACTTTGGAGTCTAGGAAGAAAAGCTGGAAAAAAACATTAAAGTGTCCTAAAAGTTCCAGGAAAAGATGTTATTTTTTATTTTTTTAGTCATTCAAGGCATTGCTTTGCTCTTTGTTCTACAACCTATTTTATTGTGTTGTTGAGTCAGTCAGTGTAGGCCTGCACTTGAAAGCATGTTCAGCCGGCTACCTCTATCCTAAATGTTTACTTCCATGTTCAGTGTGTTCAATGCATACTGCACTAAAAATGAACATTTTCAATGCACTGCAGGTAGCCCTATGAGCTAGTGTCGGTGTCGGTGTCAGTGTACACGTCTGAGAGTGCAAGTGATGACATCATCAACAACTTTTTATGGTTTGTCATCAGGAAATGACAAACTTTGGGTTTCTCACTCTTGGATCATTATTTTCTTTAAATATGTGATGTGTTTTTGGTTGCAATAAATGTTCCTCACTGTATACCGTCCAAGTCTTATTTACCAATACATTTCACTTTGGGACAGCTGCATGAAACTAAGGATTAAAGTTGATTTTGAGCCCTGACGGAAACACACAACACACACACAGGTCAGACCTCGCTCAGTAGAGCCCAGACGTCAGCGTCAGCGTGAACCACCAGGCGTAGCTCTGAGATCGGCTGCAGCTCTTCTGCAATCTCACCCTCAGCGACCCCGTTCTCAAACGCACCTGAAAGCCACAAAAAAACACTCAGACCACAACAATTCTGATTTTCGAGTTTTTCCACAACATTCCACCACAATTAAAATAGTCACCCATTGAAAGGCAAAACCATTTTCAGTTCAACAACAGGAGATGATTTCATCAGATCTTCCCCCATGTTCCAGAGAACAGTGATCAAACCGAGTACAGCGCACACAGCTAGTAAAGAATCTACATGCTAAGCTGTTATGATGAGTATGATGTTTAGCAGACATACTGTTATGTCGGCCATGGTTATAATTTAGCGTGTTAGCTATATATTTGTCAAATAGCACTGAACTGAACCAGCTGACCCACCAACGTTGCTATCTTTACAGCTGCAGCTGACTGTGAACTGTGATGGAACAAAATATCAGTTTATTTTGTTCCAGAAATAATGGAACCGTCTTTCAGACGCTTGTCAGCTGAACCCTGACGACGTGCTCCAGTCCGTCGGGTGAGGAGTTATTCACCGACATTGAATGTGATCAAACAAGTCTCACTTGTGACTCTCATCCCACGAAATTGTTCTCAGCGCTCCAAAGTGCTTCAAATAATTAGTGTTCAATACTTATATAATGTTTGTGACACTACCCGTGTGTGTGTGTGTGTGACTTTACCAATAATGATGAAGCCGTTATCAGATTCTTGAGATAAATCGTGCTTTAGTTTATCTCGCGCTGCCGCCTGAAAGAAAAAACAACAGATATGACGAGAGATTCAATAATCTCTCTTATGACACTAACACATCTGGAATTATGAGGTAAATAAAGAAAACGTGATCATCAGCAAAGTATTGAACTAACTATTGAGCAGTTCTTACCAAAATATGGACGACTACAGTCTGCAGTCTACATTTACTGTCTACAAACAGTACCTCTGAACAAGCATTCCACATGAAACCGACTGAGAGAATGCCAAGAATGTGCTAAACTGTCAGTAGAGAAAAGGCGGCTACTCTGAAAAGTCTAATTATAAAACATTATTAATTGGCTCATGACCTTAACAGTTCTGATTCTGAGGGCCGTGGTTACCTTAAGAGCACAATCCAACACATTCTTGCAACACCTGAATCTTCCAGTAACTTACTCCACCAGTTACATTACTCATGGAGACTAGGAACACTGATCATAGTTGACTCCTGAAATAATTATGTGCGTCTCCATTAGTGTTATATGTATACAAGCAAAAGTGGTGCGTTGCACTCCTCCACAAGTCCAGGAGTGTCAGCATGACGTGTCCACCCGAACGCATGATGTGTGAGGCTGGGCTCAGATAAGAATACAAATTCACATACATGTCAATAATTAACTCTTATGATGAAGCCCAAGTTCCAAGGTCACCATTAAGCATGTAGCCATTAAGCACCATTGTTAAGAAGAAGTCAGAGCAGACTGGTTTCTGACTTTCTCCTGTGGAGAGCGTCAAATAAAAACAGCTTTCATATCCAGGAAACGTTTAGATCAACAGACCTCAACCTGCGTTACAAACTACATTAAAAAAATCTGTGCAAATATAAGTTAATATAAGTAAAATATAAATAAATAGGTTACATAAGCAACGATCAAATAACGTCTGAACTTCCTCTTTTCTAACATCAGGACCAAAACCATTTTTCACAGAGATGTTGGTGCTCATTCCAGCTGATGCTGTACTTGACCACCTTTCACTTACTTAAGTGTTAAGTGTTATCAGTTATCCAAGTGTTACCACTATTCTACTGTTCTACAGTCCACACGCTCTTCCACTGGCTGTTATGAATCTTGTGCCTACACTCCCCTGTTATCTGCAGAGGAGCTGAAAAGAAAGAACACACAGGCCTGATAATACTGCACTGATACTCACTCTTGCACTGATACTGATAGAAAAAATATGTATCTTGGAAACTTGAGTGATTTACTGTGTACATTAGCTTGGCTGGCTGGCATGAGGCACTTGGCATTGTTGTGCATCGTAGTACACAAGATAGATTTTCAAGTAATCAATAAATAATCAATAAATCAGGTCTCTATTGGCTTACTGTGCTGCAAGATGGCTGCATTTATTTACCCTGGGACATGTTGTAACTTATCTCTGTGGTGCACCTGGTTTATTTTAGTAATGCAGAAGTCACAACTTAGTAATAATTTACGATCTGTTATAATTATCTGAGCCTACATTTACACACAGCTGCTGTTTACGCACAGCTAGCTAATCCTCTTTATTGTAAAGTCTTGTTGCTGACTGTTATGAAAGCAGTTACAAGTGGTTCAAACACACATGTACATGCGTTCAGGTTTTGCCGTCAAAAATAAACTTAATCCACTCTGTCCTTCAGTTCTGTGGGAGTCGACTGTCACGATTTATGTCGGTCACTACAGCCAAAAACAGAGTAAAATGGCAATGCCGGGTGGTGGGCGGAGACTCAGGAAAGAGGGCAGGATCATGACTATCATGACTAAGCCACTTAGTGATGTCACAAGGGGAGCGGAATCTGAACAGGCCGCGGCAGTGCACACAAAATGGAGGTGGTTATCTTGTTTCATATTTGGAGGGTTGGTACATATCCCAGATTCACAAATATATGTGAAAATGTGATTTTTTTTTTTTCATCACATGCTCCCAGTCATGGAGAAAAAAAAATCTTTACAGGTTACATTATTCAACACCTTCTAAAAAAATAAAATTTGATATACAGCCCCACTCCACTCATAACCATGTTCTCAAATACAGCCACCAAGTTTAAATACTTGACCAACAGTGTTTTACAGGAAAGAAAGAGAGATAGATAGATGGTGTTCCTGTAACCACGGTAACTCATAGTGCCAGAGGGGAGGGAGAGATGCTGAATGAAGCTGTTTACACAGACACACTCCAAAGTCCACACTATAGTTGTTATTTCACACATGTAGCACACAACAAGAAACTCTCTGTGTCAGACTGAGTTCTCTCATGTTGACTACACTTTACAAACCGAGTCTCAAATGTACTTTTTCTGCCCCAGTTTCACATGTCTTGTTTCATTTCCTGGTTCATCGTCTGGGGAACATGAATGTACTCGATAGTGATCGTATCATAGATAATGCAAAGATAAGGTAAAAGAATGATCACATCTCTAATTAGTTTGTGGTAGTTTGTGTGTGTGTGTGTGTGTGTTTGTGAATGATCTAGACTATGGATTGGACTGGATGGAAGAAATACTCTCAGTGTGTCACTCATAGTCGATATTTGGCATCAGCAACAGGCAACAATGACCTGATGACGTCTCTCCCCCTCTCTAGGTATGAGCTTAGATTTCACCACGACCTGAATAACTGCATTTCTATAAATCTGTGACTCACTTCATCAGTTTTGTCAGAGATGGTTCACTCTTCAGGCTGTTGGTGTTTCACCTGCAATGTGAACCCTCTAGACTCTGTCTCATCTTGTGTAACGTGGTTTCCCTCTTATCTTCCAAACAGCGATTCCATGTCTGTCTAACTTTACTCAAAGGTCACCTACGGCATGACCACTTTTCCCCTTTAGTGTGACAGAAGTGTCATGTGACACACACGGAGCCAGAGGGAGGCAATGGAGTGATAACAGATAGTTTGTTGTGGTGGCTGTTTCCTGTTGCCTTGCCACTCCTTCCCGAGGCATCAACACCTGAGATGAAAACCAAGACCTGCTCACCGGCGGTAATGAAACCAAAGAACACACACACACACACACATACATAGCGAGGCTGGTTACTCACATTGCTGGGCAGCACTTCCACTGTGGTGTTGTAGAATCTGTCTCCACTGGTTTCGATATTTCCACTGCGGAACAAGTACCTGCAGTACAATACAGTGGTGTCAGGCTGTACTGCATGGATCAACACACTGAATACTGAATACATCATTTTTGTGTGTTCTTCAATGGCGAGAAGGATGGTAGCAGGGTGGGTTCTGAATAAAACCATTTAAAAAACTAATCTATGAAACAATAAAAGTGTGTTTGTCAAAGGAGGAGTGAGCAAACGTGTGAATGGCCACTTCAACCTGAGGACACAGCCCTTGTCAGCGAGCGCAGAGGTCAGCAGGGAAAAAAACTGAATATTTTCACTGTGTGTTCATGTGTGTGTGTTCAGATTAGAGAGAGTTATGACTCAGCACAATGTATGACTCGAATTCACCTCACACTCAAGCCTCTCCCTCAACTCCCCGGCACACCCATGGAGGAGACGTTAAGCTAAATGGACTGACTCAGATGAACGCAATACAAAAAAGTGAAGACATGCTGCAGCAGAACTGCACATCCTACTGACACCAGGAGGGAGCTGGACGATTGCTCACTGATGGGAATGAATATCTGTCATCTCCATGTTTACATGTCCTCATTGATGTGAGCTGTTTGTTGCAGCACCGTCAGCAGAAGATGGAGGCAGTTTGTACAATGTACAGACTTTGTCACCTTCCTTTATCCAGACAATGTACTGAAGAAGTTAACACGTCAGGGGAACTGGCTCTTTTATAAGATCTGCCAATGAGTTTAATGGTCTTCATGGAACCCTTGTGGATTTAAGACAACAAAAGAGATTTGAAACTGACCCGGATATTCGGATTGGCTGCGGGAACCTGAAGAGGATGTGGTCATTGTTGATGGGTGTTAATGCCCAGAAGAAGTCCACTCCTTTGTAAGCTCTGTCCAGGCTGTGTTGTTGGTAATGTTTGAGGCTGCTGCTCACCTCTGCAGCTGGATTACTGTGGGCCTGGTACAGCGCCTGCTTCCCAAAGTCCTTATCCTGGACAGGAGGAGAGACCCGGAGAGAGAAGAATTAAGACAGCTAAACCCATTTGACCCATTTTGAGCTGTTAATACATCAAACAGCTGCCCACTGCCCTTGTTTATTACACCAATAAAGAGTTAATTGGTACAGTTTGATTTGGTTGACATTATCAGTAAACTTTCCCACACCTCATATCTCACATCAAACATCAAGCTTCTTATTTACAACTGATTATAACATGTGACTGCTTTCACACATGATGAAGTGATGACTTCAAACTAAGACATTTTGTCAACCAAAGTCATGTCACAGAATTGATCTGTCATGAGGTTACTTCTCACTACCTGTCTGTGGCCACCAACATAATTAGTAAAATAACTCTGCCCATGTTGACACGTAACAATTCAAAATCAACTCCAGTCTGCTGAGTGGTTCCGCACATTTCACATAATAAATGGAATTACATGGTAGAAGTTCTGAATTAATTTCTTCTTAGTGTTATTAAGTTAACTGAAGGTGTATGTGTGCGTGATAGATGTGGTGTAAAGGTATTTTCTGGAGGTGGACATAAGTGTCATCTGAGGGCTGCTGGAAAAATAATCTTGACGTAAAACGTATGAAGAGTACAGTGTAGACCTGTTCTGTACAGACAGTGTCAAGAGATAAGCCACAACAGTAAAATTAAAATATGTTCATTTGCATATAGCCACCCATACAGTAATGATACAGAGGCTGTTGAAAAATGTAACTAGCTGATCACAAATTGAAATGACGCAGGCATTTCTGGGTACTCCGTTTACACTTTAATGTCCTGCACAAACACACTGAGTGGAGGTGAACTCACCTTCAGCTGCTGCAGTTTTCCCGGCAGAGAGGAGTGCAGGCCGACGTGCTGGAAGAGGGACGGCTTGTACCTCTGCTTGAGCAGTGCCTTCTGCACATTACAGTGTTTCTGGATAAGACAACACATCAGCGTGTGGGTGACTGCACGGCATACACAGTTCTTACAATGTGTGAAATAAAGTCTTCTATCTAATGATGTTTCTCTCTGTGTTCTGAAGGCTGCATGACAGAGCAGGTGACTTAGCCAGATTCGGCCACTAGGGGCGCTATCACACTCAATCCGGAAGAGTGTATGGGCTGAAATATGTGCCACGAGGAACTCACTTCAAAAATCATTTATATTTGAATTTGATGCCACTGCAACGATTATTTGAGATTTGTGCATGGTCATATTTATTTTACTAGTCTTGTGAATTGTATGCTTAATTCAAAATATCTTATTTACTTCTAAATAAATACATTTTATTTTGTTTCAAAGGGCCAGCAATCTTTTCTGTTAAAACATAAGAATCATCACCTCAGAGTGATGTGGCACTTTGAAAAACAGGCGGTGGAAGCAACCAATTTTAATTGAAATAACTACTACTAATTGCGACTTACTATTGTAAATATTTTGTTGAGTTTAAAATTAACTTGTGCACATACATTAGTCACATATGTAAATAAATATATATAAATCTGCAGTCCTAAATAATATTTTTTAATTTTATTACTTTCTATTTTTGTATAAATGTATTGTTTCAAGCACATTGTTTGCATTGAAAGGCATTTAATGTTGTGAATCAACCGTTTAAGTTGTTAAAATGGGGGCTCTTATTATTCCCTTCTGTTTACTTTCTAAGTGCTATGGACCTCTACAGCCACCTGGGGTGTGGTTTGTATGGGTGTGGTTTGTAGGGTGTGGTTTGTAGGGGTGTGGTTTGTATGGGTGTGGTTTACAGGGTGAGGTTTGTATGGGTGTGGTTTGTAGGGGTGTGGTTTGCAGGGTGAGGTTTGTGTGGGTGTGGTTTGTATGGGTGTGGTTTGCAGGGTGAGGTTTGTAGGGGTGTGGTTTGTAGGGGTGTGGTTTGTAGGGTGTGGTTTGTATGGGTGTGGTTTGTAGGTTGTGGTTTGTAGGGGTGTGGTTTGCAGGGTATGGTTTGTAGGGGTGTAGTTTGTGGTTTGTGTGGTTTTTAGGGTGTGGTTTGTATGGGTATGGTTTGTAGGGGTGTGGTTTGTAGGGTGTGGTTTGCAGGGTGAGGTTTGTATGGGTGTGGTTTGTATGGGTGTGGTTTGTATAGCTAACTTTTTATTTCTCTGATTAATGACAGCTTTATCGAGGCCGGTGCTTGCTTGCTTGTTGTTGTTATGTCTCTACCAAAGCTCTCTCTCTCTCTCTAATCATCGGACACAATCTAATTAAACTTCTTTGTGTCTGAGCCTTCTCCGTGATCTGAGTGTCTGATTGGTGGCCACAGTATGGCACGGGGCTCCGTTTTCGCAAGAGTTGAATCTGGCTCAACTTCTCTCACCGCACACGGGCCAAGTTTTTTGCAGCATGAATTGAAAAACACAGCTGGTGTTCGGTTTACCTGTCCCTGTCTGAACGTGCACTTACTCGAGTTGGCAAGTTGCAACAAATGAGCACTATGTGACATGCTCAGAAACGTAGGTGCTGATTGGCCAAAGAGGCATCCTGTGTATCTGTGCTCTATTACTCTGCTTCAACTACCCTGATGTTTGTCACAGAAAATTGAATTGAATTGTGAGAATTGAACGTTCAGTTCCAAACTAATAAATTAAATTTCAAATTACAATTCAGATTCAGTTTTTCAATGCAATGATTCAAATCGAACACTTCAAATTCATATAGAAATGATTCAAATTCAGTTTCTGGTGGCACATATTTCAGCCCATAAGAGTGTCGCTGCTTGCTGGATGATTTGATGATGTGATTTTCATTGTTGCATATTTTACCTGTTTATATGTGGTCTCCTGGTTGAGGTTATATCTGGTGCTACAGTGAATATTTCTTGCAGTGTTAGCTATTACCTCTGATGGTTTAAAGGGTCATTTATGTTATATTATATGCCACTGACCATTTCCTTTCTTGTCAGTTAATTATATCATGTATACTTCTTCTCTATATGATGTTCACATATTTTCATGCTAATGATAATTATATTATTATTCTGATTGTGTGCTATAGTCAAGCATATTGTGAGCTGTTTATTGATGGCTGTTATTGTTTTTGGCTTATTCCAGAACCACACATACATAATTACACACACACCTTCATCTGTTCATCTGTGTATGCTGTCCACACTGGATTAAAGTGCTGTCTCCTTCATCATTCTTCATCTACAGCAAGTCTTGGGGGAACTTTAGGTGCGTTCTAACAGATGCACACTTCGCGATTATGAATCAGAGAAGCCAGTCCGCTATCTCTGTCTCTGTCACACTCTTTCTTTTCTTCTAGTATTTTCTATGTCATCCGTTTTTTACTGATTTCCTGTAGTCTAACGTTGAGTTCAAACTGTCATGTGTGGGTGGGTGAGTGGAATAAATGTCAGACATATTTTATGATGGTGGTGTTGACATCACCCTTTTTCTGTTGCCCTACATTTTCAGTAAAGCTGAAACGATAGTGTCATGTTGACAGTTAAGTAAAACTTTTAACACTCTTTCTTACAGAGTAATAAAAGTGTTTTATTCCAGTTTTATTGCATCGTCACGGCCGGTTCAAAGCTGACTTACTGCGTCTTTTTCTGGGTTGCAAACTTTCACCCACAGAATGTGATCCAGCAGCCAGTCTATGGGTTTGTCTCTGTGGAACATCAGGAAGAACTCCACGACCATTGGGAGGTCAGAGGTTCGGAACATCTTGCCTGGATGATTACACACAGGCAGGCACATCAAACCAGGCAAGATATGGGTTAATCCAACACTTTACACACACACACACGCACACGCACACGCACACGCACACACACACACACCTATAAATCCAAGCTGGGAGAACTCCAGGTAGAGCCATTGTTTGGAAGCTTCCTGGGTGGCGTACGTCTTCATGTCATTGTAGTAACCTGCCTTTGCAACCACGTCATCCTCTAACTGGAAAACACCACAACTTATTTCAGTCAGTCCATTACAACAATCCCTAACAACTTCCTAGCCATATCACAACATCAGAGAGCAACATGTCGCTCTTTCATGATTGCTCTTATCTCTGTCTTTGGTGCCAAGTCTTTTCTTTGTGGTTTCATTCTCCACATGCCAGATTGTCAGTGGAGCAGCGTTGGTGATGTGATGTGTTCTTCTGCTGAACCTTGAGCTTTTGTTTGCGTCTGTTTGGACACAGTGCTCGTGATAGCTAGCCAGCTGTTGCCTCTGTTTGTTTCAGACAAACTGCTGCTGCTGGAAATGTATCTTATCTTTCTTAAGCATCTTGAGCACTCTGTTTGTCACAACTGAGAAAATAGAGCAGAGGCTCCTAGGAAACACTGAGAGATAACTGGTCACATTTAAACACGTCAGTGAGTTAGTGTTTGTTTCATCCATGCTACACTCTCATTTTGATCTTTCTTTTTAATCTATTTGTACTCATAAATTATTAAAAACATATTTATAGTTGGAACCCGACCTTTGAGCCTTACCTGAACATAGTATGTTCCTTTGTCCTGAGCATAGAGCATGAGAAAGCTGAAGTCTAAATTCTGCTTTGTTCGCCATCTAGGAACACACACACACACACACACGCACACACACACACACACACTTTAGATAAGCATATCATATCACAGCCATATCATATCATAACGCAGCCTTTCAAGTAGACAAGAGGAAAACAGTAGACGTACTTGACGCGGTCCTTGGAGTCTCCAAAGGTCTCCTTGAGGGTGGTGAAGTCTGGGTAGTAATACTGCGAAGGTGACACCACCTCCACCAACCCAGACTGCACCTCTTTGGGATAACTACAAAGAAACAGCTGGTTGACTACAGACTTCAGCAACAGAACACACACAATAATTTCAAGTGTATGGGAAAGATGATTCCTCAATGATTCCTTGCAACAGAGTGCTCAGGTCTGGATATCAATTTCTCTGACTGCTAATGACACATCAATACACTCTACTCCACTTATTAATTAGTAGGATTGTAATTTGTTGTTTAAAATGCATCATGTCACTGTCAAATTTCCTTGGCGCACTGACTGCTCCAGGCCAGCCTGAACATGTTTAAACTGCTTTGAACAGTCAGTGTTACATGAACGTAGCGTCACAAAGGTTTCCCACAGGATGTGAAAAGACGTGACGTGAAATGAATGATTATATGATTATATTGATCTAATTAGTTCTAAATAGTTTGAAGTGAATTAGTCCACTTTGTGATACAGCCTGAGAATAACACTGATATATACTTACCTCTGCTAAAAGAAAAGACACAAGAAGTGACTGCTGTCACAACAAACCACAGCTACCAATAGACATGAAACCAAAGAGCGACAGAGACATAAGAGTCAAGCTGCATCATGGCAGGAAACATCGAGCCACTCACTTCTGCCTGATGGTCTCTGCTACGCTGTTCACATAGTCTGTGTCAGTCTGTGAGGGAAGAGAGGAAGTTAGTGAAAAGGGCAGTTTCTGGGAGGCTAGAGTTGGCTCATACCAAACAGCACCAGTGAACAGTGTGAGTGTGTGGAGATTTTATAGCCTTGTTGTGTTTATCTCAACCGAGGACTGACCTTGTAAAACCAGTTTCAATGCATATGAGCCTCATTGTGTTTGAGGATCTTACTGGGGATTTACACTGGGGACGTAAGCGCAGCGGAACGGCTGTGCCACGGTTTAGCTCCGTCCTCTGCCTGGCGTCAATCTCCACCGGGCACGTGACAGCAACGTAGCGAGACAGCCACATTCATGCGAGCTCACGTGAGAATCCTCAACGTACGCAAGACCCCGCGATAAACTGTGTATAAAAGAAACAACACCAACAAACAGCTAACTTTGCTTCTCCGACGTGGGAGAGATTATAATAAGGATCTGTTGTGTCATAAATTATTGTGTGCTGTTCCACAACAGTTAGTCTCTCGTTGTTCATGTTGAGACTCTTTGATTGATTGACTGCTGACCTGGTGCCACCGGTCATGACGTAATGTTGATGTGAAGCTGTGATAGACGACATGAATGTGCATATTGTGTTTTATTTTGAAAGGGGGTGGAAGTGTATTACATTGATTCTGTGTCGGATTTCCTGTCTGGTGCAATCTGCTCTGTTGAAATTCACGCGGAATGAAATGAAAGCGCTGCAGAGAGTCGCTGCTGGGACGCTGCTGAGACGTTTTGCGGCACGCCCGGTTGGAATGCTTTCATTGATTAGAGTGGCAGTGATCAGCTCCGGTGACTGTGGCGCAGCCATTCCGCTGCACTTACATCCCTGGTGTGAAGGCTTTAGCCTCACAAATTTTATCTTTAAAACACAAACAACAATGGCAGTGTTTGCACATTCTTGTTAGGACTTTCCATTGAAGCCCTCGGGCACGGGTTGCCCTTGGGTTAGGAATGACGTAAAGCCTTTGTTTATCATGCATAACTAATCAGGACTGCAGAAATGACATTTTGATACATTAAACCACATCAGAATAGGTAAGAAACGTAGGTCCTGTTTGCATAGACCTACTCTATCCACTACTGACTGAACCCAGACTCTAAAATCAGCTTTGTCCCTGAAAATGGACAGATTAGACAGAAGCAGAAACACACACATACACTCACACAGTATTCTTTTGTTGAAGCTGGCCTAAACCTTGAATCAAATTACAAGTGAAGCAATTTACAGATAAAAGAAGTTGTGACCTCAGGCTTATGACAGATTATGACAGCTGTTCTATGGTGTTCAGTCCAGCAGCTTTTCATTTTTAATTACATCTATAATAGATTGACATTTTGGGAGATGTGCATATTTACTTTGGCAGAGTTAGTTTGGAGGCTCAACCCTCAGGTCTAATTGCTAAATATAAAAGGTAATGCCAGCTTAGCTTAGCATAAATACTAAACGCAGGAGGAAACACACAGCATGTCTCTGTCAAAAGTAAAGAGCCTCCCTAACCTACAGCATTAAAGCATTTCAGTACACCAACTCTGCTAGACGTGAATGACAACTTAGAGGCTAAAGTGTGTGGGTGTGTGTGTGTGTGTGTGTGTGTGTGGTTAACCTCAGCAATGAAGACAATTATAAGCAGATCTTGTCGTTGGGAGGAAGTCAGGCTGTAGAGCAGAGACCCGAGGGTGCTAACCAAGTAGCTCTGTTTCTCACGCTTCACTGTAGGAATTCCTATCACTATGGACACTGTAGAAAGACAAAGACACACACATATATACACACAGATAAAGAGGTTAGGATAAAAAAAATCAGAGCAGCAGTGAACAGTGCTCTGTATGATTTCTTAGCCATATATTTTGAAGCAGCTACAATTTTTTAACATTAATAACATAAAAAACAATTAATAAGGACCAGCATCTCATAAGATATAGAAACTCTACTAGTACTAGTAACAGTAACTGTGTTTGTTTTTATGGGTGTGTTTGAATGCTTCATACCTCCACGGCGTCCCTGTCCTAGGACTACATTGGGCTTGAGACTGTCTGAGTGTTGTCTTAGGTGGGGCATGTAGATGTAAATGTTGGGCTGGAGGAATGCCTGTTGGCCGGAACCCCCTCTGGGCTGCCTTATTGTTGCTGTCCACGTGGAAGGAAGGTGACAAGTCAAAACAAAAAACTCAATAAAGTCACAATAACTTAGTGGGGATACAGGAAATGACAGAAGAGAATAAAATGGGGATGTTGCTGTTCGTGGTCGGTTCTTAACCTCTTAGTGTCATGGACTCACTAGATAGGCCTGTTAATTGCCACCAATTACACTCACTCAGCACACCTGTTTCCACACCTGTCCCTCGTTATCCTCTGCTCTCTCTGTGCATTTAAACCCAGGTCTCTCCACAGTCAGTGTCAGTTCGTCTTCGAAGAAAGAGTGAATCCTGTTCGTTGGCTGAAGACTGATCCCCAGACCCTGAACCTGCATTGGACCCGACCACCTGTTTCCTGCTGCTCCCGACGCCAGTGTCCTGCATCTCCACCTGTCTCCGTGCCGGCGCCCCGTGGATTCTGAGACTCCAGTCCACTCCCTGCAGACCTCCAGACGCCAGTCAGCCCTCGACCCTCCGGCCCGTTCACCACCTCAGAGACTTTCTCCCCTTACCTTTTCCCCTGAACTCAATAAAGCTCCACTTGTTCGCACACGCATTTGGGTCTCCTGTTCCGTACTCTGACAGTACGAACTGACCATCATGGACCCAGCGGGCGAACACAGCAACATAGAGACATCACCGGAACCGTCAGCCCTGGAACGTTTGGGACGTGCGGAGAGTGACATGAGAAGGATGACCAGCGACATCGCCTCCCTGGTCCAGCTCGGCCACCAGCACCAGCAGCAGTTCCAGCAGCAACAACAGCGAATCCTAGGCCAGGAACAACAATTGGCCCAGGTGATTCAGCTGCTCACTCAACTGACCACTCCATCTGCACCAGTGTCTCCAGACCCCAGCATTCCAGACCCAGGTAGCCAAGTTCCCAACATCCAAGTTCCAGTGAGACCAGCCCCAGCTCTGGATGCCCCTGAGCCCAAAGTCGGAAACCCTGAGCGCTTTGATGGGGATCCAAGACAAGTACGTGCCTTCCTCACAAGTTGCCGAGTCCAGTTTGCATTGCAGCCTCGAACCTTTGCATCAGAAGCTACCAAGGTGGGATACGTAATCACGCATCTGACGGGCCGAGCTCGACTGTGGGGAGCAGCTGAATTCGACCGCCAGACCCCTGCCTGTGCCTCTTTTGATGCCTTCTCGAAGGAGATGGAGAAGGTGTTCGACGGGGGTTCCCCGTCAGCAGAGGCATCACAGGAGCTGATGCGAATACACCAGGGTAACCGAACTGTGGCGGACTTTTCTATCGACTTCCGCACCCTGGCTGGCCGAAGCTTGTGGAATATGCCCGCATTGGTCGACGCCTTCCTTCATAGTCTGTCCGATTATCTCAAGGATGAGCTCGTCTCTCACGACCCGCCAAAGACTCTGGACGATGCCATCGCGTTGGCAATTCGCATTGACCAACGAATCCAGGTCCGCCGAAGAGAGAAGGGACGCTCCACCCAGTCCTCTGTCCACACTCGGGGTGAGCCCACTACCCCGTTGCCTCCCCCATCCACGTCCCAGAGCCAGTCTAACTAACCCGAGCCCATGGAAATCGGCCGCACTGCCCTCACTCCCAAAGAGCGTCAGCGCCGCTTGAGCTCCAACCTGTGTCTGTACTGTGGTGGCGAAGGTCATCGCGTCATCACGTGTCCAGCAAAAGCCGCAGCTCACCGGGTGTAGGGGAGATCCGGGTGAGCTCAACCATTCTCCAGTCTCCCCCCATTCGCAAAGCCCTGCTCCAGGTCCACCTTCGTCTCCCCAACACCTCCCACACTCTGGCCGCTCTAGTGGACTCTGGGGCTGAGGCCAACGTCATGGACACAGAGCTTGCTCGGCAGCTGGGAATAGAGTGCCACCACCTCTCCACACACGTTCCTGCACGGGCCTTAGACGGACACCAACTTGGCACAGTGACCCACATCACAGCCCCCCTAATAATGGCACTCTCAGGAAACCACCAGGAGTCCATTCAGTTTCACCTTCTGACCTCACCCGGACAACCCATCATTCTGGGCTATCCATGGCTTCGCAAACATAACCCCCATCTTGACTGGGAGACAGGCACCATCAGAGAATGGGGAAGAGACTGCCACTTGACCTGTCTAACGAGAGCTGTTCTGCCCATCAACCCGGACCCTGCTACTCCAGCCCCCGACATCTCCAATGTCCCAGTGTGTTACCATGAGCTCAGAGAGGTGTTTAACAAAGCCAAGGCCACGTCACTACCACCCCATAGACCGTATGACTGTGCAATCGATCTTCTGCCAGGAACTGCTCCCCCTAGAGGCCGCCTGTACTCTCTGTCTTCCCCTGAAAGAAAGGCTATGGAGGACTATATTAATGACTCTCTGGTGGCCGGCATAATCCGCCCCTCTTCCTCACCGGCCGGGGCTGGGTTTTTCTTCGTCGAGAAGAAGGACAGGTCACTCCGCCCCTGTATAGATTACAGGGGTTTAAACGACATTACAATCAAGAATCGCTACCCACTGCCACTGCTTTCATCTGCATTTGAACTACTTCAAGGGTCCACCATCTTCACAAAGCTTGACCTCCGAAACGCCTATCACCTGGTACGGGTGAGAGAAGGGGATGAGTGGAAGACTGCCTTTAACACTCCAACGGGCCATTATGAGTACCTGGTCATGCCCTTCGGCCTCACAAATGCCCCTGCAGTTTTTCAAGCCTTGGTGAACGACGTCCTCCGTGACATGCTTAACAAGTTTGTTTTTGTTTATTTGGATGACATCTTGATTTACTCGAAGACCCAATCTGAACACGTCCATCATGTCCAGTCTGTACTCCATCGCCTCCTGGAGAACTCGCTGTATGTCAAAGCGGAAAAGTGTGAGTTTCATGTCCGGACCACGTCCTTCCTGGGATTCATCGTGGCGGAGGGGCGCATCCAGATGGATCCGGCAAAGGTCTCGGCAGTGTCGTCATGGCCCATCCCAGAGAGCCGTAAAAAACTGCAGCAGTTCCTGGGCTTCGCCAATTTCTATAGGAGATTTATCCGCGGATACAGTGCGGTGGCAGCTCCTCTCACCTCGTTGACTAGCACCAAACGCCCGTTTGAATGGACCCCTGCAGCTGACAGAGCATTCCAGTCCCTCAAAGCTCGGTTCACCTCAGCCCCAATCCTCCGGATGCCAGATGAAGAACGGCAGTTTGTTGTGGAGGTGGATGCCTCCGATGTGGGCGTCGGAGCAGTACTCTCCCAGAGGTCGGCTGAGGACGGCAAGATGCACCCATGTGCTTTCTACTCCCGTAGACTGTCACCCACAGAGTGCAATTACGACATCGGCAATCGAGAGCTGCTGGCCGTCAAACTTGCCCTGGAGGAGTGGCGCCATTGGCTGGAGGGGAGTAAGCTTCCATTCTTAGTCTGGACAGACCACAAAAACCTCCAATATATCCAGGCTGCCAAGAGGTTGAACTCCCGTCAGAAACGTTGGTCTCTCTTCTTCACTCGCTTTAATTTTACCCTCTCCTATCGGCCCGGCTCTCGCAACACAAAACCTGATGCCCTGTCTCGCATTTACCAGAAAGATGAAACTCCTGCTGAGGTCCCAACATCTATCCTCCCAAGCCCCTGCGTGGTAGCCACCCTGACATGGGATGTTGAGGAGCAGGTGAGGGAGGCCATCCTCACCCAACCCGGCCCAAGCACCTGTCCCCCGGACCGTCTCTTTGTCCCGGAAACCCTCCGCTCCCAAGTGATCCAGTGGGGGCATGATTCCCGACTAGCCTGTCACCCTGGGGTTACCCGCACCCTCCACCTGCTCTCCCAGCGCTTTTGGTGGCCCTCTCTTAGGAGGGATATCCGTGACTTTGTAAAGGCTTGCCCCACCTGTAATCAAAACAAGACCTCCAGTCATGCTCCCGCAGGTCTCCTCCAGCCCCTTCCAATACCCATGCGGCCCTGGTCCCACGTAGCTCTGGACTTTGTCTCTGGCCTACCCCCTTCAGATGGAAACACTGTAATACTCACCATTGTTGATCGCTTCAGCAAAATGGCTCACTTTATTCCACTACCTAAATTGCCATCTGCGAAGGAGACTGCCCAGATTGTCCTCGAACAGGTATTTCGGATCCATGGTCTGCCAAAGGATATTGTGTCTGATAGGGGTCCACAGTTTGCTTCCTCCTTTTGGAAAGAGTTCTGCCACCTATTGGGAGCTACTGCCAGCCTCACATCTGGCTTCCACCCCCAGTCAAATGGCCAGGCAGAACGAATCAATCAGGAGTTGGAGAAGGCACTCCGCTGCATGACCTCACGAAACCCCCGAGCCTGGGCACAACACCTGTTGTGGATTGAGTATGCGCACAATTCCCTGACCAGCACTGCTACTGGTCTGTCCCCATTCCAGTGCGTCTACGGATACCAACCACCCCTGTTTGCCAGCCAAGAAGGGAATATCACCTGCCCTTCTGCCCTGGCCTATGCTCGCCGTTGCCGTCGTACCTGGTCCCAGGCTAGGGCCACTCTCCTCAGATCCGCCACCAACTATGCCACCGGAGCTAACCGACGGAGAAGTCCTGCTCCTACCTACCAGGTCGGTCAAAAGGTGTGGCTCTCGGCCCGGGATCTACCTCTTCGAGTTGAGTCACGAAAGCTGGCACCCAAGTTTGTCGGTCCATTTCCAGTTCAGAGAATCATCAACCCGTCTGCAGTCAGACTCCAACTACCCCGGTCCATGAAGGTACACCCAACGTTCCACGTTTCCAGGCTCAAACCTGTTCATGAAAGCCCTCTGGTCCCAGCAGCACCACCGCCTCCTCCCCCTCGTATCGTGGATGGAGGTCCTGTGTACACCGTCCGACGGCTGCTCCGTTCTCGACGACGTGGCAGAGGTCTCCAATACCTAGCGGACTGGGAGGGATATGGTCCGGAAGAGAGGTCTTGGGTTCCCGCCCGGAGAATTGTGGACAAGACTCTGATCTCTGACTTCCATCGTCAGCACCCTGACCAGCCATCCATCAAGAGGGGTCGTCCACGGGGCTCCCAGAATGCTGGCTGCCTGTCTCCCATTCCCCGGCCACGCGGCGCCCGATCCTATGTACCCGAGTCCGACTCAGAACCAGGTGCGGGTGATCCTCAGGTTGGGACGCGACTGGCCTCAGAGGAGGAGGCCATGGACTCTGACCATTCAGAGGAATTCTAGCCGCCCTCCTGGACCCCCTCCCTCCCACCCGGCTTGTCTCTGTCTCTTTCTTTGGGACTTCTGGGGCCGTCCCTTGTGGGGGGGGTTCTGTCATGGACTCACTAGATAGGCCTGTTAATTGCCACCAATTACACTCACTCAGCACACCTGTTTCCACACCTGTCCCTCGTTATCCTCTGCTCTCTCTGTGCATTTAAACCCAGGTCTCTCCACAGTCAGTGTCAGTTCGTCTTCGAAGAAAGAGTGAATCCTGTTCGTTGGCTGAAGACTGATCCCCAGACCCTGAACCTGCATTGGACCTGACCACCTGTTTCCTGCTGCTCCCGACGCCAGTGTCCTGCATCTCCACCTGTCTCCGTGCCGGCGCCCCGTGGATTCTGAGACTCCAGTCCACTCCCTGCAGACCTCCAGACGCCAGTCAGCCCTCGACCCTCCGGCCCGTTCACCACCTCAGAGACTTTCTCCCCTTACCTTTTCCCCTGAACTCAATAAAGCTCCACTTGTTCGCACACGCATTTGGGTCTCCTGTTCCGTACTCTGACACTTAGGCCGTATTTAAAGCTTACAGTACCAAAGAAATACTTAAAAGTACAAGAGCACCAAATGTTACCTGTGAACACGGCCACTGGTCAAAACCAGAATCACAAGTTTATTACAAGTTTTTTGGTTTATTGATTTATTTGTAAATTCCTTAGATAATTTGCATTAATAAGGTTGATGTCAAAATCTAGTTTTATCAAGTTTTATCACTTATTCCGGTTGAGGCACAGATAAAAACTGGATTCATTCCTTCTGATCAAAATGCAGCTTTTTTTTCTCAAGGAAAATGAGACAGAACAGAAATTCGATATGGGGTGCTTCAGGGCTCTGTCCTGGGTTCACTACTGTTTAGACGTCTTTATTTGAGTGTATAAACAGCACAGTGGCTGCTTCCTTGGATAAAGTTGTAGATCCCCGGTATAGATGGTTGAACTGAGGTGCCTCGTGCACACCACTGCCCAGTACATGCCTTTTACTTTTAACATTACCGAAGAGGGTGGTGGTCGTGCTGGTCGTGCTGGTCGTGTTGGCGGTGCTGGTGATGTTACTGGTGATGTTGGCAGGTTTAGAAATATTTCTCAGCTGTTCCAGGATGTTGCTGAGATCCCTGCTGACCTGCCCTCCCAAATCCTCAGCCACCAGCAGGCGCTCGTACAGGGTCTGCAGGTTCGGCTGTACCTCTGGACCTGGAAACATTGAAGCAAACAGAGAAGTTGAAATGCTGGAACACGTGTGTGTGTGTGTGTTCAGATACATGTATGCACAATAGTGTGATATAGTCTGTATCTCGAGGTTTATATTGGCGAAAAGCAGCCAATCATCACTTAAATTGTTGGATTCAGCATTATAGCCTTTCAATGTAGTGCCTCCACATCAACTCGCACTTCAGCCTCTTAAGCTGACAGTTCAGCCGCTGCTTAATGATTCAATTCAAAGTCAGGTTGTTGATTTATGGCCTGTAGGATGTTGGCTACACAACTGTGTGAAGTTGTCGTACACACCTGCATTACACACAAGCTCAATGGGTGACACATTCAAATTTAAATTTGATTTGTATAGCCACAAGTCATTTGCCTCAGAGGGCTTTACAATCTGTACAGGGAGTGACACCCTCTGTCCTTAGACCCTCGGTCCAACTGAGGAAAAAACCTGCCCACAAAAAACCCTCAAAAAAATTAATCTGCTGAATATGCAGGTGTTGCAAGAGCTGGGATGTTATCAGCGCCCAGTAATTGTGTACAGATCTCTGGAGTCGCATATCGTCACGCCATGACATTACGCGTCAATGCTGTCTCTGTGCAAATGACTCTGTGTTTGTTATCTGTAGCTTCTGTCTGTCTGTCTACACCATATATGGTGTCTACCATCAGTCAGCTACAGTGTGAACCGGAATTCTGTAAAGAGAACACCCGTGCAAGATTCAACAACCAGTTGTCCAATAACCCAAAGGTTGGCGGTTCGATTCCTGCTCTCACTGCCGGAAGATTGGAAAGGCCTTGCCACGGCTGAGGTGTGTTCTGACAGGTGCCAACTGCATGGGTTAAATGCAGAAGGATGTAGCATATATTTGAAACCTACCGGTATATCAAAACCTATATTAAAACTTGTTTATATAGGTTCTTTTTGTGTGGGCTATTTTGTGGCAAATAAAATTGTATTTTATTTGATATGATTTGATTGAAATCAAATGTTTTGAGAAATATATGAAACCCAGCAAGTACATAACAAGTGTGCTGAACCAATGCAGGGAGACAAAGTAGTGACACCAGGAACAATTGTGAAAGTCAGAAATCCAGAAGATACTCAAACAGAAATTGTGTGACAAATGAGAGAAAAGCACCAAGCAATGGGGATCACCACAATGGAAAATATCATGTGCAGCAAAGGGGCAAGCTAGATGATCAACCCGTTGGCTGATGGAACTGAGTTCAATCCATAAAAAGGCTGCTTGTGGGCTGGGCTGAGATAAGAATATCTGGCGAAGGCTGACCCAAAAACACTAAAATGTAATCACATACGTGACACAGAGAACCCTGCCTTATACTTAAGCCAACTGACAAAATGGGGGCAAAAGAGAACAAAGTTGAAAACAACCCCATACTGATGGTGCTGTCCAGAACAGTGATTTCAGTCATTGGGACAATGCCAAACCCCCAAACTGCCCCCTCACCTTTGGTTAATGTGTCAACCAATAACCACAACAAAGACAGTCCAGACAGAGAGACATACAGTCAGTAACAATGAGCACCAGCCTTGTTAAATAAAATAAAAAATAAAAAGTAATTTCCTGGTTGTTTCACAGTGGTTACATTCAGCTCATACAGACACGCCCCCAGCTACGTACCTCACCCCCAATAAAAAGCTTTGGTTTCCTGACCTCATTAAAAAAAAAAAAAAACCTAAGGAGGAAAAGCTTTGCAGAGATCTAACCCCCAAAACCCGAGAGCACAACTGACAGTTTGCACTGGGGGGGTTTGAAAATCGAGCAGATTCTCTTCACAATTTCTGTGTGTGACTTCTGTGAACAGTGCTCTGTATGATTTCTTAGCCATATGCTGCTAAGGACAGGCAAGCTCAAAAATGCTCATGCAATGCAAACTGAAAGTAATGATCCTTGTGTTATGGATGTTACCAGGAAACCATACACTCAGTCACAGCGCAGAGCCTGAGAGGAAGCTGGAAGTAGGTCCTGTGCTGATGGAGGAAAGTGTGAATGTGAGGTCCTGGATGCTGAACCAGACCAACCCAAGGAAAATGGAGAAACAATGGGATGGATGAGTATGATACAATTCCACATTGACAAGAATTAAAGTCTGTGTGAAGTAGAATACATACTGTATGTGTTCTGAGTTTGTCAGACCAAAGAAGAAAGTGTTATTAACCACGCAGCCAAATTTGAATGATTCAAAATATTGACAGGTTTATAAAATTAGGTTAAAATCAATCAAACATTGAAACTCTGAATGAGATGAATTCATCTCTATGTCTCTGCTAGGGGTGCAGGGGTATGCTCAGGGTGGCCTCAGCGTGTCATCGAGCCACCCTTTAAGGACCGCCCACAAAATCCTGCACTGAAAACTGGAGAAAAACTGTTTGAACCTCTAACTCCACATTCCAGTAATATATCATTCAAAATCTGTTCACATGATTTCAGCAACTATTTTCAACATATTTAATGTGTTTTGAAGGAAATCTCAGAATTGCCTTATACAGATTTTAATAACTGTGTTAGTTGTAGTATTCATAGTGTTCTTTCTGAGTTGTTGCATCATGCCCCTCCTGAGAAAGACTAGGGGGAGAATCCTTGTGGGACACATGAGCATTGTGAGAGAGGGGAGCTCGTGCTTGCAGAGTTGATGGAAACTCAGCTGCAATCTGGAAGAGACTGATGAGGAGCAGACAGGGTCAGGGGGATTTAATTCTACATCAGTATAAATGGGGGCTTATGGAGACTGGCTCTTTCTGTAGCCAGCCTCGAGGGGAAATTTGAGGAACTGCACTTCAGCAGTGGCCTCACTACCTGGCCACAGACGTTGCTGCTTGATCAAGACCCTGAGACGATGACGAGCAGTCAGACGAGTTCCCTGAGACATTTGTGACAGTTTGTGCAGAAACTCTTTGGTTGTACAAATCAGCTGTTGCAGGTGAAGAAGCTGGATGGGGAGGCGTGGTTACACATCATCTGTGGTTGTGAGGGCAGTTACTGAACTGAACTAATACAAGTACGAAAATACTAAGTAATTGGAATTTTCACATTTTGGTTTGTATCTTTTCCTCCTTGAAAAAATATGACCTACCTGCTCCTGATGTTAGCCTCACATGGTTAGTAGAATTTAGCTGTCCTTGCCGTAACCCATAAAGAGCGTCTGTGAGTTCTCAGTCACATTTACAGGGTCTATTTCTTTCTTTTCTTTTTTGCAGTCACATGATCTCTTTCCCTCTACTCCTAAAAGCTCAGGCTGACAAAAGAGTACAATGGCAATTAAATAAGAATAGAAGAGAGGCAGAGAGAAAAAACAATAATGTAACCTTTCCATGCTTTGATAGGGACTCAAGTGACAAGTAAATGAAACTTGTGAGACACTTAAGTAAAAAGCTTTGGTTTCCTGACCTCATTAAAAAAAAAACCTAAGGAGGAAAAGCTTTGCAGAGATCTAACCCCCAAAACCCGAGAGCACAACTGTCAGTCTGCACTGGGTGGTTTGAAAATCGACCAGATTCTCGTCACAATTTCTGTGTGTGACTTCTGGCCACCTCAAGCTGCTCTGTGCAGTTTGACACATGCTGTTTTGTAGTAACTGCATTTCAAAACTACTCTATCTAGATTAAGATTCATAGAGCATGTTGTATTCAATAAATACAATCCATATTCATGTACTGCATGATTTTGTTTTATCTGGAAGAAATCATTAATGCTCAGTCGTGAGCGGGTATGATGCTGTGAGTCTTCACACATTCAGCATTCAAAACTGTTACAAAGTGTAACATAACTATGAGAAATAATTTTAAAAAAAACTCCTAATTGGGACATTGAGCACTATTTTCATGCGTTGATGAGCTCTATTGAAGAAAGGACGCAACTGAGGCGCAATCTGAAACTTTTTGTATCCCGGGATTGTGATGGAATCACGCTGCTGTGTCCACATGTTTACAAAAACCTGCTCCATCAACATCCTGGATCAGCACTCGATGGGTGGGATCCTGACTGGACTAGAAGAGGCAGTCAAAGCTGACTCTTGTGAGAGTGAAACGGTGGCAACGAAAGACTGAACAGTTCATTTGAAACACTTCCTGGTGGAACATCTCAATGACAGCAGGTCAGAGACACGATCGGGCGTCCAGAGAGTGTTTGTGAAGTAAACATGAGGAGGGGTTCACTGCTGTGAATAACAATGAGAAACTGATCTCGCTGACCATGTACATTCCAACACAGACTGGAAGGAAATCACAGAGTAAGCCTAACGGGAAATGTGGACAGGTCTGTCAGACTCAGCCTGTTGAACTGGAACTACCTGTTAACTACAACAGTAATCGAATAATGTGCTGGGCCATGTTTCCTCTCTTCCTTATCATATCATTAATCTTAATCTATTTGAAGGAGCTTTAAAGGACTTTGAGGAACTTTACAGATTTGACTGTTTAATACAGCACACAATAAATCCATAAAAAAAAGTTAATTAATGCAGCCCCTGTTGAACAGGTGAGACAGCAGCTACCTGTCTGTTTGATACAGCATTAATAATGAACCATCTACAGTAGCTGTAGTTCAACTAAACTGTCACACTGCTAAAATAAAACATGATATGAAGTAAATACACTCTAATACAAAGGACCTGTGCGTGTCCACTGTACTGAAGCGTGCATTGCCTTTGAGTTTGACAGGTAAATTACAGTGAACGCTCAGAGTACAGTTCAACATGTGTCAGACAGTAAATTTAAAAAGCTAAATTAAAGTTTAGTTCCAGACTAAAAAGACAACTTTCTGCGCGCACTGACAGCTTACCTCCATCCCTGGGGATCGATTTAATCCAGGTGAGCGACAGGAAGCACGCGGCAGCCAGCACACATCCAAACCTGAAGGAGTATACCCTCATTTCATTTCTCACGCGCGGTTCGTCTTCTCTTTTTTGCCGGTTCCCCCTGGGCAGCAGGTTAGGGAGAGATTCAGGTAAAGTGCGCGAGATGTCCCGCTATGAACTGACAGTATTTCGTCCGCCTGACGTCAAAAACAAACAATAGAAAAGCATGTCTGTGCTGGAGGAGGTGGGGACCGGAGGTGTTAATGACAGGTCATCTGAAGGCGTCAAAGCGCTCTACTGCGGGACCATTAGCAGGTGCGATGCAGACATGCGTGGGCGGCAGCGACACCTGCTGGCGGGAACAGAGGACGCTTCTCCTCGGACTCCTTTTCAGCGACTGACAAAACATTTACTTCTGTTGGTTAGAGGAAAATTGGTAATTTTGTAAATGAACGTGGTATTAGTGACATTATAAAAAGCCTTTGAGTTATCATATTCTTTCATGAAGTTTCCTCATTTTAGAGTCATTTTAGAAATATCGTAACATTTTGCACAATACACCGTTTTCGGCATAAAACACTAATTTTGCTCTATCATCGCTTTCAATAATAAATAATTTAAAAGAAAAACAACACGTGTACAGGATGTTGATTGTATGTATTAATAGGCTGTTGTCGTCCCAGTGTGCCATCAGGGGATGTAGCTCAGTGGAAGAGCGCATGCTTTGCATGTATGAGGCCCCGGGTTCAATCCCCGGCATCTCCAATGTAGTCTTTTCACACTATATATCTTACACCAATACACTCAGCGTATGAACTACCTTTTATTATTAAATTGACCTAAACTCATTATCTAAAATATCACACTTTTTGGAGGTGGACTGAGTATTCCAATTTTCACATACTTTCTGCTTCTACACTTCTACACAGGATTTTCAGAGAAAATATTTCTCTGACTGCAATGGTTAGCAACAATGTTTCTATAGATTGAACTGTCACTATCTCAGTATATAAAGTAGTTAACATTACTTATTAACAACATTATAAAGCTGCTCTCAGAGGTAGTAGGACATAAGCAACAATGTGGTCTGTTGTCCCCCCACAATTATAAACTATACAGTACACTCACATATCACTAAAGTGAAGTCAGAAAATGTGTCAGAAAATTTTCATATGCATAAAGGTACACTATGTAAGATTGTGCAGAATATTGATATTGAGCAGAACAAAATGGTGTATCTCAAAGACCAGAGATGAACTGCCCCTGCTCTACATGAAAAGCCAGGACAAAAACAGCAAAGTAACTTGTAAGTAAGTAGTAAGCCCTTTATTGTGAGTTGCTTAGATCAGAATCAGAATCACTTTTATTTGCCAGGTATGTGAACACACATGAGGAATTTGACTGTAGTTTCACTTTGCTCTCTTTGTACAGAAACATAAAGCTATGTACATATGTAACGTTTTCATTATCAAGCCTTATCACTAAATTGTATTTGAAGTCGCTCTCAACTGACGACTGAGTAATTCTATAAACAAGTCCACTGCGATTCACACCATCACTGTCTCTCAGCTCTGACATCCACATTAGTAATCACAGTTTAACACTGCTCCGCTTTGTGGAGCTGGAGCCTTGACCTCTCTCCCTCCACCCAAAAGCTCCTCTGGCGGTTAACCACCATCTGATCACCGGTCACCACAGGTCAGCCTCGTCACACCAGCGTCAGGAGAAGTCATTGTCAATAACATTTTTATTCAGTGTACTAGCCTGTTGGGATAATGTATCCACAGATCCTCTATCATCAGATATCCACAGTTAACCCAAAATAGAACTCTAGCGGAATGACTGCTTATCTGTTTTTGCGAAGTTTAGCAAAAAGGCATTGTTGAAAATATTGGATATTGGTACAAAATGCGCAGCGTTCAGAGAGGGTCATTCAGAGGACTTAACAGAGACACCATGCAGTCCAAAAAAGAGCATTTTTGTTGCTATGGACAACAACAAGATGAGCCTCACACAGTCCCAGACACACAGCTCCATTCATATATTTAACAAGATCCCCACCCAAGCCACCCACCCAGCATCCATCACCCATTACCCCAAGTGTCCTTTGACCCTCTCCCAGCAGCTGCATTCATGAGAAAGTAGCCTGTTGTCACGGTGACAGGGGAAACGTTTAATCTCCACTTACCCCCAGGAACTCTGGAAAAGTCTGTTACTAACTTTATTGTGTGGTGCTGCACAGGTAGATCATACAGTGCACCATACCGCATGCTGTACCGCATGTTGTACAAGGCAGCACCAAAGCTATCAGGCTAACTAGTCACTAAGAGAGAAATGTATGTGAGGGCTAATATAGTTTTTCTTAATGAATATGAAATGCTGTTGGTTTATAAGACACTGCATGATTTAGAGCTAATTTACATATCAGATGTGTTCAGATCTCAGATGGTCGGCTTACTGTCCCCAGAGTCCAAACTAAAGAGAGAAGCAGCATTCAGTTTTTATGCAGCACTCATCTTCTTCTTCTGTTTTATTTCACTGTCCTTTTTTAGTGTGTCTTTTTATACGATAGTCCTTTATGTTTCTTTTGCCTTTAGTGTGCCATGTGTAAACTATTTAAAGCTGCTTGTCAGTGAGCCAGCTTCATTTTCTGGGTTGAGGTTATTTTGTCACCACAGTCAAAAATGAGCCTCCATTTTGTGAGTTTGTTAAAACAAAACTATCAGGGTGATGTATAATATTGTGTAAATGTTGGTATCTAACCATGAAACTGGCTCTATATGCAAGTAAACACGTACATCATTTCAGTTTGCAATGACCAACAAGCTAAGACAAAGAAATAAATTCTTGTATTAAGTTTCTCACTCACAAAATTGTGAGTTTAGGGACTATGCTTTGCAAAGAAGATGTCTATATTGGTCACTGCTACTGTATTCATAAAATATGAAATGTTTAACATGCTCAATAAACTCGTCTTCTTTAATAAATGTAGTGTAAATGGTGTCAGAACAGCAGTGGGTTTGCTAACTGTTGGCAGGTGAGATGCACTTCAGACACAGAGTAAGACCCTATGCAGTGATGCCTCGACAAACCATGTTTTTTTACAAGGGAAGAAAAAACTTGATGTGTTCAATTCGATGCAGAATGTACAAGAAGGCAGAAAGAAGTTGTCTGAACGCTGTTGCAAAGTTCATTTAGTTTCTTCTCAGTTATTAACTCTCAAAATTGTACAAGGAGTCTGGATAATGTGGCTACTGGATCAGTGGTGAAATCAAACATCTGTTGCTTATCTTGGCAGGTAAAAGAGCCCAGACATGTTATTCACATCACAGTGAAGCAAACGGAAATCAGACATAGTGTTTCATGTGCTCCTACAGGACGTCAATTACACCTGTACTTAGAGCTGTCCACTTGGCAAATGATCAGCCATGAGGTATGTTAATGCCAGCAGTAAACAGGCTCGCACTTCCACATCTACAAGCTCCTGCATTGTATCACAGCGGAGTGGAAACCACCCTGCTGTGAACAAACCCGCTGCTCGCAGTGATTCCACTGCAAATGTGTGGGCTTAAAATGTGAAAGCAGAGCGCTCCAGAATGGATAAAAAAGAATGTCCATGACAAATGAAGTAAATCTACACTCGTAGCAGCTCAGAGAAGGCTGCCACTCGATCCGCCTGTCCTGCCTCAGAAACAGATCAGAGGAATCGGGTTTCCCTGCAAAAACATCACATCAGTCATACATGTGTTTTTACTATCAGCCATTGTTCTGCAGCAGACAAAGAGGACATTAGATGGAACTTAATGATCCCAGTGGGAACGCTTCAGCTGCTAACAGGAGCAGGACTCAGGTCAAGGGAAAAAGAAAGAATATTAGAATTGATGTGAATCAGCCAATAAATATATAAACTAATGCAACATACACTTATGTTCTTATGCTCATGTCAGCCTTTTCTATCAGGTCATTCCACTCTATGTTCCATAGTATAGATAGATAGATAGATAGATAGATAGATAGATAGATAGATAGATAGATAGATAGATAGATAGATAGATAGATAGATAGATAGATAGATAGATAGATAGATAGATAGATAGATAGATAGATCAGTCTTTGTCTGTTCTAGTTCTAGTTTTAATCCTTGCATTAAGAGGATTGTCAGTAAAATGTTAAAGCCAGCAACAGACATCAACATGCAGATGTTGCACACATGCAAACATGCACGCACACATGCACACACACAAAATCTAAACCCGTCTTTGCTGTGTATCACTCACTAATCCTCCCCGGGTCAAAACGCAGCATTCCAGATTGAGAGGGTGCCCTGCTGGGTTTAATTGTTTTTATTTTAGAGCAGAAGGAATCACATGAAATAAAAGCATTTAGAAAAACACTGGTCAGGATGTGGAGCTGACAGATGAAAAGAGAGCGAGACGACTGAGGCCAGACTCAAAATCTTCTTAAGTGAAAGAAAGAGGAGGCTATTTCTGCAAACATTCAAGCCCACATTTGTCATGGCAGTGTGGCAGTGGGTGGAGTGGAGGTTGATGGGTGGGGGTTAGCAGCGGTGCTTTGAGGGAAGAAGCAAGAGAAGAGAAAGGACCCATCTGTTCATATAGTGTCAGATAAGTAAGGACGGAGGGAGACGAAGAGGAGGAGGAAGGTAAGCACTAAAACTGAACTTGTGTTTCATGCTGTGTGGTGTTTATCTGCTGGACTTGACTTGAAATTGTTGGAGTGTTTGCATTTTATCTAACATTATCTGGTGCATGCTATAGTGAAAGGCCAGGGCCAGATGGTAACAATATTGCATGTGTCAGTGCCGATACAATCAGAATTACTGTAGAGCTGCAGGCAGTGACAGTGACAGGCTTCGGTGCAACTATTTAATCTCATGCAGAAAAAAGGAAAGTAAAGGTTCTGGAATCTTTGCAGGGTAGTAACAAGGATTTTAAAAAGACCGAGATCATGAATAAACCCACAACAGAAGATTCTCACCAAAATAAGTTCAGGGTTCTATTATATCGTCTGTAGATTTGATGTTAATCAAACTCATCTAGATTTAGCTGAACTGACAGCTGCGCTATTAATTCTAGGAATTAAGTCTAAAGTGTGAGTGAAGAAAATTCAGCAATCAGCTGATTAAGGTCAGGACCTCGGTGTCAGGACACTGATTGAATGTCTTTTTAGTGTTATAAAAGCTTGTATTTGGGTTTACATGCACCACAAAATGCAAACAAATTCAAAATTTGTGAAATCATAACTATTCCCACAGGAGATCTCAAACATCTCAAACCTCGAGCATTTTTAGCCTCTTTCAGCAACTTGTTTTGGTGTTACGGCCCACAGCATTACTATTTTGATACAGCCTCACCACCATCAAGCTGAAAAGAAAAGAAAAAAAGGTTATATGCTACATGCCCAACACTTAACTCTCAGTGTGGTGAAGAAAAAGTGACGGCTAACTTGAGTAGCTAGATATTTTTCTCAGGAGTTGGTTGAGACCAAAAACAGCTAAACTGGACTGGAATGTTTGTAAAGAGGCCAGAAACATATCAAGTCTAGAAGAATGATTACGTTGCTCTGTATCTGCTAAATGGGTAAATAATCCACTGCGCAAACAATCCACATTCAAATATATTCCAATGATAGTCAGTGGCCCAAAGTCAACAAAAAAATCTGTGAAATCTCTGATCTTTTCAGCTTTCATCTATCTCACTTTAGCATTTGCTTCTCTGAAAAAGAGAAAAGAAAATGTCAGCTTTCAAGAGAAATTGATTTATTTTTAAAATACTTTTCTTTATACTTTCTATTTTATCCCCCTCAAGTCAATATAATAAATCCTGATTAGCAATAACCAGACAACCCACTCTTACAAAGACAGCGGACACTATGAGCTTATTATTAATATTAGGTTTGATTTAAGGGAGAATGTTTGCTGGTTTTTAACAGTCTAGCCCTTTTGGCTTCTGCCCTCTTATTCCCTTTGCTGCTTTAATCTTATTACTTTAACACTGTCCTCCTCCTCCTCCTCCTCCTCCTCATCCATTCATCCCTCCCTTTCATCCTTCTCCTCTGCCCCCGCCATGCTTTAACTGAAATGGTATACCCTCTAACTTAATTAAATGAAGCATCTCTGTCTTGACACAGACACACACCCTCGCATCCACCGGTGTCCTGTACAGCAGTCAGCGGCGCCCTCCCCTCTGTATTTTATGGTAATTCCCTCCATCTTCTGATTGCATGTGGTATATTGTGTCCCAGTGGGAATACAGTATGGATGCTTCCCGTCAGCTTCATTCACTGGCAGCTTTAACTCATTCATGCTGTTGTGACATTGAATGTCACTGTGTGTTCCCGATTCTGCAGTGAGAGAATTCGGTCATCTGACTGGGAATAATTTGAGCACATTTGAGTCAAAGCATGTTAAGGGCATTGATTACATTTGTTAGTGCGGTCTTTCTCCTCCAATGTGAAGAACTGGACCTGAGACTGTACAGAAGAGAGCTTCTTCTGTATTTTCAGTGTGGTGGAGGGTCATTTACAGAAATCCTAACAGGATTTGGGTAAAAATAAAACAAAATGTTATTGTAATGTAATAAAAAAGATATTTTACATAAAGGTTTGAATGGTGTCCTGAGACCTGACACCTCTATGGTTATGATTTAGTTGAGTTTTCTTTCAATTAAAGTGGCTATAATCAATACTTTTATAATTAAGACATGTAAAATGATAGTTGATAGAATTGTTTAGCTGCCACTTTACTGATTTGTTTCACACTTATAGTGTCTTTTTCAGTTATTCATTGAGAAAACGATCTAAAAGTCCACAGTACATTACCTGCCCAGCACCAAACAACAGTTAGAGTAGAGCTATTGAACATCTTGGAACATGACGGAGCTAAAGAGACAGATATTTCCCTCAGGAGGTGTGGAGACCAAAAACAGAGCTAAAATAGAGAGTGAATATTGGAATCATTTATTGTAATGAACTCCCTCCATTGGTCCCTATCCACAGCAAGTTGACTTGATGTGGCATTCTATAGCTTTATTCACCATCTTAGTGTTGTCATGCTAATATTTTCTAATTAGTGCTGAATACAAAGTGCATTTTAAATCAAGTGCTACGACTGCTGAGAAAGTGTTCTACGTGTTCCTGTACTAAAACGTTTGGCCTCTGTGAACACTTTCCATGTTCAATCAATGTTTTTGCTGTAGTCTGTCTTATTTACAGCTGAATTTGCAATTTGTCCCAATACTTTTTATTTTCAGAAAATCATCTCCCAGACCAATGGATTCACAAGCACCATTGAAAATTTCTCTTCACTGAATGTTTCCTGCAAAAACATGCAGCCAAGATGAAAATGTGGATTCTTGTTCTGTGCCTGAGTAATGGATGGATGCAAACAGCCTTCACAGCTGCTGTAACCCCTACGCCCTCCGCTGCACCCATGACACCTACTGAAGATGAGAGCACCCAGCTGGTGGTATTTGAACATTCATAAGTGGCAATGCAAATGTTGAAATACATCAGTTACAGTGAAACATATATGAGCGTATTTATATCAAATCATTTGAAGTAAACATACCGAACATACCAGATTAGCCCTAACTTGAGCAGCACAAACTGTTGTACAGGTAACTATTTTATAGGACGTTGAGTCTGGATGTTGAGTTCAGGTCTCAGGTTCAGGTTCAGGTACACCTCATTTGTGATCTAGAATTAGTGAATCTTGAATGTGAAAGTGTCCCAGTCAGACAAACTCATCTATATATGCTGTCAGTTGACAGTTTATTAGGTACAACAAGCTAAAATTCATGTAGTCGAATACAACAACAAAACTAATGTTTGATGGTTATACTGTTCAGTTTTTGTTGAAACTGGTTCATCATTTCAGAGGCTATTTGTGGTTTTGCTGAATAGTACTGTATTATACAGAGAAGTGCTTCTTCAATAAGGGTAGTCAATGAGGAATGAGATCGTAAGGTACACCGGTCGGAGGCAGAGTTGGTCAGCTCATACATTAGGATAAGCTAAATAATCATACCATGGTAGCGTTTATTGAAGGACTGCATTACTTTTAACTATCTGTGCCTCATAAACATGCTAAACATGTCCATCATATGTCAAACACAATGGGTCTACATGAAGATAACAATGAAAGCATGCATGGCGAGATGACATGCTGATAAAGTGCAAAACCTAATATACAATCTGATGCTAACACCTTTGGTTTGTTTTGTTGGTTAGATTCGTTTTTTCAAGTTTGAAGGAAACTTTAGATCAGACCAAGCTTGTTTGCTTTATCTTGAAGAGAATTACTTGAGGTCCATGCAGCCCTGTTTCCCCACAGACTGATATACTACCCTAGTGTTTCACCAGATAAGTTCTGATTTAAACATAATTGGTGCTTTGATTACAAAAGTGGCATTCTTGCACAGCTGTTACAGGGAGAAACCCAGCATTGACTCTTTGACTAGGACTATGATTATTCTAGAACTCAAGTGCTAATCAGGTGCTTTAAGTTGCCTAAAAGTAACCATAAAAAGCTAGTTTTCACTTCTTTCTACTTTTTTATATACAGGGCTGAAATTTCTGAACCCCATTCAAGATGACTCTTGTTATGGAATTTTCTATCCTTAGGTTACACAAGGTCACGTATGGGCCTTGAGGTCCTCAGCAGTATTAGTTGTTTGGCTTTGTTTGAGAATAGTAGGTGCCAGTCTATCTCAACACTGTGGGTTGCTGTTGATGTTCCAATCTGCATCAACAGACATCTGTGTCTGAAGACTAGAATATGTGGACAATGACACCTGCATGAGTAAAGACATTCTCTTTGGCTAATTCTGGGTCTATAGTATTTGTGATGTTATCTTGAGGTTTAAAGTCTATCCACCAGCATGAGTTGGGCAGAATGTGAGACCGACTCTGGCACTTCTGATGTACTTTGAGAGTTTCTCTGATTCTCCTTGATCAAGCGTCAATAAATAATACAGCATAAGACATCAGAGGCTCCTGAACACTTTCTTCCTTCCTGTCCTCATCATTGACCTTTGACTTCAGCAATTTCTCCACAGCAACTCTTCTCTCTGCTCATAGGATTGGTTGATGAAGTATGGCTACCTCCCACCCCCAGACCCCTCCACTGGTCAGCTACAGGCCTGGACAGCTGTCACTAACGCTGTCAAGTCCATGCAGAGGTTTGCAGGCCTCAAAGACTCTGGAGTTGTAGGTGAGGATTACAGACGGGGTACAACTGGTACAATTTAATCCGGTCTTCTTTACCCAACTCTTTGAGTCTCATCTGGTTCTTCTGTGCTTTGCTGTGTTCAGATGAGGAGACACTGGCATTGATGAAAAGTCCACGATGCTCCCTGCCTGACCAGGGTGAACCATCCCAATCACCAGCGAACCCAAAGGCGAAGAACATGAAGAGAAGGAGGAGGAGAGCTATCTCCATGTGGACACGCAGGAACATCAACTGGAGGTATAGATGATATAGATAGATTGTATAGACAGATAGATAGATGGAGGTACAGATAGATTCATTTTTGGGGAATCTAGATTAGAATATAGTGAACTGGACCAAAGTCTGTCATTCTGTCTCTCACACATTGTCTTATTCATAGGTTGCATAGATACCCATCCTCTTCCCATCTGTCCCGGGAAATGATCCGCTCATTGGTCTTTTATGCTTTAAGAGTGTGGGCAGAACCAACACCACTGGAGTTCCACGAGGTTGGTATCTTTGTCTAAAATTTGTCACAGCTACCCATGTGGTCTGAAAATCATCATCCAGCCTGCCCTCTCCATTGCCCTCTGTCTTTAGGTAGGCAGTCCAGACACAGCTGACCTACAGGTAGACTTCCTCCATGGTTACCACGGTGATGGCTATCCCTTTGATGGGGCAGGCGGTGCAGTCGGTCATGCTTTTTTCCCATCAGACCCTGACCGGGCAGGAGGAGTTCATTTGGATGCAGAGGAGGAGTGGACCTTCAGGCAGCCAGGTGGTAACATTATTCCATTTTTCCTTTACGGTGCCGTGCAAACTAGAACCAGAACCTGATGGTAATTGCCACATCTGACAGTAATTCACTTTGACATATTCATTAGCAGTGGAATATAATAAAGCAGCCAGTCAAATGTCCCTTTTCCTCCATTCTGTCCAGTCGAAATACCCTTGCTAGTTGTATGCTGTGTCATGGTTCCCAGATGAAGAATCCTACTTTTTTCACACACATTTTCTACCACTAAAATTCTCTGTTCTGCCTCACTGACATGTTCAGTGACTTATTTGTGGTGATATCGTGCAGTATTTTTTCCAATTTTTCATCCATGCTTAATATTTGCCATCAAGGCCTTTGGTCAGACATTGTTCCAGAATTGGCCTAGGGACATCGCCCAGAGTAGTTACTCCACTTTGTTGTGAGAATGAACATCACCAATAATAATAAAGCCAATATTGCAGGATAGAGTGCCAGAGCTCCAATAAAACATGGCTACTAAGGTGTTTGCATCACTGGAAGCCCCCAATCCTAGTGATTTAGGGGTTTCTTAGAAATTTAGCACAGAGATGCCTAGACTGTTTGCCTTAGAGGGCCAAAACTGAACTTTAATGTTTGGTCAGATGCTCCATACTTCTGTAATTCCTATTGTATTGTTAAAATACAAAATGGGACTAGGATCCCAAACTCCCCTGACTTGTGATGAATCTCAAATTGAGATTCAAGTTTAGTTTACATTTGTTGAAGCAGGACACTCGCTTCATTTGTTGCCATAATGTCATTTTATTAGGGCCCAACAACTTGTAATTCATTCTAAAGAATATAAATTGTCATTTTTACAGCATAGGTTTGGTTTGTCATTACATTTGCCAATACAAAGTATTGACTTTGTAGGAAAACTATTGGATTACCATGAAATTGCTGATGACATTCATGGTCCCCTCAGGATGCACCACATTGATTTTGTTGACTCAGTCTGTTCTGTAGTGGGGCAGAAAGGTCAGACTTTACATGTGATGCCTTTACAGCAGGATTCTCAGAAAATACATTGTCAGTGTTTGTTCTGTCCAACAGCTCCATCTTGTAGCAAGTATGAACATTACATCCTTTAGTAGCTGATCGCAGGGCATTAGGCCATATCAGACCATGTCAGATGTGCCATCCATAAGTAAGATAAGTCTGAACATTATAACTACTTGTACCTTCTTATCAGCTCATCATTTTCTTCATGTCTTTCTTTCTCTCTTTCCCTCTTTGCCCTTTCAGCCTCTGAAGGTACTGATTTGTTCACAGTGCTGGTCCATGAATTTGGCCATGCACTGGGCCTTTCTCACTCCTCATCCCGCCATTCAGTGATGAGGCCTTATTACCAGGGTCCTGCTGGAGACCCTCTCCACTACAGCTTGGGACCTCAAGATCTGGTGACCATCACACAGCTCTATGGTAGATTGACTTTTTCTCAGACCTGTGTGTAAAAAATTTTAAATTTAGGGTATAAACATAATTTTTGGTCACATGAGGATTAATCCTGATCCTGGTTGGCCACAGCATTATAGACCCCAATTCTAAAACAGTTGGGACATTGTGTAAAACATAAATAAAACATCACGCAATGTCTGTTTAAACTATATTCAATAGAATGCAGTACAAAAAAGAAGATATTTAATGTTCAAACTGATAAACCTTTTGATTTTTGTAATTACACACTCATTCTGAATTTGATGCCTGCAGCATGTTGTAATAAAGATTAGACACATGCAGTTGTGGAATGCTCCAAAAACATCTATGTGGAACCATCCACAGGTCAACAGGTTCATTGTGCAACAACTTGTGTGCTGTGGTCTGAGTTTACATCTCAAATTGTGTTTTGTATTTTTTTTGGAATTAGGGTTTTAAAAAGAAGACATAATAACTTCATTATTGTGACTTAAGATCTTCAGATATTAAAAAATATCTGGGCATCAAAGTCTTTATGGATAAATAAATGAGGACAGCTGTGAACTGACCTTTGGTGGTTATAGAGGAAGTAAAACAGAAAGTGCCATTTGTTCTGCCACTTTTATCCTCCACATCATGCTCAGATGTTCATGTGAAAGCCTCTTATTGTAAAGAATCAAAGGCAAAAAGGAGGAAAATCTCTACGATTCTTAATTCATTTTGCCTGTCAGGCATAATGTCATGCATGCTTCCTCCAGCCATCAACAGCTCTTGCGACAGACAGCTGCATGGTCGGATACGGAAACCTCTGTTCATCTGCATGAGTATCAAGCAGCTGCTTTGTTGCATTTGATACATCCTCCTAACTTGGCTTCATGGCTGCTGTTTCTAGAGGAAGTTTCCTTTCTTTATGGAAGATGACCACAACTTTGGTCCAAACATAGCAATTAAAAACACAAATATGCAATGCACAGCTATGAAATGTTGCTGTCCCCCAGAGGATACATCCTCCTGACTTTATAGGAAGAAGATAAAGTTGAGACGAGTCATTTTTTAGTTTCCACATTGGATGAGTTGCCCTAAAATTTGGCACATATATCCATTTTATCTCGCGACATCATCAAATCAGACTTTATGATTTATGATGAAATACCTGCCAGACAATAAACTGATATGTTGACACGGTAGAGATTACACCTGCTAAACATCAGCAATGTCTTTGTGAGCATGTTAGCATGCATTTAACTAGCATATATAACTACAGTATAACTAGCATTTAGCTCAGTTCAGCCTCACAGAGCCACTCGTTTGGCAAACTGAGCATAAACATGATAAATCATGTCTGTTGAGTATTTTGGCCCTCACATTTAGGAGTTCATAAGGCCAGCACTTTGACCAGGGCAAAACACCCTCCATACTACCGTAATAATTATGAAATGATGTGTCTGTCTGCTGTTGTTTTATCATTACTGTCACAGCATACAGTATCTATTCCATCTGCTTGTTTAGTCTGAAATTTGTATTTTGATTTAGGTAAAAGAAACCAGCTGCTGGCCACTGAAGCTCCTCGCCTCGCCCCAGAGCCTCAGTCGTCCCACAAAGGCCACCAGCATCATCAACCTAGATATGGGTATGACTCACCAGATAAAACAGAGGATATAAAGAGATAGACTACGTTATGTGACGTCACAGTAGAATGCTGAATTAATTTGTCTCAAGGCGCCTTTTAAGTGTTTTCCCCAACAAATGTTAAACATGTCAGTGTGAATTTGCTCACAGCTCTACAACGTCCATTATATTTGTATGCATATTCTCAACTATATTTAGATTTAGTCTAACTTGTGTCTGGGCTCATGTTATGAAACAAGATTTGCATATTTATTACAAATTGACACAATTCAACAAACAATCCTGTCCCATCTCTGCCAGACTGGTCTTACTGGTAGTGTGTTATGGTCATAACAGTATATAAACATTTACATTTACAGTCATTTAACTGACACTTTTATCCAAAGTGACTTAAGTCAATTTCATAGCGTTAGTGTCTCGTCTTTGTCATGAGAAAACTAATCAAGACAAAACAAGTATTGTCTTTGGGTGTTAAAGGTAATCTTTGATTTAATCCTACCAAATGAAGGCATAAAGCTCTTTAAGTAAGTCTCAGTGTGTCTATTCTCCCTCTAGCTCCTTCATAGATCGCTGTAACACCAGTTTTGATACCGTGGCAAGGATTCGCGGAGAGACTTTCTTCTTCAAAGGTCTGAACACTCAAATTAGCAAATGGTTCCCATGATCCCTTCCGTATCCACTTCCCTCAGCCATTCTTTTACTCCTCTGTCTTACGTTTCTCGTCCTTCCAGGTCTGACAATGTGGCGAGTCAATGGTGGTGGTTTGGTATCAGGCCGTGGAGCTTCTGTCAGGAGGTTGTGGAGGGGTCTACCACCTGACCTACCTCGACTTCAGGCTGTGATGGAGAGACAGTCAGATCACGCCATCATCTTCATCAGTGGTATGTAATGTTTTTCGGAGGTTTCCTTTTCCACAAATAATCACTCATAGCTTAACTAATGTATCCAAGTTGTCCTGCTGCAGGTTCCCAGTACTGGCTATTCAGGGATCTGTCCCTTCAAGAAGACTACCCTCAGCCCCTGACTGCCCTCAGGATGGGGGTGAACTTAGCTGGAGCAGATGAAGTGGACGAGGAGAAGGAGCGGGAGGGAACAACAGAGAGGTGGGGCTTGGTCTGGGACCCAGAGGAGGGTCCTGTATGGGGGAACATGGGAGGCACTGAGGAAGAGAGGCAAGAAGACACCTGGACTCAGCTGCTCAGAGAGGGGGTCAGTGGGATCACCACAGACAGTGATGGTAAGGACAGTAATCATGTTTGTGTTTGGTCGTCATGTAAGATCTGTCTGTAAAAAGCCCAAAGCGAGAACATTCTAATTCTCACTTTATTTAAGTTAAACTCCTGTTGTACAAACACTAACACTCCCCCGGGTGCTCTCAGCTCACATTCCAGGCAGCTAACAAACTGAGCTAACATTAGCTAACAGCAGCTACAGTCGGCAGCAGTTTAATTCACCGTCCATCAGGAAACTCTGTAAATCACAGAGAGTTGAGGCGGGGTAGCAAAATTGTTGTTTTTGGTCTCGAATTTTGACATTTTAAATGAATGATGATATTTCTCCATAATTGCTGGATGTTATATGAATTTCAATAAGGAGGACTGGATTCGAAGTATCAAAGTTCATTCATTTATTATTCTTGTACAAGAAGGAGTGTTTAACAGTGCAGCACACAAGAGGGATTCCAGAGAAAAAGAGCTTTGACAATTAGTGGGCTGTCTTGGACACAGATACAGATAGCATCATAACGTCTTCTTAGTTTCATTCATCAGTAGTCAGTGTTTCCCCGATCTAAATGTCACCACTCTGACTTTCCCTGACCCTCGCTCTGCTCTGACCTCCTCTATTTACACCTGCCAGCCTTAGCAACAAACTCATATTACAGTGGTGAAAACCGAACATGTGAGGAGTAGGAACTGTATGTAATGTACACATTGTATGATTGAAAACATCCGAAACCTAATTTTTATATTAGATGTGTAACTAAGCAACTTGGTAGTAAGTTCACCATGTCAACTTCAAAGGCGATGATGTGTCACTGCTGCCCCAGGTGGCCAAAAAAAAATAGTTAGTGCAGGTTTACATTTAGTTTTTATTACATATAGTTTATAAAATAACTATAAATGAGCTAAAGATAAGCATGAATAGAGGTTTTACATGAGAGAGGTAATTAGAAACATTAACTGGATGGCAGATAGAACATCGTACTCATCAAACATTGTACTTATAAAGAAAATTGTGATGTATGATAGAAATGTATGTGACTGTTTTGTAAATACACATTTTCCAGAGCACATAGAAAAATTGTCTGACAAGTTCAGATGAGGGTCAGGGGTGGTTTTGTAAACAGGCAAACACTTTGCAGCTTTTGTCAAAGTCTAAAATGAAATTTGTCCGTTTCAAAAATTTAGAAACACATTGTTAGTTGTGAATACTTCTCTCCCCTCTCTCCAGGCGCCGTTTATCTCTTCAAAGGCGACTCCTACTGGAAGTTCACGTTTCCAGGCTCTTCACCGCTGGACGGATACCCACGATCCTCTGCTGCAGACTGGCTGGATTGCAGTGACTCCTCCTCATCCTCACCTGTGCAGGACAACTTCTCCTTATCTCTGTCTCCCCCGGCAGGAAGGCAGGAGTTCAGGGAGAGATGGAGGGAGGAGAGAGAGAAGGAGGAAGCAGCAGCAGGCAGGAGGAGGGGCAGACACGGAGATACACATGAAGAAGGAGGTTCGCACATCTGGACTCAGTGCAGCTGCCAAAATGGAGCTCTGGGTAGCAGGATGGCATTTTTTAATGCGGCCTTGCTGCTGATTACATGCACACTGTTGGCTGTTTAAAACTGCACAAGACAAAATAAGTCAACAGACAGACAGAGTTGTCTTCTGAGAAGAGCAATAGCACTCTCATTGTCAGTACGGAACAGGGGTCAGGATGTGGTTAGCTTAGCTTAGCATAAGGAAGCAGAGTAAAACCTGGTGACTTGTCATTTTGGTGTCAGATAAGGTCACTGAGCATGTTTTCAGCGTGATGAGTCTGGCTGTTGCTTGCCAACAAGTAGCTCCATCACACGATGCCCTATATTGTTTGTGTTTGGATGAAACAAATGCAAAACATTACAGTTGCTGGAAAGTATATTCTTATCCAAGGCTGGCTGCTTCCCCGTGCTTCCCGGTGAGCCATGTCTTAACTTCAGCTCTGTACCCAAAAGAGTGTATGAACATCGACGCAGCAGAACCAGAAAAAACAAGAAAACATGATGCCAGCATTATCTACAATGCAACTTGGCCACCAACCATTTGGTTGGGAAACTCCAGTGACTCAAGTATGGTAGTAGTGGCCTAAGTTGGCAAAAGTACACACATTCTTTACTCAAGTGGAAATACAGATACTGTAAAAAAAAAAAAAAAAAAAAAGTGGTAAATGTAGAAGTACTGATCCAACTTTCTGATAAAGTACAGCCTCTGAAATGTAATCGATGTACAAACGTAAGCACGTACTCTCTTGGTTTCTCTCAATTTCCATCTGTCCTGTGTGATATGCACAGGGGTTAGCAAAATAAATTACAACAATTACAATAAATTCAAATTACTTCCCACCTCAGCTAACATTGGCTGCAGCATAGATGAGGAGCCTACAGAGGTCTAGTTTGTAACTCCACACCAACTTTCACAGAGCTTCCACTGGAGACCCTCAAGGTTTTATACAATTTTTGTCACACAGAATAGTCCCAACCACCTGGAAAGACTTAGAGACAGACAGGAGACTGGAATCCAGTCCATTCATCTTAAACACAAGAGCAAAAATGTGTATTTGTAAATATCTTGAACTATGCATTTCAGTTTGATATATGGTCACTGGTATGTGATCCCTCTACACAAGAAATGACTGACAAAATAAAAAAAATACAGTTTGGTCATCGTGTGCTAACACAGATAACAATAACTAGCTCTTTAGTCTTTTCCAACAGCAGCTCATCTGGATAACATCTGCTTTGTCCTTCCAATCAGGAAGAAAGAATCTATGAGAGATTTTCACAACTCATAAAAGCTCTGCTTTTTGATCTATAATAAATAAGGAGGACACAGAATACCATAGCTCGTCGTTGCATATATTTGTGGAGTGGAAAGTGTAAAATTTGAACAAATATTGAACTCACTCACGCTGTGATGACTTCAGCACAAAGAAACAGCGTGTGTCAGTTATGAAGTATCATTGTAAAGCTATTTTCTTCAAAATGCGTTAACTAAGATGAAGTTCTTATTGGATCATGTGAAGAGGTTTTATCCTGACAGGTTCTTGTTCACATGGAGATAGCAGTTGTTAGTTTCAATGCTGCACATATTTCTGGAACTTAATCTCTTAAGATTATTTTCCTGGCCACTTCAGTTGTGAGCTGTCTGACTGGTGTGGACTTTTCATCAGATATGGGTATTCCACAGTGGTTATGATCATAATGAATTAGACATTCTGGATTTGAGGTAGACTGGTTTGTCATATGCACTGTGTTCTCACATCACTCTTTATGTTGCATGAAGGCCTGAGAGGGACAACGTTACTCATTTGATTCTAAAAACGTCTGCTCCATAGACTTGCAAAGTAGAGGTAGCTTATATCACACAGTATTATTTATATTATGTTTGGTTCTTTTTGTAGAAATGTCACTCCATAATAAAGAAGTAAAATCAGGTCCAGAAACATTTTATTTTTGAGTGATGATGTGATGCTCTCTGGGTTTGAGGGGAGGTCAGATCAGCTCTGTGTATTGTTGTACTTCCTTTTTGACAGTCACAAAAGTGTGTAACAAGCACAAATTCAATTCAATGTATGAATTTTGAAAGTTGCAACAATCAAATCTAAAAATTGATCAAATGACACGCGTAATGTCAAAGGGAGTGGTAACAGCGATGAACCCAATTGATTCTGAAATTCCTCCCTGCACTACAGGAGGGTTTTCACTCCTGTGTCTGCATGAGGGTCCAACGTCTGATTAACTGTATGCATTGACAGTTCATACACTAAAGGTTTAGTCATTAACCCCAGAATAAATCGACTGGGATAGAGGTGGTGTTTGCCTCTTCGTCTTTGTATTTTCTTTATCCATCAGTGAGCTATTCTTTTTAACACGGTAGCAGTATCCATGATCGTGCCCAGCATTTCACCGTGTGCATAGTTGAAAAAATGTTTTAGACAAATCCAAAGGGGGAAATAGTGCAGGAGAAAGTGGATGTCAGGTGGTGAGGAGATCCAAATGGTGCAGGAGGCGCAGAGAAAGAGGGGATAATGAAAAACACAAAAACTGGAGTAACACATAAGAGCATCAGATATGGACATGACCTTAATGCAGAAGAGACTGAACGATCTGGCAGGTTTTGGAAGGTTGAACCTATATACTGCACTGGTGACTGTATAATAGCATATTAACATATGTTAATATGCAAAGGAGAAAGTAAGATTACATTAATATTAAAGAGTAACAAAGTCCACGGACTGAGGAGGTCTGGTTTCAGGTGGAGGGAGGGGTCAACAAAACATCTGACTTTGACAAGTCCACTAACCAGCTCACGTTAACCATAGTGCTGTCACACCAGGCTTAGACTGAGTGTGCACTTCTGCACTTGTTGTGTATGTATATGGACTGTATCTCTCAATATGAAGAGTGTTGATGCTTAAACATATTTTTGGATTCATGGCTCGTTCTTTTCATTTCTGGACTGTTGTTGTAATGCTGTCTGTTTTGTTCTTTAACTTTCTTGAACTTTTCATTTACATGTTCTCAATTTGTGCTGCTGCTCATCTTGGCCAGGGCTCCCATGAAAAAGAGTTTTTTTAATCTCAATGGGACATTTCCTGGTGAAATAAAAGTAATCAAATGGTGAAACCTCTAATAAACAAGATTAACGTAGAAAAAGATACAGTAAAATCATCTCATAGTATGAGAACAAATATGCTGATAATAGGGTAGAGCCGCTGCTGAGCTTTCCTGGCCAGTGATGCGGTGTTGCTGCTCCAGGAGAGGTCCTCAGTGAGGTGTACGCCGAGGAACTTGGTGCTGCTCACTATTTCCACAGCAGCACCGTTGATGGTCAGTGGAGTGTGCTGGGTGGAGGCTCTCTGGAAGTCAACGACAATCTTTTTCGTCTTAACTTTAAGAGAGAGATTATTGTCTCTGCAGCATGCCAGTTGGCTCACCTCTTCCCTGTAGTTTGACTCATCGTTGTTTAAGATGAGCCCAACCACAGTTGCGGAAACATGTGAAACTGTAGGGACAGCCGCAAAACAATTTTAAAAAACTGCAAGTGATACGCTGATACCTGAAAAAAAAAAAAAAATTATGTTACTTCCCACCTGTGGTAACAGCTAACATGATGAGGAGCCTACAGAGGTCTAGTTTGTAACTCCACACCAACTTTCACAGAGCTTCCACTGGAGACTCTCAAGGTTTTATACAATTTTGTCACATACAGTAGTCCCAACCACCTGGAAAGACTTAGATAGAGACAGGAGACTGGAATCCAGTCCATTCATCTTAAACACGAGAGCAAAAATGTGTATTTGTAAATATCTTGAACTATGCATTTCAGTTTGGTATATGGTCACTGGTATGTGATCCCACCCAGCTCAACGGCAATCTCTTGTCTTCTCCACATTAAGAGAGACATTGTTATCTCTGCAGCACACGTTTTGGCTCACCTCGTCCCTGTAGTTTGACTCATCGCTGTTGCTGATGAGCCCCACCAGTCGTGTCATCCACTAACTTGATGTAGAGGTTGGTGTTGTGTTTTGGTGTGCGGTTGTGGATCAGTAGGGTCAAGACTAAAAGGGCTGAGCACGCATCCATGGGGTGTCCCCCAAGCCACAGTTTCCATTTGTTCACATTAGGTAATCTCACTGGTCAGTGAATGCGATATCAGTTTTATCACAATGCAAATGTCACTGTTGTATTACTCACTTTGAGACAAACCATGACACTTGCTAAGTTTTCAGGTGTCCCATGTTTGTTAAACCATGCCTTAAAGGTCAGAGCAGTATGACTCTGTATGACATCATGTCCATCAGTATGATGTGAGGGTATTTCTCCTACCGCTCATTTAACTGATCTACTGAACTATCACTGATGAATTAGACTGAATGGGACCTCTGTTAGTTTGTGGACCCCAACAATTCATAAAGTGAGCAGGACAGACTTTTGTGTGGTTATTTGCACTACATTACTTTACTGTGTTCTTATTGTGAATGAACCCTTGCTTGTCATGAGTCAGTGCCACTATTCAACCTGGCACCGGTGGTTCCCCTTCTCTCACTACCACTGTTAGGGTGTCATTAAGCAACATACATAACCACTTAAAGGTCTAGTGGGGCTATCTGATGGCAGATAAGACTGAATGATAAGAATGAGTGTGTATGAATGGTTAGCTCTTCAAACTGATGAGCAGTTGGCACATTGCATGGCAGCCAATGCCATCAGTGTATTGGCTGTGTGAATGAGAAATGTAGTGTAAGAGTGCTATGGGTGGTCAGAAGACTTGAAGTGCTACAAGCTATTTACCACTTACAACAAAATTCATCTTTGTCACATTTATTTTTATGTGCTGTCATTTGCTCCAACTGAAACATTTATCTGCCAAATTCACAACAGCCACTTCCCCCAAGCTTGGTGATGAGCTGAATCAGGTGCAAAATCAAAAAGGGTGGGAAACAAGACAGGAGGTAAAAGACAAGACAGACAGTGGAACTACAAAAAAAAAAACAGGAAACACAGAAACAAACTCAAAATTATGACAGAAACAACTGGAGCTCGTGTGTACAACCAAGACACACTGCTACAGATCGATCAAACAGCGCACTGGGATATACATCACAGATGGACTGCTCTACACAGTAAGCGGACTCGGCCTGCTACAGGGACCTGCGGCCCCGCCTGAGGCAGCTTGCTGGGGGAGCAAACTATGCTCTATGTTATATGTAGCACCTTGAAATGTTGAAATGATAATAAAAGATGATTGATGTTTTTGCAGATGTGACAAACTGACTTATCTTTGAAAAGCAGGAGATGCAGAAAACACCTAACCTATGATTACTATGTCCGTCTCATCACTGTAATGTTTGAAGGAAATTCACAAAGCAGGAGTCTTGCACAGTGCATACCCATCATGATATATAGAGTCATCAATGTCTACATTGAGAACACCAGTCTTTTAGATAGGACCTAAACCATTGAGGGGCAATGCCACTAGGCCTGGGTTTAAGACAGTCTTAGGATTGCATGATCAGTGGTACCAAAGACTCTCTGAAGATAACAAAAATGGAGTGAAGACTTTCGTGACCCTGAAGACGATAATAACAATACTGCTATTTAGTCCATATTTCTGTTAACACTAATATTCCTCATTTTATACACTGATCATCTTGACCGTCAGTCAATGTCAATGTCAGTGGGTGAATTATATTAGGCAGCATGTAAAGATTTTGTCCTCAAAACTGATGTGTTAGAAGCAGAAAAAAATGAGGAAGCATCGGGATTTGAGCAACTTTGACAAGCACCAAATTGTGACTTGCAGTACCTTTCAAAAGTGGTCAAGAAGTGCTGAACTGCAGATGAGTTACTGTAGCTCAAATCAGTGGCCATGTGAGCATGAACTGACAAGAAGGTGACCTGTTTTGATGAATCAAATGCTCAAAACACACATTCACACCAGTGTAATAACTACACTCACTCACATATTAGCATGCACATCAGTCGGAAATACAGTCACAAGATACCAAAACCTCTCTATCACATTTTACATATCATTCTCTCTTACACGTTTGCACATCACATTGGTGCTTCCTAGATAGTGCGACCCAGCCATGTTAGCAAGTGACCGGAGCTATGAAAACTAGTTTAAATATCACATTTTAGTACTTTAACCCAAATAAGTTATAGCTTACTGACTTTAAACAACATTTTGAACACATTTTCTTAAAGTATCACTGTTTGTTGGTTAGTTGTTGGCTACTTGTTAAACAACCCTTTCTGTATTTATTATGTATTCAACTTACAAATATTACATATATAAAATAAATGTTCAGTTTGAAACCCACATTACTTGAAACAGTGTTCAAACTATTTAAGCAAATAAAGAAAAATATGTGAGCTTCAATCTGATTGGAGAACAGAGGACCCTGTGTAATCAGATTGATGCTCACAGTGTCATATATCGCCCTGATCGGGTTATTATTGGAGTGAATGGACGGCATCTCTTACCGCTGCGGACGGGTTTACAGTCAACTGAGAACCCAGAGCATTTTCAGTACAGACGTGGAAGTGTATCTTTTGCGTAGTATCAGACACCCAGGGGCGTGACAAATTGACGGTGCTCTGGGATTATGGGTAGTGTAGGCCTTTCCGCTGTCCAAAACATACGAATAAAACTTTATTTCTCAGATTTGAAAGAGAAAAAAAATCATACTGAGGGCAACAACATAAAGCATGAATGTTATTGTTATCAGTGTCACTTAAAAGAAATCTTTAAAATAGTGAAAAAATACTCCCGGGCAGAGAGTCCTCTGTTCTCTAATCCAGTGTTCTTCAACCCTGGTCCTCGGGGAACACTGCCCTGCATGTTTTAGATGTTTCCTGCTTCAACACACCTGATTCAGCTCATCATCAAGCTCGTCATCAAGCTCTGCAGTGGCCTGATAACGAGCCACTCATTTGAATCAGGTGTGTTGGAGCAGGAAACATCAAACATCATCACATTGATGCTCACAGTGTTGTGTATCGTTGTGATCAGGTTATTATTGGAGTGAATGGACAGCTGTAGCCTCTGCTCTGAGCATCTCTTATTGCCACAGACGGGTTTACATTGGAGCCAATTGAGAACCCAGAGCGTTTCATACTGATGTGGAGGGTACCTTTTGCATCAGTATCAGACACCTAGGGGCGTGACAAATAGTCGGTATTTTACGAGTTGGGAATGAATGTATGTTAAGACAATACATTCATTCAATCTATCACGTTCTCACGGGCCTTGAGTTTGACACATGTGATATAAAGAATGGACAGAATCTGAGAGTTCCTTTGATTTAAATCTGATGTTCTAGTCTCTGTAAAAGAATTTGATGGTATATGGTGTCAAATGCAGCTCTAAGATCTAACAGGATGAGTACAGAGATGAGTCCTTTGTCTGATGCCATTGGGAGGTCATTTGTGACTTTGACTAGTGCGGCCTCTGTGCTATGGTACACTCTACATCCTGACTGGAAATCCTCAAATAAACTGTTCTTATGGAGAAAGTCACACAGCTGATTAGCTACAGCTTTCTCAGGTATCTTAGAGAGAAAGGGAAGGTTTGATATCAGTCTGTAACTGGCTAAGACCTCTGGATCTAGAGTGGGCTTTTTAAGAAGAGGTTTAATTACAGCTACTTTAAAGGACTGTGGTACATATCATCTGAATGGTGAAAAAAAATTCACCCGCTTCACAGTTATCATAAATTAGCTATAGAGACAAAGTCAATGTCTGAACCATTTCTGCTGTGAAGTTGAACATTTTAATGCAGACACTTATATAGATTGACTCACTTCTGCAGCCTGTCTCAAGTGGCTGCTTGAGGAATTACAGTTTGTTAGCACCTCTGTGTTGGCTTCATTTTTCAGCACTGGATGTTTTCATTTGGCGTTAACTCATGCCAGAGCTTCTTTATTTCTGAGCTGAGCACCTCCCTATTGGATCAACAGCAATGTCAGAGCTCCTGGCGTTAAGGGTAAAGGGATTAATTATTAAAAAAACACTAAACATAGACATTTTCCAACCTACTACATACACCTTTTCATGGAAATGGTGACCCCTGATGGCAGTGGCATCTTTCGTACAGCTACCTCCAACAAAGCAAAAATAGTTTAGAAATGGCTCGAGGAACACAACAGATTTAAAGCTGACTTGACCTCCAGATTCTCCAGATCTCAGTCTAACTGAGCATCTGTGGGATGTGCTGGACAAACAAGTCTGATCCATGAAGGCCTCACCTCACAACTTGCAAGACTTAAAGATATAGGACCTACAGGTCTAGCGGAGTCCAGGGTTAGGGGTCAGGGTTATTGTAACATTTGTCCAGAGACTGACTAAAGATAAAAAATAGTCTCATGGCGTAATCTTTACAGAAAAGATTTATTAATGTACACCACCCTTGTTAAATCAACCAACAAATCAAATAAGATATATAAATAAAACCCCAGTTAAAAATGAGAGATTTGACTTAAATTCTTAAAAGTTCAGTATGTTGCTTAAGCACACCTTTCATTAGTGGACTTATATAGCTATATAGCTGTTAGAATCTGTTTGTTGTTTGTCAATGTTATATGAGAACAGAATACTGGAGATCACAAAGCCCTTCTTGGTGTGTACCATTAAGTCATCAGGATTTGCCACTGTCCTATCTTCCATCGACAAAAGTCAACTTTTGAAGGGCGGAATCCTACATGAAAGACGCTGCAGAGGTTTTTGGTCAATGATTTCCCGCTATGCTGTGACCTCCCACACTGGAACTCCCCCAGGATTACCGAAGCATCATAAAGGGGAATCCTCAGATTCCATCTCATCTGTGTGATTTACTGCAAGCTCAACAGAGAGGTTGCTGTGGTTGCTCCACTCATAGAAAGATTAGTATTAAGATAAGTTGCATTCCTCACGCTCATGTCAACTTCAGTAGTTTCAGATAACATTAAGGAAAAACGTGAGTCAATCTATGGAACATACTGTGGTTCGTAGACGCGCCGCTAAAATGGAAGCTCAATTACGCGTCAGTTAATAATTGAGACACAGAAAATGGCCAATAAAAACAAGTTATATCTCAACTTCAATCACTCTTTGTGAGAAAGACTTGTTCTCATAAAGAGGAGAATTGACTGAACTGTGGAAGTTCAGAGGAACACTGTGAATTTTCGCTTTTATGAAAAGAAAGTGTGGTGGAAAACGGTTGTTGTTGCATTCAGGTTTATTTGTCATGGCAGAGAGATAAGACAAGCAGCGCTATCTTGGAAGCCCCGCCATGACAAATGAACCTGAATGCAACAGCAACCGTTTCTCTCTCCCTATCTCTGCCATCATTTTGTTGCTGGCCACATGAATCTCTTTGTGTGATGAAATTAGTCAGCTTTACAGACTTGAGAAAATGTTTTTCTTTTTTTCAATTTTCAGGTTCCACCACTTTCAACATATACAACAAAAAATATGTCAGTATGTGTGTAAAAATGTTAATTCAGCCATTTATTTATCATGCATCCAGCTTGTACAAACTTTCCCAAAAGCAGTGAAGAATAAAACAGCCACGAAATGCCAGACTGACTATGTCCTATTTGAAAAAAATCATTGGATTTCATTGTTTTTGAACTTTTTAATAGTTGATTTTTATCATTTACAATTCTTTAAAAACTGTTTCACAGACAACATGCTGTTATTTTTACTGCTACTAAAACAGTCTAAACTGATGGAAGTCAAATATTGACTTGTAAAATAGATTGAATCTGGCATCAAACATCATCAGCATCCAGTGATAGAGGTGACATCACATTTAGTGATGATGATCAGATGTAATGATGAAATGACAAACAAAGTGGGGTGTGAAGGAAACCTTTGGTTTGATGAACAGTTCTGTCAGAAAACACACTGCAGACCAATGAAAAGCATGAAAAAATGATAATGTATGGTTCATTTACATCAACCAAAATTCTGCTTTATCTGAATATTTGATCCTTTCATATCTTTTGTCATTTATCCGAGAAAGTTAATATTTTCTACATGGATCTGATATTGTCTTAAACACATCAGCAATTAAAAAACTAATACTCTGAGTAATTTTTGAGAAAAATACTGTAGTATTTACCTTTAGTTAGTATTTAATATATTTTAGTAAAGTAAATACAGCATAGTATTTTTAACATTCATTTTAGTAGTTGAGTATTATTTCACTTGTATAACAGTACTTCTATTTGGTACAAGTTTCTCTTAACTCAGACTTTTGTGAATATTGATGACTTTAACTCCATGAGCCTTCATGCTCAAATTCTTATTTATTCATCATGGCATGTAGCATGAGTATAGTGATATAGGTTGCTGACTAATAGCAATGACTCAACAGTTATCTGTTCAGGCCAGCGCCACTGGAAGCCAAATCAAAATGACAATGCAGTCATCATGATAAACTGCATCCTTATCAAACCCTATTAGACGGCTCTCTGATGATGTGATTTGCTGTGACTGTTGACTATTAAAATCAGCTGGCCTGTCACAAACAGACTGTCCCTTTCTGACACTGTGTGCTTTCTAAGAGCTGGGTGGGTTAATGTCAAGGACCATCAGAAGACCAGCTGAGACAGTGAACAATACAGGCTGCTAAAACCATATGTGGCAAAGTCCCGAGAGCCACTAAAACATTTTGGAAAAGGGACATGTGATCATCTGAAACAGGTCTCTGTTGGCTAAACATATACTTTGATTAACTTTAACAACCGCCATCTGATTTTTGCAGATATGCCCTGCTTCAGATGGGAGCCAACTGATGTTGTCCACAGCGACTTAGTCAATAGATGAGTCCAATGGCTGAGTCGCTTGCCAAAGAGTCCTTCAGTGTTAGTTGGTGAGGCAGAGTAGATAGTAACCCTTCACTTTTTCCCCACCCACATTTTCCTAGCCCTCCAAGGATGGGCAGAACAGATGTACCAGATGGGTTTGGCTCTGTTCAGAGCTCTCAGCAGCAGAGGAGGTGAAATCCATTCTACCTAACTCAGTCCATGAACCGAAAGCAGGCAGAGGGAAGTCTGTCTTCAACAGCTCACTGATGATGGTCACTTGGATGGGAGCATCTCTGCCGGCCTTGGGCCTCAGGACTCTGAAATGATTTGCAGAAATCTTCTGAGATTAACAAGAAGCTCACTTTTATCCACAAAATCTTCCTGTGATCCATTCTTCAAGACGGTTCCTGCTGTTTATTTCTTTTGCTTGACTTACTTTTAACAATCATCAAGTTACAAGACTTATCAGGGATTTTCACCACTGTGATCACTGTGTGACTGTGACCCGCATACTAAAAATTGTGACTCTTCTGGATTAACCAACCCACAAAAAGTAAAAGGAGACGCTAACTTTGAACTCAAATAAACCTCCTTTTGTATGGACTGACAAACCCAAGCCACCTGAGAGAACTGTGAAAGGGAGCAAATTTCATAAGGATATTCAATCAAGAAGGCTTTGATCATGGGTCTTTGCACAAGCAAGTCCACCGTCACCCTGGATCCCAGCGCTCACACCCTGAGCGCAGACCGGGCCAGCCGTGTGGCGGGGGAGGGAGTCAGCCCTGAAGGGACCCCCATTTTGGATGAGGGGATCCTAAAAGTTCAGCCCGTCAAAAGCAAAGCTGATGGCGGAGGTGGAGGAGGTGGGCCAAAGAGTGGTGCGGCAGTCAGCCAAACCGCCAAGGGCTACCTGGAGCTGGGGGGAAAGGGAGGAGTGGAGGGGGAGGCACAGACATCGCGTGAGGCTGAGGAGGAAGATGAAGATGAGGATGGTGATGAGGTAGAGGAGCTGATCAACTTCTCAGACAGTGAGGGCAGTCTCAGGAGTGAGTTCCTGGAGTAGAGAGGGAGAAGGTGGGAGGTGAGAGGGTGAAAAGAACGGAAGGGGAATTATAAAAGATGACAAAGACGTATGTTTGTGTGTGTTTTTTATGGGATTGCTGAATAACATTAAATAAATCTCATTTGGAACTCATTTTGTTTCATATTATGATTCATAATTTGTTATATAATCACTGCTAAACTATGTTTTCATTACTTTTATACTCATCATGCATCATCCTTTAAAAACTGTCCTCTGTAAGTAAAGTAGATTAATTGAGCATCTATGATTTACCTGTCACACATCCACCCATCCATCAGTTTTATTGCACGTGTAACCTACATCATATCTGTAGTCAAACAAGACAATTGACATCATCCCTGTGTCTCCAGAGCTGTAACAGGTCTGGGACATGTTTAGCTTAGCGAAGCAAAAAGACTAGCTCTAGCAGCCTGTATCTTGCAGTGTCATTATATTAATTATTTATTTTAGTTAGTCATCCATGTTGGGGAATTTTGTTTACTAAAATTACTTCACTTATGTAATTACTCAACAGCTTAGGTGATTAATTTAATCAAAGGTACATTCCAACAACGACAAAGCCTCCGCACTCACACAGCCAAGCCTGTCTCCTGGAATATAGGTTTATATACTACTCTTTGCCTAATATATTATATTTACATCATTTCCAGTTAACCAAGCATTGTGTTGACCCAGTGAAGAAATCAGTGGTCTTGTGGGGCCACAGGGGTGTAGCATTAAAAAATGTAATAACCCTAACACGGTTCATACGTCTGTATTTCTTCTGTATCAAATACGTGTAGTAGTAGTAGTAGTAGTTAAAATACCATTTGGAGGATTTAGGTAGCTTGGGTCTGGTGCTCTCTCCCAGACCAGTACCCTGAAAACCCAAACATGAAATTGTATCCATTCCCAATAAGACAGCAAATGCTGATGTAACAGAGCATCAATCAGTAATGCATTAAGATCGAGTTATACTTTATTTGCGTGCATAGCAGTGAGGGTCAGTCAACTTATAGCACTAATTTCAGACCTGTCTGTTCACCACAGTAAATGGTAAATGGACGGTACTTTTATAGCGCCTTTCTAGTCTTAACACTCAAAGTTACACTGCATATCTCATTTACACATTCTCACACATTCATATGCTGATGGCATTAGCTGCCATGCAAGGTGCCAACTGCTCATCAAGTTTAGGAGCAAACCATTCATACACATTGTATATTATCTGTCTAATCTTTATACTATATTGTACTGTGATATTGATACATTGTTGCAAATCTCACATCACAATTCTTGCTTGTGTTTAGTGAGGCAGTTATAACTACACAACATAGTGTTTTTAAAGTTAGAAGTGATAACTCTCACTGCACATTTGTAAAATGTAATGTTGCATTAACAGTAATCAGAGTCAGGGACTGGGGTTAGGGTTAGCGTCTATAGCTGCACCATTAAAAAAAAAAAAAGAAAAAAGAAAAACGTGGAAGGGGCACTTGAATGTGACTTGAATGTGTTTGGGTTGTGTATAGACAGCCACTGACCCAGTTTCCCCAGAATTTCATAGTGACTCAGTTTCATCACCAACTTTTGATGACTCTGCTGCAGTGGACACACAGAGGTGAAACTGACTCTTATCTTTTATCTCTAACACATGTTATTACTCATTCACATTCCCTGGTATTTATTCAGAAACATTTTCATATTTGCTGGAAAAGGAGGTTAACTTCTGTAATAATGTGATTTCTGTTGCTAAGGCCTCGTTAAAACCCCTTAACTTTATTTTAGCAGCACCATCAGATCAAATATGACCTTGACCAACACTTTGGTCCATGACAAGGTGTCTTTAAAAAACTCACTTGCATCAGATTTGCCCAGATGTTTACACTCTACACATGCAAGAAATGTCAAAGTCTGATTTATTATGCTGTAACATTTACTTTTTTGATTTTTAAAGACTCCTTGGTTTTCACCTCTACCACCTTCCTTCATTGGCATGAATTTGAAAATTCATTTCGATCTCCTCAGCAACACATTCTAGTTCCTTCTAGGGGATCCTAAGGCGCTCCCAGGCTAGATGGCCTATATAGTCCTCCCAGTGGGATGTGCCTGGGACACCCCCTACTCCTTTGCTAGGGGCAGCGACTTGCTCCCAACCCAGGAGGTGCTGACTCCCCACCCAGTCACTTCATACTCGGCTGCAAATTGCCCCAGTGAATGCTGAAGGTCAAGGTCTGATGAAGCCAACAGAATCACATCATCTGCAAAAAAGAGATGTAATCCTGAGGTTCCCTAACTGGACACCCTCCTCACCTAGCCTGGCTATATCACAAGTGAGATAGAGTCTGGGAACCACCTAGTCAATTTCTCGTCGGGGAGGTGTGGTTAACGACCGCCCATCGCCGTTTAGTGGGCGTTACAAATGTCTATCATTTGGCAAGAGAAAATTCAACAAGAAGGAAAAGCTGTAATTTTTTCCCAATCTGGGTAGCCATTTCAAGTCTAACATAGGGTACGGTTTGTGAATTGGTAGCAAGAGAGGTGTCAGTTCACCTCCTGGCGGCACACCTGGGTACCAACCCTTTACTGCTCCCAGGGAATTGCCAAGATCTTGCCAAAACAACAGGGTGCAATCCCATGAGGGCAGTGTTCATTTTGAGCTGTAAGTTACAGTCTATCTGATCTGAGTCTATTTCACTAGTGGTACCAAGCACCCAAGCTCCTTTCAGTGTTAGTACTAAATTCACTGAGACAAGCTTCGGATGCGGCAAAGTGGTTTTACTTTCTAAGAAAACCACCACAGTTATTTATCTGTTGCATCACCTATGTGAGAAAAGCTTTGTTTATCCTGTTTGATGTGGTAATTAGTAAGATTTGCTGTTTTTCGTCAATAATATTATCTGCTTGAAAAAAAGTGACCTTTTGGAGTTAGTCTCGTTATTTCTGTCACATAGCAAATGGCACAGCTTGAGGGGAACATGGTTTTCCCTAGATCTACTTTTCTTTTTATCTCACTGAACAAAGGTTACTGTGGAAAACAAAGTACCACATGTATTATTTTCAGCTTGTCAGTGGAACTCTGTATGAGGTCTGAACTCACTCTGTCACCCACATTTACATCAGGTGGTAATTCCTGGAAGATGTATTGTCCTGTATCGAACAGGATGATGTCATATGTGTTTATTAACACCACAAATTTGTCAAGCAGCCATATTTCACATTTTGGGCTCTGGTTCTGGTCCACAAGGACACCACCTGACATGGCCTATTGTGGCAAAGAAACTGAGTTGTAAGCCATGTGCACAGCATGGTACCTGCTCTTTTTTTGTCTTCTGTTATTGACGCTAGAGGAAAAGGTGTCAACACTACAGACCCCTGATTGGCCAGAGTAGTGTGGCGTAGTGAGTGTGTGATTGAGCGAGCCAGAGAGTCACTGTGAATGCACGCGCTACAGAGGAAAGACCGAAGTAAAGTTGCTGTGTGTTGTTTCCCATCTATTAGAATATCAGCACAACTGTGTGTTTCCTTGCTAGCAGTCTTCGTTCCCACATTTGTGAGACAGTGCAGCCAAACAAAGTGACATTGTTTAAATAAAAATAAAAAAGTACATAAACCACCAGCTACAGGCCATATTTAAAACAGTTAGGTGACAACATTACCTTCCTGATGAGTGGGGGCTTAACCGTAAGTCCCCATGTTAGAATGTCTAAATTCAAAGCAGAAATATATACATGTTTACAGCCTGTCATGAGGGTGGATTTTTATAGAACTAATCTATGCGTGGACGCTTTGATTGACAGGTGGGTGCTGTCACAGGTGGCTTGTTTGAGCAACCAGACGTCATTCAGCCTGCATCAAGGCTGACCACCAAGATGACGACATGCAAGGCCACCACACTGAGCTTCACATACGGCTCTTCAGAAATTTGTGGGTGATGGATATGATGTCCAGATTAATACTGTCTATGATATAAACACAAGATTTGTGTCTTCAGTCTGGGTGTCTTGCTGCAACGTCAGAAAGACAGAGGGCCTTTTACATGCTTGTTACATGTTTGGCCCTGGGGGGCCTGTTTCATAATCGTTCTATGGATACAAGTGGTCTCTGACTGAAATGGCTCAAGGAGTGACTGTAAAAAGGACTAAAATTTGCCTAATTATACTTCACCTGTACAGAGGACTAATGTAGTGACAGAGGACGCCATGAGTTTGCAGTCAATAAACTGCAGAAGATGAGGTATGATACTAGTTTTCCTCTGCGTAGTGACGGCCAGCCCTAGACAGAGATTAGGAAATGCCGCAACAGTCATAGCAGTGAGATTTCACTGATAATTGCCTATACATGCAGTATCAGTCTTGCCACCATGATAGTGTCCTGTTGAGTAAAGTTATTCTGTGTGGGAGAGAGCATGGACAAAAAAAAAAGAGAGAGAAAAAGAAGAGGGATTCCCCAAAATGTCATGCTGGTGTTTTAAAAGCTGCAAACCTGTCGTCCATCCATTGACAAAGCATCAGGCATTTAACACAGTAACAAGTACTGTACAACACTCAGAAAGCTAATACAGGTGCAGACAAAAACACAACCTAGCTAATATATTGGAACTGATATATAGACTAGAAAAGTGATTTATACATTCAAAGAAAAAAAGAACATTACTGGAATCTATCTTCTTCGTAAACTAGGAAAAAAATTCATTAGCCATGACTGGGTCATCTACAAGGATGCTGCCTCTCCTGCTGCTGTTTCTTTTTGTCTCTTCAAATCAGTCGACACCGACACAGAGAACGACAACTCGACCTTGCAAATTGAGCGAGTTCACTAAACTTGTAAATTTGATCGGAGAAGATGTGAAGGTAAGGTGGAAGAATTCTAACAATGTATGTCACATAGATTACAACAGTGTTTTGATCCAGTATAGCGGCACTTTTATTGTTCCATTTTTCAGCTCTTTATTTTTCCAGCTGTTGCAGTTGTAGCACAAATGTAAACACTGATATTAGTATGTTGATATATATGTGCAGTGTTTGAGTATGTTCAGGGTGAAGCATGGTCTGGCGGGTGTTTGTGGGTGTGCGTCACTCGTAAATCCAGACTAAAGCAATCAAAAGCGTGTCAACGCTTGAAGAGCCCTTTGTAGCAGTTAGTCAGCAGCACTTTAGTTGGAGCCGCTGATGCCAAAGCTACTGGTGTGACTGTTTTAACGTTGTTTCTTGTTTGGATTGACAGAACTGTTCTGAGAACTGCAGCTCAGTTCAAGACACAGTAAGTTGATCTTCTTCATTTTTTTCCCCCTTGGACACATTCAGTTGCTCGAGCTCTTTATCTCAGCACTCCACCAGCTCTGTTTCTTTGCTTCATCACTTTCTCACAAAGCTGTCTTGTTTCGCAGTAATTTTTTCAAGCATACCTAGAAAAACCATGATAAATACATTCATGGGTTTATCTGTTAAACAAAAGAAAGTCTCATTTTTAGTTTTTACACACAGAATGTGATGCAGAGTCAGATCAGAAGCTAATAATAATGCTATTTTTACTGTGTGAAACTGAAATATGAGAGAGGATTGTTCTTGTCTTATGCCTGTAAGATTTTGTTGCTCTATTCTGCATTGCATAAACACACTCTCTCACACACATACAATGACGTGACAACTTTACCACTTCCTTTTTGCTTGGCTGTTATCTCATCTGAACCAATTTTACTTATTCCTGCATAGCGGGTAGATTCACTTTCCTTACATTTCTGTGCAGAGCTAAATAGTTGTTCCCTTGCGTCTCCCTCGATCCACGTCTAACTGGGGAAATATATGTCTCATTTAAAATGAATTTAACTATTTAATTCATAGTTTTTAAAAATGAAAGTGAAAGGTATTGATCATAACAAAGAAGGCATTGGACCTGGTTTGATCATGTTTTCCATTATCTCTATCTTTTTAGGACATCCGCTGCACGTGTTTAAACCTCACAATGACGACGGTAAGTAAGTGGTGTGTGTTTTTGTGTATGTGACAGAGAGATCATTGATAATTTCTGCCGGAAAATGATCCTAATACTTGATGTGCATATATTCCGTCACATAGTGTGTTGAATATATTAACACCATGTATGAACTGTGACACTTTCAGGGTCAGATGAGAAGACAGATTATTTGCAGCACTGAGCATCCGGTTTAGAGATACATCATGGGACATGTTGAACTTCGTTTAGCACAAAGACTGAAAGCAGATAGGAACTGCTAGCCTAGCTCTTTGAAAAATATACCTTCAGCAACTTTAAAGCAGTCCCATTTTTCCCATTTGAATTAGGGAATAGAGCCAATTCCTAAAGTGTGTGCAGGATCTCAAAAGTATCGTGATTGCCCATTTTATGTCAACTAGACTAGACTATGTTTGTTTCAATGCTCGTATAGGAAAACACACAATCCTTTTTTAATATTATTGTCCAAATAACAAAACAGAATATATTTACACCAAGTATTTGATACTGTCACACTTTTTTTCCATTTAGCAATGTGGCATGTCTTAAAAAATAAAGTCACTGTGACCAAATAATATGTATCATCAACAACATATGCCCTTAAAGTGTCATTGTGTGTTCTAATGTTGCTATGTGTTTTCTCTGGACAGGAATGTGCCTTTCGTGAATATTTTGAGAATGGCCTGTCGAACCTGACAACCCGTTTTATGGGAGATACAAAAATGTACATCCATACTGTGAAAAAAATCCTGCTACACTTGATTGCGAACTGTACGGTAAGTGATGGATGCTTGATGATTCACATTTTTTGTAGAAATATAATAAAGAAATTAAAGAAAGAAAACTATACATCTATACTTTAACTGTACTCAGGTTTGACATTTTGACAACCTGGCACTAACATATCAGTAACAGGTTCCTGTTTAATGACAGTGAACTATGCTATAAATGTCCATAAAACAACAATGAGAGGCTAAAATTCTGTGTATTCATTTAAATACGCACACACACACACATCCAGTCATTTCATTTATTGTTAAGATAAACATTCATGTTCATGTGTTTCTCCCTTCAGGAAATAAACTTCTGTATGCTGAAGGTGGATTTCACGGCTCTCGTTTCACCAAAAAGCTTCCACGAGAAACTGCATAGTGCGATACAGCAGATGAAGAGCAGCGCAGCACATCTTTAGCAGCCGTCATCATGATGTCTCTACGCTTCAAATCATGTAGTTTCTTTTTGGTGTTTTAAAAGTCAGCATTGGCGTTCTGGAAAACAGTCTCTCAATTTAGAAGGCATTATGAGATTGGACTGGACAATTCTGAAATGTTTGTCTGGATTTTCATAGTTCACTGTACGACATATGTAGTGAAGTAAAGATGAACCACAATTTTTTTTAAAAGTCTATAAAACTTGGACAGGTTGGAGGATTTCCTGGAAAGAATCGGACTTCGATTAGCTAATGAAAAAATGAATGAATGAAATATCAACAGGATTAGGTACTCAAGGAAGAGCTCAGTATCTGATTGTGACTAATTTATCTAATGAACATGCGTCATATTTGATCACTAAACACTGGTGTAACACTGATAACCAAACACATCAATTAGTGATTGGTAAAACATCAATTCAACTCTCAATGTGCTTTGTGACTGACATGTCTGACAGGAGAACCTAGATGATTTGAACCCATTTGTTGATATTAATGCTCGACGAGATGTATGTTTGCAAATGTATTGTTTTTCACCTATTATTTATTTTATTTATTATTAATTTATCATTGTGTTAAGGTTAAGTTTAGTCTTCTTTGTCTCCATATGCGGAGAAACAGTTTGGAGTTGAACAATGTAAAATGAGAATTAGTGTATGAAGACTGAACATTGTCATCCCTTTGTCATCTTGAACTCAGTGCCACACAAATAAAATGATTTCTCTCATTAATTCAATATGTTTCCCTTTTGTCTGCATAATTTACTCCTCATCCCGTCTAGTATTTCTGTTAAAGGAGGCTTGGTCAAGCTCAGCCAATTTCAGAATGCAAGAGTTTGCAAAGATGATTTGATGTTTAACCCTACAGTAGATGGAACTGTTTCAAGAACCAGAGCTATTTGGTAGTGATATGTCGATCGTGAACGAGCTGGTTCAGAGAGCTGACTCGTTTATTCTACTATTTGTTGTTAAAGGCTTTACACTTTTCCTAATAGTTCCCTTTGGAGCCACGAATGCAGCATTTTTAAACCATTCTTCTGACGCTCACAATCTTGCAATATCACATTTTTAGCTTATAACTAGTCATGGATGCATGTGTGCTACACGCTGCCTGCATACCTGCATGAAAGTGACTACACATCACACTGTGTTGAAACAACATTTAACAAATTTATTTCAATTTCAAAAATGATTTGAGATTCCACCACTAGGAGGTCGTGCACCACTGAGTACATACAGTTTACCACAGCTGGAGAACCAGTGGTCTGGAAAATGACAGAAAGAAAACGGCATAAAAATGGCATGCAGTCCTGTGAACAATGCGTCTCCATCAGCATCTCTGAATTTAAATCATTTCTATTTGAATTTGAATTGCTTGACTTGAATTATTGCAAAAAAAGTTCACTTGAATCACATAATATGAATTTGAAGTGTTCGATTTGAATCATTGCATTGAAAAACTGAATCTGAATTGTAATTTGAAATTGAATTTATTAGTTTGGAACTGAACGTTCAATTCTCACAATTCAATTTTCTGTGACAAGCATCAGGGTAGTTGAGGCAAAGCAATCAGCTTTGGCCAATCAGCACCTTTGTATGTGTGTGCGTGTGTGTGTGCCACAAATAAAAACAGTCGGTAGAACAGTCACCTCATGTACAAAGACTCAGTCCTTGCTGCGGAGGCCCAGACCTGTGGCTCTTTCCTGTTTTACTGTTTTCTTTACTGTTTTATAAAATAAATACTAAAAACAAATGTCCATAACAGCTCCAGCTGCTGTGGCAGGGCAGTAGTAACTGTCCCAGACACTAGCAGCTGCCATAGTACACACACACACACACACACATGGTTTTTAGAAGGAACAGGGAGGAAGAAAGGCTTTAACGGTTTCTGTTTGGATTTGTTTGTTTTTGGTTTATGTTACTTGCACATATTTGAAATAAACTGAAGTGAATTGTAAGAACTGAGTGTTCAGTTCCAATAAATTCAATTTTAAATTATAATTCAGATTCAGTAGTGGGTTTGTATGAGAAACTTATCCATACTCACCTGTGCTGTGTTACCTACAGCAGATGGCAGTCAGAGCCCTGGCCATTTGGAGACAGTGCTAATTTGGAGGTAAAGCACTGCTGTGGATAGAGGTGGCAGAAAAATGTTTTATCCACATGAAAAAGGTGTGTGTACACTATATTCATATTTCCACCTCTTTACCTTGTTGTCAGACAGCCATCCGTGATGATTATTATATGTTCTTAATAGCAGGAGTTTATTGGAATACATTTTAAAATACATTTCTGGTTGATGAAGCCATTCCATATGTCCACAGTGACTGCAGACTCCATTCATAAACCCATTTGATTGTAAGTAATGGTGACTAAATCCACAGTCCTGGTACTGGTGAAAAATGGCTGTGAGTGTAGCTGAAGACAATGAGGCTTCAACACACAAACCAAAAGTTTATGAAGTTTGACAAAATTATCATTTTGCTTTGTAACGTTTCGCCACGATAAACAAAGATGTAATGTGGAACCAGAAAATTAGTTTTTAAACTCTCAAAGACACAAAGCACAAACTCAAGCGCCACGCAGACACTGGACCGGCAGGTAAGGTGAAACAAGTCTTTGAGAAGTTCGGGAGAGATGCATTCTGTACAACAAATAACCATTGTTAATGAGAGAGAGTGCTGCATAGTATGTACCCTTGATCAATGAATATGACAACTATTCCATCCACTGATGAGCTAACTGACACACAAAAACTGCAAAATAATCTTTAATTTCCAAGAAATGCACTCCTCTTTATGCATTATTACATCATCGGCTGCAGTTATTACATTTTCAAAGGATGCCAGTAACATAATCTCCAGCCAATAATATAATAACTTTAATTACATTATTGACAAAATGTTATTACCTTATTGGCTGACAAACTTTATTATGTTATTGGTTGCTACAAGATCTATTTGGTTACTCCTATGTAGTACATTATGTACCTGTTTGTAGTGTGCTAGTTTTCAACGGATTAATGTGGATTAATGTATTTGACTGCCAAAATATAAATATAAGGGGTCCCTCCTCTTCTGCAAAACAACAAGTGAAGGTGAGAAGTGTCCAGCATTCCACACTCAATGTTTTGACCATTAGGAATGCACTATTGAGGCAACCAGTACATTGCATTTTTCAAACTAGCAAGTTTAAGTATTGAGGTCTGCGAATTGAGACACAGTCACAGGGACAGGCAGGAAACAGGGGACACAGAGGAAGAGGGGAAAAAACACACTTTTTTATCACTTGATTTGTCAAAGTGAGTCTACTAAAGCCTCATATTCAACTCTGCTAGACTTCCACATGACTTTACCCTGAACTGGGCCTGATTTTGTCTCCATTCACTGACACTGAAATACAGAGTAAAATACATAGTACATACGGGCATTTGTTTTAGGACATGAACACATGTGAACATGTTACCTTGTCATCTTGTCTGCTGCCCTCTATAGGATACAGAGAGAGAGAGAGAGAGAGAGAGAGAGAGAGAGCGAGAGAGAGAGAGAGAGAGAGAGAGAGAGAGTTGCACACATGAAAACATTGAGGAAGCAGGAACTAACACAATAACAGATCAAATAACGGACAGCGTCAACATCAAACTATGCAACCACCACCCAGAAAGGTAAAGTAACTCATGTACTCGTGATGTTTTCCATCAGTTGCCTTGAGAGGACAAAATGCCGTGCAGAGATAAGTGAGCTAGGTGAATTCTCTTGATCCGTTGGAAGTGAAAGCATCTGTTTGCAAGTACTGAAAATGTATTTTGGCTCATTATGAGAATGGCTTTTCTTATACATGTACCGACTGTTGAATGTATTTATACATACTGTAAACAAGTGGTATGTGAAGATGATTTATGTGTGTATATTGGTATCTATGACATTTGAGACATATTAGAGATTACTTCCTGCATTGCAATCAGAATGAAAATTTAAGTTGAAGCAACCTCTTATTTCTCACTTTGTTGATGCTCCTACTTTAATGACAAAATATTTGTCCTTCAGCTGCAGAGCATGAACAGTTCAGTCAGGTGGTTGTCAGTGTTTATATAATACTGATTGTTGGAACCAATTTTGACACTTTTGATGGAGGCTACCTGCTGTGAGATTTTGAGCTGCACAGTAGCTACTTGCTACCTTCATGTTCTGTATGAAGTTATCATTATCATGATTTATCTGCCCAACTACAAAACAAATTTCTGGTGAGGTAAAGGTCATGTGAAAGTCCATTAAAAATATCATTAGTTGTGACAGTATGAAGGTATAAATACTAATAAATAAATACTTTAAAAGTAAAAGTATCAATACCACAGTATGGCAGTACTCTGTTACAAGTAAAAGTCCTGCATTCAAAGCTGTGCTGAAGTAAAAATGACAAAACATCCAAATCAATAAAGGCAACATCCGTGCCCAGGAAAATGAATTCAGTGTGTGCAAGTGCCAAAAACTGCAGTTCCTCAAACATCCATTTGAGGCTGGCTCCAGAAGTGAGTCAGTCTCCATAAGTCCCCATGTTCAAATGTCCAACTTCTCAGCAGAAATAAACATGTTTACAGCCTGGTACAAAAAACAGTTTTGGTCTCTATAGCTAATTTCCCTGTTCATTCAGTGGACAGTCCAAAAAGACATAATATTTGACATGTCTCTTTGCATGTGTGTGTGTGTGTGTGTGTGTGTGTGTGTGTGTGTGTGTGTGTGTGTGTGTGTGTGCAGGTAAAGGAGAGCCAACAGGTGAAGCTGGTGTTCTCAGAGCAGCTCGGCAAATTGCAGAGCAAACAACATCAGGACACCGAGCTGCTGGAGGAGATCAGGTACAGCACTCTGTGTGTGTGTGCCTCACTGTACTGTGGATGAAATCCAGAGACACAGAGCAATCGACACAGAAACAGGGGGATCATGTTGAATCACAGATCTGTTGATGTTACTCATGTCATGGTTCCCTGTGTCCCTCAGGTCCTTCAGTAAGCAACGCGCAGCGATAGAGAAGGAGTATGGTCAGGTGAGTGCACAAATCCTATTCTAGTCCACTATCAGTCCTCTTACTGGAACTCTTTATTTTGTACTGGAAATGCTCATCATGTATTGATTTGAGGTCCCATATCAGTACCTGAGTGCTGTGATGTTGTTTGTTGCCTCTTGTGACACTCCCTGTACAGTGTGTGTGTCTATGTGTGTGTTTACTCCTTTTTGGGCAAACTCGAGAAAAGGGAGAGCTTTATGTATGTCCTTGCACCATGGTGGGGAATGTGTCGCGTACATGTGTGTGTCCACACTAATGCTGACAGATGCATTCCCAACTTCACATGAGAGGAATAAAGAAAGGGCAAGGGTTTCCCACAGAACTCTACAGAAAATGCCAGACACTTCATATCATCATCCAGGGATATCAATCAGTTTAGATCATAGTTTCATCATCAGACAAATTTTTATAAGAAAAATTGACGTACTTTCTACAGGCATGCTAGATATTCGGCGAGGCTGCACAGCTGTGCTTTGAGCTAGATGCTAATTTAACACAAAGCACAGCTGATAGAGACTAATGGGAATGTCATAAGCTGCAATAGTAAGTTCACTAACAAGGACTACGCCAGTATGGATTTAAGTTTGAATAGGTTTGTTGCATGTTATGGATAGGATGCAGGGGGTCGAGGGATGGAGGGATGAGGGTTGAAGGATGAAGGGATGAGGGCCGAGGGATGAGGGGCTGAAGGTAGAGGGATGAAGTGCTAGAGGATGGGAGGAGAAAACAGGGTCGTTGGTAGATGGAGGAGTTGTAGGTTGACCGGTGATGGGAAGAGGGGAGGGAACATGGGAGGATTTGAGACTCTGGGTGGGGGAGCTGTCTCTCTGTGTTTCTATTCATTAGAGCGCTGTGGTTCTTGTGTTTGGATCTGAATCTAATGACAAACCAAATGTACTCCATTATGAGGCATTGCTAGTTGTTGGATGTAATCATGGGTACACGTCACCTACACATCATCACTTTTTATGAAAAAGCTCCATGTGGTTCGTCACACCGAACAGTCAAAGCCTCAGTAAACGTCTTTCCTCGGCGTTGTGCTTTTTCAGGCTCTTCAGAGGTTAGCTGTCCAGTACCAGAAGAGAGACTGGCAAAGAGGGAATACAGATGCTATCACTTCTGGGTAACTACACACACATACCGCACTTTCCCATGTGACCTTTTGTGTTTCACTTAGGGTGATTTTTAGAGATATATATATAAAAAAAACAACAACAACCACTAGGCAGATGTATCTGACGTCATTAAGTTGCGTTGGTTGGTCCTAACTGTCCGTTACATTTGTGCACCTTGGAGAACATTGGCAAAGCTCTGTTATGACACATGACACCTTAGGAGATAACTCAAGACAAATAACCGTTAGGCCTGTTTTAGAGTGGCTGAAGCCCCCCCTAAAATATTCTTAAGCTCCCCTAAATAGTTTCAGCTCTCATCTGATGGAGACCTAGCCTTTTTGGGTACGCTTCTGGACATCCAGGCTAAGACGGGCAGAAACGTTTTATTGGTGTGTGTGCGTGTGTGTGTTTCAGGAGTGTTTTTGGAATGTGGCGCTCAGTGGTGGATGCTACAGCTCAGTCTGCCGCATCACGACTCGCTGCTACAGAGGAATACCGCCGACTGATTGGACAAGCTTCCAGAAGTCTTCGCAATGCAAAAGACATCCGAACTAAAAGAGTGAGAAAGCTGCACACAGTATACACACACTGAAATATTTACCAAAGGACACCAATGGATGAATGAATCATTTTGCTGTGTGTGTGTGTGTGTGTGTGTGTGTGTGTGTGTGTGTGTGTGTGTGTGTGTGTGTTAGGGTCTGGAGCGGCTCCAGAGGGTACAGGGGGAAGTGGTGGATGCTCTGCGGGAGCTGCACAGGATCAAGAAGAGTTACCATCAACTCAGTCACATTGCCAGTGTTGCCAGAGAGAAAGCTGCTGATGCACAGACCAGGTCAGATTTCAAATCATGAAACAGTTCATATGTAGTTAAAAGATCTGAGATGTACAGATGTCTGTGAAAGTTAGGCTGAGGGGGACTTTCAGAAGTGTTTTCAACACTTTTAAAGGGGGTGAACAGAGACAAAGAAGTAATGTCTGTCACTATGTTAATCACAGACTGTCAATCAAAGAAGCCACACTGTTAATCCTGCATAACTTTAAGCCTAAATATAATGTGAACAGGTGAGTTGTATATAAAGTCACCCTCAGTACAGTTGTCATAATTAGCTATAGAGACCAAAACTGTTTTTTGTAGCAGGCTGTAAACATGTTTGTTTCTGCTGTGAAGTTTTAACATGGGGACTTATGGAGACTGACCTGTTCTGTAGCCAGCCTCAAGTGGACGTTTGAGGAACTGCAGGTTTTGGCACCTCTTTGGCACATTCTGTATAAGCTATAGGTTTAAACTACAGGAAAATCTTTTGACTGAAGTTAAAATGCAGTGCAGTTGCTATTTAAAACTAATGAGGACGTGGGCAATAAAAAACACTGATGCTAATTTGTTCTGTGACATAAAGGTCCTGCTACACCAGAATAACATCTGAGCTCAGCCTCACATGCTACCCCTGTAAACACAGATAACGGGGTTCAACCAATGTGGTTTATTCAGGCCTGACACCTATTTTATGTTTTGATTGAAGCTGTCCACTAAACACTAAGAACCGCCTGTATTGTTTTTAAAAATGTCTTTTAACATCTTCTATGATATCATTTTTCTTTGAACTTTGAACTTTGTCTTCCAGAGCCAGAAAGAGTGAACATGGGATTTTCCATTTTAAGTCAGGACTACATAAGATGGCTGCTAAGGTATGAATCTGAAATGGGTTGTAAAAGAATAGCTAATGATACAGACCAAAGCAATACATTATTATTATATTATTATATTTTGTCCCATAAATCTGCTCTTCATGTGGAAATATGAACTGCTGGCTAACTCTCTATACTGATAAAACAAGCTTTGACATCAGAATCTACAGTAATTCAGCTTTCTTGCCCTTATTTGCCACTAATGGGCGATACTTACATATACACACCATTTCTGATCATTTGTAGGTACAGTGTATGCTTTTGTGTTACAGGGTTATTGACACTATGTGACTGATTAAGTGTTAACCAGAGTGACGACCTTGTAGAAAGAAACTGTTCTTTGTGGTTTTTGTGAAAAATATATTTCTCTGTTTGGCTGCAACATGTTCCACTGCAGAGGCTTTCAGTATGAGAGTGTGTGAGGAGTGTGAGCATTGTGAGGTATGGGAGGTGGGGCTCTCCATTGAAACCTTAAATGGTTTCAGGCTCAGTGAATGGAAGTGAAAAAATATATTTGATTAGTTATTAAAATAAAATTGCATAGCTGAAAAGTGATTTGGGGCCAGTAGTCTGATTTGGAGAGATGTCACAGTTTTTCCTGCTTTCTCAGAGTCAGAAACTAAACAAACAGCAATATTTGACTATTTGAGTGTCTATGAGATCAAATAACTCACGATCTCCTGTGCACCCAGGGATTAAATGAAACCTTCAAGACTGCTATTAGTGCCAGACTTCACCAAATTTGAAGTGTGGTGTTTTCAGGACTTTTAGACCAAGCAATAAGCTAAAAGAGAGTGATTTGTGTTACACTGGAAAACATGCGTTTCTTTGTGTGTGTGTCCAGCTCAGTGCCAGGTTGAGAGAGTGTGAGGACCGTTTGACTGAAGTCAGAAACGAGTATCTGCTGGCGTTAGCAGCAGTGAACGCTCACCACCAACACTACTATTCTAATGACTTACCATGTATTATGGAGGTAAAACACACACACACACACACACACGCACGCACACACACACACACACACACACAGGGGGAGAAAAGGAAGTTATGAAACATTGTGTTGTGTATGTGTTGTGGTGTGCTGAGTTGCTCTGCAGAGTGCACAAACAGACGTTCAGGATTTTCACTCACAAGTTCTGTTTCCATCTGTTAATGATGAAGTTGTCAGTGTCTAACAGTGAACTGCTCAGAGGAGACTGATCTATGACTTTATATCCAAAAGGAAATAAATTACACGCTCACATATTTTAAAAAAATCTTTCATAACCATGATAGTTGCATAAGATTGTAGTTTACTTTTTTTTGAGAGAATTCTTCTGCATTGTACAGCAACACTATAAATGACAGTACCATATACTCAGGAGCTCAATTAAAAATTTGTATGCGCAGTGTGCAAAAAGTATAATTTAAACAGAGTTTGTCAAAATGCCATTCAGTCAGGCGCAATTTAAACTAATTTTAAATGAAAATGAAATGACATTAAATGAAAAGTGACTCTTGTGCTGGATTTCCCTCATCAGCAAATGGACGGTGATGTTTATGAAGATCTGAGGAGCCATTTTACCCTGCTGTGCAGGACAGAGATGGACACCTGTCTGACCATACACAAACAGTACAGCAGGATATGGGAGAGTGTTGCTAAAGTATGTGAGTGTGTGCGTGTGTGTCATATTTTCAGTGTATTGATTTATTTAGAGATATGAGTGTGTTCAAACAGAAAGTTTAACTATGTTTCTCTGTTTCGATGGTCTGGCCTTGAGGGGATCTTATGTCACAATCACAGAATTATCATAACTATCATAACTACCAGTTTCATTGATCAAACCGCTGACGGCCATACTGGATGTTCTCTTACAGGCCTTCAAAAGTCAACGTGTGTCCAAACTTTTGCCAACTGTCTGAATTTTAGACATGCAAAGTATCCCACAGTGGCTCCTCAGAAACCAGACATTTCTCACCTTGTTTCTAGAGGGGGTGGGGGCAGAGGGTTATAGGCAAGATGACAGACATGGAGAAAGCAGGAATGTTGAGACACAAATGAAACAATAGAGAAAAGGGCGAAGAAGAGGACCATGAGAGAAACGTTAGCGGAGATAGACGTCTTTTTGTCTGCTGGCACGAGTAGATTTCAGAGGGAGCAGACATTTACAGAGGGGAATTCAACACATGGACCAAATGTCTGAACTAATGTAGCAACTAAGTGAAATCTGAGGGGGTGGCGGGCGGCGGACCCATCATGAGTTGTTTTCTACAAAATGTGAGTGGGTAGAAAGATTTTACCACCCAGCTCTCCGTTTATTTTCCAACTTAAGAAAAAAATGCTGTTTTTCTTGTGAGAATAGTGAAGGAGGAGTGTGTTACTTGCTGCCTGGTGAACGGTGATGCATTGCTCTGTTATCAGGTGACCAGAGAGAGAAACGTTCTGCAGTTTCTTCAGGAATCTGTCTCTTTCAGCAAAACACCAGAATTCACCTTCCAGCCAGCTCCACGTGACAAGGTGTTTGTACATCTGTGTGTGTGTGTGTGTGAACTCTGTGTAGGCAACATTTTTGTTAGTGGTAGATTGGACTCATCTAGACCAGAAGAAACATACAATGAAATTTAGTTAAGTGTTGTAAAAATGTAAAATTCATTTTGAAGTCATCAAAAACAAACAAATGGAAAAACTCTCAAGACTTCATCATCAAGTTAACCTTGTGTGTTACTGAAATGAGTTGAATCAGCGATTTCCGTGCGTCGGCTGAGAGCCCAGGACTGAAGAGCAGAGGGATGTCTGTCTCTGTTTCCTGCAGGTGTCTGCTCTACAGGAAGTGTGTGCTGCAGAAGCAGAGGGATGTCTGGTTAAGGAGGCAAAGAAATGGGCTACAAAAGCTGCTAAGGACTACAAGATCGTCACCCACGGAGAGAGGGTGACACATTTTAGTTTAAAAGTTTGAGAATGTTTGAAAAGCCAAGATACTCCTGATACTCATGAACATTTTTGCTTGTGACATCTTGAAGTGGGTAAAACAATCAGCAGCAACAACATCACATTAAGATTTTAAACTTTTGTAACAATAATGTGAGTGGTGCAGTTAGTGCAGCATTCAGAGCTTTCATTGGACTGAAACATTCTGGTCTCCGCAAAATATTTAGAATTCTATTTTCTAACTATATTCTAACAAGACATTTTTGTGAATGGGTCAGATCAATCTGGAATGGGATGTTGTTTTCATCCACACTATAAACAAAAGTATTATCTGAAACAAGTAATAAAACAGTGACATGTCACTTCCACTCTAATAAGGAACATAATGTATATCTCTGCCATGTTTCTCCAATTAGGCCCTACAGACGTTAGAGAGTCGGTTGAAGCTGTTGTCGGGGGAGACGGGGCTCAGTGTGGAGCAGAAAATAGCGGAGGTGCAGGACAGCGTCAGGAAAGCCAAGGTACTGTTTTTGATTGGTTTGTTCCACTCAGGAAATAAAAAAAATGTGAGTTCTCACAGTGTTTTTTTTTTCGATGATCTGTTAGCATTCTGCTCTCTCTCAAAACTGTCAAATCATTTGAGCAGCTGATGACATTTCATCGCTCAAGACATTCAACACTTTAATTTCAATACATGCAGAGAAGAAAAACTCCCCTCGCTTAGTAAAGAGCTGCCTTGAGGATTTGCACAGGTAAAATCGGAAAAACGTTGCATGTTTATTTGTATATGGGAGGTGGAAAGTATGCAAGAAGGAAATGAAAATATATAGAAATAGCTGCTGCAGCAAAAGAAAGTGTGACTGTTTCGACTAACAGACGGAGAGATGGTAAGCGATAAGGCAGTTTAGGTTTGTCTTCCAGTTATGACAAAGAATATGTGGAAAAAAATAATGAAAAAAATAGATAGATGTGAAGAAGGAAACTTCACATGAGGACTAAAAACCACAGACATGAGTCAGATTTGTAGTAGTAACACTGAATAACAGCTGTACAGTTTCTAATGACTGACTTTTTTTGGTGAATTGTTATTAGCTATAAATAATGTGACAGCGTTCTGTTTTAGAGGTCTTACATAAGCTTTAATTATTCATCTGATTTGAACGAAATATGAACAAAAACTAGCTTTGGTGCGTACAGAAAGTGGCTCAGAGAGAGCACACAGGCCTGTCATCAAGTTATTAGTAAAATTAACATGAATTAGCTATCGCTAAACTGACCTGCCACTGGTGCTGTTTGTTGAATAAAAATGAGAAGCTGCCAGTGAGAATAAACTAATATTTATTATTTTGTACAATATGTTTGTGTTGATTGTTCTGTACACGTGACATCCATTGCATGTCTGTCCGTCCTGGGAGAGGGATCCCTCCTCGGTGGCTCTTCCTGAGCTTTCTTCCACATTTTTTCCCTGTTAAAGGGTTTTTTGTGGGCATGTTGTAACTTCCACTTATACCAGCAACATAGATCATAGCAGTGAACGTTAACTGGCGGCCCGCGTCCACATCCGGCCCGCCATAGATTTCCATCTGGCCCCCAGAATATTACTGGATTCAAGAAGAGGACATAGTATGTTTTGTACTTAGTGTGTCATACTCTTGGGGACAAGCCAACCAAAAGGCATGCAAGCTTTCAGCACCACGGAGAGCAGGCTTCATGTCACCAGCGGCCTGGATGTCAATCAGTTCGCCTCGTCCAGCGGCATCACCTTCCCCACATTAGCAGTTGACAGCCTAAAATATTGTGGTATATTTTCTTAGAAGCATTTCATAATATTTCATTGTTCTCTCCTGATGGCACAGTTGAGTGTGAAGTGTATCTGAATGACCTTTTGACTTCTTTCTCTGAGTGAGATGTCGTGTTCTCATTTGATAAAGACTGAACTTTTGACTTCTCTTTCTGAATAGAATATCATGTGTCATGAGTTATGAGTTAAGGCAAAGTCAGCTGTGAAATACAACAATAGGTGTTGGTTCCATAATGTGCCATCCTTGATATGTGAAATAATGATACGAGCATCTGGCCCTGAGTATGATGTATGAAGCGGAGATGATGGACTGTCTCATGTTCTTCCTGTCTCAGCTCAGCAGGGTGAAGGCTGAGGCCCGTCTGGCTCTGTTGTCGGACAGCGTCTCGGGAATTGAACTGTGGCTGCACAACGCCATGAACCAGGCAGAGGAGGAGCTGGAGAGAGAGAGACGCCTCAGCGAACAGAGGAAGTCTACTGAAGACTTTTCAGTATGCAAACACACACACACACACACACACACACACACAAAACCAACCTTCCTGAATTTATAGGCCGCTCTGATGGCTCAGTGGTCTGACATGGTTGTGACACAGTTGCCTTATCTTTCTCTGCCTTAAATTAGTATGCAGAAACACTGTGCATTACTAGGCCACCAGTCTCCCACTGGAGCTCCCCTAATTGTGCAAAGGAGCTGAGATGGAAATTGTTCCCCTGCATGTTGACTTTCTCCTGGCCAGTAAGAGGCATAAAAGCATATTGTGATGGTCAGATAATAATGTCAACCAAGTTAGATTTATGATAAAAGCAGCACTTAAAGGATAAGGCCTGCAATATTCTGTGGTCAACAAAAGTATCCACTCTGTGGTCTTTAACCCCAACACCACTGCTTTCTCCTCAAGACACACAGTGGGGATCGAAAGTTTGGGCACCCCAGGTAAAAATTTGTACAAATGTGTATAAAGAAGCCAAAGAAAGATGGAAAAATCTCCAAAAGGCATCAAATTACAGATGAGACATTCTTATAATATGTCAAAAAAGTTTGATTTTATTTCCATTATTTACAGTTTCAAAATAACAGAAAACCAAAAAATGACATCTGCAAAAGTTTAGGCACCCTGCAGAGTTTATAGCATGCCCCGCCCCCGTTTGGCAAGACCTGACAGTGTCATGGATCGTTCACAATCATTGTCTGGAAAGACCAGGTCATGTCAATTTCAAAGGTTTTAAATGCCCAGACTCATCTGACCTTGCCCCAACAATCAGCACCATGGGTTCTTCTAAGCAGTTGTCTAGAACACTGAAACTGGAAATAGTTGACGCTCACAAAGCAGGCTATAAGAAGATAGCAAAGCATTTTCAAATGCCAATATCCTCTGCTCGGAATGTAATTAAGAAATGGCATCAGGAACAGTGGAAGTTAAAGCAAGAATATCAATATATCAATATCAATATCAAAAATATCAGACAGAACAGCTAGCAGGATTGTGAGAAAAGCAAGTCAAAACCCACGTCTGACTGCACGAGAAGAAAGGGCAGCGAATTTAGTGAAAAGAACCTCTGTCCAACTGTTAAGCATGGGGGTGGATCAATCATGCTTTGGGGTTGTATTGCAGCCAGTGGCACAGGAAACATTTCACGAGTAGAAGGAAAAATGGATTCAATAAAATTTCAGCTATTGGACGCTTACTTGATGCCATCCGTGAAAAAGCTGAAGTTAAAGACAGGATGGCTTCTACAAATGGATAATGATCCTAAACACACCTAAAAATCCACGGTGGATTACATCAAGAGGCGTAAACTGAAGGTTTTGCCATGGCCGTCACAATCTCCTGACCTCAACATAATTGAAAATCTATGGATAGACCTTAAAGGAGCAGTGTGTGACAGACAGCCCAGAAATCTCAAAGAACTGGAAGATTTTTGTAAGGATGAATGGGCAAAAATACCTCAAACAAGAATTGAATGAGTCTTGGCTGGCTACAAAAAGCATTTACAAGCTGTGATACTTGCCAAAGGGGGCAGTACAAGGTATTAACTCTGCAGGGTGCCCAAACTTTTGCAGTGTAAATGATGGAAATAAAATCTAACTTTTTTTTGACACATTATAAGAATGTCTCATCTGTAATTTGATGCCTTTTGGAGATTTGTCCATCTTTCCTTGGCTTCTTTATGCACATTGATACAAATTTTTACCTGGGGTGGAGAAACTTTCGATCCCCACTGTACATCTTTAAAAGCAACACAAATATAGTCAACTATGCTCTTTAGATATAGCCCAGTAGAATATGGAAGATATCTTTCCTGATCATGTCTTCCTGATGTTTTCATTGTATGCTTCTTTTAGGAGGATGAGTTTGAGCTGACTGATTTTGAAGACTACGATGATGAGAATGGAGACATCTTTGCAGATCCAGTGTCCGCATCCGGAGTGTGTGTTTACCCTGCAGCCTGCAGGGTTATCTACAGCTACCAGGTAGTGATTTTGATCTTCGGCCTTCAAAAATATTACAACACATCTTTACTCAATCTTTCACAAATGTTGTTGTGGGAGACTTTAAAGACTGGTTTATTGAGATTTTATCCAAAAAAAAAAAAAACTTATATCAAAGCCTATATTAAAACGTATATGTTTATCTAGGTTCTTTCTGTGTGGGTCTTGCTGCAGTCATGACAATTTTGTGAAGTCATAGGCCAGAAAATGTTGAGAAACTCTGTGTTACATAACCAAGAGGGAGGAAGATGTTAAAATCATGTCTGCTAGTTTGAGCTATTTAGAAATATAACTCTGACTCTTCTGATCCTGTTAAAAGCATGTAGCATATTGTGTTTATGTCACACATTGTTCTCCTCATCTGAAATCAGTAGGACCGGCTCAGGGTCAGAATAGATACAGAACGTTGTATCTTGTATTTTTCAGGAAATCTGGAATCAGTTTTGCAAACGTGTTCTGTCCCATGTACTGTGTATACACACAGAGCACTGCAGTGCAGAATGATAGAGAAAGAGAGTTTCTCCAAATGACACATTACGTCCTGCAGGCGAGCCAATCGGATGAGCTGTCAATCATGGAAGGGGAGGAGCTTCAAGTGATTGAGGATGGAGACATGGAGGACTGGCTGAAGGTAACAGCTGCTCTGCTGAGTGTTGACATACAATACCAGGACAACATTAGCCTTTAAAGGGACAATTCTCTAATAATAAAATAATATTTATCCATTTAGATAGATTTGGTGTGTGTTGCTGAGTTTTGGAGACTTCAGCTGTAGAGGTGGCAGTTTTTTGCACTTCACTTCACAGACACGGCGGTTGCCACTTGGTTAGAATATAGGCTATATCTATTTTTGTTCTTGGTGTGAACTGTACCAAGAAAGGTTAACATTGTTTTTTTCATCCTCAAACCGTGAGTACTGAGTAACCGAGTGTGTTTTTAGCATCTGTCTGTGCACACGTCTCGCGTCTCTGTGCAGGTGTGTAACTCGTGCGGTCAGGTGGGGTACGTTCCCGAGCGTTACGTGCAGTTCCTGTGTCTACCAGCAGAGGACACCACTCAGCTGGACAGTTCTTTTAGCTCCACCTCTTCCATTGGGAATAAAGAGAGGGCAACAAGCAGAGGTCACTATATGTCAGTATTCACATACTGTATGTGATGTGAGGTGATGATGTCATGATAATAATGCAGTCTGACTTGAATCCTGTGTCAGGTGTAGCCAGAGCTCTGTACTCCTACCAGGCCCAGAGTGCAGAGGAGCTTTCCTTCCAGGAGGGGGCGCTAATCCACCTGATACGCTGCCGACATGGAGAGGTGTGTGTTTTGTCTACCAATCAGGGATGCACAATGCAGACTTTGCAGATGTCATCCCATAACCAAGTGTGCTCTGATGAATCATGGCTGACATAAAGTGACATCAAGCTGCCTGTCAGGTTTTGGTATCAGAAACCTTCTGGTTCAAGAAGTATTGGCCAGTCAGGTTTGAGCTGCTGGTAAACGGTCCAAACGTGGGGAGCAAAAGCAGTGGCTGGAATCTTGGAACCCATTGACTATCATCTGACGAACATTTTTTTTAAAAACTTTTTATTAACTTTTATATTGTGTGAAACAATCCATTTGTAGACATGGTCTCTCAACTCCAACTTCTTGTATCTGAAGTTGCTTATTGGACAGTCAAGAAGAGGAAGTTTTATCTGTTGTCCAGTTTGCTGACTACACCAGAAGCCCAGAAACATTAACATACGACAGGGTAAATAGCTGAAGGGTTCAGAGATTGTTTTCTGTGCTGTCTGAACAAGACTCACCCATGAATGTCCATTGACTCCTCGGAGAAACAGGAGTTTATGGGCGAGAGAGTTTGGTAATTTGGGTTAGCCTTTTCCAGAGCTTCCAAATACACTTTGCCAGCTTAATTAGCAGATACTGAGTTTAGAGTTTTCTATTCAGTGGTCATCATATGACAAACGTATGACTGAGTAAATTCTAGTCACTGGTGAAGACCATGAAACGTGGACCTTTAGCGAGTAAGTGGACATTGAGGTAGGTCATTTTTTGTAAGGAATCAATAGTTTCATGAGCCAGTGTTGGAGTTGTTAGTTATTAGTCATGTGATGTCTCTTACTTTATTATCAGTGTGACTGTTTGGTTTTGCAGGTGGATGATGGTTTTTGGGAGGGAGAGCTGAACGGACATATCGGTGTCTTCCCATCTTTGGTGGTGGAGATTGTCCATGATGAAGGGGAAGAGGAAGAGGAGGATGAAGAGGAGGTAAGACTGTTTTCTCTGTATGGATTGACTCATACATCTTATTGCCTGTCTTCCGATTGACTTTTGAACTCCTCTCATTTTTTCTCCAGCCTCTGCCCACCCCAACCATGCCTTGTTTCTCTCCCCCTATCACAAGTCCTTCTAACCCTGGCTGTAGTTCAGCACTTAGTGCTACTCCTCCCAGCGGTGTGGAAGACAAACAGCAGGTCTTTCCGCAAAGGCTTGGGGACGTCACAATAGGTGAGTGCTGTAATCCAGAGTTTTTGTCATTTTATCAGCTTCCGTTCTAATGTCATGAAATGTGTAACTTAACGCGTACATCGGTGTGTGCGCCATCCCGTCAGACATTGGCAGCAGCAGCCATAATTCTCCAGATCTCTCCAGCAGTCCAAGACCAAGACCAGTATGTGCCCTTTTCTTTATGATGATGGTGAATGGTGAATGCTAAAGAATTGTAGAAATGATCCTTGAACCAACACATCCGTGATAACCTTCCTCTCTCTCCTGTGGACTCTAGTGTCGGGCGCCTCCTCCTCCTCCAACACAGAAACCTTCACCTCAACCTTGAGACAAAGTCTGAAGTCACTGTCAAGGTTCAGATAACTTGTATTTGTTAGATAGACACATATGACACATACTTCCTTCAAGTATCACTGCTTCAGAACAGCGGTACAATGCTCTATGTTAGCAGAAAACAACTAGTTCTAAGTGCATCAGCATTTCATGTACCAGTGATAAACATTTACATTTCTTGAAGGAATGTTATAAGAATAAGAATCAACCAGTTTACACTAATTCTCTTCCATAAAGAATAATGTATTACATCTGCATAATGACTTTATATTACATTATGAGAATATGTTTTATCATTTTGTCCAGGAATGAGGTTTTTGTTTATATTCCATCTCTACAGTATAGTATTATTAAGTAGTATTACCTTGCATTTATGTCAAAGTAAACTGTTTCATCTTGTGCAAAACAAAAAAAAAAAAGTGAATGTCCCTGTTTTGTATAACTGTGTTTGTACTGTACCTGCCTCATCCTGCGTGAGAAAAGTTAAAACAACCAAAGAGCTCCAAAAACAATAAGAAGGAAAACCTCTGTCCAACCGAAGAATGTTACATATGTGGGACTGTTATTAATGAATACACATTGTATGAAAAAGGATGAAATAATCAAAGAAATACTTGTTTGACTCAAAGTTCTTGCGGTTCTTGTGTTCATTATTCATGTTAATTGCGCAGTTCATCAGTTCTGTTACTGTTATAAATGATACCATCCACTATGACTATTCGCTTGGTTTACTCAGTGATAGAAAAGGTTTCCTGAAGGTAAAAGGTTGGGAAGCACTGCATTCTATCAATAGAATGGCTATTTATATAGCACGCGGCTGTGGTATTCAGCTCACTACTGACCGGATCACTGACTGATGTCATGTTGTGATGTCATTAAGCTCAACAAGGACAAAACACACACTCACAATAGTTTGAAAAGCATAGTTCTGTTATTTTATTTCACTAGAGTACATTATTAATTAATTACAACTGCATATTTACAAGTCTCTCACATCATGTGCATTATCCTGTACATGTATTGCAGATACATGTATTTAGAGTTTTATTCGACCATTTATTGGATTTATAGTAATTTATGCTGAATAACGAGGTTAGAGGCTTGTTAGCTTTGCTTCAGTGTGCTGCTGATCGGTGCAATGCTTGGCGTCTCACCATTTTTGTATTAACACTGAATTGTTTTCTTTACATTGTAGGGCAGCAACATGACGTTTATGTTGCAAGCTGACCAAAGTGTATTTATTAGTGGTCCCATTGTCATAAAACAAAACAAAATGAAACATTATGTATTTTCATGGGATACACACAGATACCAGCGTTTGTATTATGTGTCAAGCTAAAGCAGAAATGAAGCAACTCAGTTAGTAACTGGAAGGAAACTGGATTTGCCCTGCGTACTCTTCTTACATTCATACTGTTGCTGGTGTAGAAACCTTTGTGTTGATTGTGATCCAGCCTTTAAGAAGCGCCTGTTCTGCTGAAGGCTTCATAGAAACACATAGGAAGTTCTGAAACACTGCCGACATCATTCAGAAAATAACCTTCCATTTTATTTCATATGCATCTGCAACATGTCTCAGTGGAATCAAAAATCCTCTGCATAGGCTTTTCTAATATTACTGTAGCCACATTCATTCTCCGGAGACTTAAAACAAAGCATATACATTTAGCTGATAAATGTTCCTTTATCTTTAACGCTGATTTATAACTCAGCTAGCCTCTGAATTAGTGGCAAACGTATTCAGTTAGTAACAGTCTCCTGACTCTTTCAAAGGACATTGGTTATTTAGAAAATTGTGCTATTACTTTACACAATTACCAGACACATTCTTAAGGTATAAGATTTTGTCAGCTGCAGGCATATTTGTTGGTTTTAGCAGACTTACAACACTACAAAATCAATTCAGAATGTTTGTTTTTCTTTAAAAATGCTTAAACACTTTAGAAAATCAGATCTTTTCTACAACTGGAAAGAAAGGAGACAACTAAAATTACTGTGGACTGCGGATGTTTCAGTGGATGTCTCGCAGTGCAACTTTAGAACTTGTCTGGATAGTTGCTCCATGTATTAGCCATTGATCTCAGATGTTAAAATTAAGTTGGAGACATTCAACACAAAAAAATCCAAACCACACAAGTGCTGTTTGTTGGAAGGAAGATAAAATAGACACCCGCTTCACGTAGATCTGTGTTCAATAATGTAGCTGATAGTTCCACCATTAAGACGTCTCATATGTTTTTATGTGTGTGATTCTATATTTGCAGTGTTATGCACGTGTATGATGCATGTATTACTTCATTGTTAAATGGCGTTAGATATAGTGCATAAATACAAAACAACATGGTCCTCATTGTACACACTTATTTTTCTGCAGTGTATTTTACAAGATTACACACACACACATACAGTGTTGAAAAGTAACACCTGTTGTTAATAGAATACATATGTGGAGGGTGACACAGCAGTTTAGGAGCTTGTTTACTGACGTGATGAAGCTGAGTGATGGAAATACACTCGAACATGTGAAGGTGTCCCGCAGAGACGATCTATCCTTACACATCACACTTTCAAAAACATCCAAAACAGATCATGAATTTATCATGAATGATAAATATACTGTAGAGGTCTGGGTAAAGATGCTGTACTGTTTTTTTTTTCCAGCTGAACAGTGTTTTAGGATGTCCTCTGATTGGCTCTAGGTGTCACAAAGTCAAACAGACAAGGCTGCAACTTTAAATTTTGGGGGGGCGAATGAAAGACACAGTGAGAGGAAACTGGGACAGCAGACTACAAACCTCCTGGTTGGTTTCCCATGAAAACCAGGAAATGAAGCTGACCTTTGACCTGAAACCTTTGAACTGTGTCTGGTAAACTCCCTCTGTTTTATCCAGAAGGAGTCTCCAGGGCCACAGGCTCAACTTAGTGGGCTGAATGCCAGCAAATGGAAATCTTAACAAACACAGACTCCTGTCTAGAGTGAAATAGAGTCACCATGGTGTCACATAGAAGAGGGACACTGGTACGCTATGCGGAAATGCAATTCTGAAAGGTTCTGTTTGCTCAAACTATATACATTATGTGCAGATTTTCTCACAAGAATTTTTAGTTACCTTTGCTATTTAGGTTAAACAAAGGCAGATGTCTCAGCCTGATAGAACCAAAATGATCTGGCCAATCACTGTGGGTAAATCATTTTAAGCTAAGCTGAGCAGACCCTTTGAGAATTGTCCTTGTGCAGGGTATAATAATATAGTGTAATAATAGTAATAATAGTGCCCCTCTTGTTTTTGAGTATTTGTAGTTATGCACAGTAGTGTATTAGGGCCACTGTTAAGAAAGAAAATATTAAGAAAAATAGGTCAGATTGTCTTGTAATGATAACAATAAAATTTGTTATTATGTTTTACAATTAAATGTATATTATACATTTTACCAAAAAAAATGTTGCTTTGGGAACAAAATGTCTTTTGATTAGACTAGATCTCAAGACATTTGTCTTGTGAATATTTGACTCTATTCTCAATTTGTTTTTTCCTTACAGTGGTCAACACTCCATTGTAGTTCTTAAATCAACATTTCTTTTGACCTACATTGCATGCCTTTCCTTCAACACTGCTTAATCTTTAGTGCACATGTTTGTATAACAAATGTAAAACATACATTCTAGAACATGTCTTTATTTTGTTGTTGCAAGGTGTACAACGTCCTTATTGTAGTAGTGTTGTATGAAGAGAGACATAGAGACATACTGTATATATCCTTTATGTATATCATTATACACCTGTGACTATGACAGAAACTACAGGTCTTATTACCTATAGCCAGGTTGCTCCAGTCTTTCAGAATGGATAGTTTTGCAGGTATCATAGACACTAATGTTGTTTCAAGTTGTATAATGGACTTGGGGGACAAATGGAGTGTTATAGTCAACCATGTGCAATCCCCTGTCTTTTAACTGATGTGAAAGTTTTGCGTTACGTTAAAATTCTCCACTCTTTTGCAAAACACATATTATAATATAAAATTCATTATTTGTTAAGTTTCACAGCTTTTATTTATTCTGCAGAAGTTTCATGTGTGTTTCATATCTGTCTGAGAGTTTCACATATAAAACTCCCTCACTATCATGCCATGGCATGTACAGTAATTAGTACGTCTATGGCTGTACTTGTCATCATAGTTGTGATGTCTTGCTGTTTTGCAGTTTCTTCAGCATTACATTTTTCTTGAGCACATGACAAAACAGCATGAGCCGAAAGAAGCGTTATAATAAGACTATTAAAAAGCTGTTGTATTATTAGGACAATTTCAGAAAAATAAATCAAGAGTCTGGGAGTCGAATGACTGATTCGAGCAAATGCCATATATTTTACCAGTGGAAGTACCTGATTACATTAGTGATAATGTTGTATGTACTTGTTATATATGGTCACATCAATGGCTGTTGGTGCTGTGTTTGGTGGTGCTAAAAATGCACTTCCCCACCTTTATATGGGTTATATACTCATGGTCAGTCTCTTCACTGCTATAAAATGAAGCACAGAGGGCAAATGGCACTCCCAAATATGGAGAAAAATGAGGGACGTTCGGAATAAAAAGGCATCCTGTAATTGCCAAAAGCAATTAGAACTAGAAGCAGAACTTGTTTCATATTCATCTGGGTACATCTCGATTTTCAAAGTGACTGTTGGTCCTCTGTGTTGTTAATTTGTAGAACAATAAATGGGATTAGAGTTTACCAGCCCTTAGCACCTTTATACATCAATAAATAATCATGACAAATCAATGTTAATCACACACCTTTGATTAAATACTCAAATGTAACCAGTCTGTTAGCAAGTCAATTCAACACCTAGACGTTAACTAGTGATCAGTAAGTCATTAATAAAACAATTAGTCTCCCGCAGTGGTTCTTTTGTGGTCCATATGAAGTTGGATATATCAAATAAGATTTTTTTAAAAATCATAACACAATTCACAATGCACTGGAAATCATATATTAAATCAAAGACTATTTTCTACTAACGCTATGTTTACATGCTACTGTTTGTTTCTATTCATTTCTGCATGGTATAAAAATCTTCATCAAGTTAAGTCATTGATTTTTTGAGCCATACAATTTGTGTGGATTTAGGCTGTCGAATATTTCTGCAGATATTTATGATTCCAAGATGATGTATCCTATAGTTTTGGTGATCCCCTAAATTTTCCTGCAACACCACCACAGAATTGATGTTTGTGATTTTGCAAAAGACTGCCATGGAATTTGGTACAGACAGCCATGATTAATGAAATAACTTATTACATCCTGCTTAATTCTAATTTGTTTATGACCATATAGCTGCACATGCTAAACCATGTTGGCCATGGAGAACACTGTCATGTTGACACCATTGCTGTGCCTAGGTACACCATCACAGAACAGCTAGCATGTTTTACATTATGTTGACAGACAGGCTCGGACTCTTACGTACTCCACAGAAATGAACATGAGGTCAATGGCTACCAAAAACAATTAAAAACCTAAAACCCGAAAATGGTTCACAGATTGGTTACTCATTATGTAAAGCATATGTGATTTGTGGGAAATGGTGAAAACATGCAACATTAATTGTATCACTGTTTAAATCTAGCAGTGGAAGAGTATGTGAGTCAGTCAACTAGCTAGTCTATTCACCAGCCAGTCTAGTCTCACTGCAACACAGTCACTGCAGCGGTTTGGTGATTAAAGGCAAGTTCATAATTACTTAATTTTATTATTACTATATTTCCTTTCCTCCTCACTTCTGTCTTTGGATTGTCAGAGAACAGTATGATATGAGACTTCAGATTCTCAGACTTGTTTGTCCACCATCTTCTCCAACTCCTCATCCACCCTCTCTGCTTCTTCCACCTGCATCACTTTGCAGTCTCTAATATCTTCCATCTCCATCATATCATCCTTCTCTTGGCTCCGTGTTGGCCTGTTCTCTGCTTCAGAAGTGTCTTCAAGTTGACTTTCAGTTTGTCCAAAACCTGAAATCGAAACATTTTCTCCCTGACCAACTGTTGGACCAATTCCTGCTTTTTCTGATTTAACCACAAGTTCAGTCTCTCTTTTCTGGTCTTTTATTAAAGTAAAGGATTCTTCTTCCTCCACCATAGTGACAACAGAAAACTCTCGCTTGCTGTCAGGACTGGCTTTGACGATGGTCACATTACTTATTTTGCTCCCTATTGGTGAGGAGGGAGACAGTGGACTGGAAGAGGAGAGAGGCAAACTACTCAGTCTGTCTTTAGAAAGCTGATCAGTAGGGGAAGAGAAGGCAGACGCTTTACAATCTCCCTCATCTGTTGGTTGATTAGCTGTTTTGAGAATCCCAACCCTCTTGTTTTCTGTCTTTTCTTCTATCTTTGGGACTCCTTCTAGCTCTTGTTCCTTTAACAATAAAAGGTTTGAAACCATATCCCCTTGGGTCATAGATGTTACAGGTGTCATACTTCCTGACTTCAAAGTCAGACGAGGTGAGGTTCCTAAGGATGGATTTTGGTCAGCTGGAGAAGAGGGGGTTTGTGGTGACATGGTGTCAAGTTTAGATCTAGCAGTAAGAGCAGGTGAGGGAGTTCGAACTTGTAATGGGCTAGTGCTTTTTCCACAGGATGAAGATGGAATAGGGGATTGGCTAGACATCTTTGGACCTGACTGGAATTTGGGGCTTGGAGTGAGGGCGGGGGAAAAGTCAGGTCTTGCAGCCTCTGATGGCGTATTTCTTGAACTTAGTTTGGGGCTCGGTGTGACCACCAGGGGTGAGGTAGGAGTTTTTAAAGAAGAGACTGATGATGGGGTCTTCATTTGGGCTGAAGATGGAGGGGATGAGCCTAAGCTTATTAAAACTAGACTAGAACCAAAACCTGGTTCCAGAGCTTGGCTAGAGCTTGGATCTGGAGGTGTTTGAGTAACTGGAAAACTTGTGCTAGAATAGGGTTCAAGTTGACCAGTAGGAATGACAGGAATAAAACCTGGAATAGATCCATGCATCGGGGCAATGGGTGTGGAGGTCTGCAGTGGCCCAGGATCATATGCATCTTGCATTTTTAACACCTGATCCTCGTCATCTACTTCTTTCTCCGATGTCTTAAATGTCTGTCCAGATGAAGCAGGAGATGGGATGGGAAGAGAGCTTGGAGCAGAAGCTGCTGTACTCCTGGAAGGTTTGAGGTTCATACAAGGTTCAGGACTGGGATCACGTTTAAAGGCATCCTCGTGGCTTGAACCACGAGTCTGAATCTTATTTTGGGATGAGGGAGAATTAACAGAACCTTGAGTTTTAGCGTCACGCTGAGGTGAGGCAGAAATTGGAGTCTTTTGGGGCTCTGATTCAGGTTTGATATCAAGTTCAGGGGTTACTTCAAAATTCTCTGACTGCAGTTCCTCCAACACTGCAGGTTGCTGCTTAATAGCGAATTTAATGCCTCCAGTCTCCCTACCTACGCCCTCTCCTACTTTAATACCAACAGGGTCACTGCCCCGTCTCAGCCCAAATATGGTTAAACTTTTCCTTCGTTTCCCCACATTCGGAGCAACTCCATTGGCGTTCTCAGAAAGCGGACGGACATCCTTGAACATGCTTCTCAGATTGTACACGCTCTCCTTCCGCTCCTCACTGTCCTGGGATTGGTCCAGTTGGTCTCCTGAACTGACCAATGGATTAGGACCTCCTTGGAGCTTCTTATCATTATGTGTCACCCGGAACCTGAATGGATAACGATACATTTTGGATGAAATCTTCCTGCCACTATATCCCAGCATATACTCAGGACAAGTGCTTTAATCATGTGTTGTTACCTGCCAACAGAGAAGACCGTCTGCTCTCCAGGACGCTGTTTGGAGCGCGGGGTTCGGCTTTGACGCCTACCCTTTTTAGATCGCCCCTGAGCACACAGATGGCAGGAGTTGTGGTCCGCACCTGAGTGAACTGTGTGGTGATGTGGAGGAATACCAGCAATGGACTCCTTACGCAACCTGGACATCAACATTATTAATATAGTCAGCATTATTCCTATTATATTAATATGTATATCATACATATTTGTAATACATAGTCTAAAGTGAAATTTATTCGTTTCCAGGCTGCATCTAAGACAATGTTCAAGTGTCACATGTGCACATATGTCTACTTGTAAAGATAAAGGGTGTAACATAGGTCCACTAGCAAGCAGTGTCTATGTAAATGACAAGACGGGCAACGATCTGTCACACTGATCTTGTTGGATGAGCTTACCTGGGGTCATGGCGCACACAGACTTTTTGATTCCCCAACATTTCATTGAAGGCTTCCATATTCGCTAGAAGTGACGACAAAAAGAACCCAGAGTTGTTAATTACATACTAACCTAATCTGATTTTTGTATTTTCTGGCATGAAATGGTCAAATGTTAAACATCACATCACATGTGTAGAGGAGAACAATAAACTAGAACATAGTTAAGGAGTAAAACAAAGCAAAGACTAGAAAAAATTTCATGAACTTTAACATAATAAAACTCAACTCTAAATACTACTGAGTGACTCTTAGATTTGTTACCTTCATTTTCGATAATGCATTTGAGGATCTGCTCCACTGTATCCTGGTGTTCCTCATCCTCATCTGAAATACAGCACAACAACAGACAGATCTGTGGATTATATCAATTCTTCTGTGAACTAATACCAAGAACTGTTCAGGATTTGAGATCTAGTCTGGATATACATGCTGCCGTAGACTTTTTTTTACTGTTAGTACTGAAAATTCGCACAGCAGGATAGATAGATAGTTAGTAGATAGATATTTTATTGTCTTTACAAAGAGATTTGTTGCCACAGTCTGTCTCATGTATATACACAAGTACATAGAAACTTCTCCACCACTTTCTACACCTATAGCTCCCACACATGGTGGTTACCAGGGTGCTTTGTTTGGGGTTTTTTTTGGCCTTTTTCAAGCTTTATTTTTGACAGAGACAGCTGAAGAGTGACAGGAATGTGGGGAGAGAGAGAAGGGTGCTTTGTTGAGAGGTGCTATGGTAGAAGGGACAAAACTCCTGCCATAGCATACTCGTTTACAGGCCAGGGACCTGTATCTGCGACCAGATGGGAGCGGTGTGTAATGGCTTTACTGTTGAGGTGAGGAGAGGTTGGAGGTGGGGAGACGAGTGATTTTGGATGTGTGTGATGCTTGTCAGTTTGTTCCTATTGCTTGGAGGCAGTAAGCATGTTAAAGAAGCACAGCGGAATGTGTTGGACTATACATTTGTACAACAGTAACAGAAGGTGGGGGAGCATCACAAAGTGCTTTGAGTTTGCAGATGGAAGAGAGTCTTTATTGCCAGCGTTGGTGTATGTCAGTGGTGTGTTGATCAAAGTTCAGTTTATTGTCCAGGGTGAGGTATTTGAAGCACTCCATAATCTCAATGGATTCATTATTGACGTTTATGTGGTTATGGATGGGGCTGTGAGTGGAGCTGCGAGTAATATTTCAGAACGTCCGCTTATGTCTAAATCCAGCAGCAGAGGCGTCCACTTTGAGTATAAATGCAGTATATTATTAGATAAATACATCGACATTTGTGTGTCATGCATAAATCAGGCAAAAGTTTTGGGGAAGTCCACCTTCTACTGTCTTTAGCTGTCTGTGTGTTTGCATGTGTGTAAACGTCTACACGTGTGCACAGACAGTTTTGTCTATGAAAGTGAGTGTATGTTTGAATAACTTTGTGTGAGAGAACGTGTGGCACAGACTTCAAAGAAGGCCCCAGAGGTCTGTGAGTGTTTGTGTATTTCCGTGGAGGTGTTGCAGGAGGGCATCCAAACCTCTTTCTCCTCCTCTTTCTGCGTCTCCCCACCAGCATCATTACCACTACCAACTCAACCAACTCTTCTATACATTCTTATACAAACACACAAATCTGGCTGTTTCCTACATTATCCACTTTGTCTTTCATTTTAAAGCTGCACTAATGGATCATTTTATATAGTGTGTAATGTGAAAGATGTCATTTGTCATAATGAACACAGAATTATCACATAGCATTCACAGACACAATTGTTTTTGTTCACTTTTTTTAGCCTCTTTTAGCTCATTGCTTTGGCTACAAATGTTTCTCTTATCATTCCCAGCTTCACAGCATCCAGCTGTTTTCAGTAAAAAATGAACTCTACACTACCTTCCCAGCAGCAAACACCAGACAGACAAAGTTACCATGACTAGTTGGTGAATGTGTTGAGCATTTAGTAGCTACAGAGTCCTGGTTTGGTTCCTGTCTTTAAGGAGATTGCAGAATAAACTTTTCTGATGCAACCTCTTATTAACACACCAAACACACTTGAAATATGGCCCGATGTCCCTCCACATTTTGAGTCACTGCTCAATCAGGAAGTGGTGAAATGACAACAATAATTTACACAGCAGCAGACATTGTTCTTTTGACAATAGTATTTGAGTTTTTCACCCTGTGTGTGCTGCCATGCTGCTTATCGTCTTGTTGCAGACTCTCGCTATGAATTTGTACCACGGTGACATCACAAAGCTTTCTGAATCTTATCTAAGCACTTCACTTTTGTCTCAACCCACCGTCTGCATTTCCTCCGAGCTTCTCCCCCTCCTCTTCATCGTCCATCTCTCCGGTGCGGCATCGGTAGCCCTTCTTCTTTAGCAGGTGGCAGACGAGAAAGCCGAACAGTCCGGTGAGGAAGAAGAGGAAGACCACCACAAAGATCATGTAGGACGGGGGAGGTTCCCCAACCGTGGCTTCTAATTCAGTCATAATGTAGATTCAGCCTGAGATACGAAGAGAGAGAGAGATACATCAATATTTATCAGGTACCGCCAGCATTGTGAGTTACAGCTTCCTGTGAGAAAATACTGAGACTGTTGGTTTTTTTTTTGGTCTTCACTCCTAAAGCTTTAAAGGCAACAACTTGCACTTACAGAGATAGACTTAGGTAGACAGATAGGTAGATAGATTCCAATTAGGTTTAGCTAAATAAATTACTGACTCTGCTGAGCGGTTGTATAGACTGAGACATAAGTGTGAAGAGATTATGTAACAATTTTGTAACCCTCTCTTCCTTTTCTGATAAATTACCCAACATGCCATGCAGCTTGGCTCCAATATAAAATAAAGGTGAGAAAGACAGCCACTCACATTATACAGCACCACATATCGCTGTCGCATTGGAGGAACAGAGAATGGGAAACGTTTCGCAGAACCTCTATATACCAAAGCTTTATCGACAGAGTGATAATTAATGATGCTGCTGTCGAGCTGTGAGGGCCTTCAGTAAGTGCCAGGGTCCAAGAAACTGAATGTGATGGAGAGATTGACATGTAGTTTTGTACATTTTGTAGTGGGCTAATCAGATGATCGGTGGTTCAATCCCCAGTTCCTCCAGTCTGCATGTCAAAGTGCCCTTAAGATACTGAATACTCCTGAAGGCTGTGCCATCAGAGTGACTGTGTATGAATGGTTACTTCAAGCACTGGGCTATAAAATTCAGTTATTCTGAAGGACAATATTCACAAACATCAGTACAACAAGTGGTGAGAAAATATGAGATATGAAATATGAGAAAATGGTTCAATCGCCATCATGGTGAAGAGGGATGGCCCTGCTTCTAAGTCCATGCGGAAAACCTCTGATCTCTGAGGTTGTGATGCTGGAAAAAATCATACACTCTGTGGATGGAAGAACTCAAAATGTGTGACTTGGGGACAATGAACGTGGCTTGGATCCATGTATACAGTAATATTGTGTATAGTTGTGTCTCCTGTAATGTGAGTGTTGTGCCTCTTTTTTCGCGAATTTCCCGTTTTAAAAGCAAGAAAACAATAACATACGGGTTTTCTGGTTGTTCAAATCATCCTCAAGCATCCTCAAGCATTGCAGGCAGGTCAACAACATGAGTCAGTCTGTGGGAAACAGAGAAAGGGAGGAAGAGACGCCAACCAGATGATCAGAATCTCCCATAAATCTTTGCTTAACTTCCACATAATATGTAACATTCCTGCTTCATTTTCAAAGCAGCTATTTGAAGCCGTCTCCACAAGAAGAGCACAGGCATGACTAATCCCATTCCTGATGGCCATTTCAGTGTCCCATTACTTAATGCCAAAGAAGCAGCATGAAGTTATTATTAATGTTCTCAAGCATTAAATGACAAAACTTAGCAACTGATTACAGTCAAATTGTGGATTAGCTTCACTCAAAGTTCATTTTTAGTGAACTTTGACGAGTGAACCTGCACAGCTGACCGCTGAACTGTCCTGTTAGCAACTGAGCATAGCTTCCAAGTTTGCTGAAAGTTAAACATGTTTGTGTATAAGTCAGTTCTGAGATTTCCTTCAAAACACATTAAATATGTTGAAAATAGTTGCTGAAAATGTGAGCAGACTTTGAACATTATATTACTGAAATGTGGAGTTAGAGGGTCAAACAGCAAATTTGGCTGGAAGGTTGATAACACTTTCTTCTTTGGTCTGACAAACTCAGAACATGTATTTATTCTGACTTTACATGGACTTTAACACAATTTATTCAAAAGACATTGTTTGTATTCTTGTGTTTTCTGACTGTCCCGCTGTGTGTTTGGGCTCTCCAGGTCCCTCCTGCTCTGTCTGCACTTGTGTTCATATTGTTACTCTAGCTACACAGTTTTCACACAGTGTTCTCAGCAGGGTCTCTCATTTCTTAGAATATTGGCATTTAGGCGATAGAAGTTGCTTAGATAGAAGAGGAAAGCAAGAGTATGAGATGTGCACCTCAGATCAGATCTCTGAAATGAACTCTCTGACCCAGGAGGCACACTGCGAATACCATCACCATGGCAACATTTAATTGTAGTTGGGACCACAGAACTGATTAAGATGAGTTAATTATTGTAATTTGACACACACACACACAAACATAAACACATAAAAATTTTAAAACGTTCCTCCAAAACTTTATAATGTTGCACATCTTTTACACATGATGAGACTTTACAGTCCCATTCAGTGTAATCAGACGCTTCCCTGCTTTTCCGTCATATAAATCAAGCCAGCAATGGATTGGATGCACAGTCACGTCACTGCAGGAAGCCTGTTGGTTTATTAATGATAGCTGCACTCCAGTGACAGCTGGTTCACTGTCACTGTTACTGGGACGCATCAAGTCCACCTGTGTTCACTGTGAGTCCAAATGTCTGCTGTGTCTGTTCATTTTAGCGCCCAGCCATTAGTAAAGCAATCCATCTTCCAGCTTACACAGGATTTCACAAGTATTCTAACGCCTTTCAACACATTATAAACTTCTATCTACGAACAACTGCATTCAATCCTTGTCAGCCTTTGGTCTGATTCATTCTCTTCTTTTCTAACCTGGATACTCAGTTGTCTCTTCCTTACACATTACACATTAAAGCCATACACATTAGTTCACTGCCATTATTTTTAAAGGAAGTTTAGCATCAGAAACTTTAAAATATTCCAGATCTTTCACACATGACTGATACTGCTGAACGATAAAGCATCAGTCTTTCAACAATCCGCCACTGAAGCTACAATTTTATCAGAAAATGTTCTGCAATGCAGATTGACCTAATATGCAAAAGAGAGTTTCTGTGAGAGCAGTGGAATGTTCACATTAAACAACGATACCTTCAAACAGAAAACACATCTGCAGACCTCTGAACTGACCTTGAGCTTTAATTTCTTTCATTTTCTGATTAACATTATTTTTTGTTATTAATCTTTTTGCAAGAATCCTATTCATGCATGTTCATAAATACAGATATGCCTGTCAACACATACACCCCTAAGCTACAGCCTCTCCTACAAATGCATTAGCCTTGTAAAATACTTGGTAACATCTTACGTTCTTACCACTGTCCCGCCTGTCATCAGTGGACACATCCAAACATGTGAAATTCAGCATGGCCGATTTGAACTGCCAGCGAGAAAACAGAGTCAACAGCTGTTGATACGTGGTCAGTAAGCAATGTAAAAATGTGTTTGTGATGGATATGAAGCAGAATACAGTGGACTGCGTGTGCCCCTCAGTATGGGCTCGCCTTGGCCCCACCTTTTCTGTCTATCTGCACAAAAAGAAGCAGGCACTGTCTGTGTGTGTGTGTGTGTGTGTGTGTGTGTGTGTGAGACACTGTGTGTGAGAAGGACAAGAGATAAAGATGTGGTGGAACCTCATCATTATTGGTTTAACAATGAAAAACACGTGTGTGTACACAGCAGAGGCCCGACACTACAGCTGTAATACATTCTCTGCTTTACGTGTAGCTACTGTACACACTGATATCGATATAGATATAATTATGCGCATATGTTGCATAATATGTAATCGTGAATGTGCAAACAGTAAACACAACACACACACAGTGTAGACTATGGGTTAACCTATAGCACTTATCAGTGTTGCCCTTCCACTGGCTTATCATAACATTAACGCCCCTCACACACACACACACACACACACACACACACACACACACACACACACACACACACGGACACACACACGCACACCCTTATCAGCACTCCTTCCCCCATGTTTTTAGGGTGGTTGAGCAGTGATAGCACGTATCATCAGGAGTCACCACGAAACATCTTCAAAACAGCTTATTCGTCTTTGTGTTGGAAAAAGCGTTTCATTGATCATGTATTCCAGACTTGATGACAAAGCTGACAGTCCCGTGATACAAAAACTATTTCAGCAAAGTTTGGTGAAAATATGGCAGCCTGAAGATGGAGCTGTGTGTGTGCTTGAGTGCAGAGTAAAGGCAACACTCAAAACAACTGAGCTTTTCGCCCAAAGGACTTGCAGCAGGGTGAAGATTTGGATTCAGAAGTGCTGGAGCACAGTAACCCGAAAGTGAAGCTGAAACCCCCTAGGTTCATAAACCTCATGGACATGGACCAAAGACAAATACATTTTTCTCAATGATGGTTTCTGTCATGTTAGGTAGTTTTTATCACACTGATCTATGTGTAAGTGCTCATTTTCCTGACAATTTTGCTTTTAATTTGATGTCATGACTGACAGCTTAGCTTGCAATAAAGTTAGTTGGATACTCTGGATTTAACCTAGAACCCAAATGTTTGTGGCACCAACCAAATATTGTTCATGTTCCAACATTGTCCAAATCTAATTTAATTAAATTCAATCAAAATGTATTATTACTACATGTACCCAAACTGACAATGACAATAGACATTTTTTTTAATTTAACTTTTGTGATTGTTCATTTGCTGCAACATTCACAGACATGTAATCCTATGACAATTAAAACAGCACATTTCTCATTCTTAATATATAAAAATAAGATAAAATGAGATTTTGCATACAGTGACAAATCAACAGACAGCTCTACTGAGATTTTTTGAGTCTTTTGGTCTTGGTTTAGTCTCATAGCTTTAATCAAATCCAGTCAATCAAACCTTCTGTACAATACCTGCTCAGCACCACACAGCAGACAGACACAGAGAGTAGCTGGTGAACAGCAGTGGAGCATTTAGCAGCTAAAGAGACAGATATTTCCCTCAGGAGCTGGTGGAGACCAAAATCAGAGCCAAAATGAATTAATATTGACTTGCATTAATCAGATGACACAAACACAATTCCAAATCAATGATTGCTCTGTGTCTGCTGCTTGAGCTTCTGATTTACAGCGTTCACACTGCCTCCCAACCTGCCTCCAGCCTTCAAAATAAAAGAATGCAGCTTCAAGCCAGCAGTAGATCTATATATTATTGAAGACAATACAAAATTCATAAAATTAGAAAACATATTTATTTATATTCAGTTATTATTGTTAATAATTGGTAGTCAAGGAAGCTACAGCAAGGTTTTTTTTTGGAAAATCCTCTTCCCTCTCCATTTTTAGTACTGATTGTAACTCTGTCTCATCCCTCTTTCCTCCCCTTCTCATGTAAGGTTATTAATGTTTGTTTTTCAGACGGAGTACCTCAGGGAGTACATTAGACGAGGGATGAGAGAGTGTCTCTAAAAACTGGGTTATTTATTTTGTTGATCAAAATCATAACACAGAATTTATTTATTTTTTCAGATATCTTTCTTATGTGTTCTTATTCTTTCCGAGCATGTGTGGAATAAGCATGTATTAAAATGCAATTAAAATGTCATGAAGGACAGGCTATAAATGCAAGATAAACTGTGGTGGTTATGTATTAGTAGAGTGGAATGTTCCCATGGATGGAGATATATTTACCCTCAAGTCCAATCTACGTCCCAACTCAAGTCGACAGTTTGACTCCTCTCATCTAACCATGACCAAAGCCTTCACCTCTTCCTAACTCTATTATTTTAACCTCGCTCACGAAGCTTCACTGTCACCTACCTGTCACATGTCTTGGCTGATTTTCATGTCGGAAGAATACGATATGTCGACACTGTCCACAACATGTACGTCCATGTATGTATGTTCATGGTTCTTAAGACTGTGTTAAATATTCATTAGGGATACATTATGCCGTCACGTAACCCGGCTGTCCGTGTCAACAGTAAAACCATTTCCTGTTTTGGAACCTGAGAGTGAGGGGTCTCTCTCTCTCTCTCTCTCTCTCTCTCTCTCTCACACACACACACACACACACACACACACACACTGAGCTGCTTTCAGTGCAGCATGCATACACAGCATGGTATCATTTTGGGTTGTACGTCTTAGTTCCTGTCTTATTCTAACTACTATAAGAGTGCAAAAAAAGATTTCAGACTATTGGCATACAGTTTACACCCCATGATAACACTGCTTGCAACAATGCTGTGAATTTAGTACATTTTAACATGAGAACTTATGGAGACAGACAACTCATTTCTGTAGCCAGCCTCAAGTGGATGTTTGAGGAACTGTGTACTGCACTTCTGCACTCTGCAGTGGCTTTATTTCGTAGCTGCCCAGGTTGCCACTTGCCTACACAGGGTGTAGTAGATGATGTCATAGACGGCTTGTTTAAGCACCCAGGTGTCATTCAGCCTGCCATAAGTCCACTGGTTATCCATGTCAGGCTGATTTTTAGGCAGCACACCCAATATGGTGCCAACCAACAACACAGATTTTGAGCATCAAAGCTGCTCTTCAGAAACCTGTGGGGTGTCACACATACACCGTCCATTCTTTGGACCGTCAGAGCTCGAACCAAAACAGGACAGCTGCAGAAAAAAAAAAACAACCTGGCTCAATTTTTGCTGCGACACAATGCACGTCATCTGGCATGGTGCTGCGTTGGCCAATCAAAAGCACACATTTCTAGGCTATCAGCACTTCCAGAGAACCTGTCAGAATATAATAAACTGTATTTTGTACTCTAAGTTTTGTGTCTGAAAAACCTTCAAATTAATGGATCTGTTACTCAAACTGCACTTCATGGACTGGATATGAAACAACATGACCCCACCAGTTTGTGAGCAGTAAGATCTGTAGTATCTGTCCTCCGCTGACAGGTTGAGAACCAGTCCATCACCTGTCCATTATAGATCCAAACTAGTTTAGGAAAGACATTTATTCTTAATACACCACCTTATGTGGGTTGTTAAGTGGTTTACAGCAGGTTTGGCTTTGCATGACACGCAACACTCAACTACAAAATATGTGTTATGCCAAACAGTTGTCCATGAACATGAAAGAATGAAGATACAGATGCAGTCTGACGCTGAGAGGAGGGTGGTTGGCTAATGCCCAAACACACACACTCTCCCTGACACACACTCACAGCTTAAAGAGGCAAAGAGCTGAAAGAAGCGTAGAGATGACTCAGCATAGTCATGACCTCGACGGAATTGCCTCCCAGTGACGCTTGTGTATGTGCGTGTTCAGTGATTTATAGGTGCACCTCACAAATATTAAAGTAAAAGAGAGGTACAGAGAAGGAGGGACGAGTGTGTGTGTGTGAGGGGGTGGCGTGTTTGGGTGCAGTCATTACGTCTCTGAGAACTCTGACATCACGGGGATCAGGAATAGTTTGCATGCGTCACGACAGAGAGGAGGTGACACCACTGACTGTAGTGATGCAGTAAAGTGAGTGTGTCACGCTGTGTGTTCAGTGTATAAAGTGTAAGACTATAAGATTCTAAAACAGTAACATTTGCTGCAGGGCTTTTGGATTTTATGAAAGCATGAGGTGTTCCTCTTCATTTGTCTTTTCCCACATTTCATTTGTCACCTCTGTGTGCTTGAAAGAAGGTCGTACAAACTATGAATAGTATTATGCCTATAAATAGTAAGGTCATGCAATTCAGCATATATTGATTGCTCCACACAGATGAATTGTGAGTCAGCTATCATGGGTGCAGTCTGTACTCGGCTTCTTCTCTTTCTTGTGGAAACAAAAAATATCAACAAAATTTGGACTGTCGGTCCAAAATGTAAATCTATTGCGGACGAATGAGAAACCAAAATCTGCAACTTCACTCTCATTTTTGGTCAGTGCAACAAACCAAAGTGCTAAATCCTTTAAAACCACGGGCAGTCACTCTTGTCCCAAATGCTCACACACCTGCCCCGTGTACCCAGATAGCGACTAAGAATCAAAGTAAACTATTCAGCATGTTCAGCAAAGTTCAGCCTGTAGAGAGCCAAGCCAGCAGCCAGCTTAGCTGAGGAACCCTTCTTGTTATCACTAGCCAGCTGACAAAGATGTGGATCACTGGCAGGCCTAAGACAGGTGAATAATGCCTAGGTGCTCAAACAAGTCATCTATAACGGCGCCCACCTGTCAATCAAAGCGTCCACGCTCTTAATTCTGCATACCTGTAAGCCTTAATACAATATGAACAAGTGAGTTCTATAAAAAATCTCCCTCAGTACAGTTGTCATGAATGTGGTGTGGTGCATCAGCTGCAGGAGACAGGTGTGGAGAGAGTTCAGGAGAGCAGCGCCAAGTGAGAGTGACTGACACACCTGTATCCCGTTGAGCTAATGACTCTCTCCTTTTTCCAGTGTGCTGGACCTGGGGGAGAGAAGAGACGCGACACGGAAAGAGACAGCATAAGACAGAAAGTATGCCTGTCAATGACACCGACTGAGGTGTGTTTGTGTCGTGAACCAAAATAAAACAATTAAAACGTCATCACTCTCCGAGTATTCTCTGCTGAAGAACCCACAGTGGCATCAGACTACGCCACATGGGGAAATTAGCTATAGAGACCAAAACTGTTTTTTGTACCAGGCTGTAAACATGTTTATTTCTGCTGTGAAGTTTCAACATGGAGACTTATGGAGACTGACTCGTTCTGGAGCCGGCCTCAAGTGGACGTTTGTGGAACTGCAGTTTTTGTAAAGAATAAAGTAAAGCATGCTTTGTGTCTCTGCTGAGCTGGACTGCTTTGTGCGTGTGCTGTTGTCATCTCGGCTATGACTCACACAATTATTTTCTTAAAAGACTATTAACAGACCACAGATCCCACAGAAACATCGTGTTCATCATCATAATCTGAAACATCTAACAAACACAGTCAGTGTTAGTTAGTCAGTGACTTCTTCACTGTCAGCTGACATCAGATCAGAGCTGTTCTACAAGTCTCAAACGATGCCATGCCAGTCTGAAGTCAGTTCATGGACTAAAGGACATTGGAGTCTCTGTGGCATTTCTTTAGGTTGGTAATATGTCCCTGTCGTTACACATCTTCTTTAATAACTAACTGTAACACGGCTTTATAAAAGATGTTTGTCTATGTCTTGTCTATGTATTTATGTAAACTTGATACAAATACTGATGAGGTGTCGTGATAGACATAAAAAGCCATCCATGGTTCTCTTGGGTCAAATGAAGACTTAAAATCCAACTATGCCTTTAAATATTTCCCTGAATCCTTCACACGTTAAAAGTCTGAATCACCGCACGGTGGTACGGTTCGTATTCTTTGTCTTAATGTTTGGCACTGGGTGAACTGAAGACAAAAACATTCTGTAGATGTGTTTTCTTTCTGTTGCCGAGGTTTTGCCCTTGCTTTCCACTCAGTGCAGACACAACATGGCCATCATGATCAAACGGGAATAAGATGGTTTGATAAAATAATGGAAAAATGTATTACCACTACAGAAATCTGGAGTAATTATCATTAAATGTCTCCTGTTGCACTGTTCAAACAATGAATCTCTTAATAAAACAAAAAATTCCACATGTGAAGTTGTATATATATAATATGTCATGGATCTTCTTCTTTTCCTTCCCCTACATTATGTATCAGATATCCCACAGTAAGCCATATTATGTGTCCATATCTTATGATATGTGGATGTTTTGACTTATCACTCGCTTTGAGATTACAGGTTTGGTGTGGAAGAGGTGCATGAACATGTAAAACAGCACAGCACACAACACACTACATCGGTTCAACAACTGGTGGCAGAAAATGGTTCACATTTCTGTGCATGAATTCTTCCTTACAGCACGCAGCACACCAACAATAACGTCTCAGGGTCTCGTCTGATAAATACTTGACGGACTTCCTGTGGATTGCTGGGAACTTTGCAGACTCTCCACATTCCATAAGAGGCGAAATTCATCCAGCTGTCTCCAGCTTCGCATGGTCTAATCACAGAAGACTCAATGAAAATCATCAGCGGAATCCAAAGCTCTTTCATGTAGCTGCTTGAGTGCTCAGCTGTCACTGGTCTTTAGCTTGTCTTTATAGCTGTGCGTAATTTACCGTCCTCCAGCTCACAGCAGACGCCATTGGAAAATATTTCACCCTTCCTCTGCCGTGCCTGTCAGCTCTTATAAACATCTCAATACTTTCATTCAATTACATGGTGAGTCTATTAGAATTCGGCTCACACAAAATCCTTTCAGCACCATTCAATAATCGAATGTCTCCTACCTCTGGCACGCAGCTGGCCACCCGATGTGCGTTTTGTTTTGGTGGAGGACTTCAGATAACAAAGTTTAGGACAGTGACATGAGGAGATATTGGATGATCAGATGAAGCCGAATTAAGCAATGGACTCCACACATTCCCGTGATCTGTTTGGTTTCGTTGTATTCTGTCCGTGTCCCCTCCGACAAGTCAGCAAACATCCAAGTCCGAGAGTTTTCTTCCGAGTTTGGCGTGTCATTTCTCATACAGGATCCAGGACGTACATCAGGTCTAAACTATACCATACACATACCGTAACGCTGATTCACTGCATCATCCTCCCCACCCAGTCAACAACACCCAAACCACACCGTCACGTTCATGTGTGCGGGAACACCACAAGCAGAAAACGCTCCGTTCGTCGCGCCAACGCTGAGCACACAGGGAGACCTTATCTGGATGCTGAAGGTTAAATACTTAATGAGCCAGTAAATTAGGCTGATTGGTCCGCATGCACCACAAAACAGTGAGATCTAGCCGGCATATTCACCTTCACTCAAGCACGCACACAGCCTGGTCCTCTCCGGTGATCCTGCTCGTGCTGCTGCCGAGATGCTGTCCCATGGCTGCAGCCTCCTCCGTGTCCTCTGGCCGGAGGAACAGGAGTATGCGACAGTCTGCTGAGGAGGGCAGAATGACAGGAAGCTGGGAGGCATGTGCCCGTCCGTCTGCGCCATAGACTCCTGCTGCAAGTTTGAATTTAACCTCTGTTTATCCAGAGAGTCAGCTGAGCTCCACGGCCTGAAACATGCGGTGTGTTTATGTTTTATTCATAGGTTTAACCCGCCACACATCCAAGTATCATATGCAGCACACAGTATGCGCAGTACATGCGCTGTATGTTTGATTAAAGTCAGTGATTATCCATATGATACAAGGTCACTACAATAGAAATAATAATGACATTTCAGGGTACAATGTCATAACTCAAAAACAAACCGTGCATGTTTTTATCTGTATTTAGTAGTATATTTTTTTATTAGTATATTTTTATGGCGTGGGACAGGGGGATCCTGAGTACTCTGAGGCCAACAAATCATCACATCAGATAACAACACTATCAGAGGACTGACTGAAAGGTATCATCTTGAATCTGTCGCCACTGTGTGGCAATGCCAACCCACCCTATTCTATTCTATTCTATTCTATTCTATTCTATTCTATCACCTCTTCACATTCGAAATATTTGATGTCTATAGTGAACTTTGCCTTTATTTAATGCAATCATTAGATTCACCTTCTGATCCGCTGTACTTAGGATAACAATCATGTTTTCGTGTGTTTCAGTCGTTGGGATTTACTAAACCTTTGATTAGATGTAGCTCCTTACCTAACTATTATCCATCAGTCTAATCCTGACCCACTGATACTCTTGTCATTTAACCTTTCTTATGCCTAAAGATGTGACTCCAAATCTACCAGCTGGCAATATATAATATATGGTAATATAACACGATAAGCACACTTCCAGCACCAGTGTTTATTTCTACTGTACTGCATCTTACATGCATCCTGACATCCTAGCTTTGTTTATTTAGGATGTAGTGTTGAGAGACATTGATATACTTATCATAACTATTATGCCTTGTAATATTATAATATGATTTTTCGTTTTCCTTGCCTGTTTAAAAACATTTGCGTAGTCTTTCGCACATAATGTACTTTATGGAGTAGCGCCTTTATTCTGAAAAGTCGAACCGGAAGTATTATCAAAGTTCTGCCACAGGTAGCTAACTAGCCAGTTTGCTGTTTCTTCAGCAACAGCTGCTACATATAGAAATAGATATTAGCGTTTACTTTCTGCCTCTGCCGGCTGTGACACAGCGGAGACCAGCCGCCGGATGGTGAGCAGCGTTAGGACTCGGCTGAAGCTGAACGTGCACTGACGTTTGTTTGACAGTTACATTACAAACCTCGCCCACCAGCACAGCTAACTGTTAACCTTGATAGACTCTGCTCTGTGCGGCCAGCTAACTCAACCACGTTAGCTGTACCTGACACCTTTGCCAGTTCATTTGAAGTGATGCAACTGAGGTATGTGGTTGTTTATTGTATCCACGAGTCAGAACGTGTCGTTATTTTTTAATCACTGAGGATGCTAACAGGGCAACAGCGTTAGCCGATATCTCACTTCCGCTTTCGTATTAACGGTTTCTGTATTCATGTTTTTCCTTGGCTAGCATAAACCGAAAAGAAAGAACAACGTGCCACCCGCTTTTTGAACGTGCTGTAGTTTAATATATCAGTGAGACATGTCTCACTGTGTGTGAAGAAACGGGTAAACCCCGCGGCGAGTTAAACCGCCGAGCTCCTGCCTGAAGGATGTAAACAACCGAGCTGTCACTGTTAGCAGCTGCTTAGCCGGTGCTAACCTTCAGGTCTTGTGACTTGCAGGTTGTTCTCGACAAAGACTGTCTGTTTTTTTCCCCAAACTGTAGAAACCGAAACACAACAGAAAATCACTACAAGCATTCTTATCCATCATATCAAAACATTATAATCGTGGTGTACAGGAATATTCCAGATTTTTTCTTCTCTAATAATCTTAAAGATGTTTTTCCTGTTGCTCTGTCTTGTGAAGGTGCGTCCATTCTTGAACCATCACGATGGCAGGTTCCCAGTGGGAGCTTCCTCCAGAGCTATGCTGTCGGCCCATGGCCTTTGTGGCTCTTACCGGTCTGGATGTGGTGTATAATGCTGTGCACCGGGCCATCTGGGACGCCTTCTGCGCCAACCGAAGAGCTGACAGAGTTCCGATCTCTTTCAAAGTCCTGCCCGGAGACCACGAGTATCCCAAATGTCGCACCAAGGTGAGCAGTGGATAGAGAGGACACTTTAATGTGGCATGCAATCATAACACAGATTCTGTTTGCGTTTGCTGTCTAGCAGTTCACTCTTTGTGTCAGTGTGTCTTTTAACCATTTCTCTCCTCTGTCTGCCTGTCTGTCTAGCGAACATCATATGAGTGGTACATCCCTAAAGGCATCCTGAAAACAGGTTGGATGAATAAACATCTGAACCTGGTGCCGGCTCTGGTTGTTCTCTTCTATGAACTGGACTGGGATGACCCACAGTGGAAAGAGAAGCAGTCTGAATGTGCAACTAAAGTAGAGATTGTCAGGTAGGTGGGCGTCACCTTGGGCTTTGAGAAACACTGATCAACTTTTTTTCACCATTTTCTGACATCTTCTGGATCCTATCAGCTCTGGACACATAACTGTAGTAACTTTGATCAGCATCCATCTGTGTTGTGTTTGTTTGTCTTTAGGACCAGTCTGCAGGGCAGGAACACCAAGGTGGCTGTGGTTCTGATCCAGAAGAAAACTCCTCTACCTCCAGGTGAAGACCTATTCTGAATTATTTTGAAATAATTAAAAATCACAGTCCGACTAGCTTCAGATTTGGCCTGCCACACATCACTGACCTTCTTGTCTGTACAGGAGAGGACCTGGTAGCATCAGAGAGAGCAGCAGCTCTTTGTAACGCCTGTGATCTGTCTGGCAAGAGTCTCTTCGTACTGCCACACACTGACCACTTAGTGGGCTACATTATACGGTACTTACCAGTTCACTAATGCTGTACTGATTAATACTTTGCCAGCGGTTCTTCTGGTTTTTCACATGAAGAGTGTTTCCTGAACACTGGAGTACATTCAGTTGAACATTTTGTTTGATCCTACATTTGTTACGTTGTGTTTGTGTGTTTGTGTATTAAACTGTATTCCTCCCTGTGGTTCTGTAGGTTGGAGAATGCTTTCTATGAACATGCTCAGACATACTACTACACTGAGATCCGTCGAGTCAAATCACATAAAGAGTTCCTCAACAAGACAACACACCAGGTAGGATGGCACACACACACACGCATACACACGGGCAAATAAATGAACTCTCTGAGTTTAAATAAACCTGTTTGGTTTAACTCAAGTGTAACCTAACATTGCTCCTCAAGTATTTTCAAATGCCCCCTCCTCACACTGTCCTCTTCCTCTCCTCCTCTTCATCTCTTCTCCACCTTCTGCTTCTCAGCTGCTGTTTGTCCGACACCAGTTTAAAATCGCCTTCTTCAGTGAGCTGAAACAGGACACTCAGAATGCTCTCAAGTAAGTCTGAGCCTCTCCATTCACAACGGATAAAATGATACTTTCAGTTCCTGGTGGAACTTTATGAGGCATCTATCAGCAGACTGAAGTAAATGAATACTGTAAGGCCTCAAGAGGAATGTCTTCTACTCTTCTGTTCATTCGAAAAATGGGAAGCATTTAAAAGTGTTTGAGGACACAGACCAAAGAAACAGAAGCAGTGCTGCTGTGCCATGAAAATGGTCCATTCTCATCTCATGTTCTTTTGTTTTCTTCTCATTTAAACACTCTGTCAGACACTTTAAAGGTTGCTGGAAGCATCGACACATGGAGACCTGTATGTTCCGCTCTGTCTTAGTAAGCTTGTCTGTGTCTGTAGGTACTACAGGACTGCATACAGCCTTGTTCATGAGCTCCGAGCCCATGAGACCAACATGTTGGAGATCAAAACTATGGCTGGATTCATCAACTATAAGGTACATTACTGTCCATCTGCCTGTCTGTCTGTGTGTAGTTGTTAGGTGGGAATGTTCTTCTGGTCAACACTTTGGTCAGTGACAAAGTGTTTCAAACGCTAATGGATGTATCGATTGTGGAAGTGAGTAGGCACTGTACCTGTCAGGCACAAAGATGAATTGTAGATAGATTTCACAGAGAGAGAGAGAGAGAGAGAGAGAGAGAGAGAAGCAGGGCTGTGCATGAATCAGGATGTTCACTCTGAGTTTAAGGCTGAGCAGTTTTATCGATCCTGCGATATATATCGATATTTTGCCCCCCCCCCCCCCAAGTATTGATTTTTCAGCCGATATCGATACATTAACTTCCATTCAAATCCCCTGTGTTCCGCCTGGCTGTGTTGCTCGCTGCCCCCATTTCCTCTTTTGGCTTTTCAGGAAGAGTGATTCGGTCAGCCGGCCGCTGGTCTCGCTGTAGAGCATTTCTAGCAAGTTACCTGTCTAGATACTCTCTTTATACAGACGCCGACGTCTTTCTCTTCCTGTTTACGCAGTCAGAGTAAGAAGATTCAAGAGAATGGCGCCGAACATTAATCCAGAACCTTCATGCTTAAAAGCAGAAGTGCTCCCACCACTTTGGGTTTCGGATTGGGTGGATCCGCCCAAAAAGTCTAAAGTTTTATATATCTGTGAATATCTTTGAAACGGTTTATGACAGAGCGAGGTGGTTTTTTTTGCACTGTTGTCCTGCTGAAGACAGAGATATACGGTTCGTGTCTGTCCGACACTCCCTTGTTGTTCTATGCCGCCACATAAAAGACCAATCGAAAAATAGATGTTCGGCAGACTGACGAATGGGCAAATGTTACTAGGTGGACTAGTTTCTTTTTCAACCAATCAGTGGATATGGTATCTATGATGTAGTCTAGCCAATAAGAGGACTCTGGGGTCTGTCCAGTCAGAGTATCAGATCGTATCGAATCGTATCAAATCAAATTGTATCGTATCATGAGATTAGTGTATCGCTACAGCCCTATCGGAGTTTGATATTTTGACTTATATTTTTGTCTTTCATGCTTGGTGCTTAATGCTTGTGGACAATAGAGTTAGAGAAATAAAACCTGTGTTCATAATTCAGTTATAAAATCCGCTCCTGGGGCCGTGCTGACTGAGGGCTGCTGTAGTTGTCAATGTGGCAGGATTCAGCACTGGGAACATTGGAGTGGTCAACAACAACAACGAGTTTCACTGCTCTGTGTCACGGTGCCCTTCGTCTCCATCACCCCTCTCTGTTTTCAATGCAGTCAGTTTTTGTAGCCTCTGACTTTGTTTGTCAAAGTTTACAGGCTGCCATCCTGTTATTGCTTTGTGTACAGTGACACAGCTAAACACATGGTGTAGCCCCCAAACAGATGGAAGTCTGCACTTACTGATCACTCCCTCTCTCTTTCTCTCTAGATCTGTCGTCTATGTTTCCAGCACAACACTCCTCTGGACGCGATAGCCCAGTTCAGGAAGCACATTGACTTGTGTAAGAAGAAGATCGGCAGTGCTGAACTGGCCTTCGAGCACGCCGCGTGGATGTCTAAACAGTGAGCTACACATAAGTCACACTCATACACTGTGTAGTCATGAATACATCTACATCTATTACATAAGGAAAAAACTGAACCTCAGAATACTGCAGTGTGTGTTATCAGAGTGATTCTGTATGAGGACCTAACCTGATCCCCGATGTACATGAACTGCATGAACCTCAGCTGTCTGTTCATCTGCTTCCTAACAGGTTCCAGTCATTTGGTGAGCTGTTTGATGAAGCCATAAAGTTGGGTCTGACTGCCATCCAGACCCAGAACCCTGGTTTCTACTACCAGCAGGCTGCTTGTTACAGCCAGGACAGGAAACAGCAGGCACAGCAGCTTTGTCAGGTGATGATACCACAGCTACTGCTGCTACTGCTCCAAGAGCAGGTTTGGAGTGAAGAGCGAGCCAACAGAGAGATTAGACTGTAGTTTTCTGTTGAAGTATGAGTGCTGCTCCAATTTATGGTTGCCTTTCATTGGCTGGTTGTTCTAGGCTGGAATGAGTTATCCGTCTCCCGAACCACTGGAAACCCAGAGCGGAGCACTGGACTTCTATGGCCAGAGACCCTGGAGACAAGGACACCAGAGTATGTTCACACTTTATTTGACGTACAATTAAAAAGTATTGACATGTTTGTGTCATGACATGATGTACGAGTGCATCAGGATGTCTGTGCTGTTGTATTTGCAGGTATTGATCCTCCAGATGCAGAGAAGGAGAAGACGGGGATTCTGGCCTTGCAGATTAAAGAGAGAGATGTCCCACACTCTGTAAGAACTGTCTGCAACAATGTTTTCAATTTATTCGAAGCGCTTTGAGCACAAAATGCTTCAGAAAGCTGCACCTCCTGCTGCTCAGTATTGATCCTTTGTCTTCAGCCACACATTCACAGCGTGTTCCCCCTCCAGCGGCCGTCAGGCTGACTTGTTGCTGTATGAAGACGTGCTTCTGTCTGTGTCTGCCCCTACAGGAGCTGATAATAGCGCTTCTCAGTAATGCTGTCGCCCAGTTCAAGAAGTACAAGTGTCCCCGAATGAAGAGTCACCTCAGTGAGTCTTTAGTGTCTCCTCGTGAGGAATGTTACATTCCATTATTATCATTACACTTGATCCTCCTCTGTTTGTATTTTGAGGTAACATCACGTAGGACCACTTCCTGTTGATTTTCCCCCCTGTTGTGTCTAACACTGTCTCACTCTGTTTGCCTCATGCTCTGTCTCCTTCACAGTGGTGCAGATGGGAGAAGAGTACTACCATGCCAAGGACTACACTAAAGCCCTGAAGTAAGTCATAAAAACACACGCTGCATGTGTGGACAGTCTTCTTCAGTAGATGTTTCCGTCATCTGATTGTTAGTAAGTTATATGACCCTGTGTGTGTGTGTGTGTGTGTGTGTGTGTGGGTGTGTGTGTGTGTTGTGTTATCAGGCTGTTGGACTACGTGATGTGTGACTATCGCACAGAGCGATGGTGGGGCCTCCTGACTGCCATACTGAGCACAGCTCTGCGCTGTGCTTATCTGATGGCCAGTGTCAAAGACTACATCATATACTGCATGGAGCTTCTGGGCAGAGGTAAGCAGCATATACTGGTTAGACTGGGTCCAAGTCTGGTACCATGGTGGTAATATAAGTGATTTATTTTTGTTATTGATCATTTCTTTGATTTCTGCGATATTTCAATCAAATACTACACCTGTGTCACAAGTGTAGATGAATTTCTATCAGCAAGCAATATTGCTGAAAATAACAATACAAATGTCCATATCTTACAGCAATAACTTATCAATTGTTACTTACTTACTCGTCACACATCTTTTAGTTCCTTACCGTGTCATCAGAAGAACCACAAACATAAAAACAATCAAACAGAAGAACAAAACAAAAAGTAATTGTTGCTTTTTTTGTCCCTCACCTGAAAAATCTGAAGTCGAGTCTTTTCATGAGAGCTGCCAGAAAGTCTTTTAAATTTCTAACACTGAATTTCAGTGTGAAACAAAGTGTTCCCATATTATATGGTAGGAGAGCTAATGTTCTGTCACCTCGTCTTCTAGCTTCAACATTGAAGGAGGACCAAAAGTCAAGGATTGAGAAGAATCTCATCAAAGTTCTGATGGTGAGTAGATCCCACCCAGCTCAGCATGTCACGGTGACCAGATCAAACAGCCATGCAGTGGATTCATTCATTTCACCAAAAGGCCATTCAAACATCAAAGAGCTAACAGGACACTGAGCGATGTCAGAATGTTTGTGCTGGAGAATATCTGACCTCTTCCTGTTCAAAGAGTCGTCATAATTACATCTCCTGCAGTCTATTTTTGATTGGTTCAACACTTTAATTGTCTTTGTGTTTTCAGAACGAGGTCCCCGATGCTGAGCCGGAGTGTGATTCCTCCTCTGTCAGCGCAGCCAGGTCGCTGTGGAGCGACCGCATGGCGTTGGCCGGATCGAATGAGTTGACTCTAGAAGTGCAGGACTACATCCCATTCAGTAAGTAAACACACACTGAGGGGCTGCTCACATGATTCATTTATCTTCCTGCTTCACTATTAAATGAATTAAACCCATTAAATGAAGCCTCTTCAGACCTGTCCCTTATGTTCACTGTTGGACAGATGTCTGCTTGATAAAGTGTGACTGTGTTACTGTCCTGTGTACTGTATGAGGATGCTTCCACTCTGACTTCTCCTCTCCGACTCCAGTCCAGTGTAAGGCCAAATTCCAGTCTCCCAGTTTCCACGTAGACCAGCCCATCCAACTGCAGGTCTTCCTCCGAGCAGACTGTCCTCATCCTCTGTCATTCAACAAGCTGGCTGTCAGCCTCAGCAACCAGGTAACAACACATTTTCAGAAAACATCTCTTTTTTTCCAGCATCAGACATGGAGACGGCAACATGACGCAGCGTCAACAAAAATAACTTTTAGTCAGCAGAGGATTTTAGTCGGCTCTCTCGAGCTGCCTCTGGATCCTGTGCAGTGTTTCAACTGGTGTGTTTGATTTTAATCCAGCGTTGTGGTTCATTAGAGTGCTAATGAACAACAGAGGCAGCAGTATGTATGAGAGCTACAGAATAAATGAAGGAACATGCAGGTAGGATGTACCTGACCCAGAACAAATATCCAAATATCTCATCCAGTCCCTTGAATTACAACCAGTAACCATCTTTTTCCTGAAATGACAAAACAATGATGTGGTTGTGTGTTTAATCTTTGTGTGTGTGTGTGTGTGTGTGTGTGTGTGTGTGTGTGTGTGCGTGCAGGAGTACAACCAGTGGTGTGTGGTGGAGGAGACTATGAGCCTTCTTCCAGGAAAAACCAGATGCTACAACTTCAGCTTTGTAGCAAAGACTGAAGACGTTGGCAAGAAGATAGAGGTGAGGGGTGTGTGTGTGTGTGTGTGAGAGTGAGGGTGTGTGTGTGTGTGAGAGTGAGGGTGTGTGTGTGTGTGTGTGTGTGTGAGAGTGAGGGTGTGTGTGTGTGTGTGTGTGTGTGTGAGAGTGAGTGTGTGTGTGTGTGTGTGTGTGTGTGTGTGTGTGTGTGTGTGTGTGTGTGTGTCTGTGTGTGTGTGTGTGAGAGTGAAGGTGTGTGTGTGACAGAAAGATGTTGCTGACTTTGTGTGTGTGTCTCTGGGTTAGATGGCTGGTATTGAGGTGATGCTGGGCGGTGACAGCGGCCGCTGTGTATTCGTGAACTGGAGAGGGGCGGGCGGAGACGCGGCCTCTACCCACGAAGCCTTGCAGGCCAGCAGGTCATCACGCCGGTGGGGGCGCAGCATGGAGGCACGTCAGGAGCTGGACTGGGACAGCCTGACCATCCAGCACAGCACCATGTACGGCCTTCAGACACAAACCTCAGTGTAAACGTTATGCCGTCATGCGTGCGTCGCTCTGCATGTTCATGTTTGTGTGTTTGTTCCCGCTCGTCCTTCAGGATCATCTCCCGAGTCCCAAAGATCTCCGTTCAGCTCCGCCACCAGCCTCCTGCACTCAACAATGAGATGTACTGCATCAGCCTCACTGTCCAATCACACGAGGAGGGCGTGGCAAAGGACGTCAAGCTGACAGCTGGCCTCAAACCAGGTACACCGATGCTGCTAGAGACAGATATTTGTTTCTATATTTTATTATGTCTGGATTCATTTTCAGGCAGCTCTGTGATTATTGCAGAGACAAATGTGACATCATTCATTCTTTTAACCTTTCCACAACAGCATGAACATCAGTATGAGAACAGGAATGGGAAGACTGTTGTCATTTCAAACGTATGGTTGGACAGCTGTATGGTTGGACAGCTGTATGGTTGGACAGCTGTATGGTTGGACAGCTGTATGGTCAATGGTTCTGTGTTTGTCTGTCCAGGCCAAGATGCCAATCTAGGCCAGACCACGCACGTGACACTTGATGGCTCAAAGGTTTGTGACGACACTGCACCTGCCCTGCTCCCTGACGTACCTCTAGGAGATCTGAAACCAGGCGAAAAGGTACACACACACACACACACACACACACACACACACACACACACACATTCAGAGAGAATGATTTAGATTTACAGACCTTCATTTTCAGCTTCTCCACAGTGAAAAGTAATACCAGTGTCTGTGTGCGTTTGTCTCCAGTTGGAGAAATGTGTGTATGTGAAGTGTGTGTCGACCGGACCGAGGGTCTTCCTGTTCCACGTGGCCTACAGCATGGACACCACGGTGGAAGGACGACAGATAGTCTGCAAATGTCACAAGGTGAGGAAGCAGATGCAGCTCACGGGCAGCATGTTTCTCTGTTCATGTTGAACTTGGCAGTGCAGCTTTTCTCATCTGCTTTACTCCTCATGTTCTGTTGTCTTCCAGGATGAGACGGTTACCATAGAGACAGTGGTCCCGTTTGAGGTGTCTGTGAAGTTTGTGTCCACAAAGGTCTGTTGTTGATACTTTACCAGTTTATTAAGAAAGTGGGCGGATCATGTTTCTATGCAAGTGCACTCAAGTTCACTGAACGTTTAAGTCTTACTCTTAGTCTCAGGCCAGAGTCAGACCACTGGAGAATCACAGGGCTCAGTCCTGACAGTTTGACTATAATGCATAACGTTGCTGGCCAGGTGATTACAGATATTTGTGTGAACAAAGTTCATTTTTAGACTAATGCGTGGAGCTTTGATTGTGGTGCTGCTTTAGTGTTTATTATGACAGCTGGGAGTTTATCAAGTGGTATTAGTCTCATTATTATTATTATTATTATTATTATTGTTATTGTTATTATTTCTGTGTGTTTACAGTTTGAGCCATTGGACCGGGTAGCGTTGGACATCCCCTTCCTGCTCATGACGGACATCCTCTCGTCGTCTCCCTGGCCTCTTCTGCTGGCCTCCTCCTCTCTGCAGCTGCTCACCATGACCAGCAACACAGCACAGCTCCAGTCCCAGCTGCAGGAAGGTACCTGACTATTTACTGCTGTTGTCCAAAGACTAAAACACATCAACCCCTTGACTTTAACATTATATATATATATGTGCGTGTGTGTGATCAGTGGTTCTGCAGACTGGTGAGAGTGCCAGTGAGTGTTTCTGTCTTCGGTGTCCACCACTGACCAACAGCAATAGCACTGTAGCTACAGGGCAGTACCTGTTATCATGGAGGAGGTATGTACATACACACACACACACACACACCGTTAAATGAGATGTTCGTGATCAGTGTGTGAACTGGCTTGTGATTCTGTTTGCAGACAGTCCTCCAGTGCAGACAGTCCTCTCATCCAAACTACAGTCACTCTACCTCACGTCATCCTGGAGTCTGTCCCTCTTTACATCCACGCCGGTCAGTCAAGTGAACACACACACCAGGTGCACCGTACACGTAATGACATGGTGCTTTGTGCTAATGTCTCTGCTCTTCCTGTAGATTTACCATCATTCGGGCGAGTCAGAGAGTCTCTGTCAGTCCGTTACCACATAGAGAACAGAACAGCTCTGGTGCAGGAGGTAGAGATGGCTGTGGAGCCCTCGGATGCCTTCATGTTCTCTGGACTCAAACAGGTACAACCGGGCAGCTGTGATCATTTAGAGTCATCAGTTGATGAGATTTAGGGGCTCTGTTTGCAGAATATGACAGAAATAGATTAAGTGACACTGTGTGTGTGTGTGTGTGTGTGCAGGTGCGTCTGCGTATCCTTCCCGGCTCAGAGCAGCAGATGCTGTATAACTATTACCCGCTGATGGCTGGTTACCAAACACTACCACAGCTCAACATCAGCCTGCCGCGCTGCCCGACCACCAACACACACACACTGAGACGCTTCCTGCCTCAACGCATCTTTGTCAAGGTAACACAGCTGCACAAATACACACTGATACACCACCAAGCCATTGTTACGCGGAGACATTCAACGTTGCATCTTGTTCTTCCTCTTCCTTCTCAGCCTCAGGGTCGACAGCTGGACGATGCCTCCATCGCTGCAGCCTGAGAAGAACACACAAAGCATTTACTGTACATATGAAAAGAAAGCAACATTGTGTAGGTTTGTTGTCGATGTTTGATTCCTCACAGACGACCATATTAACACTATTTGTTTGAAACTGTTGTGTAAAAACACGCTGGGAGAATCATGTGATGATTTTGTGTTCAGAGTGAATGTGATGACATGATGAGCCCGTGAATGAACTGATGTTCATGAAACAGTGAAGATCATGGATGAATCTGATGTTGGACTTTTGGGTCGAGTGTAACACATGAAAATTGAATGTGATGAAATTTTAATTAAATTGAAGTGATGTAAACTACCCGTGTTGCGTGTGTGTTACACAAAGAGCAGTAACTGTGTGTGTGTTTACACTGTTCGTGTGACCAGATGAAGACTCAAATTTAAGCCCACAATGCTTTGCACCACAGAAATGGAGAAGCTACTTATTGCTGTAAGAGACTGAAGAAGAAATGTAATGAGCTAATTAAATGAATATGCCCGCATAAATGACATATATTTGATATCAGGGCTTTTTGGACAATACATTTATTAATTATTTGACTATCATATTCCACATTAAGGCATTACATGCAGCACCTCTGTGATAACACACAGGCTTCCTTGGGTTTATTGCACCCATGACTGGTGGAGAAAATGGTGCTGCGGTGGCTCAGGTGTCAGGTCCAAAAACACTATGTACAAGAGAATGATCTCACATTATCTGCTGTGAAGCAGAGAGCAGTAACAATACACTACTACACACTTTTTTTATGTACAGCTGATGCCATGTTAATTAACTGTGTGCCAAAATGAGTTTTTTTGTGTTTGGATAATTGCCATTAACTACAAAATGTGTACGTCAAAATGTTTTCAATAGCAACATGTTATAAAACTTTATAAAAATAAATGGTGGCACTTCAAAATAAATACAAAATACACATTCATGCCGTGTTTTAGCTTCGATTTATGTAAAACGACAATAAACAGAAGTCCACCAGTAGAGGGCGCCAAAGCGCTGCCTGACCTATCAGGGCCAACTCTCGTTGAGATGGGATGAGATGTCGCGATAGTTCGTGGGAGCTGTTTGAACTGTGGCGGTTTGCTTTGACAGACTTCTGATCGCTAACTAAAGGTAACAAAACGAGTTCAGTTGTTGTCGTTGTTATGTTATGTTAACTTTATAAACATTGTCCATACCTGTTCACTACATACTGTACAGAGTTACTGAAGGAGATGAACAGCAGTTTACCGCGTTTTGTCCGATTCAAAACAAGTTAAACAAGTTAAAGCTAACTTAGCTAGCTGATTACAGTTAGCTAGATCATTATACGTAATTCATCAAATGTAACGTTGAGCCGCCTATTGTCGGCATGTGAGGCCTGTTTCACACGGTATCTGTGAAGTAGACGTGATTTAGCTACATCTGTGTGCTTTGTTTGGATTACGGTGCTGATATCTGAACTCCACCTAACGACGGCTAGCGGCGAATCACCTGCGCGTGATGCAGCCAGGCTGAAAGGACACTGCTCTGAGAGAGGACAGGAGCAACGACTGATCTACTCAGTCTGTTACCGTGTGGCTGGCTGGAGAAGGTTTCACAAACATCTCTTTTTTCCTCGTCCTCTGTCCAGATGGCAGCAGAGGAGGAGATCCAGCGGCTGAAGAGCCAGCTGAGGGAGCGAGAGGAGCAGGTCCACCAGGCGGCCCAGGCCGGCCTGGATCTCCTCAACCAGCAGATGGAACTGCAGAACAGGCTGGATGAACAGAGAGTGGAGATGACCAACGCGCTCGAGGTGATGATGACACTGCACCATCACTTCCACATGCAGGCCAAATGCGGGCCTGTGTTTCAAACCTCTCCTTATGTGCGTGTCAAAGGTCCTCGAGCAAGACAAGTACTCCCTGCAGAAGGAGGTGGCGCTAAAGACTCGGATGCTCGAGTCACTGCAGTCGGACTACGACTGTGTGAAGAACCAGCAGAGACGGCAGCTTCAGGAAAAACAAGAACATCTGGAGAGGAGCCACAGCACAGCTGTCAATGAGCTCAACAACAAGGTACAACAACCACCACACCCTCATCGAAGAAGAAGAGATACTTTATTAACCCCTCATCGGGGAAATTCTGTCTTTCACTCAGTTTATTTTACATGCATTTTAACCCAGAACACACATACAAGGGCTCATAGACATGCAATGTGGAGAGAGATAGTGGAGTGATGGGCATCCATCGTGTGTGTGTGTGTGTGTGTGTGTGTGTGTGTGTGTGTGTACCATATCAAGGCGCTTGTATCCATCCAATAACAGCTGGTGTGTCTTCTGTGTCAGATGCTGAGGTTGCAGTCGGCTCTGGAGGAGTCTCAGCTGAATGAGAAGCAGCTCAAACACAAACTGGAGGTGCAAACAGAGACTCTGAACAACAAGATGGAGGAGCTGCGAGCTCTGAACGAACACACCCAGAGCTCCATGACGTCGGAGATGATGGAGGTGCAGATGAAGATCATGGAGCTGGAGAACGTGAAGGTGAGGATGTAATCTTAAACCTGCTGCTGCCCTCGTCTTCCTCCGTCAGGTGCAGTTGTATTAATGAGCGAGCTGGGTCTTTTTTGTCTTCCAGGAGGAGTTGGAGCAGGCGCTGCAGGACTCTCAGTACAGAGAGCAGCAGCTGGAGCTAACCAATAGTAGCCTGCAGCGCCACCTGGAGCGAATCACAGAGGAGAAGGAGGAGAGAGAGAAGGAGGCTGTTTCCTGGTTTAATGCTCTAGAGGTAAACACACCACTAGTACACCTAGCTACCACACGCAGTACACACAGTGCAGTTCATATTGACAAAATGTGTCAACACAGGCCACTGAAGATTCTGAGTCTAGTTGCCTCTCAAGGTGAAAGAGTCTTTGTCCTGCAGCGCACAGATGAGAGGAAACACACACGTCTGTGAGTGTGTGTGCTTCTCGGTATCAGGACATGTTCATGCTGTACATCTCGGTGTTTCTGTGCCTCTCCACAGAAATCTCGTGAGGCGAACCGGGACCTGCAGATCCAGCTGGACCAGGTTCTGCAGGAGGCCCAGGATCCCAACAGCAGAGGGAACTCTCTGTTTGCTGAGGTAAAAACCAGGAAACAACCTCTCTGCTGAAGTGTAAAGCTAAACAGTCTCCAACAACACACAGTGTGAACTTCAGTATGTGTGTCAGACAAAGTAAAAGCATGTTTGCTCTTTATTTTGCAGTTGGAGGATAAGCGCGCTGAGATGGAGAAGCAGCTCATCAGCATGAAGGTCCAGTATCAGTCTCTGCAGAAACAGCACGCCTTCAGCAAGCAGCAGCTGCAGCGCATGAAGGTACTGACTGTGCGGTGTGTGTGTGGAGGCCCACCGGATAATACATGTGACATGCACTGTTGTCTGTAAACTGGACTAACATCATGGGGTGTGCAGGTCCAGATCGCCACTCTGATGCAGCTCCAGGGTTCCAGGGCTGACCCTGCTCAGCTGGAGAGGCTGCAGTCCATGCTGTCCGAGAAGAACGGAGAGATCCAAAGTCTCATGACCAAACTGCAGAGGCTGGAGAAGGTCGAGGTGGGTGTGCTAATGCACCACCACAAATGAAAAGACTGAATGAAAATCACATGGACAGTTGATAGAAATGGTTGTGTGTGTGTGTGTTTGTAGATGATGCTGAAGTCTCAGCCGGCTAACCCCGCTCCAGCAGAGAGCTGTGACGGCCAAGATGAAACATACTACACTGACCTGCTCAAGATGAAGCTGAACAACACAGTGTGAGTTACACCTGCGCCTGAAATCACCCAACGCACCTGAAGCTAGAGGACTGCTCCATTTGCAATGGGTCTGTCTGTCTTTATATGTGTGTGTGTGTGTGTGTGTTCAGTAAGGATGCAGAGCGTCTGGGCGATGAGCTTTCCCTGCAGAGGATGAAGTCGTTGTCAGAGAGTCAGAGAGCTCTGGAGCTGGAGCGGAAACTCTTCTCATCTGAACGGATGCTCAAACAGGTGACATGCAGCGCTTCATGAATACTGCATGTGACACTGAAATGCAACTTATAATACCTCTGTATCAAACACAACAGACTCTTTGTTTATTCACTTTGTGTTTTTGCTCCAGGCTCAGAGTGACAAGATCAAACTGCAGCTACGAGTGGAGGAGCTCCAACACAAGTATGAACCAAAAGGTAACCAGAATATAACCGAAACGTTGTTTTTCTGTTGGTCTGCTGTTCTGAGTAGAAGTCTTCATGGCGCTGTACGGCCGTCTGCCTCTTTGAATCCTCCAGACACAAAAAAGAATCTGCTCCAGAAGAGAAAGAAGGAGAAGCTTCCTGTCGACATCACACCGTCTGAGGAGACCACGATCGACAAGGGCGAGCGTGTTGTTGCCGTGGAGATGGACGTAACCAATACTAAGCCTGAAGCCCCCGCAGTACACACCTCTCCTCCTGCTGAAGCAGAGAACACCACTCAAGCCGTGTGCAGCGGAGGTCAGTAACTCTGCTTGTCGACACAGAATCAGGCCGCAAGTATAAGGTACTGTGATGACATCACTCTGTGTGTGTGTATAGATCCAGAGCCTGATCCACGGCCGGCCAAGTGTGTGAAGATCAGTGGAGATGAGCCTGTGGTGATCCCCAACCCCAGGTCAGTGTGTGTGTCTGCATCTGTGTGTGTGTCAGTGTCTGTGTCAGTGTCAGTGTGTGTGTCTGCGTCTGTCCATGTCATTCTGCGGGTGAATAAGTTGTCTACATCTTAGTCCAACATCAGGATGGACTAACTAATGTGGACTAGACAGGATGTGTGCAGTGTGTCCACCACTAGTCTGATTGCATACTGAGTGGTCGTGTGTGTGTGTGTGTGTGTGTGTGTGTGTGTGTGTGTGGTCCCTCAGCTCTCCTGTGACCGAGTGCAAAGGGATGGAAGAGAACCTGCAACAGAACAAGAGAGAGGACAGGAGAAAGAAACGAGCAGTGGAGGTGATCCACGTCAACTCCAACAGCAGCATGGAGAACCAGTGTGCTCAGCAGTAGACTCATAGTGTGCTGCGTATGTGTATATAATCTGTGTGCGCGTCTCATATTCGTCTCACAGAGAATGCTCTGTACCCTTTTCATTCCGATATATTTTCGTCTTTACCTTTACCTGTACTTTCCTGCTGACCTCACTGTATGTCCTCTGCACTGTCCAGATATTTAAACGTTACAGTATTAAAAACATTGTGCAACATACTGTACAGTCTTCTTTCTTTGTTCAGTTTATTACCTGTTTGCCTCACTGAGAGATTCATCATACAGAGATCTGATGATGATGTGCAGCTTCAGCTACTTACAACTGTAATAAATATGGAGTTGTGCTCAGTAATGGATCCAAAAGCCAGTAACTGCGACACACTGCTTCTCAAGCTAAAGCCAAACTAAACCTCTGAACGTTCATAATGAAGCCTGAATTATTTTCACTTTACTTCACGTCTAGAGTTAGACTGAAGCTCCAGTTCGTTTAAAATGTATGTTATTGACCACAAATACTAATTGAATGCAGCTGACTGAATATTCCTCGCCTCACTCTCACTTCAAGCATAGGCACAGTGTTTGCTTTGTCTGTTCTGGCTCCTGTAGAGATACAGCGATTTAACATGGATGAGGACCCGCTCTCTGTGGATATAAGAAGTAAATTCTTTGGTAATATAAACATAACTCTTATTTTCTGTTGATTCTTAAACACACAGTTCTGAATATAATATTCCATCTCTGTCAATACACAACCCTTTAAAGTTTTTAAATTTTATTGCTTTTGGAAAATCATCTTGTGACCTCTGCTTTGCTGCCTTGCCCCGACCCCCACTTTGGCAACCAATGCACCAGTGTACAGTACAGGCACTCCTGTTTGTTTGGTCCTCTTCACCAGCAGGTGGCAGTAGAGCTAGCTGTAGTTGTTTGGACGCCTGTAAAGAAGAAGAAGGTGATTCACGTGGACCAATCAGAGTGTAAAGTCAAGCAAGCCTTCGGATGTATGCGGGAACTGTGTGAGTGTGTTTGTGCGTGGATTAAACACCGAAGACAGGCTGAGTGTGTGTCTGCCTCTCATCTTCATCAGCACACCGTCACGCAGACAGGGGACGTGTTACTGACGCAGCCTGACCTCCGATCAGACTCCGGCCAGCTGTGGTATGTCGATCCTGTGTGTCTGTGATGACGTCCAGCCAGAGACTGTGACAGCTGACTCTGTTCAACATCTGGACTCTACTGTCAGTGTGTGCTGTGACAGTAAATCATCATATCTGTGAATGGAGTTTGGCCAGGCAGATCCAGGACCTGTCAGTGTGTCAGTCAGCTGTCAGGTGTGACGGTGGATGTAATGATGGATGTGATGGATGTGAAGGTGGATGTGATGGTGGATGTGATGGATGTTATGATGGATGTAATGGTGGATGTGATGGATGTGAAGGTGGATGTGATGATGGATGTGATGGTGGATGTGATGGATGTTATGGTGTATGTAATGGTGGATGTGATGGTGGATCTGATGGATGTGATGGTGGATGTGATGGATGTTATGGTGTATGTAATGGTGGATGTGATGGATGTTATGGTGGATGTGATGGATGTTATGATGGATGTAATGGTGGATGTGATGGATGTAATGGTGGATGTGATGGATGTTATGGTGGATGTGATGGATGTTATGATGGATGTAATGGTGGATGTGATGGATGTAATGGTGGATGTGATGGATGTAATGGTGGATGTAATGGATATGATGGTGGATGTAATGGATGTGATGGATGTGATGGATATGATGGTGGATGTGATGGATGTGATGGTGGATGTGATGGATGTGATGGATATGATGGTGGATGTGATGGATGTGATGGTGGATGTAATGGTGGATGTGATGGATGTGATGGTGGATGTAATGGTGGATGTGATGGATGTGATGGTGGATGTGATGGATGTGATGGATATGATGGTGGATGTAATGGATGTGATGGTGTATGTAATGGTGGATGTGATGGTGGATGTGATGGATGTGATGGATATGATGGTGGATGTGATGGATGTGATGGATATGATGGTGGATGTAATGGATGTGATGGTGTATGTAATGGTGGATGTGATGGATGTGATGGTGGATGTGATGGATGTGATGGTGGATGTGATGGTGGATATGATGGATGTGATGGATGTGATGGTGGATGTGATGGTGGATATGATGGATGTGATGGATGTGATGGTGGATGTGATGGATGTAATGATGGATGTGGTGGATGTGATGGTGGATGTGATGGATGTGATGGTGGATGTGATGGATATGATGGTGGATGTGATGGCGGATGTGATGGATGTAATGATGGATGTGGTGGATGTGATGATGATGTTTCACTGTGCTCTGCTGTGTTTCAGTCACCATGAGGCTGAGCTCCTGCAGTGCTGCCCCGGCTCTCCTCTTGTTGCTGCTCTGCTGCCACATAAGCAGCATTCTTAGCCAAAAGGTGAGCTTTATTTATTCATTTATTTCTGTAGTTTTAGCATGTCACACATCCTGAACAAACCATGCTGTTAAGTGAAAGCTCCATCGCTGACTGTAACGGACAGCTACAGAATCCTCATGTAAAGTTCATAGGAATGACAGAGAGACAGAAGTCTGGCTGTGCTGGTGTTACTGACAGGTGACGTCCCGCCCACAGCTACATGATGGAACTGTAACGTTACATCATGTTTGGGGTGGCGACACTGTTAGCTGCTGGATGATGTTTCATGTGGAGCTGAACTGATATTTTTTTATGATGAACTCTAGTTTCAACAAAGGAGGGAAGTCGATGCAAAGCTGGAGAGCTGTGTGAGCTTTTTGATTTCTGGAGTCTCTCTTTATTCTTTGGGCAGTCATGAGAAGAGAGGTTAAGTTTTCTGATACTGTAAGAGCATCTCTGGAAACTAGCATCAAAAACTGCTGTGTCAGCATGCATGACAAGTGTATTCTTGTTAATAATGAATAGTTTTCTGTGTGTGTGTGTGGAAAGTTGTGTAATGATAGTGTCGTTCCTGTGTCTGTGCAGTCTGACTCTGCTTTAACCGTGGTTGAGAATACGGAGGGAGGAGAAGGAGCAGGTGGTGATGAAGAGGAGGTGGAGGTGACAGCTGATGAAGATGAAGGAGATTTAGAGGTGGTCCAGCCCACTGACGAGTGGCAAACACTCACACCAGGTAATATACTGGAGGCTGGACAGGAGTCAAAAGACAAACTGATTCTGCTTTAGGCTGACTGTGTGTGTGTGTGTGTGTGTGTGTGTGCAGGACAGGCAGTGCCGGCAGGTTCCCACGTGAGGCTGAACCTGCAGACGGGCCAGAGGGAGGTCAGACTGGGAGAAGAGAAGCTGAAGTACTGGACAGAGGAGCACAGGTGAGGCTGACTTTAGAAGCAGCGCAGGCCGATCACAGCCCCCAGCAGCGGAGAGAAGCAGGCGGTCAGAGCTAGACAAAACCTAAATGCAAGTCAGCAGTCAACGTGTGTTTTCGCAGGGAGAAAGAAGAGGTGGAGTCCTCCTTCAGCCCTGAGGAGCTCAAACAGGCCATGAAGAAGATAAAGGAGGACATGAACTCTGTGAGCAAAGACACCGAGCAGCAGGTAACAGCAGAAAGTTTAGAACGTTATCTAACGACTGAAACAACTTATCACACTCAGCTCTGTGCGTGTGTGCGTGCAGGACCCTGTGGCTTCTCGGTATCGTCCTCTGGAGGAGTTAAAGAGAGACATGGCTCAGCTGGACCTGCTGGTGGAGACCGATGTTCAGGTCTGTCACAAACTAATCAGAGCCTTCCAGTTTATCACATGCTGCTCCAAGGTGTCACATTTACCACACACGCTGTACACAACAGTCAGTCAGTCAAGAAATGAGTGCAGAGCTAAAAACAGGTTTGAAACGATTGAGAGCTGACCTGAGTTCATAGTCCAGCAGAGAGCACTGTTCAACAAGACGCCCCCCTCAGTACAAACCCATGTTCTAAGACCAGACACACAGAGTGCGAGCCGTTACTGGATCTTATAAAACCAGACTGGAAACAAGCTGCTAAAGTCTGCTAAACAAACTTCATTTATAAGTCAGGAGAGCAAAGTGCTGAACAGAATTCAAATAAGAATTCGGCAAATGTAAAAGTAATAATGTCTTCCTGTGCGGCTCTTGTTAGATTATGTTGAATATATAGCTGTTCTGTTTTTGTGCCTCTGAACGTTCAAGAGCATCTGGCTGGTCGACCTCGAGTATGATGACGCAGGAGTTCAGTTCGAGGATGTCGTGACAGAAAGAGTCACTCAGTGAAACTTTCGAATTCTCATATATGACATGAATCTGATGTTTGGCCTTCAGACTGTTGGTGGGGTGAAGACGTCACATGTGACTTTGGGAATGTTGATTGGCCTTTTACATTTGTTTGACATTTATAAAGTAAATGAGTTAATGAACAAATCAATAGACTAATTGATGATGTGAATAATCAATCAGCACCGCCCTAAAAACACAAACATTAGTCATCGTGGACTTGGGGTTAGAATACAGTTTGCAAATCCAGCTGCTGCTCAGTGAGAGTCAGTGAACCTGTTCACTGGTCTGAGAACAGCGCTGTGTCAACTCATCACGTCTTCCACCGGTTCAGTGCGTTGTTACTGAATGAAGTGTGTGTGTGTGTGTGTGTGTGTGTGTGTGTGTGTGTGTGTGTGTGTGTAGATAATGAGGCGCCTGTTGGATCAGTTGAACAACAGCAACTCGACTACAGAGCAGAAGCTGAGCGTCCTGCTGGAGCTGGAGTACCTGGTGCATCAGGTAGCAACACGACACACTCCAACACACACATCCTCTCTGAAGCTGTCCCTCTCCTCTCTGAAACACGTCACAGACGTGTTTCTGAATTTGCCTGTGTATGTGTGTGTCAGGTGGATAATGCTCAGACCTTGTGTTCGATGGGGGGTCTCCAGAACATTCTCCAGGGTCTGAACAGTTCTGACTTCAGAATCCAGGAGCACTCTGCCTTTGTCCTGGGATCCGCTCTGTCCAGGTATAAACAGACCGCACTTTCAAAATGTGAAAATTCTAATGTCAGCACTGTGTCAGCAGTGACCGGAGCACCTGACTCAAGGGTGTTGACTTAAAGGAGCTCACACACTCACCAACTCGCTCACGTTTAACTTGTTAAAGAGTCTCCACAAGGGGGAGCCATCACCAACTGTAGGCAAAGGCAGTAGCAACAGTTTAGACCAGTTGATGAGCTGTATTCCATGGATGTCTAACTTAAATCACCCAGCAGGCCATAATTGAATTAAATTGGCTGTTGCATTGTGGGATTTGTAGTATGTGGTGGGGGTGCGATTTACCAGCCAGGCATTCCTAATAAAATGTGGACGTGTGCTTGTCTGCAGTAACCCCGTGGTTCAGGTGAAGGCTGCAGAGAGCGGGGCTCTGCAGATGCTCTTAACCACACTGGTCACAACACAACCACTGCAAGTCAAAAAGAAGGTACACACACACACACACACACACACACACACACACACACACACACACACACTACACATTTCTTGTTGAGAAAGTGTGTGTACAAACATGTCCGACTCATGTGTGGTGTGTTCTGTGCGTGTCAGGTCCTGTTTGCAGTGGCCTCCCTCTTACGTCACTTCCCCTACGCGCAGCGTCACTTCCTGTCACATGGAGGGCTGCAGGTCCTATCAGAGCTGTTCAGGGCAGACAGCGGTGGAGTTCTGCGCACACGCATCGTCACCATGTTGTACGACATGATCAGCGAGAAGGTACAACAGATGAAGTGCAGTTTAAGTTCTAAAAGCTCTGGCTCTTGTTGAGGATGCAGAGCGTGATACTGGTCTCTGCTGCTCCACCAGGAGCTGATCTCTCAGGCAGGTCTGGACCCGGCGCTGGATGCGTCCCACGAGGAGCGGGTGCGTCAGTACTCTAAGGTGTCCCTGCAGGGGGAGCTGCTAGAGAAGGGCTGGTGCAGTCTGGTCCCACAGCTGCTGGAGTCCACCGAGCATGACTACAGAGAGAAGGTGGGCTGACCTTTAACGTGTTAACATGATAAGAGTATTATCCTGCAGAACCCCAGACTGAATGAACACATGAACACTGTGTGTGAACGTGTCGTGTGTCGTGTGTCTTGCAGGCTCTGCGGGCTTTGTTGGCGATGGCTCCTGTGTGTTTGGACCAGTACCGCTCAGACAGCACTCTGCTGGGCTCTCTGCTCTATCTCAGAGACCAGTACCAGGAAATGGTCCAGTCCGAAATGATTCTTGGAGAGGAGAACGGCTACTTTGCAGAGATCGTAGAACTTATAGACACTTTACAAGTCAAAATGAAGTGATGAGGAGGACTGTGCAGGAGGACACTTCACATGGCTGCACACAGACTGTGGCAATGAAAGCACCACTTTAAGCACCCCACCAACCGCATAAGGACAAACTCCTTAAAGCTGCAGTAGGTAGTTTGAGGAAAACCCTCACACTGTTAAGCCGCTCCCACCAAACCCACAGGAGCAGTTTGACCTTTCAAGAAAGGATCTAATGCTACAGAGGACTTTGTCTCCACAGCAGAAACACAGAGTAATCTGCTGAACCTGGATGGATGGCAGGATGTGTGACAGCTTCAGCAAAAAGTTATTTTTCTAAAAGTTACCTACTGCAGCTTTAAGACAAGAGACGCGTGCATCGAGGACAAGGACACATGTTGGCCTGACCTTGTAGGTGACAGATCCACCAGTTGGTTGGTTAGCATGAACATGACCAACATGAAGATCTCATTGGTGACCTCAGACCAGTGTGGTGGAGATCACAACAGAGACATCTTTCTTTTTTCAGAGTCATCATTTGATTTTTTTTTTTTTCTGTGGATACAAAATAGATTTTTTTATTTCATTAATTTAAGAATAAATTCACTATTTTAAAATGATGGTGTTGTGCTCATATATGTCCATTTATTCCAATCATTTTTCAGTTTTGCCTGGACATTTTTGTTCACATGAATCTTCAAGTTCACTCTCCAAATAGTTTGGATTTGCAAACCTAATCCACAAATATCGTGTCTAACACCTTGTGGATATTTTGGCTACCTTCATAATAAAATATAACAGTGGTGTCAGAAGTTCCACAGGATCATTTGATACGTTTTGTATAGAAACTGAAAACGACTCTACAATTCTTTTAATGCTGTTACCTCAAAGCTCATTTTTTTTTTTTTTTTACTGTGCAATAGAAATGTCCAGTGGAGAGGTTACGGAAAAAGAACGGCAGGGCTTCTCCTGCCGAAAAGTGACTGCACCCTGATTGAACTGATGCGCGTTCCCGTCGGGGGCAGTCGTTTTTCGGCACTACACCTGTTTCCCAAAAGTGGCCTTTTGGTGCTTTTATTCTGAAAAGCCAAACCGGTAGTGAGCGGAAATTAGTGTGTTGTTCGGCGTAAGGAAGCTCAGTTATGTCAGAGATATGAAAGGACGTTAATAAGTAAACGGGACAACCAGCCGCCATATATTATATGTTATAATATAACAGCTTTGTCATGAATGGAGCTCGAATTGTTTTGGTCCCTCGAAGCTGACGGTGGGCTTCATCGTTTACTAAATTTTCTAAAGAAAGAACAACATCCGGTGAGAGTTTAAAGAGACAGGCTGTGTTTACATCTGTTAGCATGTAGCTGCTAGCCGACTGTTAGCCTATAAATGAATTCCTAACGCTAGCTGGACTTTAGTACAGAAAAAGGGACTGCTGACAGGATCTGTCTAGTATATTGTAATGCTTTTATTTATTTTAAAACATGGAAATGGGTCAATTGTGAAGGCTATCGTGAATTCAGTTAAAATAAAGTCATTACAGATTGATGTAGCGTGTTAGCTTTGTTACATTTCTAACAGATATTTTTTTGTTAATGTTCGAGAGGTGGGAAAGCCTTTTTCATTAGACTTCAGGTTTATAACACCTGTACTATCAGGAAATATGACTCCCTGTGCGTAATATACCAAATATAGTATAGTATTCATGTGACATAGTTACTGTTCAGTATTAACAGCTGTCTGGCTTTACAATGAGAAGACACCTTCTATAAGAAGACAGTCTTCATTGATCATTTCTTTCTGGTTGTAGTTTTCCCTCTGATCAGATGTTTGTCGTCTGTCACCAGCAGGCGTGTTAAAGGGCAGTGATGGAGCTGTCTCAGAGAGACAGGCTGTCAGAGCTGGTCGAGCAGCTGACCACGTCAGGACAGCCACAGCTCAACCAGGACAAGATGAAGGAGATCAAGCAGATCTGCAAGTATGTCACTGATGGAAGGGCAACAGAGCTCCCAACAGGGATAGCTCAGCCACCTGTGTACCTGTAAGGTTTACTGGAGATTCAAATCACTACGTCTTCCTCACAAAGAAGCCAAAACTTAGAAACAGTAACAGAAGGGCTTTAAACACAAATGCCAAATGTAGTTCAGAGTCTTCAAATAATTCTTGGAGAAAGATGAATTAGTGACAGACCCTTTGTAGGTAAATTCATTCATCCTTGCACTTTGCTCCATCGCACCAAACATTTTTCCTTGTCTGTACACACAGATATTCATATGTATATTCAACTTTTTACATATACATGACTTTTGTTTTTGTTCTTGTTTATGTCTTTGTTTTTCCTGCCAAGTCCTCAGTTTTGTTTTTCAACTGTGCCTGTATCTATAGATGTTTGATGTTTGTACTAAGAGAGCAAAGCGTAACTGCAGTCATGTGTGTTTACATACTGTACCTTGCGAATAAAAGGGATTCTGATTCTTCTGATTAATCTATTTGAGACTGTCTGTGTGTGTCCTTCCTTCCAGAGCGTCCAATGACTGCATAGACCATGTATATCACTCAGTGTTGTCACAGCTCAACGAAGAACACGCTGAAGTCCGACTGTCTGCCTTCCAGATAGCCAGTGAGCTCTTCTCCAGATCACATCACTTCAGAACTCTGCTGGTGGACAACTTCCAGGTACTTTTCTACCACATGTTTCCATGAGGAGCTGAAGGATTGAAGGTCACGCTCACACACTTGTTTCTCTCATCCATCAGGAGTTCTTGGAGTTAACAGTAGAGACGGACTCGGAGCAGCCCCTCCCCCCTCCTAAGGAGGTAGCCAGAAAGCTGAGGTCTCTTGCCATCCAGACTATCCAGTCATGGCAGACCTCGTATGGAGAGGCTTATAAGAAGTTAGCTCTGGGCTACCACTTTCTCAAACAGGTTAAGAAGGTGAGAGGGATTTTATAGAGGTGACTTTGATTGTCACATATAATCACACATATTCACATAATCACATATCCTGATGTTTTAACGGGTCATCCGCGCTCACTCCAGCGTCATTTTTAGGAGCAGCTTTGTTTACAGTACCATCAGATCAGTTGACCAATCATCATCAGACTCTGATTAAATTTTGCCATCCAGGAAAAGAAACATCTGGGAAGGATAGGCCTCTGACGACTCCTCAGAGGCAGATTTAAGGGAGTGGAAAATCCAGATCTTGAGCACTTTCCTGGTCAGAGGCTGATGGGTGGAGGAGCACGGAAAAGGAAGCACAATTAGCAGAATAGAAAGCACCCCATGTTTACCAACAGCATCTTAGTTTAGGGCGTTAGCATGACATAAATAAACCATAAAGTAGTGTACAAGCTTTGACCCTATGATGGCACTATATGATGTTTCCCATGCTGTGAGCCACCTGTGAGTGATGTCATGTGTCTATGTCGTCAGGTGGACTTCCAGGATGCTGAGGCCAGGACAGTAGCAGAGAGGAGGAGGGCGGAGGACAGACAGAGGAGAATGGAGATAATCTACAAGGAGAGAGTGGAGGCAGCTCTCAAAGACATGGAGGGTAAATATTCAACAACACTGCTAGCGATAACTAGAACAACAATAATACAAACAATTGATTTTTCTTCATGATTATTTCTCGGCCAGAGTCGTACCCAGAAATCGAGGCAACACTGACAGAGATGGACTGCTGTATGAGGCTGCTTCTTCCTGAGTTTGAACTTACAGGCATCCAGACAACCAATAGCAGCTCTCCAAACTCCCAACCAGCCAATGAAGGCTCATCAGTTGATGAACAGCCCTGCTGCAGCAAAGACGTGAGGGATGACAAGAGAGGAGGAAAGCTAGAGGAGAAGGAGGGCAGGGAAGAAAAGAAAAGTGATGGTGAGAAAAAGAGAGAAACAGAAGACAAAGGAACAACAGAGGAGGAGGAAAAAGAGAAGGAAAAGAAGGACAGGTCTGAAGAGGAGGAAGGGGAGGATGAAGAGAGGAGAGATGGGAATGAACACAAGACGAAGAAAGCAAAGAAGGTAGAAGATAGGGAACAGGGGGAACAGGAGGAGGGAAGTAGTGCAGAAGAAGAAGAAGATGAAGAAGAAGAAGAAGAAGAAGAAGAGGAGGAGGAAGAGGAGGGTGATGAAGACTTGTTTATTCGGAACTCTGGGCTCATCTCTCACTCGTACAGTCTGAACCTGAACCTGAGTCCTGGTGGGTACAACACACGTCACATCCATGTGCCAACACACTGTAATACTACTGATACTATTCTTACTAATAACACTGTCATACAACACATTGTACCTCATTCAAAACATTCATTTTATTTCATATATTCAGCTGGTGTGTCTATAATATAATGCACTTGCAACACAAGGTTTATATGAATGAGGACTCTAACCTCAGTACCTTTAGGCTGTTTATTGAGGATGAGTCCTTTTGTGTCAGAACTGTTTGTTTGTGTTCAGACGACATTTAACATTTGAGTGGCTGAAAAGTTTTAGACTGACCGTCTCCCTCTCATTTCATGGTCAGGTTCTTTCTCTCTCTAGCCAACACTGAAGAAGTTTGGCTTGAAAGAAATGTTTTTTTTAAATATATATTTTTTTTCTTCTTGTAAAATATTGAAAGATTATCATTTTGATATTAGCTTAGAACCTCAAGTGTATTGGCACAAGTTGAACTGTTTGTCATGTAATAGAATCATTTAGTATACAAAGCATGCAGTCAGTGTGAAATCATCTAAGGCTACCTGGACAGAGGGTAGGTGACTGATTGATAACTCCACATGTACCTTTGATTCTGAGTCATATTCTTTTCATGCAGTGACCTCTCTTTGGTGACTCTTCTCTGCATTTCCCTCTCTCTCCTCCAGGTCTTCATGTTAAGGAGACAGAGGATAATGAGGCAGTGGTTTCCACGGTGATAGACCTCCACAAACTGATAAAAAACAAACATCTACCAGCTGTGCAGGGCTGGATTCAGGTCGGTACAAACTCACCATGTAACATGTAATCAATGATCACATTAAAGAATGTGCACAGAAATTAGAAGCTGAGAGGCCAACCGACCACAATGTCTCTCTGCTACTACTGCTGTTAAGACAGAGTTATAATTCAGTTCTGTTCAGCAAATAAATGCTTTGATACCAATCACCTGCAGAGCACAAAAGTCACAGGTCTGTGTGTGTGTGTGTGTAGGTCTTCACCAAGTCAGGTGCTGAGCAGCAGCTGTTAAGGAGAGCTCTGGATCTGAAGAGGTCTTTGGAAGCTGCTCTGCAGAAGCACAAAGAGCTTCACATTGATTACAAGACCAGGATCCGCAAAGTGGTGAGTTACCCACAATTATACATTCTCACCTGTAGCTGAGCTGATTCAAGGTACATCGAGTAATGTGCTCAGCAACACAACACACAGAGGACGATGTGGATGATGTGTAAACATGCAGGTCAGCGTAGTGCTGACACACTTCTTTCACACCAGGGGTCTACAAGCAGGAGTCCATGACCCCTAGGGGCTCCGCAGAGGTACCTCAGGGGGTCCCCCAATTTATGTAATAATAAAACAATTTTTACCAAAACATTTTTACCAAAGTGATGGTGACTGTGAGGGTGCAGATAATTGAGAAACTACAAACAGCGGAGGCATTTGCACTCCAGTTGGATGAATCAGTGCAGTGGACATGTCCAAAGACGCACAGCTCTTGGCATCTAAGAACCAATAATAACTCAGTATGTAAAACAAGGTGAAATAAACGCTGAATGAAGTAAATATAAATGCTATTCTAGGCTTAAAATGTGACATACTTTTGAAAAGGGGTCCTTTGTTGAACACCTGTTTTACCCGACACGAGTACATGTTAGCACATGACCAGTAGATGGCAGCGTGTGACTACAAATCGAACCCGTCATCAGTCCACTCTAACTGTGCAGATGTTCCTCTAACAGAGAAGTGACAGCTTCAGACTCCATCTCTGTCTGATTCCTCCAACCTGGATAAAGTCTGAGCTACGATATTGTCTCATTGTCCTGTGGACGCAGCCTGTACACCTTTATAGCAGAACTGTGACTCTTGAACCAAACACACACATTGAAACAAGTGAAGCTTTGACTTTGTGTTTGTTCTTTTTGTAATGGAGTCACACACAAGCAGAGAGATTGTCACCATCATCGTCTGCTCCCTTTTAACAACAGTTTTATCACACTGTAACAGAGCAACATCTCAGGTCCAAATTTTGATACAGAGGAGTCAAACAGATGCACAGGTAGGTGTGTGTGTGTTGTTGAAAAATAATCTTAGTGTGCCTCCAGACAGCTGGGTACATGCACACACCTCCAAGTCTTAAATAATTCCAATAGTACAATATCATCAATAAAGATGATCAACGAGGAAAAAATTATCAGTTGTTTGATAAAGAATAGATAAAAAGGTGGTGCCCTCCACGTCAGGAACAACAGCACCCAACCAAAGAGAATTCTGTATGCGTTTCATCACACCATCTAGTGGCCATTGAAAGAACTGCAGCTGCTCGTCACCACTCGGCCGAGGCGCTCGCTGCCGTTGAAGTCCACCGTTACTGAGCTGCCACAGGACATATTTCAGTAATATAAAGTGGATAAAAGCTCAGTAATTACTCTGTGGTCGTGTTCCACCTCATACACTGTAGGTAAAAAAAACAAAACAAAACATGATGCTTGGAAGTTAAATGACTTGATTTCATGATGTTATATAGCTCAAATGAATCAAAACAGCGTATTGTTGTTGTTGTTGACTCAACAACAACGGTAAAACAACTTGCACGGCTCTCTTCCTGTTTTCTTCTTCAAGCTTCTCTGTTCGTGCCTGCGTTCCCATGAACCCACAGAGGGAAGTATCATAATAGAGACAGAGAGAGGGAGGATGGAAATATTAATAGTAAAGACATTTGGGAGAGGTGAGATAGCAAGGCACAGCCATAATGCATAATGCATCAGAGACAGAGAAGAAATTGGGGAGCAAGGGGGAGGATGTACCCATTCATTCACTTCACTAGCACTAATGTGCCCCATGGCTTGACAGCTGATATGTCTATCTGGCTCTGCCTCCGTATCTAGCTTAGCATCGTCCTTCTGCTGCTGTTTAAGCCTGCCCAAAACGGAGGCACAAGTTAACCAGTCATGAAGCCTGTCATTCGAAAAGCCTTTCACTCGAACTAATTGCTTATTTGAGGGGGTTTAATTGCTGCCAAAATGTCTTGTGTTTTAGAGATGGGGTTCTTGGTGCATACTCGCGGTGCTGTGAGATAGAAAAAAGAAAAGAAAATCTGAGAGCAATGACAGCAGCATGCAATTTCAGGTTTTTAAAGGAGCAGTGAATGCAAACTGCAAGGCATAAAAGTTGTAGCGTGTGAATCCATCTTTAGCTGAACAGAGCGTCGGAGTGACAGTGACAGAGCGCCAGGCGTCTCGCTCTGCCTGGTTATCACTGTCAGGGACCAGTCTGCTGCACCAGCAGGCCCAGCACTGCGATAACCACACAACTTACAGCCCCTTTATCATAATTAGCTTTTCCTTTTTAGCCTTAAAAGGCCTTCCATTACTGGGTCCTTCTCTATCGGGCCGCTGACACACCACACGATTGGTTTCTCTCTCAACGGGCCTCTCAATATAGTCTCCCATAACGGGGGAGCCGGAGAGAGAGAAGAGTGTTGTAGAGGCAGATAGAGAGGCGTGTTTATTGAATGAGAGAATAAAACAGAGGGAGGGTTGAGTGAAGAAACATCTACATGGAGTTGGAATACTATTGAAGATAGAAAGGCACCAGGCTGTTTATTTTTCAGTGGGTGACTGTTGAGCATGTGGACTAATATTTGAATGTTTACTGTTAGCTACATCTTATAAAGCTAACATATAGCATGTGAATAAAAGTTGATCGTGTTGTCATGCTAGTTTGGCAGCCATGTGCTTATATGGAGCACACAGTCCTGACACCCTCAGATCAGAGAACGGTGCCACTGTCTGAGCTCTGTGCTAAGAGCAGCAGGCTAACATCCTGTAGCCTCCGTTGCTCTGGAATGTCTGGTTTGAATCTTCCAGTTCGGCGTGTCTGATGAGCAGAAGTGGTGTGTGAGGTGACGAGGGTTAAGGTGCATGTTGTTTTTGTGCCTATAGCTTCTGCTGGACTGGATGGTGTTGCATTGAGCTGTCTTGAAAGGTGTGAACAGCAGCCTGTACTTCCTTTGTCTCCACGACATTGTAGCTCTGTCTATCAGGGATGAACCGGTGAATCCAGTCCTAGATTTAAACTGTTTTGAATGATTTTTATGTGAGATAACATGAGGCAAAGGATTGCTGTGGCAAGTGTGTTGGCTGCCTGCTGCTACTGAAGAAATGTCATAACTGACATAATGGCTCATGGGTTATGGGCTGTAAATTTTGCCACGTAGGATGACAAAAAATTTGAAACATTTGAACCATGTGTGGCAACTGTTGAAGGTGTTCTGCACTGAAATGATCCAGGTCTGCCTGATTCCACGTGAACGTCTCTCTCTATGATGACAGACTTGTTCAGAACAGCCACAGGACACGTTTGTCTTCAGATGCGGTTGTACAACCTAATTTGTCTGAAGCAAACTGAGAGCTGTACTCACTACAACGATTTTGTATATCCAGGAACGTATCACAGTGTCGGGAAAGCGGCAGATTTCACGCCGTCTTTTATACTTTTTGTCGTAGTGAATATGTTTGAAGGCAGTTTTCAACAAGAGCTATCACCAGGAGAATCCCATATGCATCCGCTGAGCGCTGCTAACTGAAAACATGAGCTCGTGTTTAGGAAAGGATAAGACATGCAGACTTATTTGAACATATCTGTTTTTAAGAGTGTATTCAGTCACTCCTGGCTCCATTCATACAGGCCCAGGCCTTGTTTACTGCTGATAACCCATCTTATCACAGAACAATGGATGTGGCCGCCTGTTTCTCACTGGAGATAAACAAAGAAAGACTATCCCTCTATTTCTCTCCTCCACCGCTCCCTCTTTTTCATTTGTACAATCATTCTCTGAATGTGTCTCCTGCTGTACACGAGTAATATGTTTCTCTCTTTGCTCTCTTTGCCTCCATTTCTCGATTTATTTCTCATTATGCATTATGTTCGTAGGGAGTGTTGGAGTTGTGTTTATTGCACCTCAGAAATGGTCAGGCAGTTACACCCGTACATGTTGTGAATAAAGCTTACAAGGTAATTGCAAGGAGTAAAGAATTTAAGGCAATAAGGCTGTAAAAAGGCTGTTTGAATACAAGTATACTGACATGCTCTAAAGGAAGGGCGTACTTACTTACTTACTCTACCTAAAATGGACACAAAATGTGACACTTCCACTTGGTTGATTGTTGCATTGCGTTTAGCCACAATAGCCATAATGCAGAAATATGGAACGTGACGCTGTGAGGTCCACATCATGAATCATGACTAACCTTGCATGAGAGACAGGTCAGTAAACAAATAAATGCTCGAATAGTGATGCAGCCATCTGACCCTGTGGATCAGGAGTGCTGTGTGCTGATATTGACCAGGAAGAGACGCGAGCAGTCCACGTTAAATCTAGTTTCCTCAGTCGCGATGGGCTCTGGCATCATGTTAACTTCACTCTGCATGCGCAGAGACCTTGAATTGATGTATCAGAATCTGACTGTTGCATTCTAAGATGAATAACATGAATGTTAGCATGTCTTTATTGTTAAAGTCTGTGTAAAATTAGAATAAATATGGGTATGGGTGAGTTTGTCAGACTGAAATATTATTATGAAACTAGGTGTCAAACTCAGGTAAAAATGAATTCTCAGCTCCAGAACTGTGAGCTTCAGGAATTGTTTTGAAAAAAAAAAAAAAAGATCTTCATCATCTCTCATGTTTGTGAAGTTTAAATTAAATGTTTATCCAGGGAAAATCTATTTGCGGTACTTTGAAGGCAGAGCTAGCTAGCAACTGAGTGTAAACAAGAATAATAACTACCATACAGAGAAGCAAAAATGCTGGAGGCTTTTATACTGTTGTGGATTAGGGAGGCAGGGGGATTATGCTCAGGTTGGCCTCAGTGTGTCATCGAGCCACCCTTTAAGGACCGCCCACAAAATCCTGGACTGTTTTAACCTTTAACTCCAGATTTCAGTATCGTTTTCAGCAACTATTTCCAACATATTTAATGTATTTTGAAATAAATCTCAAATCTTGCCTTTACACTGTCAAATTACAAGTCTAATCACACATGAATGTGTTCATATTGTGAATGCTTGACTGTATTGAACATAATTTTATGTTTCTGATTGTTGTAAAGAGAGCTTATCTGACTGATGACAAAGTTTAACAATCAGAGGTAGGCTGAAGGTGACGAAAGGGATTGTTTCATTTGCTGATATTTTTCATCTGTCCACTCAGGACACCACTTTGGTGTCAGTTCATCGCCAACAAGAAGACGACTTTGGATGCTTTTGGATAAATTAAATTTTAAAAATGAGACAATGTGTGTGGAAGTGAATGTTTCTGCCGTTGGGGTAAAATTTAGCAAATCAGTGCGGACACAGTCTGCTTCCATCAGGCGTCTCTGATAATGTGAATGGAGATGGCTTCCAAATTGGAACTGATGGATCCACTGGGACTGTGTGTGTGTGCGTGTGTGTGTGTGCTGATTTTCCTTGAGATCTCTGGACCAATCTCATGTCACGGGGCCAAACTGGGCTGGTAGGCTCCACAAATGCCCCAGGGGTCTTTGAAGGGCTCATGCACCTTTTCAGGTGTCCACCCAGAGCTTTCAGAGGTCTGTGTTAAAATGAAGAATAGCAGTGTGTAATTTCACTTTGGCAGCAGGCGAGAGTGTATAATAATGACTGTTTTGATCACAGATTGAGACACGCTGGGAGGGGGAACTGAACTAGACGGCTGAGAATAAGCTCGTTGACAGGGAAAGGTTTGGGAAGCTCTGGGCTGGCTAATAGACCTGCCAGGCTAGGTTAGTGAAATAAAGATGTCACCCTATACATCATATAAGCTGACTGCTCCCCAGAGACAAAGGGTGCATCTATGCGTGTGTGTTTGGGGGTGTTGGGGGTGGAGGAGTATAATAATGGGGTAAAGCAGCAGAGAAGAAGCTATGGTGAGACAGCGAGGGGAGTGGAAAGCTTTTTCTCATTAGTGTTGGATCCCTTGGGATCCTTTCAAGGTAGTAATGAATAGGAGTGCAAGGTGGTAATAGAGATGTGGGATGTTGTGGCAAATCAAGCCCTGAACAGGTCAGACTTCACTGGAAGCTTTAGGCCTAATTAGTTTGTAAATATGTTGAAATCAATCAGTGACAGTGGACTTCCAGTCCCTTTAGCAGAGCAGAGAACAGTATAGGAAGAATATATTGTAACAGTGGTAAGGACGAACACAGGCACAGATTGATTTGTAAGTGAATTCATGGTTTAGTACTCTGATAAAACTGTAGAAGTGAAGTATATTAATGGGCAGGAAGTTGTGAGCTGCTGCCACATCAATGTTTTCATTGGCAAAGAGGTAAGCTGAGTTTGGGAACGCTGTTTCCATACATTACTTAAATTTTTTTTGTGTTTAAATATGTGCTTTCATAGGCATGAAACATACCACCAACCAATGCCACAGATCACAGCATGTCAGCCTCACTCACAGTCATCATACACAGAACTTAAAGGTCCAGTGTAATGACAGAGAATACAGTGCTCATAACTATGTTTTCATTAATGTATAATCACCTGCAGAGAAGAATTAGAATGATGAATGAGCCTTTATCTAAAGACACCACGGGTTCAACCACAAGGTTTCCACAGTAGCCCTGAGTGGCCAAACCGGACGCTGACTTTAGATAGGGAGTTCATGGTTTTTGCACATTGTAGTTCCATTGAGGTTCCAGTTCCTTTGAGATCCAACTAGAGTTATCGAATCAGAAACTCCAAGCGAGCTGCTACGTCCGCTCAGAGCCTCGTTATGAACAGCTCGATGTGTGGGTCTAATGTTAATCATAATGAAATGATCGACACTGTGTGTTTAGTTTTTCGAGAATATTACAGTAGTGAGATCCTCATCAAAAGTTTAAGTCCACAGTTCTTTATCATCTTAGGAGGCCTGGTTAATGTAGACACAAGAAAACATAGAAAAGATCAGTACTGCCGGCATATTTTGGTTGCTACCAAACAAATATTGAGGTACATTCATTTCCACACACAGTCCAGCCAGTCATCTACTAGTGGCCTTAAAGACCTGTGACCTTTCCCACAAAGTCTCCCAGGAGACCTTTCCCACAGGGCAGGGGTACCCTCCCCTTACCAGAGGCCAGTCCTTTATTATAATGTCAAAATCAAGTAATCAAAAAAAGTAACAAAGATGCTCATTTTTCAGGACACATGCAGGATCACACAGTGTCAGCAGTCCACAGTCTCCACTTCCCCTAACTTCTCGTATCTGTGTGAGTGTGTGGGTGTAATTTATGTGTAATATTCTCAGGAAGATGACTGTGTGTTTATGAATACATTTGTGTATAATGTGTTCATTAAGCTAACTGTTTCTCTCACTTGCTCTCTCTTAAGGAAAATGTCCTGTGATAATGGTGACATTAGAGACACTCAGTATTCCCAAAAGACATTTTCCATTCCAGCCTTAAATGTAGAATGAAATAATCTTCTGTGTGTGTGTGTATGTGTGTGTGTGTGTGTGTGTAGCCAGGTGGAGAGCTATATTAACATGTCAGGGAGACAATGGAGACATCTCTTGAGGCTTTCTCACCTCCTTGTCCTCTCCTCTCCTCTCCTCTCCTCTCCTCTCCTCTCCTCTCCTCTCCTCTCCTCTCCTCTCCTCTCCTCTCCTCTCCTCCGTCCTTCCTTCTCCCTCTGCGTTCACGTTCTCCTCCCGCACTCCTTTTTTCTCCTCCTCCCCTGTGTGTGTGAGGGTGTGTGATGGTTAACCTGCCCCCTCCCCTCTCTGCCATACACCTGACTTATGGCTGTGCAGTAATAATTTGCCAGACCTTGGCAGGCTGAGTGTACATTAGCATATAAATAGCAGATGCACTGAGTGCCCATCACAGTCGACTACATTTAATTTTTGGTTTATAAGATTGAATGGGTTTTTAAACGCAGCGCCATCAAACTTGCCAAGAGACAAATGAAGTCAGGGGAGCAGTTGTCCGAGGCGGCGCCCTCACATCATTTTTATAAAGGATAAGAGTCTTATTTAAGGGGGAGGAGGGGGGAGGGGAGGGGGTGAGATGCCGTAGAAGCTGAATAAGCAGGACACCTGTAGAAGCAGCAACATACTTTAGTTTCTAATCCTTTTCAGACATCGATTTTCTTTTACACAGCTGTCAATCTTTCTGCCTGCTCAAGATATGTTATGATTCAAAGTATGTGGACATTAATGTGCTGCTAGCAGCCTCCGCCCTGCTGGCTTCTGCCACATGTGAACCTGCTACAGAGATGCGCTACCACACATGCCAAACAGAGAAAACACATTCATGCTTTGTGCACGTGAGAACAATCTGCCCTTTTCATATTCTGCCTCACTTATTTTTCTGTGAGGTTTTCTTGTGAAAGAAGCAGGATTCTGTTCATCAGGAGATTTGATCACTGGTATAATCCAAAACCTAAAACTGCCTCATAAGGCTGCTTGTTCAAGACCTGACAGTGAAAATCACACATTTATCCTCACAGTGCTGTTATGGCACCTGAAACAATGGTAAGATACGAATGCCTGTTTCCCTGTCTGCTACTGGAGTCAGCATGTTGATGACTTGTATAGAATCAGGAGCTCTTTGGCCTTTTCTCTTCATTCTGTGGTAGCATGTGCTGCGCTGTCATCTCCACTACAGGCCGACCACACGTCATACAAGATATGAGATAAGACAGACTTTGATGATCCCACAGCACACAGAGAAAGTCACTTGTCACCGCAGTTTGTATATACAAGGTGCATCATGAATGACTTAAAAGGGTTAGGGTTATGAAAGCCATGCTGGGGTTGAAGAGTCTGACAGCTGCTGGAATGAAGGACCTGCGGTAGAGCTCCGTCTTACATGGTGGGAGCAGCAGCCTGTTGGTGATGTTGAAGAGCCCTGCAGTGTCTGCACCGGAGGGCAGTAAACATTGCCATGACAGTAGGCCTGGATGGGGAAGCAGAGGGATATGAACTAGTCAGTGTGAATCAGACTGTCTCAGTGGAACTATAACAACTGATCATTTAGACAGTCAACAGAAAATGAATCATAAATCATTTTGACGAATTTGCTGCCTTTTCTAAATAATTCAAAATTCTGTGTGTTGACTGTGAGTCTGACAAAGCGACTTAGAGATGTCACTCTCATTTCATAGTCGTACTGTTTAGTTGGAGATGGTTGTTGTCGCACCACCCATTGAAGCTGTATCGTTGTTCGAGTGACGCATGGCCCTCCCTTTGGCACTACCTCGCTCCTTCTATATGGGATTGTTAAAAAACGACTTATTTTTCTTCCTTCCCTATTTTCCCTTTAGGAAGCAGCTTTATTTTATCTGTGAGTAAACATTGCCATTACAGTAACACATAGCTCTGCTTTACTTAAACAACTTTTTTATTTATTCTGCTCTGTTCAGGAACTATTTTTATTTCTATCTGGGCCTGTTTTTAATGTTAAAGTTAGCAATATTTGTTTTGTCTTTTTCCTATTACAATGACACATGGCCCTGCTCGACTTAAACCATCACTTCTAATTTGTCTGCTAAATCTTGAGTTTCAGTTAGAGAAGCAGTTTTTATCTCCAGCGGGAGGGAGCTCTGTGTTGCTGTGTGATTTTCTCCTCGTGTGTGTCCCACAGAATAAACCAAAGCTCTGTTAAAATGCAAAGCAGCCCCCTCGTGCAGCCATGAGGGGGAAATAGAGGCCATATTTTAGCCGCACCCCGCCGTCAGCAAAATGTTTCTGGAGGAAAGCTAATTCTACTGTGAGACTTACAGCTCTGCCAGGCCGGCCGACAGCACTCGATGCTATCAGGATTAAATTAAGGTGAATTAGAGACAAAGAGGCAGAAAGAGGGGGAAAAGGGATGATGTTAGGGCAAGATTTTCCTCCAGCCGGGTGATCACTTCTTAGTCTTAGGTCATTGATCAGAGCAGAATAAACCAGCCAGGATTAAAGTAGACAAGCACAAAACCTATAGAGACTATATCTGTGTGTATTGGTGTGTGTGTACGTGTGCTGTGTGTGAATCCGCTGTGCTGCGAGGATGAATAAGAGTAGAAGTGGAGTGGAGTAATCGAGAAAGTTTGCTTTGGTGTTTAAAATGTAACACTTCTGTTTAACAGCGTTCTCTCAGCTTTCCTTCGCTAAATAAATAAGATCACGTCTCAGTATCTCACACTCGAGGTTCGCTCTGTGCAACATCCTTTCTTAGATTAAAAGGATCATTTGCAGTAATAACAGCTCTGTTTTTATCAGAGTCAGGGAGATTTTACCTTACTGCCTCTTACTTCGATACAGCGTTACATCTCACACTGATTAAGTCACCTCATTTTTATAAGGTCATAATGGAATTCACTTCTTTTCATTGTCTACTGCTGTGAAAATAGAGAAATGACAGAACACAAAACATATAGAAACATACGCTACATCTTCCAGAATCTCTATGGAGTGAACATATTTAAGTTATCTCGGCTCCTTTTGACATTTACAGTCATATTCAAACACTTGAGCCTCATCGCCGCTGCCAGTGCAGGGCTCAACCCAACAACCTGGGTCAACTAAAATGGCATGTCTGTAAATAAAGCAGCTCACTTGCCTCGGAAAGTACAAAAAAGGATTAATTTTTTCCTTTGCTAACGCGTGAGCCATCTCACTTTCACCTTCTCATCTCTGTTGAGAGTTGCACATGTGTGGCACTTGACAGAATGGCGGGGGACAAAGTTTAGAACAAGCAAGCGTTTGAGTTTATTTGGATGCCGAGAGTCCAAGGATGGTTGGTGTGGTAAGAGAAATTGGAAAGTAAAGGTCTCGTTTTACTCAAAATTTTGTGTACAGCAGGGTGGAGCCACCCAAGTAAGGCACAACACGCTCCGAATGGATTTCCACGTGCTGAAATCTGCTGACGTGTCGAGACAGAAATCAGGCGGGACAGAAGAAAAGTGTGAGCAGGATTATGAGCACAAACTGCAGGAGCTTACTGTGGCAAGCAGGCTAACATCCCTGACAACAGTAAATCTGTTTTTCCTTGCCACTCATAGAGATGACTGTGTGTGTTGCCACAGTTTAGGCTTTGTGGATTAACACAAATTCATTTAAACAAACTGTGTTGCTCTGAATTAGTTTGAATGCCATCTGTTTGAAAAGGTGCTCTTTGACAGTAGTTTGGTTTACAGTATGCTTTTGTCTGTGTTCCTGTTCACTACATGGACTACATGCAGACAGTGATTATTATCATATGAATTTGGGGTCTCGGTGTAAATAAAGTGCAAAGGGCACAGCCTGTACAGGATAAGTGGTTGGATGGAAGCGTTGGCTACAAGTGTCTTGTGTAATCAACAGGATCACCATCTTGGATTTTTGGTCATTTGACCCTGGCTAATGGATTGAACTGAACTAAAATAAACATGCAGTAAAGCCAATTTTAGAGGCTGTTTGGAAAAAGTTTGAACAGTGACGCAACATTAGAGGTGAAGTCTCCTCTCTCTGACAGCACTCTGAGGACGAGTATGCTCGGTCTAATATCTGTCTCACCTGCTTTCATGTCTGAGGCCTGATTCACAGACCACCCACCATGTCTCAGTCTCTGCGGCTGCATTAATGAGAACTAATTAGGCTTTAATTGTTTAGTTGTGTTTAACTGAATGGTGAGTATTGTAATATGAAAAGTGTTTTAATTGGTCTCTGTGTGCTGGATGAACAGGGGTGTTCAGGGTTGTGTCATGGTTAACTCTGGAGTCTTTCCTGTGTGTGCGTGTGTGTCTGTGTGTGTGTTTGTGTATGTGTATGTGTGGAGGGATGGAGGAGGGTGGGTGGTTCGTAATCGTCAATGGACTCATCATTTGTAAACTAATTCTAACATTCTAATGGGTTTTATCAGCAGTAACACAGCAGCCTTTCTATCGCTCACACACACACGCGCACACACACACAGGTATTACACACACTAATGAAAAAGAGGCCTTTGGGAATAAGAGGTTAGTTTAACGTGAGGTTTTACTGCTCCTCATAACGCTAATCACTGTGATTATTATGCTGCTAGACTGGAGTGTGTGTCTGTGTCCTCAGCTGTTAAAGGCATACCCACCAAAAGCCGCCCCACATGCACACACACACACATACACACACACACACACACACACATACACATTTGTGTTATGGAAATGACCCCTGTGTGTATAGGAGTGTTGTGTTCTGCATTGTAGCCCAGCCAATGGCTAACAACCTCACCAGAAAATTAAAAACCATAAATTCTGCTTAGCGCTGATAGCAGCTCATCACACACACTCACTCACTCACACACACACACACACACACACACACACACACACACACACACAACCATTGTCATCCCATTTTCCCCTGAAGCCAAAGCGATCACACAACCCTGAGGAGAAGAGTGAAGGGATGACGGAGAAACTGTACCTAACTATTCACCGGTTCAACGTTTATTGATGGTTTGGTTGATGTTTTGCACCACACTGACTGTTGATTGGTTCCTTCAGTATATCAGGAAGTGTAGTTTCAGTTTTATTTGACAAACCATTAGACACCTGGACAGGTTTTAGCTTATAGGACAAGGCTGTCAATATTCTAGATTTTTTGCATGTGCAGACCCAAACCAACAGTGACTGTATCTACTAAAAGGTGACTGATGACCTGGTGACAGAGCTTGGTGAATTTGTGTGCTGTCTCTGATGAATAATGATAAATTTATGGAATGGGAACAAGTAAATGTAAAAGTAATAGAGTCTCTAGGATTGAGCCTTGGGGGACCCCACATGAGAGATGGACTTTCCTTCATGACATTGTACTGTACCTGTTCTGTTCTGGACTGTTTACTCAAACTGCTCAATCTCTATTAATCAGGCAAATATTGTAAAAAGGTGTTATGCTCAACATTGCAGAGTGTTGATTGATTTGTCACAGTTTATGTTGTCCCTAAACATGCACTGTACCCCAAGAAGAAGCGCTTGCATTGGCTTTAGAGTGCTTTTGTTTTGCACTGGTGGGTCTTTCTACATTATTTTGTGTTGGCCTAATGTACAGTACAGTATATAATTATTGCTCCCATATTCATTGTTTTAAAGCAATATCAAAGCTGTCCTGTGTCTATAGCATGTCTGTTTTTGTGGGAACTACCCATTGATCCAACAGCCCTGTTACGAAACCTGGGCAGTCTGAAAATGTCCAATTGGTCAGAAAGTCCATTTGTGTGACAGCCCATTATCCTGAATACAAACAGCCATTATCCTGAAAATACCATCTTGGTAATATAAACCCTGGTTTTCACGCCTAGCTGAGGTAGAATGTGACACTGACACAATGCTACTGCAAGAACAGTGTGTGTTTTTTGGATAAACGAGCCTTCACAATGTTGTCAGCATTTGCTCGACAAATGAGCTATTGACTATTGATTGCACTATTGACCATTGGGGTTTTCTAAATGATCTGCCGCCTGCTGGAACAATGGAAAGGCTCCATTCTTGTTTTTGAATATGAAATAAAATAGTAACTGTGATGTTCATGCCAACATTGTCAGCCTCACTGAGGTGGTCTTTATCGCAGAACCCTGTACAGATTTGTTGTTTAAACTCTTGACATTTACTGTAATGTATCGTTCTGGATTTCTCATTTCTTGTTCTTGTTTGTTGTTCTAGTTCATCCTGTACTGTACGCGTCAGAAACAGGCTTATCCATCTTTGTCTCCATCTCTTTCAGCCCCTCTCTGATACACAGAGAACTCTAGTAACTCGCCGCTCACTGTACTCTTCTGTCTTATCTGTCCATCAGAATGCCAAGCTGCTTTGCCCTCTCTTTAATATCCTTTACACACACACACACACACACACACCAGAGTGAGGGCTGCTATGCTACCTACAACACACAGTAGGTGATGGATGGTTGGTAAAACTTGCTGTGTGCATACTGAGTCCACAGCAAGTGACAGAGGTAGTGTGTCAGTCTGACCTCCCTGCTCCGAAGTAAAAATATAAAATGTCTTTCCACTTTTTCTGGACTTTAAACTGCATGTCCAGGTCTTCAGTAGCAGCTGGGGTTTGCGCTGTCTCCTCATGACCTTGAAATTTGTTTTAAAACATCCGGGTGATCCAGTAAATCGACCTCATGTTAGCATGTGTCACACATACACATACCAGAGTTTGACAATTGTGCAACAATGAGTAATAATACATAACTTTGTTTTTCTAATATTGATATTAATAAAAGCTGAATGTTCCCTTCTCTTCCTCAGATGAAGGCTCATTCAGACGGAGAGGATGATGACGACGATGATGACGATTTTGATGAGGTTCCAGAGAAAGAAGGATACGAGCCACACATTCCAGAGCATCTACGAGCCGAGTACGGTGAGTTCAACTCCACACACACACAAACCTGCAGACACGTGCATAAATAGTGAGGTTAAGCTACAAAAGAAGACCTGCTGCTGCCCTAATCTCATAAGATTCACACACACACATGCGCTCTGCAAATAAACACACACACACACACTTCAAAGGACCAGCTGGTCATGTGCAGGTATATTCTGATTTATTTATACAACCACGGTTAAAAAAATGTGTGTGAGGTTTTAGGTTTTGTTTCGTTTCAGTCAAAGAATGAAAAATGAAACCATGACTCAGCTTTTAACTAGCTTTCGAGGCTCCATGAATGTGGTCCAAAGAGTGTGAGGCAGCCAGAGAATCTCTTTCCATCTAATCTGAGTCCAAACTGAGAGTCTGTCAGCTCCTGACCCTCAGTTAGCATTCAGCTTAATCACACAAATTCACATTACAATTTGAACGTGGGTAAAACTTTCCGTAATGCTGCGCCTAGTTCTCTTATTTATTTCACACAGGCTGACATCATTGCAGTCAGTGGCCACTTGGGGGAAACGGAACAAGCTATAAAAAAAACATCTATATGTTGTAAGCTTTTACAGCTGCTTATTTACACATCCAACAAACATAGAGCAACATCGGCATCATCTGAAAAATTTAAATCCGTTACTCACTCTCCTTTTAGCTCCATTTTTTTTTTAAATCTCCAACATCTTCCCAGAAGATTTAGCTGCTAAACGCTCCACTTTGTTCACCAGCTGGTCTCTGACTTTCTTTTGTCAGTCATGTGGTGCTGGGCAGATAGTTTACAGAGGGTTTATAGATCTTTGTCACTGTGAGGGTACATTCAGACAGGATTGCTGCAGGGTTGTGCAGCAGTGTGTAGGAGTGATGGGGGTGTGTCTATTAGTGTTGAATGTAACCGCCATGAAATAATCAGGAAATAACTTTTTATTTGTCTGATTAACTGGCTTTATCGAGGCTGGCGCTCGCTCACTCTCATTCACTGTCTTGACCAAAGCTTGCCCTCTCAAACTATCGGACCCAAACCAAAGAAAACTTCTTCATGCCTCCGTTTTTGCTCCATAAATGGTGAGCCACAGATTTAGAAGCTGGTACATGAAATAAAGAAAGCCAGAACACAACACGTATCACAGTTTAGCCTCTGAATCTGGAGGTTTGACCGGTTTGATGCTGCAGCGTGACGTCAAGCTGCGATTTTCCAAAAGTCAGATCAGGCTGCAGGTTACTGCGTTTTTTTTAGCGGACTCCCCTGCGTCACACCACTGCAGCCAAAACACACTAACGCACTCAATCCTGTGTGGTCACCACAGTGCTGCATCCTGTCTGTATGTACCCTGAAGCGGCGAAGGCGGTAATCAGAGAGGTCAGACTGAATCAGATGAGCTTGTGCGACACTAAAACAAAACACAGAGCTTAAAGAGGAGAACTCCAGAGTTGATGACAGTTCTCTGTGAATCTGTCACAATGAACAAATCTGTGACATATACAACACTTAGACAGGTTGATGTTACAGTGAAGGCCGACTGTTTACGGTCACCTGCAGAGTAATTTTGGTGTACGCCCAGGATGGCTATGAATGTCTATTGAGCCTTATCAGCTCCCAATGAGTGAGTTAGTGGTCTAGCCTGGTCTCACATGCTGCTTCTGACTGTTAAGTATGTGTTTTTGTCTGATTTGGAATGCAGCACAGCCTTGTAATGGAGACAGATAGTTTCTTTTCCACAAGCATTTTCCCCGTGTATCTTTGATGGATATAGTCCTGTCAACATATCCATTTACCCTCACACGCACAGTCGTCACCAGCTACATATGAATGGCTGTCGTAGCATTGTTCCGCCTTGCGCTGTGGTTGCATCGGGGCTCGTATGGATTGTGTCTGGCCTCCAGGCAGCACGCTAGGTTAGAGGTCAGTTGTCCAGGTCATTAACCAACCGCCTGCTCATCTTATTGCTATGTCAGCTACATAACAACACTTTTTTTTCCCTCTAAATATCAAATGCTATTTGAATGCTGTTAATATCATTATCAGCAGCTGTGTATAGGCTCCAGGCAACAGCAAACACTAAAACATTGGCGGCGCTGCTCTGTCAGCCATATTCCTGCTTCTCACCATCACTCATAGAGATTCATGCACGTTTATGTGTGTGTCTGAGTTTATGTGTCTGTGTTATTGACACCATAGCAGAACACGTTGTAGACAGTGCTGTTATTGCTAGGTCAGCCATGTCGTTGTGGCTGTGAGGTGGCCTTTGACGCCCCTGGCAAACCCCCCCCCTCCCCGCCAGCCTCCTGAGTCATTACATTCACACTGAGCCTCTTCTTTACCTGCGCGCCGTCCCTCTCTACTCCCACCTCCCTCCATTACTAATCAATTAGACGTTAAAGTAATTAGATTGTATCTGATGTGCCCAAAACAGCTGTGTGTGTGCGTGTGCGTGTGTCAGGGTGATTAGTGGGCTAGGTAATGATCTACAGGGGCCATACCAAATTAACAATGCAACCTCTTTAATGAGCCCCTATTAGCCCTGCACCCAGATTTTACCACCCACACACACACACACACACACACAAACACAAAACACACACACACACCAGCCTGCTATCTTGTTTGAATATAAATAAATGTTTAATCATCTTGCAACAATGTTAAGTCAAGGGCACCACAGGGTGCTGTTACAGGATAGTAACCCCTCATATTTATCTGTTCTTTGTTCGTTCCATTAAGAAATCACGTGGAGAAATCAAATCGTCTCTCAATACTCTCTGACTCTCCTAACCTGACTGTGCCTCTTTCCAAGTCTGTGGGTTCCTATAGTATAAAGAATGGACAGCTTATGCGTGATGTCACCCACACCTTTCTGAGGAGCCGTTTCAAAGTTTATAATCTGGTGCGGTGGCTGTCGCCATGTTGGTAGTCCTGCCTTTTCTGGCTCCCGGCTAATCTAAAAATCGGCTAAGACATGGATCATTTGAGATGGGCTGAATGAAGTGTGGTTAACTTTAAGCCTTAATATCATTTGAACAGGTGAGTTGTATATAAATTCACCCTCACATTCAGTTGTTATGAATGGTAAAATTAACTATAGAGACTGTTTTTGGTACCAGGCTGTAAACATGTTTATTTCTGCTGTGAAATTGGACATTTGAACATGGGGACTTATGGAGACTGACTCTTTCTGTAACCAGCCTCAAGTGGTTACTTGGGGAAATGCAGTTTTTGGCTTCACTTCCCAGTCATAGAGGATGCCTCTTGGATCCTACTGAAGTTATAAATCTCTAGACAGATTCATTTCAATGGATCTAAATGTACCATTGACAAAACATGCCATTGCACAGTTAGAAAGGCTGGTTTAGCTAGAAGAAATCAGTGAGGTGAACGTGAATCAAGTTTGAACGTTAATGTAGTTTAACTTTCATTACATTTGACAAATCTCTGCTGTTGACCGTCTTGATGGTGTCAAGAGATTGTATTGCTGCAGAGTTCAAAACACACACAGGGCTACCATTACATTAGCTGTGCTACACCATTCAGTTTTATATAACTCTGCTCTTTCTCTGCAAAGGAGACATGGTTTGTAGCCACCAACCAAGCAAACTTGGGTTTACTGTGGCAACCTGGTGCCAGTATTTTAGCAGTTAATAGCATGTTACTGATTAGCTAACCATCATAGCAGCTCAAATAGTTATCAAGCTTCATATCACTCCAGTTTTAGGAGGACCTTCCGATGTGATTACACTTTTCGTTCTCTGTCAGCCTTGCATGGTCACTAGACACTATTATATGAAAAGGCTTTTAGATTTATCGCCCTGTAATGTTTCCTGCAAACTATTTAGAGCTGTCGGTAATAACAAGCTAATCTGCTCCCTTATTTGACTAATTACATCCAATACATTAAATTATTTTATGTTATATGGAATATATAGAATTATAAAAGATGAAAGACGCACTGATCCTTCAGATTCAGTTATAGAATATTTGTAACATTTCAGCTGTTTCATGGATTATCTATAATATAATTATATGTGACAAGAAATGAACAAATTAATGTTGCCCAGATCAATCAAACATGAAAAAACATATTGTTGAATCACAAATATTAATATGAAAATATTGTACTAAAGTATCTAATGAGGCTGTACCAGGAGAAAAAAGAACAATACTAATTTACACACTGATGGGCAGTATCTGTGCCATCATGAGGATTATAAAGGCGTGAATAGTGACTCTATGAGGTTTGATATTTTTCTGTAGTCCTCAGTATGTCATTGTTCCTCTCCCCATCACGTCAATTCCTCTTTTCTCTTGCACTTTTTCTGATTACAATAGTCTTTCTATTGCTTTCTGTCTTCCTCTGACTCTTTTCATCTCAGCCAGTGGATCACATTCATCATTTCTTCCCTTTCGTTTCTTCTCATTTCTTCCAGTGTTCCTTCATTCTCTCTCTCTCTCTCTCTCTCTCTCTCTCTCTCTCTCTCTCTCTCTCTCTCTCTCTCTCTCTCTCTCTCTCTTTCTTCCCCTCTGTCCTGTTCTGTCATTCTGATTATCAGTCCTCTTATCCCCCTCTCTGCTGTCAGGACACTATCTCTCTCTTTCTCAAATTAACATTTTAATTACAGGCCCTGCTTAACCCAAGAAAATCAATACCTCTTTCCGCCTTTCCTCTTTCGCTTTCTCTCTCCCTCTCTTACCCTCAAACCTCCTTAACCCTCTTTTTCTCTCGGTTTCTCTAACAGAGAGAAAAAGGGAAACACACACACACACACACACACATATACACGTTTCCTCCCATCGATCTGTGCGTTTCAACATCCACAACATCCAGACAAACCTCTGCTATTTGGTGGTTTGAAAAGAGCAGATTGAGTCTGTATTTCACCATCCGACACAGAGAGCGACAGAGATCAGAGAGAGAGAGGGAGGCCTTACTTTGAAAATGGAACCGTGCTGAAATGCATCATGTGTAACAAACATTCCACCATCCTGAGCCTTTTACATGGACTATGAAGAATTTGTACATATTTTGCAGGAACCTGCAGCCAGGACACAAAGGACTTTAGAAACACTGACTGTATGAGAGGAGGGCTGAAAATAACGAGCATTTATATCATGCAATCATCTTCACATTTGAATCTATTTAGAATAAACAAGAATCATTGCATTTTCCTTGTCTTAAAATGAGCCCTATATATATCTACAGTGAAAGTCCTCTGCCATGAAGTCCGCCATGTTGAACCACCAACAAACAAACCAGACCCTGATCTAGATATGGACGTTTGCTTTTGAAATGTAATTTGGCAGTTTTTCTTACTGGCTTTGAAGGAGAGGGTGATGCGTGGGCGTTCATTCAGTTGCATTCTGCAACTTCGGTGCTCAGTGGCAGTAAAACCTACACACTGGACCTTCAAAGCACAAGGAGATGTCACCGAATGACCCCTAAAATATTCAGTTTATTATGACATAAGACCAAGACAACAGCAAATCATCACATATGTGATGTGGAATCCTCAAATTTTCTGTAATGAATCAACAGAAAATTTGTAAATTCCCACGCCCTTTGAACGCACCCAGACACACCCAATACCATTCTGACCTTTTTTTTGTGTGTCTGAAAATATTTAAATGACTTGGAACTTTTGGTCAAATGAACTTTCACGTTTATTGCTAAACTTGAAAATAAGAAATGGTGCCACAAATCATCTGCACTAATTCATCTTTTATGTAGATAATGGATCAAGTGACCATGTGTAATGTCAAAGGTGTCACTCATAGTGACGAATCATCACCACCTCAGCTGTTCCTCTCAGCTCTGCGGTGCATTTTAGCATCTTTCAGCTCATTGTTTTGGTTTTACAGCCTGTTTAATCAGCATTGCGTTGTTTTTCCAACACTTTCCCCCTTATTAACTTTATAAGCTAATAACATGTCACTGACACAAGTTACCCTGTACAATTAAATCTAAAAGGATCAGATGAATTCAGTTTTTACCTTTTCTTAAATCTATTTTTATATCAGTATTATTATTAAGTATTAGTTTGCATCAGTCCAAACCTCAAACGCATTTAACTGCGATATCATGGAGAAAATGAGTGAGTCATCACATTTTAAACATTTGAAAATCTGTAGATGTTTGGCATGTTAGCTCGTTACATGCTACGTAACAATTATCAAAATTCCTGCTGATTAAATATTGGATAAATGAAGTGACTGGCTGTTTCTGCTCTGCTTAAATGAATGGACCTGTTCGGATTTGGTCAGATTGTCACCATTTAAAGTGTTTGTTACATCCGCCTGAGACACATCTCTGTGGCGGCATGGGTTCTCGTGTAGAACGTCATATTTGGATGCAAAACCTTCAACAAATGTGTCCTGACACAGAAGATAACCATCTGACTTCAATGTTGTCTATGAAATCCTTTGTGTGTTTGTCAGACTGACACTTTCTTACTTTAAATCAAAGCCAGGCTGCTCTTTAACACTACTACGTCCACAACAACAGAAACTGGCTGCTTTGATTTTTCTTTTGTGAAGATCTGCATTTGGCCGTCCCACAGTTCAAACAGCAGAGACTGCGTAGGGCAGATCATTTGCGTAGTGTACCGTGGCACTGATTGAATCTCTGAAGCATCCAGGTCAGCCCTAATAATGTGTGGGATCAGCATGTTGGCAGCGCTCAGCTTACTGCTTCCCTCTGATCTCACCTGCAGTGTGTGTGTGTGTGTGTTAAGTCCTGTTCAATCCCCAGAGACAGTGGCTGACCCACTGTTTGACCACACACACACAGGCAGCAGCCAAAGACTAACATAACTTGTCTTTGATGTTGGAGTGCACACACTGCTGCAGATCTCTCCTCGTGTGTTAGCACGATTAGCTTCAAGCTCTTAAAAGACTCCCTGTCTGCAGGTCTGGACCCGACTCCTTCCACCTCAACAGCACCAGTCACAAAGAAACCTCCTGCTAAAAGACCGGCAGCTCCGCCACCTCCGTCCTCCTCCTCTTCCTCCCTCTTTAGACGGCTAAAGCGACATGCAGAGGAGGAGCAGGATCCAACATGTGCAGCCGCCACACTGCGCCTCCTCAAACAGAACCTCCCTCAGCCCGCAGAACCCAGGTACACCTCATCTCCTCTCACCTCTCATCTTCTCTGACATCCTTTCACATGTTATCCGCCCAGCTCACCTCCTCACATCCTCCGCCAATCAGCCACCAGAGGTCTAGCTTCTGTAGCCAGTGAATATCTGGAAAACGGATAAGACTTCCTCATTAGTCCAGTTACCAGTCTGATGTGTGAGAAAACACATTTCTGCTGATCTCTATGTGCATATGAATGAGTTATAGGTGCTAATAAAAAGCTACATCATCATCAGATGATAGCTGATGGGTTAACAGGTTGCATTTCAGTCAGTGTGTTGCATTCAAAGCCCACTTAAACGTGACTGGTCAATACCACTCGGACTACAAAGAGGACCCAGAACGCTTACAGTGCCAAATTGTTGGTCCCCTGCCTGCGATTCTGCATCATATGCAGATATCTGTTTATGGAGATGACCTCCTCTCCTCTCATTCGGCCTCAGAAATATGCATTCAGCTTATTGTTTGTGTTGTCAGCGTTCATAAAGTGCGTTGACCAGTGATGTGTCACTAAGATGAGCAGACCGGGTTTGGTCATGGAGTTTAAAGCCTGTTCAAGTTTGTTAGTTTAAGGAGCGTTAATGAACCCCAACTTATAACTCTGAGAGACAGCAGGACTCTCGAGATCATGACATCACCACATCAAACCATCTGGTGCAGTCAGGTTCCATAACTCAGGCCTGGAAGAGAACACACGTACATATAGCCATTAAAGATGTACTGTGGCTGAGAGGGACGGTACAGAACTAGTACAGCATCTCCTCTCATGACCAACATGGTTAAAGAGCTCATCTCAGGCAGACATTTGAGTTTGAGTCCAGTGAGTCAGATAGACGTGTGAATCCAAGATGTGTATATTTGAAACTTGTTGAAGTTTGTCTCCTGAGGGAAAAACTCCAAATGGCTGTCAAACGATGTTGTAATGATGTTGTGAGCCGTTAATATTCATCAAACAAATCTCTACAGCGTCGTTAGAGATGAGACATGTTGCTCCACGATGACGCCAAAACTGCGCTGCTCTCTGAGAGCTGGCACTAATACGGGCCCTCAGGGGTCGACCCCCACCTCCCTCCCCCAATGACCGGCCTAATTAGATCAATCTTACTGCTCTGGAGCCACAGTCACTTCATGCACTTTCATTTTTGGTCATTTGAAAAGTACAGAGGAGTGTGTGAGTCCTGCACACACAGAGCAGTGCTGCTGAAGAAGCTGAAGTCTCCTCAGGTTCACTTTAACTTCCACTTTTAGACCAAACTTCATTTGATCGATGCCGTGAGATACTCTGACATTTTTATTCAAAAAAGACAACACGAGATGAATCTATCATCAAAATAGTTGTCCATTAATATCATAGTTGAGAACAAATGGATTCATGGACTGATGGTTTGAGATGTAGTTTGTGAATAAGGCCGGTTGAACTCCTTCCACTTGTTCCTCCTCCAGCAGCTCTGCAGGTCCCAGTTCATCCCAGTCCTCTTCAGAGCAGAAGACCACTGACGCTCCTGTGGTTCCGTTCGGTTTGGACCTGTACTACTGGGGCCAGAAGCAGCCCAACGCCGGCAAGATCGTCAAGTAAAACACACACACACACACACAATTATAGGCTGGTTTACACACAACAGTTCAGCTCAGTGAGTTGTGTGTGTGACTGTCTTCCTCAGTGTTGGAGGTGACTTCCTAAATGCCGTGTAGAACTCGTGTTTCTTCTCCTCATGCAGGTTGGCCTCTCAGCATCAGTTCTGGGCTCACACTGTGGTGGAGGAGGAGGTGGAGAACGAGGAGCTCCTGGCAGAGAGCAGGAGCAGATACATCTCCTTCCCCGGGAGATTCACTCCCGTCAGCCATCACTGCGGAGCTCCACTGGGCAACGGAAGCCTGTGTCAGAGACAGGACCGCCACAAGGTGACAGGACACACACACACTGCTTCTACACACGTCTGTCTCTTTCTGTTTCATACACTGTAAGAGTGTGTGTGTGTGTGTGTGTGTCCTCCAGTGTCCTTTCCACGGCCGGATCATTCCTCGAGATGAGGACGGGCGACCCCTCAGCCAGGAGGACCGACTGAGGGAGGAGCAGGAGGAGAGGAGGAAGAGGGAGGAGCAGCCTGGTAGGTGACACACACACACACACACACACACACACACACACACACACACACACACACACACACACACACACACACACACACACACAAACTGATTAGCCTGTTCCACGTCTGTTTAAAGCACTGAAAAGAACTTGTACGTGGAACTCTCTCAGTCTCTTTGCAGCAATCACCCCCATGTGTGTATGTGTGGACGTGTCTGTGGCACTGACAGTATAAAGAATGGACAGTGTATGCAACGTCACCCACAGTGACTCTGTTGGCATTCCTCCCTCTTCCACCTCTCAGCTGATCTAAAAATCAGCTAAGACGTGGAGGCGGGCTAAATGAAGCCATCAAACAAGCAATCTGTAATAGCACTCAATCAAAGCGTCCATGCTGTTAATCCTGCATAACTTTAAGCCTTAATATAATGTGAACAGGTGAGTTGTATATAAATTCTCCCTCAGTACAGTTGTCATGAACGGGGAAATTAGTTATAGAGACCAAAACAGTTTTTTGTACCAGGCTGTAAACATGTTTATTTCTGCTGTGAAGTTTGACACTTTAACATGGGAACTTATGGAGACTGACTCATTCTGTAGCCAGCCTCAAGTGGACACTTAAAGAATTACGGATTTTCGCACTTCAGCATTATCTTCACTTCACAGACACAGAGTTTGGTGATTGGTCTGTGGTCCAGAGGTTTAGATCACTTTGTGAGTATCTGACTCTGATGATATATCATCACAAAAACATGCAGGTTAATTGGTGACTCTATCTAACTATCTGTAGGTGTGAATGTGAGTGTGAATGGTTGTTTGTCTCTATGTATCCTGTGAAGAGGTGGTGACTTGTCCAGGGTGTACCCCGCCTCTCACCCAGTGTCAGCTGGGATAGTGACCTTGATGAGGATTAGTGGTTACAGATAATGGACTGATGATATATCATCACCATCAGAGCTCAGTGTGCTGCTCAGTTGCTGAGCGGCTGTTTAAACAGCTTGTAAAGAAACATAACACTGTTATGACTGTGTTTGGACTGCATTTCCCAGCTTCCATCTCTGTAGCATGTGAATTGCATCTTTATTGAGGGACTCTCTGACTGGCGACTGTTAGGAGCACACATTAGTCCTGTGACAGAAGCTAAGCACAAGCTAATGTTACATTGACGTGGTCGGAGATCTGTGTTTGTGTGTGTGCTTGTTGTTGTTGTTGTTGTGTGTGAGAGAGAGAGAGTGTGTGCAGGATGTCCAACTGCCTGCAGTGTCTTGTTAACCACCAGCTCTCTGTGTGTGTTTGTGTGTGTGTGAGAGTGTGTGAGAGTGAGTGTGTGTGTGTGGCCATGGCATGCAGTCCAGTGACTTGTGAAATAGCATCTTTTGTTACCAACTACACTATCGATCCACAAGTCAATCTCACACCTACACACACACACACACACACACACACACACACACACACACACACACACACACATATCAATCTCACAGAAGGGGGGACAGTGGCCTGAATGAGTTGATGGTCCATTGGCCACAGCTCCTGTACCTATTGAGCTATACATTGACACACACACACACACACACACACACACACACACACACACACACACGTGTATACAGAGAGGTTAAACAGGCAGTGTGGGATGTGGTAAAGGTGACACACACAGCCAACCTGATTAGTAAGCTTCATAACATCGCACCAAAGTCAAAGAGTGGAGGAGGCTCCTGATGGAGCTGACAGATGACTAGAAGCAGGTGGTGACCTCCACACTCACAGAAACATGACACAGATTGGACATGTGAATAAGGTGACTGCAGACAGGAAACCGTGTGAGGACGCAGCATAGAGTCATCAGAGTGATCAGAGCCCAACAGGTGTGTTGAAGGAAGAGCAGCTTTCTTCTTCTGGTCTGTACGGTGGCATCCACCAGTCCATTCATTTATTTCTATAGAGGGGTGTACTGAACAACAAAGACACAGTGTGTGGCTACAGGTCCCGGTGAGATGATGAGGTGCAGTATGGACTGCTGTCCTTCCATCATCAGAACCTGTGAGAGGTTCTAACACAACGTCTGAAACTGAGCTGGACCTGCACTGCCACAGGATGTTCTCCTCCATGTCTCTGTTCAGTTGTTGTCGTTCGCCTTCACTTCTATCTAATCTTTGCTACACACACACACACACACACACACACACACACACACACACACACACACACACACACACACACAGGGATGAGAGGAATTGATGCTGCACTTCACTCTGGATTCATTCTCTCTCTCTCTCCCACACACACACACACACACACACACACACACACACACACACTCACACACATACATATCCATGGTGTCTGTGCTCAGTGATGCGTAGCTGAGAGACGTCTGAACAAACCAAAGACCCCAGATGCCTTAGTGAATGTGTGTGTGTGTGTGTGTGTGTGTGTGGCCTGGCCCCTGCCCTGACACACACACACACACACACACACACACACACACACACACAGACCCCAGCTGGAAAGGCTAAGAGGTGTTGACAGAGAAAAGAGCCCTGCTGCAACACTGATTAAATTCAGAGGACCATCTCTCTCTCTCTCTCTCTCTCTCTCTCTCTCTCTCTCTCTCTCTCTCTCTCTCTCTCTCTCTCTCCCTCTCTCTCTCTCTCCCTCTCTCTCTCTCTCCCTCTCTCTCTCTCTCCCTCTCTCTCTCTCTCTCTCTCTCTCTCTCTCTCTCGCTCTCTCTCTTCTTTCTTTATCACTTCTACTTTTTATTTCTTTTCTCTTCTTTATTTTCTTTCTTACCAAAACTCCTCTCAGATCACAACAACAAACTGATGGAGGACAGGCACAGACACGCACGCACACACGCACGCACACACGCACGCACACACACACGCACACACACACACAATGTAAATGCAGCTGCTCCTCTTTTAGCAGTAATGATTCTCCTAAATACACCAGCTGCTTTTCAATTACTGCTCTTCTGCCTGTGCGCGCGCGTGTGTGTGTGTGTGTAATGAGGGATAGTTGAAGGTTCAGGCAGACCTGGGGTCACACAGGCTGATTAATAACCCCCCTACATAGACACACACTGAGCTGGGGTCAGTGTTTTGACAGAGTGGAGAGGCCGTCACCATCACAGTGTAATTACTTTGCATTACTGCAGGTTTATCTCTAATTCCACCACAGTACGTCATTAACTAGAGGTGTCTCTTCGTTTAGACCGTCATTACTCTGCATTACAGCCGCTTTTACTTTATCGCCCAGAATTATGACACTACACTTTTCATTAACACCAGAATTGGATCCAAAGGAGGCTGTAGCACACACACATTGTTTACCACTCATGCAGGCTGAGCTCATTTATGTTATCAGCTGTAATTACTTCATTACACTTTTCATTAACATGACTTTTTGTTCTAGTTTCAGTGTGTGAGGGAGAGAATTATGTCAGCTGTTCGGAGATTAAAACAGCAGCCGGTACTTTTTGAAGAGATTCAGTCCAACGTGAGATTATTTTTTGAAATAGATTCGACTTCAGCAAACTGTTCCATTCTTCTGTGATTCAACTCAAATGAAATCCCTTTTATTTCTATGTAACAGGTTATCTGTTATTTCAGGACACTGTCCATACAGAGCAGGTATCATCACCCTTTATAATATTAGACTCAGCAGTTCCACCATCAGCAAACGCTCGGTGACAGTGGCAGGAAAACTTCCTTTAGCAGACAGAAACTTCAACTAGAAACAATGAGACACTGAAAGGTTCTTGTGGCTCACTCACTACAGTGCGGGCTCCTTCACTGAACATGTGAAGAAGTGAAATCTCTAACAGATCATGTTATCTGACTGGGCCATTGATGACTTCTGCAGTATTGGATTTATTTATTTATTTAGCGCTCTCTGTATGGGATATACAGGGAGGGCACAAATATGGGATTACATTTCCAGAGTTTGTATGTTTCTAAATGTATGTATGCTTGTGTATATATGACTGAAAATGCATTAAATAAAGTTATAAGAAATAAATGAAAAGAGTTAGAACCCGATCGTGGTGTACGGCAGCTCACTATAGTCAAAATTCAAAACCAAAATGAACCATGAAGAATATTTTGAAGTTAAAGTTTAATGAAGTAAACGAAAGAGAATACAAGCTGGAGAAATCAATCTCTTATTTTAAAGAATAAAAATTAGAAACAGGTGGTAAGTTTGTGTCTTTAGATTATTATTCAAATTTCATAATGCTTTGAAAAAGACAAACAAAAATCATCTTTGGAAAACATTCAACAATTCCTTTGATAGACTTCAATATGCTGGTACATTTCTTTTGGGCAACTTTTTTTGTTTTGTTATTTTTCATAAAGAAAAAAATATTTTTATCTATGTTTTTTCCCCAAGAGGTAGATCAACAAAACAATGATGTGACCGCAGGTCTGATTAACAACAGCCAAAACACAGAGTGTAACATGACTACAGTATTACAGTAACACTGAGACATGACTGGATAAATCTGCTGATCAATCCTGTAATCATGAAACATGACTGACTCGTGTGAAACTCGAAAGTTTATTGACAAAAAGATGACTAATGTAAATTCACATCATGTTTTTATGTCATAAAATTTTTCTACAATTTTAGCATTCCTTGCTCTCTTGCCCTTCCTCCACAGAGGGAGGCAGCAGCTGTATTAATCTAGCAGCACCACATCCATGAAGTTTTCAATGCAGCTACATTTTTAATAATAAGCATGAGGTAGAGGAGATTTTCTTCATCCTTCACTGCTCAACGATTCTCCTCTTTGTGTTGTAGACTGGCGTGACGCAGAGCTGATGCGAGACATCGAGGCGGCGACAGGAGAAGACCTGGGTTCAGACAGGGTGCGTAAAAAAGGGAAGGGCAAAGGAAAGAAGAAATACCCCAACCTGAGCGATCTGAAGCAGAGCGCCAACACGTCCCGCTCCAGGCTGGAGAAAAAAGTCTTCAACAAGTACGTCACTTCCTGTACTCTCACACAGACGATTTTCAGCAGTCGAGCTCAGGAACACCGGATCCTACAATTCCCATAATGCAACTAGCGAGCAGCATGTTTAATTGTCTTGAAACTCTCTGTCTGTCTTCCAGGAGCGCCATGCGCAGGGTGGCTGAGGTGATGAACAAATGTGACAAAAGAAAACATGAAAAGTTCTCCAACCAGTTCAACTACGCTCTCAAGTGACCTCCAGCCAGCTGAGCACGAGCTCGGGCTGAGCTCTGCTTCTCGACGTGAAGAACTTTCAAAGAAGGAAAGGTTTTTAATGTATTCATGTGCACATACAGATGACTGAAATAACATGTTTGGACACTACGATGAACCTTTGAAGGAGAAGCTTGAAGAACGCGATCATTAATGATGATGTGCTCTGCCTCTACTGACCACACGTGCAGCTTAACGATCAGGTACCACACAATAAACACATTTTTTTCTTAGTCTCATTTATCGGGCACATTGTTCAGTGTAATCCTGCCTTTCTATCTTTTTTTTCTAATGTTTTCTATTATTAAATGACTCTCATTACAATAAGATAAATGTTTTGTGTTTTTGTTCTGAATGAACATGGAGCAGAAGTAAACTGTAACTCTTTCCTCAGCCTGCTGTCTTTGTGTCTTTGTCCTGTCCGCCACGTTAAAGAGCTTAATTCAGGGTTAATTCAGCGGCACTCAGACCTGCAGCATGATATCGACTGTGAGAATGTGTGAACGAATGTGGTCATAGTTGCATTTTGATTTGGTAAAACTCTGAAGTGTAAAGGTTTGGATATTCAGACTTTGAAGTGAGTGAATGATGTTAAGTTAGCTGTCAATGTCTGTCCATGTGAGTGCCCCTTTATTAATTATTGGGTCATTAAATAAGTTAAATAAGATGCTTGCTAAGTGGGAGGCAACCACTGCTAACTCAAGCTGGGTTATGACAGCTGGTTGTTAGCTCAGATATGACCGTGGAACATCGGGCATGGAGCCATTCTATAATAATAATATAATAAGCTAACGTCTGTTAAATCCTGTTTATGCTACACTGACCTGTAATCAGGTGTCCCTGTCATTCGTACGTCTGTCTCTCACACTCTGTGGCTTTGAGATCCAGGTCAGGAGAAGTACATAACGCTTTACAGCACTAAGTCACACACCACCAACTATTTGACTGATTTTGGTGAAACTGGATCAGATTTTATGGAGAAAAGGTTTTCTGGTTTTCCCTCTGATGTCCACGGCCTGCTCCACCTCAACTCTCTGTGATTTACAGAGTTTCCTGATGGACAGTGAAGTAACCTGCTGACAACTGTAGCTGCTGTTAGCTCAGTTTGTCAGCTGGACTGCCTGGACTGTGAGTTCAGAGCACCAGAGGAGTGTTAGTGTTTGTAGCACAGGCGTTTAGGACCACCAAGAGGTTTCAGGCCTGGGACATGGGCGCACGCTGATGGTGAGCAGAGCCGGTGTCTGAAGAAATGACCAAAGATGACATTGACGAAGGAGCATAAAAAGAAGAGAGCAAGCAAGGAGTCAATAATGACGGTAAAGCACAACCTCTCTTGTATATTGCTTAAGAAAATATGATTACGTCCTGCCTGGACTACATCGTACCTATTCAGAAATCTAGCAGTGCCCATGGACCTCAGACTGCTTTTAAACAGCTCAAGAAAACTCAGAATAGTCTCAGTCAGAGTTCTGGTTTTTAATCACATTTTGGAATATTTTATTCAGAAACTGCTGAGGAAAAATATACCTTGTTCAACGGGAGGGCACAGGTACATAGCTTCATCTAACATATCAATACTGGGTCTCTGTTGGGGAGTAGCTAATATTGTAAATGTGAAAAACATCCTCAAGTGATGTCACTTGAGTCAGGCTCAAAGAGTCCCCAAAATCAAGAAGTTGTGTACTTAAAATGGATTGTAAGTCTGACAGTGTTACAGGAGTACAGTGCTAAAGTACATGCAGTTTGTTGGTGTGCTATGTGTTAGCATTAACACTGCCGTGACCTGCTACCTGCTGCTACTGATTACAATCACTGAACGAGTTTGACACAGGCTGTGACTCTGCTAACAGCTTCTGCTCTTCAGTATGTGTCATCACTCTTTTAGCTACATGACTCGAGGTATGATAATGTTGTTCTGCTGGGTTGGTCTAAACTGAAATATCTCAACAATACTTGATTGATTTCCAAAAAAACGTTTGTATGGATGAAGATGGATTACTCTTGATGGACCCCTCCTGATGTTGGAGATGTTCTGACTTTTTATTTAGCGCCATCATCAGATCAAAGCTAATTCATTAATAGTTATTATTGAATTAATTACATGAAGTACTTACATCCGGTACTTGACTGAATACCTGCAGTGACATCTTAAAAACAAAGAAATCTACGATTGGGCGTCACTTTTTTTGCGAATTAGCAAATGCATACTAAAATGCTAATCGTCAACACGCTGGCATTGTCATCAACTTTTTTCACGGCAGTCCTTCTGACATGAAATCGTAACGTAAACACAGGTGTTACCAATGATGCTAATAAAGGTTCCGTTCCATTCACGGTAAAGGCTCTGCTGCAATAAATGTGATGGAACCTTCATCAGTGTCTTTGAAAACACCTGCGTTCATCTGTTTCATGTCAAAATGGCTGCTGTGGAAAAGGCCTGCTGTGAGAGGCCGGGTACACGCCATGCTGTCCTGTCAGAATGAGTTCACAGGGCTAGTCTTCAGTGTTTAATTGTCATCATTTTAATATCAAAGGACGATATCATGTTGAGCTGAGGGTTCAGTACATTCAAGGATTTTTTTTTTATGGAAACTGTCAAGAAAGTCAATAAATAACAGAAGTGAAAACAATCACAGCTGGAGTTACACGGTACTGACAATAGATCAAGCCATTCCTTAAGTCATAAATAAACATTCAATATTCATACAGACTTTTTTTTGAAAAACAAAGAAATCAACTATCTGTCTATTACGTCTTTTAAAACAGCATTCGGGAGCTAGAACATAGATTTATGTACAGTTTCTGGTAAATATTCACATTCTATCAAAATAATCCGTTGAAATTAAAGCCTTCAAATGTTGTTGTAGTAAAAAGGAGAGCAGAGCTGAGCGCTGAGCTCACAGTCTGTCTGCTGTGCTGCTGTTCATTCATACACTCAAATGTGTCTCTGGGCTCAGAGTGTGTATGTGTGTGTGTGTGTGCGTCTACAGGTGTGTGCTGTAGAAGGCGGGTGCAGCGTAGCTCTGTGTGCCCAGCATGAAGGGGGACAGGACGTGGCTGGCGGTGAGGAAAGGCAGCTGGACCAGGCTGCCGGTGGGGGGGTGGTGGTGGCTGGCGTAGCCAGCGTGCATGGCCAGGTGCCCGCTGATTGGAGGGGAAGGGCTGAGAGGGCTGAGGCTGCCCAGGCCTCCTCCTCCTCCCGTACCTCCTCCTCCTCCTCCTGCGCCGGTGGGAGCAGAGGTGTCAGCTCCGGGATTCTGTTTCTTCCACTTGGTCCGGCGGTTCTGGAACCAGATCTTGACCTGGGTCTCAGTGAGGGAGAGTGACAGGGCCAGATTGAGCCGCTCACACACTGACAGGTAGCGCGTGGACTTGAACTTGTTCTCCAGCGCCACCAGCTGCTCGTAGGTGAAGGCAGTCCGGGCTCTGCGGGGCTTCCCCGACTTGGAGTCCGAGCCAGAGCGCTTCCTCTTAGGCTTGCCCTGCGAGCCCTGGCTCCCGTTGGTCTGGGCGTTGGTGATCTGGCCTCCTCCAGGGCTTGCCGTGTCTCTGGCTGGGTCCTGGTGGCTGTGCTGGCCCAGATCTCTGTCTCCGTTACTGGGCAGAGCTGAGCTGCTCTCCTCACTGCTGTAGGGCCCGTCTGGAGCCTCTGAGTCTGGGGTCCCAGATCTGTGGTAGTCATCCTCATCTGGGCTTCTGTACACAAAGCCTTCCTCTGGAAACACACACAGAAGACACTGAGATTAACACCTGTCAGCAGAATCTAACATGTGAAGCAAGCTTTGATGTCAACACTCAGTACCAGTTTGTGTGTGTGTGTGTGTGTGTCAGGCTGCAGTCCCTCTAATGGCCACTGTACAGTACGCTGGCCTCCACACACACTCAAGTGGAACTTGTGGATAGCTGTGCAGAGCTAGAATTCAATAGATTCTATCTGAAACACTGCAGCACCACCTGACCCAGCTCTGTGCTCATTTACTCACACACAGTCAATAGAAACATGCATCATGTCAACATATTATCAGCTGAAATAATAAAGACTTCTATTGAAATGTTCAAACTGGACACAATCCTCAAGATTACATCAAACTCGGTGTTAATTACCAAATATATCTACAGTAAATCAAACTGCCACCTCCAGGCTGCCTGCTGTGTCTTGCCCAAGCCCACCTTTGTCCCAGCGTTGTGCAGTCTATGGTAACTGTAAAATAACACTAATCACTTTAGGAATGTGGCTGATTGAAAGTTGACTTAACAAGACGGCGCGCGATCTGAAAGTGAGAGTGAAGCGTGATCGCTGAACTCTGCAGGGTGGAGATGTGACCAACAATCAGCCACAGTAAAAGTCAGCGAGGCCTGCACTCTCTGAATGTCTAATTAGATCATTTAAATGCAAATCATTCAAAGTTTGAGAAGAGCTTCAGAGGAACTAATCACGCAATTAGTCAAAGTGCTTCGTTAAAATATCGTCCTCTATGAGTGCTTATCAGCCAAACATTTGGAGATGGGCCAATTGGCAGCTGAATGCTATAATTAGGATGTAAAGTAACATTTGACTACCACAGTCAGCACCAGGGCCGGATCAACCCACTAGAGGGCCCAGTGGAGAGGCTCTGAGACTGTGTTCAGGAATGTACAGCACACACACTGAGAGGATAAAGGTAACAGAGAACCAGAACATGCAGAGGATGATAATGCTAATCTTATTAGCAGTTTATATTTTGATATTTATCCAAAAATTTATCCAAATGACTGACGATGTCAGATTGAGTCAGAGCAAACTGAATGACACTCCTCAGGGCCGCTGAGGTCTCTGTGAAGTGAACACTTCATCCAGCCTCCATAAATAATAATGAGTCTAATAACTCAATTTTATTACATTTAAATATATATATAAAAAAAAATATATAAACTAAACAAACATTTTAAAATATCCTTAAATTTTAACTTCATATTAAAGTTGCAGTACAAAAATGTTTAATGAACTCATTCATCATGAAATCTGCGAATTTTGAAAATGTTTATTTTATTATTATTTATTATTTATGAATGCAATAAGACAAATCAAACTATAAATGTGAAACTTTTAGCTGGGCACACGAGCTCTACAATGTATGACACATTTCATTCAGGCCAGTGTTCCTTTTTAAACTGCACATGAATTATTTGTGTTTTCATTTAATCATAAATATTAGAGCGGATATTAAAATATTGACCATGTTGAACATTTTAAATATGACATATTGTTTGAATCATTTCATCTTTATGAGCGTTTGACTGGCTCACAGTCCTTCACAGTCAGACATTAAAGAGTTTAACACTGGGCCTTAAAACATGCTGCTATTAATACATACACAATTATTGTTCATTAACAGTAATTTGAATATTTATTAATGTATATTTATTAAACAGAAATCATCCAAATCAATAATTTTCATTTGAATATTCATCTTAAAATAAACCACTGATGTGTTTATATTTATATTTGACTGATTCATTACATTAAAAAATAAAAATAAACTCAACTTTTATTTTATTTACTTTTACTGTTATTATTATTATTATTATTATTGTACCACTTTAATAGTGGAATTATCATCATGATGGGCCTTTATTTTGGTAAATGGTGTAGATAAATTAGTGTACTTTTATATGTTAAAGTCTAAATATTCTCTGCACAGATTTTATGGGTTCAATAAATGACATGAGTTTTGTCTTTACGGTGTAAACTAGTTCTTGACTGGCTGTTTAAAGGGAAAGTTAAATGCACTGAGTGTTGGAAGCATCGGAGATCAGACAAAGAACCGAACGAACGAAGAATAAATGAAAAAAGATAAAAATGTAAAATTAAGATAAAAAATATTTGATAGAATTTATCAGTATGACGTTTTTCATATCAAAGAGAGGAAGCGTGGCTGACTGGAGCTAATGTCTTTGAATGGAGCTCAGTCACACAGTGCAGACTGCTGTCTGAAACAGATATTCACCAATCAATAATACCGATCACACACACACACGCGCGCGCGCGAACCGTGGCCAATTATCTCGTGCTTTTTTTTTTTTCTTTTTTTTTTTAACTGAGCTTCAATTAAAGGCGACATGTTTTTCTTTTTTTCTTTGGCAGACAGTAAACTCAGGAAAACTTCCGCGTGTGTGTGTGTGTGAACGCCGACGTGTGTGTTCGTTCACACCGACACAACATTCTTCATCATTTATTTATTTAAAAAAATATATGTCTTTGTGTCTGGCGTGTTCGTGTCTCAGGATTTAGACGGTTCTCTAATCCTCTCTGTGAATAGACGCGTCCACGCCGAGCAGGAAGAGTTACCGTGAACGCAGCACTCACACAGAAAATTATACTTTCATCAAAATGAAAACAAATAAAAGTCGAAGCAAATTCAAATGAAGCACAGAGGAAAATATATGCTCAATATATATCCAATAAAAAAAGACTGTCTCTAAATGATCAAATAAAACTTAAAGCGGAACATATTTTAGTTAAATACTAATAAAAAAAAGATTTTAAAAAGGAGCAGGATAAGAAACGCTTGGACAGAAGGAAAAAAGTTGGCACGAGCCGGCTGAGTGGCGGGAAAATAAGCCAAACTATAAACAAACATGAGCTGAAGGGGACGTGCAGGGTTAACTCCGTGTAAACTCGTGCAGACTTACTGCTCTGGTAGTCCTCGGCACCGTAGCAGCCTTTGCTGGCCTCCAGGCTGGGCTCGCGCTCCCCGGTGCTCCCTCTCCGGTTCTCCGCTCCGTACGCGCTCAGCTCGCGCTCACCCCGGTGGCTCGAGTGCTGCTGCTGCGGTCTCCGGCTGCTCGTGAACTTGTTGGGGTCCAGGATGTCCAGGACGGAGAAAGAGGTGGTCCGGTGCCCGGTAGGGCCCTGCGAGACACGCGTCGGAATTATTCACTCACATATATTTTTATTATTAGTTAAATAAAAATAAGCGAACTTAATTTCCGTTTCTTGGTGTGGAGAACGTGACCCTGCTGACGCAGCTGATGAAATGTACTGTTCTCACTCATTTTAAGAGTTATGGATTCATTTATAAATATTATTATTGATTTAGGGCACTTTTCCTTCCAACTAATGTCACAGTAATTTCAACCATGTATCTAATATTAAAGAATAATAGCCTAATAATAATAATAATGGCCTAATATTTACAACAACGTTAATAAAACAAGTTGTGTCCGTGAAATCCTGTAATTAGCCGACATGTGTGTGTAACTAGTGCTGAATATTGAAGCACCTGAAGGCAGCATCAGTGTGACGCACACTTCACAGGCAGTAACACGGACGGTAAACTGTATTCATAGAGCAGGCAGCCACAACATGAACACAAATCAACTGCATTTCTTTTATCAAATATGTATGATCAATACAGAATCATGACGTTTTTATTTACACACGGCGGCTATGGCGGAGAAACACGGTAAACTGTTTTAAAAAATATTTCTTGATGAAAAAAAAAAAGTAAAATAAACATTTTCTTTAGTTTAATGGAAGCATTAATTTATGATTTCCATAAAATCTCCAACACTCACATAACTTACAGCAGTTTGACCCCGCATGCGTGCACCGTGTTTACTGTATGATGTAGATATGTGCGCTGAATTTATATCCTTAAGATTTATGTCAAGCCAAAAAGGTGAGCGAGTGTATGAAGCAGATAAAAGCTGGCGCGGGGCTCGGCGTGACTTCCTCCTGCTCCACATCCTGATTAAGATCATTCATTTATTAATGAGGCCAGTCTGGAGCATGTCGACATGAATAATCCCACATTAATAATTTTATAATTCTCCCCTGAAATAATCCGAGGGAGTACCCAGAGGGCCTATTAGCATCTGATGATAAGAATAATCACACGGCACCGTGATCAGAGCCGCGATTAGCGGGAATAATCCTTTATTTAAGATACGGAGGAGTTCATAATTAAGCCCGCGGGCAATCCACGACAGTGGAAGTGATTCTGTTTCCGGGACATAAACACGAGGATTCCTCCAGGATCATAATAGATCCATTTTGAATTCAAAGACTTTAAACTAATTCTTCATGGAATTTTCGTTTATTTAAATTAGATGATTCAGTTTAATAGAAACAGAAGGATTCGGTTGTTACTGATATTCATAATAAATCACATCAGTCAATTTCACATGTTTTCTTTCCTTTTTTTTTTTTTTTAACCCGCTGCAGCGTAATCAAAGTTCCGTTAGCAGAGTCTGTTTCCCTCCGAGCCTTTATGGAAACTCATTTGATGACATCTACTTCATTTTTATTGTTTCCCATCACATTAGCGCAGCAAATTGGCTGTTAATTTTACTGCTATATCTTAATTAAGGCCTCATCTGCCTGCTGGACGTGATCACAGGCCCACATGACGAAACCACAGTACCGCCAACATGATCATAAAAATCAAAGAATAAAACTAATAATAATAATAACTAACAAACTAATATGACAAACAGTCACACTCTGTACTTCTACACTCTGTCTCATTCTGATAAACTCTTCTCACTTTCTGCTACTTCATGACAACTCTGTCTGCCGTTTATTTTCATATGCCGGCTTTACCGGTTCTGTTCCGGTTGTACCGGTGATCCAACGTGATATATTTTATAGACCCCCTCTGCTTCCTGAAGTTATCGTTACTGTCTGCTGCTACAACACACTTTTCCTCACAGAAACTCCATCAAGTTTGCTCCATCTACCTGCTGTGGCGGGGCTAACACCGGGTTCGTCGGCGGTGGTTCCGAGTGGTTCTCCACGACCTGAGCATCTCTACCTCCGGCCACCGCGTTCGAGAAGAGCCGCTTCTCACCGGCGGCACCTCCGTCGAGCATGTCTCCGCTGTCCGGGCCCACCACGGTTTGGATACCGTCCCCGGCGGGAGCCGGAACGGCTCTGTCCCGACTCATCACGGGCTGGACTGCGTCCGCCACGGGCCCTGCTACGACTCTGTCCCGGCTTATCACGGTCTGGACCCCGTCCGCTCCGGGCCCCGGTACCGCTCTGTCCCGGTTCATCACTTTACTCTCCTTTTTCCATATATATCAAGAATCCGGATTAAAAAAACAGGAACGGTGAAAAACGAGATTCAAACCGGTTTAAAGGGACTGAATGATATTCATGTCAAAATAATAAGTTCACACCACAGGCCGGCTCATGAGTCCCGTCAGCATCCAGACTGAGATGATGTGTTCAGCCCGTTAAAGTTTTCCATGGGGGAGAGTCTGCACGGATGGAGGGCTTTAACTGGACTACCGGCCGCCGGTCCCGTTAAACTTTAAACTTCTTCGCTCTGTCTTCTTCCCTCCGGCTCTTTCCCCTTCATCCTCTGCGTCCACCGCGGCAACACAACGTCTCCGGTGATCTAACGTGTGTCTGTCTTGTACGCTGCCGTTATCCCGGGCTTGGCACATACATACACACACACACACATAAACAGTGCTCGGGCGTCCCGACCTCCAGCCTCGCGCGCTCTGTCTGGTCAGCAGTGGGTGCGCGCGCTGGAAGCCTGACAGGAGTTGAAGGCGGGACGGACGCTGATCTATCTCTCCAATAGTTAAAACTAGCTCGCGCCTTTCTCTCTCTCTATGTCCCTCTCTCCCCATTAGTTAAGTGAAGCCCCCTCTCTCCTCCCTGTGCCTCTCTCTCTCTCTCTCTCTCTCTCTCTCTCTCTCTCTCTCTCTCTCTCTCTCTCTCTCTCTCCCAGCTCGTGCAGCTCTCAACACCTTTTTTGGTTTTCAGCCGGCCCCTCGAGGACCCACTATCATATACCCTACTCACATATGTCCCCCTCCCTGTGCGCGCCTGTGTGTGTGAGTGTGTTAGTTCGTCTCCCTCCTTATTTATGCATTCCTATTCAACTCTAAGGCTTGTAATTGGCTACAAATTAATCCCACTTCCACTAATAGTCTATTATCTCGGACTGCGCGCGCGCGTGCGCCGCGTTGTGGGCTATCCGAGCACGAGGAGGAAAAAAAAAAAAAACAGAGACTCTGAGAGCGGGAAGCTCGCGCTGCCTCGTCTCAGTTTGTAGTCCGCTGAGAGAGCTCGCGGACCTCACAGCGTTAGCCACTTTGTTCACACAGAACTGAAGCGTTATATGTATCATATATAATATTAGCCTCGCTTATGTGTAGCACAGGCAGGCTGACTACGTTCAGTTATAAGTTGCAACGGATGAATTAGTGTTAACTAGTGTGCGGCGGAGCTACAGTAGCTTTGGTGTGTCGCAAGGTTAACTGGCGTGGCTGTAATTGATGTGTAGCTGATGTGTAATGTGTCGCCTCACTCGAAGCTTCACTTGTGCATCCATATGAGAGGAGCCCTTATCTTTAATGCAGATTCCAGGGCAGGGCCTCTCCTCAAAACTCAATTACGGCCTGAATAAAGCCGGTAATGTCCCCGCTGCAGTGAAATATTGATTCCTAATCCTTGGCAGTCATTACTATGCCAGAAAATAATAGACCACAGAATTGGATTTTGATTTAACACACGACGTGTTTATTCAAATGCTCGGGACTTAATATTCCGTTGACTCTCATTTTCAGCCACAGAGGAGAGGGGAATAGTGATGGGGGGGCTTTGACGCCACAGTTTTTTATATTGTTGTGGAAGACATTTAAAAAAAAAAGAAAGAAAGAGGTGATGGGACATCTTTCCTGTCCTCCTCCCCGGCCCTAATACACAAGGTCAGCTCCATGTAATTGCCTTGCTCAATGATCCTTAGGAGGAAGAAATTAAAAGTTGAGCAAAATAATGGCTGAAACAATGAGACATGATTAGCCAATCAGAGAGCCGAACCCATTACGGGGAGCCTTTTGATCTACTTCCTGCTTCCGCCTGCAGGCTTTATGGCTTTATTTTAAAACAGTCAATATATTAACTATATTAAATATCACAGCAGCTTATTCACCTTGGGAAATATTAGCATTTTAACTATGGTGGAAGAAAACTATAAAACACTGCCAACACACACTGCTACAGGGACAATGAGCAGAGAAGAAGTGGTAGAGAAAATCAGCCAAGTGAGTACAGAAGAATGTTAACTACTGTTATTATGTTCTTTATCTGCAGATGAAGGCAGAGCAGCCAGGCTCCCTCTTCTGGACTTCTCTGAGAGAAAATAGATCATAAATAGGTTTACCATGTCAAATGAAACATTCACAACAATTTATGACTCCACTGACTCTGTGTCATTTAGACTGAACCCCCTTAAGTCCACCACAAACATTTATGAAATAATAACAACAATACGAATAATATACCAGGTGTCAGTTTATAAGAATAAAGATAAATAAATAACATGAATTTATGTAATTGTAATAAAAATGCTGAAATTATATAATTCCTAATCAGTGTGTGCATGTGTGTTACTGACTCATAATTAATAATTAACTTAAAGTGAGGATCTGCAAGATGTTCTCACTTAGCAGTCACTGCCTAATTTTATTATTGTTATGAGGACACTGGCTCTTTACAATGATAGTTGCACTGTACCACACACACACACACACACACACACATACACACACACACACACACACACACACAGCGGCAGTCCTGGTTCCCACAGTGTGTGCCAACAGACTCTGTGGGAACACTCCCAAGCCTCTCCCTCTCACCATTCAGCATGTGTGTGTATGTGTGTGTATGAGAGAGCGAGAGAGACAGAGAGAGAGAGAGAGAGTGAGCCGGTGTGTGTCTTGCGTCTATAATTATTCTAATGAAGGTTAACGAGCTCTGCTCAGCCTCCTCTTTATTAAATTAATCTCAGCCAGTAATGAATCATAATTACTATAATTAGCAGCTTGAGCTGCCTGATCTCTGCCTGGTGGCTGGTCAGAGTGAGGTGATGATACGGAGGCTTTCATCAGACCTGCAACCTTCATCTGCACAGTCCTCTGCTGTCTCTGTCCACACCGAGTGACCTCCTCTAATATGATGTACTTTACATTATTATTATTATTATTGTCTGATCAATATGTCATTGAATGGAGGCACACCGTCCACACATGTTTGGATGAATATGCTTTCCTCCTACTATTGTTAATAGTATAAATTTAGCATTTTCTAGATATTTCATGATAAATTCTTCATTCCTACTCATGAAATGCATATTCCCTGTTGGCTGCATATTTTCAGGAATCTATATCTTTACACACATTTCTGTGTTTTTGGAAAAACTGATGTATTTGCATTTCTAATGACATAGTTCCACTGTATTCATATCTCACAGTTTTCTGCAACACCTAAAGGGTCCTCACAGTTGCTGCAGGGGTCCGCCAATTTATAGTTTGATCTTTTTTCCACCAACATTTAAAGAAGTGCATATTAAGAAATTCCAGAATCTTAGAGTTCTCTGAAAGAACACATGCAGTTTATTAATAAATGTCAAAAATGTCATAATATCTGATGTATTTTCCTCAGGAAATGCTTTGTAGTCAACTTGCATTTGAATTAAGAGTTTCAGGGGCTCATGATCTCAATGTTGTTCCTGAGTCCCGTCAGTTTGACACGTTTGACAAGAACAGTGACAAGAAACACACAAGACTTCAATCTATCATTTTGAAATGTAAAAATACTGAATACTGACACAAAACGGCCGCTATCAACAAACCTGACATCTGTCCAAAACCACTCGCTTTCAAAAACACAAATCAGTATTGCCCGATTTATTATTATTAAACATACAGTTCAAATTATTCCCCGTCTCTGACTCCGTCCTTTTTTCATCCGTCTCTCTGCTTCATCCATCCCTCCTGTTTTTCTATTTTGTGTCTTTTCAAGGTTCTATATTTTAGATTAGCCCTCCTCCTCTTCCCCATTACAGGAGTAATAGCCCCCCATCCTCCACTAACACACACGCTTGACACACACACAGACACACATGCACACACACACAGCCCCCCACCACACACACACATACCCACAGTTAGACACCAGATAGCATCTGACCTGAAGAATTAATTAAATATGATAGCTGATTAAAAATAGCATAACTAATAGTGTAATATCTCAAGCTGTCGTCTTTAATAGTCAACATTGTGTGTGTGTGTCTTATCTGCTGCAGACAGACGCTCTCACTATTGATTCCTGTTCATTTCAGTTGTCAGGCAGACCACTCAGCTCATCTGGAATCATTAAACTCTACTGTCTGCCTGTCTCTGTCTCCACCGAGGTCTCTCTGCCTGTCTCTCTCTCTCTCTGTCTCTGTCCTCCTCTCACTTCATTTTCATACTTTTATCCATCCATATTATATCATTTAAAATCATGCATTTTGTTTTTATAAATTAACAAGACTGAAAGAATGTAGCAGCATTTTGACTAGGCAATATTACAAATTACAATCAGTAGTTCAGGGATGAGGATTTTTTTTATTCCCCTGTGCCATCGGGAGCACATCTAGCAAAATTAAATCGTAGGAATTTTTAAAAAAAATAGAGATTGGAGCAATTTGGCAGAAAAAAAATGAATGACTGTGTTTTTTATCCTATACTCTAATGTGAGCTGGTTTACAACATAAGCAGTGGTTGGTGCTAAATTTCCAGTCAGAAAACCAGAAGAAGAGGGCGCAACAAGGTGATGTAATTAAAAAAGTGCCAGTGGAAGCTCAACCAGTCAAACAAACAGAAAACAGGATGTGAATCAGACATTTGTGTTTCTTTCATGTGCTAATGTGAGGAAGGTTACATCAGATCTGTGAGGAACCATCAGACACATGCTGGAAAAAAAAGTGTAAAACAAAAGACAAAAGACAGAAAGAAAACAAAACAAAACAAATTAAAAAACCCACCTCAATTAAATGTAAAACTAAACATGGCTATTGACAACCACTGTCCTGCTGCACCAAATAGTCAGAACACCAATTAAAAACATTTTCCAGCTGTTAATAAAATAAAATAAAATAAAATAAAATAAAATAAAATAAAATAAAATAAAATAAAATAAAAGACTTAAAGGTCCAGTGTGTAGGATTTAGTTGCAGCTAGTGGCCTATCGCTGCATTGCAATCTCCTCACATCACCCTCACCTTCCTAGTGTAAAGAGAAACAACACTTTAAGGGTCTGTTTAGAGTCACTATTTAGTTTGTCTGTTCTGGGCTACTGTAGAAACAGTGTTTCAATATGGCGGCCTCCATGAAAGAGGACCCGCTCCCACTGTAGATATAAAAGGAGAATTTTTAAGTAAGCAACTTAAAAGGTTCTTATTTTAAGGTGATTATCCATGCATGGAAACATAATTCTGAATATTATATTACATGTAGGCCATATTGTGAAAATGAAGTCCACAAATCTTACACACTGCACCTTTAAACTAATGATTAATAATAACTTTGTTTGAAAAAGGACGAGGCTGGTGTTATTTTACATTTTACTTACTGTCAACAAATGCAACAAAATCTAGTTAGAATAAATGTAAAAATCTAAATCAAGAAACTCCATGAAAAGACCAGAACCACTCTGACCTCTGACCTCCACACTCTGTGGATCTCAGGTTGGTCCATGATGTAAATTATTTCAGATGGGTAGTGTGAGGTGTGTGTTCACGGCAATGATGGAACATGTCACCCAGTACAGCAATGGAACTCACTGGTGTGTATTTAATAGTTTTTGGAACTACGTACAAAGTACTTTCTAACAGTACGAAAAATATAGAATACTGTTAGCCGCATCCTTTAAACAAAAGTTACGTCAAAAGTGTTGTAATGTTAAAATACATTTTCACTTTCATTTGTGTCTGTTTTTATAACTGATGATTAAAAAACATTTCTAAACCTGCAGGAATCAACTCAGACACACAATTTAGGTTTTTTTGTTTCACATTAAAAGCCAGCTCTGTTATCACTCTAGTGAGCTATGTATTCAGTCAGAGGCCTTATAGACAGCTCTGATGCTGTTTGCTTTATTCAGTGAAAGGCCTGATGCCTCTGAAGCCTTTATAGGTCACAGGAGATGGAGAATTGCACACTGGATGTTATGTTGTTGGTCATGAGCTAACAGTGACACTTGGTGGGTCAAGTGACTTGAGCAGGGATGAAGAGGTCTAAATCAATATGGACAACAAATATAATTCATTTTTTAATTAATTAATTAATTAATTAATTCAAAGAAATATACTCATTCTGTCCTGCTGTTCTTTATAAAATATCTATTTTACTTTCATAAATATTGCTCAGTTGAATTAGGAGAGGAGAGGAGAGGAGAGGAATGGATGGATGGATTTGGGATGACAGACAGGTGACTCCCCCCTGACTGGAGGTCAGTTTGGTGGTCTCTGTAGTAACCCTGAGGTCAGGGTAACGCATTAGGGCCAGATGAGTTTTTATTGGTGGAAGTCACAGCTCAGTGATCAGTGTGCATGTGTGTGTCTCAGGCAGTTAGTTTGACTATAGATAGTCATACACACTGCAGTGACTGAGACAACAGAAAACTTGTAATTTCCTCTGCTAAGTGACCTTTCCTGCATGGACGATGCTCTGGTCCATGCAGGAAAGAGGAGGAAGTAGTAGAATACCCCCATGAGGAAGTAGCAGATGTACAGAAGTAGCTGAAAACCAACCAAACATGAATGCCCTCAGGTTGTGCCTCCTGGTCGCCCTCCAGGCCTGCTCTGACCACTGAGCATCCACCTGAGGTTTCCTACTCTGCCCTTGTCCAGCTCTTTTTTTCTTGAGCTCCCAGGCCACTTGTCCCTGTAACTAAAACATCTTTTTGGGGGGATTTAGGATTTTCCCATGGATTTATTTGATGCCTCCATCTTTCTCTGTCATGTGACCCTCGCCTTGCAAATCATCAAGAGCATTACTTCCCTTGACCTTCTGGTGCTACTGGCTCAGTCACATCTCTTCAGCTGGTTGGCAACATTCATGTTTTTAATATCTCAATACAAGCCCTCTGTGGTTGATCTAAACAGTGACAGTCAGACTGCTGACCAGGCACTGTTCCCATACACAAACACAAACACACACACACACACACACACATACACACACACACAGATGACCAACAGATCAATATTTATGAGCTATCATGCTCCTGACAAAGCAGGAAATTATGGCAGCCAATCAGTGTAGTCTAAAGCTCAGAAAAGCCATTTTATTGTCTGATAATTGATTAATCAGTTAATCATTCATCAGCTTCTCCAGTGTTGCTATACTGCTTCCAGAAAATAATACTAGCTGCATAAAGTAAAACACTGGTGGCATGGACACGGCTCTGTGTTGCAGTAGCATGACAGAGGTTCAGATAAGTCTGTGGACAGTCTTTATTTCTCAGATGTATGTTAGTATTGACTCCTCCTAACTTGTAAAGACAGACGGACAAAGCTGCATTCACTTTTCAATTAATCACAGAGAAGCTGCAGCTTGTTGATTCCTGACAGATATATCATATCATGTAGTGTACAGTCAGTCAGTTCTTTGATGCAAAACTATTAAAGGACTAGATGTAAACATATGTACAGTATGTTTTAAAATGGAAAGCACTGTACAGTTTGAGCATGAATGTGCAATGTCTGCAAAAGTTCACTAGATGCAGAATATGCAAATGTGCAAAATATGTTTTTAAGACGTAATAAATAATTAGTGGCATCCAGAGGTGCAGTTACTGGAGAAAGCATGATAGCTGTGAAACACCTGAAAAACCACAAAGGCTATTTCCAGTGTTTTCGTCTTTTTGGGCATGTAGAAACAAGATGGTGGACATGATGGCAGGCCTGTAGACATCAAAGTTCTCGTTCTAAGGTATCAATAACATCATGATTCTTATTTTCACCTGATTATACACCAATGAAAACAGAGTTATGCATATTATGTTCCATTTCTGCCATGAAAATTGAGCTGCATAAATCAGACGCAAAGGGTGGCACGGTGGTGCAGTGGTTAGCACTGTCACCTCGCAAGAAGGTTCCTGGTTCGAACCTCGGCTGGGGCCTTTCTGTGTGGAGTTTGCATGTTCTCTCTGTGTGGGTTCTCTCCAGGCACTCTGGCTTCCTCCCACTGTCCAAAAACATGCAGATTAACAGCTTACAGGTAATAGATGGATGGAAATCTTACACACTGGACCTTTAAATAAAGGCTTATTAAAACACTATGTAAAAGCCATAGAGGTACATTTTTTTCACTGAACTACATAGTAAAAATGAATGCTGATTGTTAAATATGTCAATATACCAATATTATATCGGAATGTCTCAAACAATCCAATAATAATCCATATATAATGTTGTTGTTTCACTTACTCACTTACTCTTAACATCATGCTGATTTGATCTGATGGTTATTCATGTGTTAATTACATTAAGTATACAAAGTGTAGGAGTGTGTATATTCATAGATTTGTAATCGACTGATTACAACTGCTTGTTTCTTTTGAAGATATATTTAATGTGAAGTGAACTCATTTCAGTCACCATCTTCCAGTGAAGCTGTCAGTGATCCACCTGCTGGAGGAGACAAGCAACAACAAACATTGTGAAAATGTTCTGCCTGTAAAAAAAAACAAACATAAATTTGCATTTGATTTGAAGTCATTTGTGCTCATCTCCTTCAAACACTTGCAAACAGAAGAGTGTTTAGTCATAAACTGGGGCAGGTAGCAACAAAGTATTTATTAGCTGTCTGCATCTGCACCGAGCATCAGAGTAAACTGTAAACTCTGCTGTATACACAGCACTATTGCAATGAAGTGCAACATAAAAAGACCATGAAAATGAGTGGAAAATAGATTTTGGCACAAATGTTAATACTGTGCACCAGAACAGGAGACCCCCCTCCCCCCTCCCCATGATGTGAAGTGATGAGAGCCGGTGTGCAGCTTTAAAACCTGAAATCACTTTAAGGTCTTTGTGGCTCTTCAGGGCTAAAATGGTTAAACATAACACCTTAGTCTCAGAGTGTCTCTTTCACACAGTAGCAATGATATCTCCGCTGCACAGTTCTTCAATGTGAATGTGTGTGTGAGTGTGTGTGTGTGTGTGTGTGTGTGTGTGTCAGTGATTGGTTTCTGTTTTATGGACTGGCTAGCAGAGTGCTAGTAATCCGTAGAAATAAATCTGCTTTATTTGACCTTAGTGTTAACTCCAATAAAACACACTTTACTGCTGGGAGGACACACACGCACACACACACACACACACACACACACACACACACACACACACACACACACACACACACACACACACACACACACACACACGCACACACACTCACATCATGGCCAGCTATCAGGTCATAGCTGGCCACTTGACAACATTTATAAGGACACAGAGGGAAACCTTCCCTTCCACCAGTCCACTCACATTCCTTCAACTAATGAAACTGAGCTGTTGTCCTGTAGCTGAACGTTATAGACAGGAGCACCGGGGAAGATAAGCACACACACTTTACACACCCTTTGAGAGTCTACCACCTTTTCAGGATGTATGTGCATGTTTTCCATTCAGTTTTATGCATTATGTGGCTCTTATACAACTTCATTGTCTCATGCAGCGATGATAATAACCACCAAAGTTAAATATCCGTCCTTCTTGTTTGATTCAGCAACACTTGTGGTTACTGCTCATAACATGCTTATAACACAGATATCATAATTCTATACAAAATGAGCTAAGAAGAGGTTTTCTCATGCAGTGATTATAGAATGCGTGTAGGCTGTAAAACCATGACTACATTTCCCAGAGCTGGTTGTATGATCAGTCATTTCGTTCAAAAAAATCTTAAAGTGTCATACATGTGTCTGAGGAGCCAGCATCCAGCCACAGAAGGACACTATTCATGTTGTATAGGCACAGAAACATAAACAGCTGAAGTTTTTATTGATCTTTGATTTCAGGGACATCGGGGTGATGAAAACACAAAACATGTTCCTCTAAAGCTAATATTCCCCACGCTCATCTGAATAAGGCATCTCTGAGCGGCTTACATCCTCTTTAAATATAACAATAATTAGTATTTCGGAACATGTGACCAAATGCAGTCATCACAGAAAACATCACTAACTTCCATTTCCTGTCTTGCTCATTTCATGTCCCTATTGTCACCAGCTATCTTGTTCCTGTCACATCCAATCACAGTGGAAGAAAGACTTCCACTCCTCATAATTAGGACAAGATGTTCCAATCTGAAGAGCTCAAGCTCGGATAATTAAGTCAGATGCTCTGACAATTATAACACCGAGTGACAGCGGCTCCATTCACAGTTAGAAAAGTGCTATCAATGCCTCATCTCATGGAATAATTACTTTATCATAAGCAAACAACTCATGGGATCAAAGTAGGAAATGAAAATTTGTATGAAGGTAGTACTAATGAAAGTTATCAACTCTCAAAGTCTGATTACATTACAGTAAAATGTTCTGAACAGAAAAGAACCTTTGATGAAGCCTAAACCCTTACCTCACTTAACATCTGGGGCAACATCATCAGGACTTGATGTTATGTTAACAGTTTTTTTTTACCACAACTTGGAGCGACACTCCAGTGTGCTCCTCATTCAAGGTCTCACTGTCCGGCACATTATCAAGTCATTGCAGAGTCAGACAGGGTCCATTGTATTTCTGTACTTCACTTGTTCTATTTCATTTCACATTTTTTCAATCATCAGAACTTTGAAGCTGACGTGGCCCATAATGAACATCAATCAAATATGACATTCATGAGATGAATATTGTGTAGGTCCCTGAAGGTGTGCAGATGAGAATCAGATGAGAATCCCTCAAAATCAGGGTCCACCTCAACACAATCGTCAGTGTGAGTTCAGATGGTCACACACACACACACCTTCATGTCCATGGTTGGAATAGTTGTTTTCTTACCCCCCTTTCATGTATCAACTCAAAGGTATCACCACTGTACCTGCAGGTGTGAGGTTATTAGGTCACACACAGAGACAGACATGTTTTACACAGCTAAAACAGCTTGGGATCAAATTGACCCCAGAGGAACACCAATGTGTGTAGTATGTGTTCAGCACATTAGAAAAATATCATCATGAAAATGCTGCTTAATCAGTTGTCCCCATCAAATTAGGAAAAGTCATGAAATATGAAGCAAAAAAAACAAACAAAGGCAACTATTATTTTTTGAATGATAAACATTGAAAGGCGTCAAATTGACCGCAAGGAGAATAGGAGGGTTCACCTGTTAACGTTCATGTCTTTGGACTACAGGTGGAGAACACGGACAGAACGTGCCAACAAGCCAGACTGAATTATTTACTTCAAATAAAAATATGTGTCTTCACTGAGTGATAAACAGCATTGTTGGCACACAGTTGAAGTGTGTAGTACCTTGGGTTTGGGTTCCTGTTGATATCTGCACAGAATGTGATGCTGTCTTTTACCAATGACTGGACATTTTTATATTTTTTATAAACTATTCAGTTCATGAATCATCTCATCTATTAAACTTGACATAAATCTAGAAATAATTGAGGAAAAAAAGGAAATTGTTTAGAAACGTCAAGAAATGGAGGACAAAATACATGTGACATCTAACCTTTCAATAAATGTGTAATGAGCAGGATTAATGTGAAAATGAAGCACTTCACACACAGTTGTTTTAAAGTTAACTTGGAGCAAGTCTGAGACAAACTGTTACACAGACTGTTGCCCAGATTAAAGCGGGAATCAGTTGTGCTTCTGGCTGCCACTGAATGAGAGAATAAACCTGCAGAAACCAAATAAAACAGAGAATTCTGTTTAAGAACAGATGAAAACCAGACGTATCGCCTTCTCTTAAGCCACTGAATTAAACTGATAGCCATCGCTGCTGTTATAGACTGAACAAGGAGCTAAATAACTACCCAGTGCACACACACACACACACATACACACAGCCAGTCCAAACCTACATTCTGCATCTCTATTCAGCTGCAGTAAACTGAATTATACTCTCATCATAATCAAACAGTTTTAGATTTGTGTTACAGTTAGTATCTGTCTCAAGTGCCGTGTACAGTGTCACAAAAGTGACACGTTACTTTTTATCACACCACACTGATGCTACAAATTTGAGGCACCAGATGTGTGTGTGTGTGTGTTTTTTTTCCTTTGTTTTGTTGCAGACCTTTATACTGTCGTCTTAAAAAAGACATGATAGAAGCACTATCTGGGACGATGTAATGCAAGATCACAGATGACCTAAAGATATTCCCAGAAAAGACATGCAAAGCAAGAGGCAAGACAGACAACATTACAACATTTAAAAAAAGAAACCAAAGAGCAACCTCTGTGGCTGTGAAGTGAAGTCTATGCTGAGGGAGCAAAAACTGCAGTTCCTCAAACGTCCACCTGAGGCTGGCTCCAGAAGTGAGTCAGTCTCCATAAGTCCCCGTGTTCAAATGTCCAACTTCACAGCAGAAATAAATATGCCCACCGATAATCCATGTCTTTGCCAATCTTTTAGATTAGCTGCGAGGTGGAAGAGGCCGGACAGGCTGAGATGGCAGCGGACAGACAGCCACATATTATAAGCTTCACAACAGCTCTTCAGAAGCCCGTGGGTGACATCACGCTTAAGCTGTCCATCCTTTATACTGTCACTGACAGGTCACCAGCTGGCCCTGTGAGACACCTGCTTCAGGTGAAAGAACTTCCTAGGGAGACTTTGTAGTTTGAGCACTGCTTTTCTCACTAATATATGCACTGGGACACAGAGGGGTTTTAAAAAAAAAAGATTCTTATTTTTCAGGTGATTATAAACTAATGAAAGCATAGTTATGAATATTATATTCTGTAAATACAACCCCTTAAATCTGACACACTGGGCCTTTAAAAATAATTGATAAATAATTATGCATTAGGTAATGATATGTACATGCAATAAAATGCTATTGACTTTTACTCTTCAGGAGAAAATGCCTTAACTTTGCTGGCCTTTCTCCTTTTATTATCATTGAGAGGACATTATAGGTATACACAGTCACACACACACACACACACACACTCACACACATGCACAGCTGTCAAGTATAACATCAGAGCTCCAGGCAGAGAAATGTGGCATGTGTGCAGCAGCAGAAAAAAAGCAAATAAAGCAAATAGTGTTATCAGTAATTTAACAGCAGGCTGATATGGCCTATTGATCTGTCCACTGGAATCTTTTATCTCCACAACACAATGTATCCACTCTGCTGTTTATGACCCCCCCCCCCACCACCACACACACACATAGTAAAACACAAGCTCTGCGTCTCGCAACACACACACACAAGCAGAGACACGCTAACCACACACACAAATATGAAAACGGTCAAAAGAACACAATAGGCGACATAGGTTGTCTGAGGCCCTGAGCTGTAATCGTTCTTTTGTTCCACCACTAGGAGTCGCCAAAGTTGAAAATTCAGCTCAGTCTCTAATGCTGATTTGTTGTGTACTTCCAGTGTCAGCTGGGATCATCTCTAGCCCCCCATGACCCTGATAAGGATAAGCGGTTATGGAAAATAGATGGATGGATGAATACTTTCTGAAAAATAATCAGCTTTATTTGTCATTGTGCCACTTGTGGCACAATTTTTTTTAGGCTGGGGATAACATAGGACAGAGCTGTACACCACAAGTGTGTAGTCAAAACGTGACAGCTGACCCAACAGTACAGTGAAAACCCTTCAGAATGAGGCTGGATACGCTAGTTTTGTTAATGTAATGTATACAAGTGTTATCTTAACATTGCTTTTAACACTTCCCACCGTAATCCCAGTGTGGTAAATATGTTCAGCTGCACACGTGTGTTTGTTCTGATTACATTACTTATGATCTGCTGTGTCTGCTGTTGGTGACCTTGTTGATGTTCAACAAGGTCACCAACAGCAGACACAGCAGCAGCTAATATTACTGACTAGTCCAACAGCAGTCAGTCCAGCTCTGTGTCTGTCTTTCAGCCTTTTATTTCACCAAGCTCTCACCAGTCAGTCCCACATTTACCCCCAAATTCCACCGGGCACAGACTTGTGCAAACTGCAGGTTGTAAAAACAGACAAAAATGAAACTAATCAACTATGTAGCATATTTACACATTTAGAAGCATATTTAGAAGCACACAAACCAGGAAAATGACCAAATCTGAGCAAGTAAAGTCTGGCGGGCTAAACACTTCTGAAAGAGTCGCAGCGGTGACAGAGATGTGTGGGGGGTTTCGGGGTTACTTGTCTGGCGGCTTCTTGCTCACTCACTCTCTCCTTTTCTCTTCTTAGCTTCCTCCTTCAGCGTCCTCTTCAGTCTTCTGACATTATGTCCATACAAGCTGCTGAGCCTGGTTACATGCCCACTTACCCAGCTCCAGTTTTGGCACGATACTGGCTCTGCTCTTTGTAAGCATTCTCCCACACCTGAGGCCTTATGGAGACTGACTCGTTCTGTAGCCTGTAACCTCCTCTTCTGGTGCTCTGAGCTGACAGTCAGGGCAGCCCAGCTAACAAACTGAGCTAACATTAGCTAACGGCAGCTACAGTTGTCAGCCGTTTACTTCACCGTAGATCAGGAAACTCTGTAAATCACAGAGAGTTGAGGACATCAGAGGGAAAACCAGAAAACATTTTCTCCATAAAATATGATCCAGTTTCACCAAAATCAGTCAAATAGTTGGTGATGTGTGACTTAGTGCCTCTCCTGACCTGGATCTCAAAGTTACAGAGTGTGAGAACAGACGTACGACTGACAGAGACACCATTCACCTGATTACAGGTCAGTGTTTCGTTAGTTTATGGATGAAAATATTACACAGTGTGGCTTCACAGATGCTGATGGACACTTTGCTCAGTTACACTGGCTATGAAATGATAAACAGAAGTGTTGCTGTCACTGGGACTTGTACCTCCAAACCACAGGTCGGCTGCGTGTGACCCCAGAGCAGTGAGGATGTACCGTGTGGGTGTGGAGGCTTTGGAGATGTTGGAGGTCACCTTTGTATAGTCCTCTAATTACTTTCAATGAGTAATAAGTACTGAGTCACTGGACATTTTTCAACTAAGTTGCATGACACGTGAACATTTAGTCCTGGAACACCAGCAAAGACTTTGTCACTTTGTCCATTAATCAGGTGTTACAGAACTTTGTTGGTGGTTCAAGGGGGCTGCATTCACTGTCTTCAGTGCACACACACACACACACACACACACACACACACACACACATACGCGTTTCCATGGTTGACGAGGACCAACTTTTTCATCATCACTTGTGGGTACCACCCTTTCTAAAGGTTCTACAGGGATGAAAAAAATCAGGTAAACTAACCACATCCTTGTAAGCTCATACACGACTTCAAACATCTCAATTGTTGAAGTCATGAATTCACCATACCATGTGGGGACGTATGAAAAATCAAGTTATCATGGTTGATGGGGACCTCATTTACATATTATTTGTATAATTCACACAAATTCCTATGTGACTAGTGGGGACTTTGCAACAAGTGTATTACTAATGACAAATGACACCCTCAGTTTATTGCATTTGTTAAAAAAGTTTAATCTAGAGGTTTAATCTAAGAATTAGAAGATAAATTAGTAGTACATCAGCATTTCAATCCTGAAATTCAGCTTTACTTCATAGATAGAGATGTAGCACAAGCCCCGAAAAGGAGCTAGTGATGCAAAGTGGAATTCTAGCATAGACCACCTCTTGCTGTGTATGTAATCACCTTTATAACATAGGAACATTTATATTTGACTAATTGATATCCTTAGTTTTGATAGCACTATCAGTGTGATCGAAGTATTTAGATGAAATAAAGAAAAGCTGTCTCTATTTATGGATAAAAAATTCAGACTCAAAATATTGTCTTGATATTTTCCAAACCATATCATACCCACAAAACCTTTAAACCTTTCTGCTTTCCACTGTAAAAAAGCTAGTCTTCAAGTCTTACAAGTGAAAACTATTCTATTTTTAATCAAAGCCAACCACTCAGCACCACCTTAACAGAACGACTACTAATAATTGAACAAAATATTAAACTCACATTTAGATTGCAGATCTTAAATTTTAATAAGTTCAACTATATTGACAAATCTAACAATATACAATATCAAATATCGGGTCAAATGAACCAATCAAGCTCTCAAAGAACAAAAATCAAATGCAAAATGCAGAACCTCTTTTCAGACATGGAGAAAAAAAAAAAAGCCTTACCAGATTGTTGGTGACATTCAAATTATCTACACTTAAATTTCCTTTTGTAGGCTGTGATTCTGTTGTAAACGTAGAACTTCAGGTTCTCCCAGTCCCGGTTCTTAAGAGCTTCTGGTTCAGCCTTTAAACACTTCTCACAGTCACTCTTTCCTGGTACAACACAGGATGTGATTAATCGATTCATGTGCCTTTCCACGGCCTGCACCTCTGTCTGCTGCCAGGGAGTCTTCTTCTTCTTCAGGGGGCCTTTACCTTAAAGTGGTCAGAAAAACAAATTTGTAATTGAAAGCATAAGGAGGTATGCTAGACTTGCCAGCATCTACAGTACAAATAAAGTTATTTACACCTTTTGATAAAACATTGTCAAGTAGTGATTTGTGCATTCTTCGCCTTGGACTGAAGATCATATAAGCCATAAATATTTGTTACAAGCTGCTCAGGCCTAGTCCCTTTCATTACACTGCTTCAACCTTTGTCAATACTCAGAACAAGTGGTTGGTTTGGGGGCAGGCCATTACTACAGTTTCAATGTCAAAATGTTAAAATCACAAAGTTGTTGGTGGAAACATCTCCAGAGGGATATGATACAAGGAAAAATCTGACCTGGGATTCAATAACTGGGTTTAATAGTAGTAGTTAATGGCTGGTTATTGGTTGATAAGCAGAGCAACCCTTTGTGAAATATACATCTTGCTGCCAGTTGTTAATTTAGGATTAATAGCAGAGAGTATTGGAAGACATGTGGCCACTGTTTGCACTGCTATAGCATTTGGCTATCTGTAATTTAGTTTTAGTTGTAATTTACACTGACAATGCATATTCAAAAAAGGAACAGACACGATCATTGCTGAAACATAAAAAATGTGAAGAAAAGTGATTGTGACTAAAACATTTTCTTGAAATGCCCGTCCCTACTTAAAACACAAGACAACACTTATATGTGGAAACCAGTTAAGGTTCAAATCTGCCCTAAATATCCCACTATCACTAACCTTCTTTACATTACATTAAACTGCTGAGTATACTGATGTACAGTACTCCTGACCAGCCAAGGTAAGTCTGTGTTCACACAACTTTGAACAGGCTTTATGGGGACATGTCACACACAATGTTACAGATCTTTGTAGGGACCAGTTTTGTCCAATGTTTTCACACACACACAGGCTGTACTGAGACCCTGGTGGAAAGTGAGTTGTGGGGACGTCCCCTCATGGGGACATGTCACACACCATGTTATGTTTTGTCCAACGTTTTCACACACACAGGCTGTACTCAGACCCTGGTGGAAAGTGAGTTGTGGGGACGTCGTAGGTGTCCAGAATACATTGATAATAACCCGGGAAAGAAAATCCCTGTGAAGTTTAAATCATGTTTCAAGTACTCCACTACCACCAACCTTCTAGATGCATTATGTGAAGAAGCTAAGTGTACAGGTTCACAAGAGATTACCACCACATTAAACCTCCGTCCTCCTGTTAGCTGCTTAAAACAACCAGAATACAAACACATGGCATAGAGAGAGACTGCTCAATTAAGGCTGAAGTGATGAACATTAATGTACCTGTTCAGGAGTGTTGTTTGCACAAGTGGCATCATCCATCTGAGTCTCTGACAGGGGGGAAGGATGGGAGTCTTCCTCCACCATGTTAGTTGTAATGCTGGTCATCTGTAAACAAAAGTTTCATAGTGACAGTGTTTTTAGAATATGAAAGTATACAGAAACAAATGTTCAATCTGATGCAAATACTGCATAATATGCAAATAGATGGAAGCTTTGTCAGAAAGAAATCTCTGAGATGAGATGCATGCCATCATAAACCAGACTTCAGAGAAAAACATTTAATTCACAGTAAATATTCTTTACTGGCCAGCCATGCCATTACTGTATTTACACAACTTTGATAGAACAGGCTTTATAGGGACATGTCACACACAATGTTACAGATCCTAGTGGGGACCAGTTTTGTCCAATGTTTTCACACACACACAGGTTCTACTCAGACCCTGCTGGAAAGTGAGTTGTGGGGACATGTCACACACAATGTTACGTTTTGTCCAACATTTTCACACACACAGGCTGTACTCAGACCCTGGTGGAAAGTGAGTTGTGGGGACGTCCCCTTATGGGGACATGTCACACACAATGTTACGTTTTGTCCAACGTTTTCACACACACAGGCTGTACTCAGACCCTGGTGGAAAGTGAGTTGTGGGGACGTCGTAGGTGTCCAGAATACATTGATAATAAACCAGGAAAGAAAATCCCTGTGAAGTTTAAATCATGTTTCAAGTACTCCACTACCACCAACCTTCTAGATGCATTATGTGAAGAAGCTCAGTGTACAGGTTCACAAGAGATTACCACCACATTAAACCTCCGTCCTCCTGTTAGCTGCTTAAAACAACTAGAATACAAACACATGGCATAGAGAGAGACTGCTCAATTAAGGCTGAAGTGATGAACATTAATGTACCTGTTCAGGAGTGTTGTTTGCACAAGTGGCATCATCCATCTGAGTCTCTGACAGGGGGGAAGGATGGGAGTCTTCCTCCACCATGTTAGTTGTAATGCCGGTCATCTGTAAACAAAAGTTTCATAGTGACAGTGTTTTTAGAATATGAAAGTATACAGAAACAAATGTTCAATCTGATGCAAATACTGCATAATATGCAAATAGATGGAAGCTTTGTCAGAAAAAAATCTCTGAGATGAGATGCATGCCATCATAAACCAGACTTCAGAGAAAAACATTTAATTTACAGTAAATATTCTTTACTGGCCAGCCATGCCATTACTGTATTTACACAACTTTGATAGAACAGGCTTTATAGGGACATGTCACACACAATGTTACAGATCCTAGTGGAGACCAGTTTTGTCCAATGTTTTCACACACACACAGGTTCTACTCAGACCCTGCTGGAAAGTGAGTTGTGGGGACGTCCCCTTATGGGGACATGTCACACACAATGTTACGTTTTGTCCAACATTTTCACACACACAGGCTGTACTCAGACCCTGGTGGAAAGTGAGTTGTGGGGACGTCCCCTTATGGGGACATGTCACACACAATGTTACGTTTTGTCCAACATTTTCACACACACAGGCTGTACTCAGACCCTGGTGGAAAGTGAGTTGTGGGGACGTCGTAGGTGTCCAGAATACATTGATAATAAACCAGGAAAGAAAATCCCTGTGAAGTTTAAATCATGTTTCAAGTACTCCACTACCACCAACCTTCTAGATGCATTATGTGAAGAAGCTCAGTGTACAGGTTCACAAGAGATTACCACCACATTAAACCTCCGTCCTCCTGTTAGCTGATTAAAACAACTAGAATACAAACACATGGCATAGAGAGAGACTGCTCAGTTAAGTCTGAAGTGATGAACATTAATGTACCTGTTCAGGAGTGTTGTTTGCACAAGTGGCATCATCCATCTGAGTCTCTGACAGGGGGGAAGGATGGGAGTCTTCCTCCACCATGTTAGTTGTAATGCCGGTCATCTGTAAACAAAAGTTTCATAGTGACAGTGTTTTTAGAATATGAAAGTATACAGAAACAAATGTTCAATCTGATGCAAATACTGCATAATATGCAAATAGATGGAAGCTTTGTCAGAAAAAAATCTCTGAGATGAGATGCATGCCATCATAAACCAGACTTCAGAGAAAAACATTTAATTCACAGTAAATATTCTTTACTGGCCAGCCATGCCATTGCTGTATTTACACAACTTTGATAGAATAGGCTTTATAGGGACATGTCACACACAATGTTACAGATCCTAGTGGAGACCAGTTTTGTCCAATGTTTTCACACACACACAGGTTCTACTCAGACCCTGCTGGAAAGTGAGTTGTGGGGACGTCCCTTTATGGGGACATGTCACACACAATGTTACGTTTTGTCCAACATTTTCACACACACAGGCTGTACTCAGACCCTGGTGGAAAGTGAGTTGTGGGGACGTCCCCTTATGGGGACATGTCACACACAATGTTATGTTTTGTCCAATGTTTTCACACACACAGGCTGTACTCAGACCCTGGTGGAAAGTGAGTTGTGGGGACGTCGTAGGTGTCCAGAATACATTGATAATAAACCAGGAAAGAAAATCCCTGTGAAGTTTAAATCATGTTTCAAGTACTCCACTACCACCAACCTTCTAGATGCATTATGTGAAGAAGCTCAGTGTACAGGTTCACAAGAGATTACCACCACATTAAACTTCTGTCCTCCTGTTAGCTGCTTAAAACAACTAGAATACAAACGCATGGCATAGAGAGAGACTGCTCAATTAAGGCTGAAGTGATGAACATTAATGTACCTGTTCAGGAGTGTTGCTTGCACAAGTGGCATCATCCATCTGAGTCTCTGACAGCGGGGAAGGATGGGAGTCTTCCTCCACCATGTTAGTTGTAATGCTGGTCACCTGTAAACAAAAGTTTTATAGTGACAGTGTTTTAGAATTTTACAAATGTATTTAATTTTCATTGGGTTCTTAATTTAAAAAAAGAGTGAAATTGTACATTTGATTACAGTGTAACTGCTTGTGCATTTCTGTGTTGTCTTCATCTATGTGACTTTATATAGTTATATAGTATATTATTAGCTGTTTCTTGGGCCACCTATAGACATATTTTTCATAAATAATCAGTCTTCAAATTCACTTTGTAATTGCCTTTAATACTCTACTAGCAAAATGACATTTGTATGACGCAGATACCTTCTCCATTCATTTTACCATGTACCTTTAGGCTGAATATGAATAAATATAATCAACCTAGAATATTTTTACTCTCCTTCAATAGCTTCTGAAAATTGTTCGTGATATCCTGTTTGTCTGGTGCCTTTTCCTGTGTTAGTACATGCACATTTGAATATGGTGTTGGTCATGAATTTTATCTAAGGTAATTTGTACCACATGATTTCTTTTTCACTCTCATTTGGTCAGCTGCATTTTCTTACTTAAATAGCAATAGAAGACCTTGTTAAAATCAAACAAAAAAATCAATTGAGGTTCCTGCAAATCTAATCCAAACTACATTTGAAGGTGGTTTGAAATTCTAATCAGATTTCTGTAGATGTGTCTGAGTCTGGACCCTCAAAGCAATGTCTTTTGCATCATTGTCAATGTGTCACACAACAAAAATGTTGCATCCAGAGTTAAGAAAGTGCTGTAAGATGCTGCTTTTAGCACAGCACCTACTTGCTTATACTCTTATACACCATGGTTTATGACTAGTCTATGAAAAACAACGGTCCAGGAACAGATGCAAAGATCCATTTCTCCTGCTTCCAAGTGTAGCTGCTTATGTCAATGACACCTATGTCATCAAAGCAACCCACACAGACTAATCTAATCCGATGATTTAACAATTAACAATGCAGATACTCAGCCTCAAAAGAATTGACTTGAGAACAGATTTGCCTGAGGTTTGAACATAGCCTTAGACTAATATCCTCCATCAGATTCAAATGCTAATCCATTAACCTACAAAGTTATTAAATAAATTCTGAACAATTCTGTACATTGTGTACTGTTCAACATACCTGTGTTCTCCATGGGCAGTCCTCACCCCCATAGTCATAGGTAATTTCTTCTCCTTCTTTAATGTCGTTCAGGGCAAACAGACAAAGGTGCGGGTTTCCATTCACTTCAATTTTTTTCATCTTACAGTTTGGAGATCTGTGATCGTCGTTGTCTAGCCGTCCGAACGATCCATCATCTCTTGAGGCATCAATGCTTAAAAAGAAGGAAACATGAGAAAAGAGGGGATACAAACAACACAATATATCACTGCAAAATCAAAGCCTCACTTGTTCTACTAGAGTGTAGATAGTATAACATGGTACAGTACATGCACAATTGGAAGTCTTACCACCATGTTTTCCCTCTCGACTTGAAGGCAAACATGAAAACAGTACATGACGGATGGTAAAGTTTTCTTCTTCTCTGGGATTCTGCATCATTTATCCTATCTCCCCTATATTCAACAACAAAATCTCCTTTGCAAATTGAATCCTTTGCAAATACACCGCGCCCTGTAAAAGACAACAAACATATTTTCAACAGAACAGGAAAGCCTATCCATTCTTTCATGTGTCTAGATTTCACCAGATAGTAACTAATTTGAAACAGATAAATCACATCAGACTCGACCTTACCTTTTACTGCATTTATGTACTTCACCTCTAATTTGGTTGTTTTGTCAGACTTTGAAACAACATGATGACTTGCATCTTTAAGGGGGCTGATACGTGGTCGCATCTCAAACTGCAGGGAAAATATTTCATTTGCATTACATTCAGTTAGAATTTGATGTCTTTAAAGGTATTGACTATGTACAGTGGAAACCGCTTATCGTGATCACGTTTGTCCAGAGTTAATTTGATCACTATAAGAAGTTTATTATAACCTTTTTTTATTATTATTTCACTTTTCTTTTTTTTTTTAATGCAGGACATCATCTAACTGCCATTTGTATAGTTTTCAATGAGAAAAATGTAAAGAAATGGTCATCAGGGCGATCCTCTCATCAGCTCCAAACTCACCAGTCTGCACCTCGATCACAGATCGCAGCCGTGCACCGTGCACGTAGTTTTGCAATTGTTTTAGCGCATGTTTTCATCCATAAAATGACCAAAAAGTAGCTATAAGCTTATTTCTTGATCACTATAAGTGCATTATTATATTTAAACAGCATATGTATAGAAATGATTTTGTCCCAAGCCTTTTCATCCATATAAGCAGTTCATTACTATATCCGTGATCACTATAAGCTGTTTCCACTGTAGTATATTTTATGCTTTTAGGAATTGTTTGCTTTCAACATTTATCATGCTCTAAAGCTACCTCATCTGAAAAATCTTTAAACAACATAGGGGAGCCGAATTTCACCACATAACTTTGAGAGCAGTCAGACTAAACATTTCAAACTGTCTTTCTTGCTTGCATTTAAATCATACACTCGGTGGCTAAAGCTAGCCTAATGCTAACTAGCTTTCCTGCAAACTAGTTAATTAAATACATTTGACGGTTGAACAGTGATTATGTACAAATGCACTTACCTTGTGTTTCACTTTGGCTCCTCTGCACAAATTCTTCACTTGTTAAATAGTATATTCTGCAAATAATCTTCTGACATCTTCCTCGTCTCCAAAATCATTCCCAATGAGGACCAGGAAGTGGGTGGTACCCAACCATATTTGGAATGTGTGTGTGTGAAGAGCGATGGGTGCAGTACCAGCCAGAAAGTGTTGGGGGAGCTCCTGTGCACGCCACACACACACACACCCACTGAAAAACATGTGTTTTGGGCCGATGCTAAAAACCACACAGGCACTCTCAGAACAGCTTTTGGAGTAACTTAAAAGGGTTTTCCTTATGGGGACCTGATTTTTTGTCCCCACACTGAAACTGGTCCCCATACCGTGACTGTGTAAACAGATCGTTGTCCCCACACAGTGATGATTACCAGAACACACACACACACACACACGCACACACACACACACACACACACGAACACAATATTCTATCTGCTCCATTCGTCCATTCTATCCATCATAGAATTAAACGACAAGCACTGTAGTTAAAATGCCCAATAAATCCATGTTCATCAAGCACGGTGCAGCAATTACATCTCCTTTATGGCAGCCCCGTTGCTAGCGGCAGCCACAAACCTTTTGTTAATTAAGATCATCCCATTAAGACACTAATTAACAATTAGCATAAACATAATTAGTGAATGCTGACATTTGGCGTGTTCCATTGTTAAAATAATTTCTAGAAATTGCCCTCGGAGAGGTTTTTGTCAGAGGGGGATAATGGCAGCACTTTGTCACACACACAACCACACACACACAGCAGGCTGGCTAGCTAATTGTCATAGTGTGTGTGTGTTTGTGTGTGTATGTGTGTGTGTGTGTGAGAAAGAGAGGGATGTGGAGGATTTGACAGGTAGCTCTGAGCAGGCGACTCTGTCTAAGAGGAAAAAGTAAAGAAGAGGAGTTTCTCGGCTTTCTGTGTCTCCTCTCTTCCTTACCTTCCCCTCTGCTCTCTCTCTGTTCATCAGCACATAATCACCTCATGACATAAAAACATAATGAAATAAACTCTCAGTAAAACTTATAGATTACGTGCAGTTCTTCCCTTCCCATGTTTTTTTTTTATGTCTGTTAGAAGGCCGCAGTAAGAACAGAGCTGTAAACATGATGTTTGTCACAGGCTGAAGATGCATGGGAGCAATACAGCTGTCCGCTGCTGCAGAGAACCTGCTGTGAACGGCCACACTCAAAGATGGGAATAAAAATGTCTTCTGTCACAGAGAGAGAGGCGAGATGATCTGAAAAAGGCCGGAGTGCAATTACATGAACAACAGACCCAAACAGAGAGAACAGCAGCGCTGGCTGCTGCATGATGGAGAGGTAGGTGTAGAAAAGAGTAAAATATTTTTTCTGCACGTCACAGTTCGCACCGTTTCCTCCTGTAGTGAGTGTGACACACAGCATGATTAGAGCTCATAGTGAAGCCATGCAGATCCTCTAAAGACATACTTAGACAGACGAGGTCCTTTTTTTTTTTGCTCTGAATGTTCATGAATCACGACTACATGCTGTTATTAGTGTTTTTTTTCTCCTCTAATAATCCCACAGCACATCATTTCCTGTGCACCACTCCACCTCTCTCACAAAAAGCCTTTTCCCATCAGCCAGACCTCCATGAAAAGAACTCATCTTTGTTCGTTTGCTGACGCAAAGCGGTGAGAATGAGAGTAAAGCCTCCGTCCAAACAGCAGCCACTAGCTAAAGCCTTCACACAGAAAACCAGCTGAGTGATACTGACATCTCATCCCGCTCACACACACACACACGCACACACACACACACACACACGCTGACCAGTCTCCTATCATCTCCTCTCCTCTCCTCTCCTCTCCAATGGGCAGCAGTCTTTAGAAAATTAACTTTGAGAAGTCTGGAAGAGACATACAATTCATCACATACCACTCTGTCAACCACAACACTATTAGAGAGAGGGTGCGTGTTTGTGTGTGTGTGTGTGTATCGCAGCCATCCCACTTACTGTAGGTCTGGCTGAGGTGATGTGCGTGCATCTCAGTGTGTTAGTGTGTGTGTGTGTGTTGCCATCTACAGAGGCTTTGATAAATGTGTCTATTTGGTGGTGTGTTTCAGGCAGACTGGCTGTGTGTGATGGATGGAAAGAAAGCAGCTGCTAATATGTGGGATGGGACTAAACACTGCTACACTGCTATCACCTACACCTATCCTACTATTAACACATCAGCTATACATACGCAGTGCAGGAGGCCACCACACACAGCCGTTTATTGCTTAATAGCCAATATTATTGTTCCTGCTCTTCTCTTTAGGTCTTGGCTGTTTGCCTGTAGACCTCCGTGCTGATATCAGGATTCGTAGACTGATGGAGCTCACTGCTGATCTCCTGTATTCATTATCCTTAAATTAGCACATAGAGCTAATGTACTGGACACTTAAATGTACCCGGAGAATCAGTTTATATGATGCGATCGTGCTTTGAACTTGGCTGCAAAGCCTGGAGGCATTGACATGGCTTTATAAAGAAAATTATTTATTTTTTTTATATTATATTATATAAGCCACAGCACCATAAGGCTTGCTGAGGCTCATGAAGAGTATTGAACCTCTGTGTATCATGGTGTCCTTGCTGCCAGGTAAAAATAGATATCTATGACCAGAGAGGACACATGCTGTGTGTGTATTCACGTCTTCCTACAGATGGGATATCTAACAGTCTGATGACAGCCATGGAAAGCTGAACACAGAGCAAAATGTATCAACTGTAAGGACAGCCCCAATCAAAGGAGTTCCGACGGAGCTGAATGAAGACAAAGCTCTTGCTTTTCCAGTTTATCTACGTTCCAACTCTCACCTTTGGTCATGAAGTGGCCAAAAGAATGAGATTGTGGCCGAAAACAAGCAGCCCAAATGAACTTCCTCCACCCGGGGGCCGCACTCAGCCTTAGAGATAGGGTGAGGCGCTCGGACATCTGGGGGGAGTTCAGAATAGAGCCACTGCTCTTTGCATCAAAAGGAGCCAGCTGAGGTGGTTCAGGCATCTGATTAGGATGCCCCCTGGGCATGTCCAACTGGAAGGAGACCCTGGGGCAGAGCCAGATCTCAGTGGATGGACTTTATAGACCTTCTGGCATGGGAATGCCTCAGGATCCCCCTGGAGCATCTACTTACATGATTCCATGGCTGCCATTGACATCCACCAAATTACAAATTTAGAGTTTAATATTCTTTGATTTATTTATTTTACTGAGATGTGGAAGTTAAAGATTTGTGACTTGACTTTAGCTTGAATATTAAATATTAAAAAACGTTCAGTGTTGTCAACATTGATATTACAAGTGTCAACAATGTAATTGTGAACAATATAATTCACTGTGTGAACATAAAGACGGCATTTGATTTGATATAAGCTGTGACTTGCTTTAGACTTGGACCGCAATTTCCTGTTGCAAAACAGTGAAGAACAGCCCATACTGCACTCTACAGTAGCAGCATATAGTGTGGAAGCGTTCACCATCATCATGTTCCTTCATTTCACGTTGTTCCTCTGTTGTAAATGACATATATATTTAGACATACAACAATCTGTTGTTGCCTTTGAGCTGAGTGCCCCAACATGGTGACCTCAGCTGCATTCAGTGTCTGTAGAGTACTGTAGCTCTGTAGAGATGGAGCTCAGTGTTGTTGCCTCTTGTGTATATACAAAAGGTTTCTGTGTTTATCTCGGAGCACATCTCCAGGTCAACAAGGTCTCTGTGACCTTCTACCTCTCGCTCTGTCCTCCTCCCCTCACCCCCCTCACCCCACTAAGCTAACAGAGACTTCACTGTCAACAGCAGGCTTTATTAACACTGACACTAACAGGCTTGAGTTCAAATAACTGGTTTTACGTATCAGTACTGGATTTATTTAACCAAGGGTTCCTCAGGGTTAGTTTCTTTTCAAAGAGACGTCCTCAGTGAAGCAGTGAAATTTAAAGACTTGAATATTGTCTGTCTGTCGTGTTGCTTCTTTGCAGCCGGACCTTCAGTGTCAGTCTGAGGAGACTATTGATTTTAATTAGCGCCTGCCCACAGGGAGCCGCCTGATGATTGGAGAAGAGTAGGATGTCCTCAAAACTATGATAAAAATCACACACACACACACACCTACACACACAGAGAGAGCTAATTATTAGGTTTAATCAGTGGTGGAATGGCCGTAGGTCCTGTCCAAGGTGCTTAGAGGTGGAAGGAAACACAGAGAGACACAGAGAGAGAGGGGCACTAATTGTCAGGTGAAAACCTCCTAAGTCCATTTTAATAGTCTTTTATAAACCAATTTAAACCTCATTTCAAATTTTATTGAAACAAATGCTGTAAAAAACAAAAAGAATCTGGTGTTCAAATAATGGCAGTCGCAAATACTGGCCAGCGTGAACAAGTATAAGGCAGTCCTGTGTTTACACGTTGTATTCTTCTGATTAGCAGTTGTAGTCAAGATCATATAGACATATCTTCAAAGTGACCATGACCATTCACAGATTTCTGAAGAGCTGTTGTGGTCATCAGTCCATCAGTCCTACCATCACATTCTACTGGCTAAACCAAAAATGGTCAAAGCATGGGTGAAGATGTGTCAAGCCTAGTCATACCTGGTCACTCAGACATACCATCTTCGACACCTGTCAAAGTGGTCATGTTTTTTAATTCTGCATAACTTTAAGCCTTAATATAATTTGAACAGGTGAGTTGTATATAAATTCAGCCTCAGTACAGTTGTCATAAATGGGGAAAATTAGCTATAGAAACCAAAACTGTTTTTTGTACCAGGCTGTAAACATGTTTATATCTGCTGTGAAGATGGACACTTTAACATGGGGACTTATGGAAACTCATTCTGTAGCCAGTCTGAAGTGGACATTTGAGGAATTGCAGTTTTGGCACTTCAGCCAAGATCAAGGCAGGGCAAGAAGAAGACCAGCCAGTCTATATCCTACTTAGGTAGCTAATATTTATTCCATATCACTAGTCATTGCACTGCAGGTCCCAAGTAGTGTGGCTATTGCCAGACTATATCACTATATCAAGTGAGATATAGTCTGGGAACCACCTAGTCAATTTCTCGTAGGAGAGGCGTGGTTAACGACTGCCCATGGCTGTTTACAGAATGTTACAAATGCTATCATTTGGCATATATGTAGCCAATCGTGTCAGTTGTACCTGATGACATAATGTATTTAGAGCGACAGAAATTCGACGAGAAGAAAAAGCTGTCATTTTTCCCAATCTCTGCGCAAAGCAGAAGGCAAAACAAAGATTGGTTCACATGCTGCCGCCATGTTGAATTGGATCTGTAAACAGTCTCAAACAAACTACAAGCTTCCGTTTGTCGAGTAGTACGCGTCTTCGTCTTTCCACCCCTCTCCACTGTCTGATTGGCTCCCTAACTCAGGTGAGCGTTTTGGCCCAGGTTTCCATGGGAAAACGTCTTTTGAGGCACATTTGGGGCTTGGCTTCCCCTTCAGTCTTTATGCTATTCTAAGTATCTGCGAGTTCTAGCATCATATTTAGTGCACAGACATCAGAGTGGTGTTAATTTTCTCATCTAATGGGGCAACTTGGAGCTGCTGGATGACTTTAAATGTGAAACATCAGTACAATAACTGTTGGGCTTCACTGACAGTACTCTAACTGCAATGAGACAAAGAGTGATAAAAACCAGCAGAGAGGTGAGTATGATACAGCTGTACTCATAGTCAAAATACTGTATTTTTAAAGACAATAGCAGCGTCAACAGCAGATTAAAAGTACCAGAAAGAAGAATATTTTCATACTAAGATTTAAGACATACTTCCAAAAAGAGGAAGTTCAGTTCAAATCTACTCTTCCTTCCTCTCATTCCTCCCCTCGAGTTCATCCTTCCCTTGTTTATTTGTTTCTTTCCAAACTGTTTCCTGCTTTATGGTGTCCAGAAAATCCAACTCTATCCATCTCTTCCTCTTTCCATCCCTCCATCCAGGGTAAAACTGTGGGGATTTGTTTTGACGTTACATTTAACCAGCAGGAAGTGTGACCGGTCATAGTGTGTGTGTGTGTGTGTGTAATATCCTCGTCCAATCAGAGCACGGGATGGACCGGATCGCTGTCGCTACACAATTACTGTCAAATGTCAATTTCATGGAGCCAATATTGAGGAGATTAACACTCACTCACACTTTCACACACACACAAACACAAGAACACACAGACAGGCAAAGTAACAGAAAGACAAACACCAATAAACACACACACACACACACACACTCACACACAGCAGAGATGGAGTGAATGTTAATGTATGGCCTGAGGAAGGGTGAAAGTGAAGGTGACTGAATGCTGTCCAGGCTAATGGAAAGCTAGCCAACCTTAACCCTATCACTGAAAATCACCTGCACACCACAAAATAGCCGCTAAACACACCTCATCATACACACCTCAACATACTGTAATTCACATCTCATATGACCTGCCCCAGTGTACAGCTGTCAGCCTGTCCTGCAGCGTCTTTACATTTAGCTTCCTGTTGATTCACTCTCACGGACAACTAATAACAGCTTCAGCTTTCACACCGGCACAGTGACCTGAGGTAAACTCTCTGAGGCAACATATTGTTACAGCTGACAAGAAGCAGACAAGAGCAGACACCCCAGATTATGTTAAGTGTCAAACATTCAATGCTAGCGACATAAAAAAAATAAAATAATGTAGCTTTCTGATTAGAGCCAAACTCCCACATAAAAGTCATGCTACTTATCTATCCACCACCCTGACCTTTGCACCTTTTCTCTCATCTTCTACCATGTTACTTCCTGCAATAGCGCTGAATTTTCTGATCCAAAGTCCCGCCTCCAGTTACTGTTTCTAGGTCAGAGAGGTTTGACAAAAAAAAACAACAACATGGTGATGCTTATTCTGTTCTGATGCTACACTGACTTGAAATCAGGTGAGTGTGAGTGATTTGCAGAGGTTCCTGATGAGCAGTGAGGTAAATTGCTGTAGCCGCTGTTAGAAAATGTTAGCTCTGTTTGTTAGTCGACCTAAGCAGATGGCAGTACACAACTGAGCTGGGTTCTGTTCAAGGTTTTCCTAAGTGCTTGCTAATGGTGTAACTGTTGAATCTCTGAAACCCTGCCGGGCACATCTCTGTCACGCTGTGATACTGTGAGACGCTGTTTTGGTCCGTCCTCAACTCGACTTCAGACCCCACCGGGAGTGTTTCAGAAGAGGAGAGTTTAGCCCGCCACACTTTGTTTACTTGCTCAGATTTGGTTGTTAGGTGCTTCCAAATATGTTTCTGTGTAAATAAAATAAAATGTGCTATAGCTACTTTGTTTCTCTTTTGTCTGTGTTTACAACTTTATTTTGAAAATCCACCAGATTCTGTATGCTGTCTCTATGTCTGGATTACGGCCAGCCCGAGCTGCTCTGTGTAAAATCATCAAAAATAGATAGTATTCCCCGTGGAGCCGAGCGAAGGGATGCTTCTGAACTGGACCAAGGTGGGGCTGGTGGGGTTTGAAACATTGACTAGAGTGGCGATCACGGGCCACACACAACACAGCACATCTACGCCTGGTGGAATATGGGTGTAAGAGTACAGTCTAGACCCGCTCTATATGTCATGAGATAACTTCTGTTATGATTTGGTTCTGTGTAAATCAAAATGAAGCACTGGAATCAGGTGCTGCATCTGCTGTTACAGTAATGAGCTCATCTTCAAATAAACTGAAACATAAAACCTGTGAGTGGCAAAGCAAAGTGACAAAAATACCAATTTCTACGCAATGTTGCTTTGAAGAGTATTGGATCTAGTGGCCTCTAGTGGTATAGTTGCTGACTGCAACCCTGCTGCCTCACCCTCACCTTCCTAGTGTGACATAGAAACTCTCAATAGAGGCATTGTTTAGTTTGTCTGTTCTGCGCTACTGTAGAAACATGGTGGTTCAACATGGCGGGCCCACTGCGTCTGTAGATATAAAAGGTCATAGGTGTTTTGGACGACACTTACAAATGGACTATTTGGTCATTAAACAAAACACCTTGGCGGTGTACATCCTCACCAACTTTGCAGAGTTTCTTTCACAATATTCAGCTGGAAGTTTCTTTTTCCTCTTGTGGATAATCCACATAATAGAACACAATTGTAAACCCAGTAGTGGCTGGTTGGCTCAGAGCAGGTCCACTGATCATTCTTTTGCTACAACTGCAGTCATCACTCTGACACACACACACACATACACACATGCACACAAATGCACACACAACCTCACACACAATCACTCTTTCACATGGTCTATCAGGCTTGACTCTGGGCTTCAAAGCTTTGTTCTGAATGATTGACTGGCCACTGACTGCCTGGCAGTGTGCGTATGTGTGTGTGTGTGTGTGTGTGTGTGTGTGTGGTCTAGAGTTGTCAGTCCACCTGACAAACACACATTTAGAGTACCTGACTGATCCCACAATCCATTATGGGAGGTTTTCTTACTGAATAAAGTGGTCAGAACATTGACTGTGGTGTTAAATAGGTGTCAGACAGCTGGGTGTATATGCTCAGGTCTCCTGCTGGAGGCCATTCAAAACTCAACACACTCAATGCACACGCACTCAACACACACACATGCGCACACACACACATTCAACTCAACTCATTTCAATAATGATAATCATAACAATAGTATAGTCGTGGACATCATCCAAGACGAGCAGCGGGCTTGACCAAACTCTGATCACAATCCATGAGCTCTCAAAAAGGAAAGTCTTAAGTCTACTCTTGAAGGTGGTGACCGTGTCTGCCCCCTGAACCCAGAAAGGTAGTTTGTTCCACAGAAGAGGAGCTTGATAGCTGAAATCTCTGGCTCCCAATCCACTTTTGGAAACTATAGGAACCAGAACAGAACAAATATAAACAATAAAAACAGAACAATGAAGAGAATTTTTAACAAATGTCTACAGAGGTGGAGATCCACAGGCAGGCTGTGATAGAAACCACAGACGGCGGACTCCACATGTTTTTTTTTTTATTGATTGAAATTTCATAGCTACAAGGAGTCCAGCTGCAGAGGGTCTGACGGACCTGCTGGGTTCACATCTGAGAAGCATGTCTGAGAGATCAGCTGGTACCATTCAGTAAAACAAGATCCTCTTGTTTTAAAATGAGGATCTTGAAATCAACTCTAAAACTAACAGGCACCCACTGCAGTGACTTTAAAAGAGGCTTTACATGTATATGCTGGCTGTCTGGTCTTGGTCGGTACTCAGGCTGCTGCATTCTGAGCATGTTAGACAGAACAATGCTTCATATTTTTGTGTGTGACCATATCAAATGATTTTAACAAATCTAAAATGGCATTTTGCCCTCCATTTTATTATTTGGAGGTTCCCATTACCAAAATATCACATTGGACTATCACATGAGAAACAATAACACGTACAAACCTCTTAAAATATACCTACATTTTTATAGAAAATGAAACAAAGCAGTCCAGCTGAGAGCAGCGCAGAGAGTGCTGTGTGTGTCCACAGCTTGTGTTCTGTGTGTAAAGGCTTGTGTTGTGTGTCCGTGGGCAGCGGAGGCTGCAGGCTGCGGCTAAATCTGCTCCACATCTTGTCGACTGGCCACAGTCTTAAATCTACAACATTCTGTTGAGCACAGCTTTGCTAACCTCAGACAGCCACCTCTGTGGCACCGCTATCACTCACTGTGTGTGTGTGTGTGTGTGACCAGACCATACTCCAGATAACCTGATGTTATTGATGCTCAAGACCACAGAGCCACTGCTATCTACATGTGCTGCATAACACAGGGATACACACACACACACACTCGTGCAAAGGCCACGTTAGTATCCTGCTCAGGTCTGACAGATTTCGTCGGACAGCGCCTCTCCTCTCCTCTCCTCTCCTCTCCTCTCCTCTCCTCTCCTCTCCTCTCCTCTCCTCTCCCCTTTCAGTGCCTTCTTTCCTCTTTACTTCTTTACTTTCCTCCTTTTATCCTCGTTTTTCTATTATTTCCCCCTTCCCCCTGCCCTCCTTTCATTTCTGGGTTGTCCCCACAAATGTCCCTCCTCCTCCATTTCCTCTTCTCTACCATCCCTTCATCTCTCTCTGCACCATCCCCGTAATCTACTTTTCCTCACCACTCTTTCCTCCTCTTCTCCTTCCCTCTGGCTCTCCTCCCCTCTCTCCTCCTCCTCTCCTCTGTCTCTCCTGCCCATTTATCTAAATCTGTGCTCTCCTTAACCACTTCTTATCAGAAGTGGCGGTCGCTCTCCATCCTAAACGCACCGCTCCAGATTTTAATTTTCTTTAGATTAATGTCCTCCCCTCCTCTCTTAATGCCTTCAGCCTTCAGCTATCTGGCTCCCTGATGTCTATCAGCGTGCACGCACACACACAAACACACACATAGTCTCGAATCGTTACATGTGCACATGCATACACAGAATTTCAGCTGCTTAAACACACACATTTGTCTCCTCTTTGCTATACCATCTACACACGCACACACACAGACACACACACACACACACTCAAACAGTGTTACAGCCAGCAGGCCGGGAAAATGTAATGGAACAATTTTCTCAAATTTCCTGTAAATTAGAAAGTCTTAGAATGCTCTGCTAAAGCGAAGAAAAGCAACAAAAAGCACCAGTGAAATCCTTTCATTACAGCCAAGCCGACTGAATACAACAAACCAGAGCAGAGACAGTCTAACAACAGGAACAGGCAGGCTGAAGAAGACCCTGTATGAAAATATGGCTCAGATATATAAACAGTGTTTATTTGATGTCACCTGTGATCTCATACCAACATTTTCAGGACTGGTTGTTCATATATTGTTGCAGAGACTCTGTGGTGGTCCTTAGTATGACAGTTTACAACAAAATGAACTCATTTAGCTGAATAGAACTGAGAGAAGAAGAGTTTTTTTTCTCATCTTTTGATTCTGTGATGATGATGATGATGATGATGATCATGGTCATGATGATGATAATGATGGCAACATCTCTCTCTTTTTGTTTGTAATGGTGACAAACCTGTAACATCTCTTCTCAGGTTCACAAGTCCATGTAAAGTCAGAATAAATACATGTTCTGAGTTTGTCAGACCAAAGAAGAAGTGTTATTAACCACCCAGCCAAGTTTGAATGATTAAATATATCAACAGGTTTATGATATTAGGTGTTGAAATCAGGTAAAAATGAATTCTCAGCTCCAGGACTGTGGGGGCGTGTCCACTAAATGTGTTGAAGCCACGCCCACTTGTGGGAGCAGTCAAGCAGCCATTTTGAAGTGACTGAAACATGTCAGATGAGTTCAGAAAATGACATGACTAACACTGAAACTCTGAGTGAGATGAATTCATCTCTATCTCTGCTAGGGGTGCAGGGGTATGCTCAGGGTGGCCTCAGCGTGTCATCGAGCCACCTTTTAAGGACCGCCCACAAAATCCTGGACTGAAAACTGAACCTCTGACTCCACATTTCACTAATATCATTCAAAGACACACAGACACATAGAGACTAGCTAGTGAGTATTCAGAATCTGAAGAAACATATTTTTGTCTCAGGAGTTGGTGGAAAACAGAAAATATTCATCAGGCGACACAAACACGACTCAAATGCTAACTGGCTCCGTACTTAATGGATGTATAAAAAGGCAACTTTTTGCTAACACACATTAGTCATGTCAACCTTGTAAGTAATGATATGTCAGTGCATCATTTAGAGCTTGTTCTGCTGCCCCCACCTCTCAAATAAATAAATAAATAAATAAAGATAAAAATAAAGAAAATTATTCAGCTTCAGATACAGTTTAGTTCTAGCATCAGCAGATCAGAGAAAGGCCAGCGCTCATAGAATAACTGTGCTATATTCAAGAGGTCACACTACATTAATTACAGCCAATTATGCACATTAATTAAATTCAATTATGCCCAAGTAATTAAATTAAATGTATACACTAATTTGATGTGTAGTTTCCATTTATATAAACTCTAGAGAAATGAAATCCCTTTTTTATTCATAAAAGTGAGTTTGTGAATAAAAGCAAAAGCCCATGAATGAATGCAGCTTTAACTGAGTGCAGATATGTTTGTACATGAAATATAAGACGGATGGTGAGAACATTCGTGGCAATCGTAGGATCTCTAACATAAACTACCAGAGCTTCTCATTTTCTCTGGAGCTCATTAAAGCAGTTTTAAAGTAATTACAGTGTGATGTTGTTGTCTGAATAAATGCCTGATATACTCCACGCTACTACATTAAGATAACACTGTATTTAAATCTATTCATTAAATCCTTAACTGGAGAAAATCCTCTGCCTCGCAAAGAGTTCATGTTTCAGTTTATTTGAAATAAATCGAAGATGATTATTATTTTATTATTTTTACAGCTGATTCAGCACCTGATTCCAGTGCTGTCCACTTGAGTTCAGTTTTATTTAAATAGTGTCAACATCATCATCATCATCCACAGAAGTTGTCTCATAACACTTTCCATGCAGAGCAGGTCTAGATTGTGCTATTCCTATATTATTTACAGAAACTCAAGCACTTGACAACAGTGGCAAAGAAAAACTTCAACTGGCCATCAGTCGTGACTGGTCGAGATAGATTGTCATCCATACTCTCTCTCCTGATAAACCTTCTTCCTCTGCGTCATAGAGCTCCTGTCCTTCATTGCCATAAACACACAATTTCAAGTACACCATCCTGCTATCATAAAAATATCAAAATGTGGATCCATCCGCCGCTGGAAGAAGTGTTTGAGACATACAGCGCCCTGCTGTGAGACATCACTGAGCCTTTAAATAAATAAAGGAAACAATGTTTGTGAGCTGAAGGTTTACATCTTCAGTAGGAGGCGTTGGGTTTGGGGCCGTGATCCACAGACGGCAGAAATGATGGCAGAAATGACTGAGCTCTGTGAGCCTGGTCCTTTAAATTGTAATTCAATTGTTATTGTAAAAAATCAGCTGTCTTCGGCGTCTTTCCACACAGGATGTGTTGGACTAAGCTTTCATTTATTACCGTAATATATTTGATCTAATTTGAAAATGATAACATAATCAAAAGAAAAGAGACGTTTGCATTTTTGAATCAGATTTGAATAATTCCATCAAGTCCTCTTCAGTAGGACTTTCTTTTTTTTGCAATGATGTAACTGCATAATTACGTGTAGGAATAATTATTTTTTAAGAGGTCTGGTAGGAGCGAATGTAGCAGCAATACATTCTAATTAAGCCGAGGCTGACGAAAAGCAGCAATAAAATTAGCTGGCAATCACTATTAGCAGAGTCTATTACTACACATTAGTAAGCCAAGGACACACACACACACACACACAGACACACACACATATTGTATGCCAACGTATGCAACTCCGTCTCTCTCTCTCTCTCTCCTTCTCTTAACACACACACACACACATACACACACACTGATATCCCAGGCCTCTATAATTATTTTAATAGGATTTTCTCTCTATTCAGCCTGAGCTTGTTGCTTTAATAACACCATTACAACCTGAATATAACCTCAATATATTACTGCCTGATATCGCTTTGCAGCCCGCCGCTGCGCTCTGTGTGTGTGCGTGTGTGTGCATGTTGGGGTTAATAAGCTGCTGTGTGTTTTAGAAGAGGCACTTGGCCTCGCTGCTCTCTCTCTTTGTCTCTGTGCATTGTGCGGCCTGGTGGGGAGGTGGGGGGGAGGAGGAGGAGGGGGGGAGCGCTGACAGCGGCAGAATAGCCTCTGGAGAATAAAACACCGGTCATTGTTTTCTATTAGCTAACTCTCCTCTCTGCGTTCTCTAACCTCATCTCCTCATTTTACATTGAAATGAAATTGGCTGGGGAAATGTGAATAAATGTATGTCCGTCACAGAGAAATACACTCCTCCTTTTATCTGGGCTACATATTAAAGCGGCTCCCAGCGGCGTGCTCTTTTCTCCAGAATAATGTTTAATTCCCTTAAACATGAGAATTAATTAGCGCAGATCTGCATCTCAATGGGAGCGGCTGCACGCCGGGGCCTGTCGCCGCGGCCTCTCTGGGCCCTGTCACAAACACCGGCATCACACCGAGACCCTGTAACTGCTGCAGATGTGAGGAAAAAGCCAGCCGCTTGTACGAGTGGAGAAGTGTCAGAGAAGCTGTGAGGTTTCCACGGGACAGCTGTGTAATAGAAGGAGCTATTATGGAAGCAGCCTCTAACTCTGCGGAAATAGCTTTAGTTTAATCTCAGACACTGTCCGTATCAGCTCTGAGGCCACGGTGTGCTTTGGCTTTAGCACCGTGTGTGTGTGTGTGTGTGTGTGTGTGTGTGTGTATGGTTAGTACACCTTTTGTAAATGAAATTGTGCTGCTTACAGGATGTATCTTATATGATGCACACAGTTTAATAGTCTGCACGACGTAGAGCTAAAGCGATTAGTTGAATTACACAACTGATTATAGAAACTGATCTGGATTATTTGGGGTTTTGAACTCTTGGTTGAATCAAACAAACTCACCTTGGTGGTGTGACTGTGGTAATAACTGGTATCAGTGAGATGTTTTTCATTTGGCTCTCTTCAGATGTGCTACAACATCACAAAAGCCCACTGTGACCAATGACAGTATACAGAATGGACAACATATCACCCACAGGTTTCCAAAGTGCTGTCCTGACTCTTGGATCATCAGTGGACCGGAGGTGGGCTGAACGACGCCCGGTTGCTCAAACAAGCCATATATAACGGCACCCACATGTCGATCACACTGTTAATATAATAATAGTTTGTTCAGCGGTTAAAATAATATAATAACGGGGAAATTATCTACAGAGACCAAAACTGTTTTTTGTACCAGGCTGTAAACATGTTTATTTCTGCTGTGAAGTATGACATTTGAACATGGGGAGCCAGCCTTAAGTGGTCACTCAGGGAATTACAGTTTTTTGGCATTTGGCTTCATTTTTTTATGACTTAGGACAGCGGCCAGCACTTACTTCAGTGTGACTTATCTCCCAGCTCCAGAATGTGGTTTTAATATGTATTTTAGATCATTGTGTATCCAAGGAACCCTGTGATTGGTCAGGGAAGTTGTCTGTGACATTGCTGTCTTCACCTAACAGTTGTGACTTTTCATACATGTGTAGGTTTCTACAGTATAAATATTCTGTTGTGGTTATGACGGCAGTGAGCCGAGGCAGAGACAAAATGCTCACGACACATTTGGCACCAAGTGTGGAAGAGGAAACAGAGTTACAGCTGGGGAGAAGCAATGAGTCGAAAAGTAAAGGTGTTGAAGAGGAACACTATTCTCAACAGTTTTCTCACAGGCTGCATCACCAACAATCCTAAAACCATCTGATGGACATTCAACCTCAACCTAGCTTTAACCACCAATGTTTCAGGGCTTCCAGAGGATAACGGCTATCCAGGCCAAGACACATTTCTGCTTATCTCTGTAAACACATATCAGCACATTAATGCAGATACATTTGAAAAAAAACAAACAAACATTTTATTAAACACAATCATCACCAAACATTGTGTTCTTCCACTTTCTAGACAGACTGCTGCAACCAAAGCCAGATTAAAATCATGTATGACAGACCTGCACTCCATAACATGAAATGGGTTAGAAAGCTGTGAAATAGTGACAGTCTGATGAAATGATTTGCACCAGACCTCCTTTTGTGAAAGACACAGATTGTCCCAAATGAAATGATCTCATTGTTCAGAGAGTCGTGTCCTTCATAATGTGTAAAAATGGTGTTTTTTTCTGCAGAGTGGAGCTCACAGAGAGATATAATTGAAAGCACAGAATGAAAGAACCACCACGTCCAGGAACAGTGCCATCCACATCTCCTTTACATATTACAATATAATTCTAGCTGCCAGTTCTGCAGCTGTAATTTAACAGCCGGGCTGTCATTGTGAATCAGAATTTATTCTTAAAAGCCTGCCTGCTTAAATAAAGGTTAGATTAAAGGAGACAAATTAGAGGAAAATGTTAAATTAAAGTGGAAAATAATAAAGTTATTCATCGGTGAGTTGTCAGTGTTGATCATCTCCTTTAACCGCACTTTCATTGTCTTGATTCATTATCACTGCAATAATCCCGCTCTCACAGCCTAGTCAAAACACATTATCTACCTGCAATGACATTATCACTGTCTACTTCAATGACATTAGCATGTCAGCTTGACTGAGAGGCGTGCAGCCAATCCAACGCATGGCTGCGTCCTGAGGAGCCTCAGACAGCCAATCAGCTGTCAGATCCACAGATGTCTCCTCCTCTTAGGCTGATGAGCAGCCAGTGAGTCAGAACCTGAACACAGGTTAGCTCAACACAGGTCAACACGGCGTCTCATTTCCATTCAAGCTGATGTTCACATGTTCATGTGCAGTATTCATGATGGCAGTCAGTTTGTCTTCAAAACTCACATGCTCACATGTACAGTACGTTCTAACTGGAGTCATTCCCTCTGTTCATGCTGTTCATTACAGGCTTCCAGTGGAAGACATGGGATAAAATCCAGAGCCCACTGTTGTGTTTTCAATCTTTGTCTGAAGTTTGAGTCTGGGTTAATCTTCCAAAATGAATCCTTTCTGTGCTGAGCTGTAGTGAACAAATAACACAACTTGGGAATTTTGCAGTAAAAATGCTGAGACTCTTTCACTGAATATGTCTAACTGTTTCCTAAACTGTGCCGGGCACAGCTGTGACACAGCCAGCTGCTGATAGAGACAGTGATTGTGATTCCACCAGGAGCGTCGCGTGCATTTCAGAGGGCGTCCTAAAGCATCTCTCTGCTCTGCTCTGCTCTGCTCTGCAGAGGATACGGAGCTAGATCGTAGCAGAGCTGATCGAGTTGACCGGAAGTCAGGCGTGCAAACAAAATAAAGAATCCATTTAGTTTTCAAAATAAAATACAGTGTGCACACAGAAACAGACAAAAGGGAAACTATTTAAAGGTCCAGTGTGTTGAATTTAATTCCATCTAGTGGTGTAATTGCTGCATTTCAATCTCCTCACATCAGCCTCACTATCCTAGTGTAAGACTTGAAGGCCCTGTTTACGGTCAGTTCTGGGCTACTGTAGAAATATGGTGTTCAAAAATGGCCTCCATAAGAGAACTCCCTCTGTGGATATAAAGGGATCATTTTATAAGTAACTAAAACAAAAAGATACTTATTTTCATGTGATTATACTCCTGGTAGAAGCATATAAACCAAGAAAAATGACCAAAACTGAGCAAGTTTACAAAATCTGACAACCCAGGAGCAAGGTATGAAGCCACGACGAAGCACAGACCAAAACAGCATTGCAGCCACAACAAAGAAGTGTGGGTAAAAAGACTGCTGAAGCCTCCTGTTAGCTTTGGAAGAAACAAATATCCCTGTATTTAATGAACAGAGATGAATGTTACGAGCACACTTGTGTATCACCTTTCTAGTGTTAGGACCACTCATTATCTTGCCCAAGGACACTTCAACATGCAGACTGGAGGAGCTGGGGATCGAACCACTGATCATCATGATTAGTCAACGACTCGCTCTACCTCCTGCAACACACTTGAGTGAATGGTTTCATCTTCTCATCTCGCTCACATTTAAACATCTAAAATGTCAAACAGTGTTTTTAGTGGGGGGAAAAGAAGGCCAAGTGCTGCCAAACTGTATTTCTAAAACGTCTCAGCTTCTGGGAGCTTCTCTTTACTCCAACATCTTTTCCAGTGTAATATGACTACTTTCAGGAAATGGCAGATAATAATTTACCTTCACACATAAAATCCTCTTTCTTTTTAGTGTTAAATCCACAAGACAAAAGGTGGTGTAACAATAAGCTGGAGTTGTATCTTTTTACTGCGGAATCTCCTACAGCAGGATATGGATTTCACATCAAAAGAAGGTTATAAGGTAGACAGTATGAGATGAAATGAAAAGTATTAAAAATGTACCTACACATGTGTTGTAGAAGGAGATGGTGATGGGTACACATTAACCGGATAAATATTTTCTTTGTTTTTCTGGTTTAATTGTAATAAAAATGATTAAAATCATGAGAATGGAATAATTAAAAGGTGTGTCTTGCCCTGTGAAAATGTCCTATTAGCTGCCTGCTGACTTCCATCTCAGCACACTGATGTCTAACTAATGTCAAACTCGGCAGGCGGCGAGATCTGGAAAAGATTAACAAATTGTTGTGATAATTCATTTTTAGCGTATAATATCATCTCAGGGAGTGTGCTGCTGGTGGGCTGCCCATCTCCAAACCATTAAAGAATTGATTTGTAGATTTTACATGTCTGCTCAACATTTTATTTTGTTGGGCAGACAGATAATGACACAGATTTGGCTCGAAAGTGGTCAGATTGGATGACATTAACAATTGTTTACAGGGGGTGGTGGTGTACTTCATGGATTCTTGTAGCTGCTGAGTTTGAATGCAGTGCAGGTCTCTGGTAAATCACAATGATTTATTCAGTTCAGAACGATGAATTATTTTCATCATACTCATTTGTTTTCTTCTCAAGTGAAATACAATATGTGCCTGTGTCTATAAAGAATAGCAAAAAGGGGGGAATGTTTGCGTTGTTGGTATTTAGGCCAAGAAAGTGGTAACCATGGCTTCTGGCTTCAGTATACACAGAACAGGTTGTAGGATGTCCAACTATGTCCAAAGACAAAGTGTTTTTCAATACCTACACTGGAAGGTGGGGTGAAGGCATCAACTCTGCTCACTTAGGGGAAAAAACAGGGGAAAAAAAGCACGTTACGCAATGTACATGACATTACATAAGGTAAGTGTGCTAAGATAAGTCAATGGAACATGATTGTTTGGGTGTCAATATCAATATCAATATATATCAATAAACGATATCAATAAACTTAGAATTAAGATTAAACAACTTCCCCCGGTACCCCAACACCAATCAAAGCTGTAGTTACTTATTTGTGTAACTACACACATAATTCTAGTAGTGCTTGACTTTTTGCCTATTCCTAAAATTGAATGTAAAGTCACGTCTTTATAGAGCTAGTTTCTGATGAAAACGGAAAGTGAATTTGGAAGTGCTTGCAGGAATCTTCTGTCTGTTCCCACTTAAGCTTGTCAGCCAGTATAGTATGTTATGTTAATATAGTTTCTAAAACAGCTAGACTCTGCCCAGGGCCCCATGTAAGCTTTGGTCCGGCCCTGTGATCTTTCCTGCTGATGATTCAAGTTGTTCACCCTTTAAAGCCTATTTCAGTTCAGTTTAAGATCATCATAACTTACATAAAAAATGCCGGCAGTGACTGATGGACCCTTGCAAACACGCCACTGTTTCTCAACTACAGGTTAACAGGAAACCCCCCTACAAGGGTTCCATGGCTGTTTGCGGCAGGTACTGGTATGTAATGAGCCTCGGACCCAGTGTGCTGAAGCCCGACAAGCCGATACTGTAGCGTTTTAACAAGGCGAAGCTTCAGGTCAGGGCCAGAGTGGGTTTGCAGGGACACCGATTCACTCAACTGTGCAAATCAATAGCGAGAGAGAGAATAGATAATAATGGAACAAATGAAAGGGACTTCCCAGCGTGGCCGTGGCTGCATCAGGATAGTGAATATCTAGAGGGGAGCATGATACTGGTGCTTTAGGTAATAGACTTAGCCCTGATATGCTATTCCAGTTAATAGTCTAATCCAGTTCCATGCCTGCTCTCGCCAGGTTATAGCCCCATCCCTGCCACAGCCTATTCACAGAGATAATAAACGAGCATGGTGATGGGCTATATATCCCTCCTCAGCCTGATAAGACGTCGGCAGGGAAATGAAATTCTGCTTTTGCTGAAACATTATGATTTATGGATTGGGAGCACAGCACTGGTGGCCTGCACTGTGTCCACAAGCTCTCCTATCTGTGTGTATGTGTGACTGTGTGTGTGTGTGTTTCTGTGTGGAAGAATAACGTGGGCATGTTTACGTGCAAGTGCTAAAGGAATGCAGCATGTCCACTCTGTGTGTGTGTGTGTGTGTGTGTGTGTGTGTGAGTGTAATGTAAAGCAGTATGAGCAGTTAGTTAATTCAATCCAGGCCTGCTTACACTATCTGACTGTGATTGTAATTCCCCTCTTCCATTGAATCACAATAATAAATCCACTTTATAGTTTATTCCACTGAATCACTTCAATAAACACACATTCATTGGAAGGTCAGATGACTAATCTCTTTACAACACGCTGCTATGGCAGACACCTTTATTACTGCTACTATCATTGATAATAATAATAATAATAATAATAATAATAATAATAATAATAATAATAAAGAAATATTGATTTAATAAAAAATCTCCATTAAAATAATTACTTGGTAACTTTCCCTGTTTAGTATTTATAACACTGTTTATCTGCATAACAAGAAGCTCTCCTTGCACATACACCCAGAAATGAAAGCTCAGTGGGGGTCTCTGTTCTTGACCCCTCATGGTAACTGCTATGATGTTGCTGTCTCAGGAGTCAATATTCAAAAGTCAAAGTCAGCCCCTGAATTAAAGTGTACAGACACACAAACACAATAATAAACAGCTACTGCTGCAATGAAATCTCCATCTTTAAAAGTCTAAGATTACATAGCTCCAGTAGAGACATGACAGGATGATGGGGAGAAAGAGATGCTGCAAACGTCCCATCTGAACTTGAATCAGCTATGCTGCAGGTTATCATCCCAACCCCAAAGCCATGCTGACACCCCAGGTGTGTTTATGTTTATGTTGTGTAATCTAATATGGTAAAATGTGTATATGTGTGTAATTTGTGAACTTAGTGGTGAAGTTGCAGGTGAAGATTGGTTTGTCTGGGTTTGTAGAAAGATGGAGGTTGTAAGGTGACAAAAACATAATGCCTCTTATTTTCAGGTTAATATACAAATATTAAAACATATTTATGCTTATTTATTCCATCTCCTTAAATGTTACACACTGGACCTTTAATAGTTGAATACATGCATAAGACATTGTAGTGAGCAGACTGTCAAGTGTTCATCAATAAATTTGTCAATAATTCAGTCAATAATAATTCTAATAAAACTTTTCCTGTGAAAAGTGTGTGTAAACTGTTAGTTCCAGGGATTTGTTGTGTCACTTCCATTTTATCCAGGGACCCATGAGAAACACTTTTATGAAGAACGGTCACAACCAAAGCAGCAGAGGCTCGTTCAGATTTTTAGTTTTTGACACAGGTCAAAGTTCTCCATTGTGTACCACAGTTGTGGTCAAAATAAAATGTCACTCAATATTCTGATTGTTTATGTTAAAAATGGGAATTAGAGTAAAGAAAAGGTGTCACCAGCTGATAGACACACACACACACACACACACACACACACACACAGACAAGGAGAACCATTAAACCCCAGCAGTATTTTCAACACATTTTCAGCTCTTCATATCCTATTACGGTGATGTGTGTCTGTGTGTGTGTGTGTTTTAGAGAGTGTGTGTAAAATGTTGTAGGAGTGAGGGCAGCGCCACTCAATTGACCTCAGGGTCAAACCACTTGACCTCTGACCTCCCTGAGGCTCGGCCTCACTCACATGCACCCACCCAGAGAGAGAGAGAGAGAGAGAGAGAAGAGAGAGAAGAGAGAGAGAGAGAGAGAGAGAGAGAGAGAGAGAGAGAGAGAGAGAGAGAGAGAGAGAGAGAACAAGGTGACTGTAGATGTTCTTTCAATCTTTCATTCATCAGATGATGGAACAGAACTGTGTTTAATAATAGCACTGCCTCATAGAACTACAGTGTGCAGTCTGCAGTACAGACACGTGCTGCCATAAACATACAGGTTACATAGAAATACAGAGAGCAGAATAAATATGATGTGTGTGCCCTACAACATAAAAAGAACAACATTTTTGTTTTTTTAATGACAGTTTTTACAGTTTTTTTTTAAATTTTACAGTTACATTTAACTTGAACATAAACTCTTTAAGCATTGCATATGTTAACGTGCGTGTTGGAGCCATGACACTGCTGAGCTGTCTCCAGTGGGTTACAGTAACATGACTGCAGTGATGGTACTTCAGTTTTACCCCATCTAGTGCTGAGGAGAGGTAACACCCACCTGCTGTACAGTAGGACTTACCGTACAGAGAACACTGCACTGATGGAGGACTGAGGAGTTGATTTTCTCCAAAGTTCTCCTTGTTTCTATCCTACGCAGCACTTCAGCTGCTTTAGGATGAAGTTTCAGCTTTCTCTAGTTTTGCCGGTTGAGTAAATCCATGATGTTTTAAAGTTCTTCAAAAGTCCAGGGACATGTTTGTCTCCACCTTGCAAAGTGAGTTGGTTCAGCCACATGCCACATAACAGCCACGCTCATGGTTTGATTCTTTGCTGCATCATGTCATACCGATCTTCCTGACCTTGTTTCCTGTCTGCCTCTGTACTATTTGTAAGGGATTTTTTCACTTTTTTAAAGAACATGTCTACAGTTTGTATAGATATATTTCTGGCATCATATTTTTGTATTTGTCGTGTCTAATTCTTTTTTAATTTTCTTTTTCATGAGCAGAAGAAGATCTTCCCTTAATCAACGATTGTTGTTCTTCATTCAGAGTATGTGTAACCTCACTCAAATCCCACTGACTTGGTATCAGTGGAGAACACCTACAAAGGATTTTGTGTCACAGTAACTTGGAGCAGGCTTAGGAAGCAGCGCGCAGGCTTTGCAGTGATACCTGCATCAGAAATGTGTGAACCAACAGCTAACCTCTGTCATTTGTTGTTAAAAGTCTGCAGTCAGTGTGTAGTGAGGCCGTATCACACTGTAATTCTGATCTTACCTCAAAGAGAATTCAGAAGAGATTCACAAAATAAATCTGATGTGTTTTTCTGTGTGTGCAGTTATCCACAGCAGATTTCAGCAGAGAAGTCAGGTGTGACATAATGTTTCTGCAAAAAATAAACCATTGCCCAAGTGAACGTATTTGGAATCTGTTTCCCCGACTGAACATCATCCTTTATGACGGAGTTCAACATCTGGAGGGCAACGATTATAAACAAGCAGTTATTGTCTTGTTTTATTGTATTATTCAGATACTGACGTATGATGGTCTAATTCTACATTTAAATAAGCAGTGATGTGGATGCAGCACAGATATTACAACAACACTGATGAATTGTGTGAGAAATGACTTGCTCTTAAACTGACTCTGTACTGTGTTTTTCCCACATGCATGATGTGTCAGTTTTGTTTAAATGATATTATAAATGATATTGATTATTTGTAGGCTATTTTTCAAGAAAATTACCATTTTCAAACTAAATGTTTAACTATTTCAATTTGGTAATGGACATATTAATTGTCGTATAGGGTATTTTAGTAAGGTGTTGTTCCACCTGGAGCTCTCAGTATAGCTTCAGTGCTTCGTGTCGTCGATTCTGTACAACAGTAAATTCAATATTTGGAACTTTTGAAAACTACCTGGCAAATATTTTACACATTCCTGCACAGACAAACTGTACAGCTCTTTTCAATTCAAAACCATAGCGTGCATGTTTTATAGCTTCCAGTACCTGATTCTGATGTTATTTTTTTGCTTGGCAATAAACCTGATTCTGATTCAGAAGCAGAGAGATATTTCTGTACCCTCTTTTTCAGGCTGTTCTTTCATTTGTCATTGTTGTCTGTTCTTAATAAAGTTGCACAGAATCAGTTGACATTTTCACTGTACTTGTGCTTCCTCTCTCTGCGCTCACTGACTTACAGTCTCACCTCCTCATTACTCCTCGTATTGAACTGCTGAACCTCCAGGTGTGCTGCTGAACCGCTGCAGTCTACACTCGTCACACACTCCCCACTTCACCTCACTCTTTCTCCTCCTCCTCCTCCTCCTCCTCTCTCGGTTTTCCCTCCTCTTCCTCTCCATGACTCACTCCACTCTTCCCCTTCCATCTCGTTTCCTTTTCCTTCCCACTTCCTCATCTTTACATTTGTCTCGCCTCCCTTTCCGCTCGTCCCCACATTCCTCCTTCTCCTGCCTTCCCACTTTGCCTCCCTCCTCGTCTCTCCCCCTCCTTCCCTCGCTCCTCATCTCTGTCGCTGTTGGCAGCCTATTTAAATGCTCCATTGGAGAAGGATTAAGGTTTATGCAAGGTCAGTGTGGGATGTGATAATTATAATCACAGCTTTTTGCCTGGCCAATGACGGCCATTTGTTATTCTCAGCTCAGTGGCTTCAGAAGCCCCTTGGGGGGAGCTGGTGGGAGGTGTTGACAAGAGGCTGGCTGATTTACTGGGCCTCCTCCTCCCCCTCCTCTCCCAACACAGAGCTGGTGTTGGACTTTGCATGTTTCCCCCTCTGTCTCCTTCTCCTCTGCTCTTTATCCCTCCTTTATCTCCCGCTGCTTTTTGTCTCTGTACACTATGTCCACCTCCACCTCTTCCCTCATCTCCACCTTTACTTTGAACCCACCTTTACTTTCCCCCATCATCCACGTCATTCTCTTCATTCAAGGGCATTTCTGCTGTATGTGGAAGCTGTTGTAGCTCTGAGGGAAGGGACGGAGAGCAGAGAGCTATGAATGAAGTGAAGCCAAAAGAACAACAGAAATGTCTTGATTATTATTGACACACAGTTTATGGAGACAATTAAAGAACTTTAAAACATTTAGTGCCCGATCGCTGCGATCTACATCCAACATCCCACTCCTTCCTCTCACAGTCATAACTGTACAGTCAAATCTGAACACACAGGCGTGATACACATAGTTTTTTTTAAGTGTTTGTTTTAAGTGTGACTTCCACATACTCAGGACTTAATTATCTCTAATATCAGTCATGACTACATGCCTGTAAATCCACTATGAAATGATCACACTGCAGAACCTGCCTGAGAATCACTCTGTTTGAAAGTTTTCTGTAGTACCAAAGTAACCCAGTTGTATAGATCTATAGATCCAAACTGATACTTGGACACCTGCCCTTTATTTCATCCATTACTGATTGTTAGCTCACCAGGTCACATTGATTGTTTTGCCACTGAGCATTATAAACGTGTCAAGGAACACATAAACACAGGTGTACAGATCATTGGCACAGTCAGAGAGGAGAAATAAATTGATGTTACATTTGAAAACAACCAAACCTTAAATTCAATACTTTGTCGTAGCCAGGCAGCAGAATTTAAGCTGCCAACTGTCTGAATTTAGTCTGTCTGAGGCAAGTGGACTTGGAGTCTGAGTATCCGGCTTGTAGATCCGCCCATTGTTCCACTTAGTTTGTTAGTGCTCATTGTGGTCATGGCGACTGTTGTCAGAGTTGTTGATGGTCAACTCAGGTGACTATCAGCGACTTTGATAACAGTCATCACAGCCAACAATGGGCTGAGCTACGAGCTTTCCAAAGATAAACACCGACTCCCCACCAGTCAGTCAGAACTGAAGAAACTTCTTGGATGAGAGGCGGAACGTCTTCATGGATCCACAAACAGCCCAGTGGCCCCAGACTTAACATTTTTGAAGAAAGATGACCTAGATGACTGAGAACCTTCACAGACCATCTGAATTGAATTTCAATGTAACGTATAATGTTTAAGGTACAGTCATGTTCAGACATGTCTCCATAAGCTCCTACAATTTGTTCAATTCAAAATTGTGTAAATAGAAAACATCAAGAGTTTCCTGCTTCCTGTCAGTTCATATATGTCAACCACAGGTGTAACTAATAACATTAATGAAGGCTGCATTCCATTTACTGTAGGTGTGCAGCTGCAGAGCTCTGGCATCATGCATGCTAGCTTACATCATGGCTTATTGGCACACCATGGAGAAGAGGCAGAAATGTGTTCGCACACTGGATGTTCTTGTGATGATATCTTAATTGTTCCTAAAAACCCAATCATCAACAATGCATCTATAATTTACATCGGAAATAAAATCTAATATTAAGCTATTGGATTCAGCTGATTTAGATGAAGCTATACACAGTTTAGTTTAGTCAGTTAGGATGGACAGTAATGTGACTACAAGGCTCGCTGTGGGACAAACCTGTAACTTTCTGAAATAATATCTGAAGACTCCAAAGTTGGAATAATGTTTCTCTGTTCTTGACCCACTTTAGGTTTTATCAGCAGTACACAGGCACAAATAAAATATCTGTTGTAGCACAGGAGGTATTTTGTACTGATTATTTCTCCAGGACAGTTTCATGTTTCAACCAGACTGTAAAAAACCTGGACGTAGTCTCAGGACGTCACTCACGGATTTCTGAAGAGCCATTTGTGAAGCTCAGAGAGGTTCATCCAGCAGACATGCTGTAAATTATGCCTTACTTTAAGCCTTAATATCATTTGAACAGAGTTCTATAAAAACTGTTTTTTGTACCAGGCTGTAAACATGTTTATTTCCGCTGTGAAGCTGGACATTTGAACATGGGGACTTATGGAGACTGACATGTTGTATAGCCAGCCTCAAGTGACCAATTGAGGAACTGCAGTTTCTTCACAGCCACAGAGATTGCCACTTGGTAAGTCACCATACATTGTCAGATGATTAATGTAATATATAGTTTTTCATCATTTCCCCTGTGAATGCAGGCATTGTATAGCATTAGCCCAGTCTTAGCCTGTGTATTGGGAGCTGCCCCTTACAACCCGAGTCTATACTACTGCCTATTGGGACCTGCCCAGAACAACCCCAGCTTAAACCTCTGCACACTGGGATTTGGCCAGTATAAGCAAAGTCTATACTCCAACCCACATGGGAGCTAACCAGTGCAATCTTCTCAGCTTCAGGCTCACTGTGTGTTACTGAAGGTCGCTGCTGTGTTCTCGCTTCACCTTCAGCTTGTCTCGGTGATCTCAGGGTTCTAACCTGTGATTCTGTAACTATAGGCCTGTTTCAGACTGCCATGTGCACTCTTGATGTTCAGTACATGATGCAGAGCTAACCAAGCCTCCATCCATCATCCCTCCAGTCAGCCAGCACTGCCAGCCATGTTTGACTGCTCAGGACTGCTGCTGGGGAATAGATTGGTAGATTTGTCCAGCTCTCTCACACACACACAGACAAACACACATTCACACACACACACACACACGCATTCACATGCACACACGCATTCACATACACAAGGGACTAGTCATGGCCGGGGATCAGAGTGTTTTCTAGTTGACTGGTGTTATAACCCGAACTAAGCGCAGACGAAGAGAGAGCAAAAGGCCGGGGTCAGACAGGGATTTGGGTGAATGACTCCTTTAAAGCTCCAGTCCTGCAGCTCAGCTGTCAGTCTGTGTGTCATTCACAGGGGAGAAAATAGCTTAGTGGTTAGAGATCCTGCTGAGGGGAGAAGATACGGGTTTGAATCCCAGAAACATCGTGAAACATGTTAAAGGGGAAGATGATACCTCTTATGTTGTGATGCACTATGGGAGTCATACAGCACAGGCCCACAGCGGCACCACAGATCAAGTGGAGAAGCCAAAAAGAAGTAAATAAGTTCCATTCTTATGTCACAAACACTGGCTTGTTATAGGCTGCCTGTGTGCATTCATCTTCTCTGAACAGGTTTGACTCAAGTAAATAAAAAAATGACATGTATATAGATAGATACTTTATTGATACCAAGGGAAACTCAAGCATCCGGTAGCAGCATGCAAACATACATTGAACATACATTAGAATTAACCTATTACACAGTAGCCATACGTTAAAATGAACCTGAGATAAATCTCAAATTAAAACCTGTGCTAAAATATTGAACATGTACCTGCATCATTAGAAAGACCTGAGTCTGTAGTGTCTTTGGCAACACTTTCTGTAAATCTGTAAAATGACAATGAGGTTCAGCATTACACTCACCTGCTGCTGCTGTTTGATCATCAACTGATAGATGTTCAACCTCCACCAGCTGCTCCCCATTCAACCTTGTTCACTTGCAGCATGACCAAATGGAACTCAGCCAGTAACTCTTGGACTGGCATTTGTTATGTTAAAAATGATCACATTATGTATGTATTATATAATATTATATTTATAATATCATCATACTGATGTATTCATGATGTTCTGGGTTGACTTTTTGCTACAGAATGAACCATTATCATCACACCATCATACTATCATACCACCATGAGCCGTTTACTCCTAATGAACAGGATTTTTCCCAACATGTGTATCTTACTATATGATGATGATGATGTGATTTTCTTGATGCTTCCATGCTCTGTCTCCTCTGTCCTTGTGATAAAATTACACTGCACTTTGAGACTCTCCGTTTCAAGCCAATTCATACTTTCCTTGTCCACATGGTATAAAAGTCAGCATTGGTAAATTCAGTGATCTGTCTGTTTCTGCAATGTCCCTGCAGTGCTAAATTTGGGACCTCATGGACCGTATGCATATCGAGGGCTGACTGCGCACACTGGACACTGGACAAAGAAAGTATTTTCACACATATTCTTTAGTTCAGCAGACCTCATCTTACCATGGTACATGTCCACCATGTGTCTGAAAGAAAGTCATGAGGTTGGAGTATAGTATGAGTTGAACTGCATGTGTGTGACTGTTAGAAGTCTGCAAATGTCTGCGGAAAGCATGTCCAAGCCTCAGGAGGGACAGAAATCTCACTTGACATGAGAGTGGAAATGGGGCCTTAGATTGTTTTAATAAAGTAAATCACCACCAACAACTACTTACGCCATCATTCAGCCGTCACCGCTGTGGCATTGGCAGCTGAGGTTGAATGGCAAATTATTTCACAGTCCAAAACAATAAATGAAGTCATGAACTCTTTCCAGATGGTCCGAACACACCACAAATCAACGTCTCCCGTCTTCTTCGCAGCTCAGCCCTCAAACATACAATGGATCGGTGACACTGTACAACAATGACAATGTTGTGCTGTAAAATGTCTAATGAGAAGAGCTGCTTCTGATTAGCTGATGAGCTGAAGCCTTTGAAATCTTAATGGTCTGAACCACTCATTGTATGGTCCAGTGAGAGTGGACTCATGCATGCATCTCCATCCATGACGAGACCCTTTACAATGGATCCTTTACAGCACATGAAGGCCTCTTTTGTTCACACAAGAGGCTCAAAATGACACAAGGTATCAACGTTAAAGCACCATTTAAAACGATAGATTTCGGTGAATGGAGCTCCAATATGGTGTAAAGGCAGCTCGGGGAGCAGAGCCCTGTAAAGAAGGAATGGCTGTTTTTTCGCCACCGCCTCTCTAATTGTCTCTGCCTGTGTTCGACAGAGCCGTTTTGAAGGACAGGGTCTCTCATTAGGCATTCACCCAGGGCTTGCTCCAATTGGGCTGCCTAAGGAATCTGAAGGCAATGCAATTGTGTAATTTGCACACAAAGTGGTCTGGATTGATCCAAAATAAACCTCTCAACTTTAAATGTGGGGGGGTGGAGAGGGAGGGCGTATAATTGCATCATTTAGTGAATTGATTGGCTGAGAGTCGATGGAAGGGAATCAGGAAGCAGCAGATAAACGGTGACAGCAGCGCCTTTTAGAGCGGGGACCCATCGACGCGAGGACCGAGACACACACACACACACATGCAGACAGACTTTTAAGAAACACACACACAGGTTTAAGGCAAAAAAAGTACACACAGTGAAAAAAAGAGACACAAACACAGATAAACCAAGGCACAAACATAGAAACAGACACAAGAACACACACACACACACGAACACACACAGTCAGATTAGACAGCACAAAGAGAGCCCAGGTCCACATCACACACCGAGCGCTGCAGGGCGGGACAATGGAAGACAGAATTAGAGGTAACAATAGATTTCATTAAGCCAAACTAGACTTAACGAGACAATCGATACGTCATAATTAAAGCGAGGAGGCTGAGAGCGACTTAGACTCTAAATGATGACTGCTCTTATTAAGATGGAGCAGATAGAGAAAGGCTGTGTGACAATGGAGCTCTATAACTACCTACCACAGCAGGCCTTTGTGCTCACACCGGCCTTTCACTGAGACAGATAGATAGGAGAGAGAGGAGGGAGGAGCAAAGGAAGTGAGGAGAGGAGAGTAGAAGACAAGAAAGGAAAGGAGAGGAGGGGAGCAGAGGAGGTCTAGGTCTTTCACTTGGTTGCGGTAGCAGAAAAGAAGAACTGATGTGTGATGATGTGAATGATGACACACACACACACACACACTTTCACTGTCTTTGTTCTATTCTTTCTTATGTGCAGAAACTTAGCAAAGTTCTGTGATTCACATTCAGTGTGTGTGTGTGTGCGTGTGTGTGTTATTTCTGCTGTGGAATTGGACATTTTAATAACTGACGGGCGAGAGCAAGAAGGAGGGAACAACGTCACGACTTTCTTAGACTACAGGAGCGGCATTTTGTTTGTATACCTGAGATAGTAGTTCACTATTTGACTATTTGAGGATTAAAGGAAGGGATGACAGTTAAGTTGAAGTGCTCCTGATGTCAGTCTGACTGTGGCACCCGACCTGTTCTCATCTCAAATACATCACTACCAAATATAACTTGTTCAGCATATATAGAGGAGTGTGTGTTCAGGTTCAGGCAAACACCACACAGAAAGCCTCAGACCAGCTGCAGGGTTGGACCCTTCATGCTGTGAGGCAACAGTGCTAACCTCTGCACCGCTGTGTCACCCCAGGTGCTGAGGAATAACTGATGGACAGGTAGGGAATGGTAGCAAACAGTATTATAACTGGGCTCAGTGCAAAATGTAGCAGACTGTTGCACGATGGTTAGATTAGTGCAGGCAAAATGTGCACAGCTCACACTGCAGCGCACAAACACACAAACTGAATGTGATCATCAACATGTTTGATGCTGTTAAGCTCACATGTGGTAGCTGCTTCGTTTGGGTCAATGTGGTGACATGGCTGAAAACTCACCAGTAAACTAGCTGAAATATGTGATGAGGTGCACATGGTACAAACCCTGCTGTGCTCAGTCAGTGAAGTCATTACAATGTAATCTAAACGGTACAAATGTTCAACGTGTTTCTCAGAGTTGCTCAGAGATGCTCAGAGTTGCTCAACCTTTGTCACATTTGCGTCGTGCAACTTGTGCAAAAGTGTGGTGAAGTGAGTTTAGGTGGGTGTGTACCCTTGACTCTGTCCCTGCTCCCTGTCAGCCTCTGATGATGAGGGTGACAGATGGAGGAGGAAGACAAGAGACAGGAGATGGAGAAGATGGAGTGGGTGAGGGGTGGGGGGGTGTAACCGGGTCAAACACAGGTCAAACACCTCAGCCCTCGGGCTAAGTGCTATGTCGATGTGCATATAACACAGACACACACAGGCCTATCTCCTTCATCTGGCTTGATTCTCAGTTTAATTAGCTCTTATCATTAATAGACTGGTTAATGTTTGTTTCTATTGACTCTGCTCTGCTGACTGTGGAGGGTTCTTTCATTTCTCTGCAAACGATCAAACATGTGAACGTTTGATCATTTCAGGAGCCAAAGTACAAAGAAAGGTGGTTTTATATAAACCTTTGATAGAAAGAATAATGAATTCAAAGCGGGCTGAGGAATTCATCTGTTGTAGAATTAACTGATCAAGAAACACCATCCGGCAGGTGTATGGGTTCATCGCTCTAAAAACTGTTAACATTTGATTTTACACACTCAGAGAGAGTGTGTGTGTTAAAAACATCAGGGCAGGGGCAGCGTTTAGCTCAGTTGATAGAGCAGCTGCCCCATATGCGAAGTCTCACTGCGGGGGCACAGGTTTGAATCTCGATTCACTAGCACGGACCACACCATCAACAAGACACGTTAGAATTATTATTCGAATCAAATTTTATTCGTATAGCCCAAAGTCACGAACACGTTTTGCCTCGAAGGGCCTTACAATCTGTACAGGGAGTGACACCCTCTGACCCAATGGATGTCACGTGTACAGAAGAATCAAAATGACAAATTAATGATTGCGGACGAAGAATGATCTTGTGAAGTTCTTGGGTCTGATGCTGCGGTGTGGGGGAAGCGTCGGTAGGGAATCCGTTGTAGCAACCGGGCAGGATGGACCCCTGACAGGCCCTAGGAAAGAGAGAAGACAAGGTGAAAGAAATGGGGTGGGTGGGAAGGGCGTGCGGAATACAAGCGTGAACGGAACCACGAGGTTAAGGAGGGTATTTATAGGACTGTCGGAAGTGGCGCTGTTGAGGTGTGGTCCGGCTCCTGAAACTCCGCTTTAAGCTCCAACCTGTGCGGCCCTTTCCTGCATGTCATTCCCCATCTCTCTCCCCGTGTTTCCTGTCACTCTTCAGCTGTCTCTATATAATAAAGTATATAGGCCAAAAAATAATACTTCAAACAAACAAAAAAACATCAGGGCATACCAGAAAGAGCAGCTATGAACAGGGCCTCAACTCAAGTGAAATCTCACCACAAATGGAATAAAAGATTGCCTTCGTTTCTTCCTATTATTTCTTCCCAGAAAAATTGATATTTTTAATTTGAAAGCAACACGTTCTTCTTTTAAAAAGTTGCACACAGATTATAGACAGTATAAAACACGGACATAGTCTTTGTGACGTCACACACAGATTGTGAAGCTCAGTGTGCCTGTCTCGGATTCAGGTTAATCAAAGATGGGCAAAGAGATGGAGCTGAGACGGTTTGGATGAAGCCTGGTAGGTCAAACAAGCCACCTGTGATGGCACCCACCTGTCAATCAAAGCAGCCATACTCTTTGTGCAGTCTATCATTTGAACAGATGAGTTCTATAAAAGGTCACCCTCAGTACAGAGGTCATGAACGGGGAAATTAGCTATAGAGACCAAAACTGTTTTTTGTACCAGGCTGTAAACATGTTTATTTCTGCTGTGAAGTTGGACATTTGAACATGGGGACTTATGGAGACTGACTCATTTTGCAGCCAACCTCAACTGCCCATTTGAGGAACTGCAGTTTTTGGCACTTTGTGTTGGTTTCACTTCACAGCCACAGAGGTTACTGTTCGAGACAGAGAGTGAATGATGAGTTTAGATTGGAAACAAAGCAACATATTGCCCGACATATTGACTGAACAGACAGACAGTACCTGTAGCTAGCTAGCAACACCTCAACCTTGGACTGCAACAAGATACTTTTTCCTCTCCTCTATGAACTTCATCTCAAATACAAGCATGAACTTGAACTGAACGAGCTCAAGATGAGACATTTCTGTTTGAGGCACAAAGGTCAGAGTACCCCTCACACTTCACATTTAATGATGATGTTCAGTGTAATATCGCAGAAACTGCTGAATGGAGCTTTAATATTGGTTTGTTTTATGTCTTTAAACCTGTGTGTTTATTTCTGGGCTGATTTTTCAGCACAACATGAAGGCACTGTGTGGTATATTAATAAGTAATAGAAATGTTTAATTTCAATTTCTCATTCTTTGAATGGGTGTAGATGGCTGCCCATTTATCTTGATTTTCTCCACAATAGGTAAAAGAACACAATGGGCAGCCCGGTGCAGCCAGTACATTTAAAGTATGACTTCCACTCTCACTGGATCTAATAAGATCTGTTTCACCCATCATTGACTGGCACATGAAGGCCAGCCTTCAGTGTGAGCTGTGGAGTCGAGCCGGAGGAGAAAAGCTCTCTATTGTCACACTGCAGCAGGTTAAGGTGCAGAATACATCAGTGGATTAAGCTGCGTAATGTGGCCTATTGAAACCCAGTGAACACATTAGAACATTAGTACAACTGTGTCTGTCTTTGTCTCTTCCTCTCTCTTCGTTCTGACCTTTTTTATGTCTTCAACATGTACATAGGAACAATATGATCCTGACTATCTCTTCACGGCAAAGCAGGATGGATGCGCGATGTGAATGAGATATGAGCAAAGTGAATGAGATGGAATTATTGTATTTCTTAACACTCTTTGCATTTATACTGTGGTTAAAAGTAGTTCAGGGGCGCTTCATTTAGCTTCTGTGGTGCGAAAATGCAAATTTCAAAGAATACATTTATAATGACTATATTATTATATATAACTAAATTCTATATTCAAAACAACATATGTTGTAGCCACTAAAACAATATCTGTGAGAAAACCCTGACAATGACAATTTCTCAAATGATCTCAATTCAGGTCAGTTATATATATATATTTATGCATACATATATTGTGGACTGTTCATGTAGCGTCTTAAGGAATGCGTGTGGACTTCTCATGTCATGAATCATGATTTGGTGCCCATATCTGTACTCAAGTATTTGTTCTGATTATATTACTTATGGTCAAAAACTAGCAAGTCAACAACTTTGCTACCAGCCAAACATCAACAAGGTCACCAACAGCAGTCAGCCCAGCTCTGCGTCTGTCTTTCAGCCTTTTATTTCACCAAGCTCTCACCAACCACTAAAAGTCAGTCCTCCAGGGTAAAAACTCCTGATGCTCTGAGCTCACAAGGCACACATAAGTAAACTAGCTAACAGCAGCTACATTTAACAGCTGTTTTTTTTTTTTTTTATAAATTATTTTTTTGGCCTTTTTACTTTTATTGGATAGAGACAGCTGAAGAGTGACAGGAAACATGGGGAGAGAGATGGGGAATGACATGCAGGAAAGGGCCGCAGAGATCGAGATTCGAACCTGGGCCCCCGCAGTGAGACTTTGTATGTGCTCATACTGTATGGGGCAGCTGCTCTGCATAGTGCGAGAAAAGACATACAGGCAGTGACAGAGACAGCATTCACCCTGTTTGATGATTGTAAATGTTATTTGAAGCTTGAGGAAATGTGTGGATGTTACATCAACAGCAGAGAGACTCTTCAATGAAAATGTTTTATTAGTTTTCGTGTTCATGTGACGCTGTAAAAGGACAATAGTTAAACCATATACTGGTCTACATGCTGAGAGATTGACGTGCTTCCAGTAGAGGTTCAAAGTGAGGAAACATGCTGAAATATGCTGCTTGCCTACAGAAGACGTGAACTGTTAGTGCAACAACAGATTTTGAACCTGTGTTGGCCGGTTGGTTCTGCAGGGTGAAATTTCTCAGGCTGCTAGTTCACGGTGAAAAGAGAAGATGAGATTTTGCTGATACGGAAACACTGTTGACAATAGACTGTCTTTGTCTTCCTATCTCTCCATCTCTCTCTCTCTCACTCTCTCCCTCTCCGTCTCTTTCAGACGACTATCATTTCTGAATTATATTTTACGGCTCATTAAGCATCTCTAGTGCTGGAGTGCAGACACAAAAGCAGAGGGGAGGAGGAAGGATTGATGAAAAGACGGGAGAAACATTGAGAGAGGCTCCGGAGGTGAAAACCTCCTCCTGAAAATGTACAGTATTTACACTAATGAAAAGATGTGTTTAATTAGCACCAATTAAACACACAGATGGCACACAGCATGGGCTGACACTTGTTTAACGTGAGGCATGTCGCACTGATACCAGGAAGGCTTCAACTTCCTTCAAATTCAAACCAAAGTCTAGTTTGAGGAACACATCCATGAGCTTGTCTCCGCTGTACATGCAGATATATAAAATATGACTCTGGCCTGCTGATTAGAGATCTGCTACCCAACCAGAGCTTGGCAGGTCTTAAATAAGTGTTGGGTTTCTTTCTTATACTCTCTGAATGCGCTGATCATCTCTATTCATATGTGTGGTGTGATACATATCGATACACACTGCCCAGTGGAAAGAGGCAAAGAGACAGTGAACATGTTGCACTAACAAGACTAGTCTAACAGGCTGGATCTCAAAGATGAGGGTACAGACTGGGTACGGGTCTCAGGCCCGTTCATGACTCTCCTACAAACACAGGAACGTTTTGAAAACTGTAGTCTGACCCTGGTCTTATTTTCGGTCATGAGAAACGTAACTGCTGCTTCATTTGTCTGCTGTGATGAGGTGGATATTTGTCATTCAGACACACAGTAATCTGCAATCAGACAAACAGCATGATTCGCACCTGGTTCACGAGAGGGAGCGCTGAGTTCAGAAATAATGATATAAACTGTTTCCAATCCCACTGCTGGGGTTGGAATGGGGTTAATTTTTCCTCCGATAATGCACAAAGAAAGAAACATCTGTAGCTAGCCTCCACATCTTCAAATAGACCCTTTCACAGTGTTTTATGGTTCATTTATTATTTTCTTTGCGCATCAGACATGATAACTGAGTGATTTTGTTCCAGTGTTAGACAAGGTGTTTATTTAATATCCCCCTGTTTGTTTTTAGCAAAGAGGTGACTCTGTTACTGTTTTAAACACGAGACAACATGTAAAATACCACCACATTTACATAATAGAAGGAGAGGCTGTATTAAAATTGCAGTTGAGAGAGCGTCAGCATTAGTAACTGCAGCAGTAACCAACTTTGACACTTTGACGGCGGCTGTTGAAGGGCAGGATACCGGCTGCTGCACCGTCCTCGTGTTTCTTCTCCCTGTTTAAATTTTCCACCTCTGCGGGTCCTTCCAGCCACAAGGTCACAGTGTGTTTTTAATTGTGGTGCCCCTCAACCCCCCGCACACCCCGCCACCGCATCCCACCAACCCCCTCAGCCCAAATGATGAACGACTGCACCTTGTGAAAAGGGCCCTCTCCAATAAACAAGCTTATCTCTCCCCTCTCTCTCTCTCTCTCGCCGCTGCCTGTGAATAATGAGCTCTGCGTATCACTGTTAATCACTATAATTGTTAATGTTAAGAGGGGGCCGGTTGCTAGTTGCCCGACGCCCCACGCCTTTATTGATTTCATTTTTTTACATTAAAACGCTGCATGCCTTTGTCAGAGCGGTGGGTCACCCCCCCGCCCCCTCATTCCCCACCCCCAGAGAGAAGCTAATTAGTTATTTAGTGGCCTGTGTGTGTGATGGTGTGTATGTGGGACGACAGAGCAGAGCTAAAGCCTGTTATCAGTAGCCTGATAAAGGGAATTGGTTGTCCCACAGTAGCTGTGAGAGGCTATGGCTGATAGCAGCGTGGCTATTATAGAGGACGGGCACGTGCATGCTCACACACACACACATTCATACGTGTACTGTTAGAAACATGCACATTAAAATACACACAGGCACCTAAACAGATGATGTTTGAAGAAGAAATCAACCTGCAAACACATTCCAAACACACACTTCAGTGTCCTTTACAGACGGCCAGTAGATCGCTTTCACCGCCGAGCAGGAGGACAAGTAACATCCACGTTTTTTAAATCCAGTTTTTGTGTCACACTGTTTATTGGGAGAATATATTTTGCCTGAGACTTACTTGTTTCAGCTTGAACTGCTTCATGAGCAGCAGAGTATACAGAGGAACATGAAGAACTTCTGCTCAGATCACACTGCTATGACCTGCCACTCACATGACCAATGAGGTCAGCTGAGCTGATTTAACTGCTAGCAGGCTAATCTCCTAGCATTCTTTGGTCAGTGACCCTTTGGTGCTGTAGATACTCCTCTATGGTCAGTTCTGGCTGTATCTGTTTCCATGTGCCAGCACCGTCAGGTGACAGTCAGAAAGTCCCACATGCAGGATGTTGGACTTACACTAGTACCACAGGGATTTTGGACCAGCAGGAAGAGGTGGTGGAAAAACACTGAGTTGGAGCCGGGTGAGTTGTTGATGTAAGAAGGCTGGGCAGAGGCCAAGCATGGCGTTGTCAAACAGAGCACAGACCAGATACTGACAGAGGAAGGTGGATGGATGGTTCAAATAAACACAGAGCAAGGTGTTTATGTGCCTGAAAAGGTTTGACCTGATGAAATATGAAATGTTTCTCAACAGGCTGACACATTTCAGCACGTACGGATGACTGAGAATTCTTTTCAGTGTCTGTGACCAGGGCTAACAAACCACATATTAAAAACTGAAAAGTAACATGTTTTGAAGAAATCCTGGTGTGGTTTTCAAAATCTGACTGATCAAGTGTGTTTATCATGATCATGATTTTATATCGATTCTAATAATGTTATGAGTTTTCTAATGTTTATTCTAAACACAGTTTGTCAAAGCTGATTAGAATAGAAGTAAAAGAAGCAGGTTGATTAATAGTTTTATTTATTTTGCTGTAGAAATATTTCTTTCCAGTTGTGTTATGATTTCTGTCACAACTGAAGGTGGGCTAACTCACAAAATAACTGGAACTCACTGACCATGACATTAAGATGAACTAAGAGAATAAAGTAAAGTTTAAATGCTACAGCTAATAGAATAAATTCATTCAAACAATGGCAAAACAAATTGTTAACTACATTCATTTTAAAAGTAAATATATAATCCTGGAATGGAAAGTGAAAGTGGATTCATTTGATTATATTTACATATTGGCACTAATTACTATTGTTAATTAAGAGTTTGATTTCATATGGAGGCCTTCATTTTCCTTAAGTTCCACAGACATTGAAAGAAGGAAGTTCCATTTGGTAAGATGGAAGTTCAGTTTTGGCTCAGACTAATTAAAGTCTGTAAAAGTGATGACCTGTGAGAGACTTAGTATTTGTTTGGTTACATGCATGTCCCAGATTGTTGCTTTAATCCACAAGAATCTTCATCACACTGCCCCAAACACTCTGATCTGTTCTGCTTGTTGGTGTTTTCTCCTTTTGTCTGTGTTTCTTCACACTAAATCTGTATTTCCATAAACACACACTTCATTTGACTTTTGACAGCTGTTACACCTCTGGAAAATGGTACTGATGGTACAAAACTGCTTCCAAAAATCCTCTTTGAGCAAATATCTTGTTTGTAAAATTACAAACTTTCAGATTTAGTGATCCGATTGATAACAGCCTTTTAAAATAATGTACAAAGCACATAATGTACAAAGCAAAACTAACTACCACCAAGTATTCAAAATATGCTATGGAGAGCAATATGTGCAGTATGTCTCAAACATGTAAGGTCAGGACAAATAATAATCTATTAAACAATGAAACAGGGATGATTCAAATCTTGAGAGAAACAGAAATTTAAAAGAATATTTTAAAAATAATCTAATAAACAAATATAAAATAATCCCATGATGCTCTTTGTGCTCATGAAATCAGTTTGTTTTTTTTTTGTTATGCTGTATTGATAAAGCTACATCTGTGTGTTGCCCTAGCACCACGACTAAAGTTATTAATATTTATTATTAATTATTTTAATTAAAAAAACAAAATAAAGTTCAGTCATTTGTTTGATGGATTTCTGTGCACAGAATTTAATTCTCTAACACATTCAAATTAAAAGAACCAATGAGACACTACCTCTTAGTATCATGTAACTGAAAGATGCAGATTAAATTGTATAAATGATTTTTTTCAGTAGCAGCACAGAAGAGGTTTCCAAACGGTGAGGTGTGAGGGCTGTGAAGGAGAAGTGAAGGAGTCTTCAGTGTGTGAGGTGAAAGAGCCAAAACAACAGAAAGTTAGTTATTGTAGTTTGGTTTGGTCACAGTTTGTGTCAAAGTCCGCCATGTTAGACTCGCTATAACTGTTACATTTAAACATGCAAACAACATTTTAGACTTAGTGTGACTTCCCAATAATATCATTATTTCTGACCGTCAAAGAAATTCAGAAAAAGATGATGACTGATGTGTGATCAGAAACAAGCCAAGTAGGGTTTTTTTTTTCTAGATGTTATATCAGGTAAAATATAAAAATAGAAGGAAGTAATGCTGTGGCATTTCAGTTTTTACAAAACATTTTTACAAACATTCAGGTTCACGTCTTAAGTAGAACCTTCATTGAAGTGAACCTTGCAGGAAGAATCCACTTTTTTGTACTTGTGATTAACTTATTTTGTGCATTGGAGCGTAAAGTGTGTTGGAATTGAGTGTGTTGTGTTTATTTGATCCTTTAACACCAACATCCTCGCTGCTCAGCATGTTGACGTGTGCTGTATGCAGGATCCTGGATCAGGTCCATTATTTGTCATAAACTGACTGCTGCTTTCCAAGTCATTTACACTGTGCGTGTGTAGGTGTGAGTGTGTGTGTGGCTAATTAAGGCTATGTGTGTGTGGGTAAGCTGAGATGCTCCCTAAAGGGAACTTTAGTTTTTAGTGGAACCATTAACCTTTCAGATGACAGAGATCATGCAGCCAGAGCTACAACGATGACAGAATGATGATGAGAGAGATACTGTGTGTTATGACTGTGTGTGTGTGTGTGTGGTTAATTAGTGGCAGTAATCAGATGCTGCTCATTACGTCCTCTCAACGCATGACTAGAGCCTGGAGATTCATGTACGTTCATGTCTGTGTGTGTGTGTGTGTGTGTGTGTGAGCTAGGATCACAGAGTTTTGCCCCTGCACCCGCTAACAGTGTACAACACACACACGCAAACACACCGTGCCTGGATGCTGTGATCGAGACTGCAGATCTCTCATAATTAATTATCTAGCCCTGATCACAGGAACGCTCTAATTAGACAGACTCCTTCAATTACCTGCCAGGAATTAGTCCTCTCCATAATGCTCCACACATTAACCACATCAACAGGAATTAGTTTGCACCATAACACAGCACACGCCACTTACACCAACAGTAGAAGTGTTTTAGACAGCGTCCCCAGAACACACCATGACAGGAGAGTACAATTAAAGATCCAGTGTGTCCGATTTAGGAGGATGTATTTGCAGAATATAATGCTCATAATGTTTTCATTGGTGTATAATCATCACAAAATAAGAGTTGTGATTTTGTTACCTAGAACGATCCCCAAAGAGTGAGCAGGTCCTCTTCCACAGAGTTCAACTTCCATGTTTCTCCAGTACCCAGAACTGACAAATCAAACATTGGCTCTAGATACTGACTCTTGTTTTTTTTGAGAGTTTTGCAACCACCACAGGTTTTTAGTGTATACACTTTGAAGTGAAGGGGGTAAAAAGGGGTATTCAGCCACTTTCTTTGTCTTTGTGAAGCACGTAAACTTTAAACTCTTTAAAAGAATAGTTTGTATTTTTACACTATGGGCTGACAGAGCCTAGCTGTTCTGTCTCCAGCCTTTATGGTATTTTAGGGTAACAATGTTCTGACTGCAGCGGCATATGTAATGCAATAACATGAGTGTGGTGTTGTTTCTTAGTCTTTTACTTCAACTTCTCTGTTATAGCATTGTTCGTTGGGGTCCTTCTGGGCCAGTTCTCAGCCTGTTTTTTTTTTTTTCTTCAAATGACCTACATACTCACTCTCCAGTCATATTAATCACAACTAATAAAGTTCCACTGTTATGCAGACGATACCCACTTCTACCTTCCCAAATAAAATGTAATGACCCAAGCAAAGACTTCAAACTGTGTTCTGCCACCTTCTTTCCTACCATCGAGTTACAGATGAATCAGATGAGATGATGAAGAACTACAAAGAACATCACAAATCTGAGCCTTATTACCATGGTTACCTGTAATGTTCAATTCACTTTAACATCCTCATCATTAAAACATTAATGATGAGCATGAACAAAATATAGCCTTTTGGCAGCCTGGGCCTTGTGGCAGTTCCTAAATCCCAGCCCAGTTTTTAAAGAAACAAGGCTTTTGCAGTCTGATCAGAGGTCCTCAGGTTTGTCGGTACCTCAAGTCTGTCCTCAGATGCCGGCTTAAATCTGGTTTCGTTTCAATCTATTGTTATTAACATTTATTTTATTAACATTCACACATGTGATTGTGTTTTATTTGATACATTTGAGTGTTTTATCTCATTAGAACTTGACAGTCTGGAGTGTCATTAAAACACAGTTGGACGTGACTTCACCTTTATTCCTGATGGGGAAAAATGATTGAAAATCTTGACAAAGTCTAAAAGAATGAAACTTCAAACTTGATTCAAACCAGGTCAAAGGTAATTTATTTTTACAGCATCATGGCTTCAGTTCCTTCAGAGCTGTGAGATTTCCTCTGACTCATCTGATGGATGACTGCCAGTCACAGTGATGCTGAGGTGACAGGTCCAAACAGGAGGACTTAACCTGGGATTATCAAGGTGGCAAGACATGGTTTGACAATGAGACACCTGCAATGCAGTCTACTGCAGTTAAGTATTGATGGGGAGCCAATTAATGAAAATGTTTCCAAAGAAGTCTAGCCTAACTAAATTTACGGCTACAGTACTTCATTGCACTGAATTGAGCGTTGGATTGTGTGTTGGACCTGAAAAATCTTCTCATGCTATCTGAGGTTTTCTGTCCAGCCCATGCAGTGCTTGAATTGGCAAATACCAACATAACTACTATGTGTTTAAATTAGCATCAGAAATGAAATGAAATGTGGTTAAAGTAAGGAGTCAGTCTTTATAGATAAATGTAAGTTGTCCACAACTGCTCAATACTGTATGAAGGCTGCTACAAAATAACCCCTCACACCACAACACACATCAGACTGATGCGTGTTGCGGTCACAGCATTCTGTTGTTCATACAGGAGATGTCCTGTGTGTCACAACCTCCTCTCCAACTTTAGCAAAATGCCTTGTTTTATTCTTTAATTGCATAATGGTGGCTCTGGTCGTTGCCATCTTGCCAGTCCTGGTTGCTCAAACAAGTCACCTGTGACAGCACTCACCTGTCAATCAAAGCACACGTGCTATCTTGAACGGGGAAATTAGCGAACTACTTGTGTTTTTTACAGTTTTTTTGTACCAGGCTGTACATGTTTATTTCTGCTGTGAAGTTACACATTTTAACGTGGGGACTTATGGAGACTGACTCACTTCTACAGCCTCAAGTGGATGTTTGAGGAACTGCAATTTTTGGCACTTCAGGGTTGGATTCATTTCACAGCCACAGGTTTTCACTTAGGTGTTGTGACAGTGACTGCCTCCTGCTAACACTGCTAGCACAATGAATTTCCCAGATAAGGATTAATAAAGTATATTGCAGGTAAGTTTCAAGACCAAAGCTCCACTTACTCTCTCTTTGGGAGAACCTTTGTAAGTATCACTGGAAACATCTGCGTTGAACCTTCTATTTCATGTCACAATGGCTCCTATGAAAAAAGATCTCTTCAAGTCCCAGATTAGACTCAGCCACTTCACTCCTGAGCAGTTTAGTCTATGTTGTATTATGTCTCTTAAAAATGGGGGTGCAATTGGGTTGCAGTCCAGTCCAGTTCCAAGGGATCCTGTCCAGTCCAACCCAGCCCCTTCCAGTCCAGTCCAGTCCAGTGAATCCTGTGAAGGAAGTGATTTTAATTAAAGATAAGTTGCTCAGTGCAAGGCCGTACTGAGCCTGTTAATCTGAATCCAATAGGCTGGATGTAGCAGCTAGGAGGCCCTTGTAAAGCACAGGCTCTATTGAAGCCCACTGCATTTCATTTGGGTGGGAATCAATGCAGATTGACACCACTTAACATGCAAATGGTGCTCAGGTCAACCAGCGGCTTCCTGCCCGCTGGCGGTGGTCCAACATCTACAGCTTAACTCTCTTTTTCACCTCCTCTTTCTCCTCCTCTCTCTCCTTTGTTACCTGTTTTCTTTCCCTTCTCGCCCGGTCCGCCTCCTCGCCTTGCCTCCTTTCTCCCTCACCCCTTTCCATCTTCCCCTTTCCGCCACCTCTTCCTCCTCTCCTCTCCCCCTCCCCTCCCTTCTTTTCCATCACATTCCTCCCTGCTGTTGTAAAAATCATATTCAGGATATTCGTCCATTTAAAGATATGAGAAAATAAAAGACTATTGATTGCTTGATAAACTGCCACTGATGGCAACAGAATGGGAGTAAAGTCAGTATAACCCCTTGCTGAGCTGTGTGTGTGTTAGCCGGCGGCACTATATGGGAGATGCTGTGGATCAATAAAGTGTATTTGTGTGTGTCGGCCCTTAGCTATCCTTCCAATTACACATTTCCAGCAGCGCGGCCGAGCACAGCTCTTTGTTAAAGCCTTAATGGATCAGCTCAGGGAAGTGTCCGCACACACACACACACACACACACACACACACACACACACACACACAAATAGATACAGCTTTACAAGGTAAGCATTCTCAAATTGATTTGTTAAACAGCGTTTTGAGCCCCGGCGCTCTCTGCAACTGTGTAATTACTGTGAGAGCTGACGCTGTATCTGTGTGTATGCGTGTGTGTGTGTGTGTGTGTGTGTGGTGTGTCTGCATCAGAGTGTGTCTGTGGATAATTTCATGAAGCGCTGTGCGTTTGTGCTGCTAAGAGTTTCCAGATGAAGGAAGCTCCATGTGTCTGATTATTGAAGAAGAGAGCGTTTCATTAGGAATTTACTTCACAACAGCAGACACATTACAGCAGCCAGCAGCACCTCCTTGCTCCTCTCCACTCGTCTCCTCGTCCTCCTGCGCTCCTCTTCAGATCGACCGAGCAGAGAGCAGAGAGGTTTTTTCATGACTAATCTGTTGAACAAGCGCTAAACTAATTCAATTTGCAAGTCAAAAAAGAGCATGCAGGGATGGATTTGGCAAAAAAACAGATTTTGTGTGTTCTGCTGAAAATCTGCCCCGTCTGTTTTTGGAAGATTCATCAGGCAGCTCTTCAGCTGCTTCTCACATCCAGACCCTCCTTTAAACAGCCTCACACTCCTGTCACTCCACGCTACCACATTCATGCCACCTGCCTCTAAACATTCATGAAAATGAAGACAAAATCAGAATAAGTGAGTTGAAATTCCACCTGGAGAAATCTATCTTAATCTAAATCTACCACAAGATGACATGGGAGCAGACATACTGTGTGTGTATCAAACAAAACAGCAGTTAAAAAGATAAAAAATTAGTCATATGGAAGGTTGTACTGTAGCTGAGAAAAGAACCTTTTATCTAAAGGAAGACTTAAAATAACCAAACAGATAAAAAGTAAAGAGAATTGGATTCTTCTTCTATAACGCACAATATTAAAAGCAGCGAGGCAGCAAGCAGCTGTGATTTGTGTTGTTAAACCTGAATTTGAACACCCAGATAACTAATATCATTACATGCCTGCAGCCTGTTTCAGGCTCTATATTTTGAGAGTAGCTTTGCATGATTCACAGCTTAAAAAATCCTTTTTTATCATATGGCTTGAAGGTTGCCACCTTCACTGTGGAAAGAAATAAGTACACCATGCCGACCTCCAACACAAACACAAACGCTGCTCTCAGCTTGAATGAAGGAAATAAAGAGTCAATAAAAGCATCTGCAAGTATTATAAAACAAGTCTCTCTCTCTCTGGAATGGTTTGTAGCTGTGTGTCGTGTGTGTTCACTGCCACTGGTTTAAGTTATGTTTTAATATGTTTCTTTAAGAATTTAAGATGCTGCATCGTAGTTTGAGATCCTCCTCAGGTCCAGATCCTGACACAAACACAAGCAAAGTGAGATTTTTCAGCATAACTGTTTTTTTTACTGTGAAAATAAAACTTGTTACTTTACCTAAAGCATTGCGCGGTGAGTGAGGTGCGCACATCTTCCATTGTTCCATTTCTGTAAAACCTGGACAAAGTCTTCTACATTGTCACATCTGAAAGAAACACTAAATGAGCAAAAACAGGAAGTGGTCTTAGCTTTCAGAAATGATTTTGAAAGGAGCCAGCAGGAGGTGTTAGAGGGGAGGATGATGAGGAGGTGGAGCAGAGTGAAGGAGGGAAAAGTGAAAGCAGGATGCTGTAATCAGTTCTTCTGCCTGCTGCTGGATTTTTATCAGTGTGAAGGACTTTGTCCATCCATCCATGACACCTCCTCACTCTGCTCTTTTCCTGCACTTTCTGATCATCATTTCCTCTCTGATCTCTTCACTCACGCGTTGTCCTCTCAGCTGTGTACAATTATTTCACTGTATATATGTATTAAATCAGTGTGAACATCCTTTCATGAGTGTGTTGTAAATCAGCTACAGAAACAAATGTGAGCATTTAAATATTCTCATTTAAAGTTAGTGTATGCCAGACGTTTATTTTTTTTAATTGAATTTAAGTGTGATGTTGATATACACGTGAAAACTTTATTATATTATTTTAGTTCTTGCTTTTGGATTCATTCATGTTTTGGCAGAACTTTAACTGTGATACATGTTCAAATGTCAGCATTGAACTGAGTGAAATCTGTTTCTTAACAGGGAAGAGAATAAATTCACATCACACCACTCTTTATATAGTGAGTATTGTAGCAGCATCTTATTTTGCTCATATGTTTCATATTTATATTTCAAAGCAAGTTTCATATTTCATCATTCAAAGCAAGTGTTTGACACAATTTGTTAAACAGGTATTTTTGTATTTGACTTTCCTAAATGTATGGAGACATAAAAAGGAGAGTACTGAGACTCAGAGTAGCAGAAGCAGAGATATCCGAACGCTTACTTCCTGGTATAGTGCTCCAAAAACACTGGATCCTACATTTCCCATAATTCAATTCAATATCATCATTTTATAGAGAGCCGGTATGACTGTGAAAAACAAAAATAAAGTCCAATGTCATCATTCAAATAAATTATAAATAAAACTGTACATTTACAGAGACACACTGTTGCAGATTATCCCAGATCATCACACATCTACATCGACATCAGGCAAGAATCATCCTTACAGTACACTCATACATTCATTCATGTGGTTCCACTTCCCATGTTTAGATAAGGGTGGTTGTCCCTAACACTGATGTTTAATTAACCATGCATATGATCCAAGAGTGAGCTGAGAGGCCCAGGTGATGTTATGAAATCATTTTGTTGAGCTGGTTTCACAGTCTGAGTAGGACTCATGTTGATCAGCACTAATGAATGACTGGTTGATGGCTAAATGGTTAGAAAAATGAAGAAACATGAGCATGTGTGTGTGATGTGTGTTTGTCAGCGCACAGCTGATCCCGCAGTGACCAGGATGACCGTGAGGATTCACAGGAATGAGCAAATCCAGATCCATTTCAAGTCCATGCTCTGCAGTTGGTGTCTGGCTCAGAGACACTTCAGCAGAGGGAGCATTTCAAAGCTGACTCCTCCCTCTCGTTTGCACCACCCTGCTGCCCTGCCCTGAGGGGACACCCTCCTCCTGCCTCCCATTAACTTTAAACCATCCTCTGTGCAGCTTCATTACACTCCACTCTTTCCCTCTGTGCCAAAGAAAAGTTAGTTATCTCTGAACATTCAGCTACAAAACACCGAGGAGTTGCACAGATACAGTACAGTCCTGAAGATGATCCTATGTGTGTGTGTGTGTGTGTGTGAGAGAGAGAGAGAGAGAGAGGGAGAGACTGTATGTATGATATACTCATGTGTGGATTATGAATGGCTTTATGTCTGTGTTATGTATGTTTTTGCCTGAGCGTCCATGTTTTTATCTGACCTGCTCTGTGTGTGCCTGTGTAAACATGTGTGCATGTGTGTGTGTGTGTGTGTGTGTGTGTGTGTGTGTGTGTGTGTGTGTGTGTGTGTGTGTGAGAGCTTACGACTCGGGGAAAAGACAGCAGTCTAAAGGATGAAATTGAAGAGATTAGCATGGTCTGCTCTGCTTTTGATTAGTTCTGACTGGAAATCTGCCCGAGCCACAAGGGGCCCCTCAGCAGCCTCTCTCTCTCTCTCTCTCTCTCTCTCTCTCTCTCTCTCTCTCTCTCTCTCTCTCTCTCGTAGCGTTTCGCGCTACGCCAGAAATTGAATTGATATTTTGTAAACCTGATTTGTGGATAACGCGATGTGACAGCGACAAATGCCTGGCTGAGAATGGTTTTCAAAGCCAGTCCAAATGAAAGTTATTACAGGGTAAATGCGCATTTCTTTGTCTTGGCGGCAGCAGCAGCCCCTCCTGGCTCTATGTATGAGTTTATATGGGTTGAATATGGATCCATTTCCTGGGTAATTGAATTGATACTGTCATGCACGGGGGCAGTGCCACATTGCTCTGCAGGGCGGATGGACTGTCTGATTGAATTGGATAGGGGGGAAAAAAGTGTCCTGGTGCATGTGTGTGTGTGTGTGCATAGGTGTGTGTGTGTCTGTAAGGGGTTGTCAGCAAGCAGTCATAAGATAGACACACCTCAGTGTTCTCCTGATTACTGCCGTACAGCCAATTGTCTCTCCAATAATCTGCCGCCACAACCCCCTGACACACACACTCACACACACACACACGCACGCATGCGGACGGATACGGGTCAGGCAGCACAGAAGCCATTTCCAATTCCAGGCTAGGCGAGCGCAGCGCAGATCTGCTACATATTAATTTTGTCCCGGCTGAGATTTGCTCCCATTCAGTTAGAGCCGATTGATGAGAGAGCAGAGAGGATCGGACGGCTGCTCATTCGCTCTCCTCACCTCTGATTAGAAACACTGCTGCTGTCACCGCGCTATTAGGACGGAGGGAGGGAGAGGGGGGCGGAGAGAGGGAGGGAGGGAGAGATAGAGGGGACAGTGAGCGGGGAAAGGAGGGGAGAAAAGAGGTAAGAGGGAAGGGACATGAAGAGGTGATGGGGAGAGATGTGGGAGGGAGTGATGCACGAAAGCAGAGAGGAAGACATGGGTCAAGGTGGGAGAGGTGAAGAAGGGGATGGAGAAAGAGAAAGAGAGGGAGGAGGTGGGTAAAAAAGATGAGAAAGATGTGAAAGAAAAAGAGAAAGGAAGAATGGGGTAATCATATGCAGGAAGGAGAAAGTGGGGATGATGGGAGAGAAAAGAGGTAAGTGAGAGATGGAGGGAGAAAAATGAAGAGGAAAGAGATGGAGGAATGAAGTGAGAGGAGGAAAGATGCAGGGTGAGGGAAGAAAGAAGTAAGGAATGGAGGGAGGGAGAGGGGATGGAAAAATGAGGCGTGGAGTGAGAGATGGGGGGGGGGCAAAAAGAGGAGTTGAGAGGGGTGGAAAGAAGGGAAGGAGAGGCAGAGGAGAAAGGAGGTGAGGTGTGATGGGAGGGATGAAGGGATGATGTTAGGAGAGAGGAATTGCGTGCTAAAGAGGGTAAAAGGAGGAGTGGAAGGATGGAAGATGAGGAGGCAAGAAATGGAGTGGTGAAAAGAGATGGGGAGAGAAGTAGAGATGGAGTAGATGGGTAAAGGAGGTGTAGTGGGAGAGATATTGGATGATGGGAAAGACCAGACGAGTGAGAGAACAGAGAGAGAGAGAAAGGGAGGAGAGGGGGAGATAAAAGAAAGAATACAAAAGGAGGAAGAGATGGAGGGGTGAAAACAAGGACAATACAGAGACTTACACCGCTCTGATGTCCGTGTGTTAACTGTGGAGCTGGCAGGACATTAGTAGCTTAGCTTAGCTTAAAGACTGGAATACCTAATTCAGACCAAATCTGGTGCTGTTGAGAAAACACAGGTTTTCCTGTTCATTTCAACGAGGGTCATCTATTTTGGCTACAGGCGGTGCCAAGAAAACTAACAATCTTTTTATCCAAAACTTTGAAGAAAGTTTTGGAGAAACGCAAGCTAACGGCACGCTGCGATGGCCAATCAGAGCGGTCAAACTGGTCCACAGTCTGAAATATGAAACTCAGCATGCTCCAGGTGGATTAATGGACTAAACTCTGATACTCTACCTGTTATGTTCTGCTTTGGTTTATTTCATGTACCCAGCCTCTACGTCTGGGTCTGGCTCACAGTCTATGCTGAAATAGACACAAGAAGAAGTTTAATTTGATTAGTGTCTGATGGTTTGATGATAGAGAGACAGCGGTGGCTGAGTGACATATACACTGAATGTGAATGAGGAGTGCCAACAGTGAGAAAGCTGGTGAAGATAGATATGTTTTTTTTTCTTTTTCATTTCTTCATTCCAAACTTTCAATTCTGTGGATTTTGGGGAAGGTTTGGGTCCTGGAATTATTTCTTGGTAAACAATCCACACTGGCAGATGTACGTATAACTATTTGTGAAAAAATAGTTCCAGTACCTAACTCTTGCTATAAAGTTCTTCCACTCTTTGCCTGTGCTAACACATAGGTGTCAGAGTGACATCAGTTTTATATTCTATTCTATTTTCTATTGAACTCTGAATTGAAGTCCTCAAAGGCAACATTCCATTTATTGCTAATGATTTAACATTGCACTGGTTAGTTTCTCATTTCTGTCATACTAACAGACACAGTAGAATTCTACCTTTAAATAAGATTTCAGTTTTTTTTATAATTACTTTATTATGGGCTTTACTTTATTATTATACTTCATTATTATTTCTGTTTGTCTACTACTGATTAAGCTAGACCCAGTTTACAGTCTTCATGCTAATCTAGGTTAACCACATTCTGACACCACCGTACACACATTAGTCAGACATCAGTCTCAGAGACTTCATTCTCAGAGAAAGAAAGCGAATAAACATATTTCCCCCAATATCAGGCTGTTCATTTAAAAGTGACAGCTTCAGAGGCAGAGTTTTACTAGCCCTACGTCTCCCTTCAGACAGACAGAAGAGCCATTTAAACCTCTCATCTGTATCCCCCTCTTAAATTCACATTTCTTCTCCAAACCCTTGTCTTTCACGCTGCTGTCACCACTCCCACCTGAAAGCATTTTATGGGAGCCATTTAGCGTCTATGCTAGAAAGCATTTGATCTGATTCAACTGCTCATGCAAACTAGAATAAAGAGAATAAAAGAACCAATGACAGATATAGACGGCTCACCATGAGACACTGAGGACTACAGCCGTTCTACAAACTATCTATCCATCGATCTGTCTCTCTATAGTGTAAAAAATGTCTGTCGATTTTGTGGTTAAAAAAAACTGCCAAAACATGACACACATGACAAAATACATATATAAAAAATATATATAAAATCTATACAAATTTATAAGGGTTAGGCTTGCACAGATTGTGTATAACTGTTAATATTTACATGTTAACTACATTTAAACAGTGAGAATAAATTCAGATCCTTTCATTTATGTAAAAGTAATAAGTCAGTAAATCAGAGAACTTCATTTGTGTCCTTCACATGAGACACACACAATCGACCAGTGACAGACAGAGAAAAGGTTCATTAATACTGTCCAGGCCTCTCCCAGCAGATGCAGTCAGCATTGTCCTAAACTTCAACACACCATTAACTCTTATCAGCTAAATGCTCCCAGCTTTAACTTAAACAGTCCTCTCCATCTAATAGTCTCTTTAACTTTAGGCCTTAATTGTGTCTATAGCAGCTAATCGGGTGGCTGCAATAAGAGCTTGTGTATGGTCCGAATGGCCCACCACCATCTAATGGTATAAAAACTTAACGATCGTTATCGTCAACCCTCTTTCCATTCTCGGGCTCCGCCTTCTTCATCTCTCTCTTTAATTTCTCTGATCTCTCAGTCGATCTTCTCCTCACTCTCTGTCGTTAAAGAGTCGCCCATTAACACAGTCCTTAGGTAGACTTATTAAGTTCACTTAACAGTTAATGCTCCATTCAGAGGATATTACCATTTAAAGGTCTGATTTGCTCTGTAATGTTTGATCATAGCAGAGACATCATTAGACAGCATAATGAGCAACATTTAGATGCCAACTAAGAAGTTTGAGATTTCAGGCATCTGTTGCCGAAAGACTGAATTATTGATCAGCCATGAGGAGTTATGGTAAGTCAGTTTTTAGAGAAAATGAGTGATGGTGAGGAGAGATTTTATGACTTTCCAGTCTTGAATAATAAAGAGTTTATCTTTGAAGGCATTCATTCAGTGGAACAACAAAAATTACAAATACAACAAAATGTATTCTAGGAGTGAAACACTGAAGCAGTGTCGCACTGGAAGTACTGAAATCTAAAAATGGCGAGCCCTTCAAAAACGTGTTGACTGCATGACCACACATACTGAGTCAATTAGTTTTCCGCAGCAGAGCTCAGTAGAGGGCAGAGACGGTCACAGCAGGCCATAATATTTCAGGTCATGGTGGCTACTCCTGCTGCGAGGGTGCAATAGAAAAACATACAAGCATGCCACATATGCCTTTTTTCCATGGCAACTGTGAAAAAAGGACTTAAGACCCAGTCGACTTCAAAATCCTCCATGGTGGCTCTGAAAGCCTCCATTCTTCCACCTCAGGACCATCCCTGTCGGGTCCTGTTGGGACCCTTTTTGATGCCCTGCACATCACTTTATGAACTATCAGGTTAAGCCAATAAATTGTATATTATTCAGCATCTTAATGTTGTGTGTTCATGCAACAAACATAATGAATAATGGTAAGAATGGAACTGAATCTAAATCATAGGTGGACCCTGAAACTCTCCTGAAATAAATCAATGAGAATCATAATGTGGGAGTTTGAATTTTAGAATAGCCTCAATAAAAGTTAATACCTTCCAATAGACCAGCAGTATATTATTGATCAGCTCTATAAGATATGAAATCAATCAAACTGCATCACACTCCCCCTTCCTCCCTTTGCCCTCCTCACCTCCCTGCAGTTCTCCCATGGATCACAGCATAATTAAAAGAAAGCAGCCAACAGATCCAATTTGAGATTACTGTCTATGAAGAATGTGTGCAGGAGCTGCTGTAGCACCCCCCAACACTGCACGTCCACTCCCCTCAGTAACACCCACAGAATGCCCATTATACAATCTGTGATCAGTGATAATAAACATGGAACACAGCGACACTCGACACACTATCTCCTTTAAAGGTTTGAGGAAGAGTTAAACCAACACATGAGGCCTCCTTTAAATGGAACTCCTGTCACATCCACGAACAGCATCTGATTCTCTCATGATTGATTTTTATATTTCTTGTATTGATCAGTATAAAACTGGTGGAACCTCTTTGGTTGTTGTAATGACAATATGAATCGGTACAATTATGTCGAGACATAAGTCTATATTAAATGGGTGATATGATAATACACAGTGGTCCAATTAGACTTTGTGGGACCAATAACAGTCCATTCTAATATAATGTGATTAGAATTGCCCAATTCAATATAATGACCGAGTAGTTCAGGTTCCTAAAGCTGCACTAATCAATAATTTTATATTAGCAATGGGTCAACTGACTACATGTAATGTGAAAGAGGTCACTGATAGTGAATTATCAGCCACACTCAGCTCTGCAGTGCATTTTAGCTTCTTTCAGCTCATTTCAGCAGCTCTAGACTTTGAGGTGAGTGTGACCTCATTCTTGTTATATTCCATTACAAACTCTGCATTTTTCTTGACTGCCTGAGACTAAATCAGCCTAAAGGATAAGATGGTTATGTCATGTTCTCATCCCTATTAGACAAAAAAGTTGTTTTTGCCACCATCTGCTCGTGTTTTTTAATGCTTTGTTGGTTGATAACCTGTAAAGCCGCACTGGTAACACAAACAACAGGAAACAGTCTCAGTTTATTACTGATGCCTGTATATGACCTACATAAACAAACCAGACCATCAGAGAGAAGGATGACTGTTTCTATGAACTTCCTAATGTCGCTGAAAACATTACCACTCATGTCCACAGGGGGCGCCATAATCAACACTAATAAACAATAGTAATAAACAAAGACATATAGTGAACCAATCTTCATTATTTAATCTTTGCATCTATGATTATTTTTCATAGTTCATATATACTACAGTCATAGTATGTTTGAATACACAATAATTCAAGGCAAGTGAATGAATTTGTACACATGTTCAGTTTGAAACATGTATGGACAGCCAGTGCCTGTGATAAAAGGTTATAACGTGTGTATGTATGCTGTGAGCTAACACAGTATTCAAAGTCTGTTCTAAATGAAAGGTGGATTTTAGAGATTTATAGTCTTTCTTTGGATTTGTAAGACACAAATGTGGAGCTGCTTCCTGTAGGCCAGCATCTCATCTCTCAACAGCTTGAAAGAGAAGCATGGACTGAACTCTAGGCAGGAATAAGCAGTGACAAGTATTGAGATCAAAGCTGTGGTTACTGTTTGGGTGATGATGCTACAGGATCAAACTTCAGTCTGACTGCTGCAGTTTCTTTCTTCGATTATCATGTTTTCATTACATAACAGAAAGGGTGTCAACTGGGAACACTGGAGTATGCACTACAACAGGGGTGTCCAAACTTTTTTCAATGAAGGCCACATACATAAACATATAGGAGGGGGTGGGCCACTTACAAGAAATTAAGTATATATCACACCTATTAACGTTCGTTTGAACGCTTAGCAACATAAACAGACTGAAATGGACTTAATAACAGAAGTGTATATAATTTTAGTAAATTATTCTGGTGCGCATCAGCTGCGCTGGGTATGTAAATCGGGCCATCCATCCATCCATCCATGATGATCCGATGGCGCTCGTGCCAAAAATCCGGACAAATGTCACTTGATCAAGGAGCAAATCCGCATCAGATGACTTTGCGTGTGCAGTGTGTTCACTGTGCACAGCGGTGTGTACTCTGTGTGTTATACAAGAAAAACGCATTGATATTTGTCGCATGTGTACCTGCACATAAATGCTTATTAACACACGGGTACTGTGTATAATATAATATATAATATATCTTTTACTCACCTAAATTGTGAACGGGATTTGCACTCAGTGGGAGCAGTGATGCTGCACTTTGGACTGAAGGATGGCTGGCAGGTCTGGAGTAAACTTAGTGGTTGAGACGCGAAGGACATCATGGAGATGGCTGTCGGTCATTTTGGTTCTCATTCTGCTTTTGTTCAGTGTTACCAGAGAAAATGATTGCTCACATATGTATGTTGAGCCAAATCATTCTTTTCGCGTGGCGTCTCATCAGAGGAAACTTTTCCTTTTCCAAGCTCCTGTTGAACTCGGGTAGTAGTCGAATAGTAGCGCCCCTGGTGTTACAATTAAAAAGTGCAATACACTCAGGCAAAAGTTGAAGTGCGGGCCATATTCTATTCTATTTAAAACATTTCTTGCGGGTCAATTAAAAATGAGCCGCGGGCCGCAGTTGGCCCTAATATTAATCTAATATTAATGCTACTCATCCAACCAAACTTCTAAATAAAAGCCAACATATCAAATATCAATTCAATTAATCAAACAGTACAGTAACTAATCAACCTGGAGAGTTCCTATGTCACCAAGGACATCGGCCTATACACACACACGCGCGCACACACACACACTCATGCACACAAACCTACACACACGCACACACACACACACACACTGTAAATGCTTCATTTGATCAATCAATCCTGCAGTACTGTAACTGAATGTTGGCCCAATGGACTGAAGACACCACTATATCTCTGCAGGTCTGGATTCTGTCAAACAACTCGCTGCAATCACTTCACTTCATTTGAAAACTCAGCTTTCTGTCACTGAAGCAGCCTCACACTTAGAAAAACTCCGTCTGTATTGCCGCACTAGCTCTATTTCACTTCAGCAGAGAGAAAAAAAAGAACTCTGCCTCCACTTCAAAAACTCTACTTCAATCAGCGCAGAATAATACAAAGGGCTCTCAGATTACAGAGGGCCTGCTGTACTTTAAATCCTGTAATACAGGCTGAAATGAAATCCATTTTTTGCTCCGATGATCTTTCTAGGCAATGTTCAACATGGTCAGAGAGAGAGAGAGAGAAATGGCCATCTGTCTGCCACTGTTACTGTGCCACCCGCAACTACCACACACACACACACACACACGCACACACGCATGACCCCAGCTGAAAAAAATGAGCTGCTAAAAAACCCCAGAGAGAGGAATGAGATGCCGTTTTTCCATTTGTAGCAGCATGATAGCACAAAGGAAAGAGACAAAACATTATTTGAAGATAGAAGATACACACACTCTGATAAGGGAGAAAGGAAGAGTGTGTGTGTGTGTGTGTGTGTGTGTGTGTGTGTGTGTGCGTGGGTGTGTCTGGGAGTGTGTGACTATTTCATCTTCCATGGTAACTTAAATGGTAGATGGAGGCCACACACACACACACATACACACGGACACACACACACACACACACACACACACACACACACACACACACACACACCAGACAGACAGGCCTCCCAGTGCTGCGGCACCCCAGATGCCTTACGGGATTGTAATAATTCATGGAGTTAGCCAACTGCTTGCTGGACCAGACAAATGGAATTATACTGCCCAGATGAGATGGCTGCATACATGTGTGTATACGTGTGTTGTGTATTTGTGTGTTTTGTGCGCCTGTGTGTGTGTGTGTGTGTGTGTGTGTGTGTGTGTGTGTGTGTGTGTGTGTATGTGTCTCAGGGCCACTCGGCCAGTCAGTACAAAAAGAAAAATAGCTGCTTGACTCTATAACCCTCCACACACAACAGCAACCGGCCTGCATCTGTGTGTGTGTGTGTGTGTGTGTGTGTGTGTGTGTGTGTGTGTGCTATGCAGCAGAAGGCCGACACCGTGACATTGTTAAACCATGTTAGATTTCAGGGCCTCTGGCCAGGGATGTCACTGACACACACAAATGCACACACACACACACACGGATCACATCTGAGTGTGTGAACAAATGTGTGTTTCTATCTGTGCCTGCCTGCCTGCAGGTTCCAGCCTGACCATTAGATAAAGGCCCATTAAAACATGACAGTGCTGCAGTGCAAACTGCTTTTGCATCTGACTCTGAAAGAAAGGATGATGTCAGATTATTAAATCTGATGTTTGTAGTTTCAAGTATTTATTCCCCGTTTGTCTGCTTGGGGCAATGCAATGAAAAATCAACTTAACTTGTCATTTTCTGTTCAAGCCTGCATGGATAACATCTAATTGGCGAAAGTACTAAAGTATTAGGTCTGTGATTAGCTCAGACTTATGAAGCTGTGGCTGTGTTTGCTGCTGTACTGTGCAATAGCACTGCTGCACTGGTTAGTTTACAGTGAGTAGAATGTTAACATCTCAGTATGACCAGTGCTGTGCTGTGGACTGCATTGCATTCCAAGTATTTTGTCCATCTTACAACATCATGAACTACAGTTATAAGCTTATATATGATTATTTGACATGATATATATATTATATGATGGTTATGTATAGAATTATATATGACGAGACATCATGCAAATTCAAGTGTTTTATTCATACTCTTACTATCATCGCAGAGTGATGTGGTTTGTTTACACCGTCACCACGGTGAATCTGATTATAAAAACACAACAAGAGAAACGCTCTCCAGATTTTGTTCTTCTTTTTCTTTACTTTGTGCCGAATGTGACTCTGCCTCCTGCTGGACACGTGCATCAACCACCAATCCATACAAATATAAAGGAAACACGCAAACATCTGAACGTTCTCTTACGTGCAGCCTCTCCGGACAGAACGTAAGAGTTCCAGCTTTGGTGCATCATTGAAGACAGGTTTGACATCACATCACTGCCCTGCAACACTTTCAGTAACGCTGCTCTGCAGAAGAACACAGAGACAAGAAGAGGGAGGTCAGAGGCGGAAGTTAAAGTGGAGACAACCCTGAACTCCAGCCTTGCGGCTGCTCTTCCTCTCTGCTCCTTTAGTTCCTCCTCTTCACTTCGTCTCACCTCCTCATAATTCCATTCATCCTTTCTCTCCTCTTGTATTCATCTCTGCTCCGTCCACCCTCATTCTTTTTCCACCCTCATCCTCTCCTTTCCCTTTCCCCTGTTGCCTCCCCCTCTCCTCCACATCCTCCTCCTCTGTCTCTCCATTCATCAGTATTTCAGCTCCCAACAGATAGCATCGTTGCTTTACTGCTGCGCCGAGCTGACAGTCTGTCTGTCCTCGCCGTGGGCTTTAAACACACTAAATCAACGCCTGAAAGAAATAGATATTTTGCCACTGAGATAAGCCCATTTCCTGGCGAGTATTCATTGAAATGATATAATAACTGACATGGATAGGAGAGCGGCGGAAGAGAGAGGGAGAGAGAGGGAACAGAGATAAATATGGTATTTGCAAGTTTCCTTTTGTAGCGTGAAGGCGCCTCCTTTTTCTGGAGGAGGAGAAGGGGGTGAGGGATCTAAACGTTGACAGGGGAGGTGGTAAATTGAATGCCATGAGCCGTCTGAGCCTCTCTGTCTCTAAAAAGAAATTCAATTAAAGTGTATTGGAGGGTTGTGAATGTGGCAGAGACTGGGCTCCCAGTGGCTGATAAGAGCTGCTTCTCTCTGCGAGTGGCGTTATAACTGAAGCCAGATCACTAGCTGCTAAACGTGTAATCCCCTGCAGCCGAACAATATGGGCCCCAGTCTGATTCAATACAGCAGCAGCCAATTCTCCACATTAAATCAACGCAGGGGGGCCAGAGTCGCCTCCGCCGCCGCACAGCCGCTAACGCACTTCCTCCGGCTTAAGCCACACACAGAAATCAGAAAGCTAGGCCGCTGACAATGGCTACTATCTACCACTCAACACACACACACACACACACACACACACACACTCATACACACACGCATTGTATAAAAGCTCCCTTGGGAAGTGATTTCAGTCCTTTCAGTGTTAAGTACCTGCCCCACTCTGGCTAATACCACCACTAATGCTGGAATTATACACTGTGTGTGTGTGTGAGTGCGTGTGTGTGTGTTTGCTTTTTCCGACTGATAAAAAAAGATGAGATTAAATGGTGCTACTTGGCTGAAGCTCTCACACACACACACACCTACAGTCTGGTTCATGACCTGTTAAGCTCCAGGTCTGTGTGAGTGTGTGAAACCTGTCACACTAAAACTCAACTCGGTCAATTTAAGGAGACACATCAACTTTTTTTGTAAAGGTCATTGATCAACTTATTGCTTTGCAACAATCAGACAGTCACGCAGAGAGAGAGGAGGAGAAACTTGTTGGTACCACGTCAGTGAGAGAACGCAAGGAGCACATAAGCCATGTTTGTTAATGCTGCTTTTTCACAAAGCTTTTGTATTCATAGTGACAGCCTGTCTGTCTGTCCGTCTGTCTGTCTGTCTGTCTGTCTGGACTGGCCTCAGACTGGCACCCACCGGCTCGAATATATGAAACTATTGCATCTTTTGTACCAAGGATCAAAATTGCTTAGGATCTCTATACACTCTTTACTCTTTACATGAATGTGTACTGTGTATGGTGTTGAACATTTTGCGTATTCCATATGAACACTGAAAAAGTTGCTCAGCCGCTATAATTAGGTTGACAACAGACTTGAAAAAACGCTGAACCTGTCCTTTAAGATAAAGTATATAGATAAAGCATTCACATCTAACTTTGGATCTAACCGAACATATTTCATACAAACTATATTCGCTTGTTTCCTTTCAGTGCTGAAGATGGTTATATTTTAGGAGATAGGAGATCAGGAGGAGATCAATATGTCACAGGTTCGTCATTCAGAAACACATGAAACACACCAGGTGTGAAATATTCACAATCATATCTTATGTTATGTTTAAAAACATGCATTACAGAGAGAAACGAGATTTGTTACATGACAGTGTTTAAACATCTCACTTTATGCAATATCAGCAGCTCATTGGTAACGAGAGCTGATACTGGATGTAGCTATGATCCAGTATGGCCAGAATACAGGAAACTGACAGGATTCACTTCTCTTCCTATTATGGCATGATAGCACATGGTGCGAATTAACCTGCTTTTAATCACAGATATCACTTGAGCTCCTGAAAACTGACCTGGATGTTTGATGCTGCCAGATGTCTGTCTCTGACAGTCTGATGAAAAGACTGTGTGTCAAGTGATGTCAAGAAGAGAGAGAAACTAAAAATAATTAACTGAAAATCTTAAAATCTAAAAAAAATCAAAAGATTTGCAAAAACACAGATTTCAATATTATTGAAAATTATTGGAAAATATCCATCTGATTATTGAATATTTACTCACAATGAGCCAAAATCTATTCTTGATTATGCATGAACAAACCCAACAGAATGCTCTCTCTCTCTCTCTCTCTCCTCTCTCTCTCTCTCTCTCCTCTCTCTCTCCTCTCTCGGCTCCTCTCATCTCTCTCTCTCTCTCTCTCACACACACACACACACACACACACACACACACACACACACACACACACACAGATTGTTAATGACTAATAGGTTGCCTGGGAATAAAGCTCATTAATTAATAACAAGAGATGCACAATAGACCCACATTAACACTGTCAGCCAGCATACACATACACACACACACAGACACACACACATGCACACACATCTACCACCCCCTCCAATCTCCAATTATTAATTAGTGAAAGTGAAATCTATGAATTACTTGCTCCATTATGTACTTTAGCGGCTTCAATTTGCATTGTGGCCTGTTTCCCCCTGGCCAGCAGATTAAAGTGGCTATTTGAAATCAATTTCTCTAATAACAGATCTTAACGAGCTCATCAATTAAGGCTTCGTTAATGGCTTGTTACCATCCAGCCAATGTGTGTGTGTGTGTGTGTGTGTAAATACGTGTGTGTGGCCCTGTGTGCCTGTGTTACTCCTGACAAACACACACCTCGTACATGTATGTGTAGAGTGTACACATACACACACACACACTGTGATTGGTTTGAGTGGGAGAGGGCGACGTGGGGGTTAGGCTTAACTTTTTGTCTAACCTAACTGGAACCTTAAAGGAATATTGGACGCACACACACACACACACACACACACGCGTGTTTGGAATTGGGGGTGGGGGGCGTGTCCCGGCCTTCAGGAACCTATTTGAAAGAGTCTTTATGCAAATGAGTCTGATAATGGCTTCCAGCGTTGAGGTTGTGATTTCCATAAGTTAGGCTGCTCACTGGGGCATTTCCCAGGCTGGAAAGACCATTAGCACGCCACACACACACACACACACACACACACACACACACACACGCACACACACACACACACACAAGCAGTTATGAGCCTGTGACCTCCTCCCTGACCCTTCTTCTTCTTGACACACACACACACACACAGTCACCCCCTCTAAATGTAAGTGTTATATATGCATGAGTTAGCTTAACTCCTCAGAGCGAGGCCTGTAATAAGCACTTCATTTATTTAACCTCTGCCTTGGCACTTTCTTTAAACACTGATGAAAGAGGCTACAACACACATCCACTCCAGACTCACAGTGCGGGCCCACGTCTCACTGTTAGACCAGATTAAATTAGATCAACGACACCACCTGAAGGCTTCAGTCAGCCACGCAGGCTCAAAGGTTGTGATGCACATTTCATCTCAGACGTCTCCAACTAGTGCTTATTAAACTGGATGATCAATAAAAGTGCGTCTCCTCAGTGCCACAACGTGAACTTTAGGCCTTGTGTTATTTTCACAATCCATTTCATTGGAAACACACACACAGTAATGGCTGATAAGGGTCTGAATGTGATTATTCACATGAATATATGTTAATACAATTATATGAGTGTAGGGTTAGCATCATACATACTTTTGTTAGTATATCAAACATTTACCAGCAGCAAAATGTTTAAGTGTTTATAATCTTACATAGACATTTACTGAGTTTAAGCACCTCTTGTGTCACTCATATATTCATTTAATAAGCTGTGGTTGTTGTTTTATTTTTCTTAGATTTCTGCGTACAAAAACAATAATTAAATCAAATCTGTCAGTGATGAAGTAAGAAACAATTATAAGAAACTCAGATGAATCAGGAAGTGACATCTGAGATGAAGACATGTTAAACTCATTAAATACATTCCTCTGAAATGTGGAATAGAAGGAAATATGAAATATTTTAATAAAATGGCATACCTCAGATTAGCTGTAGATATGAATTAAAATATAGTCAGAAATATTAAACAATCACATGGGAAAAAAATAATAATTCATGTCCACATTATTATTTTTTTAATTATTATTATTAGTAGTAGTAGTAGTGGTAGTAGTAGTAGTAGTAGTAGTAGTAGTAGTAGTAGTAGTAGTAGTATCATTATCATTATCATAATTATTTTCCAGAACTTTCAGTGCAAACAATAATTTTATTTATATTAATTTATGTATAAAGCAAAATAATAAATACACTGTTGGCTACAAGTTGGAATAAAATATTTTGACCTTCTCATGGAATGATTGTGACAATAATTTCTCGGAACTTTATTGATCAGTGTCAGTCACAGTAAAAGTGAAACCACAATGAACCTGATAGACAGAATGTGTCTGAAAACTAAATGATTCAAACTTCATTCATGAAAGTGTTCATTCTGCATGATGAAGAATTTACCTCTGATACTTATATCATAAAACACATTGCTAATAAAACAGCTTACTTTCAGGATCTAAAGACTTTGTAACTAACATTACAAAGAAACACAGTATAATGCAGGTGTAACTGTCAGTGACACATTCCCAATCCCCAAATCAGAAGATGATAAAAAAAATAAAGAAATGATTGTGGTCTGCTTGACTCTGTCTGTTGAGAGCTGAAGCATGGCAGAAATAAAGTACTGTAAAGTGCAGCTCATTAATGCACATTTAGTCATCTTATCATGTGATTTCCCAGCAGTTACAGCGGGAGACTCTCAGCCATGTCTCTGCTCTCATCAGTTGCCTGTTTATCAGCAAAACTTGCACTTTAATGATTGATACTGGGAGAACTAATTATGACACCTCAGTTCACTCATTAAGCTACACAGCTACAAATGATTAATTGATTTATCACATTTTCCCAAGGCTCCATTTATAATCTCATGCTGAAATGAGTTTGAAGAAAGAGGGGGAGGAAAGAGGGAGGCGACACTGAGGGTGGAGGAAAGACTGACGGTACGGGGTTGGAGGAGAGAGACAAGAAGAGAGAGTGAAAGCAGGGGATGATGGAGGGAGGGAAGGTTAAAGGGTGGTGGTGGGATCTTAAGGGTGGAGCGGAGGTTAAGGAATATTAATATACTCCAACTGCTATTAAACTATATTAATGCACTGCGAGCTCAGAGATAAGTGCTCTAATTATTCGAGTGGTGAGGGGGGCAAATCAAAAACAAGCAGAGTGACATGGTGAGGATGTTTGATGAGCGCTCCGCAACACCTCAGGCTTGTTTTCATTTTAAGGTTATCATTTTTCATTGTTCATGAGAAAAGATTTTGAGGACTTCAAAGAAAGAATGTTGACTATACTGCATATCTTAAACCTTACATTATATCCAAAGTTCAGTTCTAACATACACTGACAAAGTAGAATATAGCAGCAGACCAGCCGTCATGAAAAAGAAAATACATTTTTTATTTTCTCAGGTTTCATGGCCCATGAAAATTATTGAACATCGAGAGGCCAGCGTTCAATCCAGGAAGGAAAATGGAAATCATGAAAGTTGGAGTTATGAGGATCGGTTGAGTGTACAATACACACAGCAGAATATTTAGACTTCACTTCTTCACACACTTTTCCACTGTCTGAACATAATAGGTGGCTTTCATTTGTTGTTTCCTTTCCCTCCCGAGTCGACTTTGTCTCTCGCTCAGTAAAGAGATCTGAGGAAGGTCTTCCTGGAAGTTCAGGATGAGCCAAGGCCAGAAAGATCAGGTTGTTCTGTCTGATATCAAAACTGATGTGAAATGACAACTTTACCTCACACTGTGTTGTTTTTTAATGTTGTAAAGTTTGCTATAATAGCAGTAAAACAAGTGAAACCTTTGCTTCCAGACATACTACACACTATAGAGGCTGGCTCTTTTTATCCCAGCATCCAGCAGTGATGTCCCATCTTCTTATCAGCAAAGATAGAGACATGGGACCCCCCACTTTCCCTGTGAGGGAAGGCAAATGAAACCTAAAACTAAGTGATGATGTGACTGCTCAGACTGGCTGCATCTTTGGTGGATACATTTAACATATGGTAGATAAGTCTGCCCAGGTCCTAAGATTTCTCCTCTGTGTCTGTGAAATGAACAATGCGAAAGTGCCAAAAACTGCAGTTGCTCAAACGTCCATATGAGGCTGGCTACAGAATGAGTCAGTCTCCATAAGTCCCCATGTTCAAATGTCCAACTTCACAGCAGAAATAAACATGTTTACAGCCTGGTACAAAAAACAGTTTTGGTCTCTGTAGCTAATTTCCCCGTTCATGACAACTGTACTGGTGAATTTATATACAGCTCACCTGTTCACATTATATTAAGGCTTAAAGTTATGCAGAATTGGGGTGTCGCTTAGCTCAGTCAGTAGAGCATCCAACCCGTGTACGAAGGCTCAGTCCTAGCTGACCTGCAACCCTTTGCTGCATGTCACTCCTGTCTCTATACAACAAAGTTTCAACAGGCCAAAAAATATAGCTTAAATTTTTTTTTTTATAAAGTTATGCAGAATTAACGGTGTGGCCACACTGATTGACAGGTAGATTTGTTTGAGCACCCAGACATCATTCAGCCCACCTCAGGTTAGATTAGCCAGGAGGTGGAGGAGGCCGGACAGCCAACATGGTGGTGGCCAGAGCCACAGATTCGGAGCTCAAAATGCCTCTTCAGAAACCCGTGGGTGACATCAGTCACACACTGAGTAACATTGAATTCATTGTAAATTGATAAAAGTCATAAAAAAGGCTTGTGAATTTGAATTTAATGTTTAATGTTCTGCTAGGAGAGTTGGGAAACTGACCGCCTCATGTGATGCCCATGCTGTTAGAATATTTGCTATTATGGCCTTATTACGGGCCTAAAACATCAAACAGTTCCTGTATTAACTTTTCAAAGAATCATTTCTGTGAAATCCAAAATAAAGTAGAAGTAACCTTAACCATGGTTATTGTGGCAGCTTTACCAACAGAATGAGCTCATGGTGACGATGAGCGTCATCTCAGTTCAAGTTATCCGCCTCTGTGAGGCTGGACCGACTCTTTCCAGGAGGAGATGGAGCTGACCCTGATGGACAGATCTCTGTTCTGAGGCCATCGAAGGATCTATCAGGAGTCTTCCAGTTTTTCAAGAGCGGAGGAGGCCGGGCCTATCAGGAGCAGTTTAATCTACCAGGAGGAGAGGAGCAGGCCGGTCCGTCAGGAGGAGAAGGTCTATCAGGAGGAGGTGTAATGAGATGCTGAAGCTCGGCTGCCTAACAATAGCTGCTGTGTGTCGCTGCTTAGCCTGCTGCTCTCCACCTATTTGTCATAATCACAGCCAGTTTTCTCATTAGTGGAAACCATTAGTCCTTAAAGCTTTATCTGCCCCTTATCAGCCCCACCACCACACCACACCACACCACCCGGCTCTGCGCTAACACACCCGTCCACACAAAACACACACACACATCATAAAATCTAAAAACAATCATAGGAGCACGTTGTACGCTCCGCAGCTCCAGAGACAATGCACATGGTGCCACAGCACCACCGGCCCACAATGCCTTGCTCAGGTATCTCATAAAGAAGTCACTGACCCCACACATCTAACTGAGCAACTCCGGCAGTGCCAGCCCGAGTTACAAAGCACACCCATCCTAATCTGGCTCCATTAGCGGCGTCTGTCCCTCCCCACTTGCTGGGCTTTGTTCAGCTGTCAGGATGACCAATGACGTCGCACCACTGGCTGATTCATGGCGGCGACCCTGAGATCACATCTGATGGGAGCGTCAGGCCAAACGACCAAACGCACCCCCAGCAACCCATTATAGTCTATTTATCTAGCTGGACATCTAATGGGAGCGCTTCTTTTCCACTCCGACACTGTGATGCTATCACTGAAGGCTTGGTTAAGACTTGGACTGCTTAGCTGAGGCTATCTGCAGTGGATGCAGGTTAATAACTGGAATAGCTGTTAACTTCTGATACCTATAAAAAGGAATTAGACTTGACTGAGGCCTGTGGAAGCTCCTCTGTTTTCAAATCAACACAGCGTACTCGGACATGTTTAGTCATCATTCTTCTCCAAGAAGCTGGTTTAGGTTAGACTTCGAGGTAGCTCCAGACTATGGAGCTTCAGCAAGATGCATATTGAACGATATGTGTAAATTCATCAAATTATGTGTCATCTTAACTGTTACACTCATTAGACATGAGTATAAACTAAAATAGCCAACACTTTGTCTAACTTATGTTAGCAGTGAACTTAAAGGATGACTTCGTTTTCATTTGATAAAAATCTTTCCTCATGTCACCATTGTGTTCACAGAATGAAGAAGAAAGTGCTAAGCGAATATGTTATGATAACCAACAGGACAAGGAGCCAAAACTACACGAATGAAAATGACATTGCTTCTATCTAACATGTAAGTATGTATGTCAGCATGTATTTAAATCTCTGCTTCAGACTGATGTCACCCTGCTGGTCCAGTTAAGCCTTTCACATTCTCCTCACTCCCCTCTCTTCCTTGTTTCCTCTTTGTCCTCTTCTTATTCTCACTTTCTGCTTGTTTTTTAATCCCCTCATCCTCGTCCGGTGTTTCTGCTCTCCCTCCTCTTCCATCTCCTCCCAGCACTTGTCCTCCTCAAGATTGTCTTTTAAGTTCCTCCATCTCCTCTCAGCAATTACATTCTTCGGGTCCTTCTATTTCTTTACTCCATCTTCCTTTATTTTTCCTCTACCCTACTCTCTAATCTTCCTCCTCTTCTTTCATCTTCCTCTCTCTCCCTCCTCCTCTTTCTCTCTATCTCCCCCCTCTCTCCATGTCATTAAGCCCTCAGCCCGCCCGTGCACTAAAACATGTAAAAGAGCTTCCGTTTTGGGAGAGATTTGTTTGTGGCATTAATAGTCTTTAGTTTTCCACATGGTTTCCCAGCAGCCAGAGACATTAGAAAGAGAAGTGAGGTGCAACACATCTCCCCTCTCATCCCCTCATCCTCTCATCCCTGCCTCATCTGTCAAACACAGTGGCAGAGAGAGGGAGGGAGGGGAGGAGAGAAAGGGGAGAGAGAGCGAGTGAAAGGCCGACAGAAAGAAAAGAGTTTGATTTTATTTGTATGTTGGCACTTTTAAGGGAGACAGAGCTCTGTTAGAGAGAGGACTGTGTTCAATAATGAGACGTTAGAGCAGAGTCATGGAGTGAATGATCTGTTTGTGGAAGAGTTCACTACCTTTTAGACTGAGCATCACAGTCCATTAATTATCTTCAAGCAGCGTGCTGGTCAGGTCTACAGTGTGTGGATCCCTCTCTTCAAACATGATGCTTCTGTACCTGATAAAACTTTTTAGAGCTGCCATGCAGCCATTAGCCAGGTGAGAGATGGGAAACGTCTGTCTCATCTTCAGTTTTTTCATTCCTCACTGTTTGTGTATCATGTTGAAACTACGAACACGGAAAAAGATATTTTTGACTTTGTTTAAACTGATCAGGTCATTCACAGTTTACTTTTCTAAATTCAGTTTGTCTTGTTTCATGCATTGACTGAAAACACAGAAGGTGTCTGAGAAAGTACAGAAATCAAGAACAGAGAAACGAGAGGGAACAGAACCATGAGACCTGACCGTCAGCTCACACATGCAGCCAAAGACATCTCGTCATTCAGAAAGGGGTACACAGAAAATACACAAATAGTATATGTTATGTTTGTTTGTTTTTCTCTTCTCATTTTGTTTCATGAAATAAATAATAAATCATAAATAAAATAATTTAGTGAAAAACAGGGAACAAATGTAGACTTATAACATTTATTAAATGACAGTTGTACATCCGCTTCTCTGTTAGAAAATAACATACAGTATTGTTTGGATGATTTCAGTATCTCTAGTTTGGTCTAATTAAATGTGATTATTTTCAGGACAAACAAAATTAAATTAAAATATTGTCAGTTTCTCAGACTCCATGACGTTTGAGAGCCTGATGATTTAATTAGTCTGTAATTTTATAATAATTTACTAAGAAAAAAAAAACGTGTTCTGGAGCAGAAAATAGAGACCGCAGTATCTGAAGTGACTTCCTTGTAATTATATGGTAAATATAGATTTGTCCTCTTAATTCAATCCAATCACGCCCTCGCCTCAACCGGAACATTGATTTTTTTTTTTTTTTTTTTTTTTTATTTCACGTCCAGTTTAGTGACTTTTGTCTTTTAAATGTTTCCTTTTTATTTCTTTTGAGGTCATAAACTGTTGAAGCTTTTCTGTAACTTGTATTGTCACCATGTCGCGTCCTCGTCGCCTTCCCTCCATCCTCCATCCTTCCTCTCGTCCTCAGCTCAGCGCGCACTCTGTCATCAGTTGGTTATGTCACCTGCAGCCGACCTGTCTGTCTGTAATTAATACAAGCAGAGTGTGAACATTTTCAGGCTAGCTCCTCTCCTTCTTTCTTCTCCTCAACCCCCCCCCTTCTTCCTCACCCTCCAATCCGTCGCCCCCCTCAGTTAATCACAGTTGTTCCCGGCAAAAGGAGCCGTTAACGGCTTGGTGCACCAGGAATGGTCCTGGCGCTCCCCGCCGCTAATCGGACCGTTACGACTGAGAAGCTTTGCATTATGCAAATCACTGGCCGGGAACAGGTGACATTTGTAGGGGAGCGGGGCGACAGGGCGATGGAGTCTGGCTGATTTAGACATTAGTCCCTGTCACAACGCAACACACACGCACACACACACACACACACACTGCTCATCTGCATATGCACACAGCACACACTCACTATGTACAAGCAGAAAGAGTGGAAGTAACAAATTACACATAATCTACTTTTGGTACTGTAATTGAGGAGCTCATTTGTAGCAGCGCTCTTTCTGAAGTCAGTGTTTTACTTAAAGTCCTCACATCTCACGGCTGGGCCTGCTTCTTCATCTTCCTCTTTCATTTGTCTTCTCAGTCACAGACATTATCACTGTTGACCATCCAGGGTCTCGTTCTCGAGTGTACATCTATACATCCAACCTTCTTAAGGTTAAAAGGTGTTCCCAAAAGCATCACAGCTGAAGACCTTCTTAGACATGATGGTAACCTGCTCCCAGGAGGCTGAAACTGCAGGTTTCATGTCATTTATCTGATTACTGATTTAAAAAAGGAGTTGCTCTGTCACCATGGACCTCCTCTCCATCTTCTTGTCTCACGTCTCGTCTCTTCTGGCTGACATGTCACTTTCTTCATGGTATATTTTCAGGTATCTTCTCGTTTCTCTGTGTTTGTTGTGTGTGCGCTGTTTGCTTGTACACAATGTCCAATACACAAATGATGACAGAGCGACGTTTCCTTTCATAAATGCACTTTCATCAAACTTTTAGGAACCAGCACTGCTTCATTTTCTGTTTAATATGAGAGTCAGAGGAACGTCTTCCTCCAGCAGCAGCTAAATCAATCAAAGTTTACTTTCTTAAACTTAAACTTCCACCTGAGAAGATAATTTATGAAGGTGCAGCAACCTGACAGCTGTTTACTGCACAGTCAGCTTTGTCTTCATTCCGAACATTTCTTTAGATCGCCTACAACACTGAACATAAGGCACAGCTCGCGGACCGTTAAGTTTGCAAAGTTACTTTAATGCACTGTTTTCCAAACTTAGGCCTGGGAAACATTTTTAATTGGTCCCCAAATGCAGAATGAAATGCGCAGCAATGCTGCGGGATGCTTTGTGACAGTCACTGAGTCGGTGAACAGTCCATGTGGAGAGCAAAGAGGTGGCTATAATCTGACGAGGATTAGGTTTAGCAAAATTAGCCTTTTTAAAACTCGTTGAACTGTTGCACGTTGTGCCAACATGGTTTCATTTGGCTCAGTAATTCATTAAAGATGAACAAACTGGACAGACTTCTGCATTCTCACCAAAACAATGTTTCCTGTGCAAAGAAGAGATTCAGAAGAGAGTGTTGTTGGCCTCTTCATCTGCAGTTTATAAGTCTAGATATTGAATTGAAAATGTTCATTTATGATTCGTGATATTTTTGTACGTTTTGGTTGAGCAGACAAACAAACAAAATTTCTCTTTCAGTTCTCAGACTGAAAAACTGTGAACTGCTTTAAAAAACGATGCAGCAGCATCTTCAGCACAACAGACTGACAATGTTAGTCTAAATACTGAACAGGTGTTACACATTTCTAGTGGGTTTATTAAAATGCCTGGTGAAAACACAATTAGCCTTTGATTGTGGTGAAGAAGGTGAAGCAGGTGGTGTTTGGCTACATTCAGGTTTGATGAGATGATCTACCCTCACAGTGTGGAATGTGTAACGTTTGCCAGCCTGACAGAACGGTTGTTGAATCAACTCACGACCTTAAGTTTATTCAACTTTTACATTTTCAAAACTCATGAAAGGACCTTCAAGGAAGTCATGAAATCTTCATGAATTGCCTTTTTTCCCTACTGCTTACTGTTCAATAAAAACAACATTACATCCTCTTCTGCTATATTTCACAGTTCTCCCGATCGTCAACCCAGTCTGCACTTAAATATGTTGGGAATCTTTAGATACTTTTGGTGTTCTCATCTCATATGGTCTTGAACACAACACTGCTTGGTGTGTGTGTGTGTGTCTGTGCACATATGTGTGTGTAAGTATTAACATGTTTAAGTTCGAGCATCCTTGAACAAGTCAACATCTAATTCTGTGTCAGTCTGCTCAGTGTCTCTGTCACTCTACCTCACACTCTGTCTCTGTGTCTGTTTCACTTAGTCTATCACACACACACACGCACACACACACACACACACAAAATGACACACACACACACAAACTTATTTTGCATTCATTGGGCATGAGCAGTAATAAGAGGCCATTACGGATGCTAACCAGATCTTTTAACCAATGACTAACTGACATTCCCTCATATACAACCAATGAGCTGTGAGAGATCTGGCAGGACCTGAAGAAACACACACACACACACACACACACACACACACACACACACACACATCAAGTGACACGGTGTAATAATACATGCATACCAATCTAGACTGTGTCTGCCTGAATGCTCTTCAACTGAGCACATAACCATAATCACTTTATCAGAGGGAGGAGAATAAAAGCCAGTGAATATGAAGAAGAGGAGGAGGAGGAGGAGGAGGAGGAGGAGGAGGAGGAGGAGGAAGGAGCAAATTAAGAAGTAAGGAAGGGAGGAATGAAAGAGGGAGAATGGGAGGAAGACAGAGAAATAAATGTCAGAGAGCTGCTGGGAGAACAGGTCTGTACCGGTCGATGAAAACATACCATCTCATAAAGGACGGAGTACTTCCAGTACAACGAGAAAGAGTATTTAGACGTATTAAAAGCAGTAATACGAGGATTAAAGGGTGACGCTGAAGTTATTCTTTTTCTTCCATGCAAGACAAAAGTATTGACTTTCAGTACTTTGTTACTTCTCCACACTGTCTGTGGATCTGAGCCCAAGCTCACTGCTTCACTGACTTACTTACTGTTCACAACAATTGAGCTCTTTTGCACAAAGGAGGATCTTTTTATTGATGGTTTTTGCAGCACATCATCCAATCAGCCCCTCCTGTATAAAAGACCTGCTCAACCTGCCAGACTCCTCCAGGTCATTCAGTCTCCTTCCTCATCATTTGTGTGAACTTGTTTTGTAAATCTTGTCTAACCTTGCTCTCCCTGTACTTCAGGAAATCCTGCCAATCATTCCCTCTGCCACATCCATTTCCATCTTGTCCTCGGACCTTCTCCTGAAGTTTTCAGCCGCTCAGTGCTCCTCTGAGATCTGATCTGGTCCTTTGGTTTGAATAAACTGCTTCCACTGATTCTGGTCTCCAGTTGATGTTCGCATTTTGGGTCCTTGATACACTGGACATTGAAAAGTGTATGTGTAGTGTACCCGATGGCATATTTAGAGCGACAGAAATTCAATGAGAAGGAAAAGCTGTCATTTTTCCCAATCTCTACAAAAACAGAAGGCAAAACAAGACTGAAGATTGACATGATTAAACAATGGCACTGGACGATTACTGTCGTCATGCGTTGTGTCATGTTGAATTGGATCCGTAAACAGTCTCAAACAACATCATTATCTTTCCATCCCTCCCCGCTCTCTGATTGGCTCCCTACCTCAGGCGAGCGTTTTGGCCGCTGACGTTCGGATCGGAACGATCGTGCAAGGCAGCATGGGATTTCCCAGGCTATGATAAACCTGTAATTCAGGGGTCTTCAACCTTATTGGACGAGAGACAAATAGAACAGAGACCCCTCGTAATAACAAAAATGTGTCACATTTTAAGCCTGGCTGATAATTGATAGATAGATTGTCCTTACAAGGAAATGTGTTGCCACAGTCTGTACAAAGCCTCCAACATACTATGGGAGGTGCTATGGGTAGGTGCTTTTTCATTTGTTGTGCTATTCTGTCCTGATGTGACTACCCTAAACTACCAACTGGTAACTGGTGGTAGTTATGGTAACTATAAGACTAGAATCAAGGGAGCCAATCAACACTGAATACCTTTACTGTATTGTCATTCTGTTCACAGTAGACAGGGAAGCAAAGTTGTGTTCCTTCATAGACTGTAAAAAAACATGGATGTAGTCCTTAAAACACGTCCCTGAAGAGTTGCTGGGGACCTCCTTGCAGCTAATCCAAAAAATGGGCAATGAGACGTCAGTGACGGGTGGAGCTGAGGCTTACATTCAGCACCATGTGATCATTTTCTGTCGCTATAGTGCTAAAACCACAGACTGCATAAAACATAGATGTATCATGGTGATGGTCATACTACTACTATACATGAGATGTCTGCGCAGCAGGAACACTAGAGAGTAAACAATAAAAAAACAGAAACAGTAAAACAGTTAGAAGTTATTATCAGTTGAACAAAGTGTCATCACACTGGAAGTGCCTCATTTCATTAAACACAGTAAGATGTTCGTATGGATCACAATGACCATACAACAGAAAGAGAAGACACAGGAGTAGTGTCATTAGCTGCAAAGTCGATTAGGGCAAAAGCAGTAACATTTCATGTCATTGCGGTGGTTGCTCCATATTTGGTGTAAACTGACCCTGGATCAGTCACAGCATCATATATCCACTCATTGGCTCCCAGCAGAGGAGAGTATGATATTAAACGGGCCAATCAAATGATCAATACAGCCTTGTAGCCCCCCTCCAGCTCCATCCAATAGCAGAAGTGTCTGCCCAGTGTTAATTAGCACTGGCACATCTCTGCTCTCCTCTTGTCTCTGTGTGTCTAGCTAATTCAGCCTCTCGTTAACAACGCTTATACAGCCAATTACCATAAATCCCTGTTAGCCCGGCAATTAACAGTAACGAGGCAGCGCTGCATGTGTTTCTACTGTTGTAATTAAGCCAGTGTGTTGTTAATTAGCAAAATGTGAGTGGGAGGTTTTATGCTCGTTAGTATGGCCATTTCATTCAATTAGCACCGTCATTAACGAGGTGTCTCTGTTCTAACAAAGTTAATGCAGGGAGGAGGCGGCGACTGGGCGATTAGCCTAGACAAACATGATGAGGAGCATGGCACTGAGCCCAGGAAACGATATATGGAGGGAGTGTGTGTGTGTGTGTGTGTGTGTGTGTGTGTGTGTGTGTGTGAGCTCCAGGTGGTGTGGCAGCTTAACACACTCCCACTGTGCTGTAACATACACAAAGCGTTTAATGGCACTGACTTGTCCTGCTTGCAGACACAAACTCTGAACACTGAACACATGAAGATCCAACAATCATCATGTCGAGCAAACACAAAATCAGGACGGGCCTTTTAAGAATGCCACACTTTACAAATTATGGACAACTGATAGTGTTGGACTGATGCATACCTGTGAGTATTCTTCAGCAGCACTTGTAAATGCGCAGTGGTTGTTCAGAACAATGGAGCTCTATGACATTATGGAGGATGAATCCAGTGATAGTTCTGCTATTTTTATAAAATAGCACCAGCCTTGTCCTTAACGGACTCCAATTTAAACCCCTTCACCTCACCCTTTCTTTCCTGGTGTGAGGGAGAAACAGTGTGCCTTCACAGTGAAACAACATGGAGGACTCTGGAAGAAGACCCTCGGTATCTGTAGATATAAATGTCTCATTGTAAGGTAACAAAAACAACAATTCTTATTTTCAAGGTGATTATACACTGATGAAAATATAGTTCTGAATATTTTATTCCATTTCTACCATATTCTGTTCAGTGTAAGTAAACTTCTTCCCTGGAGTTTCTGTGCTGTCTCGTCCAGCAGGTTCTCATGGATCGTGGCTGCTGCTGTGGCTGCTGACGTCCACTACATATATTATTACTGTCATTATTGTTACCATATCTCCATTACAGTTTATAGTTAGTTAATGATTTACTGCTGCTGTGCATCTCTGTCTCTCTATCTCTATCACAGGTTCCACTGCTACTGTAATCATTCTATCATTCATTGTAATTGTACAATATGTTTGTGTTGATTGTTCTGTACATGTGACATCCATTGCATGTCTGTCCGTCCTGGAAGAGGGATCCCTCCTCTGTGGCTCTTCCTGAGCTTTCTTCCACATTTTTTCCCTGTTAAAGGGTTTTTGTGGGCAAGTTTTTCCTCACTGGAAGGACAGAGGGTGTCACTCCCTGTACAGATTGTAAAGCCCTCTGAGGAAAAATGTGTTTTGTGACTTTGGGCTATACAAATCAAATTTGATTTGATTTAATTTGAAGTGTCTGAGTTATTATTTATCATTTGGTTCAATAAAAAGTATTTGAATAGCGCTACATAGCAACATAATGAGAAATGTAAAAGCTTCTCAGATACTGAAATACAGAGTGGAAAGAAAAATGTTGTTTAATATAATGAAGTCACTTTGCAGCTTGGAAGGCAGACTGCAGATAATATCATTAAGATAATTAGAAAAACAAACTAATGACTAATAAATGATAAAACAACATTTTCTATTGAGTTCAAAGGTTTATTGTTGACATTGTTTTATATAACAGACTATCAATACTAATGAAAAGTGTCTAGTCACGACCAGGCAATCTGTTTGTTGGAAAATATAATTAGAAAATAATATAATATAATTTATTTATTCATAATTTAGTATACACTAACACGATGTTACCCCATTCCTGATCCGCACTTCTCTTCCTAATGTTTACCATCTGGAGCTTGATTGCTTTTGAACCATTCATTTTAGCGCTGCGTGCCCTCATAGCGTGACCTCATAGCCAATCATGGATGAATGTGCACTCCACGAGCATGGCTACATAGCAGGCTAATATTATTCTTCCCCATACCACTAGATAAACTAGATAAATATAATTATAGATATAGATAAATATAAATATAATAATAATAATCTTAGTAGCAGATGACAAACGTAAAAGAATAGTTTTGAGGAAGAACCATGGAGACATTTAATGAAAGGACAAACATGAAAATGCAGATTTCTGCAGTGTGGTGCTTCAATAACTGCTGAACTTTGTCTCGGAGCGTTTTCTGCTTCCTGAATCTTTTCTCCCGACTAAATTATAATGGAGACACATCATTTACTCTTCTATCTTTTTTTATGTTTTCAGCGCTCACTCACCCATTTAGTTGAAACACATGAAAGGAACGCTGAACCTCCTGCGGCGCGTAACACACCAGACTGATTAACTTTGAATGGGAATTGCTCTGACATTCAAGAGATTACCAGGAATTATGACACGACACAGCTGGGGAGAACGGTAACGTAGGCAGAGGGAGCGGGGTTGCTGCCAACATTTGGTCTGAATATAAACATTACTGCTGTAATACCTGAGGGGAACATCATCACTTAAAATATTTAACATCTGGAAGCACATATGAACAGTGTCTTGTTACCGCCAACAACGGCTGATCGCCACAAATATGTCTCTGAATTTTGGGAAAAATGCTTAACTTAAAATACATTTTAAAAAATGATCAGTATGACTGAGTATGCTTGTGGATTTTGTTGATCTTGAAGTATGAAAAATAATAAATGTAAAGGGTAAACTTATATCTGTTTTCCTACCTCGATACACTGACAAGACTGCACGTATCACCTCAGCTAAAATTTTAAGGAGACACTAAATATAACTGTCATATCATGAAATAGCAGATTTATTGACTTAAAATATTCCAGAACCAGCTTAAAAAATAAGCTCTACAATATCTGAAAGATAATCATTAATAACATGTTGAATAAACTGCCAGCCTAATTGTGTCTGACGCTCAGCTCAACAAGGAAATGTCTATGGTTCTCTAAGCATTGAAAACAAAGATAAAATGTATATAAAACTGCACTAATCAATGTCCTATGAAAAATGGATCAAATGATTACATGTAATGTGAAAACCTATAGTGACAAACCCGCAAAGTGATTCTGCAGATCAGCCCAGCTACACTAGCTGTTTATCACCTTTCAGCTCATTGTTTTGATTTTAAGAAGCATAACTCTGTTTTGGTTCACTATTACTCTTCTCATCATCTTCATTTGATTCCAGCAAAACTCCTGAACTATGGCCAGATAAATTAACAAACTATTTACAAAGTGAAGCATTTAGCAACTAATGAGCCACATTTGAATCCGGAGGCGGTGGAGACCAAAGTTTAGCTAGAGGGTGAATATTAGACTTTAATCCATCAACTCCAAATCAATGGTAATCTATACTCTGCGTCTGCTGGATGTTTAAATACACAGCTGTAAGGAAACACCTCAACTATAACGTTGAGAATACGTTAGTGTTGTGTTAACAGCTTGTTGCGCCGCCCCCAAGTGGATTACAAGAAATCAATTCAAAAGAAATCAATTAAAGCGTCTTTAAAGCTGTTGGGGTGTCCCAGTAGCTGGTAGGACAGCTGGGAGCTGGCATGTCTTCACTCTGTAACTGGTGCTTGGGGAAGTCCCTGCTATACTCAGGAGGTTACACAACATTAATTACATTTAATTATGCTACATTAATTAAATTTAATTAAGCTGCAGTAATTGAATTAAATGAATACACAAATTTGACGTGCAGTTTCCATGTATATAAGCACTCTTTACAGAACAGTAAAAATACTCACTAATAATAATGACTTGTGTTAATCATAAATAGTAAACACACTCATTCATTCTGCTCACTGCAGCTCAGCGCCCTCTGCTGGCTGTAATTAGACCTATGTCTTTCCTCTGTCCTGTATTCTTTACAAACACCAGCTGAAGACAAAGCTGCAGTTGTTTTTATTTCCATGAAGCTGTTAAGAGTCGACTCTGACTTCAGCCGACCATTTACAGACACAGAGAACCAGAGGAATGGAGGGATGGAGGGACAGCAGGCTGAAGGGCCGCTGGTGTCGATGTGACACAAGATGAACATGCTCCTCAGTGAACGGCCTCTCTTCCCCCTCTCATCTCTTTCTCTCCATTTCTTCCGTCCAAACATATTTTTCTCCTCTGCCACGTCTTTCCAACTCCACCTCTTCCTCTCTCCCACCCTACTTCTAAATTCTCCTCATCCCTCTCTCCCCTGTTTCCCCATCTCTCTTTCACTCCTTCTGATAAGAGCCTGTTCTCTTTGACATCTCAGTCTGACTCCATTACAGCTAATAGAGAGAGGCCATCTTGTCACCGACACACACGTATAGACATGCACACATATACACACACAGGGGTATCAGGGGACCCCAATGGATGCTGGGAAAATAAAATGTGTGAATGTCTACAGAGCAGAGCAACATCCGAACACTGTTCACAGTAAGCCTAACTATTTTGACATTATAACATATTTAACATTATATTTACATTTGTTCCACCTCCACCAGCTGCAACAACAATGACTGAGAATTCAGTAATGTAGCACTGACTGGGGCCATCATGCATAATCAGTTCTTTTACTTTTAATTGGTATTTAAAGCACATGTGGCTGCACATCTGTATTTTTCACTCATAGCTCAATGAATTGATTTTTTTGAGCACAGCACTGACATATTATCTCCCTATGAAGCTCTTATGTGTTAGCAAACAGTTGGCTATTGTGGCCTTCATCAGCAGACAGAGCAATGTTAGACTTCATCTGGAGTTGAGTTTGCGTCCAACAGATGGGGCTTAGGGTTAGTTTTCTTTTTGCTCTGCTTTTGGTCGCTACCAAATCCTGAGAAGAATATCCAGCTCTTGAGCTGCTAAATATCAATAATTATATATATATATATATATGAGCCTCATATTAAAGGGATGAATTATAATGTCATTAATTATTATTATTTCATTCAGCACTGACTACTTTACATGATTGCACTGTTTCTAATTGAACTCTTTCTGCAAACAAACCTGAATGAGGTTTTACTCCAAATATGAGCTAGACATTGGGAGAGCAGCTCGTGTCTTCCTCCTTGTGATGACCGGACATTTGACGTCCTGTAGAGATACACTGTCTCTCACTTGTGGTAAGGAGCTGCAGATGTTTTTCTACACAGATGATGATTTTGTTTATTCGGTTTACAAAAGTGAGAGCACCAGCCACAATGCACTGACCCAGTATGAATGTTTTTCACCCTGAAAGGACTGCAGCCCTCACATGTGAAAATAGAAGTGTAAATATCGACTCTGAGCAGCTTCAAACTAATACAAATATCAGTATCAGTCTTTTGAAACACACTGTGACTGTAGGAGAATGTCTTACATCGTAGGTCGAATTCTTTCAAGACATATATGCTACACACACACAGTGATGTGACCAGTAACCCCCCCCCCACCCCCCTTCAGTGTTTGCCATGACAGGGTGATTACAAATGGAGAACGGGGGCTAGAGCGGTCAAATGGTTCAACAATAGAGTGTGTGTGTTTGTGTTGTTATGTTATGTGTGTCTGTTTCACCTAGTGTGTGTGCGTGCGCGTGTGTGTGTCGCGGTGTGTATCAGTGTATTGGCTGCTGATAAATGGCTGCCTCTTTAGGGAACTTATCTCTTTAAGTGTTGCCGCGGTGAGGGATGACATCATTTGGATCCCCCGGCTAACTGGCTGCCATGACGACACCTCACCAACCTATCCATTTACCAGATGGCCCGATAGTGTCTGCACACGCACGCACACACACACACACACACACACATACACACACACAGGTAATAGGAGGCCATGTGGAAATTACAGCCAGAGACTGTGGCAGCTCCTAGCACTGATACACACACTGTTGTGATAGGGAGACACACACACACACACACACACACACACACACACACACACACTGATAATATACACCCAGTTGCAGATGTCTTACAAACACACACACTAAAGCACATAGCCCCGCCCCCCCTCACTGCTCTTATCACAGCTTAACAGAGAAAAAAGCATTGAGGAGGAAAAATTAAGTATTGATCAAATTAGCAGTTTTTAAAGCATCCCTCATGAACGTCTGTGTGTGTGTGTGTGTGTGTGTGTGTGTGTGTGTGTGTGTGTGTGTGTGTGGATGGTGATGGGAGGGATTTAATGAAGCCATCACATGGCAAACAAAATGGAAAGGCCAGAAGAACGCTTGACCTGCAACGCACACACAATGGAGATACATTTACATATCCAATACGATGAAAAACAAGATATACACACACACACACACCAGGTGACAAAGGCACCTCAGTATATCACTGAGTGCTTCTTTAACATCACACCGACAGATACAGACCAGAGCAGCACAAGCAGAGGGGACACCGCTCTGTGTTTGGGTGGAGAACAGTAATAATAACAGTACCAGTGGAGCTGGAGGTCTTCCTGTCCGTGCTGGCCGTGTGGATTGGTGGTGTCGGGTCGATAAGTCTTCATTTGGCTGCTAATTGGCCCTGTCTGCATGAGAACTGCACAAGAACACTGACCGCTAGAGGCTGTCAAACACAGCACAGAGCTGATCAATAGTTCACTGGATGTTTCTGAGAAAGAAAAAAAAAACTTAATAGTAGAATAATGGGAGAGCTCGTTTTCTATCGGAGAGATGGACTGATGACGCTCTCATGGACTCCAGTCAAACTCAAGTCTGATGACTTTCAGCTCAACAAAATCAAGAAAGGTTTACAACTTGGACTTTTTCACCAATGACTTGCGACCTCACTTGGACTTGATATGTTCCCCCAAACCCAACGATTTATATAATGTTATTATACACATCAATTATGCTGAATCAGCTAACACTTTGCATACCCAGCGAGTCAAAGTCATTTTAAAGATGTGCTTTGTTTGATCAAATCGTAAAGCATTCCAGTAACATTGAGAGAGAGAATGAAGAATGTTATGTTGCTGAGTGTCAGTTGGAAAAATGACACCTATGTAAATATAGTAGTAAATGCTTTTGTTTGCATACAACATCTTTGTAGTCAACAAAAAAATGAATTTCAGTATGCAAAACGTGGAAAGAGCTGCTAATATTAACGTTTTTAGCTAATGCTTAGGTAATGTTAGCTTAACAATGAAATAACTTTAAACTAACAGCAATCCACTGTGTCCACTGCAGAGCTGCCCTCAGTCATTATAGGACTTACTATTTAGTTATGAAAGCATAAACCTAAAAAAGACCATAATATGACTTCTTTAATATATTATTACTCTGCTGTCTGTAAAGACCACAGTACTTGCTCATTTTAAATGAATGTCAGTTTACACGCCACATGTTTACATTTCATATACTGTATGTCGCCATGCAAGCCATTTGTCTAAGATTCATGATTGTTCTCTGACTGGCAGAGACACAACATCACTGAAACACTATGGAGGGATATTTTTAGTGCAGAATTGTTTCACAAGTTACGAAGATACAATGTATAAATCCACACATTATAGGGGACTGTCAGTTCGTCCATCTTTCACACTATAGTTCAGGATTTATTCTTTTGTTTTTTCTTCTTTTATCATGGAGAGAGGGCTAATAGTTCCACTGATTCAGTATAACATTCCAAAACAATCAACAAAATCTTGTTAAACTCTTAATCTCTAAATAATAACATTTAAATGTCTACATTTCTTTTATTGATAATAAAGTGTGTTTTTAACACACATGCCTTCCATTTATGCCTAAACAAACACCTCAGTTGCTCTCATAATGCTTCCTAATTCCTTCCCTGCAGGTGACATCCCATAGAGGAGAGTTGTTCACATTCACAGTTAGTGATGGGGGGGGCTCTGCACTATCCCAGTGACAATTACTCATTTTTAAAATAAGTGCTTTGTCCCTTTAGAGCTCTCTGGACTGAGCTAATAGTTGCTATCAGTGACAGAATAAGTCAAACAATTGCTGCTGGTAATGATGAGCTATATGTTCAGCCTCTCTGGACCTCACGCTGAATATTCAGACTGGAAACAATACAAACACACACTGACCCGGCTGACCTCACACGCAAGCCCTGGTACGCACACACAGACGCTAACACACACGCACATGCGTACACACACACAAGGGGAAACTTATTAGGTTATTATCTTTCCGCCCCATAAAATAGGAATAACTTAAAGCGCCGCCGCAATTAATAACCCAACTATAAATCTGAATATTCCCCATGAATATTATTCTATATTACTCACACACACATTCACACACACACACACAGTGATCAGCAGGGTGTATGGGAGCAGGGAGAATGATAAAGCCATCAGAGAACGTTCTGGATGAAGTGAGCCAAACGTGAATGTGTCTATCAGAGCATGTGAGTGTGTGTATGCGTGTGTGTGTGTCTGTGTACGTCCCATCAGAGTGTGTTCTGCATGGTAGCTTTATGCATCAACACACCGATGCATTCTCCATCTCCATGTCGAGGGGCCGTTCCCAGTCATATGTGGATGCACTGGTTAAATCAATGCTCTACCCAGTAACCTCTAACACACTCTAACACACGCACACACATACGCACATGCACTTCTGTTATCTGCTGTGACCTTGCTGCCCATTACCAGAACGACACACACACACAGACACACACACAGATACTCTTCGTAATGTTCAGGAATGAGTTTGATTGACATCACTGCTCTGGACTTCTGAAGGATCTTGCTCTTTGTTCTTTGTGTTGATCTGTTGAACAGATTTTGATGTTTGAGACAGTGACAGTCCACTTAGTGACCTGAGTGCTCCAGAAAAAGTCTGATTTGTTATTATTATTATTAGGGATTTATTTAAATGAAAACAGCATTGTTAAATTAAACCATTTATAAATGGACAATATTTGGATTTTTGGAATATTAAAGGCAATGATCAATGTAATATGCTGTGAAGAACCACAGCCATTATCATTGTAGCTGTGTTTACATACTGGAAAAAAGTACAATTACAGCATAGTTAGATCAGAAACACTCTGAAGTTCTGTCATTTCCAATTTATAATATAAATTACTGTAACTGTAATTGCACACACTGTAAATGTTTTGTCCATCAGTTGTAGCCTGCAGAGAATTTTTAACATGTGTTGAACCTCCAACTCCATTATTCTTGAAAGGTATCTGCCGTTAATGTGGCTGACTATAGGCTCAGAGGTGCACTGACTGACTCATAGTGTTGTTTGTAACGGGGCATTGGTCAGTCCACTTTAGCCAAGCTCAAATAACGTCTACTGTAACACCACTGCATTAGTAGATATGAAAAAAAAACCCAAAATGATTCTTATTATCTGATCTGACACACTGGACCTTTAAGTAACACTTTATTTTCAGATCTGTTTTAGAAATGATTTAATTCGATCCTGTTAGAATTTTACCAAATAATATTTAGCTTAATTAAGCTACTGAAAATCAATGAATCACTAAATGTATAGAAATGCATATGAAATGGTGGCACGGTGGTGCAGTGGTTAACACTATTGCCTCACAGCAAGAAGGCTCCTGAAGGCTCTCTCCAGGTACTCTGGATTCCTCCCTCAGTCTAAAAACACGCACTCAACTGTACAGGTTAATTGGTGACTCTAGTAAGTACGTAGGTGTGAATGTGAGTGCGAATGGTTGTTTGTCTCTATGTGTCCTGTGATGAACTGGGTGTAGCCCGCCTCTCAGTGTCAGCTGGGATAGGCTCCAGCCCCACCATGACCCTGATGAGGATGATGTATATGAAATACACAGTGAGTGGGATAAGTGGGGAGGGGGCCAGTCAGGGCTGGACTGGAGATCTGGTCATGACTTCAGATCAGCTTTAAAGTTATTATTAAATTAAGAAACAGCCTTTTTTTTCACTTGGCCCTAGTGGTGTTTATTTTCCCTTTTATTTTTCCATCTTTTGATATACTGTATCTGTCTCTATCATTTCCACCACATACTGCTCACAACAAATATGTTTCCTGTGATTTGGGTCAAGTGGCCAGTTAAGTTCACTGACATTTTCTTTACAGCCTCACAGCTATCTGCTCGTCCACACTTATCCACCTCTAACCTTTACTAGATGTTAGATTCAGATGTGCCAAGCATGCTATCATTCTCTCTCATTATCTCTCTCTCACACACACACAATGCTGACAAAGTGGGGTCAGGACCACTGATTACACCCCCAGTTTATATGTTATTCTTTGTCCAGACATCCCTTGTTCTCTTCCTTCCTTACATCTTTCTCTATATGTCCGTGTGTCTTTGTCGCTTTCTTTCCTCTCTGATCTATGTCCTACAGCTCAATCTTTTAACTCCAACACCAACATTCTCCCTTCCAGCCTGGCTTCAATTCCCCCTAAACAGATACCATCAGTGGAGAGGAGAAGGCTTGGTTTCTGGACATTTCACACACACACACCAACACACACGCATGCACATCATAGCCACTCAGTGGGTTGACAGATGTGCTAGGACAATAAAACAGTTTGTAATAGAGGTAATATGATTTAAAATACTATCTATTAGCCTGGATAGGCCTGTCAAGTCTGTGTATGTGTGTGTAGGAGATAAAACAATGAAGATGGCAGAGAGAATATAGGGCCGCACATCTAAATCACAGTACACACACACACGCACAGTACAATTCATCCCATTAGACAACACAGATCTAACCCTCAAACCAATCCTGTGAATACAGTTTATACAGTGCCAGTAAGATCCATATGTCACACTCCCGATAAGAGAGAATATAGTGAGCGGTGAGAGACCTGTAATACATATCTCATAATAATAATAATGTTAGCGTAGAATGCACACTGCACTCAAAGTTCAAATGCACTGAAAAACTTTGAGCAGGAGACGTGATTGATTCTCATTCACATAAGCAGCATATAGAAACATGCACACATTCATTGATTACAATGATCTGCTGTAAAGCTCACATCGCTTCATGTTCAGTCCATTCAGCAACAGTGCTGACAGATGACACATCTAGAAATATTATTTTCTTATTGTCAATAGATTGCATGAAAACCAAAACCAACAATGACTGATCCAAGCCCAAAGATTTTATAGCTTTGTGCCAGACAGTTGTAATGCTGTCCAAACACTATAACCAAGGCACGCCAACTATAGGCTGAACTTAGCATGCTAACTTTTGATAATTAGCATTAAACACAAGCTGAGGCTGAATGTGTGAAATGTTTACCTGATGATGGCGCTACATACAGAAGACCCGAAAGATAAGTGCTTTTTATGTTTGTGTTTTTTACCACAGTTTCACTTCTGTAGTGAACGTGACATGAGGAAGTCAAGAGCCTCCTGTGGCCAAAATAAGTATTACAACAACAAACATATTTCTACAGATGAAAAACCAAATAAATGGATTTTTTCAATTGGTAGAACATAACATCACCATGTCAGTATATCCAGTCAATGTCCATCCGTCCATCCATCCATCCATCCATCCATCCATCCATTTTCTTCTTCTTATCTGGGGCCATGGTGGCAGCGGGTTTAGCAGATGTCCCTCTTTCCAGCCACATTCCAACACACAACAACTATGTCCAACACATTCCAGCTCCTCCTGGGGAATCTATAGCCTTCCCAGGCTATAGATGTGCTATGTAGTCCTGAGTTCTGGGTCTGCCCTGAAGGTATACTACAAGTTGGAATTGTCCAGAACACCTCCAAAGGCCACCTCCATCCAGGAGGCATCCCAGTCAGATGCCCTAACCACCTCAGCTGGCTCCCTTTTTGACACGGAGGAGCAGCAGCTCTACTCCTAGCTCTGTTCGTATGTCCCAGCTCCTTATCCCATCTCTAAGGCTGAGCCCAGCTACCTGGAAGATAAAGCTCATTTTGGACCCTTGTATCCACAGTCTCATTCTTTCAGTCACTACCCAATGCTCATGATCATAGGTGAGAGTTGGACCATAGATGGAATGGAAAATCAAGAGCTTTGCTTTCCGGTTCAGCTCCCTCTGAACGACACCAGTCCACCACAGCGTCCTAAGTACTACAGACGCCGCACCAACTCGCCAGTCCATCTCACGCTCAATTTTCCCATCACTCATGAACAAGACCCACATACTTGAACTCCTTTGTTTGGGGGAGAAACTCACTACCAAGCCAAAGGGGGGATTCCATGATTTTCCAGTGACTGCTTCACAGGATAAGTAACAACTTGATGATATCATGATGATTCATTCTCTGAAGATAAACACAAATTTCACGGTAATCCATCCAGTAGCTTTAAAAAACAGTTTTAGTCTGAACCAACATGGTGGACTGACTGACCAGTCAAACCATAGAACAGTAAAGTACCACATCATGGCCACTTGTACATAAGAAACAACATCTAAGAAACAGATTACTGATATTGTCTGGCCACACTGGGAGATGATGAATGATGATAATGAATCCTTTGACTTTAAAATCTTCACAACTTCAATACTAATGCAACAATAACACTACTGCTAGGACAAGTGTAACACTGGTTACTCTTTGCGTTAACTACTGACTGGATTCTGACTATATTAGATCTATTGAGGCCAGAGCAGCACATGCACATGGAGACAGATTCTTCTGTTTAGCTTGGTAATGCGTCGCCTCTTACATATTCCCATTAACCATCACTAACATTATAGGCAAGGTGCAAAATATTATGTAGTTCCTGGTCTGAACTTATAATACATATATATATAGGAAAAGAAAATGTGTGTAAATGAGTGCTTTATTATTAATATCAGCATTTCTAAGCATGTTTTCTCCTAATTGCTTTACTTACAGGAGCAGATCTAAAATCTGTGATGATAACTAACCATCCCATTAAGAAATAACTGAGAATGCTCTGGCAATTTTGCCCTGACCCGAGCGCTCACATTCTCAGCACAGATAAGACAGAAAATGGTGCTATAGTCTGAGGTAGCCAACTGGTGAGTAAAAGGGGAAAAATACAGAGCCATAAGCATCAGCCACTCAGATAGCCTTTAGATGGAGTAAAAACCTCTAGGCAAGCCGGGAAGATAGAAGACATATCAACATGGACAGAGAAAATAAAGGAGCTGTGGAAAAACAGAGCAGTGTTTGCAGAATCCAATTGAGCTGACACTTTTTCAGCCACATACCATTTTCTGTTGTTTACGGCTTTATGAGTGGCTGACCCCAGTGTGTCTGTGTTTTCGTGGGTGTGGGCGTATGGTTGAGTGGCTGACCTGTGTGTGTTTGCGTGTGTGTGCGTGTGATTGAGGTTGATAGATGTTGACAGCTGCGGAGAATCACTTTCCTGTTGGTAAAACACCATATTGACCCTGTAGCCCCACCGCAGGCAGAGGTTAGCTGCGCTGAAGCCCGCCAGGCAGAGTGGGAATGACATCCAGCTGAGGGCTGAGGGCTGCGCTTGAACCCACAGCATTACACTGACCCGCAGAGCACCCTGGACACACACCAACACACACCTCCCACCCAAAATCTCCACATTCACCAGGGTTAGACAATATGTGGGGCTAATATGGAAGACTTTCAGATGACACACCCTGTGGCAGCCATATTGGAGGTCTATGCTTCAGGTCAGGCAATAATACATGGAGTGTATTACCTGAACTAACCTGTGCAAACAACAAGTGAAAAGACATGATCAAAGCAATATTATAAAGCTGAAAATATGACAGTGATAACATAAAGTTCTATTGTGTTTGTGTATTTATTTAAGGGCTGTCAAATCATCATGTTAATTTCCACTGATGCAATTGATTTATATTAATTAATCACACAGCCTATGATTAATTACATGCATTTAGATTACAATAGAAAAATATCTAGATCTTTAGTTGAAAAATGCTTTTGTCGTGGCACCGACTTTCATTTGGATTCTTTTAAACATTTCAGTGTTAATTTAACATCCTGCATGACGTTGTCCAGGCTGTTTCAAAAGTGCAGTGTGAAAATGAACCAAATCAAATGAAGGGGTGAAATTTTTCGTCATTCCCCGCCCCCCTGATCTATCCTGGTGTGAAAGCTACATAACATTACACATCACAAATTACATTATGATCTAACCCAATGTGGATGTAAAACATTCATTTGCACAGCTTTAACATCTAAATTTGACTTTTCACAATCTAATGTTGGACTAAGACAGGTCAAACCAATAGCAAGCTAACTGTAAGGTAGTCACATGTTTGAGTATTTCTAACGCATTAGGAAGGCATTTCTCTGGAATTTGTTTAACGGCTGTTTAAATTCAGGCAGGACTAACACATGAGGAGGTTCCTCTGTCATCTAACTCATCGTTTCTCAAATCATTTCAACCACTGTGAATTACAGAATGTTAGTCTGTGATTTGTCATTTGGATCCTTTTTGTTGGTGTTGGTGTCAGTTCACAGCAGGACACGCAGCTCTTCCCATGGATGAGAACAACAACAACAAAAACCTGTGGATGAGGTTATCAATGGGATAAAGGTGAAGAAATGACTCATCCATGTCCTTTGGACAGGATTAAAGTCACAGGGAAACACCAAACCTCCCCAAGAGACACAAATCCAGTCACAAAGGAACTTAAATATTGTTTTTTGGAGGGCTGTTTTCAGTGACTGGAGGTGTTTACCATATTACAGTACACATGCGGCGTCCTGATATAGTTAATCAATGGATAATGTGAAGACAACTCCATTATTTTAATATCATAGAATACATGCTATATCCACTTTAGCTTAAGTTAGGCTGTGTTTAAATTAACAGCAATCCCTATAGCTTAGTTTTAATTGCTTAATTAGCTCATCACTGTGTCATTTGCTGTCTTTCCTGAGAAACAGAGTCTTACCAGTTTCCAGACTGGTTGCTGACAAATCAAGAGCTGCTTGTGAGGGCCCTCTGAGGCAGACCCAGCACCTCTGTGGTAATGAAAGCTGCACTGGCAGGTCCCGGGTCTCATGCATGTATGTAACCCTGCGTCCCCCAGAGTGCTGCTGGAAATAACTATTTGTTGTTCACCTGTGTCAGGGTTAGAACACATCAAGGTGTCACCTGGTGTGGCCTGGAGTGAAACAGCCAGCCCGGCTGCTGTGGGGCCACTTTAATTCATGTTGCTGTTAGGTTGTGTTTGGCCGCCCTGACTTAATAACAAGGTTGGTCAGCCAGCAGGACCCTGCTGTCCTCCATGTTTCTGTCTCACAGAGCCCAAGGCTGGGCTGAGCCGCTGGTCGCTTGTGTGTGTCCCCCTTTTCAAGGTGGCTAATATAGCACTCATTGGCCGTTGGTGATGGTGTGTGTGAGTGTGTGTGTGTGTGTGTGTGTGCGCGCGACAGTGAATAAAGTGTGTAGGTGAGGGGTTATTCACCTAGAGATGCAGGATGTAATTTAAAACAACTAGAGCAAATCCTCTCTCTCTCTCTCTCTCTCTCTCTCTCTCTCTCTCTCTCTCTCTCTTTCTCTTTATTACACAGACTAGCAGGCATCTGATTGGTGGAGATTACTAAAACATCCTGCCTGTCTCAGCAGCGCCCTGCCAACCCTCTGACAGGACAGGACGTGTGTGTGTGTGTGTGTGTGTGTGGTTGGGGTCAGTCATGCCCCATCACCCAAAGTGACCACAGGGAGTATGTCCTTTAACCACTCTCTCTCCTCCACTCTTTCCTCCATCTCCATCACTCTTACCTCTTCTCCTCTCTGACTTGTCTCGCCCTCGATGGTCTCATCTTCTGTTCTCTCTCTCACAGCTGATCATGACCAGGCTTGATCCACAGCACATGGAGTCTGCATGCTTAGTGTGTTCCAAAAGAATGCTTCAAATCCCTTCTTTACGTGACTGTCTAAGTTGGTCCACTACAGTTAGCAACAGGCCAGCATTGAAGATGTGTCATGATGTTGATGTTGTTCTAACCCTGACCCTCAGCTAAGTGGCTGAAATGTCATGACATTTCTTTGGTGACCTGTTCTTAAGTGCTGCAATCAGAAGACTAAACGTCCTTTCCATTGGAATTGTCAACATCTAATGAGCTCATTTGTTCAATTAAATTTTGCAGTGCTCATCATGACTTCTTCCATTTGGGGCACTACATCATTCAGTCATCTTGTGTTACCATCAGAACAACATGTATTCATCCACAATGCATCCATAAACATAACAGTTCTGTGGCTTGTTCTGGTCATGCCATTAATTGCTTCTTTCAGTATCTTCAACTTTTTGTTTTTTCTGCCTTCCAGAGGTTATGATTGTATGAACTTTCATGCTGTACAACCTTTATGCCAAGTGGCAAGAATGTGGACACCTAACTGTTACACCCATATCTGAGAGTTCTGATGTCATTCTAAAACCACAGGCTTCAATAGTCCAACACTGATGTTGGCTGAAATGGTCTGAACAAAGGTCTTGGATAGGGTGGAGATTATGGAGGTTTCCTGTTTGTATAGTTTTCATTGGACAGTGCTCCAGATGTTTCCTGATTTACAGATTTACACGATACAAAAAACTTTTTTTCGTGATGCCAAACAGAACCATCCAAGTTCAGACAGCCCCTTGAGGCTGGTTACAGTCTCCATAAGTCCCCATGTTCAAATGTCCAACTTCACAGCAGAAATAAACATGTTTACAGCCTGGTACAAAAAACTGTTTTGGTCTCTGTAGCTAATTTCCCCGTTCATGACAACTGTACTGAGGGTGAATTTATATACAACTCACCTGCTCACATTATATGAAGACTTAGTTAAGTTATGCAAAATTAATCTCAACAGCTCCTCCATAAACCTATGGCTGACAACTAGCTAGTAGTTACTAAGACATTTACTAATAATGCAACCCAGTCCTTTTCTGTAGTGCCATCATGAGGACATCACTACATTGTTAGCTTCATCACTGGTAAGTCTCTAAAACCAGCTGAATGTTCCACCCATTAATCTTGTGTAGTGCAGAACCAAGAGCTTCAGACTTTTAGTTAAAGCTTTAATGTGAATTCAATGTTGTAGTTAAACTCGGATCCATTGTTGGTTCAAAAATCTCCTCTCCTCTCCTCTCCTCTCCTCTCCTCTCCTCTCCTTCTGTCCTCTCCTCTCCTCCATTAGAGTTGACCCCTACATAAAACACCAGTCTGTAATGACAGACTAAACTAATGCCATTCATCATCCGCTTGGCTTTGACACTGCTCTAACCTCGTCGTTTTTTCACACACTCACACACACGCACATACACCAAGCCAAACCTAGTGGGTTGAAACACTGAACACGCACCAACAAAGAGAAACACATATATGGTACATACATACATACACACACACAGCAGTCCCCCCAAAGACACAGGTCTCCCCACAGAGCAGAGCAGCAAAGTGGAACTCCAGGAAAATAGCAGTGTGTGTGTGTGTGTAAGAGAGAAACATGAGTCTGATTGCTATAAAAGTCACTGGCCACCCTGCTGTCTCCTCAGGCTCTGTACTTCTCTACTTTATTAAACCTCATTGGCTTCTCTACAGTTTTAGAGGATTGTGGCTGAAAAGCTGCTGTTCGAGTCCCAGGCCCGGCTGGAAACAGTACGTACATCTTCATTTTCTCATGAACTACGCAAGACTACATGCAGACTTGACTTTGTGGCCTTCACGTCACCACAGTTCATTTCTCCCTATGAGCTATTGACTGGCCGTCTATTGATCTCCACACAATGTATCTCACAAATCATCTGTCTGTCGATCAATAGAGAAATCTCCCGGAAAATTCATATTGAGAAGCCGTGCGTGCTCGCCGCTCGCCTGCTGAATGGGAGATATTGAATGTTTAGTTGATTAATCGGGCTAGTTTAAATTTGGCCGTGGCTAGCTCTATTAAAACAGTGGCCGGTGTAAATCAAGATGCTGCCATTTGTGATTGAAATGAGCTGAGCTCTGCACACACAGACGCTGAGGATAAATCAGTGGTTGGGTTTTTCTATTTTCATTGGCAGTAATAACCAGTAATAACTGGATGGAAATCTGGCAAAGCCAAGGTCTTTGTTGTGATGGATAATTCGCATTTGATAGAGCGAATATGATATGAATATCTGCTCATTTACTGTATTTATATTAAAGTTAGATACTTTTTACTCTGACACCCTATTTATAAGCAGTATGCAAACATTTCATAAGCTGTTTATAACATCCTATAACGTAGAATGTATATAGAGACAATATTGTCGAGATATCAGAAAGAGGACGTGGTCCAGTAAATGCTGTCCAGCTCTGATTTGATGGATATTACGCTGTTTGACAGATCACGTATTTATTGAACTGATCAATACAACACAAATTGTCTATGGGGCACCCTTAACCTCAATTGATTCTAAACAGACAGTTTGAAAGGATTCCACTAGTGTGTGTTTTGATCTAAGTTTGTTTCAACATAAAGATGTTTGGCAGATATCTGTTCAGCATAACTTGAAGCTGGGCTGGTCACTCACTCGTTCATTTGTTATTGTAATGTGAACTTTGTGAGAACAATGACAATTTTCTGTCACTCCCCTTGTAGTAAATTCAAATGGTATTGTCATAGTTACGTTACAGCTTTAGATGCTAAGTTTTAAACCAAGCAAGAAACAAATTGTCTGTGAAGGTTCTCAGTCATCTGGTTCATCTTTCTTAGAGAAAGGTTAAATCAACTGGGCTCGGCTGCCCCAGATTTCAACCTTCTCTAAGTCAAGACGGAAGTGCCAAAAACTGCAGTTCAGGCGTGTTAGCATGCTAGCACACAAAGTACAGCTGAGCCTGATGGAAATGTGACTGCTTTAGCAGTTTAGTTCAGTTTAGTTTCATTTAGGTTTGGATCTGATGATGATGCTAGATGAAAAGTCAGAGCATCACCAAAGGTATAACAATTTATCTTCTATAAACCATGAATGTGTGCATCAAAGTTCATGAAAATCTATCTAATACCTGTAGAGATATTTCGCTCAGTACCACAGCTCACTAAAGACATTATGATAGACAATCTGGTAATAACTGTGAGTGTATAGCTGAACATACAGCCTGTTTTCCAAGCTTGCACTACCATAATGAGACAAATAATGCCACACCTGTGTGAGAGAGCAGTTAGCTTGTGTTGCTAGTTTAATTCTGTTAGCTTGCTAGTTTAGCTAGGTGTGCAGGCCTGAAGACCCGTTTTTGGGTCAAAACGTTGCCGTAGCACACCTGTTTTATTTGTAAATTTTTTTAATTTTATTTTATTTTATTTTTTGTTCTTTGGTAAAAAATATTTTTTTTCTTTTTGGAAATTTTGGAAGTCTTTTTGGAAGTTCATTTTTGTTCAATTGGACTTTTTTCGGTTCCTTACCTTTTTTGGAGGCTAAGGATGGAGGGCTGGACAACCGTCCAGTACGGGAGACGTCGTCGCCCGAAACCAGCTTTCCGGAACTGGGGATGCGGGAGGCCTGCCGGGTGGGGAGCCAGCGCACCCTCCCTCCGGTACCGGAGGGAGTAGAAAGAAGACATTTTAGGAACACTGACAGTGGATGACTGAATGCAGAATCATCTCATATCAACATTTCTTTCTGTGGACAGGGTTTAGAAGAAGCTTTAAAAGATGAGGATGAGTGATTTGTCTCATTTGAACTTCCTTCAACTTCATGAAGCACAGTATGCAGTGTTGTCAAATACATTTGTTAAATACACACTTGCGTTATGAGTTTTTCTACATAGATACTGCTGGCGGAAACTGTTCTAAACCTCAGATACGTGACTATCAAAGTGTGTTTGCATACATCCCATTGGAAAACATAAATGCATTGTTTCCATGTAAACCAAACCCTGGCACTTTGACTCTGATTAACAACCCCCTCTCTGACCTTTATTACAAGACAATGGCAAAGCACTATGACCCACACACACATACACACACTCAACAAAGACACAGAGCAGGTATGTGTCAGTGAAGGGCATGAGGCTGTTTTTTTTTTTTTAATTTGTAGAAGAGATAACATGATGTTATCAGGACAGAGAGATGACAGACTGACTGACAGGCAGAGACAGACGGAGGAAGACACCGCAAAATGTGGAGAGACAGAAAGATACAGACAAGATGTCCAGATGATATTAATATTTTCATTCCTTTTCTTTGTTTAAGTTACAATCTGTGTTTCTGTTCACGTGGCGGTGATTCAGGAGACTGCATACAAGCCAGTGCTGATTTACTCTTACTCTTACTTTAATTTATATTTCTTATAATTGATTTTTTGTTGGGGATAGTACATGTATCAAAGTACATTTTCAATTCTGATACAGAACAAGGTTTCTGCAAACTATTTCTGATGTGTGCATGCATGCTCGTGAAGGACACTGGTATCAGCAGAGAGGCAGGGTTGATGATGTTTAAAGGCAGAAACAGTAGAGACGATGACCTGATGAGAGATGGACAGATAAGTGGACAGATAGATGGAGGCAGAGACAGAGAGAGGGATAGGCTGAGAGGATTAGAGGAGCAGAGGTGGTGCTCTGTAGCACTGGGACATGATACACTACAAACACACACATACATGCTTTGTATAGTGAGTTACAGCGGGTTGAGGGCAGGCTGATGTGAGACAACATCACAAGAATTACAGCAGATTTACAGCGAAGGATACTGTTTTCCTGTGACGTGGTGTGCCCACAGTGAAGGGCACACTGCATGAGCGAGTCAGTTTTTATCATTGGGTGAGCAGTTCTTAATGGTGCAGCTGTCAAGCAACAATCACCGCAGCTAAAAGTTAAAGCTAGAGCACAAAAATTTAAAGCTTCTGAGCACACTGGCTGCAAAAACACTGACACCGACTTCAGTCAATGCATACTGTAAATTCTCATTTGAAAGGACAAACACAGAAGTTTCCAGGATATTTGAACTATGTTGCAGTTTCATGTTATGCTCACCAGTTTCATTTAAATGCATTATTTCCACTGACTTGTGCTGTAACTTAACAGTTTTTCATTGCATCAAGCAAAGTGTGGCATACTGCTTGGTTACAGATGTCTACACCATTGCTACAGCTACAGATAAACAGACTTAAACAGACTAGAGTTTGTTTCCTCTGATAGTCCGGTTTGTTTCGGCAGGTGTGAAAGCTCATCCGAACTCTGGTGCGGACCAACCAAGTGAACTCTGGTCCGCTTGAAAACATGGGTCTCTGTCCGCTTGAAGTGTACTCCCGTGTGGTTCACGGTGTGGAAAGCAAACAGACAAAAATGAGCTGGATTTTGTTCTTCCTGTTGCTTCTTTTCTTCCTAGTGCAGTCTGAAAGTGAACCAAACCAAATGAAGGTGTGACATTTTTCTGCATTCCCCACCCAACCAAACCGAGTCCTGGTGTCAAAGCAAGTGAAGTGAAGGCTATCACAAAGGTTAGCTTCAGTGATGAAGCTGCTCAGTGTGTTTAACTGTCTGTGTTTTCAGTTGAGCAGCCACACAGTGTGAACTGTCGAGAGAGAAATAACCGAACAGATAGCTGATAAATACAGTATGTGCCCTGACTAAATCAATGTGAGTGAGGGGGTTAAATAATGAGAATGAGAGTTCAATACATTTATTTGTGTGATCAGCTGGTTAGTGGTTAAATATAAGTCCATCCAGTTTTATTGGACTAAATGGATCAAATTCTGATAATGCAAAGTTTCTGAAACATTGGCATTTTTGTTTGTTTGTTTTGTATTGTTTGCACATGAATATGGAGGAGGAATCTGTCCCTTAAAGTCTGACAAAATTGGGGCCCCCCCAATACCGTCTTGCGTAGTGCCCCCAGACAGCTAGAAAGAGCCCTGATATGGAGCGTGCCCACTGGGGAGTTGGTAAAGTCTGGTGGATGTTGATGACATAATAACTGGTGTGATGAAAGTTAACCTTGTTAGAATATATGAAAATAGCAGACTTCAGAGCAGACAGGTCTGAGGTGTTTATGGTCCGCCTGGCTTTCCATAGCAACACAGAGAGGAGGAGGCTGGCTGCTGTGAGTTCTGTTAATGACCACAGGATTTATTCAATAAACCGTGTGCTTCTTAATTAATGCTCTAATTAGACTTCCTTCCTCTCCCTGCCACCCAACCACACTCTCACACACAGTCTCTCTCTCTCACACACACACATACACATGCGATGCAAGTGAGGTGGTGACCTTGTGATAACCTGTGTGTTCATCGTTCAATGACCATACCCCTGCGCTCACACACATGCACCATGTAAGCATGCGCACAAACACTCCGGAGGAAGAACACACTCTCTCACACACACACCTCAGCCATTAGCATCCACGCTGCTGCTGTGCCTCCCCCTGACAGCTGGATATTACCCACAAAGACTCCGATTGAATATATTCATCAGTGGTCCGACCCACCTTAATGGCTGCTGAGAATTAATTAAGAGAGAGAGAGAGAGAGAGAGAGAGAGAGAGAGAGATGTAACAGGAAACAGAAGCCCATTCAGAGGCATACATGTAATAAATAAGCATGTTTAACTTTTACAGGACCCATCAAAAGAAGGGGAGACTGTGGAATCGCGCGTGTGTGTGTGTGTGTGTGTGTGTGTGTGTGTGTGTTACGTCCCTAACAAATAGAGAACAGGTTTGGTGAGCTGTGTACCTGTCAGGTGTATATACTACTTTGGTGAATAAATAATTTATATTTAATGCTGGAAAGGCTCTACTCAGTGATGAAAACTGTGAGCTTGTCTCATTAGTCAGATACAACTTGATCTCTCTGTGAACTGTGTGTAAAGTGTGTGTAAAGGCAAATTCCGAGATTTCCTTCAAAACACATTAAATATGTTGAAAATAGTTGCTGAAATCATGTGAACAGACTTTGAACGATATATTACTGGAATGTGGAGTTAGAGGTTCAAACAGTTTTTCTCCAGTTTTTAGTGCAGGATTTTGTGGGCGGTCCTTAAAGGGTGGCTCGATGACACGCTGAGGCCACCCTGAGCATACCCCTGCACCCCTAGCAGAGATAGAGATGAATTCATCTCACTCAGAGTTTCAAAGTTACTCATGTCATTTTCTGAACTCATCTGACATGTTTCAGTCACTTCAAAATGGCTGCTTGACTGCTCCCATGGGGGGTGGGTGTGGCTTCAGCACATCCAGAGGACACGCCCCCACAGTCCTGGAGATGAGAATTCATTTTTACCTGCTTTTAACCTAACTTCATAAACCTGTCAATATGTTTAATCATTCAAACTTGGCTGGGTGGTTAATAACACTTCTTTGGTCTGACAAACTCAGAACATGTATTTATTCAGACTTTAAAGGTCCACTGTGTCAAATTTAGGGTGCTCTATTTAAAAGTATTGTGGAAATGGGATCCAATATTCATAACTCTGTTTTCATTAGTGTATAATCACCTGATAATAAGAATCATTATGTTTTTATTACCTTACAATGAGACTTTCATATCTCTTCCACAGAGTCCTCCATGTTAAGCAACAATATTTCTACAGTAGCCCAGAATGGACAAACTTTATTGCTTTATGGCCATCGTAGTTTCTTCTTTACACTCAGAAATAGAGGGTGAGGTGACATGGTGATTCGTGATATGAATTGGGCCAATCTTAGTAATGAGCCCACAGTGAATTATCATAACCCTGCAGTTCACATTAGCTCTGTGGAGCAGTTTAAAGGGTTTCAGCTCATTGTTTTGGTTTTACGGCTGATAATTGTATTGTCTTCAATTAGCCTCACAGCTCCTATGAACGTCCTTCCAGCTGCAGCAGCTATTTTCAGTAAAAAGCTCTAAAAAGCCACAAAAGCAGCAAACGGACACTAAATGGTGAACATAGTGGAGTATTTAAAAGCTACTTGCATCCAGCAAACTGAAGAAACATGACTGCAAATGAATATCAATGTCACTTTGTTTCTGTTGGGTGTATAAATAAGCAGCCAGTCAGCTTCTGTACCTGTAGTGTCTTTGTTGTTGAGTGTTGAGTGAATGCTTAATGTTCACCCTGCTCATAGAGTGTCCTTGCTCATAGTTTCACAGTGGTCAGTCCTGATCATCTGGGTGCCATGGTCTGTTTTACATCATCAATGCAAACCACAGTGTGATGAAGATTCTTCCGTCAACCAAGAACCTGAGCTCACCTGCTCTGTTAATTCATGGAAATATATTTGCCAGAATCTTCATAATCAATTCAATAAGAGTTATTATCAAATGAAAATGTGTCATTCTCTTGTTCCAGAATCTCGTGAGGACTTGCTGCATTTTTCTGTTTCATATCATAAAGAATTGATGGTTTTGGACTGTTGGTTGGAACACATAACCTTTGGGCTCTGGGAAATTGGAATCCCAATTTTTCACTACTTCCTTACATTATAGATTGATAGATCACAATTTGGAATGTGACACCTGTGTTTTACCAGCCGAGCTACACTCACTATGATGCATTAGTTTAGATCTTAAGGTCTTTGTAGGGTTGGCACACATGAAATGTAATTTATTTATGGGACCAGCCGACCAATCAGAGTGACTTATGAAGCTGTAGTGGAAGTTCAACCATGAACCTCACCTCAGCACTCTTCACGCACACACCTATTATTCTCCCGTAGCCTTTTATCCACACATTTTACTCCACAGTCTTCTCCTCTTATCCACTTCATCTATTTGCAAGTGATTTTATCCAGTCACAGTGCCTCTGTCTTTTCTTTATTGTTACTTTCTCTTCTACTTCTGTCTCTTAATCAGTCTGTTTCATTATTTCATCATTTCTTTGTGACGCCACCTCGCCTTCAGCATCACTCAATAATTAAACATGTAACACTTGAGATTTTCTCCATGTTATCCTGTATTATTAATCACTATTATTAACTGTGTAGGTCTGTTTTTGCTTGTTGGTCTCTCTTGGCTGAAATCTGTCGAATAGACTAAAACCGTCTTCAGGGTGTCGATTAGCTCAGTTGGCAAAGCATCCGCCCCATGTATATGTCCCTGTTGTAGTGGCACAGGGTTCGAATCTGACCTGTGGCCTTTTGATACATGTTGTTCCCCTATCTCTCTCTCTTCCCACATTCCAGTCAGTCTTCAGCTATCTCTATAAAATAAACTTGAAAAAGGCCAAAAAGAAGAAAAGTTAAAAAAAGTAAATACATTAAAATGATAAAAATGATCTTTGCATTCTTCTGTTTTTAAAGTGCAGTTGTTGGTTGTTTTTAGTAGTTGGATGACGTTTCAGGTAAACTGAAGTATTCCTCTATTTCTTCTGTCCTGTGCCGCCATCTTGTGGATAATATTAACGCAGTTTAAGCTAAAAATCTCAAAGGGACTACAGAAAAGGAATAAATGAGAATATTTATCTGAACTAAAACCAGTTCTAAAGGGAGGCTACACATCTCCATTGAATGCTGACGTTACTCTGTGTCTGCTGGATTTGTTAACAGACTACTGTTGACACATTCACTTGTTCCAGTGTCTGTATATGAACAACATAAAATAAAAAAATATCATATGTTTGATGCTAGTGTAAGGCTGGTTACTCTTAGCGATAACTATAAACCTAACTTTGACTAAATTAAATTAGTTACAGGCTGTGGGTCAAGCAAACACATGGGGACCATTCTTTCTGTGTAACATGAATACTTTAATGTCAGTCTCAACAACAGGACAACTGAGCACTGACCAACATGCGATACTCTGCTAATATTAACAATCACCCATTAAATGCAAGGTGTATCATAAAGTGTACTTCCTACTCTGAATTAAGGAATAGAATATACAAATACTTGAATTTATGAATTCAATTATACCAATTATCTAATCATTTTCAATTTTAAAAATGAATCTCATCTTACACTATTTCTTCAGTCTACAAGGACTTTGAGGTAGGCCTAATACATTCAGAAGGATCAGTGAATATAATAGTTAAATCAATATGAAATCATATTTCATATATTTGATATATTTGAGTCAGTGAGTCAGGAAATGTCAGATTTCAAATAACCCAGTATATAAATAGGTTAATAGGGTGAAATAAAAGGTGAATAGGGTAAATATAAAAGTTATTATATGCCAGGCTATAAAATGTGACACTCACACAAAAATGTGGGGGGTCTCTGTTCTGTTTGTCTCTCGTCCAAGGGATCCTTGGGCTGAAAAAGGTTGAAGACCCCTGATCCATAACTCTTATGTTAGAGGAAATATGCATGAACATCTGCTAAGTTATGTTGGAACTCCAGACTAAAAAAATACAAATCAAAAATCGTGTATCCATCATTTTAAGGAGAAGTATCGTGTCATCAACAAAGTCAGATAAGTATTTTAAAATGATGCACTTCATTTATACTGTAAATAAGATGCTTTGGTTGCAGGTGCTTCCGCTATTCTCCAGCAGACTGGGAAGGTGCAGTTCCTTGCATGGACAGCAGGTAGCGGTAACGTTTCACTAAAGGCGGTAACCTGTTAAAACAGAGACGACGAAGAAGAGGAACCATAGCAACGATTAAACAAAGATGGCGGCCTCAGCGGTTATGTTGTGGTCCACTCTGAACTTCAGTTTATTTCTCTTGTTTTCCGCCGTCACTGCCGAAGAAAATACAACGAGCTACAGCTTGAGTACGGCTGTGTATGGTGACCAGAACGTCACATATAACGTTACGGACAATGTTACACAGCCGGCAGAGTTTGAGTCCACAACCCCGACAGCAACACCGAGCTCCAGCAGCACAGAGCGGCCAGTCCAGCCGACGCTGCCCGCCGACCCGCTGCCCGTCTCCGGCCAACTGCTCACTCCCGTCACCAGCGGTAAGCTGTCGTCATACCGCGCTACATTGTTAATTCCCTCATTTCAGTGTGATATTAACGTGTTAGCCGAGGTCTACGCTCTGTTCTATGAATCTTTATGCTAGTTAAACAGCTATTAACTCACTTCCATCATTGAAAATGTAAGTTTTAAAATGACGCCTGGACTGTCCGGAGGTGTGAATGTGAGTGTGAATGCTTGTTTGTCTCTGCGTTCTCTATGATGAACTGGTGATAGGCTCCAGCGCCACAGATCACGGATGGATATGAAACTATACACAGCGCTGCTAGATGAGTACATTCACTCAAAAAAATAGAGAAAGTCTAAGAGCGGCGAATAAAGAAGCTTTGTATTGAGAAGGTCCCTCTAACCTGCGCGTTGTGTGTGTGTGTCAGTTGACAGGTTGTGTCCCTGCGATGAGCACAAGGATGTGTGTGACATCAACTGCTGCTGTGACAGAGAGTGCAGGGAGGAGGTGGCTCTGTTCACCGGCTGCTCGGTGGACTCTGTCAGGTAAGTCTGGACTTAAAGATTCCAGCTGCTGTAGTTCAGGGTGGAAACACATCAGAAGGCTCGTGCTGTTGGTGGCTGTGATTCAGTAGTGCTGGAGAAGTAATACAATTCTAAAATCTGGTGAGAGCAGAAATAATTCCACAGTGCAGGTGTCACACTGTAAGAAAGCAGGAAACAGAAGTTCTGAAAATTTACTCTGATTTACTGTACTCAGGCACCACAAGGCCATACAGACATGTTTGCAATTTTCCATTGAGAATTACAGTTCATATACTAAACAGCAGCATGTCCAATATCAGTGTACCAGTCATACCTGACAATTTACAGACATTACAGTGAAGTGTTTGGAAGCACATTGTACCAAAGAATATAAGAGAACTGGTTTTATTGTATATATTCTATATTCCATTCTCTCTCTCTCTCTCTCTCTCTCTCTCTCTCTATATATATATATATATATATATATATATATATATATATATATATATATATATATATATATATATATATTCTATATTCACACACACACAGATATATATACATATATATAATATGTTTGTGAACTGAATTCTAATGACTGCTTTTTATTACACAGTGATAGAAAGAAGTTGGACTCACTTCATGCATATTCACATGAGGGGGACAGAATAACCTTTAATACAGTCTGATGCAACATCACACTAACTGTGGCCACGACCAGAATGTATTACAGGAAAAGGTGTATCTGTTTCTTAAACTGGGAGCATGCCACCCAGGGTGTACTGTAGGAAGCACACCGACTATGAATATTTACATCATTCAATCCTACCTCAGATAACCCAAACTATACATTTAATGACGTCCTGTTTCCATGTGTATCAGTATAGTGACCTCTGTGCACATGTTGGATATGAACAGGCTCATCTGTGGTGTTTTCATTTGCTTGCAGTGGCAACAAGCAGCTGTGCAGCCGAGATGTAGCATCCTACTCTTTATGGATTACAGTAGATGGCTACTCAGAGCTACAGTCGTCTGTAAAGAAGGAGACTAATTATGATGCCTTCTGCATTCAATCACAGAACGGTGAGTCATTCACAGTGTTCATCTGGACTAGAAATCGCCTATGAGTAAAGAAAATCTTATTTGTCACATCATAATCATAAGCTGGTGTCATTTTCCCAATTGTCAGAATAGACTTAATATAGAGAATATTATTGCATGAGATCCTCTTTGTATACTGATCTAGACCACAATCAGTATGCAGCCACAAAGTACTTTACGAGACCTCTTTGTCCATCTTCAAGTCTGTTGCTGACTGTCTGTTCTGTCTAGGTGCTGATGGATTTTCTCACCCCTCGCCTGCTCTTCCAACTGACAGAAACTTTGACTCGCTCTTTAAACAATTCACCAGCTTTATTTTTGGCTCAGAGGACAGCAGCGGTCAGGTGTTGAGTGCCAAGCTCCAAGGCGTGTCTGGATACCAGGTGAGTGTTCAAGTGTTCACCTTTTTCTGTTTGTCTTAAACTGATCGTTTCATTCTCTGCTGATGGCTGATGTTTTCAGTACGGGGATGTGATGGTGACAACAGGAGGACGTGGACAGAGAGGGACGTTCTGGCTGCCAGCGCCTGGTGTCACTGCTCACTGTATGGACACCAGTGCTGCGGGTAACTATTCCTCACCTTAGTGTGGAACTGAGACGCCTCGGGGGATCTGTGGCCATTGTGGCTAATAATAGATGTTAAAACATACAGTCAGCAAACTTTCTAAGAAGAAGAAGTTACACAACACCCCTTTAATGCCTCAAGTCCAAACATATACTGCACTGTGATCATTCCAAAAACTATTACTGCTACTGCTACTAGCCTGGTTCAAGTTATCGTAATCACCACCCTCGTGTTTGATGTGTTATCTATCATTGTTATCTAATAAAGAACTGACCAATCACAGCCTCGTAGGCGGGCTTAAGAATGGAAGCGTCATCTTCCTAGCTACACATCAAAAATCTCAACAAATAATGATTATGGTAAGTTAACATACAGAGATAACAACTCTTAGAGGTCCAGTGTGCCAGATTTAGGAGGCTCTGTTAGAATATGACATAATATATAAATATATAATATACATAACAATGTTTTCACTAGTGTATAAATCACCTGAAAATGAGAATCACTCTTTTAGCCACCTTTGTATTAGACTTTTATATCTACAGGCAGGTCCTCTTCCATGGACTCCCTGATTCTCTCATAGCCCAGAACAGGCAGTTTATACACTGGCTTTAGATTTGGCCTTTTACGAGTGTTGCAGTCCTGTCATTTTTCCTACATTGTTCAGAAGGAGAGCTTGAAGCAGTTAGTTGGTTTGTTGCAATCCGCATCTTCACAGCAAGATGTCACTACATCCTACACACTGCACCTTTAAATCTGACACGAGTGAGTTGCAGCGTCACACTGAAGGAACAAAGCCAGACAAAATCACACCTACCAAACTGTAAAGTACTTCAGACTTTTCTCAACAGTCCAACACTAAAGCGTACAACAAAGATGGTACAAAGTGCAACTCAAATAAATGTGAAAGGCTGATGCATCTAAAACACACTGTGAGTTAAAATGTGGCTTATACAGCAGACCTTCAGGAGAGTGGTGCACCTCTGTTTGAAACATCAGGCGGAGACCCTGCAGGCGTTTATTTAATCATATCAAGATTAATTCATCATTATATGCAGCCATTTTTAAACTGCTCCAGTTAAACAAATGGTTTGTAAAAGGAGGTTTACTATATGCTGACTTCTCAGGAGGTAAGTCTTTTAATTGTCATGCTTGAACTCATTTTTTTTCCTGTTTGTCTCTGCAGCGTTCCTGAAGGATCAGAGCAGTCAGTGTTCCAGGCACGTGGTCCTGGAGCAGGACTGCAGCACTCTGCCGGCCCTCAGCATGGACACCTACACCAACATCCAGCTCTTTGCAGTGAGTCTCACATTTACTGCTCCCAGCCCTCAAACACACTGCACATCCGGAGATATACTGCCATTAAAGAGACACTCAAATTCACAGTCTTTTGCTAATTCCCTTGCTTTATGCTAGCCCAGTACTGAATAGCTGTACAACACTTAAATAGCTCTTTAAGTGTTGTAACTGACTTTTTGTCAACTTTCCTTTGTGAATCTGATTCAGTGCTTCCCTTTTCTCTCCCTGCTTTAAAACTTGACATTAACATTAATATTAATATTAACATTAATATTTCAGACCGCTGGAAAGTGTTTGTGGCTCCAACATTTTTGTTTTGAACTTTGTGATAAGAAACAAAGTGATGATAAAGATGTTTAAGTTGCACAAGATAAATGAGCTCCTGTATTGGAAATGGTTAAAGTGCTGAGAAACAAGAAGATTTAAGTTGAATTCATTTAAAGATGTTAAACTGAATCTTTCTTTCACTCTACAGGGGAAGAATAACGATGCAGCAGTAAGTATACTTTCTTCCTTTTCTGAAATGAGTAATTCTGTTCATTTGAATTGGACTGAGGAAATGAATTAAGAACAAAGTCTTTTGTTCAAACCAAAATGATAAAAGTTCACAGGTTTTTATGTGTGTGTGTGTGTGTGTGTTCATCAGTCAAATGTCTAATCAGTCGATCAATTAAGAAAAAACAGCAGATGAATCAATAATAAAAATGGTGGCCCTGCTGTTTTTTGCTTGTTCTCGTAGCAGCAATTACAGTATATTGTATCGTAGACTGCCGTCATCATGTTAGAGTTATAGAATCTGCTTTGCAAGCTTCATAACAAAGTGAAACACGTGCAATGCAAAATAATGCCTTTGTATAGCGACACTGTCTTTCCATGTGAAGGATTGTGATCTTCTGATTCACGTCTTTAAAGATACACCCTGTTTTGTTTTAGTCCCCTGTAGATTCCACATCCGAGCTCAGTGCTCCCCGCTGGGAGGACGCTATAAGATAATGTGTGGAGCTACACAAATGTATGTTTCACATACCATCACGGAAATTTAGCAAGACATCCGTATTGCCCCAAAAAAATTCCTTCTCTCGACTTTCAAGCGCAACAAGTTAGTACACACACAGTTGAGGTTAAATGCTGCAACGCAAAGACATGAAAATGACACTCTCTCATAACTTTTTGGTCCGTTCTCAAGAAGAAGGAAGTTCTTACACCACACTGCACTTTTAAGAGAAGCCACACTTGCATTGTCTTCGATTTGTTTAACAAATGTTTTCCTTTCCTCTCATAGGTTTCTGTTCATTTAGGTAGTATGATAATCAGTGGGCAGGAACTGTGATTAGTGACCCATCACAGTGAACATCCCGTCTGCTCTTATTTATGTCAACACTACTGTGATGTTTTAATAATCCATGCTTTAATGAGCCCATAACAACAACATATCTGTAACAAAGGAAAACCAAGTCATGCTAGCTGCATGCAGACACTGCAGTGCTCACAGCTAAATGCTAACAGCAGCATGTTAACAAAAGCAATGCTAACATGTTCGCAATCATAGTTTAGCATGTTAGCATGCTAACATTTGCTTATTTGCAAAAAGCACAAAGAATAGCTGAGGCTGATGGAATATTTGGTTCCATGATTTTTGATTACATTATTGACCTAATGATGACACAAGATTGAAATTTAGGTAATCCCCAAAGTCAGTAAGATTCATCTGTAGACCATGAATATCATACAACAGACAATATTTGGTGCCAGTTGTTAAGTAGATGTGTAGATATTTAAAATATTTATATAATAAGTGAAATCATCAACTGATGGTGGATGATTGTGGAAAAAGGATCACCACAATCATTAGGACTCGTCCTATGGATGTCTGGGCCAGGTGGTGTTCCTCTGGCTGTGCTCTCCCTAACAATGTACAAAGTGTGACCTAGTAGACTGTAAATGTGAGGTGAATATGGGAAGTTTGGGTTAACCTTGGGGTAACCTTGGGCCGTGGATTGGGAGGTAGAGTGCTGATCGTCACTAATCAGATGATCGGTGGTTTGATCCCCAGTTCCACCAGTCTGCATGCCAAAGTGTTCTCAGGCAAGATACTGAACCCCAACCCCGAATGTGTATGAATGCTTAGCTCCTCAAACTGATGAGCAGTTGTCACCTTGCATGGCAGCCACTGCCATCAGTGTGTGTGAATGGGTGAATGAGATATGAAGCGTAAAAGCGTTTTGATTGGTCAGAAGACTAGAAAGGCGTACAGTCCATTTACCATTTGGAAACTTGACTAATGTGGCTATTTGTGGTGTTGCTGGAGGTCGTTCCTGTGGAGGTGACTTCAGTCATCCTGCAGTCTGTAGATGGAACTCAGACTGAGCTTCAGATCAGTGATGGAGAAAACCTCAACCCTGTCCTCCTGAACCCCGCCCTCTGTGCTAATGTGGTGCTGAAGGTGAGTCAACCAGACTTATGACTGTACCTATAGTTTTAGATTAAATCTTCATATTTGTATTCATGAAGTAGCGTGTCCTTACAGAATATTTAATATTATAGAACACACGAAAGACTGAAATTAGATATTTTTGTTTTTTTAGGTTGTCTATGTGATGAAGTATAATCCAGCGGGTGAAATAGTGAAGGCGATGGTGTCTCTGGTGCTTGGGTTTGTCCGTGAAGCAGTGCTGATCTTGAACCAGGAGTTTCAGATCACATTTGTGCAGGTAGTATGTGAAGAATACATTTTGTATCTGCCATGGAGTGCTCAGAACTACTATTTAAAGTAGAGGCAGTATTTACATAACCTGATTTCAAAGGCTGTCATAACCATAGGTCGGGTCCTTTCTGGTTAGACAAGTGGCGTGGGGGCAAGTATCTGAATGATAACGGAGAAAAACACACTTTACCTTCACCACATGAAACTAGTTTTCAGCTGCATCTCACTGTCCTGCTCAGTGGATGGTTGGATGGAGAGTTGATTGTTTGGTTGGTTGGGTCAGTGGTACAGTTGACATTTGGCCAGACACATATACATCATACCCGCATGTACTTCTTATCAAACATTTATGCCCACTGCTGTAGCTACCATGGAGACCCTGAAGTCCGGTTCTCTGTGACTCAGTGAACTACAGGCTTACCTCAGGACTGATTCTCTGCTTGTTAAGCGATGTTGAAATAATCCACTCACAGGTTTTTCTCAGTGAGTTAGTAAAAACAGTTTTTAGTCTGGTGCTAACCATGAATGTAATAAATGCGTGTATATAAATGAGTGATGTACTTTGTCTTGTGTCTTGTGTGAGGATGGGGAGGAGGTGGCTGTCCACTACAGTGGAAATCCCGGTTATGTGGTTGGACTACCTCTTGTGTCTGGAACAAGAACAGCAGAATATCCTTTCCCTGCCTTAACACTGGACTTCCCTCACCTTGATTCATATCATGTTATGGTACTTGTTTGATGACAATCTGGTGCACTACAAGGCCCAGGATTTGTCCTTGACAATTATCTTCACTGGGATTACTAGAAGCATTGACCCCAGAGACAGCCTGTCTCTCCTCCACACTGCTGGGGACCAGGACTGTCTGCAGGGACCACATAAGCGCTCCCCTGTCTTGTTCAGTGTGGATTCTGTATCCGGCTGCAAATTAAGGCAGGACACTGTCACACTCAAATCACATCACTATGTACAGGTCTAGTTTCTTTATGTCTCAACACATAATGTGACGCTGACTTGTCCTGTCTGTGCAGACTGGAGGATGTTGCCAACTGTTCCCTGGTCTTTCAAGCTCTTCTGGGTGTTCTGCGAGGACCAAACTATCCCCAGTATGTGGCTTCCTTTGGAAACTCTCCATTAGAGTATCCACTCGACTGGGTGCCCATCAAGAACAATTCCATTCCCGGGGTGAGCACAGTTTGACAGCAGGAGAGTGTAAAGTTTTAAAATGTTTGTAGTCTTGTCTGTGAGTTTCTGTAAAAATCTCATCTCATTCTAAAAATCCTCAACAGTAATAAACCTTGATCTGTGTCTCAAATTATGCCATATTGGGCCCTTGAACTTAAAGGACTTGGGCTGGAAAGACCTTGACTGGTCTTTGAGTTTGATGTTTAAGGTCTGATTATTTTGAAGACATCTGCACACTTCTATGTTATTTCCTCTGTACTCTTTGCAGGTGGTTATGCAGTTTGCATACCACAAACGCTGGATGCTGGACGCTGAATTTTGAGTTTTGAATCTACTGTGTGCTACTTACTCACACCATTAAACCAATGTTAATTTCTGTTGGCAGGAAGCACAGAGTTGCATCATCCCTTTGTCACTTCATTTAGAAATTGAGTGGACCAAATATGGCTCCCTGGTGAACCCCCAAGCTCAGATTGTGAGCGTCAAAGAAGTAATCCAAACCAACATCACCAGTTTGGTAAGGCAGACTTTTTTCAGGCGTACTGGAAGGACACTTTCAGTTTCTACCTTTAATCATTTCAACTGTCTGACCGTCCTGTTCTCCCACAGGACCAGTTATCTGGAGGCAGCAGCACCGTGTCGATCACGAGCTCCGTGGCCTTCATACCGGTTTCTGCTGCTGCTCTTCCCGGTTACAGAGCCATGCCCACCATCGACGCCAAGCTGCCCTTTGACTTCTTCTTTCCCTTTGTTTGAACAGTCTCACCAGTGTGTGGTAATTTACCATACACACTGGTATGTGTCATCAATGACAAGCACTGTGTGTTGAATCTGTTACTGTATAGTTTGTGAATACTGTAGATATGAATTTTGTAATTATTTAAGTTTTTTTTAACAAATGAAACTATTTCATTTATTTCAATCAGTTTTTTTTACACAAAAAAAACTTTGAAATGTTACAGAGCAGATGAAAATGGAGCTTTCTATACAAATCATCAGTGTGAGGAATGTTTCGAATATTTACAAACAGGTTAAGGCCGTGGCCTTAAGAGTGATATCCAGCAGCATCTGAATATCTGACAATCATTACATCAACACTATAGTGATGGAAGTCCTGCATGTGGATCTACTGATATAATATAGTGCAGTAACGGTAAAAGTAGTATGAATACTGAAACGAGGTCTAAAAAGTACATGGTGAAATTTTAGCATTAGATAGAAAGGACATCAGACAGTAGTTCACAGTTAGAATTCTATGCCGTGCTTCTTGAGGAGGGCTTGAAGTCTCTGATTCTCTTGTTCCTAAGACAGACACACACACACAGAAGAGTCAGTCTTACACACTGCACTGTCAGTTCAATTGTGCTGCTTGCCCAAACATAATATACATTATACACAACCTGAGATGTCAGCAGTCACTGTGGTGAGTACAATGTCGACATAACTGGTAGAACAAATGATGAGAGCGACAAAAACTAAGGTTTGTTTTGTTTTTTCTTAAAACCCGATTTAATCCGTTCCCCCATTGCCTCAACTCCAGCCTCGGTTTAAACCAGAAGCCAAGATACATTTCTCAATTATATGGCATGCATTCATGTATTCATTATTTTGTCACTGCAGTTTGCAGTTGGCCTCGGATGAACACAACGCAAGCAACTTCAGAAAACATTCAGGTTGACATAACATCAAGAATTTAGAAAAAGCTGCAAATACAAAAATGGAGAAACCACACTGCACAGATAACAAAGGAAACTGTCTCCAAAGGACGCTTCGTGATCACAGATAGGCAGAAGACAGTGCCTCTTTAATACTGGCTGAATATCATTGCTAGTAACTAAATATGACTACTTTAAACAGACAATCACACAAAGGAAACTGAAATGACAAAAAAAATCTCACCCCTGCATAAATCTGTGGAGACCTTAAACAGCTCCTGCAGCAACAGACTGCTGCTCCCACCATGTAAGAAGGAGCGACCACAGGTCCTTCATTCCAGCAGCTGTCAGACTCTAATACTAGAATGACTTCATGACTTTCTTCTGTACAATTACTATTTATGAGTAATTTATCATCTATACATTTATTATTTATGAGTAATTTATCATCAACCTCCACTTCACTTTGCAATGAAGCATGCTGAGTTGTGTACACGAGCTGCCGTGACAAGTGTAACTCCTGCTGTGGGATCTTTAAAGTCTGTCTTATCTTAATATTTCAGTATGTTTATCATGGATCTGCCAACACCGTCAATACCTGTCATAAACACTACGTTTCCTCAGGAAGCATTAAAATGACTGATAGAAAGAGCCACTTCTCGTTCTTCAAGGTCCTGCGTGGTGCACACAGTGCACACCGTGAATAAGTCAGAAATCACCATAAACATAAAGAGATGATACGTGGAGCCAACTTCAATAACTTCAAGAGTCATAAACCAAGGCAACAACAAACACGTTGTGGCAGGAAGTGCAGACTTGCATTTCCTCCCCACGGGTAAGGGGGAGGAGTTAGGAAATCATTAAGAGCACCTGTGAGATGGGGGGAAGGAGAGATCTTTTCAAACACCAGGCCACATGGAGGAGAATAGGAGGAAGCGAGTGTGAGCAGGAGAAATCCACAAATATATAAGCTGGAAAGGAAATATGCAAGCACAACAGGACCAAAAAAGGCAAACTTCTTGTCTTTGGCGTGGCACTTGGAGCTGTAGCTGGTCTGGGCTTACAACATACAGCTACTGTAAGTGGTATCTGCCTGTCTCTCTCCAGGCTTCTTCTCTCCTCTCAGGATTGTTTCGACCATCCCCTGGATCCAGCGATCCCTCTCCCCATACCCGGTATTATTTTTTTTGTTTGGGATTAACAGCTTGATTAAATAACCTTTCCTTTACAGATATTTTGGTGGCCAGAATTTATTTTGTAGCTGGGGCTATCTGCTAGCGGGACTTTTGTTGTTAACCAGATACTTTTAAATTTACTCATTATCCTTTTCTATTTAAAGAGTGACAGGTTGATTTATGCTCCTGTCTGGCGCCCAACTTATGCTATATGAGTATCTGTTTTTAGCCCTACGCTACAACGTCCAAGTGATGTTCAGCACTTTTCAGTGTCCTCTGGAAACACTTCCCACCATCATCATCAGTGCTGCTTGCAGCATGTTTTCTAAATGTTGTCAAATCGATTTGAAAAGATTTGCATTTGGTCTATTTGCGCGTGTTGCAGTGTCATATGTGATGAAGTGTGAAGCAGCTGTAAAGAATCACCAGTTTATCGCTGCGCTCCTGCATCTCTGTGACTCTCTGGACCAGGTGGTCGTAGCTCTCCTTCAGCTTGTGAATCTGCTGGTGTGCACGGGTCTTCACCGACACCAGAATACCTGCGACACATCAAACAACAGTCATCTCAGCTCGCAGTGACTACGCTCACTTCTTCTGCTCTTCTTCATACTGACCAACATTTCCACTGCAAACTCATGGAAAGAGTCAGAAATGACTTCAAGTGAATAAACATAAAAACTCTGCTGAACAAAGTCTGAAGCTCATTTATGGGAGTGTTATCGTTGTTTTTATGGGCTTAAAATAGTTAATATAGTTAGTCAGAAGCTGGCGGTTAATAGCTTTTATATGTAGCATTTGGCCTCACGAAGGAAGTGGGATGATAAAAAGGTTTGTGTCAGGTTTGAGATCAGATCCAAAACAAACTTTGCAATGAAGCATTAAGTGAGGTTAAGTTCACTTTTAACAAAGTTAAACATTTCATTTCAGAAGCGTGAGGTCAATCAGGCGCCTGCCTTCAGGAGGAAATACAGACTTTTGTAATACGTGTCTGTACTGGATGCGTCTGCTTGGATTTGAAAGATCATTTCAGCTGTATTCTGCCGCCTCTCCCTAACCGTGACAACGTAAGCATCAATCTGAGGTCTATTTCCTATGTCAGCTTCCCGCCAAGTATGAACAGCAGAGCACTGGCTGACGGAAGACCCAGTTTGTGCCTCTCACACACAGCTGCTGGTAGCATTAGCGATAAATAGATACCCTGATAAACATGCTGGAAAAACCGTCAGAGATGAAGATTCATTCTCTTCAGTGACCTTTCGATAGTCAAGCTATACTCAGGGTTTGGCAACATATTTAGGATTACAATATGATGAACTGTGACACAGTTACAGCTAAGCACTGACGAGGTGTGTTATTTTGTCCACACCTTGTACAAAGTGTTACTGACCGTTGATAATTCTGGCCACCCTCCAGAGCCTCAGCAGGATGAGGAGACCCATCCCATCAAAGGCGTCCTCATGGAAGATGTAGACAATGTCCAACACAAAGGAAATCACCACCACCAAACCGTCAAACACCTCAAACTTGTGGTCGAAATACTCCAGGCGGTAAGCAAACAGTTTACCAGCCAGCTCCAGCATGAAGAACGTGAGAACAGCCAAGCTCAGGTAGTGAAACACCTGCAAAAAAAAAACACAAACTGTGAGTGAGGAAATCATCTGATATAAAGGTCTTCATTAGAACTGAGAGTGCTGTGGACGAATCAGAGCGTCACCTCAGGAGCAATATGGCCGTGTTCCAACTTGATTACAGACAGATCTATGAGCAGCTCTGCCAGAACGAAGATGGCATCCAGGATCACCAAACACACCACCAACACCTGAAAAACACAAGTCACGCATCAACGTGTATATCAGATGTCCTCAAGTGACGTCACTTCAGAGTCCGCGTTGATGCGGGCTGAGGACAAGAAAATACAAAAAATCTGTGGGTGTGAAGTTTTGTGTGTGAAGTAGGTGACTGAGATGCATTCTGGGTAATGTATGCATCAGATTTTGACAAGAAAGAAGGTGATATCTCTGGTTCTGCTGCATCGATTTTGATCTTTTCAGGGGGTCACAGACCATTGTGAGTCTGATCATTTGCAAGAGTGCAATGCTAAAACATGACCTGGTTTCTCATATCTGACAGGTTCCTATCATTGTATACTGAATATCTTTGTGTTTTGGTCAACAATTTGAAGATGTCACCTTGGACATCATCACATCATGATCACCAAACAGATGCGCTGACCAGCACGGCATACCTGGAAGCGCTCGGAGCTGTAGAGCCTTTGCAGTGACTCCCTGAAGGTCACCGTTGTCGGAAACTGGCCAGTGGCCGGACTCAGCTCCTCGCTGGCCACGTGCAGCTCTTCATCCTCCAACTCGATCACCTGCTTATCGCCCACAGTGGTGAAATACTTCAGGTACCGAGCCATGATGGCAGGCGGTTCGGAAAGGAGTTGACCACGTCCCACCTCAGCTGGCCTAAGAGAGAGAGAAGAGTTCAGTTCAGAGGCATGCCAGAAGGCGTACAGACAGATTGCACGGATTGTTTCTTTATTGTCACTTTAGGAAACTACTCTGGTTGGCTGTGCCACTCGATAATAGCACAAATACTTGTAAAATGTAATGACTCATGCAAGTCTGTGACAGCCAAAGGGAAGCTGTTTCCCACCCTGACCCCTGTAAGATATGATTTCTCCATCTGTTGGTCAATGTGAGTTCACTTCTCCTTTTTTAGGTTTGCATCACATTATTAAGAAAGCAAAACATCTCAGTCTGGTGGAGCTTCCTCCACCACCGCTACGGCTATGGCTTGTCCACAGTGGGGTGGTGGTGCTGGTGCTGGTCATGAGACCGATCACAGATAAGGTGGAGGAAACCCAGTAAATCTCATCCGAATCAGGAAACATGCTGTTTAGTTACAGTGAAATGACATCAGGACATGGGTGGAGGAGGGTGGAGGTTGTACTCCAGATTAGACTAGACTCAGCACTGTGTCCTGCTGACACGTACAGAAAATGCCATTAAACTTGCACCTGTGAGTCACACTCCAGCCTGAAGAGCACGGGGTGAAGTTTACGCACAGCAAAGAACAGAGCAGAGGCAGCCGCGCGTGTCTGCACAGCTCACTCCATGAACATGATGGAGAAGGTAAACAGACTGTGATTTCCGAGCACATCCTGTCTGTCGTCCTGGGGTCGGTTAGCCGTTGCAGCAGCTGGACAGCAGCTAAAGCTCGTGATGCAAACATCCGTCTGCTTTGGACTGCAGAGTAAGCGTTTGTTTTTTTTTACCCGACGGGAAAAGTTTGACGCAGCTGAACTTTTAGCGCCGCAAGTGACGTCGTTACTTTGTGAACCGTTATGTCGGAGTAAAATCTCTTACCTTCTCTTCTTCTCTGCTCTGCTCTTCTGGACGTTCACACTGTGCTCCTCCTCAGACAGGAAAGACTCCTCAAGTTTGTCAAGCTGGAGGAGAAAAACTCCGCCTCCGTCCGCTCCTCATCCAGCCCCCGCTCCGTGCGCGCTCACCGCCGGCGTCCTGCAGTGTAAAAAGTCTGGAAGTATAATGCTGTAAACACTAAACGTTAATGCGGTTTATTTCATGTATGATGCATATATAGTGTCTACACTTCAGTTTAACCATGTGCACTGTCTCCAGCATGGTCTCCAACAGATCCACTGAAGGCTCCTCCAGCAGGCAGCGCTTCCAAAATAGTTAAAAAACTCTTTGTAGATTATTTGTGAGCCGAATTAAAGTGTTGCTCCAAACAGACCATGAACAAATATTCAATTATAAATCTATGTTTGCAAGACAAATGGCGTTCAATCTTTGGCTCTATTTACATAATGGTGCACAATAACATGCTCTGTTATGTAGCTCATTGGTGAGAATAAGAATCTTTATGTTTTTGTTACCTTACAATGCAGACACTGTGGGTCCTCCACCATCTTGAACTGTCTATAATCATAAACTGAACACTAAATGCTACAAAATCCTACACACTGCTCCTTTTAGGTTTTTGGTGTGATCAGGTGTGATCAGCTGAACTGGTAAAAACACATCCTAATGTGTCTAAAATATTGGCTTACTCTCTGGATCTCCCATCGTATGACAATACAGTAAGTACACATCAAACCAGTCTTTATTACATTTTTTTTTTAATTTAATAAATTGTTAGAAAACATATTCAACATCTACCTTCAGATGATTGATGCTTTTGTACTGTCACAGCTTCTTTATAAGGACCTGAACTCTTCCAGAGGCGTGCAGGGAAGATTGTGTCTGATCCATCTCACCCCGGAGACAAACTCTTTGAGGCGCTCCTCTCTGGCAGGAGGCTGCTGTCCATCAGAACCAGAACCTCACTCCACAAAAAAAAACTATTTTTCCCGTCTGCCACTGGCCTCATCAACAAGGCCTGGAGGCCCCCTGTGATACTGACTTTCTCCCTCCATCTTAATGTAACATTAATGTAACATAGCTAGGTATACCTATGTTCATCTTCTATGTTACGTTAAGACACACTCACACGCAAGTTTGCATATAAATATTCAGCGTACTGTGAACTTTTACACAATCCTGCACAAACAGCAGCTTTGTTCATCTTAAAAACACATTGTACATATTGTTTATATTTTTTAGTATTTTCCTTATATCCGTATATTTTTACGTAATGTATATATGTACTGTAAGTACTGTATGTACACTGAAAAAAGAAAATAGTTCGACCAACTTAATTGAATTGTTTCAATTGGTAACACCTGATTGAATTAAGTTGTTTGAAATTAAGTTATTGAATTAGATTAACACGATGGATTTAAGTCACATGGACCTAATAAATTAATTGTTATCAAATCAAGATTTTGCATTACTCTAACTTAAAATTAAGGTAAGTCAACTTAAAGTTTTCAGTTTTTCCAACTAAATAATTTACATAACCCCAAAGTAAAATATTACTCTTTTCTAACCTAATAATATGATTTAGTGTAAATTACTTTTTGTAGTAACCCTAAAATGAAATTTCAGTTTGGTTAATAAGTACTAAAATTACAATTTTAAGTTGGATGAAAATATTTTAATAAAAAATCAAAATCCAATGTTTTTTTTAAATAGTTTATTGTATAAATGTAATAAACCATTAACTTTATGGCCATCAACACAGCTTTTGGGCCAACACATAACACATTTGTCCCTTTTAAAAACACATATGCACAAAATGCACAAGTGACCACAAACCAAAGTGTAAAATAGTGCAACAAAGTATTACACAAATATGTCCAACAATTTCAACACAGACTGTTATCACAACTATGAACAACCATTACGAAGTATGTGTAAAAGCACTTTAAATTGTCGTTTGAGGAATATTTGAGTGTATTCATTGTCTCTTGGAGCATAAAAACGGCCCAACATCCGAAAGAGACTAGACTTGAATGTCCAAACACCATTGTTCCTTCACAGTTTGGCACAAGGCCATTTGTTGGTCATCATTGTGTGTCGTTACTTGGAGCTTATAAGTTTGTTATACAGATGTTGGACTTTGGGGGACATCTTGTGCTGATCAAGCTCCAGGAAGATTTTCTGTAGCACTTCAAAAGTGAAGCGGAAGGGTTTTGGATAAGCTAGGTTGATTGCATAAATCAAACCTAGAAGCATGGCACAAGCTGAGGCAACTGAAGTCAGTTCATGTAACACTTGCACGCCCTCAATGGCGATGCCGATGTCGGCAGGTGGCTCCTCCAATCCTTCTCCCTCCTTCCGAATCACAAAGACTGCCATAGTGAGCTGCTCCAGGTCCCTCTGAATATCTTCTCCGTCAGAGTCCTATAGAGGGGTACCGGACACAAACGAATCATCATTAGCCTCACTTCTTACTGTGATGAAGTGTTTGGGTGATGTACCAATATGTGTTATGTGCTGGGCTATTTCTTGGCTGGGTGTCATCTAGGGCGGGGGCTTCGATTTTTTTGGGGTCAGCACTAGTGTCATTACACACTATTATCAAACTATTGCTTTGAACTTGTATAATCTTACTGAAAAAAAAAAAAATTCAATCCATTATGTTGTGTATTGTTGCTGGGAATTACATAATGTCCAATATGGTCATGATAATAAATACATGTCAGCAATCAAACCATGGTTCAGGTGTTATGGGTGTTCTAAAAAACAACTAACAAAAATCTCTCTTTTTAACACTAAATCTAGGACAAGGCAAAGAGAGATGAAGAGGTGAGGAGGAGAAGAAGAGGAGACAAAGGCAAAGAGAGAAGGAAAAGAAAGTAGAAGAGAGGGGGCTAAGAGATGAGAAAGGGGGAGAAGAAGGGATGAGGTGAAGATGGGAGACAAAGAGAGGAGAGAAAGCAAAGAGCAGATGGGAGGAAAAGAAGAGGAGATGAGGAGAAGATGGAAGGAAAAGAGGAGGAGATGGGAGAAGAAGAGGAAAATTAGCAGTAGAGAGGAGATGGGAAGGAGAAATATGGCCATGATAATAAATACATGTCAAAAATCCAACTATTCAGTTGGTTCAGTTGTTGTTTTTCTTCTAACAGTTCAGTTTTTTCTGTCCCTTTGACAAGATGTGCTGACATATAAACTGTTGAAACTTACAAGATATTCTTTGATAAGGTCATCTGCCTCTTCTCCCAGGAAGATAGTGAGTGCTTTCAGCACACATTCCCTCCTAAGATTAATGTCCACAGCCTAGAACAACAAATGTTTATTAATTTTAAGTTGTAAATTTCAAGACAGACATCCTTACTCTTATTGCTTAACTCTTACACATACTTTATTTAAAAACAGTCAGTCAAACTCAGAGCTTCATTATAGAAAGAAAGGAGGATGAGTTCAGTGGTGTAGTTTTTGAGTCGCTAACAACATTCATACAAATGAAAGCCATGATAAGCATTGGCCTGCCCATATTAATGTATTTATGAAGGGTTCAGGTATATTTTGACAGCCCTCTTAGTTACGACGTCTCTCAGTATATGGTACAGATTTACCTTGTCCAATGTGTCCATAATCTTTGCTGTCTTTTGCCGTGTTGCTCCTCCTCTGGCACGAATGACTTTAATCACCTGATCTGAAAGCATGTCTAACTGGGCCATGAACTTCCCCTCAAGAGGAACAGCCATGAGCCTCTGGAACTCTGAATTTATCTAAAAACAAAACACAAATGACAGTAGATATTATATTAGATATTAGTATTATGGAATAAAATGCAACTGCAACTGTCATTCTGTATGTCAAAATGTCTATATCCCAACAAGTACAACACATGTGGAAATTCAAAATGTAAATTCTGTCATCAAGTTCATTGTTATAAAATCTCAACCACATCCAAATTATGACCGATTCATGACAGTTAACTGCAATAAATCCTGAAGCACACAGACTTTCAGCACTTTGGTTCCATTCTTACCTCTTTCTGTGTGAAGAGTGCAGGCCATCTGTCGCTGAAGTCCTGAATACTTGGTTCTTGGTTTACCACCTCATGCCGTCTGTAGGCAAACGTGTTTGCCATTTTGTCTGCGACGACCCTTTCATTGTCCCTTATCCCGATCTCTGTCAGAAGTTCTAGTCTCACTTTTTCCTGGCTGTCCAGAGTCTCACCAGTAGGAAAGGGTGGATAAAAGTTAGCTTCAGAACGTTTTGGCTTCTTCACTTTTTTAGCAGGGAAAGCATCTGTAGTAGCTTTAGATTTCAAGGAGTTTACACACAGCTCTGGACACCCCTGTATTTTGAGCTGAGTCCTATAGTTTGCCATTTTGTACTTGAGTCGTTGTTTCCAACCATAGCAGCCATTGAATGAGCCAGGTTCTTTCAAACATGGGTGCTTTTTGATTAGGGCCTCTGCAGCTGCGCAGAAATGTGCATCCTCTGGATAGGCCTTGTAACGGTAAATTTCTTCTGCTACTCTTTTCAGGATGTCAGACAGAATTCGGGAGCTGACTGTCAACATTTTTTGGCTCACACGGTACTCAGTATTCCCCCTCTCTAATTGTAACTCTGTCTCATATGAAAATTGGGGAATTGAAAAGTCTTCTGGCCACTGTTGTGTTCGAGATGACACAGATTCAGGGGATGAGAGGATAATTGTGTCATTGGATGCCAACGAAGCACCGTCATCAGACTCAAATGAAATAGACAGTGATGAAGTGGACTGAGGGTCACTGATCAAAGTTGGACTTTGGTGGATCACTTTGATTGTCCCCAAATTCTGGAGTTCAGTGGTGGTATGCAGATTGAAAAAGTCATTGCCAAAGTCTTGGTCCATATACTGCAATCTGACGTCATCCTTTAACCCAAAGGTGGTCTTTATCGTGCCGAGTAGGTCTTCGAGTGACTCTGGGATGCCATTTGGAAGCGTAAGCTTTTCAATATTGTTCTCTCCTAAGATGACTTTCAGTCGTGTAGGTGTTGCACCAGCCATGGTGGTCTGAGAAGAGAGCACAAGCACAGTTAGTAAGGATGAACATGTAAACCACTGACATATATCAAATTAGGAGAATTTAATGAACTAGAGGAAAAGAGAGAAGGCAAAGAGGGAGAAAAAGAAGAGAGGTGGAGGAGAAGAGCTGGGGAAGCAAGGAGGAAGGCAAACTGAAGAGGGGAGGAGAAGAGAGAAGGCAAGAAGATGGGAGACAGCGATGAGTAGAGAAAAGAAGAGGTGGAAAGGAGGAGAGAAGAGAAAGGGAAAGGAGGGGAGGAGAAGAGAGAAGTAGAGGTGGAGGAAAGGAGACGAAGTGAGGAGAAGATGGGAGACAAGGAGAGATGACTGGCACTCAGCAACCTACATTAAAAAAATATAACATAGTTGCCAATGACATCATCACACCACACTGGCTTAAAGTATAAAATCAATATGTTTTGAGAACACATAGGTATTGTATGGGTCTGGGTTTTGTTTTCCCACTTAAGAGAATAACTTATCACATTTTGAGGCCTCACCCTTTAAACGTGGACATATCTTTTCAAAGTGACAAGACGCATCCCTCTAATTTTGTAGTCTGATAGTGGGCAAGTATCATGCAGTTCCTGTGGCTCAACAAGTTCCACTTCTTTACTTGGTGATGTTTGAGATCATAAGCTCTGAAGTGTTCCATATACCATCCACTGAGCTTTTTCACAATGAAGATTAGTTTGTCCTGCAGTATCACCATTTGAAAGATTTCACCAAATTCTGGCAGTCCTCCCAGTGAGCCGTGGATCAAGATCATCCCACACTTGTATATTAGTCCATTGTATGCTACACTTTTAGCCAAACACACATTGTCCATATCTGGAGACTTCTGTCTCAGTGCATTTGAGATGTCCTTGTTAAGAACTTCAATGTGGACAGAGGAAACATCTGTTACTTCCAGTGGGGGTTTGGAAAAGCTACTTGCATGCAAATGATGTGCAATCTGATACTGATGTCTCTGTGAAAGGGAAAGAAGCACATTTTTGAAGCATCTGATATTCCTTGCAACTCTTTTAAAAAAGCTATGCTTCGCTTCGAAGCGCATAGTCCATAGTGCAACTAGTGGCCCAAACTTCCGGATCAAGTCCGGATAATGTTCCAAGAAATGGTGCTTTGGTTTAAGATCAACGTCCGGGAAAACCTCTTGAAACTTAATTCTGTGCTCGGAGATCTTAAAACCAAGATATGCGATGGAATCCTCAGTATGAACAGGACTGACAACGAGATCAACAATGTCCTTCAGGTCTGTTAAGATGTGCCAAGCAGGCTCCTCACAGGGTACACTCTGCCCAACGAACAAAGGCAAAAATCTGATAAGACACCAGTTCTCATGTGCATTCCCCCCCACAGTTTTTTTGGATGCAAAATTGAGGGCCACAGGATGAGGTCGATTTGTTTTGTCAGCCCACTTGAAGTTGAAAGATGATATTGCTTCATTCAATGTACATAATGTGAAATACTTTTTTTTGATTAACAAACTGAGGCAAAGAGCAAGTTCAAAAGGAACGATGCCCTCAAAAAGATCATGTACAGCATCTGGTGGAAAACCAGTGGTAACATCAAAATATGAGAGGTGCTTTGACAAAATACACTTTGATTTCACACCATAATAACTGGGCAATTTGTTTTCCTCAAGAATTCGTAAATGATCTGCATGAATGTCTTTTGTTCTTAAAGTAAAGGCTTCACTTTTTACTTCAATAGCCTGGAACTCTGATCTTTCTGCAGTGCAAAATCTACATACATATGTCCCAGAGAAATTTTCAACAAATCCAGCAATACTGTGTGCACCGAGGTTGTCGGCGACAACACACTGAACGGTGCCTTTGACTGTTTTGCCCAACTTTGACAGAAATATCCCACTCTGCTCCAAAATTACAAGATCATTAATTACAGGTTTTAACACTTTCTCAAACCCATAGCACTTCAGATCATTACTTTTGATTAAAGCAGCCAAATAGATGGAGGATAAAGCAGAATTACAGCCTGGTGGCAAATTACCTAATATCCAGTACAATCCACAAATTTTATGCTTCCTCCTTGATGTGCCAAGGGGATTACAGATTTCAAAATCGTCAATGTATAATATCAATGAAATGCTTTCCTGCTTAGACAACAGTCCATTTTCATGGAAGTAGGCACCATCAAAGATAGTTTTGTAGTGCACAGTAGTTTTTTGAGGGTGATTGTCAACAGTATTCAAATTAACAGCCTGATCCAAGATTGTCTGGCAGTCAAGAATATGCTGCAAAGACTTTAAAATTGAAATATATTGGAATGACTTGTTATTTTTTCTGTCAAGTATATATTCCACTGGTTCCACTACTTTAAAGTGGCTCCTATAGTAAGCTTTTCGCCTCCAAGCACTGGAAAGTGGACCTTTATCTCCAATTGCTTTCTTTACAGGGTTTGTCTCACAGAGTACACTGGCAAGCTTTTCAACAACTGACTGGTCAAATTGGCATCCATTGTCTTGTAATACTTGGCTAATAGTCTTTTGGGTAACTGGCAGAGAAAGAGAACCAATCAAATAGTTTAACTCCTGCAAAAGCTCATCTACAGCTACATTAGACACAAGAAAGATGTGTTCCAACTTAAGGAGCACTGAAGCAATTTTAAGCTCAATATCCTTCTCTAAGTTTTCAGAATGCCCATTGTCAAAAGCAGAATTTAAATTTACATTACTCTCTATAATTTCCACATCTGAAATATCACTGGCAACACTGGCACAGGTTTCTTCAACAGAACTTACTTCAGGCTTAAAGGTGTTCACTGTACCAGAGTGTTTTCTGTATTTATGACTTTTGAAGTTCTCATAGACATTGGTTTTATATTCACAGTTTTGGAACACACATGTTACAGTCTCCTTATTTTTAAGATGCTGATAGATATGTTGAAAATATTCTCTTTCTGTGGAGAGTTGATTATGGCCACAAATATGGCATATGAACGTGGACACAGTTTTGGTGCCTGCTTGTTGGGCAGAGTGATTTCTTGATAGATGGCTCAGTAGGGCGTTCCAAGTCTTGAACCTACATGCACAATTTAAATAAGTGCATGGATATGTGTGGCCTCGTCCGTAATGCCTATGAATCAGTTTGTAGTGCTTGAGCAGTTCAGATCTTTTGTTAATGTCGTCCCACAGTCCTTGCATCTCCACATGAAGCATAACACTGGAGAAACAAAGAGATGCACTTTACTGGGTGTATATAGATAATTTTGGAAAAACACAGAGGTAGGGTTAAAATCTGTCAATATGGTGATATGAGACTAGATCCTATCTCAGCTTTTGGATAGCATGAATACGATTGTAATGTGACCCCCCCCCCCCCCCACATAGCCCAACACAAAGCAAATCATTTAAACACAAAATGTGTTCATCAAATGTAGCCAGCCCTCTCTTATTAGATTTTAAGGGAGAAGTTCAAAACAAAAGTTAAAAACAAAACCCAGTGCCCATATGTACATTAAAAGCATTTTTTTTTGCAATTTATTCCTCAATCAATACTAGTTGTAAAGATAAAGTTAAAATGAGACATTACAATTTTTTACAATTTTGAGCTTGCATACCTTTGTTGTTGATGAAGTGAAAGTACGCAGGTTCACAGATAAAACGGGCTGCCTGGCACGGCTCCACACAGGAATGCCCCTCTTGAAGTAGTCACAGAGATGAGAATTAGTTAGGCCAGGTGATGGTGGGGAGGGGCATCACATTGGACACCCAGCCAAAGGTTGCGGCACTGTCCAGGTTCTCTTCTGCCATCAGCAGACACTCCTCTGGAGAGATTGACCGGAAGGAAAGGAAGCTCTACTCAAAGTCCTGAGGGTTAAAGATATGTTTGAGTTAGTCTGTGTAATCATATTATGACAGTGTGTCTTTCATCATGTTTACAGTGTTCATCAGCATCTATTTACTTAAATAAATGTATTCAGACAGAGACTGGAAGTGTGCTGGGTCTACAAGAAATCTGACAGCTGTATTTTCTGTGTTCAATAGCGTAAGTTCTATGATTTCTAATTTTGATTTATAGACATTTGTCCTCCATTTTACAAAGACAGAGTTGTGTTGATTATAACAGTAAAACTATTAGTACTGTACATTATAATGTGTTGTAATATGTTGAAAAAGGCCTACAAACAATCATCTGCACATTTACTGTAAGTGTTGAATTTATATTAATTTTTTCAAATATTTTTTCACTTTAACACACCATCCTGTAAGTTACATACAGCCACATTTCAGCCTGGTCTGTAGCAGTGCAACTTACTTTAGGTGGTCCAAATGAGTTGTGTACAGCCCAAGACCACCGCCGTCATGGAGAAAAAGAAGAAGAAGAAAGGAATCAATACAGCTCTGGAAAAAATTAAGAGACCACTCCCCAAATGATCAGTTTCTCGTTCTCACTACTATTTATGTGTGTTTATGTGTTTGAGTAAAATTATTATTATTTTTTTTTAGTTTAGTTATATTCAACTACCGACAACATTTCTCCCAAAACTGAAATAAAAATATTGTCATTTAGAGCTTTTATTAGCTAGTCAAAATTACAAAAAATATCAAGTCTTTTCAGACCTTGAATAATAATAATGTAAAGAATGTTCATATTTATTCCTAAACAACACAGCAAGAATATTTTAACTCAGGAGGAGTTTAAAAAACAGTTTTTATGAGATAATGTCAATGTTTAATCCCAGCAGTGCACACACACACACACACAAGGAAATTCTCATTCCAGTGTTAAGTTTGACTTGTGTACAAAATATATAACTGTCACTGCTCATTACACCACCTGGCAACTGATTTCGGACAGGAAAGACAGGAGTCTGCAGCAGCAGCAGGCACAAACAGGTGCTGGCACAACAACACTGAGCTGGTTAACTCATCACACAGCAAACATCTATGAAAATATAAAGCATAAATACGAAGGCAGTCCTGTCACCGGCACCGTGAACCGCACACCAGAGCGGAGGCGGTTTCAGACAGGTGTATTTATCAGTTGCGTCTGAACACAACACACACACACGTTTAACGTGTGTGTGGAAAACCGAGTGAATACGTGTATGGACGACTGCAGTCGCTGTCTGACGGGCGCGGAGAGAGGAGGAGAAGTCGTTAATATAATACATCCATGGGCAGTGCGACCACACAAGCGCCCAGCTGCACGCACGCTTTCTCCTCTACATATACATTGAAAACAATGCATGCGGCAGTAAATGCACGCTTCCTGGAGGTACCACAGTTAAAGCTTAGTTAACCTTACCTCCCACATCACCCGTGACCGCATGAACTGTGCTCGCCGACAGGCATGTGAAGCAACACGTGCGCGTGCCCGAACACGGCCCAGCTTGCCGCTATAATATGCTAATGCTAATTAATAACTAACAGTGAGCCAAACACCAACACACTGCATGAACACTCAACTTTAAGCTAACGTTCCGATATTAACTTAAACCAAGAGAGTCCCGCCCGCAAACTACTAACCTACATGTCCAAGCACAAACTACCAACAGGTCTGATATTTAACGTACATTTCGCTAATGTTAGCAGGGCTGAATGATAGCTGGTGTGGTTAGGTCCGTTTACTAAACATTTAACGGACTTAACAATACAGTTGGAGTATTTTTTATATTTAACATATTAAAATATTTGTTCTACATTTGACTTACCTTCAAAGACGATGGAAAAAGTTATATCTTCGGTCCTTATTCCCAAATTGTTGGCGCCGAAAAAATGGCGTCCCAACCGTCCACAGGTAGAAAATTTTGGAGAAGGCGGAGACGTCATGACGTCAGACGCACAGAAACCTAATTGATGCAGGTTCACTCAAATGAGAATTGCAGGTTAGATGTGTACTGAGGGAACAACACATAATAACAAGTTAATATACCCCACAAATTTAGATTGCCTCCACTAAAGCAGAAATCTGAATGAAACTCACTCAGAACCTTACGTAACTTCAACTACTGCTGAAATACACTTTTTAGAGTGTATGTATGTATTACAGTATATGTATGTTCTGCATGTAATGCACCAATGATACCAAGATAAATTCCCCGAATGTGAAAACTTGACAATAAATCTGATTCTGATTCAGCTCTGGGACTCGCGTTATGTAAATGAGGTATGACAGTGTATGGAGGCAGTGCACATCCTGATTATTGTTTTCTTCTTTGCATTTAATTTTTTTTGTATTTCTTGTTTGTAAATGATTTTCTTTTCTTTCATTTAGGTATACAACAACAACATGTCAGAGGTATGGCATGTACAGCCTTTTAATTACACTCTGCTGAGTCTTGCAGTCAGAAGCTGTGCTCTCTGCACTGGTATAACTCATTAGACCACACTGCCACCTACTGACATTATGTAATAGTTACATTTGTCATGTCAACAATCTAGTTTCAAATAGTGACATTTATTTGCATAAACTGCATACACAACTATTTTGACACTTTATCCACTTCTAAATCTTATTTGTTGTCTTCACTCAGTCTCCTGGAGCATGCCAGCATAAACTCAAATCTGACTTGAAGGAGAGCTTCCAGTGTCTGTTTGAGGAGATTACCAAAGCTCGAAACCCAACAGTCCTGAATGAGATCTACACGGAGCTCTACATCACAGAGGGAGGCACTGGAGGGATGAAAGCTGAACATGAGGTCAGGCAGATTGAGACAGCATTCAGGAAGTCAGCAAGCTCAGAAACAAGTATCACGTGTGATCAAATGTTCAAACCCGGAAGAGATCCACCTGTCAGAACAGTGACGACAAAGGGAGTGGCTGGCATTGGGAAAACAGTCTTAACACACAAGCTTGTGCTGGACTAGGCTGAAGACAAAGCCCACCACGATAGACACAGAAGAAGTGCAGTCTGATGGAGCTCATCCAAACCAAAGAAGAGGGAATCTACAAGTTTGAGGAGTTCCAGGTTGTGTTCATCTTCTGGATTTCCACAAAAATGAGATCCTGACCGATGCCACGGAGTCCACCTCAGTGGATGTGCTGCTGACAAACCTCATCAGGGCTAAACTGCTTCCCTCTGCTCGCCTCTGGATAACCACCTGACCTGCAGCAGCCAATCTGATCCCTCCTGAGAATGTTGGCATGGTCACAGAGGACTGAAGCCCTCTACCCTGGGTTTAAGTATGGATCCTCAGTGTCTCTGCGTCAGTTGGAGAGTCAGCCTCTGGAAACTCTTAGAAAAACATGATGAATGCAGATGCTTTCAAATGGGTACATGGATAAGATTCCAGAACAGGTCCATAAACTCAAGTGACTGCTGAATGCACTTGTACCATAAAACTATGACCGTGAGAAATAAATTGTTAAAACTAATCTAAAAATACTACTAGTAAACTACTAGTCTATTGATGAAATGTATGTTTGTGAATGTCACAAAGTAAAGACCAATCAAATCAAACTCTAGATTGTTTTTTTGCGTGAAAGCTGGGTATAAAAAAAAGTGCACATTGTGTGATTTTATGTAAGTCATTTCAGGGTTCAAATTATCATTCCAGCTTCAGAGGGGTCAGCATTTTGGAACTGATGATGATGACGTCACGTCAGCCCTGTGTCTATATTCATGCCCAAATCATTACACACTTATGGTGTGTAACCAACAGTCTTGGGAAATTGTATAAAAAAGCCTATGCCTGGTGACAGACACAAAAACACATTGCTAACACGTATTGGTAAAACAACAACCGACATACATATGTATTCGTGTCACAAGACTTGCATCGACAGCAGACAGTCCGAGCCTGCCACAAAACCAAGTTGCGCAGCGCATCACACATCGAGCGCAAGTTCAGCACACTGGGAGCCAAGCATGACGTTCAGACTTCTAACCTTCTTGGAATTAGTGTACCACGCAACGCCACGAACCAATTCCATGTTAAATTGCATGTAAAAGGAATGCACTCGAATGCAGGCGCGTACGCAATGCCAACCAACACATCCTGCGCATCATACATGATGGCACACAACTGTACTACACTGGCAGCCAGACATACAGTTCAACTCTGTTTTCACAACAAGGTGATGCTCAGTAAAAATTGTTTCAGTATGGTTTACACAGCATTGGCCTGCAGCTGTCCGGCAGCCCTGGCATTTTCATCCAAGTGGCCCAACTTGGAGAGGCAAACACAACTTTTGAAAGAACAGCATTTTTGATAGCTCCAATGAAGGTTTATTTAAATTCCCATGCTTTAAGCAACTGCATAAATACATGGATGTACCATTGCACAACCCCAATAAACCATGAATAGATTGCCGTCATGCAGTTAACCAGTTGCTAGTATTAGTTGAAGATGGTGAATCCAGATTGACTTTTCACCCTCAGACAACAGTGCTCTCTTCATCTTTCCTCTCCCACTTAACTGGTTTGTTGCCTCAACTCATTTTGCTAGCATCAGTCACGTATAACATTTCAAATCTGCTGCAAAAGCCCACTGAAGGTGTGAAAATGGTACAGTCCAGTGTCCGTTCAATTTGAACTAAAATGCCTGTGTGAAGGGGGGAGAGGACTCAGATCATACAAGTATCAGTCCTTGGAAAGCAGCCAGTGTACATTAAGACATCCTAGAGTTGCGTGCCTAGAATGTTTTACTACTCAATGCTCATCACTAACCTTCAATAAAAGCATGCATGAAGCTCACGATACTGATTCTAAAAACTAAAAAACAATTTTAAATGTATCCCACAAATATTCTAAACCACTGTTTCACTTATTCAGCTTATCAGTGACAGACAGGACATGGAGGTGTTGCTAGATCAAGTTTTATTCCAACATTTGTTCATGTTTAACAATTCAAGGAGCAGAATTCATCCTCTGGGAGGATGATATTGCTTGTAGATGTTCAATGTGGGCGATTCCTTCAGCACTGAACAAAACATACAGAGCAGCTTCCATTTCCAGCCTCAGTCAGGTTCAGCAGACATGGCTGAAACATGGAGGTGTGCTGATCAGCAGCAGCAGGTCGGTCACATCCCAGCCAACGACTCAAACAGGAACCTCTCCACTTAGACCAGCCTGGATTACGCCAACACTAGAAAAACAAAAGCACAAGTATTACCCGACAGTCAACACCAAGTTAAGTGTCAGTTAAGTTACAGGCGGCATGTTTCAGGTCTTCAGTCAGGTTCTGGTAAATGGTTGTTACTTAAACCTGTGCCAAAGTCCTGAGCTTTCTCTCCCAATATTAAGATTCCACAGCAGAGAGGAGGAGGACTCTGCCATGGCAGTACAAGATTGGGTTTACGTCATCTCCACACTACACTCTGACAGACTGTCATACATACCAGGGCCAATCTGGGCTCCTAGTGGGTGTTTGCTGCCCCCTGCAGGCCAGCTGTTCCATGTGCTCCTGCAGAGAGATGAAACAGTCCATAAAACCAAACCACAACTGATCGCTGCTGACCGTCAGCTGCTATGCTCAGGGTTTCAGGCTCACCATGGTGTTTGTCAGCATGATGTGTTATATTTTCTGTCATCACAGCATGACTCTATACTTAAAGGCAGAACCTGCTTCAGTCACTCACCGTCAGTCTGCAGCACGACAATCAGCTCCACACAGCAGCTCATCAGAATCTGCCTGCAACACATTCAAGGAAAGTCAAGTTTATTCAAGTGTGCAGGTAACTTATCAGATTTTTAGTGATATTTAAGCAGTTTGATTCTACTACAGACAGTCAGTCATGTAACATCACAAGTAGAACAGACAGCTGCAGTCTGTGTGGGCATGTTTGTCAAATCGTCAACAAGTTTGCAGTTCTACCTTTGCTTCTAAAACGCACCCTTCAACAGGAGGTGCAACAATGACAACCAAGATCTGAGTGTTGTAGGTTGGGGCAGTGTTTCTCACAGCCAAGAGCAACATTAGGATTGCATTTCCAACAGGCACACCTCCGCAGGGTCACTATGAATGTGCGGCCCTGCACTAGGCCTGCCCTGCTGTAGGATCAGGACAGGCCACTCTCAGTGGGCCGCGCTCTGCAGCAGCTCAGGAGCAGCAGACTCTAAAACAGAGTCCGCGCAGCCGAGACCAGGCACAGAGACTTCATCTACCAGCACTGTAACACTGAGCCAGACACTCAACATCTGGCCAGCTGACTTAGAGCTGGGTGTGAACTCACTGTTGGAGAAGGTGATGCGTGCGTTTAGCTCATGCATATTTACCTTCAGCCCCATAGACAAGGCAGTGTGTTGTTGCTCTATCCCATGGCTGCTGCTCTTCAGGACTTCTTCAACACAGGACACAGCATCTCTGAAAGGGACGGCATGATCACACAGATGCACAATGAGAAACACTCGATTGTAGACATGCTGCCGGACACACTGATGCACTTTAACTGAATCTACATTCACTTGAGTTAGTAGCTTTGTGATGTGGTTAAATGTAGCATAGGACCATGCAGACACTCTCACTATATAGTGAGACAAACCTGTTTGTAAGTGCTGACTGTAAATGTTTCAGGATCAGCGTACTTGTAAGTTATTTAAACTGATGTTAGGGGCTCCGTTACAGAACACGAGTTTAGATAACTTAATACAAATACGTTAAGGTTAACCTCATCTCTCAAAGCCATGTCAATGTTTCCTCCCCGCTTGCTTTCCTCCGTGTTTCCTCGGTTAGAACACCGTGCTGGACGGTGAACGGCCTCCGTTAATTTAAGCTAACAGCGGCACGCCAGCTACACTCGCGCGCGGACGGGGAGCGTCCCGAAAAGTCAAAGTTTTCAGCACTGCGACAAACCAGTCGGTACCAGCCCGCACTACACGGCTTCGGGTAAACAATGACGTCTGCTGGGCAGCGTTATTACACCGAGACACGGCCAAAACGGCTCAAACACTCACCGCGTGCGAACACGTCCACTGTCCGTCTGCCATTCATGGTGCACGAGGAGCCGAGAGGCAGAGCGGAAGTCACGCGTACTCTTATAAACTGCAGCAAGCCGCGGTGCATTGTGGGGAAAGGAAGCGGTCCAGAAGATGGACCTCTGAAGAACTACAAAGACCATGAAAACTTTTAATGACATGCAACATTCATGACAGGAACAAATGCCATTCTATGAGACGATACTTAAATATTATTTATTTAATGTGTCACTGGATGGTGGACAAACTTAATTTAGAATCTGTCTTAACGTATCACGTTTCATGTGATTTTATATTTACACACGCGCACACACAAAGCGATGTTAGAGTGTGTCAGTGTGAATAAACTGCTAAATACATCTTTGCATATAAGTGAATGAATTTTTTCAAACATCAGCTTCATATTTAAGTTCCAGAGGAATACTCTCCTGGAAATGTGACAGAACAGCGTGTTTATGGTTTATGTGCTTCCAGGGATCCACTCATGATAATGTATTTTAAAATGTTCTTTTGACATTTTGAGGCAATAAAATTCAAATAGAAAAATAATAACCCTTTCTTCCTAAATGTGCACTCTGTTCTTTTATCTCCTTTAATATTCTAAACTCTAGTTTATGAATGCATACATACATAATCTGTAACCTCTTATTCTCATCAAGTCATGGTGGGGCTGGAGCCTATCCCAGCTGACTTTAGGCAAGAGGCAGGGTACACCCTGGACAAGAAGCCAGTTCATCACAGGACACATAGAGACAAACAACCATTCACACTCACATTCACACCTACGGGTAGTTTAGAGTCGCCAATTAAACTGGAGAGTTTGTTTCTTTGGATTCTGGGAGGAAGCTAGAGTACCCAGAGAGAGCCCACGCAGACACAAGGAGAACTCCAAAGACTCCAGCGAACCAGGAACCTTCTTGCTGTGAGGCAGCAGTGCTAACCACTGCACCACCATGCTGCCCCAGTTGAATTTCTATGCTTCTTCTGGTTTATTAAATGTTGTTAATTGTCTTCTTTGTCTGATACAGAGACAAGATGTGAGGAAACAAAATCATCATACTGTACACTAATCTATATGTTGCTGTATGTTATGAACCATTATATCCTCCTGAGAGGTGAAAACGTGCAATGTGAAATCTTTCATCTTAGAAGAAAAATATACATTTTAATGTTTAATAAATATTAAAATTAAAGTCTCTTTTATTCAATGAGTGTGTTTTCTTTCTTTTCTTTTCCAAAGTGTCACATCTCATGAGATAACCAATAGGTTGTTGTTGACATCATTAAAGTGCAGCCTGATCTGCAGTACCTGATTACCTAATTACCTTACTTATTACCTAATAAAATCATCTTATGGATTTATGGATTTAAAGAATTTATTTGAAATCTTGTTTCTAACTGTGTGTGACATCCAAAACATTACATATGTATAAATATAGTATATATCTAAACAGAAAGACAAAGCAGCAAATGTTCACAGATCAAGTTACTGAGGATGGCTAAAGCTGTATCGCCTTCATGTTGAAAAAACTTGAAGCATTACATCAGCAGGAATCTCAAATCACTCCTGTTGTATAGAGCAGTGATGATGCAGCATGGGTAATGTAGTCAGACGGTCATCACAGTTGGAATGGCTGAGGTGTAGTTTGCAGAGTGCACGCTCCTGAAACATCAAGAAGAAGAAACTAGTTTGAAAAAGATTTAAAATCAAATGAGACAGTTCTCTCTTTTTGCACAGATTTGACTATTTATCTTGCAGAAGCCGACAGGTCTCCTCAGAGACGGGGTACCGCCCAGATGGAATATCATTTCAAATTTAGTGTTTGACTCATAGTGTCTTGAAAATGTCAAAGTTAATCTTAAGTCAATGTATTAAATACTGGGTGAACTCAGTCTCCCAAATGTCACTTTATTTTATTTCTATTTATGTATTCATTTCAGAACAAAAAAAATGATAACAGTACATTGCCATCCATTCATTTTTTATAAGCTTTTATCCTTTGGAGGGTTAAGGAGGCCTGGAGCCAAACCCAGCTGACACTGGGTGAGGCAGCGTACACCCTGGACAAGTCGCCTGTTCATCTCAGGACCAACACATGAGCCCTTTTCAATCCCACCTAGAAATGTCACCTAAAATGTTGTTTCCTAAATGAGAGAACAGAGAAAGGGAGGATCAATAAGAGACATCGACCTGTTAACATTGACGGTGATGATACTCTTGACAGGCGTGCTCTTAGGCCCAGGAGCAGGTCGGAAGACTGGTTCTTGATTGTTCTTCTTGGAGCGTCGAATGACATACGGGTCGGCAGAATGTGAGGGATAAGTGTCAAACGTCCCGGCTTTCATTCCTCCAATCTAACACAAGACACATAAACACATATCATAACAGACATCTGCCACTAATCCTGACGCAGTGGAGCAGACAGAGGGACGGTCACCTTCTTGCTCGGGGACGGGGGCTTGAAGGGAACTGGAGTGACCTTCTGTCCGGGTGGGACGGGCTTGTTTGCGGGTGGGAGTGGCTTGTCACTGCGGTATGGATTGCCTTGGAAATAATCGCTGGGGTGAAGGTTGAGTTTGAAGGGGCCCCCTCTCAACTTGGAGCGATGGACTGTTGCCTCCCTCTGTAACACACACACACAAAGTACATGTGTTTATGCTCATGTTTTCTTCACACTGGAGACATTTTGGAATCAGAGGATCTACTTGAGGATGTGAAATCATAAGGTGTAATAATCTAGTTACCTTCAGTGCTTCTTTGGCTCTGCCGTAAGGGTCTGAGGCATACAGCTCAATCTTGGACAGGGTCACATTAGGATAGCTACAGAAGATAACACGGTATTTACTTTCGCTGCACAGATATGATCTGATCCAAATATTTGATTATGTTTGTATAATGCTTTTACACCCTCTAGCGTTGCAGTTGTTCCAGAGGTACACAGGGATAAAAGGAGTGTAAATGTGCTTGTGAAGCACTCGTGAACTACTGTAGAAAGAGTTCTTGCCATAAACCTGTAACCACTGCCTTTCTTGGGAGGTGAGGTGACAATGTTGCGTCCAGGTGGGCGATGGGCTTTCCGAGGGACTGACAGTGGACTCATGGCTTCAACTGGTCCTGACAGGGTTCCGTAGTAACTACCTGAACCACAGCTGGAGACAGACACACAGAGAACTGTAAGAAAAATTATAGATGTGTGTACTAAATCTTTCTTTCTTTTTGATATGTGTGCTCTCTCACGGATTCTTGACTGCGTTACAGGGCAGGAAGGCCTTGCCCAGGTTCTTCTTGCCCTGCTGGAGGCGGTTCTGACGTGCCAGCTTCAGTGGGTCACTCAGTGCCTCGCGTTCAAAGATCCGGTTGAAAGTCTTGTCGAAAAAGCCGCTCTGCTGAGCACATCGTTGCTTAGCGATGCCGGCCTGCATCTGCCGGCTACGATAGGCTGATTCATTGAACGGGCCTGGATTTGGAAAGAAGACATCACATGTTTACCTACAGTATATGTTGCATAATTATGATCTCGACAGAGTGAGGCATCACTGATGATCACATATGAACCAAACTTTGCTTGTGTCATTATTTAAAGCTATAGAGCAGCGTGTCCAACATCAGTGTACCAGGTGTACCTGACAATTTACAGACCTAACAGTGAAGTGTTTGGAAGCACATTGTACCAAAGAATATAAGAGAACTGGTTATAGTCTATTCTATGTTCACACATATATATATTATATACATCAATATAATATGTTTGTGAACTGATTCTTTGTTTTAATGAATTCTAATGACTGCTTTTTATTACACAGTGATAGAAAGAAGTTGGACTCACGGTTTGTGTGTGGAATGTACTTGTCACCTACAGAGATGTAACTCATCTCCTTAAAGACACCCAGGCGCTCCATGTCATTCTTCCCCTCCATCTTTATACACTGGAAATACACACACACACACACACACACACACACACACACACACACACACACACACACACACACACACACACACATAATGCTTCTAACGCTTGAGACAATTAGCACTATGCAAAGTTCACTCACTCCAGTGTAACACTGGAGTCTTAGTTAATGTGCTGGCTTCGGCTTCATGCATATTCACACGAGGGGGACAGAATAACACCTTTAATACAGTCTGATGCAACATCACACTAACTGTGGCCACAACCAGAATGTATTAAATATATGGTTAGTTAGTCTATGATTCTGTATTAAAGTGTATAAGACTGTAAACCTAATGGTTAGGAAGACATGCAACATATAACACAATATAAACACAGACAGACTGACATGCACACACACACACACTCACATAACATACCTTTGGTAGACGTAGCAGTTAAGGACTAATTGGAGGCGTCCTGTTGGATGTCAGTGTCATTAAAAATCTATCTGTCTATGTTTGTCCAGGTAACTATCTGACTGTGACACTCTGTACACTCTGTCTGTGTATACTGGTTGGTCTCCTTGGAGAAGAGGAAGTAAAACTGTGTCAAGCTAGAGGGATCCTTCCTGGAAGGCAGTCTTGCCTTCAAATTAAAAGCACAAAATTTGGTTGATTAATTAAGAATTGTGAAAAATTGCTGATGGATGATGAAAGTTTGACTTATGATCTGCCGATATCTGTACCAAGTGTCAATACGTTCAACAGCTGTTGTATATTTCAGAAAAAAATATATCATAAATATCACCCTAACAGTGGCATTATTGATAAAAAGTCATCAATAGTCATAGTCAAAGTCAAGTTCTTAGGATTCATCTGGAAACTATGAATGTCTGTACAAAATTTCATGATCTAAGTTTTGTCCAGATATTTCAGTCTGGACCAAATTGGTGGACACCGGACAAGCAGTCTGTTTTCTTCCACAGTGGAAAATAAGATTTTTTTTGTACCAGTAACCACAGAGGAGAGCATATCTTCATTAATTTAACAGAAATGAATCAGCTGTTTCACCTGCTTCATGCAGCATTAAGGTCACAGGAGAGTCCAAACTGTGGTGATCGTGCAGGGAGCTCTGCTGCTGACTCGTAACTGAGCTGCAGGGATCACATTTCAGCTGGACTGCTTCTGTTTCACTCTGTTTTATACGCTTTACATGCATTTGATTGAATTCACCTGAAATACACTGTTCCATGTAAACATTTATCTTGAATTATGAATGACTGAAGCGTGTGTGTGCATGTGTGTGTCTATGTGTGAGTGAGTGAGAGAGAGAGAGAGAGAGAGAGAGAGAGAGAGAGAGAGAGAGAGAGAGAGAGAGAGAGAGAGAGAGAGAGAGAGAGAGAGAGAGAGCTCCTGTCTTCAATATTCCACCCAAACCAAAAATTGTCTCAGCTGTGAATCATTCAGTTTCAGTCATTGTTATCGTGATCCTAAATTAAATTTTACATTTTTATTTTTCTTCTTTGTTCGTTATTTTTTTGAATAAAGTATGCATACGGCCCTGCAGCCACCAGGGGCCCCCAAGCTGCAAGTTTAGCCTCAATATATTTTGGGAGAATTAAAAGTGCCTGTCTTTATTTGCAGCCATTTCATTAATTTGTTGTGTGAAGCCTCTCACTGCCTCTCACTGTGTGAGATTTGACTTGATTACCCCACAAACAGTCATAACTTCCCTATCATAGCAGCTTAGTTCTGCTCATAACCTATAAAAAGAACCTGGCTACAAATAAAAACAGGTACTTTTAATTCTCCCAAAATATATTGTATTACATATGTTCCTCTGTACTAATGGTACTAAAAGGGTTACAGTGTTACATGTAAATGTTTCTTACTACCTGAAACATTAGTATTATTCTTACTAGTTTTAATATGGATGCTGGTCCATTATATTTTTTATTTGTTTTTATGTTATGTCAGCTTGTTTTCAAAGTTTAGCATAAACCTTTTTCAGGAACATGCTGCATCTGTTTCATTTAGTTCTCCAGCCTGCTTTTCTTTTAAAATGTAACAGATTGTTGCACCGCCCCGTGCACCACAGATCATCTGAAAAGGTTAGGAATCTCTCCAGTTTGACAGAGACCTCCAAATAGCATTTCACATAGGGCCCCCAGACAGTTAGAAACTGTCCTGGTTGCAGCTCTGGGTGGTGTCTGTAGCTTACATCACCGCTGTGCCCCCTCCCTGAGTTATACGTCTCCAGAACTGCATTTATTTTACGCTGAACATAATCCCATACTGTCACATTTTGAGACATTAGTTCACATAAAAATGGACAAACGTAAAACATCTAGAGTTACATTGTCTGTCTGGCCACAAGGTGGCAGGCCAGCTCTGAAAACAAGGAAGGATGACAATAAAGCGCTCTACTGTAAAAAAAAATCCCAATTGCTTGCAGTTAGTTATTGAGGAGACATAGTGATGTATGAGGGAGACAGAGAGACATGACAGAGAGGGTGAGGAAAGAGAGGAGTGAGACAGTGACAGACACAGCAGGAGACAGACAGATGTACAATAGATTGACACAGAACTGTAGAAGACGTGAACGATCAGAGACATATGAGATATATAGAAAGGACATTGGACAGCATGTGCAATGAGAGAGGCCGAGAGACACTGAGACAAAGAGGTTGACTCTGTTGGCCAAACGTCCTTGTAGAATGGGGGAGGGCAGCTCAGCAGCAGCTGGGTCACACACACACGCACAGACACACACGCATATACACCACAGACATACATGCATGCTGTATGCAGAGATATTTCATAGTAATAAAAAAGAAAAACATGGATGACAATCATTCAGAACATGCAGCATTATAGAATACTCTTAAATGAATATTGAATCATTGAACTATCAGTGTGTGATCTATCAGTTTCAGTTCTAGTTGCTGCTGGTATAAATAAAAAATGATATCATTGTGATGATTGAAGCCCAAATACAGTCTACAGTCCACAGAGCCAACAGGAAGGTGTAGTCTGCACACTAACAATATGTCAACACAGGTGCATTCATTAGTCATCATAGTCTGGAAGCTGAAAGTGCATCAGTTGGCGACCTTTAATTTAATTTACCTTTTCATCCTTCTGCTTTGCATATATCAGCATATGATGCCATATAAACACAAGCAGGTGAGATTTAACACATTATAATGTGCCTGTGTGTAGACAAGAAGTTACCCAAAAGTAATCCCAGATTCTACTGATCACGGGTCTGTGATGCCGTTTCCACACTGCTGTTTTGATCCACTCTCTTCGCGGCTTCACAGCCCACCAGGAACATTTGGGCCACCAGTGGAGTGTCGTGCCCACCAGACTTTGTTAACTTGTCAGATTTGGTCATCTTCCTTGACTTATGTGCTTCCACTATGAGTAAGTAACTACGTAGTTAAACTGTTTCTCTGTTTACGATCTGGAGTCAGCACAGGAAGTTTTATTTTGAAAATTGACCCAGTTCTGTGTGGCATTTCCGTGTCTGATTTTTGGCCAGCCCGATCTGCTCTGTACTTGATGGGGCTAGTGTGGGTTCATGTATTCTCTGCAGAGCAGACTTTAGAGCTACTTCTGAAATGAACAGTCAGAATGCATCACAGCCATGTCCAGTGGATTTTAGTCAGAAGTCTCCCATAGAGCATGCACAGTATTCATTCATCTGGATAATTTCTACAAATGGGAAGTGTTGTTTTTGGTATATAAATGTATTTTTTTTCACTGCATCCTGGTTTTAACACTGCCCAAGAGATAAACAAACCTTTACATACATGACATATATGTTTTTGTAGAGAATTACAAGTGACATGCCTTCACGGCTCGTTTACTTCCACTTCAACCTAAATAAGTCCATCCATGTACAGAGCGCGAACATGAGCCCTTCCTTCACCTGACTGGATGATGCTCCACTTCCTTTGTTGGCCTTTGCTGCTCAAACTGTATCAGCAACAAAGGCTAAATTCATTTCAGAAAGTGGACTTGTGATGAATGCTGGTCTTTCATCCGGATAGTCAAAATGTGGCGTACTCTGCATGTGAGGCCTCCGCTGTACTTTACTGTGTCGTGGCCTGGGGCTCCTTCACTGATGTCAGAGCTGGTTATTTTTTGTCCATTGGCAATAACAACCAGTGTGACTGTCACAGTGTACTTGAGAGGGATGCCACTCTGTCAGGATTTGGCTACTTGGTCAAAGACTTGTGAAGAATCGAAGTGAAACAACATTTTGCAGAGTGACAAATTACAAAACAGAGACATTCAAAGTGAATTTAAAATGAACACAAAGCCACATGTCCCAGTATAATAGTGTATGAAGCCCAGCAAACTGAAATAAGTATCTATGTTCAGTGCTGAGTAAAAAGAGTTACTTAGAGCTGAAATAGTAATTTGTATCCCATAAATACTGATACCAGCCTTCTAATTTTCCCTCTCTCTTTCTCTAAGCTTTATTGACATGCGGCACAATGCAGCAAATCCAACCCATTACCAATCCAAGAGGAAAATCATTGAAGAATTCGGAGTGAATTGATTGTATTTTGGTACCAATCTGTTGGGTTTTAAACAGAAGTCTATATCAGAAAGTCCACACTCACAGTGTTAGTCTGATCAGGGTAAAGTGTGCTGAGAAAGTGTGCAGGTACTCATCAGATTTACCATCATCAGAGACAAGAATGGGGTGAAAATTACATTTAAACATAGACCCCAAAAATCAGACACAAATCAGATCAGGCGCTGAAATGTGTTGAAGGGACTTGACTTGAGGCTGAAATTATGATACTTTACTGTGAGCTGTCAATATCACACCTTTACATGAACATATTGCATTATTCATGAATTCAACTAAAATAAGAGGGGTTGAGACTATGGTGAGACTGTGTGAAACTACTTATCAGCTTCAAAAGGATCAAATTAAGTACATTACCAACACTGATGATGACAGAATTGTTTTGGACCAGCGGACACATTACTCTCCTCAGACTGTGTTGTGTCCTCAAAATGTCTTGCTGTCTCATGTTACAGTGAGTGTGTGTGTGTGTGTGTGTGTGTGTGTGTGTGTGTGTGTGTGTGTGTGTGTGTGTGTGTGTGTGTGTGTGTGTGTGAGTGAGCCAGTGTTGAAGCACTCAAGTCTCGAGTCTGTGAACAGTCTCGGTCACCAAGATCACTTATGAAGGGATTTTATTTCAAGGCTTTGAAATTTCAAGGCTGATGACACAGCTGTGGTATGAATGATCAAAATGAGGAGGCCTGTCTGAAGGAAATAGAGAACCCGACCCACTGGTGTCGAGACAACAATCCTTCTGAACGTCAACAAAACTAAGGTGATGATAGCAGACTTTGGGAAGAAGCAGCATATGTGTCTCGTCCTAGTATTGACTTGATCTCGTCCTGCCTGGTCTTGGTCTTGACTTGGTTTCAGCCCTTCAAAGTCTTGTTCTTGTTCTCTTGGGTCTTGAGAACACTCATGTCTTGGTCATGCCTTGCTCTTGTTTTAAATGGTGTTGACTTCGACACTGGCGTGTGTGCATTTGGATTGACAGCTAAAGCAAAGCTGTTGCAAACTATCAGTGCCTCACAGGATGAACTGTGATCACTTTGGTGATCCTCTAACCTTCCATCGAGCATCATCCTCAGGTCAAGACTTCTTGAATGACAGAGCCTGTAAAAAAGCCAATGTTAGCATGCTAGCCTACAAAACTAAGATGGTGAATAGGATAAAGATTATTCATGCTAAACAAAAGCAAGTCCATCACGTTGGCATGTTAGCCGTGCCGTGCATATATTAAGCCATCCAAAGCCAATAGCATGGCTGTAGACATGTCTGTTAAATCTGTCCAACAACTTTAAAGCAATGCACTGAGTTCACTTATAAATGGGTACCCCACTGACTTAGCATTGCATTCCTATAACAGTGACAAGAATGGGCCTACTGTAGAAACATGGTGGTTGAAAATGAGGGACTCTGTGGAAGAGGACCCACGGATATAAAAGATTCACTCTAAGGTAAAAAAAACCTAATGATTCTTATTTTCGCATGATTATACATGGATGAATAGTTAATTTGTTTAATTAGTCCATTTAAGTGCTTCCATATTCTGTAAATAGAGCTTCCTAAATCTTCCACAGTGGACCTTTAAGTATTGGATGAGATCAACATTTCTGTTGTTAAGCAGTACCGCTAGGGGGTATTAACAGTCTTGAGACATTGTACATCAGTTGAGTACTGTGTACAATGGTGCAGACTATTATTATTGATTTTTCAATAAATAGATTCAATAACAAAACATGTCTACATCACAGTAAAAGGTGAAAGAAAAACATTTATTTGCTAGATATAATAACGAGCGACGGCGAGGACAGTTAGAGAGAGGAATGTTGCTCTCATAGCAGATTCAAAGTCAGCACATTGTGGTTACAGAGTGTATCATATCCACCAGGAAGCCCCAGTCACTCTTGTTTTATTCAGCCACCTCCTTCCCTTTACCCATTCATTTATCCATCCTCCATCTCTTTCTAAATCCATTAAGCAGTGGGACTCTAAGCGGTGTGTAGCGATGAGGAGAGATGGTGGCCTGTTTCTTTCCTCCACCCCACACCATCTTTTTTACTCCCTAATAAATCACCGAGAGATTTTCTCACTTTCTCCACGCGCTGTAGTAAAAACTGAGGCAAACACTTCATTTTTTACGATTCGCACTGTATGTTAGAGCTGGTGTGCTTCATGTTCAGATGTTCCACAGCAGCAGCAGTGGACAGGGTTAGATTTACAGCATAATGAAGGTAATAAAATATCAGGCATGCTCCTCCAGCCATATTTAAATATGGGTGAAGCAGGTTTTAGGCAGCAGAGAATTACAGACACAACTGGATGTAACAGACTAAATGTAGGCAATGACATACTATTTTTTCTCTTAACACAATAGTCTATGACAGCACGAATATGAACTCGAATATGAACTTTGTTCTGTTATTTTTCGGTGTAAAATATTTTTGAAAAGTTTCTGTTTCTGATTGTGAGATGGGAAATTATCACACATAAAGATGCATAAATGATAACAATTTCCCACACATGAACTAATATTTATAAAAGAAGGAAATGTGGTAAAAACATGTGCATACACAGAGCTGAGTCATGAGTGAGGTGGAGACGAAAAGAGAGAGACAGAATCTGAATAATAAAACATTGTTAGTTTAGATTTTCAGCCAATTTCACTCCTCTCTGATTATATTGCAGTGTACAACTTGTAAAATGTCCATCAAAGGGGCTTTAATAAACTGAGTTTTGATTTTGTGTGATTCATTTCCTCATCTGTTGGCAGCATTGTTTTATTTTCCTGCATTTATGTTCTTTTCATTTTATCCTCCATAAACCGAATCTTTTGTGAATTTAACACTGATGGTTGAGATACCCGTTCAGGTGAACAGGTTATATGTGACAAGCAAATAATACAGGTGCTATAATTAGCCATGCAGTCACTGTGGGTGAAGCAGGCTGGTGAGGCACAACTGGTAAAATTGCACATGATGTTTGCAGTTCTTTTCAATGACAGGTCTATGGACCGGTGAAGAGGTCTTCATACGCAAGTGGATGTTTGACGGTGTTTATGTCTGACTGCGGGAGTGGAAATGAGGCTTGTGCTCCCAGTTTCACAGTGATTGTGATTTATGACACAGAATCACGAACATACAGAGGAAAAGAATGCATCTACGTATTTTTGCTTTGTGCACAGAAATACCATTTTAGGGTTGAGGCTACACGGAGTTTTATGAACCTGAACGCTTGAGTTAGGACATGATTAGCCTCGCTAGTAATTTTAAAAGAGACTATTTGTGATTTTATGAGAGTTATGAACTGAAACTATTCCTTGGCAAACAGCAGCCAGATGCACTGACAGCGTGCAGCTCCGAGTCTTGTGAGGTTGCCAGGTTTGGTACTATTGTGTCTGTACAGAGACAAAATCCAAGAGCAGCTGATTTTAGGTCATTTCATTGCCAAGGCTCCCATAACATACACTGTAATATTTAATGACAGTGTTTGTTTTGAAGGAAAAAAAATGTTATTATAACACTGTAAACACAGACATTAACTGTAAGATCAACAGTACTAATATTCTATTAGGATAATATTAGAAAAGGTAATACTGTATTTATTACAGGAAAGATGAGCGCTATATGCAAAAGGAGCCAGGAGAACAGAATCATTTAAAAGGTTTATTAAAAAAGCTGGAATTGCAGAATCTGAGGATAAGGTAGCTCATGTCAGTCTACGATGAGGGGGTATCCAAGAAGGTGCAGGACTGGTGGTGGCAAAAAATCAAGCAGATGGGCTGGACGTGTCAGGCTAAAGTCATGAGGCAGAGAGAATACAAGGTAAGGAACAACGCAAGTTCAAAAACACAGAGTCTGGCTGTAGTGTTGGTTGAGTCCACTTATTTTATCCCGTGCAGGCTGACTGGATTATGGCAGGTCCGAAAAAAAAATCCCAGGCCACGCCCAGCAGCACACACACATAGAGTCAGAGACAAACATGACACAAAGGTGGGGGGAAACACAGGGGAAGGATGAGGCAGTGTGAAGAGGAAGTCTCAAACCTAACTCTCAACAGTCCAGGAATGTTTCCTCCGCACTGTACACTAATCCACTTCCATTTTGATTAGATTAACTTTAATTTAACATTCAGCCTTTGACTGATGAATGCAGGGTTTTCTGACTGGAACTCACCTGATCTGACACGCAGTGGATCTACAGTCACTGATTCCTTTAAATTACCTGGAGAAAGCAGCTGAAGCTAAAGGAGCCAAAGTGTGAGCTGTAAACTTCACCAGGATGCTTGATGATAATGAGATGTTGACCTCATGCAGATGGTGTTGTTGTCGCTGTTCAGTGCTCCTCTTTATGACCCTCTGACCTTCACCCCTCTCTTTATCTCCCTCTCTCTCAGGACAGTATGATGTCATGTCTCCGAGCTTCCCCCATCCCATGAGACCATAACCAATCAGCAAAGTGCTGTCCCCCCACTGAACCTCTTAACTCCCGAACCCTCCCTGAAGCTCCTGACCTGTCACCTCGCCATTATCTGGCCAGCGACACCTACCACTGACAACATCAGTGAGTGTGTGTGTGTGTGGAGACTTTACATAGGTTGCTATAGAGTCTTTGTTACTGTGTTCACATGCTAGAGTGTATCAATCTAATATGCATATGAGAATGTGAGTTATTGTCTGTGTGTGTCTGTCAGTGAGTGACGATATTTTAGTCATTGTCAGAGGTCATAAGTCGCACGCATAACTTCTCCCTGTAGCAATAACTGTTCAAATGTCACACACACACACTCACACACACACACACACACACACACAAAGATGACAGCTTCTATATGACTGAATGGCAAAAGTCACTTCATCTCACTTAAAAGCCTATTAATCATACTAAGCTATATGGCCCATAGGGAAGGTATCACACACACACACACAAACACACACACACACACACACACACACACACACACACACACACACACAATAAAATAATGCACTTGTTGTCAAGTGTGCTAAAAGATATAAATTGTGATGACACGGATAGAAAGTGCAATGCAATAAATGACACCTTCTTAATTATTTAACTCGTTGCATAAACTACAAAAAAACTGGAGTGATAGGAAGGAGTTAGGAGATGAGTAAAAGGTTGTTTAACACCAGCAGAGGAGATGTTAAATAATAACAGCCTTATTCTCAATGTTAGCTCACACTGTGCTGAGTGGCATTATATGCACGGATGTGCTCTGAAATTGCTGCTGATGCAGGAAGTCAACCTTATTTCCAGACAAGAACATCAATATTGGACAATTCTGGAAAGGCACAGTTTCAGTGCTTTAAGAGTCTTGCTTTGTATAATATCTGCGCACAGTGACAACAGCATGGTTAGATGAGGATCATGGGTAATAAAGCAAACAGTAATTGCAGTCTCTAGAGTAAAAAAATCTTACACACTGCATCCCCATACACTCCTCTGCCTTCCATACTCTTACTTTCCTCCCTGCTCCATAAAAGACACACAACTTCCTTAAATGTTCATTACACCCCATAACACTTAGCACTAAAGGGGGCTGTAAAGTAATCGGATCTACAGTGTGGGGCTACAAATCAAATTCAGAACAGTTTATCCTCTGGGGAGCAAGAATATGTTTAACAAATATCAAGGGAATTACATAATGTGATGTGTTGTTGGCGCTATATAACCAAGGCAGCTGTAAGATCATGAAACAAGTTTACGGGAGAATCCATCTTGCCAGGCTTCAAGCTATGCACTGGTGTCCGAACACAGTGGTTCATACTATGATGAACTACTGGCAGCTATGGCATGACCCGTGGGTGTGGTTTAACAGTGTCTGATGACGTGTGTGAGAAGAGACTGATTCCTCCAAAACAGCAACAGTGGGTGCAAAATAAGTTAGTGTAAATGCTAAAAGCTAACATCAGCATTGCTTCATTGAAAGAAGAGCAAAGAGTGACACCAGATGTTTTCACTCTTCAGTAAGAGTTTGGCTCGATGGCTCGATGTTCTGACCTGTTGATAGGCAATGATAGAAAGTGGGTTCATCCAATCAACCCCCTTGTTTTCTTTGAATGTACCTGACCTTTTCCAAAGGATTCCAACTTTCCAAATGGATCTGTGTAACAAATCATGTGGTACTGGTTACTGTGTATACAAAGGAAATAGTTTTGCTTTCACGCTTGTGGATGTAAGGAGTCATCACAGTTTGTGGTTCATCCTCTGGTTACCATGACTGTCCAGGACACTTGTCATAAAGTCTTTAGATATCATGCATACAAACAAATACAGCCATTTGGCCTGAGGGTGGTGCTAGATGACAGATGTGTCTACAATGAGAGGGGTTTATCCTCTGGGAAGCAGAAAGAAAAAAATCTGACCATTAGATTTAGAATTTGTCGATGAAAAGTGGGAAATTTGGTCTGATGGCATTGCTAGAGGAAAGATCAGGCTGATGACCAGAGATATCGTCATCCTCAGGGTAACCTAAATATTTACTTAGAAAGATATTGTCAAATTTACATTTTATAATTATGCTTCTTGACTTGCAGTACTTGCTTTTTATTTATTTATTTTTTATTAAAACCTACATGACAATAAATCTGATTCTGATGGTATGGATATTGCTTGTAAGGTAACTTGTAATGAAAAAGGATATTGAGGAATTTTAATGTGAGGCCAGTGGTAGAGGAAAGTTAAATGAGACACACAAATCATAAGAATGAATCCTTTGGGAGATTTTCATAGCAAACTGGTCAGTACTTCTTGAGATAAGATCTAAAGTGTTGAATGTCTGTAAATACAGTCTGCTATCACTCAGCACAGTGCGTGCTAAAGTGTTAGCATAGAGCCAACTATCTCTGCTCTCAAGGGTGGGATTACAGAAGGTCTTTTGTCTGTTTAAGTCCATAATAAGTAAGCCATCATTTCTCTGTGAGAGTGTATTTGTGTGTGTGAGCGTGTGGACTGGACACACTGCTGAAAAACCTCCCTGAAACACAAAAAGTTAGAAATTACCATGAAAGGTTCCAGAACAAAGACATGCACATAATGTGAGCAGCAAATTTCCACTCCAATCCCACTCCAAATGTTCTATTTCCCTCCTGTGCTTCTTCCCCACTCACATAAGAGACTGACTTCTGTTTCATTCACTCGTGTTCGCCTTCTTTCTCATTTTACCGAACATTTCTGTTTGTCTTCCAAAAGAGACTTTGCAAATTCAATGTTTTTCCAGGTGACTTCATGGTATGTCTGAAAATGGGCTGCATGCTTATGGAAGGCCTTTAGAGTCCTGACAGTGCACAACAGGAATGGTCAAATGTAAAATGTGAAAGGGCCAATGTGCAGAGTTCAGTGGTGGTAGTAGTAGTAGTAGCGTGAAGGAGAAACTATGGTGAACCCAAAGCCTGCTACAAAGTGTGATCTAGAGCCAGTGTTTGGTTTATATGTTCTGGGCTACTGTAGAAACATGGTAGACTCTATGGAAGAGGAGCATCTGTAGATATAAAAGGCTCATTCTAAAACATCCATCAATCTATTGTCCATAACTGTTTATCCTTGTAAGGGTCTGGAGCTGATCCCAGCTGACATTGAGAGGCAGGGTACACCGTGGATAAGTCGTGGTTACTCTAAATGGCCTATGGGCATTTAATCTATTACAGTTTTTTTCCAATTGCTTAAACACAATTTTGCAAACTAGGCTGGTTTTATTAAAATACTGACACCGTTCACCAAACCACACACCCAAACCTAAAAATAACTCATATATCCCACAAATGAAGCACTGCAACCCAACAGTGTGTAGTTGGTTAGACAAAAATCTGTAATATGAATGAAGTGTGTGCCATCTGCTGCAAAAGTTTGATTTTGGTTACAGTGCTTCATTTGTGGAATTTATGGGGAAAAATGTGGGAAAAAACTGTAAATATAATTCCACTGTAGATTCTAACCTGTTGGTGTTAGTTTTCTATTCACATTTATTATTTTTCATTGTTTGATAGATTTCATGACTGAGTTGTACTGTCTCTTTATTTTTTCTTCACAACTCAGCAGCTTGTCTTTGTCTTATTTCCTCACTAACTCATAAATTATGCATCAAATTCTGTATTAAGCAAACTCCATATCCTTCCAGATAATAGCTACATTAAACACAACACATTTGAACAGTCTAACCTTCACAGTTCCCATGTAAATACATGACATAAATCCCTGACTTGTAACTGTTCTGTTGAAGCAGCCAGTCCCCAGTAGAATAAATGTGCCTCATTTTGCTATGTTAGAATTGAAATGGTTTGTGTTGCTTTCAGAGGTTTGATTCTAGAGGTGCGCGGGTTCTTTATCAAATAGATGCAACAGCCTGGAAGCACAGCTTCCATGTACAGCTTGTATGTAATCAGTAAAGCACACAGTCAGAAGGAGGATCATGCTACAAACAGGAGGGGATATGGGAAATGTGGTTTGCTCTGCTGGATTGACTTCAGGACATTCAGTGTCAGTGTGAGTGTCAGTTTTGTATCAGTTTCCCACTACTAAAAAGCAGCTGCTGATAAGTGCATGGTCTATATGAAAGGTGTGAGTTAGTGTTCAATGTGTGTGGTTAAACTCAATTTACATGGATCTATTGAAATGCAATGACAACAGAGCAGAGATGAGTATGGTGGCCCTGAAGTGCAAATCACAACAGCAAATCAGAAAATACAACAACAAATCAAAAAATACAGTGTTGTGTTTGTTGATTTGTTGTTGTATTTTCTGATTTGCTGTTGTGATTTGCACTTCAGGGCCACCGTAGATGAGTACACCACATAGAGCAGCACCAAACAGAACCTGTCAGCATCCTGGCATGTTGTTAGCAGGAGAAACAGGTGTTACTTATAACATTAACAATGGTCTGTTACATTGAAGTGTCTCAGTAAGTCATAGCAGTAAGTCATCATGGACAATAAGTGCAACCCATGTTTTAAATGTCTGCTGTAAAAAAGTTCAAAAACAAAAGACAGTGATGAAGTTGTTGCTGTGATTGATACTGAAGTGAATGCACCATGGCATCTTTTTCTTAATACATTCATGTTATTTGATCTTTCTCTCTTCCTGTGTCTTTTTCCCTATTGGAGCTGAATCAATTCAATTCAGTTCATTTTATTTATATAGCACCTAATCATATTTATCTCATGACACTTTCCATGCAGAGCAGGTCTAGACCGTACACCACCATGGCGAGGAAAAACAGGCAGACAGGCAGAAACCTCGAGCTGAGCCAGGCTCATTGGCTCATCCACCATGACCATTTATTTTGCATTTATTGCAAATTATGTCTGTAATATCTGAAAATCATTGTAATGACGAACTCATTGTTTGCAGTCATGTTCATATCCACCTGAAGAATGTAAATCCATTTTTGGTCTCCACTGACTCCTAAAAAAAGATCTCTAACTCTAACTTTTCTTTGACGTCACTATCCATTTTCCATGCAGCCTTCCCACCAAGAGCATTCTTTGGTTCATGTGCGTCTCTCATTGGTAAGTACTACATAGTCAAATTGATCAGGAATCTGCACAGGGTATTTAAATCAGATCAGATTCTGATTCGTTTCTGTGTATGACTTCTGGCCAGCTTGCTCTGCTCCGTGCTGCTTGATGCAGCTGGTCGCAGCATTTGTTCTGTGGAGTGGAGACAAGAGGTGTTTCCGGGACCTTGTCAAACAACGCAATGCACTGCTCCTGGTGAAATTACTGGAACTGGAAATGTCTGGAACTGAACGAGTTGTACACTGTAACTGCGTCTGTCTGCTGCTCGCTGCTCAGCAGATAATGTACACTCGGTTGATCAGAGCTTTTTTTGTTGTTTGTTATAACAGTGGCCTGCTGTTACTGGATATAATGTTGATAAGACCAGAGGTTGTGGCTCATAAACCCAAAACAATCGGCTGACTGACGCTAAAATGCAGTTGATGAGTAGTTGAGTACTGCAAATTTTAGGACATACAGTGGTGTGAAAAAATGTTTGCCCCTTCCTGAGTTCTTACTTTTTTTGCATGTTTGTCACACTTGTGACACACAGTGTTTCAGATCATCAAACAAATTTAGATTTAGGGAAAGAAATCCAAACCTACATGGCCCTGTCTGAAAAAGTAATTGCCTTGTAAAACTAATAACTGTTTGGCCTACACTTAGCAGAAACAACTGCAACCAAGAATTTGCTATAACTGGCAATGAGTCTTTCACTTTGGTGTGGAGGAATTTTGGCCCACTCTTCTTTGCAGAATTGTTTTAATTCAGCTACACTGAAGGGTTACAGGAAACATGAACCACCTTTTTAAGGGCATTCCACAGCATCTCAATCACATTCAGGTCAGGACATTGACTAGGCCAGTCCTAAGTCTTCATTGTGTTCTTCTTAAGTCATTCAGAGGTGGACTTGCTGGTGTGTTCTGCATTATTGCCCTGCTGCAGAGCCCAAGTGCGCTTCAGCTTGAAGTCATAAACAGATGGCCAGACATTCTTTTGGTAGACAGCAGAATTCATGGTTCCATTTACCAGAGCAAGTCTTCCAGGTCCTGAAGCAGCAACACAGCCCCACACCATCACACTACCACCATCATATTTTACTGTTGGTATGATGCTCCTTTTCTGAAATGCTGTGTTACTTTTACGCCAGATGTAATGGGACAGACACCTTCCAAAAAGTTCAGCTTTTTGTCTCGTCAGTCTGTAGACAGAATATTTTCCCCAAAGTCTTGGGGATCATCACAATGTTTTCTGGCAAAAGTGAGATGAGGCATTATGTTCTTTTTGGTCAGCAGTGGTCTTCATGTTAGAACTCTGCCATGCGGGACATTTTTGCCCAGTCTCTTTCTTATGGTGGAGTCATGAACACTGACCTCAACTGAGGCAAGTGAGGCCTGCAGCTCTTTGGATGTTGTTATGGGGTCTTTTGTGACCTCTTGGATGAATCATTGCTGCGCTCTTGGGGTAATTTTGGTTGACCGGGCACTCCTGGGAAGGTTCACCACTGAGTCCTAGAGTTGAAGGGCTTTATAACCTTTTCTAGACTGATAGATCTCAATTAAAAAGCAATAAACTTTATGTTTTAACAGGGGGGTGCACTCACATTTTTCCCACTTAATAATATAAACCTCATTTTGTGTACTTGTGTTACCTTTGTCTAATATTTAACTTGTTCGATGATCTGAAGCATTTAAGTGTGACACACATGCAAAAAATAAGAAATCACCTTTTCACACCACTGTAGTCATTGTTAACATAGAGATTAGGGATCAGTGAGAAAACCTTCACATGTATCTGCATCTGTATGTTTGGGGGCCCCATGCAAGGGAGAGATCCCTAACTGTTTGAGATGATCTGTGGTGATGTAACAGTCTGTTACATATTAAGAGGAAAACAGACTAGAATGCATTAATAAATCCAACACATGCAGCATGTTCCTGAAAAATGTTCATGCTAAACTATGAAAACAAGGTGACATAACATAAAAACTTTCTCTACACTAATCCAAAACAGTAACAAAAAAAAAACAAAAACAAAAAAACTTAAAAAACTTAAAAATACATGAAAGCAGCAAACAATGAAAACAAACCAACTATAATAATAGTTATGTTGTAGTTATGTCCTCAAAAAAGATAAAGCAGAGTGATGCTACATTTGATACTACAAAAAATATAATTATAGTTATATTATCAATATATTTTGGGAGAACTAAAAGTCTTTATTTGTAGCCAGGCAGACGCCCTCATTTGCTGTGTGAAGCACTGATATAAGCTTGTATGAAATGTATGTATGCAGCCACATTTTGGATGACCTTAGTGTTTTACCTATAGATGAAATGCATGAAATAACCTGGCTAAACCTTTAGCTCTGATGTGGTAATGTCAACAAGTTTCAATATCTAGGCTGTTACTCTGTTGAGTGCGATGTTTTCCCAGCCGACAGAAACAATGGCCACAGCAACATATATAAAACTCTCATGGTAACAAAGTGGATTCATGCTTCGACGAGCATTTGTATTTCAGCGCTGCTATATTTGATTTCTTCCTGACCTGACTGACCACCCACTGTTGAACATAAGAGGAAATGAACTGGAGGAGAAAATGTGCAACAAATTGCCCTGATGCCATCGGTGTCACAGTTAGGGAAAGGGCTTTTGGTCTTTTCTTTAGCTTTCCCTCTAGAAATGAATTAGTGGCCCCGTTATTACATTCAGTGAGCACTCGCAGGCTACAGAGTGGTTATAGCATGTAGTCACACTGTCCTTCTTTTCAAGTCACATCGCTAATGAAACATTCGGCACATATTCAATGACAAACTGTCACTCCCCGTGAGATGATGATCTGCCTGTGACATGTCTCTATAAATAGATGTCTTGGCTCAATTAGGAATTATACAGAGAGAATCCATAGGCTTGCTGAAAAATGGCCAAATAACAAGTCATGGTAACCACTGCCAAATGTGCCTGTTTTGATCAAGGAGAGTAAGTGAAGAATGTGATGGGTGATAAAGTGATGGAGATGTTTGGATGACATAAAGGTAAGACTCAAAGTTCAAAAGTAGATCGATTCATCATCCGTGTATCCAGAGACACAATCGAAGCAGTCAGAGAGTGTATACGTACCGCCTGTCGCCCCCCTGGATTCCTCCTCTCCGTAGCATATTGCAGATGTATTATAGATGATGTTCTTGTTCTTGTAATAAGCAGTGGTGAAAGGAGATTGAAGTTCCTGCTGGTGCAATCCTCTTTGTCTGAATCATCACTTGTGGTTGTTGTAACTTTTGACACCACTATGCTTGACTGCTTCCTCTCAAATATTTGTGGAAATTCCCTGACTCACAAAACCAACATTAACTCTCACTATCAAAAAATCCTAGGAAAAGACCAAAACAAGAATGTGTTGTGTTGGGAGTCATTCCATGAATACGCTGACTTAGTCCCTAGCTCAGAGGATCCTACACAAGATGTAAATTGTCCTTATTAAACAGCTGATCGCTGTAGTTTGTGCCAAACTTTACTCAGACTGGAGGAAACAGTGCCTTTGCTTGGGACTATTTTAAGCAGCGGATTAATCCACATTTGGTACTCTACGAGTATTTCTGGCAGCATGACGGTGTGTGTGGGACTGAGTCAAAATAAACTATAGTGTGTGTTCATGGTAATGAGCGTGTGACAGTGACTCACTGGTGTGTTTTTAATAGTTTTTGGACAACAGTGGAGCTCCATGGCACAGAGGAAGAAGTACTGTGTGGCAAAAGTGTAATATTTTGCTCCCACTGCGTATGCTTGTGTCTAAACAAACCACGCCACAGTAGACTGCAAACCTGGAGCAGGACAACAGGGTGGAATCTCAGGTTCAATAAAGCTGAATTATATCCATATTGGATGATTCTCATAATATGTGCAATGCCGATGCAACATTCACTGCAGGAATTAGTGTGTAGTGTGTGAGACGTTGGGACGTGGATGGCCACATGTCGGAGTTCATGTGCGGACACAAAAGTGCAGTTGCCTTTTTATAGACCATAACCATGATCTTTTCTTAACTATGTAACTAAACACATTTTAAACAGCTCATTACTTGAAGCAACATTATGTAGTTTTTTTTTTTTTTTTTTTGTCATTTATCAGCCCCAGTTTCAGAGTGTAATCCCAGCTGCACACGTGTGTTTGTTCTGATTACATTACTTATGATCAAAAACATCAACAAGGTCACCAACAGCAGACACAGCAGCAGCTAATATTACTGACTAGTCCAACAGCAGTCAGCCCAGCTCTGCATCTGTCTTTCAGCCTTTTATTTCACCAAGCTCTCACCAACCGTTAAAAGTCAGTCCCACATTTACTCTTGTCCACAAATTCACAATGCTTTAATCACAACTGTTTGATTTATAATAATTATACTGCAAAACCTAAAATATGTGGCAAATCACTAAACCTTTATAGTCATGACATTAAAGCAATTTTGAATCTGGAAATGAGAAAGGCGCGCGTGTGTGTGTGTGTGTGTGTGTGCGTGTGTGTGTGTGTGTGTATCGAGTCAGTGAGAAACCTCAGTCATGAGTCACTCTGGGAGTTTATGGCTCATACTCTTTTCAACAAGCTGTCTTCTGTCTCGATGTAACACTCATCTCTCTGCATCAGTCCTTCTTTTCCTCTGCTTTCTATTCATTTGTAGCTCAGTCCCCCTTATTAAATCTCTCTCTCCTCTCTCACTGAGTCTCTCTCACTGTCTCTCTCTCTGGTCCCTGCTGGCAGCGAGTTCTAATGAGAAAACACAGGGGACCAACAGAATAATTAGGTTAACGTAGATTTGCATGGCCCCCTTCTCTCTCTCTCTTTCTCTCTCTCTCACACACACACACATGCACACACAAACACACTTCGTAAATATGATTATTGCTGGGACACTTCAACTCTATGTTTGTGTGTGTCTGCGTTTGTGTGTGCATGCTTCACACATATGCATCTCAACGTGCAGATGTGTGTATTTGTGTGTGTGTGTGTGTGTGTGTGAACGGGCAGTGCGTCACAACAAGCTACCCTGCAACATATCACATACACACACACATACACACACAAGCTTTCTCTCTCTCTCTCTCTTTCTCTCTCCAGGGACTAACAGATAGCACCCATTACTGTCAGGCTCATCTGCCTCTAATTGGCTGTGATCAGAGCCCGTCGCCCCCGGAGGGAGGGGCCTCAGATTCAATTAAACTGTGTGATTGGTCCCTTTAAATATTTAATGTCCAGGACTAAAAACAGCCAGGGCAACACTTCCTGGAATCAAACTCACTTTGACCGATGTCGACAGAGTGTGTGTTTGCGCATTTAGTCTATTTGTATCCATGCACGGACAGTATACATTTGTCTTCCTGGATCAGTGTGTGTGTGTGACTGTATATGTGTGTGTTACCTTCTTTCATTTTATTTTGGTTAGTCCTTATGTGTGCATGGATGTGCACACACAAACAGTGTGTTTGTGTGCTGATTGAATCTATGTTTTGTGAAACAGACAAATCTCTCTCTTACTGTATGTGTGTGCTGTGTGTGTGTGGGGGGGGGGGTGTATATGTGAATATATGCATGGACAGTTGGCAGTTATATTCTGCTGCGTGTATACATACTGTAAGTGTTTGTGTGGTATGTTTTTTTGTGTGTTTGGGCCGTGTGTGTGTGTGTGTGTGTCCCAGTTAATCCGGCAGGCTCAGGGGAGAGTGACTGGAGCCATCAGAGGCTTTTCTCCTCATCCATCCAGTGCCACAACGCACATACACACACACACACACACACACACACACACACACACACACGCACACAGATTGCTGTGGACCGACTATCAGCAAGACAAGAAAAAGTGAGAGAGAGGCTTCACTCTCAATGCCACTTAATGAAACATCTTAATTCTAAAAAAAAATCCAGAGTGGGACACATACACATGTACACACACTCACACACACTTAACAGAGAGAGAGGGAGAGAAAGGAAGGGAGACTAGACAAAAATAAAAAAGTGCTCTGAGGAGACAAAAAAGAGACGAACAGAGAATAAGCAAAGTTGATTAACCAAACATGCTATTTTGAAGTGTTGGCTGTGCTCACCTGATTTAGACTGACAATATAAAAGATGACAAAAACATATAAGGAGAGGAAGAGTGAGTGGGAGGAAGACAGAGAGAGAGAGAGAGAGAAAGACTACAGCAAGGAGAGAGTAGGAGGGAAAGAATAAAGGAAGGATGAAGGAGGAGTAGGTGGATATAATACAGACACGACTGTAGAGCACAGGAATATACAGAAGAGACCAGGTGACAGTAAAGGCCTTTGCACACCAAGTCCTTATTTTTTAAGCTGTGGCACGTTTAAAAATAAGCACCACCTCGTGTCGTGTGGGTCACGTTCACACCCCGAATCTGAAACTTTCATCCGTCATTAAAGTTTTCAGAACGGGGTCGATTTTTCTGCATCCATCAAAAAGGGAAGAGAGGATGAGGACAGCTCGCAGACAGAGAGGGAGGACAGCTCAGCCTCTTCAGGAAGCTACGGTGCCAAATGCACGACGCGAGCAGAGAGTGTGCGACAGCCTCGGGAGGTACCTCCAGTGGAGAGGAGCAAGGCAGGAAATGAGAGAGGAGGGAGAGAGACGGAGCGACGGCGGCGTCAGGCCTCGCAGGAGCAGACAGCTCCTTTATCAGCAGGTGAAACTCTCCTCAGTCTTGACGCCTTCTCAGGATTGGATGGACTCAATATTTTCATTTTCTGCTTTCAAGAAGTGAGAGGATCACAAAATCCTCCTCACCGCTTGATGACTTCATTTTGTCCTGTACTGTGAACTTTTTCCAAGAAATCAAACACATCAGACTCAGTTTGTTTCCTGATAAACCATAAAAAGTTATTGATGACTCAAGACTCACTTGGGGATATGTACTAATTTAACATCTAATCAAACGCTTTCTCTCTTCTGATGTTGCCTTAGCGTGCTTCCTGCCTTCCTGCCTATGGTCAGGCCTCACTGATTACTGTATAAAAGGACAACTTTAGAACTTTATTCAGTGATTTTAATGACTCTAGATCACACTTTATTCACAAACTATTTGCTGCTGTCCTTCAGCTGCTCAGCTTCAACTCTCTGTAAGATATACCGTTTCCTTATGGACAGATAGCTTCAGCCTAACCACTTGCTAAAGTAGCTAACTGCTAATTAACTAACTGAAGCTGCCTTTAGTGGGCAACAGAACCTGGCTGAGCAACCGGACTGGCCTGGGTTGACACCAAGCAGCAACTTCCAGTGCTAGAAAATGAAGCCAATGCAGAAGTGCTAAAAACTGTAATTCCTTAAGTGGCCACTTGAGACAGGATGCAGAAGTGAGTCAGTCTCCATAAGCGCCCATAATGAAATGTGCAGCTTCACAGCAGAAGGAATGCTTACGGCCTGGTTCAGACAACGAGGTCTCTTTAGCTACATTTTTGTAACTCACCAGTTAATTAAGGCTCGAAGTTGACAGGTAGGTGCTGTTGCTGTTGCAGTTGATGGCCTCAATGTGGCCTTCACTGTGGACTGTCCTGATGAAGTCTTTGCTTGGTCACCCATATAACTCAACTGAGTCAGTCCCAGGAACCAAACGTGGCCATTACTTGTTTCAGAGGTTGTGTTTGGTCCTGGGTCTGGCCATGTCCACTGGAAGGTCGGCACTGGCACTAGCTCATAGCACTATCTGCACCGCAACACCAATCAATGGCCACACCAAGTCCCTCTCTATCTAGAGGAAACGTGAAAATGTAGAAGCAACTTTCTATTTCATTGGTGCTCAAAGAAAAGCAGAACAAACATGGATGAAGAGAGGAATGAATGGATGGAGAAATGTTGGAAGACTGGACTATCTTAGAACAAACACTGCCCCTGTATATCTTTACAACACAGTATCACATCATCATAAATGATCCATTAGGACAGAAGCAGAGAATTGTTTCTTTTCAGTCCTGTCATGGTTAGATCAGCAAAAATGGAGCAAGCTCCATTTATTGGTAACTGAAGAAAGAAGGTAGATGGATGAGTCAGCATAACATCAGACCACCATTCATTTCCTGTTGGCAACCAGCATTCAACATTGGTCATCATCCAACCATTTGGTAGGAAGTCACGTGATTCTGCTGCTTCACTGAGAGACGTGGGACACCATTTTTAAAGCCTGTGGAAGTGATCGTCCGATAAAGGGTTAACCTCGACCAAGTTATAGCCATTATTGTAACCATGATGTCAGAGGCCCCCTAGTCTTAATCAATTGGTAATTTGAATATGAACCACTAGAAATATATGTATGTGTCATGTTGGAATTCTTAAATGTGCAAACAATACATGGCTGTGTTATTACAATATGTCTTTTGACATAGGTAGCCTAGCTAATCTAATTACAGAGATGACAGTTATGCATGTTGATTGATTTCCACCATAAATGAGTGGCTTCTCTCCATGTATTACAGTTAAACTTAACTAGTGCAACGCATGGAGTATATTATATCTCAGTACCAATGATCTCGTCAGTCTTTTGTTGAATCCACAGTGTGTCTACATGACATCATCAGTCATTTTGTTTTTATGGTTCAAGGTATCATAAAATGATGATGTCATTCTCTCTCACAGGAGAAGTGAAGTGAGTGTAGGAACCTTCATAAATAATTCCCCCGTCCTGCTGTGAGGCAGACAGATTTTTAGATCAACTACAACTCCCAGGAGGAGGTCTGAGATGTTTGATAGAGATCTATAACTAGTCTACTCTGGGTCTATTATTGACCTGCATGTGTATTATAGTGGTACCACATGCAGTGCAGTGTCAGAGTGCAGGTTCATGTTTGTGAACGAGAAGAATTTGTTTGATTTGACAGCTTGTTCATGCAAAGCTTTCCAACTGGATACTTGAAGTGTTTGCCTTAAGGCTCCAATTGGATGAGTTTTAAGCTGATTTTAGGGCAGGAAATTGTGTGTGAGAGAGAGACCTGGGTAAAATGGCAGCGCATGGTTACATAAGAACATGCACACGCACGTGTACAACACTAACACATAGAACTATAGAACAGATCTGAGCTTCATGAAAGAAACCTGACTAGTTAGATCAGGAATTTTGGATTATATTGCAATAAACTCCATCCACTGATGATTTGTGGCTGCAAACCCTGGAGATCAAAACACAATCCACTGTCCAGTTGAAGGCCAAGAAAACTGAGTGAGAGCTCTGTTAGTGTGTGGGACTGCACACACTGGTCATATGTATAGTAGTGCATGAAAGGGCCTCATCCAGGCCAGTTTATTTCAGTTTGCCATAGAAACGTGGCTTTTCAACAGAGTTATGGATATTATATTCTGTAATAAAGCCTCCTAAGTCTGACAGCTGGAGCTGTAAGTAAACATCAACTACTATTTTCAAGATCAAGAATAAACCTCAAGTTCATCTTGTAAATGTTAGCGGCTGTGAGGCTTGCAAAGCATCTGTTCAGGAAGTGCCACATTTTACTAACTAGCTTAGCATCAGACAGTCCAAACTAGAACCGACTGTACAGGAAGCGATCACTTGTCGCTGTTGAAAAGAGCATCAGAGTGTGACAAGACAACAGATGGACAATCAACCACAAACCACAAACAGCACTGAAAGTAAATTAAAGTGGAGGCAGGTCAGAAAATGACTAAAATGTGATTATAAAACTATAAATAAAGGTTTTTGTCTGCAGCTGCTCTAAAGGTGGCACGTGTAAAATAAAGCCTACTAACACAGTCAATAGAGAAGTGCTTTTACAACACCGCTTTCCCTCCTGTCATGTTAATACAGCGGAGTGGAGTTTGAATGGAAACAGAAGGAGAGTGACAAAAAGAGCGTTTTGCTGCCCAGATAGAGCTTTGCATCAGGAAGCCAGAAAAAGAAAAAAAAAAACGTCAGTAAGAGAGAGCGAGAGACGGAGATAGAGCGGCATAGAAGAAGGAATAAAAGAGGCAAAGCGGCGCCTGTGTGCAAATGTGTGATAAAGCGACGGGTTGGGAGGGTAGAGAGATACAGGGAGACATAGAGAGGGAGACAGGGACAGACAAGAGAGAGAGACAAAGAGAGATAGAGGAACATAGACGGCGGATAGACGACTGAAGGCAGGTTTCAGTTGGTCTGAACTCCATTTTCTCGCTGCGTTGCGTTGTGATGTGTGAGCAGAGATTAGCTTTATGAAACAACCTCTGTTGACTCAATTTATTGAATTTTTACTGTTCTGAATACCAATAAAGAATATGATATTTACTCTGCAAACAGCAGAGTGTGTTGCCAGTGTGTGTGTGTGTGAGTGAATCAGTATCTATGTCATTTATTAGGTTTGTGTGACTATAACACACATTCACACACAGTACATTGTGATCATGTAGAAACAATTATTACTGCATTATTAACATGTGTGCATGACACATGTTTGCATTCACACTCATCGTTTGCCGATACACACATTCATATGCACAGGCAAACATTATTTTTGTGCATTATCTGCTTGTATGTCTGTCTGTCTGTCTGTGTGCATGCATGCATGTGTGTGTGTGTGTGTGTGTGTGTGTGTATACATGTGGTAATGCGCTGCTGCTCGGTCGTTTAGCTTGTTGACACTTTGGGGTCAGAGCCATGCAGGGTGAATGGTGTTGGCTGACAGCGTGGAACCTCTTCATTATCCAGCCATAATGTTCTCATCGCCGTCGGCTCCCCGGCCCCCTACCCTCCCACGTCCCCTCGCTGCCACCAACGCCACACACACACACACACACACACCGCCACCACCGCCGCCCTCCATCATTCTTCTTCTTCTGCCCTTTCCCTATCCATCCCGCCCCTCCTCACCTGGCTATTTCCCCCCCGTGCTGCTATTCATCGCTGTCGATTCATCCTCCAGCTCGCTCCGTGTCTTTTTTTATTCTCTCTTTCTGTGTCCATGTATCTGTTTCTCGCTGACCCCATTCCACCCAAGTTATGACTTTTCCTGGGTTTCATGCTTTCCCCCTCACATCATTTTTACCTTCATTTGTCAGTTTGCTTTGATTTATTGGCTCTTACTGCTCTAACATTTTGACAGAAACTATATTGCCAAAACAAAACAGCCTTGCAAAAGTATAAAGCAACATATTTTATGCACTCAAACCCTCTCAGTGTGATAAATTATAGCATTTGGATACAAGCAGTATAAAATTAGCATGTAAGCGCTAGTATTTATAAAGTGTTCATTAACCCCCTGGACCTTCTAGTCCTATACTTTGTATTTTACATCATGCATTTGTCATCAATAGCAAGAACTGCAAATATTAATCATAACATTGAGATCTTTCAACAAATATCTCCACTATGTTCATCCAGTGTCTTTACAACCTGATGGATTCTGTTGTGATGTTGAAACTGACTCACATCATACTGACCTTACCTGGCCATCAGGTGGCTGATGCAGTGTTTTCTGGGTGCTCTGAAGAGTCAGTAAGTGGGACTAGCTAGGTCACACTGACCTCATATGAGTTACCAAAGACACTACCTATGACAAAGTATATTTTTCCTTGAACACGTTAAAGAATTAGCCTCAGTAAACAGCGAGATCTACTCAGCTCTTCCTGCCAGAGATGGACGCTGTTTTCCCGGGGAAGTGCACTGAAAAGTCAGCAGGGAGCACTGACCAGGTCATTGTGACTTTTCCACGTCGGCTGTAAATTAGCCATTTTTTTTCAGACGTTGCCAAAAGCACGTCCTACTACCACTTCACTGTTGAAGTGTGTGATGTTTCTATTTTACTTTGAAAGCCTTGTGTCATCCAGTGACTGATGCATTGTGTTGTCTCACATATTTATTATTGAAAACTGACCTAAAGTTATTTTCTCTTCTTGTTTGCAGGCTGAAATATTTTTCCGTTTTAGTGCTATTTCTAAAAAAATGAATCAAACTCATATTTGGTGTCAGATTATAGAGGAAATTGTGTTTTTCAAAAATGAAATCAACTCGTGGTTGTCAGTTTGTTTCTGTTCTTGAGATCGAGTTGTTTGTTGACTGAAAAAATGTTCATTAAGTGATGCTTCTCAGTGAACTGCAGCAACATTTGAGCATTCTCCTGGATTCTAGAGGGTTAACAGGACTGAAGACTACAGACTTCTAACAACTGTTCTGTTCTGTCCATACCAGATCCACTGTTGATAGCAACAAATAATTTACAGATGATGTTGCTCTTCTCAGAGCCAAAAAGCAAAAGCAAAAAAAAGTCAAGTTTGTTCCATTCAGTTCACTTTTATTTATGCAGCACCAAATCAAAACAGAAGTTATTTCATGACACTTTCCATACAGAGCAGGTCTAGACTGTACTCTTTATAATATTTACAGAGACTCAACAAATCCATCAGGAGTAAGCTCTTGCCGACAATAGAAGGAAAAAACTTGTGAATGGTTGGTTGTCTCGATGTGTCCTGTGATGAACTGGCTACATGTCCAGGGTGTACCCTGCCTCTCACTCAAAGTCAGCTGGGATAGGCTCCAGCCTCACCATGACCCTGATGAGGATGAGTGGTTACAGATGATGGATGGATGTTTGTCAAGCAGGACCACAGCTGCAAAAACACATTCACTGAATCTAGGTGTGAGAACCTGCAAGAGGGAGAGGGAGGGAAGAAGAGAAGATCTCAGTGTCTATGGCAGCACAACTAAAGCATGACCTGAGCCAGCTCTAACTATAAGCTCTATCAAAAAGGAAAGTCTTAAGTCTACTCTTAAAAGTGTTGACTGTGTCTGCCTCCCGAACCCAGCACCGGGAGTTTGTTCCACAGAAGAGGCGTCTGACAGCCGAATTTTCCCGTTTTACTTTTGCAGACTTTCTGCCACTGGGAGGTAGAGGAAGAGGTCTGCATGAGTCCACTCTGTTTATGAGGTGCTGAGATGGACCTGAGACCTGTCGGAGAAGCAGAGTGTACCCAGTATCAGATCTGAACACTTGTTCCATCATCATCACCATGGGAGAAAATAAGACAAATAAAAGAGTCAAAGATTTGCTATTAAATAACAATTATTTTTCTGAATTTGATTCACAGAGATTAAATTGGTTTGGGAATGATTATTTTCTGTCTGTCAGCCAGTCAGTTACAGAATGTTTTATAGGAGGTGAAAATAAGAATGTATTTATTATTTCTATAATTGATTCTAACATTTAGAACATCTAGTGGAAGGTACTTTCTGCGTCTCCAAAACACACTGTGTGCTCTGTGCTGCAGATGGGCAAAGAGAGTGCCAAGGTCAGGAAAACACCAAGAGCTGCTTGCTCTGATTGTTGCTGTCCATCATCATAATATGCCTGATTCAAGAATCAAGAATATCTGATTCAAGAATAGAATCATAAAAGTCCAAAGATTTTGGATCAGTTCATTTGGGCACTGGATTAATTATCACAGAATGACATGAGTTCTACACAGGTTCATTAACATCTTTAGTCACTTTTAACAAACAAAATTCTGCTTTATCTGAATATTTGATCATTTTATCATTTATCAGACAAAGGTGCTGTTTTAAGTCTGTGTAAAATCAGAATAAATACATGTTCTGAGTTTGTCAGACCAAAGAAGAAAGTGTTAACCACCCAGCCAAATTTGAATGATTCAAAACATCAAGTTTATGAAATTAGGTGTTGAAATCAGGTAAAAATGAATTCTCAGCTCCAGGACTGTGGGGGCGTGTCCACTAAATGTGCTGAAGCCACGCCCACTCCCATGGGAGCAGTCAAGCAGCCATTTTGAAGCGACTGAAACATGTCAGATGAGTTCAGAAAATGACATGACTAACACTGAAACTCTGAGTGAGATGAATTCATCTCTATCTCTGCTAGGGGTGCAGGGGTATGCTCAGGGTGGCCTCAGCGTGTCATCGAGCCACCCTTTAAGGACCACCCACAACATCCTGCACTGAAAACTGGAGAAACATTTCAGAAATATATCGTGCAAAGTTTTTTGACATGTTTTCAGCAACTATTTTGCTGAACATATTTAATGTGTTTTGAAGGAAATCTCAGAATTGCCTACATGGATCTGTTCCTGCCTGAAACACATCAGCGATTAAAAAGTAACTAATACTCTGAGTAGTTTTTAATATATTTTTTACTTGTAGTAGAGTTTTATCTCAGTACTGTATTCCACCACAGCTAACATGTACAGTAACAGAGAATGCTCATCCCTCTTGTGTCTGTCTCTCTGTCAGGTCTTTATCCTCCTTCACCCTCAGCCCTTCACTTTGATGTGGCCCTCCACTGCAGCCTGCTCAGCGTCTCTCCCCTCACCTTTACCTGTCTCTTTTCCTTTCAAACATTCCTCCTCTCCTCTCCTCTCCTCTCCTCTCCTCTCCTCTCCTCTCCCCAGCTCTGAGCCCTATTTTCTCTCGCCTCTCTGCTTCTCATTCCTCTTTTGACTGCCAACTTGCCTCACTCTCTGCTGCTTCTTTCTTCGACCCTCCACTCCTCTCCCAGTCACTCAATACTTTCAATTTACTCTCCTCCTCTCTAATCTGCCACTCCATTCATCCCATGCTCCCCTTCATTATCTCCCCCTATCGTCCTCCGCCTTCTGTCCTCCTCTTGCTGTCGGCTTGTCTGAAGGATGGATTCAAGGATCCTCTTTCTCCTCTTTCTCCATCCACTCAATAGCTCATATACTCATATACCCTATGCTCCCAATGTTGAATGTGTGTGTGTGGGCTGTTTGCGCTCATCTTGACACATGGGTGTTTTTCTGTAGTTCGGTGCCTTTGCATGATTCAAACCGACTGGTGTGAATGCACACGGAAAGGTTAAGGCATTTGAGATAATAACATCTAAAAAATATTTTTTTCGTGAAAACACCTTTTATATTACAGAGAACGGACAAACTTCACTTGACTGAACTTGTGCTGAACTGGGGACATTTCTATTTACAATTCCACCTTTGGAAATGTTTTGATAAGCATCCGCTCACATTTGCAGAAACAAGTGACAAGGCAAGTGCTTATTTATTTATATGAGTAAATAAATAAATAAGCAACTTCATAAGCGCAGAAAGCTGAGCAGAGTTCAGCAGGAAAACATGATCATTTCTCTTATATTGCATAAAACATACACTTGGTTTACACAATATAAGAGAAGTGTAAACCATAAAGTCACCTGTTGGCTAACCGCTGTGAAGATTTGAGTTTGGTTTTATGGACGTCGCCTTCTTTGTTTTGTTGCTGGAGCCAGAAGTGACCATATTTGGACATCCTGTGAGGTGGGCATGCTTAGTTTAGACTTTTAAGCCGGAAAAAAATGGCGGCCTGTCTGTTTGTAAATGCTCTCGTGTTCCAGCAGTCACTGAAAATGTTTGAGAACTTGCCAAGGAAATGACTGGTCATATTTGATCAGCACTATCTAGTTTAACAGATCTTAATTTTGGTGTGTTGAGCTGGACGGATTTACTGAGAACGACTTGTCAATCACAAGGTAGCCACACCCTGAAGCAGACCAGATTTTATCATCTATTTTGACTCTAAACTGAGTCTATCATTATCTTTGTGGAAGAAGGTTGAGACCATGAAGTCATGAGATCATAAATTCTGTGAGAATTCAGCTCATTTTTCCATTACAGTCAATACAAATGCACTACCACTACTAGTGGCAGAAAGGCTGCAGCCAGTGTAGTTACCCCCTGCTGGACTGGAGGAAGAATACAGATATTTATATAATAAATTGCACTGCCACAAAAACCCCTAAATTGTAATGTTCCTGATTTGATTCCATCCGGGCAGATTTTCACCCTGAAAGGAAAGGGTTTTTTTTAACATGGAACTTATTCCCCCATGATTCTGTGTCAAAGTGGTTAATGGGTAACAATAGTGCTGCAGCCTGTAGCCACAAAATGCAAGACTTTTGGGTAATTGCTCAGATTACGTCCATTAAAAGTACTTCTCTTTTCCCCTGACTGATTATAGAAAGCTCCTACAGAGAATGAAAGTATCGCGTACCTTTCACAGTGTGTGCAGTTCTGGTCTTTCTGGCCTGAGAAATCAGAAAAGAGACCTTTCCCATCAGGACTGAAACGCAAGCCTCTCAACAACAACCTTCAATGAATGCCAGCTGTCTTTGGGTTTTTGTGCAGGCACAGTTGGCATCATCCACTGTCAGCCAATCACATCCTTCTGTTACTCAACCGACCCTGCAACATCTTGTTGATCTCCTTAATTATTTGTCTTCAGAGAATTAAACACCTTCCCGCGGTGAGTGTCCATTGTAAAGCTGTGATAACAGCCCTGCGGTGTCCTGATACAGAAGAATAATGGACTTGGTTGCAGCGAGATCTGATCTTCAAATTGGCTTTTTAATTTCTTGGTGTTTAACAAGTGTAATTGTTATAATTACTAAAGCCATTCAGTATTTAAATCCCTTCCAATCAAGATTTCCAGTGTTAGTGATTTTCACTGCTGGAGTCTGAGATGAACTGCGTGATTTCTACATCTTCTTCACAGTCACAGGATACAGGAACAAATACCATACAAAATGAGCTGTATTTTGCTTTCTGTTGGTTAGAGGTGGATATCTTCACACACTTTGAAATCTGACACATCCGCTCCTACACATTGGCAGGTTACACATAAAATAACAGAGGGAGACATGATGAAATATTTTAGAAGGAAGCAGCCCTCGTACAGCTGTGGAATGTAGCAGATACTGTGATCAGAATTTGCTTCCATTTTAACAGCCCTAACACAAACTGAACCTGGTATGATGTGTAAAGTTACTGTACATGTTACTGTTGTAGCGCTCCCCTTAGTAGTTGTATTGATTAGGGAAGGGCTTCTGGGTTCTTTTAACGTACTATACGTCTTAGCTTTAAGCCTGATTAACTCAGTTTGAAATATTATCTTAGGTTTCTTTTAACATACACACATGAGATGTTTATTAACTTATCTAGGAACCCTAAGTTATATTTCTAATAGACTTTTAACCCTTTGTGTTGGTATGCCTATGTTTGAATACATGTAACTTATTTCCAGATAAGCAATAAAGTAACACCACACAAGGTTTTAGAAAAATAAGTCTCAATTATTTACTAAACACAAAAACAATTATTTAGGATAACATAAAAATAATGTAATAAAATATGAATCTTCTTTGGTAAACCTTCAAAATAAAATGTCCCTCTTTTATGACACTTTGACCTTCAAATGGATTCATTCAGAAAACCTCAAGTTACCAACTCAAAGTCACACAAACATAATATGTGGGCCCACACACACCTCAATGCAATCTAAAGCCGGCACTAAAATGATTACAAATGCACCGTTGCAGGCCTGTTGCGTTGCTTGGGTTCGTTGTGGCCGGTTCACTCTCACTGAGCAAAGTAAAATGAATGCACCTGACTTTATGGCTCTGCCGCGTCCTTCCTCAGCCTCCGCTCAGCATCTCAGCACGGGCTCCGTCGGGCCTCTCGGTCCTCCTCCACGCTGATGGAAAACTCACGAGTCAAAGTCCTGACTGCTCCACGCTCTGTCGGGGTCTCCTCTCTGTCCTCAGGTCGACAACAGCAGCACAAAGCCCTCAAACAGCTCAACTGAGGGAGTCCAACTTTAACTAAAGAATATCTGTCCACTTGTAATGAACTGACTCGGACCTATACTTCAAGGTAGCTAAGCGCTAGCATTAGCAGTAGCACACGATGTAAACAGTCTCTGAACTTCGTTTAGAAATTCCTCCCGTTGCTCAATATGCAGCTTGTCGCTCCTCTTTCTGGTTGTCGTGCAAACAATCATAAGACACACTAGTTACACACTGGTTTGTGCACTTCTAGCTCACGAATTAACCTCTGAATCACGCTCACTCTTTTTCACTCGGTCCGCGCTCTTTTTTTCTCTGTCCGTGCTGAAACACCTGTGACGTTACAATCTGCCTGTAACCCCACAAATGCTGATTCAGACAGTTTTTTAATCACACTATTTATATGATTTTAATACTGAATGACACTGTAACCATCACTTATTAAAATTTTTAACCGGGTTACACTGTGTTACTGTGTTTTACTGGTTGTCGATCCATTGACATGTAGACGTCCAGTCCAGGCTGAGAGACATGGTATAATACAGTGTTGTTACAGATGGACAAATGGAAATGTAGTCTCACGACATTTAACAATTTAATCACTTTGAACTCCACCAAATCAGAGAGATGTCAGAGTGGAGGAACTTTACAGTTTTGGGGTACATTTAAAACTGAGATTGTTTTGTGCACACAGGAGTAAAAAATCTGATCCACAGAGATCCAGCAGATGAATGTCCAGCATGCTCCCACTAATTTGTGGGAAGCCAGTGAGGGATTCCATGTGGTCAAATTGAGGGCATTTTTGGGAAGAAAAGCATTTTATTTCATGATAATAATAAAAACAGGATTTTACACATAAAGTTCACTGATCAGGGGGAATAGTTGTTTTTACAAAGTCCCCTATGAACCAGGAGGAGCTGCCTCAAATTGGAACACCCTGTGCACACTCCTGATTGTAGAAGCAGACAAAACTATTCATATAGATAGTCTACTTACTCATGGTAGAGGCACAAATGAAAAGTGACATAATCTCAGCAAGTTAACAAAATCTCCACTTCAGACAGCTTCTTGTGGGGTATGAAGCTGTATGGCCAATAGCAGCACTGCCCTGCCGTCAGAGAGCTGTGCCGGGTGGAATTTAAAAAGTTAACATGTTACAAACTGAAACTGTGGAGTTGGGAAACACATGGGAAATCTATTTCGGAGGGGCAGTGTAATTATTGCCTTGTAGGAAATATAGAATCCATTGTTTTTGGAACTTAAGTCATACTATGAAAAATGAATCAATGCCTGTACTTGATTATGACGATGTTGTATTTATGTCTGCGTCATCCAGCTGCCTTCTTCCCCTGACTCCTGCATATCATTGTGCTCTACGGTTCATCACTGGTTGTCGCCGCCTCACCCATCACTGTGAACTATACACAAAAGCTGGCATGCCCTCCTTGGAGATGAGACGCTACACACACTGGATGACTCTGGTGTATAAGGCTCTTCTTGGCTGAATTCCTGCTTTTTTTATGCACTTTCCTTTGGAGAACCGAAAGCCGTTATGCACTACGCCCAAATGACATTCTGCATCTTGCTGTTCCTCGAGTCAGAACTGAAACAGGTAAAAAAAAGCTTTCAGTTTCTCTGCCCCGTCTGCTTGGAATGCCCTCCAATCTGAACTTAAAATTGCAGAACTCCTTCCTCTGGAAGCGCTCCGCTCTATATTAAAAAAAGACAATGGAAATCTTTAGAACAGTGCCTATGCCCTTAAATTGTAAATGTAGATTTTAAATGTTGCGCTACTGCCTTTCTTGGCCAGGTCACCCTTGTAAAAGTGGTTAAATAAAGGTTATAAATAAATAAACTATGGACAAATACTGGCATATCTCTTGACTCAAAAAGACAGGAAATCAGGGAGCATGCACCCTAATTTAGCTCATGTAAAAGACCCATGGCGCTTTGAAACGACATCTTGCCTGGTCAGTGTGGTGTGCTGATTAAAGTCAAGTGTTGCAATTAAAAATCATTACACAGGCTTAACATTTGACAGAACTCTTGGGGACTCACTACATACTTCCTGTAAGTCTGTCTAGTCTTTTGGGGCTGGCTATGAAACATACTGGCCCTGCACTTGGCCTGTCACAGAGTGTCAAATGTCTCCAGCAGTCTCTGCCAGTTACACACTGCTGTATTCTGTAAGTCATAATAATGTATTGATTGACAACATGTAGCAAATCAAATTCATAATCTCATGCCATATACTGTTATTCCCTGTACTGTTCTGTGCAAATTAGGTGACAGTCCTATCTTACAAATTACAAATAGACCATATTGATGAATGCCAACTTCCATATCATATAATGTAATAAGACTGAGGCTCTAAATAAAAAATCCCCCAAGACTGTTTGACACTGTGCCACCTCAGGTAAGCTCAGCAGCTTATATTCTCAAAGCACTTTCATTTTTTAATATCCAGTTTCTGTGTGGAGAGCAGAACATGTATTGTTTTTGTGTGTACGCATCATTCATACCTCGGGGCCTCAGGTGCTCTCAGCTGAAGCTTTTTTCATAAACGCTGTTGTAAATGCTGCTTTTGTTTATATGAAAATGAAAATTTGAAATGAATAAAGATCAGCTCACGTGCACGGGAGGATCAAATACAAAGCAAAATGCTAATGCAAACAGTATGTATGACACCATTAAAAGTGAAACAGGATTCATACACAAACATCTGTCACACTGTCACAGCACAGCCTCAGTCTCATGATCACACCTGCAGACAAGCCTTTCAAAATGAACACAGCAGAACCACGTCATGTATTACTACATATGAAATAGATAGTACATTACATAACCTACTAAACACATACATTTCCATGGATACGCATCGCATGTATACACACAGTATTTATAGCCGGTTTTATTTTTATAGCTCAACATCACAAATCACAAATTTGCCTCAAGGGACTTCACAGTGTGTACAGCATCAATTCCTTCTGTCATCAGAGCCTCACACACACACACACACACACACACACACACACACACACCACAACTCAAACAAACATTTTAACGTGGAGAAAATGGAGGAAACATCATGAAGAGCAGCAGAGGAGTGATCCAAAATGTGATAAAAAATCGACAAAGACGTGGCTCCTCAGTGGACCTGAGTCGGGCCAAATGATGTCTGGGTGCTCATGTTGTCTGTAACAATGCTTACCTGTCAATCAAAGTGGACATGTTGTTAGAATAGGTCAGTTCTCTTAAGATTCAGCCTCAGTACAGTTGTCATGAACAAGGAAATTAGCTATAGAAACAAAACTGTTTTTTGTACCAGGCTGTTTTTTTTTTTGTTTGTTTGTTTTTCCGCATAGTCACAGAGAGTCATTCACAGTCACTTTATCATGGAGCATCAGGTGTGTATCATCATGTCACTTAAGAATATTTAATCATTTCTGCCTTATTTTGTAAATAAATATGATCAGTATGAAAAATTTGAGCTTTACAAACATATTGATTCAAAACGTTTCCTCATTTCATCAATAAAGAAAATTAAGTCTACATGTATTTCAAACCTGTCTTTGTTGTTACGAGTATATAAAATAATTATAGCATATAAAGGTACATGTTAGGAGAAAGTGTTGCATGTTGTTTAGTTATAACTGAAAAATCAACAATCATAATTTCTATACATTCTCGAACACAGCACTGACTGATATATGAAAAGTATCTCAGTATTGGCCAGCTTGATATCGGTGGAACACTGCAATGGGGGCTCAGAGAGCGGGATGGGAGTGTACTTGTGTGTCCATGCATGCGTGAGTGGACTGTCAGTAGTCACAGCAGTGCCAGTACTTCATATTCATGTCTCTCTCTCCCTCTGTCTCTTCGTCTCTCTTTCTTTCTTTCTTTCTTTCTCCCTGTGTCTCTCTCACCTGTTCATTTGTCGCTGCTTGACAGTTCTCATTATTGCCTTGGCACTAGCTCAGCATGTCCTGCCAAAGCAAGACACTGAAATGGAATTTGAGAAAGAGGGAGTGTGTGGGAGATTGTAAATGAAGAAAGGGAGGAAGATGCTGACAGAGAGAGAGGGGGGGGGGGGGGGAGAGAGAGAGAGAGAGAGAGAGAGAGAGAGAGAGAGAGAGAGAGAGAGAGAGAGAGGAATGAGAATCAGGAAAAAAAGGGGGGAATCAAATGGGAGAAAAGGGAAAAAAACAGGGAGCTGTGTTAGAAAGCGAGGGATGCAGCATAATTAAAAGTACTTAACTCTCACCAGAATGACAATGAAGAAGCACAAACAACACTGACAAAGGTATTAACATGGACACGTATACCTCTACACAGACAAACACCCACCCTGACAGCACAGACACCAAACCAACACGTCCAAGCATCAAGAGGGCCGCAATGTACACACCTCAGTCCCATCCGAACATGAACACAGCAGCAGACTTCATGCTAACTGAAGGTGACAACTCAGAGGCACGACACCCATTTACTTATTTATCATGACGTACTTTTCCTGGGATTTTTTTTTTGTTCTTTTGGTGGCACTCACTTCTCTGTCTGCTCTGCCACGGTGGAGACTTTTTCTTTGTCTCTTTCATTTAGAGATGAAACTAAAAGTCAGAGAATTGTTCTAATGTGGATTTTCACCCCAAAATACCCCCAAAAGTTCTTTCTGTGAGGAGCTTCATGATAAGATAAGGTCACTACAATTATTATTGTTATTATTATTTGTATTACCATTATTACTACTATTTAGATCTCAGCTGTTCAATATCACAACAGTTTATCTATAAAATCCTTATGGAAATTCATTTTAGGTGACAAACCAACAAATGCCTCCATTGTCACCGCAGTGATACATGGCCGCTCTAGTCAAACTCCAGCGGCTCTGCTGTGGTCCGGTTCAGAAGCATCAGAAAAGGGCCTCTGCTCGGTCCCGCACTGAATACACGCCTGTCAATTTACACAGAGCACCTCGAGCATAGAGGAAAAAGCATAGAGAATCCGGTGATTTTCAAAATAAAATACCCAGCGCAAACTGACAGTCCTAGAAACAGACAAAAGTGAAATTAATTATCTATGTAACATATTTATTCATGTAGAAGCATATTTAGAACCAGGAAAATGACTCTGAGCAGCCACGACGTGACGGAGGCGTGCCTGGTGGGGCTTCGAGGTAAAGGTTTGTTCAGATAGAATGTTGTAACCTTTTGTACAGTCCATGTTTATTGGTCACACATGCCCAATCTAACAACATCTACAGACATTAGACATGTCTAGAAAACAATATACAAAGCAGCCACACATATGAAGAGTACCTTCAGGTTACCATCTGACTTAAAACTCAACTTCTTGATTACAACAATTATCATTTTATTTGTGTATATCAAATACTAGCGAGTCGACAACTTTGCTAACAGCCCACCATCAACAAGGTCAACAACACAAGACATAGGAGACAGCTAATATTACTGACTCATCCAACAGCAAGAAGTCACCCGGTTTAAAGATTTACCATGCAAGCCTGCGCCCTCCTGTATGACGTACTGAGATGTCTTTATTCAAACATATGAAACACTCTGTATTCCAACATGAACAGCAGCACTAACAGCAGGGCCGGCTCAGACGCAGTGACAGCACAATGAGTTATGAAACCAAAAAAACTGACTCAAACAAAAGATTTCTATAGTAGCATCAAGCCCATACAGCTGGGACCAGACCCAGTATTCACTTTGACGTTGCACTGTGTGTGTGTGTGTGTGTGTGTGTGGTGTGTGTGTGTGTGTGTGTGTGTGTATTTGCTGAGTAAAGCAGAGGCTAGCTGTCAAAGTCTGAAAGCTGTCAGTTATTTCCTGTGTGAGAACACACCGTACGCTCACTGTGCGCACACACACACACACACACACACACACACACACACACGTACATGCGTACGCATACACATATGCATGAGGAGTATGCATTACAAGGAGCTTAACTGTATTCTCAGCTCCCGCTCTACACACACACACACACACACAAACACTTGAAGCGGCTGTATTGATTATGATGAGTCCTTCATCCTTTCAGGTTATTAAATTATTGATCAGAGACAAAGACTTTTAATGGAATCCAAATGTCATGGTGTGTGTATGTGTGTGTGTTAATGTGAAGCTCTGTCAGTGCGCATGTGTGCACGTATGAGTGTTTTTGGTGTACGTACGTGTCTGTGTATGTGTATGTATGTGTGTGATTGTACGTCGACAGAGCTGAGAACACAGTTAAGCTCCCTCCTCCATCTCTGTGTTTACACTGTCTTTACTCCATCATCTCTATCTTGACTGATGATGCACACACACACAATAACATGAGTACACACAAGTGTGTGGAAATATAACAGGATTGTGCAGCAGGGGAGCTGATCATTAACCCTTTTTTCTTGGTTCTTTCATTCTTTGGCAGTGTTCCTCTTGTTCTTGTGCTCTCTCTCTCCCACGCACACACACACACACACACACACACACCTATTGTCCCCCGTCTTATCTCTCGCTGAGCTTCTCTCTTGTCTTGTCTGTTGTCCTGCTGGTTTCCCTATTGGCCAGGCCTTTTCACTATCACATCAAAACAACCCTGAGACGGCGATGCCAGTTCACAGTCCAGGTAAAAAAAATTAAAAGAACAGCATACATCAGGCCAGCTGAACAGAATGTCAGGATACAAAAGAACTTTCATCTCACAGGAGACAAAGAAAAAACTGGAGGCTGTAGGATTTCCCAATTTTTATTTTATTTTATTTTTTTTAAAGAAAGAAAGCCTACATGGGGAGAGGATGATCATTTATTCACAGCAGACTTTCATAATATTTACCATAATTTTCTTCAGGCGTCCAACCAAGTTAGTTCAGGTGTGGAGGAGGAAGGGGGCCCTCGGGCTATTCTTAGATCAGGCAAGAGGCAAAGATGGCTACACGCTGCTTAATTTGCTAGCTGGGTGGACTCACTTTTCTCTGAGGGGCTGGAAACTAAATCAAATGTGCAATGAAAAAGTCCAAACAGTGCATTTCACTGCATTGATAATTCTTAAAGGTGCAATACGTTTAATTACGTTCTATTTTTGGACTCTGACGTATTTCAGTTTGAGCCTGCAGGTGAGATAGAAAAAGCAGCGCAGGCACAGCCATGTTATGATTTACTGTTTCCTTTTCAGATATTGTATCGTCATACACATAAATTGAATTGTTTTAGTTAGACAACTGTTAATTCTGAATCAGCTGCTAGCCTAGCTCCATCAAAACAGAAACAAACATTCCTGCAGACAGACTAAAGCTGGCGTGTTTTTGAGGGATGTGCTGAAGTTTTTTGGGGGGGGTCCTTTATTTTGATAGTAAAGCACTGTATAAAGTGTGTGTGTGTGTGTGTTTGTGTGTGTGTGTGTGTTGTGAGTACTTCTTCTTACATAAAAGTTGATTATGTATGTGACACATTGAAAAAACAGCTGTAGCTTCTCAGTTTGACGCAGCTTATTTTTCATGAGCTGCTTGATGCAATTACTGAAAGTCCTGATTACAAAATTATATTACATTCAATTTTTGACATGATATGAATGATAGTGACGTGATGCCATCCTCGAGAGAGCAGCACTCTGTCGGAGTTGTTGGGACTACAGAAACAGTCCACTCTGGTCTGGTGTTACAGAGTGAAGCAGACAGAGAGAGCAGACCTCGGCCTGTCATGGAGCTGTGGTAGCAGGCAGAGTGATGTTCAACGATTGGATCATTTTCATCTGCTTTATTTATTTGATATTATTCATACGAATATGCCTGGACTAACCCAGGCACTAATATATCACTATTCTTTACTTGTTGCTCTGTATCTTGCTAACAAGATACAGAGCAACAAGAGAAATAGCAATAAATCACAGTGATAGGCCTGTGATAGGCCTGTGATAGGCCTGTAGATGTTGTGACAGTGTTACGCATCAAAATTAAATAGTTTCATGATGATCAATGATGATGATTAATAGATTCCAAAACTTCTGTATTTTTATGTTTTGCTTTTATTCTATTTCTTAAGGTGTGTTTTTCACTGGTGTGTTGCTGTCACCATCTCACCCCTGGTGTGACCTTTTATGTAGTGTTCAGGATTATGTAAATCCAGGCGCACAGTCACCGCCACCTGATTGGCCCCCCCAGCTAAGGAGGTGTGGCCATACGTCTCCATTTCCTGACTGGGACTGATCTGGAGATGCAACCTCAATTAAACTTGAGCCACCCAACTTCGGACAGCTTGTGTGTTGTGTTTTGAGCTCGGCCATTGTCAGTACTTATAGGGAACCTGCCCAGAAGTTTATAGATGTTGAGTAAAAATGATTATTTTAGTTCCATTTCACCTTTTTTCATCCTTTGGAGATCATGACTATTCATCACAGATGTCAGAGATTCTTTTTGGGACATGCTCCATCTGGTAAAAGTAAGTTGAATTTTGAGCAGACACTGTGACGCTGTCACCAATGACCAAGCCTTGGCCATCACCCTGTAATGTGTGTGTGTGTGTGTGTGTGTGGGCAACAGACCAAGTGGCAGATAGCAGAGCAGAGGAAAGTTTAGCACAACATTTTGTGTCTGGCAGTAAATGTACAGTGTCAGTTAATAAATGCTGCAGCTTCTCAGGACCAAGAAAGTTTTGTAAAATGACGGGGTCGAAGGGTTCAGCGTTGGCTCCGGTGCAATCGTGTCCCCTTCAGAAGTTTCATAATCCAGCCTTTGAACTGCAGCGTCTTTGTAAAATAAATCCACAGTGATGAATCCAACACTGTCTTCTCTGATCATTTCTCCATTTTCCTCCAGTGTTGAAAACAGTTATTGTTGTTCTTAGCATGTTGTTAGCCATCCACTGTCAATCCCAAAATGCCTTGGGTTGAGTCTGCTGACCAATTAGAAGCAGAGTATTGTGGGTTTTTACAGGATGTTGACTGGCCCAAAAATCTGAAACACATTGCGGTGGAGTAACATGAGACTGACCCACATAAAAATAAAAGAAACTGCAGTGATGTTACAGTTTTCCATCGTACCAGTCACTGTTAAAGCCGCACCAATCAACATGTATTCATGAACAACAGATTAAGATAAGATGAGATAAGTTAGGTGTGTTGTTTAGCTCAATTGGTAGAGCAGCCATCCCATGTACGAAGGCTCAGTCCTTGGCATGGCAGCCTAGAATTCGATTCTGACCTGTGGCTTTTTCCCGCATGTCATTCCCCATCTCTCTCTCTCCACATTCCTGTCACTCTTCAGCTGTCTCTGTCACAAATAAAGCTTGAAATCCAATAAAATATCTTTAAAAAATAAATAAATAAGATGAGATGTGTTTCTTTTTAAATGTGTCAAAAACACTACCAACAACTTGGACTTGAGGGGCCATTTTAATGTCTTTCAGCTTGTTGTTTTGGTGTCGTGGCTCCCAGCTTTAATGCTTTGCTTCATTCTCACTGGAATGACTGGAGCTGCAGATGTTGCTAGGAGGGTTTCTGTAATTCTTCAGATTCATCACGACTCCGTCAAACTGTAATCAATGTGCTTGGGGAGAAACAGTCCAAAGTTACAAAAATGTCAATAATTTTCAAAGACAAAAAAGTCTAAGCTCTCAAACGCTCTACATTATTTTTTTATTAAATTGATGAAATATGAAATTCTGATGTTGCTGCTTTACAACAGGACATGGTTTCACTTTGTCCTGTCCTGTGTCTGTGTATGCCTGTGAATACAGCCTTGTGGAACTGCAGGCTAAGCTGTGCTGCAGAGGTTTCCGTGTGGATATAAGCCCAACGAAATAAACTAAGCTATTGTCATCATCTATTGTTGGAGCTACCTCCATGGACACCGCTGCCTGTCTCTCTGTCTGTCTGTCATCCTTTAGCCAATCATCTTTTTTCATCTCTCCCCCTTCTGTTTGTTTGGTGCTTCCTCTGTGATGTCAGAGCTCGCCATGCCTCCTAGTGTGCAGTTTGATTCTCAGATGGAAAATGATGCAAGTGAAAGCAAGTAAATAAAAACGGTTATATATACATTATCTGCTCTCTATTTCACTTCCCTGGCCATCCTCCTCTGTTCTGATTGCACACACACTGGGACACAGCACGCTGAGACATAAACCGTGCGCCTCAGCTTTCCACGTAGCAAAGTAAAATGGAACACAAAAACAGGGGAGGGGGGGGGGTAGGAGAGGGTGAAAGATAGAGAGGCTCTTAGGTGAATTGTTTTGTTGGATTAATGTTGAGGATAAATAAAGAGAAATCCGAGGTGTCGGTGAGCTGTGATGAGCTCCATCACTCCACCGGCTTAATGAAATCACCCAGCTCTTCATATTTCACTCAGCTACACAATCTGATTAAGACCTCTTCCAAATATGGACATACGCACACTCATATGTGTGAGAAAGCACAACTGTGTTTATGCATACATACACATTCACACATCAAATATAGAGACATATGGCTGGAAAGAGGATTGAAGGGGAGGGGGGAGAGGAGGAGGGAGGAGGCTCGGAGGGAGAGGAGCTGAGTGATGGGTTTAGTCTCCCAGGAAAACACATACGGCCCTATCATGCAAACACAACCTTTATACCAGCCCCCTTGTGATCTGTGTCTACCGTGACTGCGTGATGTTACGACTGTGCTGAGAGCGATCACGTTACAGCGTTTTGCTTTTTCAGAGCCAAAAGTGCTGGTGAGCAGTACAAATTTCAGTTCGAGTGCCGTTATTAGATGCCAGTCAAGCAGAAAATAAGTCATTACTTTTGTTTTTACTAAGGCACATCCGTCTGTCAGATTTATTTGCATCACTCTATCTCAAAGTAGGAAAATGTGATTTTGAGACAGGTGGCCTCTGGACACAGACATGTAACCTAAACCACCATAAAACAAGAGAGTGTGCAGCCAGGGTGACAGCTCTGTGAGGCTGTCTCATCCAAGTGTGTGTGTTTTGAGCTAAAGCATCAGCATGCTAGCATGCTTACAAATCAATAATAACATGCTAATGCTTAAGTGGAAATGTTGGTGATGTTTAGATTAACTTGCATTTGCCAAATAGCAGTAGGGCTGATGCAAAGTTTTGCAGGTATTTGGCATGTGAAAACATCAGAGGCTGTGAAATGAGGCTAACAAGGAAGTGCCCAAAACTGCACTTTCTCAAACGTCCACTTGGGGCTGGCTACAGAATGACTCAGTGTCCATAAGTCCACGTGTTAAAGTGTGGCCACTTTGATTGGCTGCTGGGTGCCGTCACAGCTGGCTTGTTTAAACAACCAGGCATCCTTTAGCCACACCCATGCTCCACCTCTTTTCTTGTTCTTGGATTGGTAGGAAAGAAGCAGGATTGCCAATATGGCGCCAACCAAAACCACCAAACTGAGCGTCACCTTCACCATAACTCTTAATATAAGAAACCTGAGAAACCGTAGTCACAGAGACTACATCCATGTCTTATACAGTCTGTGGTATTTGGTCATAAATACCATAGACGCTAGATAAAATGTCATGGATCACCAAAGTTATTCATCAAGCTGGACCAAAAATGCCAATTAACTGCCAATGGTGCCAGAGGAAAGTTGGAGATGGAGAAGTCATCAGGGTACATCATATACGATGCAACATAAATGTCTCTTCCTGTAAATTTTGTGATAATCCATTTTATATAAAGATATTTCAGTCAATAAGTGACAAATTTGACCTGCTGGTGGTGCTAGAGTAAATAGAGTAAATGTCAGGGGATCACCAAAGTGAATGAAAGACATCCTTTGTGAATTATTTCTGTCTGTACAGAATTTAATGACAGCATATCCAATATTTGTCAAGATATTTCAGTTTGGAATGCTTCACCATAAGGCTGACATTGTCGCCTCTAAATATTAGATTGGACTTGGGATCAGCAGATGCTGTGAATCATATATTTAGCGTTCAATGTTATTTTATCTGAATGCATCAGCAGTACTGAAGGTGAGGCTCTCGATTTACCAATGTATGATCTCACCATCACCTGTGGCCATGAGCTTTGAGTGAGGATCAAAAGAATGTGATCAAGCAGTCAAAATGAGTTCCCTTCTCAAGGTAGCTGGGCTCGCCCCGTAGAGACGGGGTGAGAAGTTCAAACATCCAGAAAGAGCTCGGAGTAGAGCTGCTGTTCCTCTGTGTTGGAAACAGTTAGTCGAGGTGGTTCATCATCTGATCAGGATGCCTCCTGGAAACCTTTCTTTGTTGATATTCCGTGCATGTCCAGTGGTGGATGTGGCTGGAAAAAAGAATGTCTGGACTACTTTGCTTGGCTTTTTAGCCTTTTATATCTACAGATGCCATGGGTCTTCTTCTTCTACAGCAGCCTAGAACAAACTTTTGAGCCTTTTGAGTTTTCATGTATTTCACGGCTACCGAGGTGAGTGGAGGGGTTTGCTTTCCACAGCTACAATGCTAAATCTGACTAAATGCTACACACTGTAATTATATATGATGATAACATAATAGGTTATGGTCTCCTTCTGGTTATTCAGACCTGGCTGAAAATGTGATGTATGATAACTGAAGCTATTTTGAGTGATCAAGATCAGAAGGAAAAACATGAATACAACTGCTGTGTCATGACTATAGTGACGCCCAGCCTTTAACAGTAATATTTAACTGTCGCACCTTTTCCTGAGATCGTCATTCATGAAACAAACTAACACCTGTAAAATCTGGACTTTAGGGAAGGACTTCCCCATACACGGAAACTAACTGGTCAAGTTAGGTTGATTAAATGGCCCTTCCAGCCAATCACAATCACAGCTAACACACCAGGCCAGGGTGGAGTAAACAGTACGGTGCGTTCATTCAGAAACTGTTCATCTGTCACTCGATGTGACGACAGATGAGGTAATGCGTGTAGGTTTTTATACCAAAATACTCCAAATGATTTCTTACTGCGTGGAATTGACTGCTATGAATGTAATTTTGTGTGTCTGTATGTTTGTGTGTGTGTGTGTGTGTAGGTGCTATTCATCCCTGCTCTTTGTCTAGAATTATCAATATCTGGATGAGAAATGGCAGAAACGCATGAGGTCAAATCTAAGGTTGTCCTCAACCAAGGATAATGCCTCTCCAACCAATCGATTGGTCAGTGAGAAGGAAAATAAAATGTTCTTATTTAACCCTGCAGCAAGTCTGTCATATTTCGGCTGTATATGATTCCACCTCAGTTAAGACAGCCTGTGACTTCCTAAAAATGTACACTATCATTCACTGTAGTTTTATAGCAGAACAATTACCATGACCAGTAACAGTCCATGTTATCTGTGTGTACTAGGGTTTTTGTTTTTTTTCCGCAAAAATGACATGAATCAAATCCTTGGAAAAGATGACCCATTTCCCAGGAATCCCGGGAAATAACTGATACAAATATTTGTGCCAACATGTGTTTTAAATTAAATTATTACATGCTATTTTTTACAATTATTGAGGCAAAAGAATAAAGTTCATCTGCATAAACACAGCATTAATAAAGCACTGCACTGTCGCGCATAGGCGGAAACAATAGCCTGAAATGAAATAATACTTTTCGCATTAAATGAACCCATGCCTCAAGACGCGCACAACTTTTTTTTCTCGTTTTACACCCAGTGTCTGAATGCTAAATGTGCTTTTACTTTTATCAAATGTCTGTGGTATTTTTTGCTTCTTATAAATCTCATCTGAATTCCTCCGAATAAACAATTAGTTAATTCAGATTCATTAATTTTTAATCAATTTAAATTGATTCTTATTTTCAGATGATTATACTTGCATGAAAACATAGTTATGAGTATTATATTCCATGTCAGCCTGATTCAGAAATTAAAATTCCTAAATCTTACACACTGCACCTTTAAATGTGAAGATTTGCATCTTTTCCCTGTTTCATAATTGCTGCATTGTAACTGAAGAAATTTAAGGATTAACTGCTGTTCAGACAAAATAATATAAACACAATGCAGTAAAACATGTCTTTAGCATGAATGATTTATTATTATAGAATTGTAAAGACCTTATTAATCAATTACCATAAAAAGTCATCAAGAGCTTCAGTGATAATGAAAAAACTCATTTGTTACTGCCCTCATATATCTTCAACAGGATTATTACAATTTTGTGATATTAAGGCTTCCCTCACTTGTAATTGATGCATACACATGAGCTCAGGCTCATATTGCATTGAGGTTGCAGCTTGACAAAAAACAATAGAACAACAGAAGTCAACATCTGTGATGCATCTCCAGCACTGGATTCTCCTCTTACACCTGTCCACTTCATAGAGCTATTCCACAAACAGAGTGGGACGAGTGTGTGTTTGGAAACCATCCAGCAATCCTGAAAAATGTTTGTGAACTGCAGATGGCATACTCATGACCTGTCTGATGCTTTATGCTTCATACAAAGAGACTGAAGAGGGTGTTTTCCAAACAGATTTTTCACTTCCTGTTTCAGATATAGATTCTCAATTAGAGACACTTTTCTGTTGCAGCTTCACTTGGTGATCTAGACTGAAAGGACAAGAACATTTTCAAATTAATACCTGCATAGCGTAGCTCTAAGATGAAGACAAGTGCTTTCCCGGTGATATTGTTAATTTGTGAGTGTTGGCTCGGCCAGCCAGAAACTCATTACCTGTTTTCAAGTTTAATCCATCCAGTCCAGTCTAGCTGCACTGCAGATTCCACAATGCCATTAAAACAACAATAAAACTCATCAAAGAGCGAACTGGGAGGGAGAGAGAGGTGAAAGCGGGAGGGTGGGGGTGTTTAGGAGCCCGTGGATGGAGGAGAATGGGGATGTTGAGATTTTGAAGATTTGAGATTATCTTCAATAAATTAGACTTAAAATATGAAAAACATATTGAAGTTACCTAAACATCTCTCCCAGCAGCTCTTTAAAAAAAAAAGACAGTGAGGGAAAAAAAGCTGGGTAGATATTGACATACTGCAGCTATACCGACTTCAGAATTAGTCCTGCAGACTTAAGATGAAGAGGCTGAAGTCTGGCTGTCCTATCGCAGTCTACTGTCAGCTACCCTTAATGAGATGCTGTGAGACAGAAAAAGATGGCTCATAATCCATTTCTGACAGGATGCCATCCTCTATGAATGCATGAAAAGACGTCCTACTTTTAAAAAAAATCAGGTCCCTTCTTTAAGTAGTCGGGTGCAGCACAAACTTCAACCACAAAAACCTTCACAATTTAATTTAATATAGAAATCGTCAATCGATTGCTATAAAAAGCTCTTCTCAAAGTTTAAAGCAGGTATTGGCTGGAGTGATGAATGCATCACTGAAGAAGGAAAGACCTCAAATGTTTCTATTTAAGACAAATTACAGGCTAATAAGTAATCATCTTAGAATAAATATCTGTAAAAATCACCATATTATAGTGGATCATATATGGCATGTGTAAAGGGTGGCTTGTAGCATTAGCCTTGCTAGCTCCATGGGGTGTTTCAGCATCTTTCAGCTCATTGTTTGGTTGTACATTAGATCACTGTCACTGTTCTCATTAACCGCTCATTAACAGCACCAACAGGCAGCAAAACAAACCTCAATATCCATTGTCCACTACCTGTAAAACAACAATGCATAGAAAGTTAGCAACTAGCTGCCGATCATAGTAGAACATTGAGAAGTTAAACATGGTTGGAAACCAAAACTGAGCAGACAGGAGAGTGAATGTTGGATTGACACACAGCTCCAGATGAATGCTCATATTGCTTTGTGTTGGCTGCATGTGCACTGAAATTATAAACTGTTTGCTAACATTCATCGGTTGGACTGATTGCGTCTGCCATGGTTTAAAGGAGGCCATCTTTTGTTCAAGTGTTCGATTTGGGTTATGTTTAAGGAGAAACGCAAATCCATGGAAATGAACTGGAGTTAAATATTTACATAATCACCATAGAAAATGTAATATTGTGACATTGTTAATATTTAGTATTACCCAAGAGGGAACTACAGTGGAGCTCCTTTGTTTCCTTTGTATCTGGAAGATCAGCCATGGTACCTAGAGATGCCAAGGGGAAAGAAGATACAAGCGATGTCTCCCATCCGTCATCATGGGAAATGTGAGATCTCTGGCTAATAAGATGGACGAGCTAACGGTCAGAGGGAGTATATGCAGGGTAATGTGTTTCACAGAGACATGGCTATACAGGGGTATCCCAGACTCTAACGCCACCCTCACAGGCTTTGTGACTGTACGGCCAGACAGGAACTGAGAGGAGAGCAGTAAGGGAAAGGAGAGGGATGGAGGAGGAGGGTTTACCATTCACATGAACCCTGAATTTATTACAGTCAAAGGAACGTGTCTGTAGCTTGGTCAGTGAACTTTTAGCTCTGGGTCTTCGTCCCTTTTATCCGTTCACAAGCTTTGGTGTTGCTGTTCACATTCCGCCCTCGGCTGATGCAGCACAGGCTTGTGACGTCACCCGCTCTGTAACAGCCAAGCCCCAGACACCCGAGTGCCTTCATGGTGATCTCTGGAGACTTAAACCAATTAACCACCAACACTCTTCACACAGTTTGTGGATGGCCCCAACAGTCACAATAAATCACTGTATTTACTGGGTACTATATGCTAGCACTGAGCTCCACAGCCCCCCCATCCTCTTGGCAAGTTTGATCATGACGTGGTTCATGTCTCGCTACGAAATATGCCTAGCACCAACCTGCAACCGCCAGGACAGTCAGGGGATGTCATCGTAGAACGCTGAAGGGCCACTTAAAGGCCGCAAATTTGGAAGTGCTGATTGAACTATAAGGTGAGATCATCGAATGGCTCACACACTGCATCACAGGATACATCAGTTTGTGTGGACAATGTTGTTTCTGCTTAGATTGGATTACCAAGACTCTCCTGAATGTAAAAACGGAGATGGACGGGAACTCAGACTTAGAGAAAGCTTAGTGTGCTATCTTTGGTCCGAGACAGGTTATCTTAAAAACAAATGAAATATATCAGAAACAAATATTCAGATTTGGATCTAGAAACTCATAACTCATTATCTCATAACTGCGGACACTCATGCTCCCAAGAAGATCAACCATTCGAAACCTTACATTTGTTTGTTGCAGCACTATTGACAAGTCACTATAGAAAATGATAAATAATTATCTTGTTCTTCTATCCAACACTTTTATATTACACGATGTAATTAAGTTTTCATCCTCTAGGGGTCGCTAGCCAGGCTTGAGACTTTTAGTCTTGTTTATTTATTATTATTGATATCCTATTATGAACTGTAATGCATTTTGTGGGTATCAGTCAATTCCATTTCATTGCTTTTTGCAGAGTGGGGCTGAATTAGAATTGGGGAGGGAAAGACGGGAGAGGTGGGGGGGTGGGGGGGGTGGATGAGTGAAGCTGATGGGGTTGTACAGCTCCATTAAGACAACAGTTAAAGTAGTGGTGACTACAGAGCAGAGAGGAGACAGCTCTGACCAAGAATTATTAGTCAGCAGCACACTACTCAGCACCGAGGACAGGGCCAGGGTCTCTTTGTACTACGCTCCAGTACACGTGACAGCGTGTTCCGTCCCTCTGCCAAAAACACCGCTGTAGTTGTTATTGGCAATCACACCTCTACCTGTGGCGGTGGCGTTTTTCCAGCCCTGATGATGATGATGACTTGTTTCAGCTGCGGTGAGGAAGATTCTACCCGCAGTGACGACACCCCTACACAGGATGGAGAGGAGACACACTGTGAGAATTGCATTTCCACCTGACTGACTCTGGCAGATTCCATCACAGTACGTGCTGTGTGCATTTAAAGCTCGCATTAATGTGCTTTTTATTATCTGGGTGATATATTCCCTTACATAGATCACATATTAATAGCAGGTTAAAAACATAAGCTAGCAACTTTTCTCCACTTTCCTCCTCATATCACTTTTCTCTCTTCTTTCTCTTAGGGCTCAAACACAGTAGGCCATCAGCTCTTAATGATGAAAGACAAAACCTACTGCTGTGCACTTCAGCTACTGCTATATTGTTCTGATACTGTAATGAGACTGAATGAGCTCTGTGTGTGTGTGTGTGTGTGTGTGTGTGTGTGTGTGTGTGTTGTGTTATCGTTGTCTAATGGTTAGACTTAAGGGCTCAGATGAAGATTCAATTACTGTGGCCTGTTGTTGTTCGCAGCCCATGGCTACGCACACACACACAACAGTGCGCACAAACACACACAAAAGCACGGATCTATACACTGTCACAAGATTGCCCACACACACTTCATATAATGCCCATAGTTCATTGACTCAATGAAATTTGAATGCCCTCAACACGCAGATAAACAAGCGTGCACGCACACACTCACAACACACTCGACAACAAAGTCATTTGAGAACCCTGAAGGAGCAATATCCAAATCTGCCAAAGAGAAAAGAATGATAATTCTATTGAGAGTCAATCTCCGGGCGTTTTGTGATTATGGTTATTTATTTGGAGCCACGCGGTACAGTCAGCGTCAGAATGAACGCAAATATCGATCTCTTTTAGGATATGAAAACACCTGCAGGCCTCAAATCATTTCTCGCAGTCTCTCTCCGCCATACTCATTCATTGGCTCCATCTCGACTTCTCTCTCTCGCCCTCCTCCTCCTTCTCCTCCTCCACCTCCACCACCAACACTTTAGTTTCACTTGCTTTTTAATTCCTTCTCGTCTTCTTTCGAGATGAGATGGTCATCTGGGGAAAAAAAACAACTGCCATCTCGTGTATGACTACGTGGATCACTTTTGGAACATGTTCTCCCAAACTACCTCCACAGGAAACAGCAGCCGAGTACAAATAACAATTAAAAAAAAAAAAAAAAATGTGTGATGTGTTTTTCCTCTTGAACACAGCAGCAAGAAGGCCTAAAATGGAGTAAGAAGGGTCTTTCAATACATCGTTCCACCACCGCAATCTATATTCATGGTGTCCAGAGGATTATTCCTCATATTTATGGTCACTCTTCAATATTTTCATCACCATCACTGTGCACTACGTATGAAAACTGATGACAAATGTTTCTTACATTTTGGTAGCTATTCATGATTTCTTGTTCTAGAAGAAGAACACTACTATAAGACATTTTTATGTTGTAGTATTATTAGTATTGTTATTGTATTAACACTACACTGTATCAAATGAGGACCTGCAATGAAACCAACCTGAAAAATGATCACTCAACACAGAGGATCTATAGAACTGTCTGTACAATGTCTCCAATAAACCCACTGTACACAACCTGCCCTGCAGAAAACAGCTGACAGACACAGGTATTGACTTGAACATAGTGCAGCATTTAGCAACTAACAAGCCAGATGAAGAGAGACTAAAACAGAGCATTATGAAAAGCGAATATTGGATACGCCATGTTTTAAAATAGAACTTCTGAAATCTCCAAAAATGTCACTCTACACTCCATCAAAACAATATGTGTTCATGGTCTTCAGAGGATGATGCGTAATATTTTTGGTCACCCCGAAAAGTTTTCACTATCATCAGGCCATAATCTCCCTCTCTGTGAGTAGAAAACTAAAGGACAAATGTTGAAATGCTCAAATTCCTGTGGATATCCATGGTTCAGTGTCCCAGAAGATAAACACTACTGATAGTCCCTCTTAAGACTTTTTCATATTAAATGTATTATTACCCATATTTAATAATAATAATAATAATCTTCTAAATTTAATAGAAAAGATAAATCAACAGTCAATACTAAAGATCTATTGAACATCTGAACATTGTTTCTAATAAACCGACTGACCTGCTCTGCAGCAAACAGCAGACAGACGCTGTAATTGACTTGCTGGTGAATGTAGTGTAGCATTTAGCAGCTGGCTCGTTAGCTGCTAAACGCTACACTACATTCACAATAACACTCACTTTTTGCAGCAATTGGCCAGGTGTACGAAAATGAGAGTGTATACAAGTGCCACACTATGAAAAACACACACAACCGCTGCATTCAGGTCCTCTCTGACAGCAGGTTTTTGTTCTACCCTCGAACCGTTGTAAGGTATAACACCGTTACGCATGCTTCAATTACGCCGTTTGTTTTAGTCTCTCCGGCCTTAAATCTTTTATGGATATTCATGTTCTCCAGAGGATGAAACATATTAGTTTTGATGGTTCCACATCCTTTCCTTTGGCACCTGCTTTGCATAAAAATATTACAATGTAATCCTGATTATTGTGGAGTTTGTTGAGCGCAGTTTGACTGAGGAGGAGCCTGATTGAACGTGGTGTTGCCAGGACCACGCTGAGGTCACACTTTAAAATGTTGAGCCCTCTAGCAGCGACTTTCCAATAATTGTAAAACACTCTTACTCTCTTATTGCTCTTTTCTCTTTTCTCCTAACACTTTTCTATTCAACGTTGATGGCTCCATTGGCACGTAGTGCTGCTTTAGGCTTTAAGCCATGTTCCTGTATAAATAGGCTAACAGTTTAAATTTGTTTTGTTAAACCAACACACTTCAGTCCAACATTTTCCCAGTCTGGTACAGCCACATCTAGCCTCTTTGAGTCCAAAGCAAAGGAAATTTAGAAAGACATGCACAGAAGAAAAGCAGTAGATATATAGATCAATAAAGCAATAGGAATGAAGTGAAAGCAATAAAGAGAGACAGAATTGACAGAGAGGACGGGGTGGGGGTGTAGGGAGGAGGAGGAGGAGGATGAAGACGAAGAAAAGTGTATTTGTGCTACACTAAGTTCAGGAGTCAAGTAGACGATTTGTAGTGGACGTGAGTGATAAAATAAAAGCGATCATCAGCATGGAAAGTGTTTATGAATTATTTACAGGTTCAAGGGATTTACAGTATATGCCAGCTGACTTAGCTAAGGACCCGCTTCCTCTCCTCACCATCTCATTATTTACTCATCTCATCTTCCACTCTGTTTGACCCACACCCCTTTACACACACACAGTAGATGGACATATATAACAATGCCTTCATCTCTTTATGGTCTTTTTATGCCTTCCCCAATATTTTTTGTCCATCTCTGCATCTTTTCTTACTCATCTTTCATTAATTTGTTTGCTCCAGATTTTTCCACTAATCTCTTCCTTTCCTTCGGTCTTTCTTAATTCCCTCTGCCACCTTCTTTCTTTTCCTTCATTCCCTAATATCTTTTAACCTGATACATAGATAGGTCTGTTGGTCACATTAATGGACCACAGTGGATAAGTCTGACAAGTTGGTGATCTCCTGACTTTTCCTCTAGCAACACGTGGAGGATGTTTTTGTTTTTAAGGTAATATCTTGCAAATAAATCTGGCAAATCAGATATTCATGGTCTCCAGAGGATGTATACAAATGACTTTGCTGATCTTTGCAGGGGTGTCCAAACTTTTTTTGAAGAGGGCCAGATGTGACATGAAAATGCCCGGAGGACTTACTAACATTTTAAAGATGAAGAAATTACCAATAAAAGGTACAAACAAATGCACTGTTCTGTAACAATTTTGTTTTCATTGTCACAATTGCCATTTTTTAAATGGAAATGAAACCAAATCACTCTGATTCTTCTTTTTGGACATCCCTGCTGTAGAGCAATTGGCTGGTGTCACTGCAGTCACCATGATTGTGACTGGTTGTGATTTTGTGAGGTCATGTGTGAGCCCTCCGAGGCAAATGTATTTTACGACTTTGGGCTATACAAATTTTACCAAATTCGATTTGATTGAATTTTTTGTACTTGCAGTGATTTATTTATTTATTGAGGTAGCAGGACAAACTGAAGCTGATATATTACCACCTTATATGTTTGATATAGCTAACGTGACAGCAATTTCCTATTTTCACATTGAGCAGTCATGGAGCAACAGTATTGTTAATAATTTGGAGTCATGTTTCTTCCAAACTGATGAATGTCAGTCCAGTTTACTTTCCCTTTAGCTCTGCTTTGGTCTCCACCAACTTCTGAGATCGTGCCTGTCTTTTTAGCTGCTAAATGCTCGTCAGTGTCACTCACTAGATGCTTATCAGGTGTTTGGTGCTGAGCAGGTAGTATGGCCACTAGAGATAGAAATTTTGAATAATTTCCTAGCTTGCTGATTCAAAACACTTCATACAGTTTACATTAAATATTTCCTGACTGTTGTTTTTTTTTTTCCTAAGGCAAGCCGTCGTACACAATAAGTAAACGCATCTAAATATAGCTGCAGAATTCAGTGTTGATGTCATGTTAAGTTTCAGAGTTATGACATTATGATTGTTTCTGTGGAATCCACGGTCTCTTAATATGCTTTTAACAAGGAAGTAATGTACTGAGGAAAACTGCGCTGACAACAGCACTCTGAGACACCAGTGAAGAGCTCCACTGCTAAAAAAAAAAAAAAAAACGGTGATTCAACGTAGTCAGTTCACTTTGCAGATTTGTCGATAGAGATTTGTATGTACATGGCTGAACACCTCTACTGCCCACAGATCCCCCACATTTCAACCCTGGCTCACAGCTGTTCTGTTGAAAAGTCACTGTAATGCAGTTCACAGTTGTGTTTCAAAACAGCAATTATGGGAAATGTGAAATTCTGCAATTTGGGGGCACAATTTGTACCACAACTAAACCAGGGAGTACGTGCATCTCTGAAATGGACGACTTGCATCCCAGCAAGCAAACAAAGATAATAGAGTGGCAGAGTAAGTCTGCTCTAAGCCCCCTGCCACAATGATCCCTTCACACTGCCTCATGATTTAAGACTGGGAGATAACACACCAGATGCTCTCCTGTGGGGGAAAAACTCCGCCATGAGAAAGGAATGGCATCAAAGGAATCAGTGAAGTTTGGATTAAATAATGCATTCTGCATGTAACTTTAAATATCCTCAATATGGTAGTTATTCCGATTCAGAATTTAGATTAAAAGAAAGTTAAATGTCCATCACAAAGTTTGTGTTTGATGTGACACATCTTATCAAAATAACAGATATAAAATAGAAGCACAATGCAGCAGTGTTTCCGTGCATTACACTGCTGTTTAGAACGCTGAAGTTGGAATGATGGACTTTTTTACAATGACTGTCTTGGCCATTTCTTTTGATATGCTCAATTAGTCCTGTTAATTATTTTTGTTTCCAAGCAAAGAAATTCAACTATGGCCATTGTGTTGGTATTTGAGTGCACAGCCTTCAGACGTGCCCTCTCTCTCTCTGTCTCTCCCTGTATATGCATATATATATATATATATATATATGATTTATTTGATAGAGGCAGCTTGAAGACAGGGAGAGAGAGAGAGAGAATGACATGCAGGAAAGAGCCACAGGTCAGATTCAAACCTTGGGCCACCACGGCAAGGACTGAGCCTTCACGCATGGGGCAGCTGCTCTACCAACTGAGCTAAACACCACCCCACCGTCAGACAATTCTTGTATGCTCACTCCTCAGCAACAACCAGAAGACCACTGAGTGGTCAGGGTTAGCATTTTTATTTTTTGATGTGATTTTAGATGTGACATGTTGCCCGAGATAAAAATGATTTTCACAGATCAGTGGTGTAGGTGAGATGTGTCTTGCGGAACACATTATTAATGTCAGGTTGTGGGGAGAAGCTCTGTAAGAGGCAGCGTTTATTTACAACACAGAGTACAGTGAGATGATGAGGACTGTAACTAGATCAACCTGACAACACTGAAGCTAGAAGCAACTCCTCGACGGTGCCTGGTGTTGTGTTAGCCGGAGTGATGGGCAGGAAGCCTGCGTCTATTTCTGTGCTGCCATTTATTGAATGGATAGGCACTGAATATATGTACTCATCAGTCACACAACAGGCACACGGTACACTATAACAAATCAACACTATTTCATCACCACAGCTACGTTATTTGATGAATGCATTATTTCATTGTTACATGACCAATTTAGTTCTGTAAAATGCATGATATGCTATCTATGTCCGTGCTGATATATATTGATATGAATTTGCTACATTTGTGCAGATCTCTGAGCTCTGGCCTCTCACCACGTTATATGACTATCCACAGCATTTAGAAGGCATGTATGTGTCAACACTGAGTGCCTAAAGGCTTTCTGAAGCCACACAAGGTTTCACTTAGTGTGTGTGCTGTGACTGACGTGTGTGGAACTACAATCAACTGTAATACACTGTTCTTAGATCCTTAGTACATAATGTGAAGCCATTTTTCTGAGGCTGAGTGTGGGACTGAAAGAAATAAGAGTCAGTATTTACAGAACTTTGTAGAATTTCAAAATCATCTGTATGTAATCTTTACTCTTCTTATAATATAATGCGGCAATATCCACCCACTGTTTTAATGCATTCATGTCTTGTCTCGATCTCACTAAAAATCACATTAGCCATTATTATTTGTTTCATTGAGTCAAGTGCATTTCATTTATATATTTACAGTCTGTACATTTGACACCCTCTGTGCTCTGACTCTGGATTGAGATAAGGAAAAGCTGCCCCCAAAAAACCTTGTTAACAGAGACAAAATGGGAGAGCAGCAGAGGACAGATTCCTCTCCCAGGACAGACAGACAAACAGATACGGGCAGACTGCAAAGCATCGACAAGACGTAGAATCTGAGCCACATGACCCCCTCTGAACCACGGAGACCTGGAAGAGGACAGACCACACAAACACAGAGGAGACAGCACAGTGTTCATACGGACAGAGAGAGAGAGAGAGAGAGAGAGAGCAAACCAGGGAGGGAGGAGAGAGAGAGGCTGAATCTCCTGTAGAACGATCCAGATCAAAACGTCTGGACAAGACCCTGACAGCCAAGAGACAGAGAGAGGGCAGGGTGGGGGATGGTCAAGCAGAGAGGAGGCTGAATGAAGAGAGGAGAAAGCTATGGAGAGAAGAGAGAGAAAGAAAAACAAAAAGAACGCAGGATCAGAAAGTTTACAGGGTTTTTTTTCTCAGTACAAAATACCTCCAGCCATTTCTACACACACAGTCAAGTACAAGGTGCACTGTAACTGATCCATGGTCAGTTTAATCACTGTTAACTGATAACTTCAGTTGCAAAGAACAAAACAAAGCACACTCACTCACTTTTTGTTTGTTGTAAAAGTAATGTAACGCTTTAGTGTTGTAGTTTGAGCACTCATCTCTTTAGTTTTATTCTTGTTTGTTGCCCAAAAAGAAGAAAAGAAAATCCCTGGCACACTTCTGTGTAATCGTGGAATGTTTTCAATCCCGCAGTTGTCGGTGCTCAGCTAGTGAGATGGCAGAGGAGGAGGAGAGGACAGCCTTTAAGTCACGGCAGCATTGACCTATTTAACTGGTTGCATGTTGAAACATGATGTACGGTAAGCTACATGAGTCTGTTTTGTTGTTTTCATAGAGGCAGCTGTTTGTCTAATTATGGCTCTGCTCTCTGCTCTGGCTCGGTCCACTGTCAGATCATTAGGAGCCAAAAGGCAGAACAGGTGCCCCCCCTCAGATATCCTCGACTTCTATTTACTATCACATACTTCAAATAATTCTACTTTTTTTTATAAATATTGTATGAACTTGTCAGGATGTGTGTATTGAGCCAGAGCATCATAAGTACAGTGTGTGTAAAGATTCGAATCACAAAACATAATGGGACTCCACTATAGTTAATAATGTGATACCAAATTAAATGTCATTTTCTGATCTTTGCCTGATAATTATGGTGTAACAAAGCCTGCTCCTAATGGCTGCTAATCTGCTGTTATTACATCACAGTGAGTAAAAGCACTATTCATTCCTTCTTTGAGAAAGCTGCAAATCTGAGATGGCCGTGCAGCGAGGGCACATACAGCTGCAGGATGTGAAGCTCCCAGTTCTGAGATGAAAAGACAACCCAGCATGAAGATTACAGTAACCATTTCTTTTGTGTTACTCCGGGCTAATAGAGCTCAGCACTCCTAACACTTGGCAGAGTTTGTAAAAGCGCAGCTTGTTGTGAAGGGTTTTTTTCGACAGCTCTGGAGATGTAGGCATATTATTTCACTTTTATCCTTGCTAGCAGCTATAGAGCAATTTCCCACTGTGTTCAGTGTCTGTGCTAAACTAGGCTAATCAGGTCCTCTGTTCTATCTGTGTACTGGACACACTGAGATGAAAATTGATATTGATCTTCTCATCAGACTCTGGGTTAGTGAGTCCATATTGTTACAGTTCCAAGGTACACAGCTCTTCCAAATCAAAGTACACAGAGTCATTCCAAAGCAAAGTTTTTGTTGCTTGAACCTCACCAGACACCAAAGTCTGGGCATGAGCCTGGAGCTCTGGTGTCACAGTCCTGCACCCAGGATCCACCCAAAACCACATCCCTGTGACTTCAGCGTTAAATGTATTGTCTCATCACAAAAACGTAATTATAAAAACAATTGGTAATATAGAAATGAAATATGTAGTAGACAGGGTTACATTGGGAAATAGAAGGCATCAATTCCAATCAACAATGGTGAAATGTAAGCAGTAAAGGGAGGTACTTTTATATGACTTAGCATTTCTTAGCTACATTTCTCTGACAGCTGTAAATGACTTTATAAAAGACAATGCATTATTAACCCATTACCCAGCAGTATGTGAAGCAGTCGAGGGGCAGGAGTAGCTCAAGGACTTGGCACAGGAAGAAGGGAAGTCCAGTGTGAGTGTGCACTGGTCAGGGTCACATCACTCTGACATCACTCCTGTCCTGTGTGTGTGAACAAAGGAGTGATCAAATGTCCCTACACGGTCACCTCCACCTTAAGTCAGGTGACATTAAACGCTAGTCAAATGCATCTCCACGAGCTTCTACTTTATATTTCTAATAAAACTGAATTAATAATAATAATGATAGAATAATAAAAGATGTGAAAACTGTTCCACCTCCACCAATGAAATACTTGCATGCAGGCATTCCGTGTGTATTATTTTGTGGTGTGTTCACCTTACAGTCGTTGAGATGGTCACTTCATTAGGACAAGAGTTACAAAGTCTAATGGGTTAATATCGCACTGTGCAGGTTTTTGGCGTCCGTTAAACTCAGGCATGTGTCACTGGGTTTCCTGGTTTGTAGTAATTCCCTGCTGCCTGTAGCAAAATACCCAGACCAACACAGCCCGCCGGATGCCAGTGTCGGTTAGTCCAGAGTGAAATATCTCAGCAGCTGTGGCTCAGGAGGTGGAGTGGGTTAACCATTAATCACATGGTTGGTGGCTCATTCTCCTGTCTTCATGTCAAAGTGTCCTTGAACAAAACACTGAACTGAAGAGCCGCCCTCATGGCCCAATGAGCATGGCAGCCCCACCGCCACATTGGTGTGTGTGAATGGGTGAATCAGAGGTGAAGGGCTTTGTCTGCTAAGTTAGAAAAGCATGTGTTAAATGTTATAGTGATTATTGGGTGGATTACCATGGAATCATACTTACCAGAGGATGAACCCTAATGCTCCACATTATTATTATTATTATTATTATTGTTGTTGTCATTATTATCATTATTATTATTATTATTATTATTCACATTATTATTTAAATACATTTTTACTTTTATGGTCAGACCATCAGGTCTAGAAATATCTAAAGAGACTCAAAAACTCCAACCAGCACTTGGTGACAGTGGCGAGGAAAAACTTCCTTCAAGACGCAGAAATCGACTCATGGTGGTTGGACGGGGTGTAAATGTGGAGTAACAAGAATAATAAAAATAATATTAACAGCAGGACCACAGCAGCAGGCTCAACCACAAACCCAGATTTAAGTGTTTAGCTACGACCCATGAGAACCTGCGAGATAGCAGAAAGACTATATCAGATGAATACATGTCATAGTATTATTGTTATCATGTCAACATGGTGATGTTAAAAGCTCTCATTCATTTGAATGGAGCCAGCCCTGCAGGGCAGCAGGAGAGAGGGGGAGCAAAAAACTTTGGATCAACTTTGTCTGCATTGATGTTGCTCAATCACATACATGCAAGTGCACATTAACGGTACTTTACTTTGTAATGTAAACACTATTTCTATCTTCTGTCTTGGAGTCCATAAAATAGGGTCTGCTGTAATAAAATGTCATTATGTCAAATGTCAATGTCATTATCTGTCATTATTGCCATCTGATAAGCCTTTAAATGTGTTAACATGCTACTCCAATCAAACTTCTTGAAACAACACGACTCACCAACACAGCTCCGTATTTAAATTGCATCTGTTTTCAGTCTGAGCGTCCACTAAATTGTCTTCCAATAATGTTGGACTGTTCCTTTAAGGCACATTCAGCAAGCAGGCATGAATGTGGAGACAAAGCAGATGAGAGAATGGAACTAATTAAAAGTCCCTGAACCTGATTGAATGGAAGGCATGCATTTTAAAGAGAAGCTAAAAATATTCTAGAGGAAAAAATAATATGAAACAAATCCAGCTGCGACACCGACCAACAGCTATCGACAGCCTTCTAACTGCCCATAGTGTGGTCTGTTCGCCAACATTTGATCCATGATGAGCAATCACATTATTATTTCTCAGAAAAAGATGAAAGGCTTCAACTGTTTTAAGCCTTCATCCATCGGCATCACAGAAATTAAACTTGTGTCACAGCTGCATTTTCACTCTGAATTTGCTTCACTTGTTTTAGAGGGGGGAAATGAAAAAAGATTTTGAGATTGAATACAAGTAGTTCAATCAGAATATTTTTTTTTTCTTTTTGCAGCGCAGCTAAGATGTCAGGCACGTAGCCAGTCAGTCAGCCAAACAGTGTTATTAAGTTTTCTGCAATGCTTCAGTTCTTCATAAAACCATAATAAAGGATCTGCTTTATGGATTCTCGTCAGGATGCGAAGCCATATCCATATTACAGTTACAATTCAGCTCATTAATTTTTGGGCATTATAATAGTTGCTGCTGGTGTGTGTGTGTCTGTGTATGTGTGTGTGTGTGTGCGTGTGTGTGTGTGTGTGTGTGTGTGTGTGTGTGTGTGTGTGTGTGTGTGTGTGTGTGTGTGAGGCTGACTGTCCCGTTTTCTTTCAGTGTACAGCTTTAGTTGTGTTCATTTATGATACTAGCTTTGTGTTGTTTGCTGTATCAATATGTAATTAGAAGCTAGGAGCCACTGCAGTCTGGACCGCCTGAGTGTGAGCGTGTGTGTGTGTGTGTGTGTGTGTGTGTGTGTGTGTGTGTGTGTGTGTGTAATGCCATGAAGTTCCTTTATGTGCCATCATTATACTTATGAGGTACAGACAACAGCCCTGCAGTCACTGGAGTGCGCAAACACACACACACATATCAGATGCATATACACATATACACATGTGCACGCACACTCACATACACACACACACAGACACACACACACACGGACGGTTTGCTGTTTAATGGAGCTCTTCTCTTCTTTAATGAGCGTTGTAGTCGTTCTTCTCTCTGCTGTCCCCCTCATTACCTCTCTGTCTTCTCTCTCTCCTTCTTCCTCCTCTTCTCTGCTCTTCTGTACCTGCGCCTCCCTCGTTCTTCTTTTCTTCCCTCACTTCTTTATTCCGTGTCATCTTCTTCCCTTCTGTTCGTGCTTTTTCTTCATCCATGTATGTCTTGCAGCCTTCCTCGTGCCCTCTTTCCTTCCCTTTTCTGCATTGCCTGGCCTCCTCTTCTCATCCCTTCCTTCCTTCTCTTCTCTGCTCTCCTCTCCTTCCCTTCTTTCTTCCTTCTCACTCCAATCCACAGAACAAATGGCAGAATGTCACGATGACATCGTGTCTGAAACATTAGTGCTAACTCAGTCATGGGAAACTCTTTGAGCAACTTTTTTTTTCTTCCTTGACATATCTGCGCCTCATGTTCTCATTAAGCTGTCACTGTCACTCTCTTCTTCGACATAAACACCCACAGATGACAACTTCCGCGTGATGAGCGGTAGACAACATTTAGCTTAAGGTAGTTTACCTTGTGTATCTCTGAAAACACTAATTGACTGAAGAACACTGATTACAAGCCTTTATTATGACAACACATTAACATTTCAGCAGCTACTATGTTTCATTATCAGCTATAACACACAGAGCTACGACACTGACAGTGTCATTATGATTTGACTGGATAATAAATACAACAGGTAGGTGATCTCACTGGGCAGTGTCAGCCAGTGTTGAATAATCCACAATGAAGGAAAAACAGCAGGATGTGTTTTTATTGGGTCACCAGTTTGCAGAGTATAAGAATGCAAGTGTGAATTTCCACATTAACGTAGAAGAAGAAAGGACACTCTTCTATTTTGATGTTGAAAATTAAATTAGAGGTCTACACACATGATCATAGAACTGGAGTTACATCCAGTAAACACTATGTCCATGCTGGTCGCTCTTTACAGTGCTGGCCCTAGAGGTAAGGTTGAGTGACTCCCTCGGTGCAGTCAGTAATGAAAGCTTAAAAATGAACAAACATCGGGGCATTGGGGCAAGTCACATTTTTTTCCCTGTCTCGCCTTCCCCTCATTAAAATGACTAGGGGAAGTGAGTTAACTTGCAGCGGTGTGAAAACCTCATGAATCTGGATCATGAGAGGACACCAAATTTGTCATTTGGGTCTTGATCAATCTGAAATGTTTTGAGAACAGCTGGTTTAAAGGTATTCAGTTATGAAACATTACATAATTTCAACAAGGGGAGGAAACACGAGCAGGCAGGCTATTAGACAACTTGCAAACAAGCCAACAGTTCAATGAGATCATCAAAATCTCTTTATTTAGAGGTCAAAGCAAACGTGGGCACAGATGAGATAACACTGATCATACCTCACTGCTCAGAAAAGATGCACGTGCCTATATCTGACTTCTTTTTAAGGACGTTCTCATGTTTTCAGAGCTCAGTAATTAACTAGGTGAAAACAATGTTATCATAACTATTTTAGTCCTCTTTGTCTGTTTTGGGATGATTTATCTCCAGTTGGCGCCCCATTGATTCCTACTGTATGAAGGATGCCCCTGGGCACATTAGGCAAAACAGTCTCAGCAGGCTTCTTCATGCTTTCACATTTTTGGTCTCATAGAGCATGCGCACTGCAGCTCAGCGGCCATGCTGGTTGAGAGCATGCACATTTGAGACTTGCCCAGTTTGAGCTGTCTGGCTTCCTGTTGACTTCCAACATACACAAATGAAATAAAACTATGACAGGTGTTCTCATAGATGTTACTGAACCGACACCAATTCAATTTAAGCAGGGTTGTGACAAACCTTTTCAAATGATTGTGTATTGGAACATTTTTTTGAAGATGTGTGTCCAGCATTGATCAACACTATCTTAGTGATGGCACATGGAATGTTCTGGAGACCCAGAGGATGAATCTTACTGTCATTTATGAAGTGAAATATCATAACAAAGATGGATTGACACACATTTCTTGGTGTTCCTTAACACTGTATCTTACTGACTTTGACCAGTACTTTGATTTATGACTTGTGTGTGTAGTACTAGTTACCTCATTTTAGATGTTCTATCATTCAAAAAAGTGTACTTAATCGGGGCCCATAGTTTTGTAAACTTGTACATTTATGTCTGTATGTCTATCCTATGTGTCAGTGTTGGACCAATCAAACAAATCATATTTCCATCTCCAGCCATGCCACGAGCACAGACCCATATGCATATTGCCTAGAACTCTCATGGATGTTTTGCAGATCTTTAATTTGCTCTGTTCATAAACAGCTTTAAGTAAAGTATTAATAAATTCTGAGTGTATACTCTTCCCAGTGTGTGATATGTGTTTACTCTCTGTGACAGTTGGTTCTGTTTGATTTTCAAGAATAACCTTGCAAAGACCTTCTAACAAAGCCAAGCTGACATGATCTAATCATCTCCAGGTCTGCGCCTTCATTAAGAAATGCTCAGATGAATCGGGTGTACTATTAACAAGTGAAAAGACCTTTTGTTATGCTCACAGCAGTGAATGCACTTACCAGACAGAAAAGAAAAAGCCTCTCCAAAAAGACCCAGAAAACAACATATAGTGATTTCTACACAGGTTGTCTCTCATGTTTTGTCTGCGCTACACGTGAGGATGAAAGTATGATTGTGAGCAGCAGCTGGAACGTGTATGTGCTGTTTAGTGGTTGCAATGGAAACCATGGCAGTACACCTGCATCTGTCCATATTTACCTGACAAATATAGCTGCAAGGTGCCAAGCAAAAGCGCGTCAAGCCGTGTACACTTCACACAGGTACAATTAGGACTTGTCTACCCACTGAGCCATTTTAAGCTATAGCACACTTCCTGTTTGTGTCTTTACTGCCAACTTTATCAGACAAAAAGGTCTGCAATAACTACCCTGAGTTTGACGGAACTGCAGGAATGTTCTATTCTATTCAATCACAAACTCAAACCGTTTGTATTAATGCATGCAGACTGAATTAGCACACGCTGTTCACTGAATATTTACTGTTAGGGCTTTGAACCTTGAATCCAGACAATGAGAAAAGTTGTTTTGGCTTCACTTCAAAACATTCATGGTTTTAAAATGTTGTAATGAACTTGTCAAATGGGATCACAAAAGTTCAATTTATTTTATAATTAAATATCTAGTACATCACAGGACTGACACAAACAACCATTTACGCTCACATTCACACCTACGGGCAATTTAGAGTCACCAATTAACCTTCACGTCTTTGGTCTGTGGGAGGAAGCTGGAGCAGAATCTGGAGAGAACCCACACAGACACAGAGAGAGCATGCAAACTCCACACTTTCTTGCAACAAGTGGCTGTGGCAAAAGTGCATAGTATCAATCAGTACTATGAAACCCATGCAGAAAAAAGTACAAAACACAGAACATCTCTGGATTGAAAAAGTGAATAAGCTAGCATCATCTCTAAAAACACCTACAGCTGGTGTGCCTTGTTGAGGGAATTGGGGAACTTGCTGAAGACTTGATCTCTCAACTAAAAGGTTAAGTGAAGTCCACTATTGCTGTTGAGGAAGCCACCAATATGACTGACAGCCCAATTAGGAATATTTATCCATGGTGTGGACGCATTTTTGACTGTAAATAAGGAGTTTGCTGCAGCGGTAGCAATTACGGGCACTATCACAGGTAATGACATCTCCAAAAGCCTTGTTAGGTCCCTGGACAGACTGGAGTCGGACTGGAGTCATGCAGTCAGTACATCAACCAGGTGTGGTCACAAAACCAAGTTCAGAAGTGTTCTGGAACTTTCACTGGATATTAAAGTACAATTTATGTTGAATTATTACATGCAGGGCCACAACAAATTTGTCACAGAGTTGTATGGAAGGCACAGCTATCCCAGCACTACCCAGTCCAAATTTCAACCAGTTGGTCACAAGAGTATTGACACATAGAAGAACATGCTGTCAAGGCTTGTACACAGGTTTGAATGTGTGCACTCAGCTGGAAAGGGACTTTGGACTCTTTCGCTTTCCGTTCATCATCAACACATCTGATGTGCAAAGGGGCTTGGAGGAACTGATTGAACTGCTGTGTAGTGCACCACTGAACATCAAGAAGTCCAAAGTGCTCAGTTGGTTGATAGACATAAAAACCACAGCTGCACAGCTGGATCTTGTTGTAGAAGGGCTGGTAAAAGACAAGTATCAGGTGTCAACCAGCAAGTGAAGTAGTGAAGTGAGTGGTAGTCTTTTAGGATGAGATAGTGTTTCTGCTTTGAAACACTATCTCATCCTGTTCTTAATATTTCACAACTAAACAATTAGTTATATAACTAGGGTCATGGGAACTCAAGAACTTCACCTTTCTCAGCCAGTCTGTTGGCACACTTCTCTACCATATATTAAATGTATCCACCATAAATAGAGGTGTTCAAACACATAAAATATATGCATGTCATTTTCATAGATGGGAAAAGGTTTTGTCTGGTTCATAGTGTTGCACTTCTCTCTTCTGCTTTGCAATTTTGTGTTGCCAACATGTGATTTCTCATTGACTGGTACAAGTAGCTGTACCAGTTTGAAATAATAAATCATCAGGAAGTCTAAATATGTGCTGTCATATTGAAAATCCAGCCCCCCTGAGGTCTCATTTGAACAAATCCAGCCCACTACCTACTGTAAAAGCCTGACGCCTCTGATCCGATTGAAGTAAGCTTCATCATGTCACAGCAACATTGCAATTGCAAATTGCAATAACTACATCATGACTACATATAAAACATCTGAATTCTTCCCTTGTCACTCGATAAGGAAGCAAATTCTAAACTCCTTGTTTTCTAAATTGAGTTCTGATCAATCAGGGCAATGGTAATGTAGTCAATAGTAACCTATAATGAATAGCTGGAATCAAGAAACATATGCACTGCATATTTTAACATTTATTCAGGTAGTTCAACTTGCTTACTTTTCACCAAGCACTGTCCCTTTTGTTCCAGTCTGTCTATGATAGAGTTCTGGATTCCCATAGATGACTAAAGTGGGGGTGGTACCTCGGTGGCTCACTGGTGCAGTCAGGTTGAGAAGCAAGAATGAGATAATTAAACTTTTTAAAAACCAAAGTTCAAAAGATTCTGAAAACTCAGAGCTCTCCTTCCACTGGGAAAAATTCTGCTGTGCCACCAGTTCTCTCCTCTAGAGATCCCTGCCACCCTGGTGCACCAGCTCTGAGCAACATGATGTCCCCAGATCCTTCTGATACTATGGAGGATGGTCCGGTAGCTCACTTCAATGCAGCCCTATTCCTCAAGCTTGACATTCTTGCCCACCAAAAAACTCTTCTCTTGTCTTGGCCCCTGGTCTACATCCAATTCCATACCATGATGGCCATTCAAGCAAAGATCAGGCCTCACTGTCCACCATAAAATCTTTAAAGAACACACAAAGGCAGATATAAGCTCTTTCATGCACCAAAACACTATATAATTCTGTTCTCATTAGCAGCCAACATAATCGCTCTAGAATGGTACCCCACCATACGGGTGCCACCAACCTGTGCTCCAAGGTCCTGCATTTCTTCCAGAATTCTTCTTTGCCAATGTGGTTTCTGTTCACCAGCACCTTCTGCTGCCTGCTGCATGCCGGTCTCAGTACTGCCTCTCCAAAGCCCTGGGAAGGGTTTGGTATGTGAGGCTGATAGTTTACCCTTCACTCCTTCACTCCTTTAATTCCTGTATCTTCTATAAAATCCTCCTGCTCCACTACAAATCCCTCCATGTCCTTGTCTCTCTCTCTCTATTGGACCTTCTCAACCCTTATATATGTCTGGTCACCAACCTGTTCACAAGCCTGCAGACTTTTGGGGACAGAGCCTTCTGTGTTGCAGTCCCGACCCTTTGGAGCTCTGGAAATCTGCATCACTACATCCATCGACATTTTCAATGAAACTCACCAATTCAGTTAAAATATTAAAGATTGAAACTGTAAAGTTCTTTCTTCTTGTATTCATTTTTTATTTGTCTCCATATGTGTAAAACATCCTTGGTCACTTTGAAGGTGCTATCAAAATGCCAACCAAGGAATGCTCAGTACATATAATGTCTTAGTCTTTCAACGTTCAACGCATTAGTATACTCAAATTTGCTAATAGTACTTAAGATACACCTGCTGCTGATGGGAACAGCAACACTGCTTTACTATCTTTTCATTCAGCCTAAATGAAATGACTGGCTGGCCTACCTGTTTGTCTACCTGCCTGCCTGCCTGCATGCACTCTGCCTGTGCACTCATTGGGCATCAAAATGTGTTTTGGGGAAAATGGAAATGTATTTTGTAGAGAGGTCTGCAGAGACCCGTTGGACAGGTTTATTCAGTTGAATAGATTCAAAATCTAGCTGTCTCTTGATCGCTTAGCCTAAATTACCTAAACTCGCTATATCCACACTATTTACCTGACTCACCTTTTTTTTTTATACAATCTGAATAGAATTACAATGAGAGCCAAATGTGACCTCAGCTTCAGTGTGTGTTTCGAAAGTGACAGTTGAAATCTGCATAGGCCTACAGGTACATTAAGGACTTCTGTTTCTGCTGACTAATTGTGATCTTGATCAGGCAGAACGATTCAGCAGTACGGCTCCCTACCTCTCGTTGCCAAATCCATTGGCATGCTATAGCTGAACGGTATAGGCATCCAAAAATGCTTTCTGTCACATATGGTGAAGATTGGATCAAATACGTAGGAGAAGACGTAAACCATTTGTCTTTGGCAAAATTCAGAGTGACAGCTGAATGACTTGGCTGAAAGTGACAATATCTGTTGGACTCATCTTGACACAACATCAGGAGAAAAAATAGTTTTTTGATACATGAAAAATCTCAAGAGTTTCAGGACAGATGAGGGTTGAACATTGTTGAGAGTTGAAAGCTTGGATCATCAGATTCATCCATTCAGCTTTTTCCCGCATTATTTCTCTGTATACAGCCATACAGTAGCTAAATGACAGTCATATACTTGAAGCCTTACAGTATGATCCTATGACCTCTGAAATGACGCCTCATAGCCATCTAAGTAGTTACCTTTTGCATTCTGTTTCATTAAATATATATGTTTATGGCCAGTCTAACACAAACACTTATCTGTTCTCTTCCTCTGTCATGCCTCTTCTTACTATCTCTCAAATTATTCTTCCTCTCACTCTGTAACATGTCAGGTACTCCTGCCACCTCCTTTCTTCTTCCATCCATTATCATTAACATACTAACATACACAAACGTCTTTCCATTTAAATCACATTGTTATTATCTATGTTTGAAAAATTACATATAAAATCACCTAACATGGGTTCAATGTCATACTGACCGGCTGTTTTTTTGTACAGTACATGAGTAAAACTGTCTCACTAGCGGATGTATCTGGATGATGTTGGCAAAACCAGCTTTAACAAAGATGGTTAAATCTGCGCTTGCCAAGTTTTAATGATTTCCATGATTTCCTGGCCTAAATCTGAAATCTGCCACAGAACAAGCGTTTAGTCCATGACAGGATACTGCATCCCAGGTACTACTGGTTTGATCATCATGAAAGTTACTTTGGGTATTCATGACCACCACAGGCGTGGATGCTGTTTTACTCAATGTTTTAAACCCCATTGGCTCCATAGCAGGCCTTGGTTTGGCTCAGAAACAGCATAGAGAAGCCAGTGGTTTTTCAAAATAAAATAAAACTGCTAGTCATAAAAACAGACAAAAGGGGAACAAATTAGCTATGTGGAAGCATATTTAGACGCACATAAACCATGACTAAATCTGAGCAACTAAACAAAGTCTGTCAGGCTAAACACTTCTGAAACACTCCTGGTAAGGTTTGAAGTCACATGCAGGACAGCGTCGCACCCACAGAGATGTCTCCGGTGGGTTTTCAGGGAGATGATTTTGTTAGTAACTTGAGGTTCAGAGTCACCTCTAGTGACAACAAGCAAAATGTTGGAAACTTTATGAGCAGTACCACAACACCCAAACAAAAAAAATCTGAAAATATTAAAATACTATCTCAGAATCTAAAAGGACATTTTTTGAGAGCATGAACTCTACCCGTGGAGCCATCATTAAGCCAAGCCTTGTGTTAAGTGGAGAAAAACAAACCTTCCTTGCAGTACAAGTAATGACAGAAAACACAGTGAGGACAGCATTTTAACCATAATTCATGAATTATAATCTAAGAAAGACCATAAAATAAGTAGTTCTTGTGTGGTGCTGGCATCTTCCTGATCCATCCAGTTACCTGCATTAAACATTGTTCGTCAGCCTGTTGCAGGTTTGCAGGCAGACCAAGATCGTTTTTTATGATTATTATCAAGCCTTGATTGCCATAATGATCTCAATGCACATTGTATTTTAAAGTTCATAGCTTGGGTTTATCCACTTTTTTATTTACAAGTGCAGTTTTGGATCTAAGATTAGCTAAACTTTGTAGGGCGTCAATACATACAAGAGTGACGTGTGCACAAAAGCAAACTGAGTTCAGTTACAAATCACACATAGATTTTCACGCATGACTTCATTTATGCGATGAGTCATGGATACTTTAATCTAGCATATTATACCAGGGTACATGGCGTGCATGCTGAAAATATTTTTTCCCTCTGCATTATTCTGGTAAGGTGTATGTTTACCTGACCACAGCAATATACAAGATTAATACATTTTGTTGAGATGGAGTGTATTTGCTGTGCAGCAGGCAGTCATCCGGGAGATGTTATTAAGCTTCCTGCATTGCCTCAGTTTATCGTAAAACAATAATACAGAATTGACTTTATAGATTACACTCCAGATGCAGACCTCATATTCATATTATATTTGCAGTTCAGTTCCTTGGTTGGCTGGTTGGTTGAATGATTGGCTAGTTGGCTGGTTGGCTGTAATAAGCTGCAGATCAGCACTATTGAGTTAGTTGAATCTGGTAGAATCTATTAGTTCTGGAGAATTTCAAGTGAATGTGCAAATAGAGCCGACACTATCAGCTGGCTGCACACCTGGAGAGAGAGAAAGAGAGGGGGAGAGAGAGAAAGAGGAGAAAGGAGGAGAGAGAGCGGTGAGATGATGCCTAATGTGGTGTGTAATGCTGTTTTTCTGTCTGTGATTGGCTCCATTTAACCCTGAGTAACCCCCCCATCACCACTACCCCCATCCCCTCCACGTCTTCGCAAGCCAGCTGGATGACTGGCTGAGCTTCTGCCAACCTATAGGCCGTATAGATCGTATATGAGGAAGTGTACTTTGGCCGCTATCTCTACCTGCTTTTAGAAGGAAATTCATCTTTATCTGTGCTGACCCGCTCACTGTTACCTGGCCGTGCTGTCTCAGCCACATCTACTGTGAATCAGCGCAAACCAGAACCCATCACTGGTCACACGGAGGGAGAGGAGAGAAGTGGAGAAAGTGGAGCAAGAGGAGAGGAAGGACCGGCAGGGAGAGATAGAACTTAAGAAATTACTCCAAATGATCATCACATGTGGAAAAAGTGAAATCCATTCAGATACATTTGTGCCACATGTCTGATATTATAATCATGTAACATGTCATACTTATTCAAAAAGCACCGTGAGATGCTGGAGAGAGGTTGTTGTGGCTGCAGATCCATTCACTATTGTCATTTTTCCCTAAATGTAAAATAGCACTGACACTGTCAGCTGTCGCATTCATAGAGGATTAATATTTTGGGAATGTGGGTGATTAAACATTAGTCATGCTGAAGTGATCATTCATAACGTAATTTTAACTGCTCCCAAAAAGAAAGGGATTCCTTTTCACTGTATATCGAGGAAGTGTGCACAGCCAGAAGGCATAGAACAAATTGGTGCTATGTCAGCTACAGTACTACTGGAAAACAATGAAATGGTGTGTTTGTAAGTACATTTTATGGGATTCTCATGCTAAGCTTAGCACAACCTTTTAAAGCCATGCCACTCATTGAGAGACAAGTGACAGTCGGCGTCTACTATGACATACCCCAGCATCAGCTAGGAAGCTCCTGGATGGGCACGTGCACAATAATGCGTGTTATCTCGACTCCACCAGTATTGTGATCGAATCTCAATATGCAAATTAGCTAGACACCACCTCCAGATGTGGTCTGGCTGATCTGATCACATTTCAATCACAGTGTGCTCTTTTTACATTCATTATACATTTTTGGGGGTTAGGGAAAAGTGATTTAGCCTCTCTGCTGAGTGCTAATGTTTTGTGTCTTACGTGGACCCCAGGAAGAAGAGTAGCTATCTAGATAGCAGCTAATAGGGATCCAAATAAACAAATAAACAAGTTTGACCTTTGAAAAAGGTATTGGAAATGGAAACAGGGATAGGACCCAAATGCACACCATAGAGGCAGCCAGGGACAGTTCAATGATTTATTGACACAAAAAGATACAAAGGCTCCTGGGCACGAGAAGTAAGAAGTTCTATTAAGTCCACAGAATAGCAGGAATTGGGCAGGGAAAAGTGCAGTCAGGCAAGTAGACAAGCAGGTTCATGTACAGGTGGCGGTATGGGTCAAGTTGATGATGGACAGTGGAAACAGATGAGAGAGTGGGTGGGTAAGGTCAAGTAACTGCAAAGCAAGAAGGAGTCGCTGGATGTAGCAGTTAGACTGGAGAAAAGGACCAATTTCATCTGGTAGATATTTAGACCAGTGAAGGTTTGGAAAAGTAGATTGTGACAGGTAGATCATGAAGAAGTTCAAAGTGCATAGTCTACTTGTTGAAAATGTCTCTTGGCCTGTGAATGGAGTTTGTTCCGTTGTCATGGAGATGGTTTAATTGTCATCATGTGACTTAAGTATTGACTTTGGTTTTAAAAGTGGTGGTGGGAGACCTCTGCCACCTTTGTCTGTTTAAGGATATTCTGTGGGATTGGATCAGTGGTGCTCTGGTTTCTGTTCATAGTCCCAGTAGCACTGAACATCATGTTGTTGGGCTCTCAGAACAGAAACAGAAACAGAAATCCATCCAGTTATTAAGAAGCGTCACCACCAGCCACAAGATCTCTGCTGATAAACCCTAAAGACCATCACCCAGGATGCATGGGTGACATGCATGGGACAGACGTGGATCTCTGTGTTGGTTAAACAGCAAAGATTCTGAACAAGAAAGCTGCATTGTCCTCTGCATGCCATTACATTCAGTATCCATACACAGAAAAGCTCTCATAGTCATAGACATAGATTTGTCTCCATAACGAGCCAGCATGGTTTGCAATATACACTCAGCAGCTAGCAGGCTCATGGCAGTTTTGTGCTGACTGTTATCGTCTTGCAATGCAAGTGTTGGATTTTTTGTGTGGATCTGCAAGCTCCCCTCATCTTTTTGTGACATTTTCTCATAATATTTAACATCTCCAGCCTCTTCTAAAAAGACTGTTCCTGTTAACTAACCTTTGTCCTGTGCAACTGTGATACTTCTCACATACATGCTTACGGCTGAGGAGAGATCTGACTCACCGTTTAGTTATCACTGCAACCAAGACAGTGCATTATCCAAAGGTTTTCATCATCTCTCCTACACTTACTGATTAGTACTTGTTCTTTGACAATGTGCTTGGTTAGCCCATGATTTGCTAGAACCATAGCAGCTTTTATCCCATCATGCTTGCAAATGCTAGCTAGCATTACCTGCTTTCCAACTTCACCATGCATGTCTAAAAATGTAGGATGGTCTGAAAAATGCCTTCCACTTTTGGCAGCTTGGCATTGTGTCCACTTGGTTTTCTCTTTGTTCTGTTGTCTTTACCTGGAACATATTAAAGAGAACTGGATACTGCATTCAAGGGTGAGCCCCATTCATGTCTGTGAAATGTCTGTGCTCACTGGCGAGGAAAGTCTTTCACTTCTTTGGGCCCATAGAGTATGCACACTAGCGTCTTTCGACGATCAAGTCAGTTGAGAACACGTATGATATCTAGACTGACCAAATTTTATTCTTACTAGTCTTTTTTCCATGGCTTTTGACCATTTGTCACAGTCTTCTTCACAGATTTAGACTTGCTTGGGTGGCATGTGGGATCTCCCTGTAATTCACCTGTTAAAACAGGAAACCTTGAGCTTCAGTTCCATTCACTGAAGAAGGCAATTAGATTCAATTATTAGGTTCAAAAGCAGCAGAAAAAATATGTGAGTAAGTGGACTACTTTAAGTAAGTCCACTTACTCACGTAAGAGTAAGTGTAATTTAGAATATTGTATCACTGATTTGTCCAAGGTTAGAAATGAACCTTCCTGCTTAAATACATGCTGAATGTGAATATGACTGAATCACCACAAAATTGCCATCTTTATATGAATCACATTAACCGAGTTGGCCTCCATTTCAATTACTACAATTACAAATAATATGAACTTCTATAAAGAGGTTTGTGGAGCGTTCAGAATGTGAATAATGCATGTATAAAAGAAAAAGGCCATAATTTACAGATCTAAGATTGAAGGTCTCAGTCAGCAAAGTCGACGGCTGTGTTCAGGTAAAAATGGAAACCTTCACACTTTTTGTCCTTCATGAAACATGATTGAACACCTCTGCTCTGACACTGTCATATTAAAAAAACATACCATGAGGCCTAACAGTATAAAACTTGCCACAGGGTATTATCTAACTTAATATCCATCTCAAAACCTTAGCTTGTAAAATCCTACTATTTTCAGCCGTGAATGTCGCGAGTCATGAATTTCAGTGAACACACTCTGTAAAATGAATATATGGTGTTTTGGGGGGGGAACCCATGAGAGAGACAGAGAGATGTGTTTAGAGAAAGTGTAATATACATTGTGCTATATTCTTCTTGACAGCAACACGCTGCAGTTTATTTGCACATTGCAAGATGACTATTTTAAGAGCTAATATATTTTTCTTTGTCTTCTCTCCTTTCTGTCTCTATTTCTCACACTGTCACTCTGTGTTCTCCCCTTAATTCCCAGCCTCTCCCCCCTTCTCTCGCTCCTTTTCCCCCCTCCCTCACTCTTCCGAGTAAAGCCCTATAACCAGCAGTGATTTGATTACTCTGCGTAGCTACGGTCTTTCTTTGTTATCAGCCTTCATAAATGTTTAAGGAGCATTAAGGAGACGCAAACAGAGCAGACGGACAGAGGGGATATCTTAATGCTTAAATGACCATTACCCTTCTCCATTTACAGATTAAAAGCTTTACTTTGTTTCCTCCGCCTACTACTCATCCTCCCCTCGCTCACCATCATCCCTCTCTCTGCAATCGTCCGTCAGGGCTCTGGAGAATCATTTTTGTTTAGGTAGATGATGGCCATGAAGAAAGGATTAGACAGAGGAGGAGTGGAAGAAGAAGGACAAAAGAGAGAAACAAGTGTGGTGGAAAAAAAACAAACAAAAATTGGTTTATATACGAGGCTGATGAAGTCATTTTAGTGAAGGTCAGATCTGGATCTATTTATTCACGCCTGATACGATTGGTATGATGAGGTATGATTGCAAGACTTGAACTGCAAATACCACACAGGAGTATGAACACACTTTTTTTACCATTGTTAGTAATGGAACTGATAGAGAGTTAAAGGATCCTGCCTAAACCTCAACTATAGGTCATTTGTTATAACCACAATCTTTCCTTACTTTAACCATACAGACGTTCATGTCCAGATATCGTCCTTCCAGCCATTATCTGTAACTTCTCATCCTCATCAAGTCATGGTGGGGCTGGAGCCTATCCCAGCTGACTTTAGGCAAGAGGCAGGGTACACCCTGGACAAGAAGCCAGTTCATCACAGGACACATAGAGACAAACAACCATTCACACTCACATTCACACCTACGGACAGTTTACAGCCACCAATTAACCTGTTAGGGTCATGTTGAAGAGAACCCACCCAAACATGCAAACTCCACACAGAAAGGCAAAAGCTGAGGTTCGAACCAGTGAGGTGACAGTGCTAACCACTGCACCACTGTGCCGCTCCAGATATTACCCAAAATGCAACTAATAAAAGCATCTAATAGCAATGTTCAATCAATGCGATTAGACTTAATAACTCGGAACACTCCACAGAATGGTCGGGCTTATTTCCCATGACCCCTGCAGTAACTTTGCAGAGGTGGAAAGACCGTCCACTGTTCTAAACATAGGATGATATTCACATTGCTCCTTCTGATCCTCCAGTTTTTACATGCATGAATAGAAGCTGTTTGCCGTTTCAGTTGTTGAGGTATCAATGTCAACCTTCACACTAAATTGTATCAGCCAAACGGGACGCGTATGTAACAGGGGAAGAGGAAGAAGAGCGAATAGAAAGGGGAGTGAGTTTGTCTGCGTGAGGGCTGGCGGTGGAGGAGGGGTCGGTGGAGTGAGATCAAAGGAGTGGAGGTGGATTTGGAGGTAAAGAGAAGCTGAGGCCTGAATTCAAACAGGGTCATTGGTGAGAGATGAGCCATGGAGGATGAAAATACTCAGCGCTAATTCTGGAGCTGCTCCTCAGAGACTGAATGGCAGGACTCACTGGAGGGACACGCACACACATATGCACACACACAGCCAAACAACATGGATGTCTCTATTTGTGCGTACACACCTACACACTGACATATAAAGAATCTTGCCTGCGTTTCTCCTTCTGTCTCTCTCTCTCACACACACACACACAGACACACACAGCAGTTTGCTGAGGAGCAGCCGATTGGTTCTGATTTTTGCCAGTGGGGAAGAAACCCGTCTGATTATTTAATAGGCCTCAGAATGGACCTCACAGGGAGATCCGTGTGTGTGTAAAAGTGTGCAAAGGTGTGCTTGTGTGTTTGTTCAGGTACTTCTATCTTTGAGAGGACTATTCATGTTTTATTTATTTATTTGGGTCCCCATTAACCAAGATAGTGAGGTCCGGGTTTAGACCCATGAAATGACAATTTATTAGTCTGAGTTTAATAGCTTGTTTGGCATTTGGACTTCAGGCTTTAAAGTTAGGTTAATAACCCATCACATATAAATAAATGCTCACATTTCTACTTTTCATCACAGATTGCTACAACACAATAGTGATTCAACCCAAAGCCACTTTATGAAAGCTTTTATATTTGCTTGTCCAAACACCTGGGGCTCTATCATTGTGAATCAATGGCGCAGAGCACAAGAGCACAGGGTGTGGCGAGTGATTTGTGGTAATTTTTGTGGCCCGAGGTGCACAGCGTTAACTGCAGCAGAGTCGCAAACAGCATGAGATTGGTCAGAATACATTAACAGCTGGTGCGGTAATGACCAATCATATCAATGCGTTTTTCCTTCCCCTGTAAAAGCACAACTCCATCAGAGCACAGTGGAGCCACCTGACCAAGTTGGACACCAGTGTCCTTGTGCAGAAGAACGTGAAGAATTGCCACAGCACTTTAAATTAATTATCTTTTGATGAGACAGAACGTTTAGTCATTGCGTTGCTCTAGTCGCAAGAGAGTCGCTGCTAAATGTAGCAAACGGGGATTAATAGAGGATGAGGTCACTATCTCTGGGCTCCATGCATTGCACAGTCTTCTGTAGGATGAAAAACACACACACACACACACACACACACACACACACACACACACACCACACACATGATGGACTTAGGGGTGATTTCAATGTCATTTCTTATTTAAAGTCTAACTGAAATTAAATTGCATGTTGCTCTGGTCCCACATACAATCTGTGTTGTCGGTTACACTGTCCTGTCTTTCTCGATGACGATGACAGGACGCCCTGTGTCTTTGTATTAACTAGTCAGATGCCGACACTTGGGTGAAACAGAACATTTTTTGCATGAAGCTAATCAAATAGTTTCATTTCAAACTGCATTTACATAAAGCAGTGATGTCAGTGTGACACTTCTGTCTGGCAGCAGACACAACCAACTTAGATTTATAGTTAATGTTTCCTTTGTATCTATCAGTATGAGTAAACATCTTGCATTGCACCTTAGTCCCTAAACACGCTATCAGGTGCAGGTTAGATTAGATAGTTAACGCGTCAGGCAGGTAATACGTTTTAACATGGCGGCCTCCATGAAAGAGGACCCGCTCCCACTGTAGATATAAAATGACTATTTTTAAGTAAACAAATTAAAAGGTTCTTATTTTCAGGTGATTATCCATGCATGGAAACATAATTCTGAACATCATATTACATGTAGGCCTTATTGTGAAAATGAAGTCCCCAAATCAAACCAAAAACAACCCCATTATTCATAAGAAGGTACAGGGAATGTCAGCATTGGTTTTTTTTTATGCATGTCCATCAGTGAGGATCCAGGTGAGGGGACTACACCGAGTAGCATGACTCATTATTCCCAACAAATTACCTTTGTGCTAAGTTTAGTGTCTGAATTAGCCAGCCTGCAGTCAGATGCAATCACGGCTGTGCCTTTGCTGAAGTCACTGTAGTGACAATTACTGGATAATGGTCAAAACACAAGTAGAAAGTGTTCATACCACATCAAGTGTGGAGTGTCCTGAATTGAGCGATGCTGTTTTGTTGCTTGTGGATTGAAGTTTTTGTGAGAAGAAGAAGAAGAAGAAGAAGAAGAAGAAGAAGAAGACTTGGTTTTCTTCTTTCAAAAGAAGACTGAGGGTAGTTCAGGGAAGTGATCAATGGCAGGTCCTTGCAAGTATAGCAATACAGCCATTTTTCTACCAGTGTTTGCATGCATGTGTGTGTGTGTGTGTGTGCTTGTTTTCCTTTGTGCCAGCATCAAATGAGTTTTTAGATATCAGTGTGTTTTCATCAGTCCCACACTGACAGGCTCTATTAAAAACACCCTTGGACTCATTCTCATCACAGTTTGACAGGAGTAATTCCCATGGCAAGCAGGATGACGAGATGGAGAGCAGACAGGAGTTAACACATATCCAATTTTAATGTATTTTTATTGAACTTGATTTATTTACTACATCAGGCCAACATTAACATGCAGCTTCTCAGCCAGTAAAATAAAAGCTACAGGACAACTAATTCACAGCGCCGGATTGAAGCTGCAAGAAGAGCTCAGTAGTGGTTTTCTTCGTTTTTCAGACAGACGTTTTAGTGGGTTTAATGCGGGAATCAAGGTATTGTTACTGAGGCTTGGATCCTGCTGTATCAGGCCATTTGTGTGGGCTGCAATCTGTCCTGTACTTAAAACTACTGCCTGAAGGAAAATCAATCTGCCTGTAAAGTCGATTCAAATTATAGCGATCCCTGCATGTAGTACGTGTGCATCATTATGTATGTGCATGCCTATTACTGTGGCCATATGTTCAAGCAAATGTCCTCCCCAGTGAGTGTGAATATCACTCTGTTGTTTGCAGACTTGATTAATGCAGACTTTTGCAGATGCATAGAAATGTTTACTCGTCGTCATCCATCTGTATGCACCGCGTGCACCGGCGCATGTTCAGGGCAACAGTTAGTGTGACTGTCAATCTCATTATCGCGCGGCCGTTATACATCACTGTTGCTAAAATCTTTGAATCTCCAAATTGTCATAGAGAAAAAAACTACTTGGTTATTTGACACTGTCTGAGTGGAGACAGAGTTCATTTTTCCAACACAGCAGCCATCTTATCTTCATCTTCATGTGTCATGCTGTTTTAGCTGGACAATAACAAGCTGCAAACTCTCTGTGATTTACAGAGTTTCCTGATGGACAGTGAAGTAAACAGCTGACAACTGTAGCTGCTGTAAGCTGATGTTAGTTCAGTTTATTAGCCGGGCTGCCTGGACTGTGAGCTCAGAGCACCAGAGGAGAGTCAGTGTTTGTGTGGTGCGCCAGAACCGGAACTGGACAAGAGGCCTGCCCTCAGCAGCCACTATGGACATAATAACAGAGTAGAAGAGATCAAAGAGAACGAGTGAGCTAGCAAAAAGCTGCTGGACAAGAGTGACCCCCAAATTCCACCAGGCACGTCTGCAACGCATTCCGTGTACATCCCGGTCGCTGGAGCTATAGCGGCTATTTTAGTCACTCTTTCAAACCCCATTGGTCCCTCTGCAGTTCAGCTCAGAATCGTCCCAGAAGTGGTCTCCACTCAGTTCTGCGGAGAATACGCAGCTATTCTGGTCTGGTGGGCTAAACGCTTCACAATCCTGTTGGGGTTTGAAGTCTTGTGGGGGGACAGACCAAAACAGTGTCGCAGCCGCAACAAGACAGACAGTGGAATTTGGGGGTAAATGTGGGACTGACTTTTAGTGGTTGGTGAGAGCTTGGTGAAATAAAAGGCTGAAAGACAGACGCAGAGCTGGGCTGACTGCTGTTGGACTAGTCAGTAATATTAGCTGCTGCTGTGTCTGCTGTTGGTGACCTTGTTGATGTTTTTGATCATAAGTAATGTAATCAGAACAAACACACGTGTGCAGCTGAACATATTTTCCACACTGGGATTACACTCTGGGGGTACTAAATTGCAAAAATACCATTTTCTATGTAATGTTCCTTTTTTTGCCCATCGTTCAGTCTCCTTTTACAGTAGTCCTGCTTTGGTCTTCAGCAGCTCTTGAGAAAAATATCTGTCTCTTTAGCTAAATGGTGCTTTTGTATGGCACTGAGAAGGTCGTCTGCAGTGGCTTCTTCACAGAAAACAGCTGCCTGCAGCTGCTGGAAACAAGATCTACGAGAGTGGTGAGACTCAACTAAACAAAGTTTAGCCACAAAACCAAAACAAAAACTTTTGTAGCACAGCTTTATACACAGTACTTGTGCAAGGCTGGAATGTGTGCAATGTATTCTTATTTAACAGTATTTGGACTGTCAACAGTCCAGTCCACAAAGTTGTTTCTGTTTGGTGTATAACATCAGCACAGACATGTTGTAGCCAGAACTGAAGGTACTAGGTAACGACATTGAGTAGAAATCGATGTGCACATTGATATAGCTTTACAACTAAAACTAGACTTAAAGGTCCAGTGTGTAAGATTTGGGGCCTTTATTTTCTAAATAAGGCAAACATAGAATATAATATTCATAACTATGTTTTCATGCATGTATAACCTGAAAATAAGAACTTTTTTGTTTTTTCCTTTTCTATCTACAGTGAGAGTGGGTCCTCTTTCATGGAGGTTGCCATATTGAAACACTGTGTTTCTATGGTAACCCAGAACCAACAAACTAAATAGTCACTCTAAACAGGGCCCTTTAAATGTTGTTTTTTATTTACACCAGGAAGGTGAGGGTGATGTGAGGAGATTACAATGCAGCAATTATTCCACTAGATGCAACTAAATTGTCCTTTGGAGCTTTAAGTGAAATGAGACTAAATTAAAAGTAGTCACTTTGGGGCAAATTAAGATCAATAGATGCCTGGACAGTTGTGTTGGATTTTACTATGAAGTTAATGTGCTGACTCTCATCTTTAATTTAAGGATGTTAATCACATTAGATGAACAGTATATTTTTATACATATCCCTCAATTCTCAAACAGATGTAATATGATTGGACCAACTAACATTCATAAAATAAAAAGTTCGTAAAATAAACGCCATCTCATCTTACTCTATATTACTTGAGTCCAATCAATGAAGACATCAGCAGGTTTTCCAGAGTGGAACTGCAGCCGTCATAACTTGTTTCAGACGATCTGTGCTTTCAGTGTAGATTGTAGGATGCAGTACTACTTTACATGTTGTATAAAGCCTTCAGTGTCTCCAGAGGGAGCTGTGTGAAGTCTGATAAAAGTCTTTAAAAGATGCCGCTTGACTGTGTGTTGGTGTTGGTTGGGGTTAAAGAAGTTGAAACTGAAACAAATGTGTTGGCATTGAATAAGAACACAGTGTGACGAGCAAACCTCTATAGGCTCTGCTGCTTCTAGCATGACACACCTCAATCTCCAATCTTAAAAGTGCAATGGACGAAATCATAACAGCTAACTGTACTGGATTTACATATAAACACATGTAATCATGATGATTCAACCAACTGCATCTGTGTTTGGAAAAACATAGTTAATTGGACCTTGAGTCACAGCTGAATGATGAGGTGGAAATATAAATATTTTTTATACTAGTACTCCAATTCATTTGTACAAATTTGCTTTTTACTCCAGAATTAATCCAGTGTAATATGACAGCAATAAAAATAATACATCAAAAGTCTGAGACAGACTTTACAAAGAGAGCTCTATATTCCTGATGTTTATCTAATGAGGGTGTGAAGAACCAAAAATAAAGCTGAAAGTGACGCTTTGACCTCTCAGTGCCTGTTCCAGTTCCAAAACAACAACACAAAGAAATCTACAGGAGTCATTAGAGAAGAACACACACTGGAAGTCGAGGTAAGGAAATGTCCGCTTGTACATTTATTTTATTATTCACAGGTGAACACAGCAGAGGCATGGAGTGTTTCATATCCCCTCGGGGGCACATTCAGCAGGGCAAAATGTCAACGAATGAATCAGAAATAGAAATATTTCATGCGGGGCTGCATATATGCCCCCCGGAGATACATAGTTTTTCACCAACACAGTTTAAAACCAATCAACCACCAATCTCTATCGACTGGAGTCAGTGTTTACTTACTGTATATATATATATATATATATATATATTATTTTTTTATTTGTGTGCAGGAGAGCCCGGGTTGGAGTTCATGTGTCTAAGAAACAGCTTCACCAACAGTCCAACAGGCAGAAAGCACAGGACCCATGGAGCAGTGGGATGGATCACACACTAAAATGGGAGAGAGTGGGGAAAGCCCTGCGGTGATAGAGCTCCCTCACTCTGGCACTGTACACTGACATGCTTTAGACAGGAAGCAGGGTGGGGGGAGTGTGGACAGCCTCGGTCAATGTTCTTTAAATGGAGTACATTTATCTCCACCTGCTTGTCTCCCAAGCTCGTGCTTTACTTTGGAATTACCCAAAGGAAAGGTTTACATTTGACAGACTGAAAGAGAAAGAGAGATCCGTCCATTTCCACACAGAGGGATGAAAGAGCAGAGCAGAGTTCCCTTCAAGTGACAGCTCAATCCACGCGGCTGTCTTCCCTTTAGAGAGACAACTTTTCATCGAGTCAGACTGTGCAGCCGCTCGCTCATGAAAGCCAGTCTCATTTCCGAGTCCGTGACTGTGTGTGCGCGTGTGTGTGCGTGCATGTGCAAGTGTCATCGCCTCAATCTCCATGGCGATGATGTCCCATTCAGCCAGGCACCTGCCAGGATAAGAGGTGGGGGAGGAAGGAGGAGAGAGTACGCGGGTGGGGGGGATTCAGTCAGTCAGTCAAGCAAGGGGAAAAAAAAGCATCAAAATGGCTGCCGTGCCCTCGCCAGGTGTTGGTGTATTGAAAAGAATCACACTTCCGAAGATCATTCAGCTCCATTTACCTTTTGGGATCACCCGGGGTGCAGCAGCCTAGGTGAGACCGGGGTAACCATGGCAATGCACGCCGACGGTGTGCATCTGCGTCAGCTCGAAAAACAACATTCAGCTAAAGAAAAAAACACTTTGCAGGAACACGTCTGAAGCATCAGTTTGGTGTGCGGTGCAGTAAAGTGGTTCTTAAAGAGTCCAGGGAGTCCCAGAAGTCCACGAGGGGATACCTACAGGAAGGGGTCCAAGGAAGTCCCAAACAATTCATTCACAGGATATTTAATTGTACAGAAATTTTCCCAGTCAGAGTGTACAAGAACGAGACAATTCCACAAGTGAATGTTAAATGAACAGCATAAATATTCTCACATGAGCTCAGTGAAATTATACAAAACAATGCTGATGAACTGTCAAATAAGAAGACATTGCACACAATTCTCTTATTACACACATTATGACAGAGTTTTACAAACAAAAAGCTGAAGCTGCCGCTTTAGACTGAACGCCGGAGAGAGAGGAGAGCGTGCTCGATGAGGAGGGCTGCAGAGTTTTAGCCTCAACCAACAGATCAGCTAGATACTGACCTGGACGTGAGGTCCACCTCCAAAATGACACAGGTCCCTCTCTGACCTCAACTGCTAAATGTGTTTTCATGTTTTTTGGTTTTTTGGTCATCTTAAAGAGCTGAGGACTCACTTGAAGAGAGTCATGCATTCAGAAAGACAATTTAAGACATGTCCCTCATGAGAATGAAGCGTTTAATTCATAAGAAATAAAATGCATCTTTTCTCTGTTAGTTCATTTCTATGACTCTTCCTGCATTTACAGTTGTCCCATGAATGTTAAACCGGCCACCCATTTCAAGACGGATTTGACTAGCCCTGTTTTCAGTGGACCATGATGCTTCAGGGCTGTTCATAATAGTCTGGTACATATTAAAGGAATACAAACATTTAGCAAAACTCCTCTTATTTTATAAGCTTACCTACATCGCAGTCAGATGAGAAAATGAACAATCTGTGCATTCAGCACAGCGAGGAGTTGTGTTTAGTCTCTAGCACAGAACACAGACTGGAAGCTTCATCAAAAGTGTGAAAACACCTTTCAACAATTCCAAAGATGTCCCTTAACGTTGTGTATTTTGCTCATGTGACTGTTTATGTTTAAGCAGACTTGTATCTCTGACAAAGAGATTGCAATTACCATTATGTTTCATCCAACTATCTGGATCTGGATCCCACTGTGAGGACTGCACTTAGGTTAGGGTTAAAGTTAGTCAAGAGACTTTCCCCTCATGCTTCCAGTCTGTTGTTACTAAGCTGGACCTAAACATGTCAATCAACACAAGCATCTGAATGACAGCTAAAAAGTGCACACAGGTTATTGTAATAAGAAACAACAAGTTCTCATCTGAAACATCAATATTAATCTTTTCAAAGGTCACTTCACTCTAATTACCAAATAAATAAATTAATGAACTCTTGATTTACGGTGTGGTGAACTGTTAGGACCACTGTTAGCAAAACATACAGTATCTGACATTTCAAGAACAATGTCATAAAAATCCTATTATGTCCCTCAGTCAGTGAGTGTTGAACTGTAGTTTGACCGTGTGAGGATTATCCAGAAGAATCAGGGCTTTGTCTCATGCACTGCGGTTGCATTTTTAAATGCAAATATGGGCAAATAAAAGCAAAACCTTCTCCGTGGACCGACACCGCAGGAGTTTTGTTTAGCGCTTTGGGCTTGAAGGGAAAAGTTAACCCCCACCGTCTCCTCTTGCTACATTCTTTGTGATGTCTTGTAATTAACTTTTTAGTCGTATCAGCTCTTCTCTGACCCGACTCGCCTCTCTGCGTCTCTGACACATTCCTATCAAAGCCGGTCGTTGGTGCAAAATAGCAGCTCTGGAAAGAAGCATCAAAGTAAATGTTCAACATCACCGAAGAAAAAACAAAGAAAAACAGTCAACTCTTTTAGAGGAGACGTTTCCTTTAATATTTCTTGAACCTGCTGTAATAGATTAAAAGCAGGGCTCCGAGCAGCAGAGAGAGTCAAGGGCAAGAGCTGCATGAATTTCAGTTTAGCGACTGTGACCGTGTGTTGGTGCATCTTTGTTTATCTGCGTGCATGACTGAGAAATGGCAGTGCATGAGTGTGTGTCTGTGTGTGTGTGTGTGTGTGTGTTTGTGAATTACAAATAGAAAAAGAAGGACGCATCCCGTGTGTGACTGCGAGTGTGTATGTGTGTCTTTGAGTGCCGATGCGTCAGGACCTACAGAGTGTGAAATGGAGCAGGGAGGTTCAGGCTTCAGCCGCGACACACTGCAAAACACACACACACACACACACACACATCGCTCTCTCTCTCCGTTTCTATCTCCTGCTCTCTCTTGCCATCCCACTAACCCTTCATCCTCCTCCTCTTCTCTCTGCCTTCATTTCCCTCTCCTTCCCTGCTTTTCCCACTTCCATTTCCATAGCTTTCCTCCTACCCCCCCCCCCTCTCTTTCCATCTCTTTAACTTCCTCTGTATCTCTCCGTCGCTGCTTTATTCCGCCTCTTTATCTCTCCGGATAAAGCTCTCCCTGCTGTGGAGTTTGTTTTCCCCCTGCTCTGCCTTTATCTTCCCGTTTGGATGCCGTGTATGTGCAGTAGCATGGAGAGAGAGACATAGACGGAGAGAGAAAGGAGAGAGACAGCATCCCCATGTCAGGCCAATGATGGATTAGAATACTAAAATACTGGAGAGAGAAAGCAGACACACTAGACTCTCAAATCTGACATGGTGTGTATGAGTGTGTGCGTGCATGCGCCTCTGTGCACGTAAATCTACTGCACGGTAATAGAACAATAAAAAGCACACACACACACAAACACACACATCCTCCTTCTCTATTCCTCTCTCACCCTGGAGGCTTTCTCTCTCTCTCTCTCTGAGTTGATTTAACGCATGGCTTCTCCGCTTGTTTATTTCAGTACATATTAATGTAAATCACCGGTGTCCACTCCCTCCTCTCTCTCTCTCTCTCTCTCTCTCTCTCTCTCTCTCTCTCTCTGTCTCTCTTCCTCTGCTGTCTTTCTTTCTCCCTCCGTCCATCCCTCTTGTCGTCCTGCCACAGAGTGTCGGCCCTGATGACAAACAGCCAAGACAACAATTAAAAGGAACAACGGGGCCTGGTAAAAGGCCGTCACTCCGGCCCCCGCCGGCCACGTCAATCAGACGCATGCCCTCCCCTGCTGACCTCAATTAACCCCCACCATTGGGCGGTAGGAGGTGGGGGTGTTTGGGTGGGGGGGCTGACCTGGCTATCTAATTCTTTGTAATGCATGGGGTGGATGGAGGGTGCGAGCGACTGTGAGGTCAGAGGAAGCTGCTCAACGCCTTTTGAGGTAATTTACTGGACACTGGTCAGATTTAGAAGAGAATTGCTTCATTGTTACAGACAGTGGACACACACACACACACACGAGTGTGAAGACTGTTACTGCTCTTAAGCAAGGCACTGAAATCCACCTCTGTGTAGAACATGCACAGCGTTGCAATTTGGGACTCTAGACACATGCTCCAAAGGGAACGTAGGCTGACAGCCCACAGGTGGATGTGTAGCTTTTGAAATGTATGAACAGCAGCAGCTGTAGCGAGTGTGTGCGTGTGTGTGTGTGTGTGTGTGTGTGTGTGTGTGTGTGTGTGTGTGTGTGCGTGTGTGTGTGTGTGTGTGTGTGGGCATAGCTGTGAGGTGAGCAGGCACGGAGCACAGATTTACGCCACAGCGAGAAGAGTAGCAAAAGTGAGCTAACGTCGACTACCTGAACTTGTTTTCAGGCTCTGCTGTGTTAATCGCTCTCCTTATTGTCTAAACCAGAATCTGAAGAGAAATCAGCCGCTGGGACTTCCAATCTAAGCCAACTTGTTTGAGGCACTCAGTACATCAGTACACTCCAAGCGTCCTGACACATCTTAAATCCAGTGAAAATCGGTGAAAGTCATCTATCCAATGTGACGTTTCGTCCTTAGGATGTCAGTGACATGGGGACAACTCGCGGGGCAAGCAGACAGGCAACCCCCCCCCCAATAGAAATGTATTATCTTCCCAATAGAAGGAATTCATTATGATTCAACCAATGACCACATTAGAGCCGTGTTCTCCAGTTAATTCAATATGTTCACCAAAAACGGTTAAATCAGGAGGATTTCAACTTGCACCACTCACCTGCTCTGTCTCGGTTAAAATAACCCTGTTTAGACTGACTGAGTGAGCCAACATCAAATACAATCCTCACACAGCGTCATCTCTAACCAAACACCTCCACATCATGGAGATAGACCACTGACCCTCCACTTAAACATCTGGTCATTGTTACGGTGTTAACTGGTGAACCGTGCACTCGTGCTAACGATGGAACAACAGTGCGGCTCACTGATGAGTTCTAATCGCTTCTGGACAACAGAGGAAGAAGATAAACCAGGCTGAGGACACACACACACACACACACACACAGCACTTGTTAGATGCATTCCCTGTAGCCTCAGCTGTTTCCATGGGATTCACTGATGGAAAGAAAAACATCACCTTATCATTTTAATATCTGGAACAGAAAACAAATGAGTTCAGATGTTTTAACCTTTAAAGTCGTCCTGACCTGCCTCCCTCTCCTAATGAAGGCACTCGCAGGAAACATTAGCAGTCATTACAATGAATGAATGTTTCATTGTATCACTGATTACTGATCTGCCTGATTGCTGTTTATGATTCTTAGCTGGAAAAAAAAGACTGCGAGTATTTACTGCTCAGCCTGCGAGGTGAGCCAACACAGCTCCACTCTGTCTCTGATCGCTGCACTGATTGACAGACGCTTTGTCTGAGGGGTGTGTTCAGACAGAGAGGCCTTTGAGATTGTGTGCGTGCGCGTGTGTGTGTGTGTGTCTGTTTCTCAGCAGTTGCATGCAACAGCAGTGCCCGAGGAAAAAGAAAGAGAGGTTAAAGCACACTGCAGACCCGTCACCTCTCTCTCTCTCTTTCCTCATCCTTTCATTCTAGTTTGTTTCCTCTGTGGCTTCACAAAGCAAACCTCCTCTTAACCTTCCTCTCCACCTTTCTGCCCACCCGTTTCTCCTTTCTTTCTTTTCTCCCTTCTGCCCTTTTTCTGCTGTTCCACTCCCACCTCTTTCCTTCATTCGTTTCTTCGCTCCTTGTATTTATTCTCCCTCTCTTTCCATCTCTCTCAGCTTTGTTTCTTCCTGTCTCCTTGGTCCTTAGTCCTTCTTCTCCTGGTCTCCTCTCTCATTCATCGCTCTAGCGTCTATCGTTCTTTCCTCCTCTCCTTCCTTTGCCCTTTTTCCTCCTTTGTTACCGCCCACGCCACCTTCCTTGTTCTTCTAGTTGTTTTTCCTTTTTGTCATGCTCCTCTTCCTCCCCACTTCCTACGTCTCCTAACACTCTTTCCTTGTTTCTTCGCTTTGCTCCTTCCTCTCCCCTTCAATCTTTTATATCTAAAGCCTTCTCCTTTTATTCATATTGCCCCCCTAATCTCTTATCTCCATCTCTCTCAGTTGTTTTCAGTCCCCTCACTTCCTTGTTGTGCCCTTCCATTTTTTCTCTGATTTCTCCATATTTCCTCTTTCTCGTTTCTTTCTTTTTTCTGTTTTGTTTCTTTTTTCTCTCTTTTCTTCCACTGCTTCCTTCCTTTTTTGCATCCCTCCTCCAGTTTCCCCTCTTTTCTTCTGCTCCCCTCTCTTTCCCCCCTACTGCCAGCCTTTCCTTGATTTCCATCCTGCCACGTTTCTTCCACTTCCTCCATTCTCTTGTTTTCCTTTTCCCCATATTTCCCCTTCCTTCCTTCCACTTCTTTCACTCTCTCTCTCTCTCCCTCCTCTGTCTCCTTGCCCTCCACCATCACTGGCGCCCCTGCAGATGGAAGTTAATTTTACACGCTCCCAAGAAATAGGAAAGGAACGAGAAAAAAAAAAAAAATTAGTGTCAGCAAAAGATTTATAAGACATAGAAAATCAAGAGCCGGCGATTCTCTCTGCTATGTTTGTGCTGCAGGGTCCTTTCTGTTCTCGCTATAGCACACTATTTCTATCACTATACCCCCGCCCAACACACACATTCACACACACACACACACACTCCTCCCCCCAGGAGCCTGTCAGATGATAAAGAGATGTTGTCAGGGACTGATTATCAGCCTCCCAACTAAAAACAAGTAAAACATCAAACGCACAAAGACCACACAGGGACTTGGCCTTATTTTCTTTCTTAATTTCCCCACCATACATCTCTCTCTCCCACTCGTTCTCCAACTCTTTTCATTTTGTCTCTGTGTCGGTGTCAGAAGTAGCGTGTGCTTTTCGCCTGCTGGGGAGCTATTTGATTTGTTCTGCTGTTTTAGAGCTTATTGTTTCTGGAGTGTTGTTTTTATTATGACGGCTTTATTCATATCGGTGCCTGTGGCAGCTCGGGTCCCGGTCCTGAGTCACCGGGGAGGGAGATAGGGACGGGGATAGGGCAATAAAGCAAGAAAGAGCTGCATCGGCTCAAAACATGGCAGGCAGTATGTGTGCAAATGTATGTGTGTGTGAGTCTATACAGTATGTGTGTGGCGATGCTGACGTGGGTGGGAACGCTGAAGTGCAAGACTCAAATTATAACAAAAAGCTTTACCCAATTTTCTTTGCAATCTCTCTGCCCGATCCTTGCACGGGCGCGCGCAAACACACACACACACACACACACACATCACACACTTGGCACTTGATGTTCATTAAACAATGAGAGACAAGTGTGTAATTTGTCATTCACCATGGCTGTAGAATAGGGACAGCAGCGGGGAGAAGAGGATCACTCCATTCATCACTGTGATAAAGTTTGACTGATGCATCATACATCAACGCCCCGTCCCACCCTTCAGTCATTGTTAGGATGACCCACAGACAGGTAAGTCACAACTAGAGGGACAGATCGTCATCCATCAGGTGGTTAAAAAAGAAACAGAAACAAAAAGACGACAAGGTCCGACTGCAGCCGCGGGGCCTTCCTCTGTGTGTGGGCTGTTTTACCCAAGAAGCACCTTAGCTGGCTCAGATCCTTCATCTGTTTTGTTTGCTGGCCCGTCATCAGCTTTCACTCCAACATGCTATAAAATGCATTTCTGTTTTTTTTTTCTTCTACTTTATAAAATTAAAGTGCTCAAATAAAGGAGTTTGGAGCTTGTGCACACACTGGTTGGTCATAAACGTCGCATTGTTCTGTACATGGTGTCTTTATCAACTTAATTAGCTAAGTTCATTAGCATGCTAAAATACTTGTTTGCCCTTTGTAACATCACGTGCCAAACCTTTCAGATTTCCATTTTACACTGTAAGGAATTTTACGTTGAAAAAGTGCCAAACTATAACAGTAAAACACCGCAAAATATGCCAAGTATGACTGTATTTTCCTGCATACTGTAAAACAGCCATTGTTCAAAATCTTTAATTGTAGGTCATTTTAAAGGAATTTATACAGAACAAAAGTAGTATTTCATATTGGATACTGTTAATAATACAGTAAAACACCGTAAATTTACATGATAACATTACCACTTTTTATACATTGTTATATTGAGTTTTATTATTATTTTTGTTGAATGTGGTTGTTTCTTTTTGCCAAATGAGAGCTGTCAGAAATTCATATGTGCTGCTGAGGATTAAAAATCTGGACATTTTAGCATGCTAGCACATCTTGGTCTGCTAATATCTGTGCACTTACAACTGAGCAAGCTAACAGAATCTTTCTGGGCTTTATGACAGGAATAGCTACATTATGCTCACTGGTTGATGACAGTATATGAACATCTTGCCATTATAGGTCTACTGTGCTCCCAGGACGTGAATACACCACTGCAGCTGCAGTCAGACCATGTTCAACAAAGTGCCATTTTCAATGGAGAAAAGGAAGGAAGCAAGGACAGATGTGAGGAATCAAGAGGACGCTACTGACAAATGTGTCTTCAGTCCATTTCTTCACTATGCTTCCTAGAATTTTAGAGCAATCAGTCCAGTACTGTAGGTTCATTATATGTGAGTGTGTGCATATACATGTATGTGCATCTGTGTGTGTGTGTGTGTGCGTGTGTATGTGCACGCGTGCTTCTTTATAGCCTCTGTTCTACCCCCAGCTGAGGGAGGCAGACAGGAGCAGAAGGAGCAGTAGTATGGGTTTAGGAGGGCCTGTGGTGAAGGATGCAGCCCCCTCTGTGCCGGTGGAGCCCAGGTTAGAGTTGGTGACCCTGTCTGAGTATAGTTGGATGACATCAAACTGGCCACCTTCATCACCCTCCTCCTCTGGCTGTGTCAGTTCCTCCTCTTCCTCGCTCTCCACCACCTGACAGGGAGGAGGCAGTGTAAGTAAGAACCATCGGAGCATGTCTCAGCTGAGACATGTTCACATTTTACAAAGCTAAAAAAAAAACAGCAGCATCACACCACAGGAAATATTCAGCTAAACTCTCAGACTGAAGATCAAATTTGATTTCCCTGAATTCTCTGGATAGATATTTGTACCGGAAACTTAAATTAAATTTGGTTGGCTAATTCACAATCTGATTTACATAATTATAAATAGGTTTATACAATTAACTTAAACATTAAAATCAAATGCAGACTGACACATTGTTTTGCTCGTGAAGTCCAAACCGGTGAGTCTTATTTTGTATTTTTTAATTTGAAATAGTACTTTGGGTCTTGAGAATTTAATCAAACAGAATTCATTTGTATTCCACCATCTGAATTTCAAATTGACTTTGATCTGAACACATAATTAAAACATTAATTAATTAAATGCAGGTGGTGCAGAAGTGATTCGCTCCCCCCCAACATATCCTCACCCCAATATTGAAATCACTGCAGAAAGAGAATAAATTATCATGATGAAACAAGCGATCGCTACACTTTTTAGTGCATCATTTGTCATTTTTTTGCATGTCATTTGTAATTTGCATGTGAAGTGCATCATGAAAGCAAATCTCCAATTAAAACCGTTTTGAATTTGTTTGTTTGAGTTCAAAAATGTATCTCAAAGCAGGCCTGACATTTTTCCACAGCTCAGTCCAGCATCATGATGCTCTTATTGGAATCATGTTAATACTGGATGATTCCACATGATTTACATGCATAGGTGCTGAGCAGTGGAGCAAAACATCCCCATTATTCAATTAGGGGGAATGACGTTATGTTGTTGCTAAGCCATCTTTTTGTCTTTTTAAAAATAAACTCATCATCCTACAGTCAGGTGATTAGATGTAAGCAGCTCCTATCAGTCATCATTCCACTATTTTCAGCAACTGAGGAAAACAAATAATAAAAACATCACACATTTTTGGACGGCTTTTTGAGTTTCCTACAGCATGCTTTGGCTGTCAATCACAGTTTGTCAGTCCACACACACACACACACAAATACACACACTTACACACACTCCTGGCTGCATCTGGGACAGCACAGTATTCAGAGCACACAACATTGTCTGAGGTAAGTAACGTTAGGTACCATAACAGTATATCATAATTTATCTCTTTTCAGGCATGCTGACATCCCCCATCATGTTCTTCACTTTTATTTGTATAAAAGTGTTTTTTGTTAAATTCAGTCTTTTGTTTTAAGTCTACTGTATCTTTTATTTTCTAAAAAAAATAAACCATTTTCACTCAGGTTATCACTTTTTCTCTAGCTGAGTTTGTGTTGTGACCCTTTGGGAACTGAATTAAAGGTGCAGTGTGTAAGATTTGGGGACTTTATTTTCAGAATAAGGACAACATAGAATATAATATTCATATGTTTTCATGCATGAATAATCAACTTAAAATAAGAATCTTTTTGTTTTTGTTACTTAAAAATTCTCCTTTTATATCTACAGTGGGAGCGGGTCCTCTTTCATGGAGGCCGCCATATTGAAACACTGTTTCTACAGTAGCCCAGAACAGACAAACTAAATAGTGACTCGAAACAGACCCTTAAAGTGTTGTTTCTCCTTAACACTAGGAAGGTGAGGGTGATGTGAGGAGATTGCAATGTGGAGATTAGACCACTAGATTTAACTGAATTCTGCACAATGGTCTGTGTGAAGCTTATGGGTGTGACATCAGTGTCATCACCATTCATATTTATACAACGGGTGTGTTTATGATTCAGCTGTTGGGATAAATGATTTACAAGATCTCTGTTCTCTTGTAAATTATCATTTACACAAGAACAACAAAATTATTTCCCAGCAGAATTTTCTTCCAGGTCAGAGGTCCACCAATCACAGGCTCACAAGATCTTGTAGTGAACACTGACCAAAGAGTCAAGTCTAAAGTGGTTATTAATATTTTGCACTAACCAGTTTGAGTTCATTATTTGAGTGTACTATTTGATGTAGTGGACATTAAACACTCTACAGGCAGCTGTCTAATCCAAGGTTATGGGTGTAAAAATGACAGCCGATTATGTATCCTAACCAAGTTTTAAAACATAGCAGCTCATCCATGACAGGCCCTCACTGGTCTGGATAGAATGCATGAATACATCTGTCTGGTACTGTACATGCCAACATTCAGTGCCAATGCACGACATTTAGTCATAGACACTCACACCAAGAGGTCTGGGCAGCTACAATGATCCTGCTAAGGATCTTAGTTAAGTCCACAAACACAAAACTTTATCACATTTTGGAGCTGCAGCAGTGAACAGCTGGCAGACTACCAGTAGAGTTAGTGTACAAAATAGTGTGTGAGAGCAGTGATCATCCAGGATTCAACAGTAACTGACCCTGTGTACGTTCCTCACACTAAAGATCTGAAGGTTATACTGGGAGATCATTTGCAGAGCAGTGGCCAACTGGCAGATCTCCAAACCTGCTTCATTTAATTTAGGTTTAGAACTTTTTCTGTGGGATACATAAGGGCTGATCATTTGCATATGAACTTATTGATGTGTACTCAACTTTAAAGAACATCAGTGAGGATTTTTTTCACCACATTTATTCTATTCCAGCAGTGATAGCACCGATGTGAACCAACAGTCACATCTTCTCACACATCATAGTCAGCTCCACACACCAACATGAAACCAAACAATATAGATGAGCAGAAAATAATGAACTATGAACTGTGATATTTCTTTGACACAGATCAGTTGTATGACATATGTTTACGGTCAACACACAAAGCCCTCTACAGACGTAGTATGTATGACAGGAGCAAACAAGGAAGTCAGGAGATGTTACTGTCAAAGTCCACACAGGGGCAGGGTGGATGGTCAACAAACCTACTGTTCATTTCCTGTTTCAGACTGACAGTCAACTACAGTATGTTTTTTGTTGTTGTTGTCAAGCATGTGTGATGGATAGAGTTAAATCTTAGCTTGTTATGGGGACACTGACTTCTTCTTCAGTTAGATTGCAGCTTAATGTTTGGATAGAAGGATATGCTGTCTCAGCTACGTAACATAGAAGCCTCTACAGTCCACTAAGGGTAGACATGTTTCTCTGATTGTAGACGAATCGTCATTTATAGACACAGAGCAGTGATGTTACTGCTATACAGTATGTCACGTCATATAGACGAGCCAAAGAAGACAGCTTCTTCAGAACCGAGACGGCATCATGTCATGACAAGTGTACTGATAAATTCTGCACTCTCCATGGCCTTTCAGCATTTTGGACTCATCTTGGACTCCTGTGCACTGACTGAACTGACCACAGATGAATAGAACAGTAACATTAACAAAGGTGTTTTAACTCAAACCACGATCTCTCTTGAACTAAACCAGAGAGTAGCCGCTATGGAAAATGTGATGATGATGTGGTTGTCAAAGGCACAACACAACAACACAATAATACACGTTTGAATCTTGAATTCACCATCAAACGGAACATTGGAGTTTTGCTCATTTGTCCAGTATCAATGGCAACAGGGCTGAGGTCAAGAAAACATGATCTGAAATTGAAAAACTGTCTGGACAGCACACGATACAGACTGCTGTTCAGTGCTTGTACTCAGATCTGCCAATAGAAACGTAATCTCATTTTATCATGAGGAACCCTGTGACTGATGGTACATTTTAGAAAAATATTACTTGAATCTCTTTTTCCCCTTTTGAAACGGTGTGTGTGTGTGTGTGTGTGTGTGTGTGTGTGTGTGTGTGTGTGTGTGTGTGTGTGTGTGTTACACTTGGATCAGAAGAAGTCTTTATTTAAAACTTTAAAGCTGTTGATGAATATGATTCACCGCGGTGTTATGGGTGTTGAGTGTTGACGACACACAGATGTTCATCCTCAATGATATGCACCAACATCTGGGGGAGCCCAAGGCTGATGCTAGCTTATTGTTCTTCTACTGATAATAATACGCTTGTGTATGATTTTACTGAAGTTCTGCCTTTGATGCGTGCCCATGTCATTGTATTTACATTTTCTGGACTCATTTTTAACTTTCATCACGTCTTCTGACAGTTACAGAAGCTGTAAACGAGGCACACATGCAGCTCTCCTTCAGGAAACTGAGTCATGTTTAGGTTCTTCTCACTTTTCTAAAGTGACATGACAACAGTTTTGCTCATTAGTAGTGAAACAGATTCTAGGTGTGGAGTGAAGTGTGTGGCAATCATCAGATGGGATGTTGGAAATATTGAGCCTGACCAGCTCCAAGAGCACCTCTTTCTAAGCTTTAACTTTTCACAGTTATTCTTAGGCACTTTTTATTGAGAGTCTTGTGACCTTTCCTTTGATCTGCTGCTTTTATAATGCATTTGTAGGGGACAGAAAGAGCCTGAAGAACATTGTTAATATTTCTTTGAAGATAATTGGAGTGAAGAAGACAGGCTCAGGTTCTTTTTAAGACCAGCAGGAAGCTTATACAGTGTGTTACAGTATCTCCGTTTCTATTTCTGAGTTGTAAATATCATTGTTACAGTATTATTGCATTTGTGCTTAATATGTCATCTGCATCTGCATCAGGGTTGCAAAATTCTGTGAATTTTCAAAGTTGGAAACTTTCCATGTGAAATAACAGGAATTCATGGAAACTAATGGTAATTTATGAAGGTTGGCCCTTAACAGGGAACTTTAATATAGTTCTTTTGGTTCTTTTATTGTTCAAGTAAAATAATTTAAACTTTATCAAGTTCTACTTACAAACAAATCTGTTGAATGTTATTATTGTTTTATTTTGCATGTCTGCTTATGACAAAACTAAATGTTTAGATTTATGTTTGGATATGATACAGTTCGTTTGAATTCCCCCCAGTTTACAGTTAATTCCCGTACATTTCCAGATATCCCATGGAGTTTCCAATTTGGAATACAGAAACTTAGGTTTCTGGATTTTTAGAAAAAAATGTCCTGAAACTTTCTGCCCCTTCGCAACCCTAATCTGTATGTCTTGCTGTGTATATGAAACTACATGTTAATTCAGGTTGAAATTTCATGTGTGTGAACTGAAGCTCTTGGTGCTATCATAAACTTTCTATCAAAGACTTTTAAATAAACCCTTCATATGCAAAGTAAAAAAATATAGTAATTACATGACAAATCACAAAAGGTCACATGACCAACAAGGGGCTGGACTGATAGTAATGCTAGCAAGCTGTCCCAGAAGAACTTACAGCACATTGATTCCATTGAGAATAATTCATATGCAGAAAATATTTACCTTTAGAATAATGTGCAATACCTCACATATAAAACATGATATGAACACAAGGTCAGACTTTACAGTGGCAGTCACTGTGACTTACAAGCTGAATAGAACTGTTGACATGGATGAAGAAACTGTATTTCATGGATTATGAATGAATTGGTCTCCTCCATTCATATCATAATGTATCCAGATGCAGGTCACATATCAGACTATAACATGTATATGCCTGTAAAACTAAACTAACTACAGTGCCAATTTTAATGGAAGTTTACTTAATTTAACTTAATAGTACAGTAGTAAGTTATAGTTCAGTCTGTGTCTACTGATTATGACTTATCCACTATGAGTGGAATGTTCTTTAACTTGTCTTAGGTAAAATACATAAACAAAGAGAGAGAGAGAGAAATATATATATATATATATATATATATATATATATATATATATATATATATATATATATATATATATATATATATATATATATATATATATATATTCTGATTGATAGTACACTTTTTTAAGTTTTTATAAATATCAAATACATACAAATAAAATTCCTTGTGGAGCTCTAACATTTAAAACAAAGAGCAGTCATCTTTCTTTCTAAGTGTGACTGTTTCTCTCCGCTGCTGGAGCGGATAGTCAGCGTTTTGAAGTGAAACCTTTCGAATTCTGGAAAAATCACTTTAGAGAAACAAGCCAAAGCTCCTCAGAAAGACAAGACAAGCAGCTGAGTGACGGAAGGATGAAGAGATTTGGAGCAGGTATGGTTGGATGGATCGGGAGGAATACAGTGAAGGCTTGAAGGATGCAGGACAGAACCAAGCAAGAGCAGAAAGAAAAAGGGTGGAGGAGTAAAAGAGAAAATGAAGGATGGAGGAAGTTAGGAAAGGACAGAAGGAAGGAAAAGACGGAAGGAAGAACATGATTTGGGGAAGGAAGAGAGAGCAGGGGGAGACATATGGGCATGAATAAATTCATACTAATGAAGCCTGACTGATGCACTGCTTCCAACCAACACCTCATCTAATCCGCTGACTGGGAGAGAGACACAGAGAGGAGGAGAGAGAGAGGAGGAGGGCAACCAAGGGAGAGAAAGAGAGAGAGAGGGAGAGAGAGAGTTGGAATCCCCTCTTGTCTGGCGGCCCAGATTATCTCTGGCAGTGAGGCATGCTGGGAGCCAGGGAGCCACAGCCACGGCAGATTGTGCTCTGGCCAAGGTTACAGTAGCCAGGGCCACGATTGAGTTGGACCACGTTTAATAGTGAGTATTGGACAAGGGCAGCCAGGAGCTGTGAGAGGAGGAGCTCTCAGAACATACTGTATGTGTCCACAGCACATTTCAGCATGTCTGTGTGTGTCTGTTACTGTCTGCACATTATGAGCTGGCAGACTTTGACACAATCCACCAGGACTGAAATCTAAACACTTCAGGCCAAGACTTGTGCGTGTGCCACAGACTGTGTGAGGCCTGATGGGCTGGAAGAGACAAATTAAACGGACCCAGTCAGGACACTTTAAACATTTGTTTGGTTTGTAGTCTAGGCCTGACCCTGATCCCGTCACCAGCCACCTGCTGAGCACCAAATAGTATGTAGACTCGGAATTGAGGGATCACACTGAAAATGACATTAATGCGTGAGAACACAGCAGAGATTTTCAAACTGTGAGGGGCGCCTCCCCATGGGGGGCAGAGGAGAGATGAAGGGTGGACAGGAGGGATCAATTTGCATCTACACTCATTCTCCTTCTCTGCGTCATAACTCAGCCAAACCTGAACTCACAGGAATAAAGCACGTATTTTGAGATTCAGTGGGATTTACGCATCCTGACGATATAATCTCTGAGGATATTATCTCTGGTTCGTCGCTAATAAGTGTCCATCAATCCAGTTAGAAATCACTGAATAAAGATTCTCTTCAGAAATGCCTGAGAGTCATTATATTTTTATATGTAGGCTTTCTTCAGTATCAAAGTAAAACAGCTGTCTGTACCTCCATGCGTGCACTGCAAACAGGAGCTGCTAATAGCTCATTCAGCATATTTTAATGGTGCCAATTTGTCAAAATGTAAACAAAAATAAAGGCTAAAATGAGGCTGAACTGTGTGCCTCCCACAGTTAACTGGCTGCCTGCATGGCATTATACTTCCTGTTCACATCTCCCGAAACCCCAAAAACGATTAAGCGTGACTTGGAGCACTTAGAGCATGAAAATCAAATACAAGTATGACAAAGAATAATAATAGGAATGACAAAATCCACTTTTCCGACATCAGTTCATTATGAAAGAGCGTTCGATCATAAGCATTGTTCTTACATTCCTGGAGCACTGACACTCCCCTCTATCCATTCATACACACATATTTGCCCTGTGTTGAAACGCACGGGGAAGATGGGGTACACTGAGGAGGCACAGTTCTGTCTGAGAGGAAACCCAAAATGTCAGACTTCTAGTTGTTTTGGTCCAAACTAAAAATGTCTGAACAAAAACAGAGCATGCAAATAGTCATGAAGCAGCTAACCTCTGCTACAGAGTGGGACAGACAACAGGTCCTCCAAATGAAAGGTGGGGTCACTCACACTGGAGATGGAAAGATGATTGAGTCTTATTCAGGTCATCAAATACAGATGCTTTGGGAAACAAACAGTGGCACGGAGTGAGCAAGGAGGCCAGCCTTTTGGGTTGGTGCACTAAGATGGTCCATTGCTGAGTTTTTATTCCCAGCACGAATGCCACCTGTTGTGTGGCTTACTCCAAGCATGCCAAGTTTACCAGAACCCAAACCTGGGAATGAGACTTGATACTGATCTTTCCACCTTTAAACAACAAAACCTTTCCCCCTAGACTGACACACAAGCAACACTCAGATGGGTGGATGACATTACAAGGGCTGAAATCTTAAAGATGCTCCTGAAATCATCGGCCTGGACGCCATTTTCAGCGTAGTGGAATTTCAGGATGGGCTCTACGGTTGACATGACACATAAGTCATGACTCATACATATTTCTTGTGGATGCTCACAGAAGAAATGAAAACTCTTGAGTATATTTGCAAAGAAACTGATCAAACATGTTGTATTCTGTCTGGAGCATTACCCAACTTTGAAACAATACCTCATCCTGTTTGTAACATCTGACAATGATTACACAATTACTATATAATGAAGGTCATGGAAGCTCGAGTGTTCGTAGACAACCTGTTGGAGACGTATCTACCACATATTGAATGTATCCACCATAGAAACAGATTTCATTCAGTGATACTTACACTTCCAGAGGATATCATTATGTTCAAGGATGTCCATGAATCAACTTAGAAAAAAGACCTCAGTTACCGTACCTGAGGCGGGACAAACATTATGATTGCAGAGCCTATTATAAATAAGTTTTGACAAGTTATTAGATCAAGTTGGATCATTTGATCCAGTCTGGATCGGATCTTTAAAATGATTATGTTTATTTAGAGGCTTTTATTGGACAGAGGGGGCCCACAGGTTACAATCCATCCCAGGCTGCTGCTGTAAAGACTGAATGTACAACGGGGTGCATGCTACACTACATGAGCTACCAGATGCCCTGAGGTGAGCTATTGTCCAGGCAGGAGATCATACAGGGTGAGGTGCAGAACAATTTACCTTCTGATTCAGTCACTGGCCATTGTTCTCATTCCGACTATTACAAAGTCCTCAAAATGGCAGAGCAAATAGAAAACTAGCGCAGAGCTCAGCGGAGGTTGGCCTCACTCTGATCACTGTCTCATCTCATCATGTTGAGTTTTTCTTCAGTTTCTTTGCATTTTCCACACAGAGTCAGGATAACGAAGAACTCAGGGATCTCTGTGTTGCCTGGTCTGACAACCCTGTTGCCTAGAATGTAATTATAGTTTATCCATTCATCTATCCGTTTCAGTGTGTTCTCCTTGTATTCAGTAAACAGAATATTCTCCTTTCTTATTGTCAGGACTAAACAATTCTGTACATTGATGGAAACAGTTGTGAATGTTGTTAGCAGCATTTAGCTGCTTTAAGGGCTGGAGTCTTTGACCAGGTCTCCACAGGAGACCAAACATAAAGTATTTGGGCTCCTGGTTGTAAGTAAATGTGTCTAAATAAAAGTTCAATACTGCTCCAGTGTTCATTTGAACAGTCACTTTGGATGACGGCTCTCTCTCAAAGCCTCTCTGAGCTGTTGCTGAAAGATTCTGAAGAATTCCAAGGTGGAGAAACATGTTTGTTTTTGTCTTTTTGAATCATCAGGTTTACTAGTAGATATCTAACATCTGGTTGTTGTTTTTGAACCGTATCCATGAGGTCTCTCCCATCATCTGGACCTCAGCAGGCCCAGAAACACTGCTCCAGTTGGACCGTACACACTTTGTAGAATCTTTTGATGGCCTGCCAACATGCCTTGATAACTCCTGCCCCACGGCTACTCCTTTAATCTTCAAATCAAGTGCTGACTCACTATTGTGTTCCACTACCACTGATGAGAGGTTTGACCTTCTCATGCGGATGGCAACTGTCAGTGATAGTCTGTGATCTGATCCAACAACAGTATTACTGACGGTGTCATTCAAAGTAAACACTCCTTCAAACTCACAGCATTTATCTTTGTCCTAATGCCTAGTATACAGGAAAATGAATAACGCTACGCTGTGAAATGTCTGCATTAGTGCTCCTGTAGAGTACTGATGGGAAGTTCAGCTCTTTTCAAAGATTCGTCTCTTTTGGCTCGTGTTGGCTCTGCGTGCTAGTAAGCAATTTTTTCATTCAGCGTTGCTTATTTTTATGAATTTTTTCTGTCTGTGCGGGTTTGTTGTTGACCTTGCTCTGACTGATACTGTATCTTCATTTTTACAAATTCTGCATTCTTTTTCAGTTTTCACTCATTTCTTTACTCGTTTCTTCTTTCTTCTACCACTACATTTGCAGCCTCTTTGTCTGCTTCGTGTCTGCTCCCCCTTCCTTCTTTCATTTCGTATGATTCTAGTCTGCTCTCACAATGCGATTGGCCCTCAAACTAACCTGGCTGCATGGATTCTGAGCAGGAGTCAGTTCTTGTCGTTTGCTAGGAGGAATCGGCTCTTCAAGCCAGCTTGTTCGCGAACAACCCATCACTACCGTAGAGGAGTGGTTACCATCTATGAAAGTAAACCAACCATTTTATTTATTTTTTCGTTAAACTGGTGAGACAGAGGCTGTGCAGTGAGGGAATATGAAGTTTTAAGCTCACAAAAATCAACCCGGGGAAACAGTAAAAATATATAAAAACTGATAAAACTCCAGCAATGGAGATAAAACAAATACCATAAATAAACAAGGTACTGTGTGACAGTGACAAGATGAGCTCAAACCAAAGATAATAGAAAAGGCCTTGAGGTAAACGTCTGAAAGGTAATTTAAAATGTGAAGGCAATGTGTGTGTGATGAGCTGAAGTGTACTCACGTTGTTGTTGTGTTCAGGCAGATGATTGTTGCTCAGCAGCTCGCCCTCCTGAACTAGCGGGGAGGGTCTTGGAGCAGAGGGGGTGATGTCTGCAGGCAGGGAGCCGGGGCTCCCCATCCAACTGATAGAGTTACCTGCACGGAAACACACGCCGATCATTGCCTCTGTGTGCGTGTGTGCGTGCTCACTTGGCTGGCCTGCGTGCTGCAACGCTGCATCTGAGTGGGCGTGAACCTACTATCTATTTGGCAGCTTTATTGTTTGAGCTGTCGGCAGCTTGATAAATCACAGAGCTTTATGGGAAGTGCATTGACGCATTGATCCAGGCTTTAGTGTTTGGACATTCAGGCTCAGTGTGTATCGACAGCCTTATTGACAGCCGCTGTGATTGAGTGACACCTGGAGGGCTCTACCCTCCGGCTCCTCTCCTCACACCTCTTGAACCTCCTGCTGAAGCCTAATGCTGCGCAGACACACTGTAAGACTCTTACGAGTGTTACAGCTGTAGCATGCAGCTGACACATAAAGAGCTAGAGTTCAGTTCACGCTGTGAGCGTCGCTGTAGGAGTCAGCCACCCAGACAGATTCAGCAGACGAGCACCGCGTTGAGACGTTTGTGTCATTTATTCCCTTTGAGGTGTTCCTCAGAGTATCTTTGATGGTGACACATTAATTCTGTTTTCGTAATTCTGCTCCTCAGATACATGAATTAAACCAGCACCTATTAAAACAATATGGACAGGAGTATCGTGGGATGGCAACACATGCTATGAAACCATAAGAATATTCTTTACAGTTTATTTTTACAGAATTTAGGACTTTAATTAAGCAAATGAACACATTTCCTCAAACAATAAAACAATTCTTTTCAGACACATTTAACCCTTTATCAGGTGAGGAACTATATATGGTCACTTCCACAGGCTTTTAAAATGGTGCCCCACGTCTCTCGATGAAGGACCAGAATCATGTGACTTTCTCCAGCCAGTCAGCAAATGCCAGGCCACGTTACAGGTAGTGTTGCTATGGCCTCTAATGGATCCTACTCTGAACTATTTTTTTTTTTTTTACGCTGTATCATGCTTGTGATATTTTGAAATAAGTGCCATAAGTTCCGTAAGACATATGTCTGATTGCTGATTTGGAAATAAATGTTCCACATATTATCTGGAAGTTTCTTTACCTTAGGTGGGCGAGTGACCGTATATGGTAACTTCTTTGACTTTGATTTGCAGCCTAAAACTGAAACTTTCAAGTCAGAAAAGAAAAGACTGTCCACCAATAATACTCCAGGGTTGAAATTTTAAATTTCCAAGTATTCCAATGAGTGCCCTATAGAAGGTTAAGAACAGTCTCATGAAACTATTTCTTTTCATTGACCTACAGGACAACGATGTGTCTTGTTCATTATTTCTCATCATAATTGTTGCTTCAGACTGAAAAACTTTAATTTCTTAATCGTACTGCTCTGCAGTACTACTCTTCTTCAGTCCAGTGTGGCTCCTTTTTGATGTTTTTCATATTTTTTATTTCTGATCCAGTGACACTGACAATCCAGGATCTACCCTAAGGGGCTGTCAGGTCATATGGTTGCGTATAGTGCCAAACAAATTAGCAGTTAATCAGATTATTGATTTGAAAAATGTAACGTTTGAAGTGGAATCAACGTGTTTAGCCTGTGCAAGAAAGTTCCGCAAGAAAATGTTGCATACTACGTTTATTGCTGATACTGCAAAGTGCAAATAATAAACTGTCTGAAATCTGATCAGAATATCATGAATGGATTAAGTCAGTTTACGGGCCAACAGACAACAAACAGATAAGCCAAACTCAGTGTGGACTCACGCAGGCAGGTGTTGTGGGTGAACATGCGCTGCAGTCTCAGGCAGTCTTGCCACTGGTTGCCACTGCCTTCACAGTTACACCACAGCGACACGTCTGCAGAGCTGTTACTGATGTAGTTGGGTGTCATGATGGTACCTGCAGGTCAGAAGGGTCAGAATCAGTAAATGTGAGCTTTGGACAAGGCAAAGGGTGACTTATATATTATACAGTATTTCATATGAATAAAAATAAACCTTTATCACAGTAACTTATAGATGGAAACACAATCACCAGGCACAAATTAGGCCAACGCCTGGCAGCCTCTGCTGGCTCCTGCACTGTGTTTTACTCTGAGCAGTTTGGGAGGAAATCAGCTAAATTATGGCACAAAAGAGAAACAGGATATTGTTTCTTCACTTCAAACAAAGCTGAATGTGGCCTGTAGAAAAACAAGATGTAAACTCTGTGACTTTTCCTCTGGGAGCTGAAGGGACATTTTGAAGCCTAGACTTGGTGCTTTTTTTCTGCTTGGTGCCATCTTGGCAATTTCTACAGCCAGGAAGTCCAAATTTTGACAATAAGCTGAGGAAGCAAACACCAGCGCTGAGTGCGACACACTCACTCCTGAAACACAAAATCACTTTTAAGAAGAAATAGTTCATACACTCATTGGCTTTCTTGACAGGAGAGGAGGGGAGTTGGTTAGCCTAGCTTAGCATGAGGGAAAGAAGCAGATCTGTAAAATTTGACTATTCATGGATTCATGGGGTGTTCAAACTTAAATTCTTTTTTACCATTACATTGTATCAGGAAATGTAATGGCCTGGCTTGGATTATATCCCTAGACTTGTAGGAAGTGCTTAATTTATGGTACATTAGCAATTGGGAAGTGGTCAGGGCGGTTGATGAATTTAGGGTTTGCATCCCATGACTGGTTAAGTTTAATCAATAAAAACACTTTAGTTGAGTTTAAGCTGGGTTTGGTTAAATGCTTCACTATGGACTAAACCTCGAACACAGCCTGGCCTTAATCAACTTATTGAGTGCTTAAACATACAATAAAAAGTGAAATAATACCTTATTAGTAGAGGTATTAGTAAAAGTGGATACCGGGCACAACACAAATTTTTGAAGTGGTTGCTAGGCAACCAGGTATCAGCTTTTGTTTGACAAAGCTGAAAATAAGGGTATGATAAATATGTAAATTTTTAGTCAGGTTATATTTTGATTAATTAACTCTTATCTGATATTTTGCAAAATTTGAACGTGTTATCAGTCAATGTGTCTCCTTCGGTTCCTGCCATACAAAACAGCAGCACCACAGCTGTTGTCAACTAATATTAAACATTTACGTGTTTTGCAATCTTTTATATGTTCAAGAAAAACAAATAACAGATATAAAATTGGTTGCCAATTTCTAAAAATTGTTGCCAATGGCATCCTGGCAGCCATTACTGTCAAGCCCTGGGATATTGTAAAAAAGTGAATTCAGTGAATATTTTACTGATCCATTTAGTACAAATATTTTTGGCATGTTTTAATTAAAAGAAAACTTAATCCCAGCAGTATTACGTTTGCTCAAAATACAGCACTATAAGCATAATTTGTAGGAGACAGGGCTGTCCAGGCTGACACTAGTATCATTTCTATCAGTTATGAAGTATGAAAATAAAACTGAAGACAACTGGAGACTTTTTGGAATAGGAAATGGCTAGGGGCTCTCTCTGTGGCAGTTTAAGATATAATTGGTTTTCAAGCATACATCCTGTACAGACACATGAACAAACAAACATTGAGCTAATGATCAATGATAGAAGTGAGGTCACATTGCTCTGTGTTATTTGGCAGTCTACAGGAGTCATAACTCTCTGGCCGGCTACCCTCCAGTAATAATGAGGATTATGTTGGTTGTGGATTTTAACAAAGCTATATTATGGAAAAGTCATCCATCAGTGTCAGAGTGAGCAGGAAGCCCCTTAACACTTCCCTGTCCACATCTCTTGTCAGCTGTCATGTGTTCTCACGCTTTATCTCACCGTTTCTTCTCCTCCACTTCTGTTCTCCATCTGATCACCTCGTACACACTGTCTGCCTCTCTAGCCATTACTCTCCTGCTCCGGTCATCTATCCTCCCACCCGTCCACTCATTCATTTTTGCAGTTGGGTCAACCACAATTTTACCTTTAACCAAACTTCTCTTTATTTCTTGTATGGAAGTTATTAGTTATTAGAAGTTAGACTACTCAGACGGTCAGACTAAACACGCTAAATATTGACTGAAAGTTTTCATGTGGTGCTATTTTTAAAGTTAAGTTTAAGTTTCACTTTTCCATCCAAAAATATTTTGTAATTCATTCTTGAGGTAAAGGAGATTCAGAAATCTGTTTCAGAACCATAATTTTATAAACCATAAACCATAAAAAAAAGCATTTTTGTTATTGTGTAATTGTTGTGGATCTATTGTTTAAATACCCATGTAGCTTAGTTAAGCTAACGTTAAGGTCTTGTCTTAAAGTTCGATGATGCATGATACCTTTCACACAGCCATTTAGTGATTAGAAGATGACAGCATGAAGAAAAATGATTGACATAAACAGAAAGGACTTGATCTCAAATGTTAACTTTAATTTTTAGGCACCAGTGTTCTCGTTTTTACTGTGTGTTTGCTTTGTAGTTTTCAGCTTAACTTAAATTTCATATATTGGCTTTAGATGACATACCTTTTAACAGTCTCTTCGTTGCCGAGTGAATTTGGCTGGATATAGTTTTGGTGCCTAGTTCTCAGATGTTGATCAGCAATCACCCCGATTTGTTATCGGTAGTTCAAACGTCTGAGGCCTCTCTGTCTCCCACATGTCCCACATGTACATCTGTAACATCTTATCTGCTGGATTTACTGTATAGTATCTTATATTTTATATCTGCTGCCTTCTGTTTATGTAATTTAACCAGTCAACTCTCTCTCTCTCTCTCTCTCTCTCTCTCTCTCTCTCTCTCTCTCTCTCTCTCTCTCTCTCTCTCACTCCCTCTCTCTCTCTCTCTCCCACCCCCCTGCATCCCGTACCGATGAGTCCAGCGTAGGCTCGGAGGCACAGGCCTGCTGAGTCTTTCATACAGCCGGTGGCCGTCAGAGGAGATGGCTGGCAGTTATTAAGGAAATCAGCCAGTCTGGACCTGGCAACAACACACACAACAACTCAACATCAAACACAAGAAGTGGGCAGGAAATCTGGATGTGTATGTTGGGGTTTTAAGTCCAATACGAAGTCCTTTTTTAAAAATAAGTTCTGACACATTTTAGTACTTTTACATTCACCTTTTTACCTTTTCATTATTTCTTATTCATTATTTTTATTTTCTTCTCAATAGTTTAGATGATGTTTAGATCATTAAGGCCTGCACACCAGCACTTAAATTAGTCAAATTTCAGTGGAATCTATTCATGCAATACACAGAAATCCATGCACTAAAAAAAAATCATTTGCAGAGTTCAACTTTGATGAAGTGACACACAAACTGGCACTGTGGACCAACAGCAAACCATCCTCACAGTGCAGAGCTCTGAGGAAACTATGTATTAGCTACAGTATGTCACAGCATCCAATTTCATATAACTCTACTCTGTGGAGGTAAAATGTGCTCCACAAACGCGGCTGCAGTCAGACAGAAGCTGAAGGTACACATGATGAAATGCGAGCTAGCTTGACAAGCTACTGTTGCTAGTTTGTGCTAGAAAGTTCCCGGCTAGCTATAGTGTGTTTCTAGTTACACCAAAAGCTCAAGTTAGACAATGCAGAGAAGTATAACGAAGATAGTGGCTGAGCTTTCTCTCTTTATGCTGATTTTCTGCCAGGTTTGGTGGTCAAACTCAGCTAAAATGAACCCATGCTATGGCTGAGCAACGTAACTGCTCTCCAATCTGAACAGCACTTGACAACCTGCATAGCTGGTTGGGAATTTAATCACATGATAATTTACATTGCAGTGTAAACATGCTCATTGGCTGCTTTGCAGGATTACCACCTAAAGTAACTCACCACCTAGCCCTGCAAGTAACCACCATGCCATCAAGTTTCCAGCTCCACCTGTTGCATTTCACGAGACATGCAAATTTATTTTGCTGTCCTGTGTGACCACGGACTGTAATATCAATTTAGTCATGCACACCTGTGCTGACTCTAATCCCAACATGTAACTATAACTCAGTCACTGCAGTCAGTCACTGCATGATCAAATATCATCCATATAGCATAGCATACCAATTAAAAGATATCAACAATGTGATCTTATTTTGCTGCCAAGTGTTAATTACAATTACTGCAGTGTTCATCACAGATGGATGATCAATCAGCCACTGGCAATATCATTTTTGGCCAGAACCACTATTTTAGAGACAATGGCCTAAATTCCCTCATTTTATTATCACTCAGTAGCACACAGATAATCCAAATTTCCTGATTTTTCCTGAAATCAACACAGCTTATGCTCATCAGCAGAGAGCTGCAAGGAAACTCATGAGTCTGGGGACAAAATGTCTATCCACACACAAAACCATACTGTACCAAATGCAACCAATGTAACATAACATTGCTATCTATCTACTCGCTATTCTACAATAGATATGCAACCAACCTGACATATAATAGTGCCACTTTATAGCTTAATTTAAAATTAACAAGCAGTATCAGCCCCACACATCTGGGCGTCATGTCTAACCTGCAGAGGTCATCTCGGCGGCAGAAGCTCTGTTGGTGGAGGCAATTAGGTTGTAGACCCTCCATCTCTTGGTAGGAGCAGGAGGGTACGATGGTTTTCCTCCGCCTCTCGCCACACAGGGTGTTGGTGCAGGGGCAGAACAAGACGCCCAGGCTGTACTCCTCAGGCACCCTCTCTAGGAAGCGCCGCAGGGCCCGGTGGCACTTGTGCTGGTTGCACCGGTTGGTCCCAGGCACCCGTTTGGTGCAGGCCAAGACATACTCTGATCGCAGGGAACCACACTTCTCATACAGGCCACAGTCCTGTGCTGCCTTCAGGCATTGGTTTTCACCATCCAGCTGCATGTATGATGAGGCTGTGGGGGGAAAGGACAAGTTGAATTAGCTGAACACAAAAGACCCATGTGTGGGAAGAAATAGTGCCAAGTACCATACAACAATTTCTTAAAAGGTACATCTTGTTATTAGTTTTAACCTTGTTTTTCTAGTCTTGCCTCTCACTCCTTTGATGGTCATCATCCTTTATTCTTAGCCTTCTCATAAATTACACTGAACCCAAAAAAGATTAAAGGTAAGTAACCGGCTGGTGAGAATGGATAACAGCAGGAATCTTCAGAAGACATAGAAGAGGCTCTGAAGAAAACTGTAGTAATTGAGGTGAAAAAACCCTAGTCCTAGTTCCAGCCCTTTGTGTCTATAGTAGGGACCTGCAGCAGCATCCTAGCACCACCCCAATCACTTATTATTATTTTGAGAAAAGAAAACAAGAAAAGGCAATTGCAATGTTTGACCAAATGACAACCATTAAGATCAAGAAACTTTATGAAGGAGGAGATTGCCAAAAACAGCATGAATTATTTTCTTGAGATTATGGAATGCTTCAGCAAATTTAAGGTAACTTAAAAAAAAAAAAAAAAAAAAAAAAAAAGGAGAGCGACACCTGCCAAGGTAAGAGGCACAAATCAAAGGTAGCTGCTGGAGTGATGGTTGAAGAAAGATCAGGTAGTCATGAAAATCAATAACAATCATCCTCTGGAGTCCTTGAATGTCCATAAAATTGTGTGGTAATCTGGCCAGCAGAAGTCTATATTTGCTGAACCCAAGTGCCTTGATACTTGGGCCTCTTCAAATGGAGCACAAATAATGTAATGGCTGACTGCAGCCTGGTGGTTCTGTGGTTTTCACTGATTACACTTTGTAGCAGCATTGTCCTGGGTTCAAATCAGGCCCATGGTTTATCACTGTCCTTAAAGAACCAGATTTCTGTGATTCTCTGGCCCAAAAACGCAAAAACAAACTTACAAATCAACAATTTAACAAAGTGTTTGTGCTGAGACCGGAAGAAGAGGAGGCAAATGAAAAGACTAGGTCACTTGTAGTATCTTTATTGACTGATACATATTGATTAACATGTCTGAGGCCCAGTGATTCATTGAGCTGTTTCACTGTAACACACAGCTGTAGAGCCGTCTGTCATTTAATACTGCTGTGATAGACACTGACTTAAACTACCTAATCATAACAGAGGCTACGTGAGTGAGTGAGTGAGTGAGTGAGTGAGTGAGTGAGTGTGTGTGTTTGTGTGTTTTACCTGCGACTAAGGAGGCCATGCGAGTATCCATTAGTGTGTCATCATAAGGAGATATTTCCAGCTCATCCTCCCCTGGTAAAAACGCACAAACATCGGAAAACAATTGATACCATTGACATTGTGATTTGCAGTAGTTCACAAGAATAAAACATAGACAATCACAGAGGTAAAGGAAGCAAACATTAACTAAAAAACATTAAAACTCAGGTGACCTTTCTCAAATGCACTGGAAGGTGGGCACGATTGTAGTCTGCAGTGATCTGTGAAAATGAACAACTTAAAACATTTATGCCTCTAAGGCTGGCAACAACCACTTATAGTACATGTGAATCTTGCATAAATCATAGGAAAACAGCTGTCTGTTATTCTAACAAATAAGAAGGGGGCCTAGGATTGATTCTTGCGGTACACCACAAGAACTATTTACTGTCTTTGAACAGAGTTGGAAACACAAGACAGTGGTGAAAACCTAAATCAATCTAGAAGTGTGCTAGAGCACGACGGACACAATTAAAATTTTGAAATAAATTAAGTAATTATGACTGACTTGAGTAAGAGTGGTCTCTACTATTTATTGCACAGAAGTCAGAGAGATCTCTTTGGAACAGGTATTTCTTTTCATTTCAGAATTGATTTTTGTTATTTAAAAAAAATAAATGAATACCTGAAATCTGTTTTATAAATCATAAATAATCAACCACATCAAAAGTAGTCCAGTTCACAAGAAGTAGGCTGTGGGCATAAGTTTCTCTTCCACCTCTAATATCACGTATCACTTTAAAGAGGTGTCAGTAAACACACAGAAGAGTAAAAATAACCATAGATGGTGACACAGGAAAGAGATAAGACTATGGTGGAAAATCCTGGAATGATAAAAGGTTCATGGGTGTAAACATGAGTCATCGCTGCAGGTACATATAGAGTATGTTCCAGTCACCCAAACTTATAATGAAGTCATAAATCAATGACAAACAGATCAAACCCAGTTATACTGGCCTAACTGTCATGCTGCTCTGCAAAGTAAATGATTCTGTGATCTAGATTCTGTTCTGTCTCTAAATGAAGTTGTCTAGTGTATTTCCTGACAGTTCACTGTACTCAATTGACATTTACTTTACAAAAGCTAATTAGAAGAACAAAGGCCTCCCCCTGCTTCCCCTGCAGTGCAGCAAGGTCCCTGAAGTAAAACCACCCTTCTGCACATTAAAAAAAAAAGTGCTTCCTTCTTCTATGAGTCTCCCTTCTTACCTTGGTGGAGATTGCACACCCCCACTCACACCACCACTACTTTCTGACATCCTCTACTATCTACGCGGATACATAGATATCGCTGTACAGGTTTTGATTTGTAGCTCAGCTGTGGATTTCAACTTTTTACCATAACACAGCAACACTCGAGGGATGTGCTGTACATAATCAAACCGGGCCATATTTCAAATTATAATTATTGCAACACATTTGTAGTCAAAACAGTCTTGAAATCACTTTGTACACATCTGATGTATATTTCATTTACTGTGATAGAGAGAGGTGAACACGGTGCTTCATCAACAATCTCCAATCTTCCCAAAGGAGCAAACACAAGCAGCCTATGCTGACAGATGACAGCTTTTGTGGTCTCCACATACTTCAATAGTTGGAGTACCCACAATTTTTTGAGGAGGCATGCATCATCTGTGTGCACCTACACCACCTATGTGCATGGGCTCTGTTGCTGCATGGTAACATGCTAACCTAAATCCTAAATCTAATCTTTGCTAGCAGATCTATGACGCTACGCACCTACTTACAACATGGCTTAGCTAATGCTAATGCTAATCAAAAAAAGGAACACACAAACATCTGCAAATGATTGTTACCATTAGTTCACAAGAATAAAGCATTTAGATAAACACAGAGGTAAAGGAACGCAACGGTAACTGAAAGACACCAATATATGATCTTTCTTAAATGCAATGGAAGGAGGGCACCATTGTAGTCTGTAGAGATCTGTGGAGATAAATTACTTAAAACATTTATGCCTCGGGGCGGCCCGTGGTGTAGCGGGTTAAGCGACCGCCCCATGTATGGAGGCTACAGTCCTCGCTGCAGCGGCTCCGGTTTGACTCCCGCATCGGACGCCCATTTACTGCGTGTCACTCCCCCTCTCTCTGCCCCCTGTTTCCTGTCCATCTTCAGCTGCACTATCATTAAAGGCATAAAATGGCCAAAAAAATAATCTTTGAAAACATTTATGCCTCTAAGGCTGTCAACGACCACTTACAGCTATATCTCTTATTCTAACAGATAAGAGGCGGGCCTAGGATTGAACCTTGCGGTACCACAAGAACTATTCTCTCTTCGGACAGTGGTCTAGAGGTGTGGTAGAGCACCATGGACACAATTCAAATCTTGAAATAGATTAAATGATTGTGACTGACTTGAGTAAGAGTGGTCGCTATTATTTATTGCCCAAAAGGCAGAGAAATGTCTTTGGAATAGGTATTTCTTTTCAGAATTGATTTTTGTAATATCTGTATGCTAACATCTTCAGAAAGACGATGTCAACTGGCTGATGTTGAGCAGGTATAATACTTGTTAGGCTAACCATCATTGTTTAGCTTGTTAGCATGTTATTATTTGGGCATTAGCATTGAAGGCTGATGGGAATGACCTTAGTTCAAAGTAATTTTGACCTGCTGCTAGTATCAAATAATAAAGCAAAGATCATCAAAGTCGTTAGGAGACACTCTCTGGGAACCATTAACGTCTGTACCATATTTTAAGCCAATCAATAGACCTTTTGCACAGCAGACATTTTGACATGAAATAGTAGGTAAACACAGGCTTTACTAACGACATTAGCCTTAATTCATGTGATTAGTCACACCATGTTCATCTACTATTTCATGTCAAAATGGCTGCTGCGAAAAGGGTCTATCTAGTAAATGTCAACATATTTTACTGGCTAAGTGAAAACTGCTGATGACCTGCTGTCTGTTGCCTCAACATCTATGTTGAGACAATATCAATACCATGTTATCACAATATCAGCACCATGTAACTCTAAACCAAAACTGTCAACCTCATGGTGGGACTGAATTAAAAGTATAGGGGCTGCCAAAGTCTTTAGGATTTATCCTCTGGAGTCCGTGAATGTCTGAATATAAACAGTCCAGCAGGCTCAGCCTACCACAGGTGAGGTGCTGACATGGGTTGGTGGATGTCTCTTTGATTTGAAAGACAAAGCTGTGTAAGTTTAGGTCAAATGAAGCAAAGTGCAGAGCAGAAGACGACTGTATTTTTGTCTTCATCAGCCGGTGTTCTGCGAGTCAGGTCTCTAGCAGCTCTGAGATCAGTCACCTGCAGCGCCTCGCATCTGATAAGAGCCACTCGAGTTGTCCAGATGGGCTATGTAATTAATCTTTGGTAACATTTATGCTCATTATTTAAATGTTACTTACGAGACAGTGGACAGTTTTATCACAGCATAACGTGTGTTTCTGCTGTCAAACCTGTTTGAAGTGTGCGTGTGTGTGTGTGTGTGTGGATAGTAATTATTTAAACATTGCTCATTGCTAACATAAGTGTGTAATAACTGCAGTACAGGGGGGGGGGGGGGCTTAATTTTTCAGTACAAGTGACAAAGTTTGTAGTTAGTTAATGTTTTGCTGCTGCTGTGCATCTGTGTTTCTCCTTCGCTCTCTATTTATCTGTCTACCCCCACCTCTCTCTATCTGCCCCCCTCTCGCTTTAACTCAAGTGGTCGTGGTGGATGACCGTCTACCAATGAGCTTAGATCTGCCTCCTCTCTGCCTGTTAAACTTCCTTTAACAGGCAGAGGTTTCTGTCTGTTAAAGGAAGTTTTTCCTTGAATTTGAACAGAATTATTGTTCTTCAGTTTGTTTAATTTCTCATTAAAAAAGAAGCTCCATAATTTGTGAAATTCACTTTTCTTACCGAGATATGTGAAGATATTAATCTCAAACTTTTGGATTAAGTATGGAGCTAAAGTCAAGATACGGTTAACCTTGTTTTGCATAAAGCCTGAAAGCAGTGCAAAGCATTAAGCCTTGCTCTAACACTGAAAAATATGATCAACACCTCTAAAAGTCACTAATTAACACATTATGTGTCAGTTTGTTTGATTAAAACAGACAGACGCAAGCAGAGATGTGAAACTACGATTTGTTAGTCTAGAGGGAGTCGTGAGGAGTAACCATTTTTTTTCTTGACACACAGATGTGAGACTGCAGTCATCTTTCTCTCCAAGAGGACATAAATAAACACATTTACATTTACCAAATTGTAAAACAATTTATTTAACCTACATTCAAAAGACATGGGCTATGGAGATAACTGAATCTGATGTTGTTGTTGATCTCATTTTTGTAATTCTTATTGGTGGCCGCTTTATTTCCGAGCACCACAATATTAGAAAAACAACCTGTGTAAGCCCGCGCTGCAGTCCCTCCTGCCATTTAAATCTCATCAGTGTGGCCAAATGAGGATGAGAAAAGGAAGATAGGAGGGCAAGCCCAAAGTCACCTCGTGTTATTAAAGACAGCTTTTGTCCAATTGTGAAACCTTTTAGCAGAGCCTTGATTGACTAGTGGACGAGTCGTTTGTTCCTACAAATGATTTAAACACACTCCAAAGTACAAACTCAATCAAGAATGTAATGGCATGTAAAGTGTTTATGTATGTAAATCCTATTCTAGGCTATATATTTATGGTAATGACACGCTAGAGCAGCCTAGCAACGTTAGGAACTGAAGAGTGTGTAATTACACTAATGCTCCGCTGACTAATAGGCCACAGGGGAGGAGGAGTCCGCTGGCTAGTGTTAGCTCACTTACTGATGCACACATCACACCAGCACTCTGGATATGCTTCTGTTACTGTGTGTGTGTGTGTGTGCGTGTGTGTGTGTGTGCGTGTGTGTGTGTGTGTGTGTGTGTGTGTGTGTGTGTGTGTGTGTGCGTGTGTGTGTGTGTGTGTGTGTGTGTGTGTGTGTGTGTGTGTGTGCGTGCGTGGCTGGACCCCACTTCCACATTACGATGGTTTGGGATTATGTCACATTGATGAGGGTTATGGAATAAACAGTACAGACGTTCTTCGAAAGTCTCACGTAAACCTGAATTTATTTTTAAGCATCAAACTACGCTGCCTGTTCAGTGCTGCTATAGCTATGACTGCAGTTTGTTTTTCTAATCTAGATACATATACGATCTGCAAATGTGTACATAGACTTAGAAATGTGTAGACCAATGTGTAAATAATTCTATGAATGTGAACATAGATCAGTACAGACCCACTACTATCTCTCTTTACTGGCTGAGTTTGGTGCCACTGGATGATATTCTATGGAGAAAATGTTTTCTAGTTGTCCTCAAATGTCCTCTAACCTCAATACGCTTTCAAATCCGAACACAGAAATCAAGATTTTTTTACACGTTTGCAATTACACAACTCTCCACTCACATTTAGGGTTATGGTTTTATCAATAGTTTTGATATCATGACCTCACAGTCGTCTGTCTTCATCTGAATATGGCAACACACACTTCTGATGCATCTCCCGACATGTACACGTGCATATTGTTTCTCTATATAAGGCGCACACGGCACTACAGTCATCTTGTCACAGGCACTGTGGTCTGTTTTTCTGATTGCCAATGAAAAAATGAAAATAGCAAAAGCAGCAATGATTAAGTATTTTAAAACAGACAAGAGTCTATTGTCTGTCAGTGAACCTCACTGCTGACTGGCTGACATGTTCCGTCATTACCATGAACACATGCGCTGTGGTTTATTTTGACTCAGTCCCACATACACCGTCCACTGCCAGAAATACTCACCACAGCACCAAATGTGGATGAATCACAAACAAACAAATGCATGATTTTCTAGTGTCTAAGCAAAATTTTTAATTACCAAGGCCTTTTTGTTTGGGGCTGACAGCCACAGACAGGGTAGAGAATCAGAAAGTACTTACAGATGGAGGAAGATTCTTGGTTTTGGTATTTTATGTGTGATGTTTTGGCAATTAATAGAAAAGGAAATAAGCAAGTTTAAAGTGAAATTTAAACTTCAATTGAATTTAAACTGAAGGCACTGTGGCCACAAATGGGCATTTTAAGGACAAATAGTTTTGTTAAAGTTTAGATGTTAGCATTATTTCAGGTCACATGTGTCTACCTGATGAATTAAGTCCAACATTTACCTTCCTTTAGGTCTGTTTAGTCTTCACCAATCCTGAGAATAATACTTGTCTCTTTAGCTGTTAACCAGATGCCCCAACAGAGGCGTGACTCACCTGGCAGCAGGCGAACTCTCCAATATATGCGCAGGCACTGCTCCTCCTTCCGGAAGCCGCGCTGGCATTTGCAGGACAACAGTGACGGGTGCTTGGCCAGCAGAGCGTCCTGTCTCTCCAGGCACTCGGCAGCCGCCTGCTCCCCGAGCGGGGACACCGCTGCGTCGGCCGCACACAGCTCCAAGCCCCGGTACAACGCCTCACATCGGAGATCGGTGGAGCACACCCGATGAGCTTCAACACAGTCGGTCGGGGAGGGAGGGAAAGGGAAGATGGGTGCTGAAGCTGGCAACACACCTAAGAGAGAGAAAGGAAGTGGAGGGAGATGTGTTTAAGATTGACAAGGAAAGACAGAGGTGTAAAGGTCAGAGTTCAGTATAGCTTCATGCTATAGGAATCCAACACTTCATATCAACGCAGACCAGAAAGTGCACTTGGTGATGTAGTTCCCAGGGCTAGGGAGTAGCTGGTGAGGTAAATGCTAACTTGCTAACTCAGCTATAGGCTTGTGCCAGCAATCTCCTGAAGATGCTCTGTTTTCTCTCCACTGTTTTGCCATTTTGTTCACCACTGTGAACCATTTGGATTCAGCTTTTTAACTTTCCTCTCCTAGTATCCCCAAGTATGAAGTAATAAAAATCAACTGATGAAAAAAAGGGGTAAAGATGGATGTGAATTGAAAAATTCAGTGATTATTTGGCTAGTTTAAACCAAAAAACAGAAAATAAAGTCATGTTTCATCATTTTCTTTTTCTGATTCAGTATTCACAACACAAACTTGCCATTTATCGCTTATGGAAAGAGAGCTCGAGGGTGGAAGTAACAAATAATTATTTGAAACAGATAATTGATTTGATGAAACTGAGTGACATTTTGTTTGAAACAGTGTTGCTCTGATAATCAGCTGGGCTGTGTCTATCATTCATCATTCACAAACACCAAACTGACATTTATTCACAGCAGCTGGCCAAAATATCAATCACAGACCGGAGCCCACCCAGCGAGCCAGGCTTTAGTCCTACAGAAGGAGGTGTTGTTCCACTATCCTTACATCTAAACGCAGATGGTGTCATTATTCGATGGCTGTTACACATTTACTTCATAGTAAGTTCCAGCAACAATATAGTTTATTTCCTCTTTAATGAGGGAAAAAAATGTAGCTTTCAGAGCTAACGAGCTGCTAACAGAAGTAAGCAGAATTCATTTTCTTGTTAGCTTAGCTTGATTACTAACCAGGACAATATGTTCACATTTTTTTACCACTAACTTTTGTCTCATAACCATGCAAAATGAAAGTGAGCAGTACAAAGCAGCTAATAAACTATATTAGTGTCCTCCATATTGGATTTGTTTTCTGTCTGTCTGTCCCTCAAAGGTCAACACTTGTCAAATCCACGAACTGCATCAACGTCATTGGTAATGATTGAATTAGTTGATGTGTGCACCGTGGCAAAAAAGGAAATAACAAAAACTAAACTAAACTAAACTAAACTAAAACTGGAATTTCTTATGAGATCTGAGACTGGAATAACACAAAACGATTAGAAACAACATTAATACCCCTCGCCTCACCCTCCCCTTCAAAGCATGTAGAAGAACCTGAAACTGTGAAACTCGTGAAAACTCTTAACTGTGTGTATGTAGTAATGTAACTATCAGTAAACTACTGAAACAGCATTTCAAATTGTCTAAAATAATATTCTGTAAGGAGCACTTTTTAATTCATATTTCATATTTCAAAGCAGTTGTTGCAGCCGAATGTTTTAAACAGGGGTGGTTGTTGTAACATATCCTTAACATTAGATTATGTTTCATATACTGTAGCTTTTGAGAGCCTAATATTTATAATAATGCTAATAGAAATGCGCTACCATAAACAAAGGTTTAGGATGTAAATGTGTGTGAGACAGCACTTAGAATGACATTGTCTATCAGTCTGGTTTATCTGTGCGGTTCGCAGTGTTAGGAGATTTTCTCATGCTTCTTCAAAGTAAAACCATAGAAGAAGATATCGTCTGACTCAATCACACCTCGGTTCACTTGTGTTGCACGTTAATAGAATATTTCTGCAACTCCTGAGATGATAAATGCACACTGAAATGACTTTAAAACCAATCTCTGACACACCCAAAGGTGACAAAGAAAACAAGGTCACCTCAGTACGTACAAAACAACACTGAACAGTTGGAGAAGTTCTTACTTTAGTTTGACTGGAGGATTTATGATTTCTGGTTGCTATTTTGCACTTGGTGAGGGAGGGATTTATCCCAACAACTCCAGCATTGTTTGTGTGACTACGCAGTAAATGGGTTTCATAGTGTAATAGCCTCGCTGAGTACCTTAACAGTAGGCTAACACATGCTGCACATTGTGGCAGTGAGCTATTCGGTGATTAGATTGGATTAGAAATCATTTTTATGTTTTCTGCTGTGGGAAATGTTCTGATTGTTGTTTTAAGTGGTTTTGTAATTGTTCATCTCCATTAGAAGCGGTTACAGTAACCCGAGGAACAGTTCTGTTCATGTCGCCTCTGTCACTCACTCACTGTTGTCAGCACATGTAAAGGAGGACTCCAGGTGGTGCAGCTGCCCTTTCAGCCATCTATGTTGAAAGACATTTATTTTATTTCTCTAGTTTCATACTTTTGTTTCAATGCCAGACAACTGAACTGGATTTGGGCTTCATCTTAAAGCATCTCTCCATGAATGAGGCTGGCCTTTCTGGGAGATTAATTGTCGTTTACAGCATTGATTTTGCTCATTTACCAATTGCAGCATAATGCCAACAATGGACAGGCTCAGAAAACAGAAAGAAAGGGAGTTAGAGCAGTCAGACTGTGGCAGCAGCTCTCTTTAATCTAACAGCAAGACTTCTGCATGTAAGACTTTACTGCTCCATAATGTCACGTCAAAGCAGCGGTTGGTCCTTTCCGACGTCAATCAAAAGATCTCGTGCAGTCAACACAAAGAGATTTTCAGAAGAAAAATTATACATTGACTTTTAATTCTGATCCACTTCATGTGTGTTACTCCAAATGAACTGAGAAGTGTAAATCATTCAGTGGACAGATTTTCTTATCCTGTCACCCGGCAACATCAGTGCAACAGTACATAGATGAAGCCAAATTCTAGTAACTGTCAGTTGTCACATACATTTTCCTCTGCAGAAATTTTGCAGATTATTTTTTTCTTATTTTTTTCTGAGGTCTGTCTAAGCACGTATCGTCACTTGGTTTTGTCCATATCCATAAAATTCATCAGCACCTCTCTTGTAAAGTCATTTTCTAGCTGTAATCTCTGCTGTCAAAAAGAAATTCTGTCTCTGTCTCGCTGTTATTGCAGGCGTGTCTGAACGAACCTCGAGCCGCTCAGCCTGCAAACATGTAGAACATGCTGTTTGTTAAATAAACAGTAATATCACAGTAGAACCATCATTGAGCCACACAACATAGTGCTGAGAAAGACTCTGTTCCATGGCTGGATTTGAAGTTGTTTGCATTATTAGATGTTAATGGCACTCACTGGAATACACATGTTTCTTCCTGATGCCTCTTTTCCAGAATGTAAAAATGGGTTGTAGGCTACTGTAATATAATCTTCAGAATAGGTCCCTAAAATAAATCAGGCTTAGAGGGAAGTATTGAAACAGATTGCATTGATTTAAAATCAGTCTAGATACAAATTCATGCTGTGATAGAGCTCCATGCTACCTCAGAATCCTGTATTTGCTCTGTTTGGCTTTCACACCACAGACTTTGACTGTAAGCAGAACTACCCTGTCCACTAACACTGGTTCTTTGGTCCACATCAATTCAATTTAAAGCTTTCACACCAGAACCAAACAGGCACAGCAAACCGCACCAGACTTTGTTTATACTGCTCCATGGTGTGAAAGCCCACTAACAGGTCAGAGAACACTGTGGACCAAATATCTTGCCAACAGAAGCACGTTACTTCAACTCCAGTCTGACTTTCATTGAGGAGCGTTTAATTTTCACTCTCATTACATCCATCTTCTCTGTTTCCTTTTCTTTTGTATCAGACTGGATGCTCTTCAGCCAAGACGCTGCCACTCGTTCTAAGCTAGTTTTCATTCGTTATGTGCAGACAGGTTGTGTGGAACCCAAAGTTTTCTCCAAGAGGAACTGTTATTTTCTGAAGTGCGGCTGCTTCGATTTGCAATAGCAAAAAGGAGAGGCTCCCCTGGTAAAATCCAATAGCTGATACGCACAAGGGGGAAGTGCAGAGAAGTTGTCTGAGGACAGCAGAAATGTCATACGGGGAGGAGAAATAGGGGAACGGAAAGATAGATGGAAAAAGGGAGAGGTGGGCACGAAGGAGAGAGCGAGAGAGATAGAGGCAGAGACAGAGAGCGAGCGTTCCAATGTGAACCTTGATGGGTTGGACACGCGCACAGTATGAGGCACAATCAGCATGCACCACCGAAAATGATGTTCTTAGAATCACACAAAGATGTGCACATATGCACACACACACCCATACACACACAATCACAAAAAGACAACACATAGACACACGGTATGGCTGCCCTGAGAAGGACCCTTTTATGTGTGTGTCCTGCTGGGAGGGAGACTGGGAGGCACAGAACCCATCATTACTACCAGAACACAATACTGCACAACCACAGGGGAGGGGGCGGAGGGGGCAAAGCAATCTGTCTAAGACACACACACACACACATACGCATAGACTTCCACACACATCTCGGTGTCAGAATAAAGTGGCTGAGAGAGCATAAACAGCTTAACATTCAGTGCCGGATCAGTAGACAGTATGTAAATTGAATACTGAGTGTGCTGATGAAAGACTAACCACATACATAAAACATTGTTGGTTGAACAAACAGCCTTTGTGGAGCGCCGCATCCCGACACTCCGCCACAACTCACTTTGTCCACACATCAGACTAACCACTCAGCCCACGACCGGCTTGATCCTGACCAGAGGCTCGCGCCAGCATCACATCATCAAACTCTTGCAAACAAATTCACGAACATCTCTGGCGCACAGGAAACACTTTCCCCTTGAAAGCCAGCGTCCTCCGATGTTAGCCGCTTCCTATGGGTCACACACACACAATGTCTGCCAGTAACACACACACAACAGTGCAGGGAGATTTTGTCTGGCGTATTTTCCTTCACTTGTGGCTGAACCGAGCTCAAAGCAGCATGTGGTCTTATTTTTATGTGCAGGGTCATTTAGATAGTATGATGCCAACTCAAAATACAACAATTTCACTGTGTTTGACTTCACAACAAATCCAGTCCAATGCATTCACTTCAGAGGTTTGAATGAGAAAAAAAAAAGAACCTCCAACCGAGTCCAGGACACGTGGTGGAAAAAATGTTGGCATAGAAATCAGCTACAATAAGACTTCCAACACATGCATGTGACATTCAGAGAAACAGCGTGGAATTATAATTCTGTTGAAGATGTTGCATTAATCATCATACCAGATAACTGTAGTCTGTAGGATTTAGTTGCATCTAGCTGTGTAGTTATTGTCTGCAACCCCTCCTGAAAAACATGACAATCCCAATCTAGAGTCAGACACAGATATCTGAACCATGAGCCTTACTGCTGTGAAGCAACAGTGCTAACCACTGCACCATGCCACGCAACATTATTTGGAATCTCTGGCATATTCCATAAATAGAGCCCCTTAAATCTGACATGTCCTTTAAAGGAATAGTTCAATAATATTCTCAAAAGTAAATAATATTCAGCTAGCCTAGCAAGGACAACGAAATCCCCCTATCAAGACCTCTAAAACTCAGTAATTAACATGTTATATCTCATCGGTCAAAGTCCTGAAACAATGAAATGAAAATGAATATGAATTTTAGATCAAACAGAAAAAAGACAGAAAAAATCTAACAGAGTCCAAAAAAAGAGCAGCAAAGTCAGCAGTATGTCATTCATTCATGGCGTTTTTCCTCAATAGATCATGTCATGCTTTGCTATTTATTTTTCTATATTTTGACAGTAATCAAAACAGCTTTATTTCTCGCCACACAGACAAGTGAATCCAGCATAAGCAGGCCACTCTGGCTCGGTGTCAGTGCTCCAGACAGCCTAATGCCACATCAAAAACACTGCGCTGTCTGCTGGTCTTCACTGAGCCTCCTGTTGGAATATACAGAAGAAAGTAATGTGAGAGGACACCGTCGCTCCACGTCCTCTGCAGAAAACCTGAGCACTGCTTACTACCAAAGCTGTTGCCCAAATATATATTTTTTAAAAATGATTCATGACGATGTACTAATTGGATGTGATACTTGTTCTCACTACATTTTCAGCATGTGGCAGATGTTCTCATCCAGAGCAAGTTCCAATATGGGCAAACACTGGATACAGCATACAACTGTCAGTGTCAGGGGATCAGCTGCAGCTCATCTATCATTTGTCTTCACATCCTTTTATCTGGTACCATTACCCAAACACTTCACTGAGAATAAGCCTGTATTAAATAAATAAAAACATAAATAAATATGCTTTCTTATAATATATAAAAATGAGTCAGTACAGTTCAATGAATAAATAAACATATTTTTATGTAAAAACACTTCTTTCCCGGCTCTGCCAGATTGCAGCTGTCGTTAGCTATTAAGCTCTGTTAGCTGTGCTGCTAAGCCCTATTCCGGCTGGCTCCTGTTCTGGCGCCACTCGCCCTGTTTGCAGCAGTTAGCGGCTACTTCACCAACATGAAAAACTATCTGCAAGTTGGGAAACTTCATAAAGAGATGAGGATGCCAGCAGTGTCCGGAGGAGCGAAACCACCTTGGTTGCTGCAAACTAACTGCAAACTAAACTCCATCACTCTCGGGGGATGTGTGATAATCCTCCTCATTTAAATAAAACTACTCATTTAAAGTACTCCTGTTTAAAAATGGCCTTTTTATATATATCAAGCTATTTATGAACTATTTTGACTCATTCACAGTCACTAACATTTTCATGTATTTATTGCTTTATTTATATATTTCATAGCCACAGTTTAATTCACTCTGGTTTATGTATTTATGTATTTATTACTGACTAAAATGGCATGCCATAGATTTCAGGTGAAGAACGTGGAAGATGAGATACTGCACCGCACTTTTCTGTTGAGATCTTCATCATGGTGACGTTTGATTCACAGAGGCTCATCACAAACGATGTTTGTTAAAGGCAGAGTGAGCCACACGACATCACTCTCACAGTCAGTAATTTGCCTCATTATAAATGTGATTTTGAAGTTAACATTTTATACTGTGTCTCTGTGCTGGTGAAAGAGTAAAAGCACATAATTCTGCAGTGTCACAGTGCACAGTGCCAACCCTGTTCTGTGACAGGCCCCCCACTCAAATGAATAAGGTAACCACAGTGTGTTGTAGCTCTGTTCTTGTGGCGGTAGCCCCCTTTAGGAGTTTCTCAAGAGGTGTTCCCACAGGAAGTCCAAGCTGCAGTGAACGTTGCCAAGCCAGAAGGGCCACAAAGAGGGCCAAGCATGGAAGTGAAATTGTTTAGTTAACCCTGACTTTGGCAGGAGGCCTTTTTCCTCCCAGACACCAAAATGTTAAGTTAGAGAAAGAAATCTCTTCACTAATTTATCTTCACTGGAGAAGAACAAGGAGTACATGTTGATAAAGAAATGTATGTGCCACCATTTTAGTAGAATTTCCCAAAAACCTGTTTGTCATCAATAGACAGCAGAAGGGAAGATTAAACTTTTGTTGCCACACTGTGTCTGCAGGCGGCAAGCGGCACTCTCCATCAGTGCTGCTGGAGTTTATCATTGTTTTCCCATTGAAAACAATGAACATCCAGTGTGCCATCTGCTGCACACCAGCACTGTGTGGATACACAGAAGAGTCTGGAGAGCAGCTACGAGGAAGACGATAATTCAGACTGAGCATGTTTGTTTAACATTCACTCAATCCAGCGAAGCACGGGTCACGTTTCCCGCCAAGCGTTCAGCCATGTTTTCAACGGAATGCAACGCTTCATTTTCTGAGTCACACCCAGGAGAAATACATGTTGGAGCACACTCTCCCATTTAAACAAATTGACTTGCCGTAGGGACGGGGTCAGCGAGTACACAGAATACAGATTTAAGAGGCAGGTCGCTTTGGAACAAGTGTTCTACTCATTCCTTATTCATCATCTAACAAATTACATCACACACTCATTTTCATTTTCACCATTTAATTTCTCTACAAACAAAAAATTCACGTTCACAGAGGTTACGGTATGTGCCAAATTGATTCTTGGCTGGGTGCCTGACAACCTCACAGCGAGAAAACTGCAAGAAGTCACCGCTCATTGCCAAGAAATCGTCTGACTCATAACCCCGCCGTCCAACCGCAAATTGTCTTTTTTAAACTTCAACAAGTAAGATACATGACAGGTTTAATCCACATCAACAGCAAGGTGCGAGCAGCATGTTAAGTGCTACTGAAGCACCAACTCCGTTCAATCCACGCTGACTCTGACCTCCATGCGGCCGTCTCTGACCAGCTGTTTGTAAGCAGCTGGTTTGAGGTGCTGGAGGGCAGCGGCCGATCAGTTGAAATTTACTGAAGAGAAAAACAACCAGGACTCCAAAAAAGAAGAGAAGTTGTCCGTATCTGTCTTTCTCTTTGCATGGTAGAGTCTTAACTTGTAGATGGAGTTTGACGTGTCCCTGAGTCCATACTTTATACAAGCATGTTAGTTTCTTAATGCAGAGCTGCCTTGCGGTCTTATGTGCAGAGATTTCTCCAGATTTTTCAGAATCTTTTAATGATATCATGGATTGCAGATAGTGAGATCAGTATGTAGTTTTCTATAAGAGGAGAACCTCACCTCATCCTGCTTGTGAACAACGTTTGAGGACGTCCCTTTCATATCCAATCATGATACTATCACCTGTTACCAAAGAACCTGCTTACCTGTGCAAGGTTCCATACAGGTGTGGCTAACTGCCTAGCAGAGCCAAGCTAACTGTTTCCAGTCATTTTGCTAAGCTAAGCTAACTGGCTGCTGGCTGTCGTGTAATTCTGGACTGACAGATGTGAGATTCCAACACTTGGCGAGAAAGGGAAAAAAAAAAATAGTGTATTTCTCAAAATGTCTAATCATTTCTTTCACATCACTCTTTTGCTGCTGCTGTCAAAGAAGTTTTAGATATTTGTAAGTCATTGATGGATAAAACATGAGTTCAAAATGTTTCAGCTTTCTGAGATCAGTCAGTCTGTGTAGCTATCGCTTCAACATCAGTTTTCAGTTTCAGCTTTCGCCCACCCTGCTCATCTACTGTATATTTATTAGAAGCAATATCACCATCTTTTGTGATTTAAATTGAACGTACACTTAGCCACGCGTTTGTCAGTTGTGTCTAAACACAGAGTGGGAGACAAGCAGACACACAGAGGCGGGAGGGAAGCATGCAGATCATCACGAGATATTCTTTTGTACACTGTCGCAGAAGAAGTGATCCCCTGCTTATCCATGAACACGTCATTCATGAGGTTATTATAAAGATCAGCTGTACATGTGATCAGAAAATAGCAATTCTTGCTCAGTCTCATGAACGTAGCTGATAACAATATGCCATCTTCTAGCACCACCTTCTTGGGGCAGTGTAATTCTGCAAATATGGATAGACTATGATCATAATTCTCTCAACAATCTCTGATATACTGTACAGTGTGGGAAGGTCAGATAAACGTATAAACAAATCACTCACTGCCCTGTGGCAATGAAGTGTGATACAGAGGTCAACACAGCAATCACCTGAGGGTGCTTCACCTGTCACAGGTAGCAGCTCCAACACCAGCTCAACACCTATTTATGATGCTCTCCAACATCAATAAATCATTACCACATCAATTCAGAGGTGCTGATATAATAACCATAAACAAACAGCGCCGGCTCCTCCTGGCCTTCACAGCGTGGTTTACATCGTGTGCCACAGGGCTGTGTTTAATCTGAAAGCTGCTGTATTAGTTTACAGCACGATGTGATTCCACTTCTGTGACTACAACTGCACCAGTCTCACTGACTTTACCTGGTCAGAATAAACTGGCTGTTATTCTCAGCCCTCCAAATATCTTCCTCTTTTATTTGGCACAGAAAGACTGAGAGCGAGCTGTGGAGAAGCAGGGGAAAGAAGTGTTTCTCTGGGTGAAAGTATTCCCACCACTGTGATGAGAAGTGGAAGTGATGCGTTTCACATTTCGAGTTTGTTTGGAACAAAGGGAGGAATAACTGGTTGGTTAGAATGAGATGTGATGGCAACCACAGCCGAATGAACAGACAAAGAAAAGACAGCCGTCTCTACAAGCCCGAACTTAAACTGAACATCCAAGAAAACAACTCAGGGGAGAAAGAAGTCTCAGACCACAGTGTTTGCAACAATGAGTTAGCATCAAAGAGACAAAATAACGACATAATCCCTTAAATGCCATGTCAGCTTCAGACAAAAGAAGACAACATTTTGGAGACTGAGGTAATCAGTAAATGAACAGGAAGCTAGTTCAATTATTCATTAGCACTTTGCCACAGTAAATCGCTAATGGATAATTAGCACCATTAGCATCTAAACGAACAAAGTCAAATGTGACTGGACCTGCTGTCTGTTTTGTAAAATCATTTCCATGAAGCTCTTTAAAGCAACATTACGTAGAAATCCTCTGCCATGCTCTACCCGCTCACCCAGCTCCAGTTCTGACTCAACACCAGTGCTGCTGCCCATCGACATTCACCAGAGCGCTGGGCCTGAAAACTGGTGCTTCAAAATGCATGTGGTACAAACACTAACACTCCCCCTTCTTTAGCATGTACTTCTCGTGGTGTAAACCACACTTACATATGAGTGTGATATCCAACAACTTGAAATAATATTGCACAAACTGTACAGGTCTTTTCATTTTAAAACATAATATATTTCAATATTGGTTTTTTTAAAACTTTTTTTTGATGCACCAATAACAAGACAAATTCCTTCTATGTGAAAAGCTAATTCTGATTCTTTATGTGCTTTAGAAAGGTAATTTGAAGAAAATGGTCAGTGGTCGTTCAAAATTTAAAATGTGAACGTCAAGAGGAAAAAACTGAATTTCAAACCCTGAGCACGACAAGTCATATAGCTTCTAATTAGTTCATTGGGATGTGTTCACACTGTCAGTCTGATCTTTTTTATGGCCTGTCAATAAACAAGACATTTGCTGTTCAACAACTCATTCCCTACTCAACATCCACCAACATTCTGCCTTCATCCTGTGATTTCAATCTTCTCACACAGTTTTGAAAGCAGACGGAGTCCTTCATAGAGCTTTGTATCCCTGTTGGCTTAAGTCTGGAAGCACCTTGGAACTCAAGATCCACTTACTGGCTTTTCAACTATATTTGAATACACTGTGTTTCCTCAGTGGATGAAAGGAATGTACTTCATGTTATCTCAGTGGTTGTGCTTTCAATGTGCTGGTCCAGAATATCCCATTGTTCAGATATTGATTCATTGGCTTGGATTTAGATTTAAATTTGGGGATCTGGACATTCTCCTCATTTGTTTTTTGTTTTGTTTGCTAAATGTTGGACAGTGAATGAACGTGTTAGGATTCTGGTGGATCGATGATACTGGCCTCTTACATTGTTCATTTCCTGTCCTCCTCTTCAGATTTGAGAGGATATTTAAAGAAAAGATGCTCTGTGCTTTGTCTCATAATGTCAGTGGCGCTTCACATTGCCTCTTTTAATAATCTTCATGGTCTCAGAATGGAAACTTTTAACTGAAGAAATGAACAGTTACCAGTGTGTCCATCATTGATTAAAAGCTCTGGTTTTACTGTCGGCTTTGCTGTTTTTAGAGCACGCCATGTGCAATTATTTTCTCTGACTCACTTATTTCTCACACTGTCACTTTCCTCTGGTCGCTCCTGTGGGTATATCTTGGAAAGCACAGATTTGATTGGCTGAACAGTATCACATGAGATCATTTATCACATGAGATCATTTACAGTGTATGCAATTGGTCTTTGAGCGTCCTGGTCCTTAACCCATTCGGATAAACTAATGAAAGATGAGTAAAGCTGCACTCATCAAAGGTCAACCTCTTAAAGGTCTCTGCAGGAGACAATGTTTGTCTCAGATTGCGTCACTCACACAAAGGTGACCCTGTCAAAAAGATGTCCATATATATATATATATATATATATATATATATATAAAACAACCTTGTTTAAGTGTAATGCATGTGTTTGACACAAACATTGTGGATTTAACACACTCTAGGTCATCCAACCTTATTGCCAAACCAAAGCCAAGCAGCAGCTTTCATGATATCAAGACAGACAGGACCAGAGTGAAGACAGACTGTGATTAGAGGACATATAAGGGTCGCTACATGGACTTTGGCTCCATGTTCTGTGCTTCTTTAGTAAAAGCTTAAGTTGAGAGCCAGTAATTGGAGTCTGACTGACCTTTTAACAGAGCAAAAACTTCATCATATTGGTAAAATTAGTTCTGCAGCACCAGGGTAGGTCAACCAATCTAATAAAAAAAAAAATGTGAGCATGCGGAGCAGTTTGCAGGAAATCAACGATATGAGCTGAGCTTCGGTTCCCCTCTCTGCCACTTTATGCCAGCAACCCAGCACTCTTCGCTCTCCTACATTAACCAGAATAATTCGCACGGAAGTCAGCGTGTCACCTGCAAATTTCTAATCACATTTCACAGACACTCAGAGACTCTGAATCACTAAGCCTCTACATTCTCATTTCTCTCCCTTCCTTGTTTATGAAAACCCAAGGTAATAGAGGAGCCATAATTAGTGTAATTGTGATCAAAGAGCAAAATAATGGATAATGTCTGAATGGTTGCAAAGGTCTCAGACAGTGATGAATGCCTCCCTTTTTTCTTTTTTTTTTTTTTACATTTCGCAAAGGAAATCCTGTCTTGTCATTGTTTCTAAGAAGAGGTACTACCTCCAGCCCTTGTGTTTTGGCAATGTGGGACTGTTTCCACAATAAAAGGTCTGAAAGTCAGTTTAGGTGTACAGGGTGTTGGGGGTCGTGTCTCCAGGCTCTCGGACCGACAGTGATGCTCTGTTTGCTTATACAAAGTACAGACTGTATAAAACATGACGTAGTCTCTGTGATGAAGAGCGCAGAGTGAAGAGTGAAGCTCATTGTAGTGATCATCTTGGCAGTCCTCCCTCTGCCGCCTCCTGGCTAATCTAAAAATGGTCAAAGAGGTGGGTGGAGCTGAGGAAGCCTGGTTGCTCAAACAAGTCAGCTGTAACAGCACCCACCTGTCAGTCAAACCATCCAGACTCTTAATTCTGCATAACCTTAAGTCTTCATATAATCCTTCATATAATCTGTACAGTTGTCATGAACTGGGAAATTAGTTACAGAGACCAAAACTGTTTTTTGTGTGAAGTTTGACATTTGAACATGGAGACTTATGGAGACTGACTCGTTCTGTAGCCAGCCTCAAGTGGACATTTGAGGAACTGCAGTTTTTGCCACTTCCGTGTTGGCTTCACTTCACAGCCACAGAGGCTGCGGTCTGATATAAACCTGTACAGTAGAGACACTACAGGATGACTTGAATCTTGAAAAACGTGCTGGCCATGCCAGTGTGCTTCCAAACATGTTTAGGACTAGAACTAAACTAAATGCCTGGCAGAGGTGTCTCCCTGAGTCTCTTAGACTGAGACTAACTTGGGATTTCAGGTCCAGCCACAGAAATGAATCCAGTCTCTGACACATCTGTCATCATGATAGCAGATGGGCCTGAGGTCAGGCCGTGGCTGACCTGGGATCAGCCCAGGCTCTGACCACAGAGAGTAGCAGTACCTTCAGGGACCACTGCCTCGAGTCAGAGGCTGAGTTTGAGTAAGGACACATCAACATACACACACACACACACACACACAGCACTCAAGCGACTGTTCACACACTTGACACACACACACAGCTACGGAAGCAGAAGCCAACACACCATCTGCCGCCCCTGTGTTTGAGTTCCAAATCCCAGTTATCAACAAAACACACAGAAGACCTCCAAACTACCCCCTTGGATACACTATTCCCTTTGAGAAGAACGCTATCACACACATACACACATACACTCACATATGCACACACCTCCGAACCCCGATCAGATGGAAGCAGGTGGATGGAGGCCAGGTAAGTTTCTCATTTTTCATTAAATGTGACAGAAGAAGGAAGATGGATTTCCTCACTTCTTTCACCAAGTTCATTCAACACACACACTTCTAATCCTCTTCATCTGTCCCTCCCTCTCTCTCTCTCTCTCTCTCTCTCTCTCTCCTCTGACCCAGGATGATCGCCTCTCCTATTCCGAGCAGCTTTTTACACTTATCATCAAAGTAGGTTTATGATGCTCATTTCTCTGGCCTCATTGCTCTTCATAGACGTCATCGTCTGTCACCGGAGATCAATACAGATAAGACATTCTCTCTCTCTCTGTCTCTCTCTCTATGTGTGTGTGTGTGTGTGTAAGGGAAGGACTCCTGTTGTTCAAAGCACACACCCCTGCAGTGCTGTGGAATCATCTGTAAAAGGTGTGTTAGCACAGTGACATAGCCTATAACCTATACTCTGAAACACCTGACACATATGTGTGTGTGTGTGTGTGTGTGTGTGTGCGTGCGTGCGTGCGTGTGCGTGCGTGCGTGTGTGTGTGTGCGTGTGCGTGTGTGTTTTATGAGCTATAAGTGGAGGTGGTGTGTTTAGGTGAGGTAACATCTACCATAAGACTAGATATATTACTGCTGTATGTGCCAGTTTATCAGCGTGCCATTTCTTCTAGTTACACAGAACAGTTCATTGAAAACTGTTTCACTTCCAGAAGAGGTGTCAGGACAGTGAAAACATGTTTACCATCATGGAAAGCCTTCAGTATCGTTCTTTGCTTTTCTTCACAAGTTAGTGAACTTGAATACCGTTGTCCAATAGCTATCTTCACAGTGTCTTCAAGCTGTTACAGCTTTATTTATTCAACCTCCTCTGTCGGCTGGCACACTGGTTTACAGACTGGAGACAAATAATCTGAATCTGACTATTAACAAGCTCGCTAGCTCAGAGAGATTTATGGTCCCCCTTTGACAACATTTTATTGAACAAAACTTTACATTTTTAACAGAAAGTTCCCATAAAAGTTGCTGTTTGTTTACATTATGGGTCATGTAGGATCTGTGATATCTCGGCTGCTTTGATTTGAAACATTCTTTTTTTTTTTATGTCCCCAATATTTGAATGTGTGCAATACCAAATCACTAGATCATCCTAGATGATTTTCTCAGCTGATCTGCGTCATCTGAACTATGTAGGTGTAGTCTGACTGCAGATGACTCAAATGTTGCTGGATTCTGATTGGTGTATGAGAACACAGAGCCTCACATGCTTCAAACCAGGAGGGAAAACACAAACATTTATTCATTTTCCATAAACACTGAAACTTCCTTATCACGGGGTCACGGGGGGCTGGAGCCAATCCCAGCTGACATTGCACAAGAGGATAGTTACACCCTGGACATGTCACAAGACAGACAGACAAACACCACAGAGAAATTTATCTCACTTTATATAACGAAGCCTTTTCTATCCATCGCTCCGAGTCAGAAGCTGAAGTTTTCAAGACAGAGAACCAAAAGGGTCAAACTGTACATTGAGGGGTTATGATCTAAAAGAGAAGGTAAGTATTCCCTGTGGGCAGCTTCACTGCCTAAGTATCGGTATCAGTATAGGTCTTCAAAAACCCACTAGTGGCGTCTCGGCAAAATGAGCCCTGTCACGCACCCTCCCTCCCCTAAAAATACACACAAACACGCACACCTGCCTGCACACCGATAAGACGTCAACCACCGCCGCTCCAAATGTGTTTGCACACCAGCGTCGGTTGACTGCACTTCCTCATTGAACGACTTGAACAATTTATTCTGACGCGCCGCTGAATCCAAGGGGGAATTTAGATTGAGATTGAAAAAAAAAAGGAAAATCAGACACGACCTGAAAGCCTTGAGGGAGGGAGAGAGAGAGCGAGAAACAGGAGGGCGGGTAAACCTGAGGCCAAGAGACAGGGAGATATATGAGGCTGTCACTCAACATTACAGTGTCACTACAAGCTGGACAATCATTAACACGGCTAATGAACACAGCGGGGCTGTGCTGCAGTACAGACCACGCTCCCATAAAGCCACTATGGGGGAATTTCATTAGTCCTGCTACAGCACTGATATAATCCACTGATTCCAAACAAGGGGACTTGTACGCCGGGGGATACTTATGTTCTTACCGGGGAGGGGGGGTACCTGGCACAGCTGCGGAGACACTCCACCAATCTCAAATACTGAAAAAGTAGAAATGATGATTTGATAGAACGTATCCACACGTGTGTGTTTAGGAGGAAAAACAGACAAATCTGTTTTTCCAAATGGTGCCAGGCTGATTTAATGTCACAATAACACACTGACTGCATAAGACACACCTCAGCCTTCCACAGACCTGTCACATCTGCTACGGAGAGTGCATAAATGTGGATAAATGGTTCAAACCACCAGTTCCTGTCGTCCCAAGTGGTGAAAAAAAAAATGAAATTACTGAGAGAAAAAAACAGATCAACAATTCAGGAAGTCGATAAAATCAATCAACCACAACACACAGTGGTGATTTACTGTCGAACATCGATGATGAAGGGACGCTTGAGCCATCTGTTGGACAAAAAAGGTTGAAACCGCTAATATGATCTGTGTACAGTTCAGTTCAATAGATTCAGCTAATGCACTGTAAGAAAATAAAACTTAAAAATATTAGTCAGTATCCTCTACAGTACAGATTCCACATTATGTATGAATAAAAAAAAAAAAAACACTGAGTGGTAATGAAAGTCCACTTCAGAGAGTCTAACCGAAACTAAAAGTCATTCGTCATCCTCCACCTTTTAAGGAACATCAGATTCCTCTCCGGAGTGCTCCGTCAGCGTGTTTGCCGGACTTAAACAAACAAAACATCCAACAACAGCCAGATCGGGGCGTGTCCTCTCACATTCTCCATCGCTCAGAATCTCAATCTGACCGAATGATCCGGAGAGAGAGAGCAAACTTTAAATCTCCCCGTGTCACGTCCATATTTATCTTTGACGTGGAGGATGCATGGACAAATCCACTGCTGTTATCTAATCTGAAAAACCTTTTCAAAGGGTTGCATCACCTCTTTATTGTGCGTGACGAGAAAGGCCCTCTGACCTCAATCCTTCCGATGTTTCCACGTTTACTGACCTGAACGATTTTTAATAACAAGTATTTATCAGTTTGTATCTGCACGATCGCCCCTGATGTGAATATGTATGTATTATATAAAATGCAATGAACAGTTATACTACAGTGGTACTAAATCTTCTTTACCTGTCCATGACCCTCAGCACACACACACGCGTTTTAGGCTCGACTGTGCTCCCTTTAGAGAAGTTCTGTAAGAGTGTGTTTCTGTAAAGTCTTTTTCGTTTCAGTTTCCTTTTCATTTACAGGCTTTCAGTGCCTCCTGAACACATTAACCATATTAACACACACAGAAGAAGGGATGCACTTAACAGGGTTACCATCAGACCAGCCAACAGACAGTTCATCAGTAACAAGGCGATCATCAAAAAGCTGCATTAATGACAGACTCAGAGCCGCAAATATAAGAAAAGGTCCAATCCACAAATATAAGAAAGGTTCTGAACTATTTGAGAAAAGTGTGTGTGTGTGTGTGTGTGTGCATGTGTGCTTGTAACCTAAAATCCCATTATCAATGCTATTTATATACATGAACTGTTTTGACGACATCATGTAATAGTCACGACTCTATCACTCAGGGTGGAACTCGGAGTTGGAGTGGTTCTACGCAGAACATGTGGCGCACAGAAACTTGTCTCTGCAGCTGTGCAGAGGTGTCTGTGAGGGCGTATAACCTGGAACGATGAGGAAAAAACCCCTTTCAAATCTTTACATGTCTAAATCTAAAATGTCTTAATTGTCACTCTAAGTGTAGTACGCCCATAGAGAGTACGAGCCCCTAAAATCAAAGAATTACACGGCTGAATGTGTTCCTCACTCTGCTTGGGGACAAGCTGCTTGAATACACCTGAAATAAAGTGGTTCATCACCTTAATCATTCAAAGTGACTGAGTTTGTGCGTTCAGGGCGTCACTGTGGGCTACGTGCGGCAACTCAGACATTTCACACTTAATAACTCGATGACAATGATATTTCATGTTTAGAATGAAGACATAACTTTGTACTTATTTTAAATTCATCATGAAGATTTGACTTCTGTTTTTGCTGAAATATTAATGGTAGATATCATTTTATTTGTTGTAGCTTTTATGCTGTTTTTCATCAGCATGATTTGTACAAATTATGGCATCAAAATAACAATATTTCAAATTCTAATTTTTAAACATTTAAACATTTTATTCGTGTGTTCTATTCTAAGAACGCAGGGGATTTTTTTGAGCTTCTGTACATCAATAAAAAATGAAAAACGAAATATTGCTGCTCTGCTGTGCCTCTGCCATCCTGACGTTTGGATTCCTGTCAGTCATGTTTCTGGGCTCAATCATCGTTTTAAAGTTTGAGTGGAGGGTTTGGGGCTGGAAGGGCGTAGCCTAGTGGCGTTTTAGGATGGAAAAAAATGTCGGAGATTTATTGTCTTGCTTGTATTAAGAGCACAGGACCACAGCCAGAAAAACGGGCTGAAAAAAATACATCATCTACAAATACTAGCTGAGAATTGAAATAGTCACTCACAGCCATGTGAAACCTTTTTTACTCTGCTGAAAAGTTGGGCTGAAACAGAGAGAGAGGCTGCTGCACTTATTTACTTCCCCGTGGCTCCAAGAGCGTGAAATTGACCAAATGAGCCAAAAAACTGCACCTCAGAGTGATGGAGGCAGTGTGGATAACAAAAAGGGGCCACAAACACTGTCTGGCTTCACTTTGGAGCAAAATGCGAGGCTACAAATAAAGTGCGACTTTCCACTCTGCATCCTCATCTCCGTCTAACTTGCGAGTCAAGGACCGTGTAGACAAAGACTGATGTTGGTTCAAGAGGTTCGCCAAGAACATTTCTCTCTTTTATCATGAACAAACAGATCAGTGAACGTACCTGAGAAGAAAAGAACAAGCACAGTCCCGAGCAGAATCATCTTTGTCGTGTTCGGGACACCGCTGGGGATAAAACGGGGGATGTGGGACGGGACTTGGTGCGTTCTCGGCTGGTCCAGCAGCACCGCTGTGCGCCCCGCAGACAGACACCCAGCCTGCCGCTACATTCACCGCACCGACACCGTCCGTCCGTGCGTCCGTGCGCCTTTTGTTCTCTGCCTGCGACGGTAAAGTCCCTCAAGTTTCAAATCCCCAGATGGAAAGAAGGAGAAGCCTCGGAGGAATGTGTCGGAGCAAAGTACGCACCGGAGAGGCAGCCCTCTGAGTGTGTGTGTGTGTGTGTGAGAGAGAGAGTGTGTGTGTGTGTGTGAATGTTAGTGCCAAGGCTCCAGCTTCACACCGCGCTGCTGCTTGAAGAATCAACTACTGAATAAAGGAAATGTCAAGCGTCACCGGGCTGCAGCTCTGCCCGCGGACAGTCATCACGACGCGGATCTCTAGCAGAGGGGTCCCGGTACGTTCTGCGATCATGATGCTGACAGCAGGAGGCTGGGGTTATTACTGGAGTTATCCCTCCCCCTCCTCTTCCTCCTCTAATCATCATCATCATCGTCATCATCATCATCATCACCTTTAGGGACAGCATGGGTCTGTACTGAGGTCATTCTCTGAGACATTTTAAGTCTTCATTTGAATTAATTGACATTCCTGATGTAATCCCAAAAGACTCTGCTGTTGCATTAGATGCACCTCCAAGTGGCTTAACATTTGCCACCAAGAGCAAAAAAAGAAAAAAAAAAGAAGAGTCCAAATATTTTGCATTGCAATCTCGTCACTTTGTTGAGTAAGCGGATACCATGAACCCAGAGATGAACTGGATTTTTCTGGAGGATTTGACTGCCTCCCCAGCTCTCTATTGGAATAACATGCTTAATGCTTTGAACACTGCTCAAAGTACCATAGTTCCTGTCATGCAGCCTACAGACACCCATCCTTTGACGCTATGCTACGTTTATGGAAGAATACACATGAACTGGGTGCTCTGGCAGCAATCAAAATAGTCTTGTTTCAACAGATGAGTGCTATTTAAATGAATTGTTATGTCATTTGTTAATGATTTTACTCCAAAAGCTATAATTCATATTTTTATATAAACAATAGATCAAATATCTATGTGTAACGTGAAAGGGGTCGCTCATAGTGACTCGCCCAACTCTTATTATTCTTTTAGCGTCTTTCAATCTCAGGGTGTGTATATTCTGTATTTATATCAAGCAACAACCTATGTGGCTGTGAAATGGAGCATCCACTCGAGGCTGGCTACAGAACGAGTCAGTCTCCATAAGTCCCCATGTTCAAATGTCCAACTTCACAGCAGAAATAAACATGTTTACAGCCTGGTACAAAAAACTGTTTTGGTCTCTATAGCTAATTTCCCCGTTCATGACAACTGTACTGAGGGAGAATTTATATACAACTCACCTGTTCACATTATATTAAGTTTGTGGTTCTCAGTAAACACAGAACATGATCATGATGAAGATGATCTGCTGATAGTCATATTAACATAAAACCAACAACTTCCTTTCACTACAATTTCAACATCTGTATTCGTTTCAGATGAAAAGCCCTCTAGCGCTTCTGTGGACGGAGTATCTTCATTTATTAACAAGGTGATTACTGATGGCTATTATCAAAGTCAAACTCGGTGTATGAAGATAGGGCTGGCAGCTGCAGCAGCGCCGCTCTCTGTGTGCACACCACATGCAGTTCAGCGAGGCAGCCATCACACACAGGTGGAGGTAGGCGGTGTATCCCAGGCGTTCGTCTTCAGATGACGGGTCTTTCTTCTGTCTTCTCTTTCTTCTGCAGCACATCCTTCATTTAAAGTTTAATTCAGTTGAAACTCTGAATTACAACACAATCGAGTCACTTTCTGGCTGTTATGTTAAGCTTCACTCTGTCTCTACGCAGCATAATCATGTTTGAATGTACAGTTTGGACCAGATGTAATTTGGTTTAGTATATCTGACAAATCCATTTCCCCGTTTTTTTCATCATTATAATTCCCTAAAGGAAACATACACTGAATACACATACATTAATATTAGGACCATTACAGTGGCCCTCTGGTGAAGAAGAAGAATGAGGTGGAAACTATAAAAGGAAGCAAATTTGGGAGGATTATGTAATATTACAATATTTCCCCACATGTAGCCTTCAGTTATTTTGTCTCTCTGAAGCAGTGTATTGTAAGTGGGGTCATTTAAAGGGCTGCGGGGACTCCACCTGTTAAACCACTGTAGCATCACTTCCATTTCATTTGCACATAAGACCACAACAGAATAACAAAAGAATGACTTCCCTTTTACTGCCTGCAGTCTGAAAATGTTTCCACATTAATCATAGTAAAAACAATTCATGTGTCTGTCTCTTGTGAAGCTCTGCTGCAGACTGCAAGTGGGAGAAGTCATTTGAATAAGATTAATATTTTGTATTCTTCATAATTGTTTGTGCTCTGTATTTTTACCTGTGTGCACTTGATGGCAGGATTTTTGGACAAATAAGGTGACAGGCTCCAGTATTTTATGTTGACTGTGTCACTATTTATTATCACGTTTCATTTCTTATTGTCGTCTCAGCACTTATCTCATTTCATATCGCAAAGTTGTTCGTTGTTATGCCAAATTATGTTTGTTGTTGCTATTTTGTTCACAAACATCATGAACCTTATACCGTGTATTTTCTTTTGAGCCACATGTCACACTAGGAGCCTTCTCAGTCTCTTAGCAGCTGTTTTAATGGAAAGTTACCACTACATAGGTATTTAACACACACGTAACTGAATTTGTTGACATCTGTCCTAAATTAATTGTGGATCCCTGATCTTAAAGGCAGAACAAGTAAGAGTTTCTGAAAGCTTCCTTCTCAATCACTCATGATCCAGTAGAAATACTAAATACTAGAGTTAAAAGGAAAAAACAGAGCCTATCAATCCCGTATCCTGGATGTTTAAAGCAACACTATGTACATTTTTTACCATAAAAATGCCATAAGTATAAAGTTAAATCCTGTTGATGCAACACTGACTTATAATCTGTCATTCTTCTGTCTCACGTTGTGTAACTTTGTGTAATGTTGCTGTAATCTGTAGCATATCAAACACAAAATTAACAATTTACTGCATGCTCATGTGCAGGAGCATATGAGGGAACTGTTGTTTGATGAACAACAGCTCACAGGCTACACCACAGGTTGTCAGATACAGTATGTGAGCACAGGTTTTGGTTGTAGTAACCTCACTGTGATGATAAGACGCTAGGGAACTACTCACTGTCACTGCACCCAGCTGTCGTTCACAAAGAAATACTTGTACAAATAGTTGTTTTTACATGTCTTTTAAAGGTCCATGCGTCAGATTTAGGAACATTTATTCACAGAACATTGCAGAAATGGAATACAATATTTATAACTATGTTTATGTCATGATTTTGACACCTTAGAATGAGCCTTTAGTATTTACAGATGCTGCAGGTTCTCGTCTAGGGGCTCCTGCATGTTTCTACAGTGGCCCAGAACAGACAAACCAAACACTGACTCTAGATAGGGCCTATGTGTTTTTGTAGTTTCTCCTTCAAGCTTGGAAGGAGAGGGTGAAATGAGGAGGTTGCAATCTACAACTACGCCGCCTGTTGGAGGGAGGTATTAAAGATGTCTGTCAGCACCTCCATCAGATGATGTGCGCAGCTCCTCAGCAGCCACTGACTGACTGTAATCGTGCAGTAAGTATCCATGAGGAGTTTTGTAAAACAGTGCATGTTATGACGAGTGTACAGAGGAGACCATTTGACCAGAGAATACAGAAGACACTGGTTTGTTATGAGGGGGGGTGTTTGTAGCAAATCAAACAGCAGAATGATGAATTCTGTCAAGCATTTGAAGGGTTCCTTTTCAAGCTAGTCTATGAACTGTATCCCTATCATCCATCAAGTGAAGTGTGGTCATTTTTAACAACATGTGACATGGTGAGAGGAGGACAATGCTGTATCTGGCCAGATTCCTCAGTATGTGATGGGTCTCTACTGGTAATGTTCAAGGTGGAAGAGGACACAGTACCCTTCTGACTAAACCACATAACATGGCAGCATGTAATCAAAGATTATGATTCATAAAATGGCGGTTGTTTCATTGGCTCATGAGTTCAACCAATCACTGTACGCTTACATCACTTAAGGTTCTCTTCTGCCAGGGACAGCTCTGAAAGCGTCCCATGAACTTCGATCATTCCCAGTGCTTGAAACGTGGACTCAATGAATGGATTCTGCTCTTAGTGCTGTGAAAACGTTCCTCTGATCTGAAAACGCCTCTCATCGCTCTCTGGTGGCTTCAGCGCTTGAAGTACAGACGGGGTGTGGATTCTGTGCTCGTCCTGCAAGGTGCTATGGTGTGGTGCACTGCTGGACTGGATGATTGTATAAATGGAGGAGATGGGAGCTGTGGGTGGCCAATCATAAATAGCAGTAAGACAGAGGCACACATACATATATACAACACAGACACACACACACACACACCATTAATACTGTCATGTGTGCTGAGATTTCATCACATGCAATCTCTATAATTGGCGATGGAAGCAGCTGAGATGGTAGAGAGTTTTTTATGAGTGAGCATCTGCAAAATGCTTATGCCTGCGTGTCACAGATTAGTCTCACTGACAACAACAGGAGAAACAAGATAATAGAATTAGAATTTCAACCAAACTATCTGGTTCTGTTTGCACAGAATCATGAGCATGAGATCAGCTCGCTGTATAGACGGCGGAGCGTCAGGCAGGGCACAGGCACAATGACTGGCAGAATGCTTTTGTTCATGTATTAACAGCTTTTTCAGCTTCACTTACAAATCACAACCCATAATCAGTGAGTACATTTTAATGATGACATCCACACACACACACACACACACACACACACACACACACACACACACACACACACACACACACACACATACACACATTCATAAGTGTTACAACCTTGTCCCATCAAACAAATTACATGCCTCTCTGTTCACCCCCAGAGGTCATTCAACCTCATGGCCTGTTGGGCAACAAGCTGTTCAGCTAATCAGTGGAGAGCCTCTCCTCTCCAGGGAGAGACATATGGTGAGACGCACTGTGACATCACAACAAATAACATCCACTGTGACATCACAAAAGAGACTGTGCAGCGGTGTCATAAATCTCTTTGTGACCACATCTGTCTCAACCATGGGGGTCTACTGCCAAACTGACTGTAGGGTCTAAATACAACGACAAGACCCAAACGAATGCGTGCTGATGGTGCTCATGGTCATTTGAAGTAATGATTGGTTATGGTTATTGGTTATGAGATGATGTCATATTACATAAAATGCCAGCCAGGAGCTCCTCACTCCTGTCCTCTTTAACCATCTAGACCCTGATAGAAATGTTGCTGCAGTTCACAGAGATTTTTTTCTCTTCTCAAAACAGAACCAAACTTACAAATCACGAGCTGTTTCATAAAAAAAAAACACACACACACACCTTCTTTTATTCCTAATATGTGGCATTTGTAGATCGATTAAACACTTTAAAAAACAGAAAATGCAATTAAAACTGTTGCAAATGCATATTTTCTTCATAAGAACAAATAACAGTACAAAAAAAAAACAGGCGCTCTATAAAGAGTGCTAATAGTGCTAATAAAGTAATGACAACACATCCAAGTGAATTAAGTCAGAATAGAAAGACTGTATAAAATATAACATTGACTAAGATAAATCATTGGCAATGTATGCATATGACTGTATGTAGGCATCAGCACAAACATATTCCAGTCATGTATGTATCATATCCTGTCAACACATTGACTGTTTCAAGCTTTCTGCTCAGATATGCGGTATAGCTTCATTTTCATAAAGAAGATGTGAAAAAGCTTGGTGGAATGTCCTCAGAGTGCACAGTCTGAGGGAATTCAGTCCTGTTTACACTCCTCTGCAATGAGTAAGTGAGTAAGTGACAAAGTATATATGTTTAAACTTCTTTCATTTACGTTTCCTGACACACAGTAAACAGACTTAATTAGTGTCATTGTGCCAGTGTTACCTTTTAAAGATACATTTATGCACGCTGCTTGGCTAATACTGACTGAGTAAGTAACCACCAACACAGAGGATACAATCAACTGCAATCTTTTTAATGCAATTATTTTAATGGATTTGTCCATATTTATAAATGCTGATGATGTTGCTGTCCTCAACAAACGTTATATTTAGCTGCATATTGAGTTGGTGAGCACGACTTTGGCAGGTGAAAAAAGAACTTCACAGACTAAAATGAACTTTTGTCAGGTTTGGGGGCGAGAATATAGACAGTGTGGGCAGTGGGGTTGCACTGGTGTCTGTGGGCTGGAGGGGTGTTCGGCACAGAGAGACTAGGCCCTCTGGGTGGGTGGTGGGTGGTGAACCTGCCCTTGTGAGTGATTCAGATGATGATCAAGATATTCTTATGATCAAACAAGAACTCATGTTAAATTAAAAACAGTGCCTTGTGTTATATCTGTATGAATTGATATAGACAGTCATTTCCTGTTCTCTTTGGTATTCTTGTCATATAGAGATATGCAGTAACAATGGCCGGGTTATACAGAATGTACACTGTTGCCCATGATGCTGGATTTTGTTTTCAGATACATTCCTCTTTTTATCAGGTTCATTTGATGCAGATTTTTCAAGCTTAAATAAGGTGGCAAATTGTCATGTGTGTTTATCTGTAGTGCAGCTTGTGTTGTCTGCCTGAACCGTCTCGCTGGCGTCGCTCCATATACGGTAGCTTTGTCAGTCATAATAGCTTGATAATAGCACTGACAATAGCATAATAGCAGTGGGGCCCATTGTAAACACTGCTGAGGTCCTTCAGTAAACCTGCTGCAAATATTACTGCTGATGAATAAAAAGTATAAAAAGAATGTAACCCAGTCCTTAATCAAGTTTTTATATTTTATGTGTATATATTGCACCTTTCAAATATGCAAAGATATGCACAGATCAGACAATAAACAAATGGAATTACAATGAATAAACACAGACATACTGTAATATAAAACAATTTAAGAACAGGAAAGTCTAAGAAATGTGTTATTAAAAGACATTTTTATTATGACAGAAGGCAGGAGGCAGGCCTTCCAAACACCTTCTCTTCTTGCATTCATATTCACCACAGAACAATAACAGGGGGCCCTTAGGGGCCAAATTCTTCCCCATTCAGAGCAAACCAAATAATGGCAATTATTGAGTTTGCCATTATTAAGTTTCATTGTTATTATTATTATGGAAGTTTCATAGTGTTGCACATGAAAAGTGAGAGAAATAGTTAGACAATCACTGGTGCTTTCTCACCTCGACACTGCTGACCAATCTCATGAATGTCACATTGTTTATTTGAAGAAACAATGAGACAGAAGAGAGAACACACAGTCATACAATTTGGACTTTTGTGCAGGCGAAGGTTCTGAGCCAAGTAAATGTGAGTGATGTAGTGATAGCCTCCTTATCTGTATGAGCAGCTGGTCTCTCTGAGTGTAAAACACAAATACTACATGTAAGAAGTTAGTTTGTCTCACTATTGTGACTCTGACTCAAAAGAGACATTAAACAGAAAGATTTCCTTGAACAAAAGTTTATCATTTAAAAAAGAAATAAAGGTTATATGAAAGTTTAAATGTGTCTGCCTGCAGAGCTGTAGCCTCGCTCAGTTGTTCTTCACCTGTTTCACATGTTCATGCATATTAAGCATGACTTCATGTCCAGTCTATTGCTGTCTGTCTCTCAGGCTGTTACAGACAATCCATCATGTCAGTTCACATTTACACCCTTCACAGGATACAGCCTAATTACAGATCAGCAGCTTGACCTGCCTGCTGAATGGAAACATTCCTTATATATAACTAAACGTATCCAATGTTCACATGATGAGCAGAGAAAGACAATTCAGGCTGGGCTCGATCCAGGGTGTGGCAGCTTGCTTTGGAAGATGAATCCCTGGATCCTGGATTTCCGGCGTGAAAATGTGACATCAAAATGAAAGTTGTCCACATATGTGAGGAACATCAGCTGGGTCACTGAAAGACAAGTTGCATAACTAGTGTGCTAATATTTAGTTATTTCATGTGGTTCATCTATAAAACATGCCGCCCTCTCAAAACTTCTAAACAAATGTAAATTCCCAACAGGAATCCTCTCGCCTGCTTGTGACATTGCTTCATGGCTTCCTGTTTGTTGCTCCTTGTCAAGCCCCGTGTTTGATGATACTGATCAAATGGAGCGTCTAGTGCAGAGAATGAGCCCGATAAAGTTATTAACATCAGATGCACTCTGTTCTCTTGCTTTATTTCACATTCATTTTGTTGCGTTGTTTCTTTGTTTTTGTCGGAAATTGGAAAAATAAAATGGTGTCACTGTGATGGAGTTGAGTCAAAGAAAAGTAGACTGTTTGGTTACACAGCACCAGCATCAGTCCAAACCTCTACCATCATATCTGTGATCGAACATTCTGAACTCCAGGTTCACATACCAGCTGCTTTTTACCTTATCCTGTAACTGACTGATGTCATAGTGTGACCGAGTGCAAAACTTTAGTCGGGTGTTGACAAGTGGTCATATAAGCAAGGTTGAATAGTCACTGAATGGGATATGGTTAAATGCTCTATGAAGGCCAGTAAGGTGATTAGAAATATTTCATCTGACATAGTATATGTTTCCAGCGTAAAGATGATTTGCATAATTTCAACACTGCTAAAGATTTGCATGGATCAGAAGGTTTCTTGGTTCTCAGGGTTCATGGGTCACGACAAATGACCCGAGCAGTGGATTCTACTAAGCCTTGTCCTTCAGAGGACAACCTGGGACTGAGGGAGTGTGGTGCAAAGATTTATTATTTTTATCTTTTATAGGTGTTTCTATCTGCTTTATGTAGCAGAGTGGTTCTTCAAGAAAGTTAGTGCAATCATTGGGTGGCTTCAAGGGATTTCAAAACTGTAACTGCAATTGGCTACAGCAAATTATTGAAATTTAAGTGATATGTGTGTTCAACTACAAATGAATGAACTGACCACATACTGAAGAATATTAAAACTCAGGTGACATATTGACAGCCTTGGCCTTACAGTGGAAATTAAAACAGTTTTAGCCGTGCAGGATATTCGTGCATGGTGTGCAAGTGGAAGTTGGTCACTGACAGCAGTTTTTTTCGCTGCCAATCAAGTGGTGTAGCTAAATTGTTTTAGATCCATTCCCTGAAGGTCTCTAGCCTTTTGGTTGAGCTGTCTGTCATGGTTCCACACCCCTCTCAGATGATGCCGTGCCCCCCCCACTCTAGATCTGAGTCAAAAGTCTGAAACTGAAAAGATAAAAGTTGCAACTGAAAGAAACACGAAATTGAAAAATGAAAATTAATTAATTGATTAAAAAAATAGCACAAAATAATTTATTCAAAAGAATTACCAGAGTTGATCATAATTGTATTTAACCTGAAAACCTAAAAAAAAAACCTAAAACTAATCTTTATTTTGAAGAGGTTGGTGTATTTTTCAAAATTTAAGATCAAAAAGTACAAAACTTTTGACCCTAATCTAGTTCCATAGAGGAAGGGTTGTTGCTTAGCTCTGTTTGAAATATAGCAGACCTTATAAACACACATGATGAGGAACACATGTGGTCTTCTCAGTGTTATGTCATTCACTCATCCTTTAAACACGCAGGAAGCTGTTTGGGCTAGTTGGGTTCAGAACTCTGCGACAAGCTAGAATGACACATTTGAAGTCTTGTTTCTGTCCTCATGATTTAAGCTTAAAATCTCTATTTTGGTCTCATCTACTGTAACACCAATATTACAGACATCTGTCTCTTTAGCTGCTGAACCTTCCACTGTGTTCACCAGCTACTCTCTAACTGTGTCTGTCTGCTGCTTACTGCTGGCCAGGTAGTGTACAATGTGTTTATCACAGCTTTTTCCCTGTAGCACAGCTGCCTGCTGTTGGAAACCAGGTTGATGAGAGCAATGAGACTGAACCAAAACAGCATAACAACTGTAAAACAGTGAGCTGAAAGCTGACACTTAATGAGCTGACGCTAAAAGGCTCGCAGTGTCCAAAGTCCGAAACAAAATATGACACAAATATTTGACCAAATCATCATCACAGTCCTAGCAGATCAATACGCATATATTATATTATTGGTCATCATCAGGCCACAGCTGCTTTTCAGCCTGAAACAACACAATAACATAAAGGTTGACTTTTTAAAACGAAAAAATCCAGATAATTTCCACTGATCCAGTTCGTGAGTTTGAATGCTGCACACTCACGCACAGACCGTTTCTCTGCAGTGATGTGTAGACAGGTCCTGTTATCCATTTCACAGTAGATGAGCAGGAAATTGAATTAATTGCATTAATATCAATAACAGAGCCGCTCTTGACTCACAGTGTAAGGCAGGCTTTATATTTAAGTGAATAAATGCTTTGAACATTCCTGCAGTTCTGTCACCTCAGGTCAGTTATTATAAAGCGTTTTGTCTTTGTCAAAGTTGGCAGCAAAGACAAACAGGAAGTGTGCTATAGCTCAAAATGGCTCAGTGGGTAGACAAGTCCTAATTGTACCTGTGTGAAGTGTGCACGGCTTGACACGCTGCATAGCTGCTGGAGCAGCTGCTTGCCGTTATGTTTTCTCTCTTTATCTGAATCATTCCCACTGTTTGACAAATTTCCATTTGTCTTTTACTTTTGCTCTTTTCTCTTCCTAATATTAGTTCAGCTTGCTGGAGGTTGGAGATTGAAGATATTGTCACAACAGGAAAATTAAAAACTCATCAAAACTTCAGCCTACTGACGTTTTGACTTCTGGTTCTTGCCCACAGTGAACGTTGACTCATCTTTTTCCACCTCTTGAAATAAAAACAGACTTCCCTTACAGGTGTCCAAGGAAGCCCTTTCCTTAAATGAATACTTTGCAGGTGCAGCTAGCATGTCCAAATCTGTGTGTTACTGGCTGGAAGCTTGACAGACTATATGCTGTCCTCTGTCAACTTTAACTGCAAAAGAATTCAACTTTGCTCACAGGGGGCTGGATTGGATCAAGTTTCCAACACCGGCATCCTTCATCTTTACACCACTTAAAGTGGAGCTGTGGCTCAGTGGTGGAGCGGCTCGTCCACTAATCAGAAGAATCAGAAGATCAGCGGTGCGGTCCTGGCTCCTCTTTTTCATTTATGTCGTAGCAAGATACTGAACCCCAAATTGCTCTCGAACAATGTGCTATCATTGTGTGAATGTGTGTGAATGAATTAGCTCCCGCCTGATGAGCAGTTGGCAGCCAATGTCTTCAGTGTGTGAATGAGATATGTAGTGTAAAAGGAAAAAGGATTTAACCACCACTGATGAGAGCTTTATCAGAGATTTTCAGCCAGTTCATGTTATGAAATCACTCTACAGACCTAATAGTATTGTTTTTTACAGAATCTATCTATATATAGTAGTTACCACAGTAAATGGTAAATGGACTGTACTTATATAGCTCCTATACTAAAGTGACTTTGATGGGAAAGCAATGAAAAGGTGAAACAGTGTGACTTCAGTGTATTTTTACAGTCAGCTTGATTCTGCTTTAACAATGACAGCAGAGACAGGATCACCTTGACCTCCATGGGAAGTTTCAGTCTCCTGGGGTGGAAACTGTGGCCAACCCAGAGTGGCAAAACCTTTGTGAACTGACCAACAGACTGAGCTGCTACAGAACTGCCATCACAGCTGTAAGAAAGTCGCCTTTAACAGAGCTTCATGTATTTCATGTGCTGTCTGAAACTGACAGTCCACATCAAGACTTCAGACATGTGAAAGAGCTTTAAAGGCTCTTATAAACAGGATGATTAAATCAACCTTCAAAATAATAATACACTATACGGAAGTTAGCCTTAATACAGTGGGTATTTTTGCAACTGTGGGCTGTGTGGTTTCATGTTCCCGACTGAAAAGAGAGATAATGAAGAAGAGACAGAAAGGGAAATGACATGAGAGGAGAGAAGGAAGAGACAGAAGGAGAGGAGATGTAGTGAAGAAGAGAACAGGGAGAGAATATTCTCATATTCTCATAACGCTGGCAATTCAGGACATGAAATGAGCCTTTAAAGCTGATTTTGAGTTTATTTCTGACTATGAAAAAAAATGATATGATTTTAAAGATGCCTAACATCCATCAGATCAGGAGGACGGAGAGCAGATGAGACAGAAATACATCTGGATGAACAGGCAAAGTTATCGAGCCCTGAGGAACGAGGGACCACATCACCACTATGGCCGGCTTCAGACTGGTCGAGGAGGATGTCCCCGACTTTCATCATCTATGAAGGGGGGGGGGGGTTCTCTGTGTCCTCTATGGGTGATTCTTCACCAGAGCACGCTCAACCATATCTGTAATCCATGTTTGAGATTTTTGAAATGAAAAAAAGATGCACGTCATTTTAAATGTTTGCTGCGTTTACTGCACACAAACTTCATGACCGCCTAACGTGATGTCCAACCTGAGGAAGCATGACGAGGGATGCGAACATTTGCTTCATTCCGTGAATATATTTTGGTGTCATTGTCAGTCATTTATTATCACGCTGCAGCCTCTCTCTGCTCTGTCACACTGTCAGAGCGCTGCCAGGGTGGGCGGTGTCAAATGAGACAAAAATTCACAAGAAATTCTGTCGGCTTTGGAGTGTATTCTACAAGTTTCAGGATCAACCAAGAGTATTTATACTCTGACTCAAGTAATGGAGTTGTGTGCTTCGTCCAGGTCTGGGTATCGGTGGGGCACAAGTGAGCACGCCCTGAGATGGCCATGCTCACCTGTCCCACATGGATTCTGGAACCAGAGCTGGTCAGCCTGCCACCACACACATCTCTCATCCTGCAGCCTCTGTTGTTCACAACTTTTTCATTTTTCTATTTTTTCACATAACTTTTGTTGCCCTGATGTTTTCATGTTTAATTTAGTTTTTGTCTCACTAATCTTTGCCATGTTGTCACTGAATAAATCATCTTTCATTATTTGAGATGATCATTTTTTGATAAAAACATGATCACTGATCTTTATAGTCAGAATACAGACATTGCTCTGCTCTGTGCATATTGTGCATTATAGACATTAGAGTGGCTGACTCAGGACAAGCCTAAAGTGCTGCTAAATAACAGTGATAACCCTTTGGCTGACTCCAGTGCAGTCTAAATGAAATGATGAACCATATTAAAGTTATACTTTACTTCTACGTCATCGAATCCATTAAAATATAAGATAATTTATATAGATATTTTAATATTTTAATATTTTAATTTAAATATTTCCATTGATCTCTGGAGGTTGCCGCTTGGTTACATCTAATGAATCTATAACTCTGGCTGATCACATGCTTCGTGGTTATTTATGTTGTGATGGAGCTAATATTTTTAATACACTACCCTGTGTTGTTCTTCCACATAACTAAACTATGAAAGTGTATTTTCTGTCTTGCATGGGTGCCTTGGCTCTGTTCTGGAGGATTCTGTGTCAGTGTCACACAACAGATCAATGTGAGTAACAGCGCATATTAATTACAGCTAAGCTGAAAAAAACTAAATGATGAAGTGTTTTGTCCACAGTGATGATCATACCTCAGTTTTTGTTCTTCATCATCATCATTTTAAATTTGCAAAATGAAGTCTGCATTCATAATTTGTATGACCTGCTGTTGTGTCACTCCAGGTTCATCTGCACAGTCTGCATTGTTGTCCAGTTATCTGACAGAACAGGCATTTTAAAGCATTCAGCTGCTCTGTGACGGCTCACACACTGATCTCCTGACTTCCACTATACGCACATACATGAACAAACAAACAAAACTTTACTTCTACACTTCAAGTCTATTTCTTCCATTATGTGCACACAACTACAGTGATTGTCTTCATCTTTAATGCAGTTCATAGCTGCTTTGCTCTGTGTCCACCGGGGGGCTTTTGGGTGCCATCGCAGGTGGTTTGTTTTGTCAACCAGCTGACGATTAGCCAGGAGGAGGCAGATGCAGGACAGCCAAGATGGCGGCGGCAAGGTTTGCAATCTTTCCATCAGGATAGTCTGTAAATCACCAGCAGATAATTAGCAGTTAGCTACTTCAGCAAGTGGTTAGGCTAAAGCAATCTGTTCATCAGGAAACTGTGTAAATCACAGAGTTGAAGCTGAGCAGTTAGAGGACATCAGAGGGAAAAGCAGCAAATATATTGTGTATAAAATCGGATCCAGTTTCATTGAAATCTCTGAATAAAGCTGTAAAGTTGTGCTTTTGTACAGTAATCAGTGAGGCCTGGACATAGATGACTGTAGCAGCCCTCACATAGACTGGATCAAACAGGAAGCACTCTGCTAAGGCGGCGTCAGAAGAGAGAAAGCGTTTTAATGGATGTAAAATTTAGTTTCATTTGAATGAGTCATCAGTTTGACTTTGTGGAGACTTAGAGTACATAAGAACGTAGCTGTATTTTTCTCTGTTCCGACTTGGCAATGACATTTGTATTAAATGAGACAGAGTGGAGGTGATAACTCTGTCATTCATCCAACGCAGTCCAGAAACAAAACAGCGTGCTAAAAGTAGCTTAACACACATGGAGATAGAGAGTTTTAAGAATGGTCAGTGGATTTGGTGCTGCTGTTGACTTTCTCCTTTATGATTTAATATTCTTTGTATCGAACATGACTTATTGAAGCTGTAATAATGCTGCATTTGCCTGGTCTCAGACTCAGACTGCTGTTGGGGGACTCCTGGACTGTACGTGGCCTTGCTTACATGTCTCTGGCAGCTGCTGCTTTTTGCTTCTCGGAAGGTGTTTGTTCACTGTGAAACTCCGCTGACCCTTTCAGCTTTGGCTTCAACAGCCCAACTGCATCCTATCACTGCTGCTCGACTGAAAAGAGGAGAAATAATCAGAGAGGAGTCAGGGGATGGGGTGAAGATCCACGCGAGCATGAAATAACCAGATATTGTTACCAAATCTCACAAACAATTTCACATGAAATTTCTCCCACTCAACCTCTTCCTATCTCTCATACCTACACCTCTCATTTTCTCTCTTAGCCTTTGTCTTCAGCCATCCATCTCTTGTTTCTCTCCTCACCTCTTCCCTCCTTGCTCTCTCCTTCCTCCCACCTCCTCTAAATGTCTGGCTCTCTCTCCCTTCTCCAGGTTGCCCCTCCGCCCCCTCCTCCCGTCTTCCTCTCGTTACCATTTTATAGGCTTGTTAGTTCCACTTGAAATGCCAAATGACAAACAATCTAAACCCAGTGAGCCGCTACCTTGCTGCCCTCGTAGAGGCGCGCAGTCTAAACAAACAGGATATGAGCTGAAACACTCACACAGCCCGCCCCCACCCGCCCACCATAAATCCTCATATAGGATTTAGACACTTAAACACACACATGGGCTGTGTAACACCAAACGCAAAGTCATTCTTAACCTTTGAATTGGCAGAAGAGGCTGAGCAGGGTTAGACCGGCTACTGTTGCTGCATTGTGTTCTGACTCTCATCTTCAACTTTGATTGATTCTTGAAATTATTCTTGAAATATCATGTATTATAGTATATGTTTCTATTAATATGCTGGGATTCAGTGTCGTAGTCTCTTTATGGTCAGAGGAAGTGTCCTGTGAAATTGTCTTGTAAACAAAGAAGAGTCATGTTTACAGTACTTTCCATCACTGAGCTCTAACAGATGTGTTGGATGGTAAATGGTAAATGGACTGTACTTATATAGCGCCTTGCTAGCTAACCACCACTGTTTGCAGTACTCAGTATCTCATTCACCCATTCACACACATTCACACTCTGATGGCACAGCCTTCGGGAGCAATTTGAGGTTCAGTATCGTGCCCAAGGACACTTCGATATGCAGACCAGAGGGGATCGAGCCACCGATCTTCTGATTATTGGACAATCCGGCTCAAACCACAGCCACCCCATGTGGATGAATTTCTTTCCTCATGAATCATTTACAAAACTGGCTTTAGGAGTTGCATACTTTGAAATACTCTTTATCAGATTCCGTTTTTACTTTATATATGTGAGAACGTTTCAACTGATAAGAATTCATGAGGATTTTTTTCTTTTGTTTGAGAAACATTCAGCAGTGGACTCCCTGAATATCAATATCAAACCTTCGGTAAATTGAATTTACAATTAATGACACCGGCACTCCGCTGAGGGTTGATGGTAAGTGGTATTAACATCAGACGGGGACCGTGGGATTAACATGATTCTTCTAAATTTTTCCTCTGAGAGATCGTTACAATAAATTTCCTGCATCATGATGTAATTAATAATGCTGTTCAACTTGAAATGTATTGTTTTAATGCTGCCATGAGAGACTACCCATCCATATACACAGATACAGTAAGGATGTTTCTCTGCGATATATTTAAGGACCAGCGTGTTGGATTTTGTGAAGCTGTAGATTCACTAAATCCAAGCAGCATGAAGGAGGAACTGTGACTCAAAGGCCCTATCAAGAGCCAGTGTTTGGTCTGTCCATTCTGGACTGTACAAAACATGGATGTCACCCTCAGGTATCTGGAGAGCTGTGAGCCTCAGTGTGGTGGCTCTGGTCATCACCATCACTGTCTCCCAACTAATCCAAAAAATGACATAGAGGTGAAGTTTGGGTGGAGCAGGTGACCTGAATGAAGCCTGATTGCTCAAACAAGCCGCTTGTGACAACGCCCACCTGTCAATCAAAGTAGCCACACTGTTAATTGTTAACTGCTAATTTTACGTTATGTAAAAATTCTCCCTCAGTACAGTTGTCATGAACAGAGAAATTAGCTATAGAGACCAGAACTGTTTTTTGTACCAGGCTGTAAACATGTTTATTTCTGCTGTGAAGTTGGACATTTGAACATGGGGACTTATGGAGACTGACTCATTCTATAGCCAGCCTCAAGTGGATGCTAGAGGAAGTGCAGTTTTTGGCACTTCCGCATTGGCTTTACTTCACAGACACAGAGCTTGGCACTTGCTATTTTCCCACCACAAATATACTGCATTCATGTAGGCCGAATGGGAAAATTCATTTCCTTGTCATTCCAGCATGTGATTTCAGATTAAATTCCACACATTTTGCCGTAGGTTTGTTAAAACTTCTGTCACTGTCAAAGATCCCTGATATATTGGAAGTGACAACAAGGCTCCTGACATCAAGTGTTATCCCCTCTGAGCTGCTCATAATTTAAGATGGATGTTGGTTATCATGAGCTTTTTTATATTTCATATTTATACACTAATGGAAACATAGTTATGAATATTCTATTCCATTTCTGTCATATTCTGTAAACTGAGCCCACTGAATCTGTCACACAAGAAACAAGCCAGTGCAAAACAAGAAACAGCTATTTATCATTATTTAAGATAATTGAAACAGTTGTGAGGATACGTCTTTTTTAAAGTGTGTATGTTGATGATTTGTTGGTTTGATGCATCATGTCCAGCTCTCAGGCAGATATGAAATGTTGGATGGAAAGTATTATTTAAAAAAAAACGAGTATAAAAACTGACACATGGACCTATGTGAACCATAAAAACCATGTGACCCCCGGCTCCAACACTCCTTTATCAAACATCTGCTGTTACTGTGTTTTTTTCTTGCTGTTGGCTCTGGGCCTGTTGACTGTTGAGTGACTGTTCCATACTATTATCAGTAGCCATCACCGCCCCGTACGTGTGCCCATGTGTGAGTGTGTGTTGAAAGTGTGTGTTTGTTTCTGTTGTGGAGGGGAGCGGGGGGTGCGGTGGGTGAACAAACATGTCCTTTTGAGTCAGTGGATGCAGAGCTAATATTGACCAGAGCGCTCGGCGACATGCAGCAGGTCAAATTAAGCACAGTAGCGACGGTCGCGGGGGCACAAAGAGCCAATGACACGCCTTATCACCTGGATGAATTAGCCTCCGTCTGTCAGACTGATCACCAACATGCTGCACGGCGACAGAGACAGGGAGACACCAGGATGAACAGCAGCAGCTGTTGCAGCCGGGCAGCTGTGCTGCGTGTACATCTGGATCTGTAGCTGTGTTTTTCTTTTCCACCACTTGAAGTACAGATAAGAAGACCTGGAAAAGGGGATTAGCGTGTCATGTGGCAGCTAACCAAAGACATGCTGCTGGGATCTTCATCTTCATTTCTTTCTTTTTCTGTGTCACTCACTTATGCAATAAGAATCCGATGAAAAATACATCTTTAATTTGTCCCTAAAAACACATCAAACACCTTCCTACATTGGGGTGTTGATTTACACACTGATTTGAAATATCTGAAATATCTGTTAATTATAAATTAAGTGCTGATTGAGTTGAATTAATTAGGCCTATTTAAAGGAGTTTGGGTTTTTCTTTTAAAGTCAAACTGAAACTAAAATGAGCATCTTTAAAGATGCTTTGGAGTTGTTAGTTGGCAAAATGCTGCAGTATTGACAGTCCACATCTGAGCCCACGAGACTCAGACAGCTGACACTGGCTGGATGAATAGCGAGTGTGGAGGATCAGCACATGATTTCCTGAACGATTAGAGATTCAAATATTTTTTTGTCACTTTGTTTTGCAGTGAAATGTGCAACCCTTCCTTCTACATTTAGGTCCTCTGTATGAATAATCAAACAAACAAGAAAAGAAAGGATGCTACTCCTCAGTGGACAGACTCCTTCTGGTTTGGAAGTGGTCCAAGGCAGGACAAGCGCATGACCTGCATTGAGCCAGCACCCTCCTCTGGGCCTGGATGCAGCTCAAAGGGAGATCTCCATTTAAAAAAAACAAAGCGAGTGTATGTGTTCCTGTGAGGGGCATGTTGGGGTGGCCTGGCGTTCACCTCTGTGGTGGCCCGGTTTGGCCTCACTCCTCACATTTGTATTTGTATATATTTTTAATGTACTGTAATGACTATTACTGTATATTATACCCATTTTATTTTATTACTTTACCATACTAACGTTAATGTCATTACATCACATGTCAAGTACCACTATATTCTATTCTTTCTCTACAAGCAATGCTCTTTACCACACACCCCAACCATCCAAACACTACACGACACACACACAATGTAATCTAATTTCTACCACCCAGACTCTATTTTCTTATATACATCAGTGTAACTGTTTTATGTAACGGCCTGCACAGTGAAACCTCCTCAGATGATCCAGAATGTGGCGGCTCGCCTGGTCTACAACCAACCCAAAAGGTCACATGTCACCCTGCTGCTCATCGAGTCCCACTGGCTACCTGTTGCAGCCCGTATTAACCCATGAGAACCCATGGTAACACAAGTGTAACAAGCACATTGAATGTCCCAGACTCTTCTGTATAAAGCTTTGTGCCCCTTATTAAGCCCGATGTGACACATATGTAACAACACAGATCTTTGGGTGTTATTCTGAAAAAAATTGTGTTCTATGTGGTCCACTTGGTCTGTGGTATAACCCACATAATTTTCCTTTAAGGATAAATGGGTCTGGGTTCTTATGGTTAAATTCAAAGTGCTAATGCTGACTACAAAGTAGTAACCTACCTGAACGCCCTTATACAGACATTACCTTGTGACCGTTGCATTCCTTCAATGAGTGACGCCCGGCTCTGTCACCTGTTTGCTCAAGGCAATCCAGATTTTCAAGTCAAGAGCGTATCAAGACCGACACAAGACCAAGACTTTGAGGGGTTGAGACCAAGACCAGGCAGCATATAGTGTACTTAGTTAGCTAGCGTATGGCTAATATTCGCCAAATGTCTTTGGGTGCATCATAGCCTTCTCTGCAGGATTTACAGACTGCTGTTTTTTCTTTTGGACGTTGTTTCACAGACATCCTCTCTGATGTTTAGGAAGTTGAGTTTTATCACAGAAGGTTTGGCTGACAATCACTTTCAGCAGTGCATGGGATGGAGGGCAGCGATGGCTAGCAGCCATTACCAGTAACAAAAATGAAAAATTAGAAATGAGTCAAGTTATTGGCGTCATGTGAAGCAGGAAGTTTGACCTTGTTCAAATTCATTTCTTTCTTAATGACCTGAGTTTCATTTGTTGGGAGAACTTTGCAGCTGTTAGCGCATGGTCTTTGTGGTTAAACCTCGACTTGACCTCTGCCTCCTCTTTGGTTTTCTACCACACAGGTGTGGTAGATGTTAAAGTGTAAAAGTATTTTCAGTTAATTATGAAACTGTGCTGGGACAAACTAGACATTATTAAGTGAATAATATGGAAACACATGGAAAAAATAAACATATGAAAAAAAGTCCACTTCATCCAAGACCAAGACAAGACAAAATGCAGGTGATTCCGAGGCGAGACAGAGACCTTCAAAAATGAGATTTGTCGTTTATTAGCCACATGTTAGCTAACTAAGTACACTATATACTGTCTATACAGTATACTACTACATACTACTACAGTACTACAACACAGGTGTACAGTATGTGACAGTCATGCTGTTCATTCTTAATGTCTACATTCTTATTGAAACATAAACTGGATGAAATTCCACCACAATGTGGTTTAATTCTGTCAAATAAGTTCATATAAATGTCGTCAGTTTCACAGGAGAAACGGTTGTTTGGGTCTGCTGTCATGCAGTAACCTCAAAATAACCACACACACAGACAGACACGGGGAGAGAGATTTTATTTTCCAGTCAATCAGCAGCAGTGTACACACCACATGCACACTGCGAAACAAAAAGGCTCACAGGTGAAAGAATGCGAGAAAATGCTGGGCAATGAATGTCACAGTCGTGAGTCAGTCTCATCATTTTTTTTTTACACTTTCCTCAAGGTAATATCTTGTTTCCAATATTTTGTAACTTACTGCTGACAGACAGTGAGTCTATGCTTATCACTGTAAGGATGCAACTGATACCAGACAGCCGGGTTTCTGCAAATGTTTTGACTGATATAAAATTAGACGAAAGATTCTAAATGATAGGGTTTTTTTTCAAAGTTTGAAATATATGACGATGGTTCATGTTTAACAGAGAAATAATTAGACTGAAACTTGAGAGAAAAATACAACAGACTGTTCAGGCCATGGTCTAAGCATGCACGGATCACATCACAACTGTGTTACATTTCAGGAGCTCTTTCTGTCAGCCTGTTAGCCTGCTAGCTCTGTGAGGACATGCTAATATTTAGCTCACCTGCCTCTGATCAAAGTGGGAGGCTGGTGTTAACACTACATCTAGCGCAGAAGCCTGTATTAAATGTCACAACACACTAAAGTAACACTGATAAATATCAAGTATATTCACATTTGAGGGTCTAATGTGTAAATAGTGAATTATTCATAAGGGACAGCACCGAGTGTTTGCTAATAAAATGACGTACTACAAGAGCTCTTCACTGAAATCGCACAATAAATCACAGACAGAAAGTTTTCTCTTTTTTGTTGCAGGAAGGGTCTGTTTGACATTTACTGAGCTGATATGATATGATAATAACTCACAATGAGTTCATTCAACCATGTGGATGCAACACAGAAACTGCAAGATTCATGCAAGTGATCATCAACTTCATGCTACGCTGCTAAGAGACAGAGGACGCGTTTCAAGTCATTTCGTCGATCCTCACTGTGGATCCAGGAGAGCAAAGTTGAGATTTTGTGGGGCAGTCGCTGGGCTCTCTTCTCTTAGCGGAGAGTGGACAGGCTGGGGTGTAAGACCATGCCCTGGACAGGCCCGAGCTATTTACAGCAATGTAGGAATGAACCAAAGACTTTACCTTTAACCAGCGAGGATGCTGCACGTGCAGCAACCACTGAAAACACCCAAACTGGACAGTGTATGCGTGACATCACCCACAGGTTTCTAAGGGCTCTTTTGAAGCTCAGTGTGGTGGTGCTGGCTGGAGTCCTGCCTCTTCTGTGTTACGGCTAATCTAAAATGAAAAAAAATCAATCATCAGCGGTTGGCCGAATGAAGCCTCGTTGCACAAACAAGCACCCGCCTGTCAATCAAAGTGGCCACGCTTTCAATTCTGCATAACTTTAATACAATCTGCTGTGAAGTTGGACATTTTAACATGGGGGCTTATGGAGATTGGCTCCTTTGACATTCTCTATTCAGCCTCAAGTGGACATTTGAGGGACTGCAGCTTTTGGCATTGTTACATCGGTTTCACTTCGCAACCATAGAGGTACAGTATAGTCTTGAAGTCCAGAACCTGGGTGAAAAACAGACATATCCTCCTGATGTTCCACAGTCATAGGTGTGCTGAGTTGTGACACTGCAGCTGCTGATTGGAGAAATGTGTCTGAGTGTGTCAAGCAGCAAATGGAGCAACGCTGACAATAAGTGGAATCAGTATTGTGTTAAGACATATAGTATATGATAACATGACACTTAAATAGAACAAGTAAGCCTAATGCAGTGCATCCCCGAGGACCACAGAGAGACCACAGCAGCTGATACCTGCAGCAGTTTGTCATATTCTTCGAAACAGCTTCCAAATTGTGGTTCCGATGAACCTGTGCTGTGCTGTGACATCATACTGTGAAAAGTTATTGCTCCTGTGTTGTGATTTTGATCCTTCTGCAGTTATAACAACGTTAAAATAAAAACTCAGTCGACATCAAAATGCACACTGTGCTGTGGGCTTAGTATGCATATGCACAACAAGTCCCTTGAGTGGATTTATTGAGCTTATTATGGCTGCTAATTGAAGAGAGCGGTATCAGCGAGAGTGTCTCGATACAGAGAGACAAACAAATAAGTGGGGCGGGTGGTTAAATGAGGGTAAAAGATCTCTGAATTCAAAGGAAGCAGCAAAGGGAAGAGCTGCAGAAACACACACGCGATGCTGTGGGAACTGTGAGGTCTAACATGTCGCCAGCACCGAGCGAAAGGAAAGCAGGGAAGTATCGGATACCATCACCCCAAAACCCTCTCAATGTGCCCATGTTGATGAGTAAGATACAGTAAAACAGAGAGAATATTCACAGGACAGTGTAAGCAAGAAAAACACAGCAGACTTTGATTTATGAATTGGCCACTTTATTCTGACATCAGTAATAAAGGAGAAAGTAAAACACTCAGGATGTGTGTTAGTGTGCACACCCGCAGAACTGCTGCCGCTGTAGGCTAATTGTATTTTAAAAGATTTCACTAATTACATTACAAAGGAAACAAAAGCCAATTTACCTTTTCCTGAAACCAACTTGAGGCTCCTTAATTAGATCAGTGAAAACCGGGATTTCATTGGAATGCCTCTGTTTTATGTATTTAAAGCTGAGGCTAATTATATGCAACACTTTACAGACAAGCTGTGTTTCTAAGCCAGCTGGAAGAAGAAGTGTTCTCACAGGAGGTGTTAAACACAGCTGCATATTTTTGCACATTTTTCAAACTGCATATTTGAAAAATCTTGTGGGCAGCATCTGTAACCTCTGTGCTCTGTGAGCTGAATGAGCCGCTCTTCTTAGTTACCTGGTAACCTAAGTCATTTTTACATTCCACTGTGATTTTTACATTCATGAATGACTGACAACATCAAAGCATTTCCCCTCTATGATTACTTTCAACATGCCAAAGCAATAAAAAACATCATCTATAATCATATATATATATATATATATATATATATATATATATAATGTGCCTGCTTGTACCAACAATTCATTTCAACTGTTCTTCCTGTACAATGAGAAGAATCTTCCTCTCTGTCTGGTCATCAATCACAGGCTTGTTATCAAAGATCTCAAACATCTGACTTAAAGATGTTAAACAGTATATTGGTGTGACCTCTGAAAAAAGGTCCCACAAAGGTGAAACGGGACCTGTTCCCTCTGTACAGAATAGAAAAGGACTTTTTTTAGAGCATTAAATCTTTTCAAGGAGATTTTGAAGCTTCACTCATCAATATTTTTAAACAAACAATGGTTCAAATTATGAATGCAATGTAAAATGCTGTAATGTCATGCCCACTAATAATTACAACCAAGTCTGCAGTCATCCACCTCTCTGTGGAGCTTCTTAGCTTCTTTCAGCTCATTGTTTTGGTTCATTGTCACTGTGTTTTCCAACAACAGCAGGCAGCTGTTTCCAATGCAGTATTTCTGATAACACAGTGATACAAACAGACAGACATAATAAAAAGCTAAATGATAAACGTAGTGGAACATTTAACAGCTAAAGAGACATATATCTGTCTCAGGAGTTGGTGGAGACCAAAAACAGAGCTAAAAGAATGAATACTGGACATACGTTTATCAGATGACACAAACATGACTCCAAATTAATGACACTGTTGCTCCGAGCCTGCTGGATGTGTAAATAGCCTGTCTGTTTGCTAACACGTTTGTCATATCAGTTTTAAAAGGTCATCAGTGTAGCCAAGTGGTAAAAAAACAAAATCAATGCAGCACTAAAGATGGAGTCAAATCAAATGTACCCTTTGTCCCTGTATAAACCTCTCTGTTCAATATTACTTTAGGTGCTTCTTAAAAGCATTTTTGAGTATTTATAGCTGAAAATCTCTCTTTGCCCCTGACAGGATAAGTGCAGAGCAGCTCAGTTTCCACAACAGAAATCATTTACTCCTCCAACATGGAGAATTCACCATTTAAATAGCAACGCACCAAGTTCATGCACACCTTTTAAACAAAATGGGAGAGATCAGTGATTTATTTAATTCATGTCACAGCCAGACCACACCTATTTTTAATTACGAGACTAAATCTAACCTTGGGTCATGGGTCTTTGAGGAGTTTGTCTGCAAACAGATTGATCATTTCTGTATTCCGTATTTCAATATATGTATATGTATAACCAACAGTAATGAGAACACATGACAGTGTCCATTTTCAAATACATGAATACTAAAGATAAAGATTTTTATGGAATTCAAAACAGGATTTGTTTGTGTTACATCTCTTTGTGCAGCATGCACTGTGTGTGAGTGTAACGTTAATGTCATGCAGTGGTGGAGGTGAACTGGCCACTTTAAGGCACCATAAGTGCCTTAAACGCCATAAGCTTGGCTAAATTACTGTTTTCAAGCTGCTCAGCCACATCCAGAAACACGTCCACCGGGGCACTCGCACTCAGGACCACAGTGTGTTGCCTGTGGTATTTAACCTCCCATGGAAATCTCAAGGAGATACCACATTAAAAGGGGAATGTGTTGATAATTTATTTTTCTTTTGTTCATATTTTGTGATAGAGAATGATGAGTTTGGTGACGTTTTCATGTACCCTGGGAAATTGTTGTGTTTCACCCTGTAGTGGAGATGGTCTGGTCCAGGTGCAGCATACAGAGACATATAGTCCGTCAGCTGACTGGGGAAAGGCAGGAGAAACATTTAATTCTGATATGATGATGATTTTTTTCTTATGTAGTTTTTTTTTTTTCACATTTCCCTGGAAGCACTATTAATAAATGTCTACCCATAGGGACCTAAACACAACCTCTTGAGTCTTCCTCCTACTTCACAACCAGCCCTCCGGTAACGACTATCTTACACTGAACTATTACATTTTTATTGTTGTGCAAAAGCATCCAGTTTTTATGTAAAAAGAAATGGCCTTTTTTTTTTTTATTACCAAAATGTATTTATTTTCATTTATTTATGTATTCATTTATCCATGTCACCTTTATTCTCATCAGACACCCACAATTTGCCCAAAGAGCTTTACATGAAAAAAAGGGAAATGATAAGAAAAATAACAAAAAATCAAGAAAGAAGGTGAAAAACATGCAGGGCCGGGCCTCTCAGCATCAAGGTCCCTTCATTACCAAACAGCTGTTGAACTGCAGTCAGATGACTCAAGTTGATTTCAAAGTCTTTAAAGAGTTGTCGCAGCCGGGCTCTGGCTTGTGTGTATCGGAGGGGAATGAGGATTGAAAAGTGATGGAGAGTGACAGCCGACAGATTGCCGGCGCTTGCAGCTCGCCCTCAGGTGAGACTGGGGAAGACAGATCACCCCTGCTGATGTTTAAGCGAGGGAGGCGGAGAGCACAGCTGTGTATGTGAGGAGGGGGGTGTGGTGGTGGGGTGTGTGGCGGGGTGCAGAGAGAGAGTATGAGAGAATGAGCGTACAGTATAAGCATGTACACACATACACACACACACACACACACACGCACACACACACGATCTTAAGTGCCTACATGGCAGATCGTGTGTGTTTCTGACAGTTTTGGCCTGTGTGTGTGTGTGTGTGTGTGTTTGCATAAGGGTGTGTGTGTGTGTGCGTGTGTGTGTGTGTGTGTCAGACAAGGCCCCGCGGCTCAGGATCTGCTGTCGTTAAGCAGCTGACACTTCTTAGCGACAGACTGACAGATTTTCACAAACTAATTTGACTCTGAGGAAGACGACACAAGACGCTCATGAAACTTTTCACATCCTGCCAGTAGAAAATATACTGCAATGCTGACGACGATGATGGTGATGAAGATGATCATCATCACCATGATGATGATGATGATGATGATGATGAGCTAATCCCAAAAACGTGGCACACACACAAAGAAAGAAAGGGAGTGTGTAGGAGTTGCAGAAAAATTCAGGCTAGCACACCTTGTTGACAGAGGAGGAAACAGGGTGAGCGGCTTCGATCAGCTCTGTCTCGCCTGATCAGGACCTTCCAAAGTTTAGCCGGCTGATTTGAGCTCCATCGTGACTAACAATACAAGCATGCATTCTCACTAAATGCCAGTCCTTTAGGAGCTGTTTCATCTTGCGTTGTGGTCTGAATAGCGCTATAAACAGATATCTGACCACAGATTTTGGCACTCTGGCTTCTATTTGTAGTTTGAGTATCGGCTCGTCATGTCTGAACAAGCTTTGCTTGTGTTATGGCCGCCGTCCAAACTCCTGTATGCTGAGCTAGGTGTGTGGTTCCCTGTTACCAATCGTCATCTTGACCCTCATCATCTTCTAGCTCCCTGAAGAACTGGAGGATTCTGATTGGAGCACCACGTGGCTCAAGTCTCCAATCAGTAGGATGGATATTGGGGGATTAAGGCCTTATGCACACCGGGGACGTAAGCGCTGCGGAACGGCTGCGCTGCCGTCACTGGAACTGCCACTCTGATCAATGAAACCATCCCCACGAGGCGTGCCGCAGCACATCCCAGCAGCGACTCCCCGCTCTGCAGCGCTATCTTTCTGTAGCATTTCTATTTTTGACACGAGCCGTCGCTAAACCGTGTGACTCTCAACAGAGCAGATTGCACCAGACAGGAAATCTGACACAGAATCAGCGTAATACACTTCCGCTCCCTTTCAAAATAAAATACAATACACAGTTTATGTCGCCTGTCACAGCTTCACGTCCACATTACGTCATGACCGGTGGCACCAGGTCAGCTGTCAGTCAATCAAAGAGTCTCAACATGAACAACGAGAGACTAATTGTTGAAGTGGAACAACACACAATAATTTATGACACAACAGATCCTTATTATAATCTCTCCCACGTCGGAGAAGCAAAGTTAGCTGTTTGTTGTTGTTGTTTCCTTTATACACAGTTTATCGCGGGGACTCATGGTCTGTGAATATGAATATGTGTGAATATGGCTGGCTCACAAGATAGCACTACGATAAATTGTGAATACTAATAAATGAATTAATTTGTTAAATGACTACCTGTGAGCGTAGTCAGGAAGGTAAATTACTGATTATGCATGCACAGAATTTCTTTATTTAAAATCACCAGATTCTGGTTCAGTTTCTTTTAAGAAGGAGGAATTCCTTTCTATTTTCAATTTTTTCCACTCATCTCCCCTTGTAGTTTTTTTGTTGTCGTTGTAGTATTAATTTAAACTCCTGCAAATAAATAACTTCATTTCACCAAATACAGTACATTTAGTTTTTATGTTGCTTCCTCTTCCCTAAGGAAGGTGGTTCATAACAGGGTGAAAGTTGAAATGAAAGGCTGAAATGCAACATGGGAGGCCATCGACTATTGCTTGACTCTGATTTAGCCTTTTCTGAAATTTACCTGCGTTCATGTGAAGACATCTGTTTATCAGCAGAAATGTACCTTTGTCATCATTCTTGTGTATCGAGTTGCCAATCGAACTGCAGAGGAAGTCTTGTATCTGCTGGATGCACTGAAAACCCAGAGCCAAGGTCTGTTGCTTCAGAGGCTAAATCTTCATCATACGAGAGCTGATGGGTCCTGAGATTGTGGTGTGAACGCAACACGTAGCAGCAATGCCATTTTAGCGTAGTATGAATTCAAATGATAAACTACTGTTGTATGTATGAGCTTATTATGGAGATGTCAAGACAGTAATGTCATATTGACCATACAGTGTGTTTCCGCGACAAGGAAGTGGGAGTTTGACATCAGCAGCTTGTGACCACCTTTCCCCTTCATTTGATGGAACATGTGATCAGTTGTAACACACAGCATGAAGGACTACACAGCTGGAAGAAAATGAAAGGTGGTCTGACAAACACCCATCGCTTTATGTAGCATCACTAATTACATCAGTCCTCTAGCACTGCACCGGGGTCAGTCAGTCATGTTACTGTTATGATGGTCATGGTGAGTTATGTTCTATTGTGTTCTTTATAAAGCAACCAGAGTCACCAAATATAAATCTAAAGCCTACGCACAGCTTAGCCAGTGAGACGCTCTCTGTCCAGTTTCTACCTCTTGGTCATTATTCATGAGATCCACTGCAGTCTGCACTAATAATGCTCATGATTAATTATGTCTGTAGAATCTCATTAGTGAAGATAAAATGCACATACAGTAAGGCATGAAGTTCAACAGCATTGCTGTCAGACACTGGAATTTAATTTACCATTGGTTCCATGTAGTGGTGATGATGCAGGATGACGTCACAACATGTCCGTCCTTATGACTCTGAATATATGAAGCAGACCTGAGATAAATATCATTTTTCTTCTTTGGTCCAAACCAGGAAGAGCTTCTGTTATAACATAGGATGTGATGGTGTGTGAAAGTGACTGGCTGTCACACAAACATCCCTTTTTCACTTCTTCATTAATTTCTTTCTCTTCTGTAGCGTGTTAACAAATAGCTACCTGTTTACACATCCAGCAGTGACTGTGATGCCGTGAGGCGGATCTGGACCCAGAAGAATGACACAGAAACTCTCAGACGCAAGACAGCTCAGTTTACTTGAACTCTTTGAGTCCAAGAGGCGAACAAATAAGACAAGGAGCAGAGAGGGGAATCAGAAGTGTGGGGATGTAGGCAAAGGTTCAAACAGGCATGAAAAACAGAATGCAGAATGCTGGAAGCTAGGAAAAGAAAATGAACCTCAACTAGTAGCATATTTATATACTGTATATATATCTTATTCATTTAAAATATCTGTGTATGTGTGGACAACACCTCCGTGATGTGGGACTTGTGTTTATGTCCAATACTCATTCTCCTTTTATCTCCAGTTTTGGTCTCCACCAACTCCTGAGACAAATATCTTTTGTCTCTTTGGCTGCTAAATGCTCCATGATGTCCACCAGCTGGTTTATAACTGTGTGCAGTGTGAGCTCTGTCACTGCAAGCAGCTGCAGCTGGAAACCACAGTGATGAGAGCTGTGAGACTGAAACAAACACAAAATGTGCCCTGAAGCCAAATCCCCGAGCTACAGGGCCAAAGGTCTTGTGATAAATCTCTGTGGGTTCATCAATGCAATTCATTTATTACAAAACTGAGAAAATGTATGTGTAAAAGTCAGTCCTCCCTGAAGGCTCTTAGGTCAACTGTCCCCCAGAAAACAGCCTCCATCCTGGGCAGTGGGTCAGGATTTCCCTCACAACACAATCTTACAACTTCAAGATAAAGCGGTGGAGACATTTTTAGATTTTTAGATTTACAGTGGAATCTGGGTGGACACTTTCCTCATAGAGCAGGTCTAAACCGTGCTCTTTATATTGTCCAGCACAGCAGCTGTTTCTATTCAGTCACCAGTCCATTTTCCTCCTTCTTCACTCTGCCCTCTTCTCCTTGACATCGGGTTGCTGAAACAGGAAGCTGACCTGACTCTGTCCCCGGGGATCATGGAGACGGACGGCAGCATAAGGTTTTGCATCAACTTCAGAGTCCTGGAGGGGAGAGCGTGTGAAGGCCGAAGCCACGCAGGGTAATATCATCCCAATCCACACTGCCACCTCATTAGTCTACTGCCAACACACATTTCAACACTGTCCTATTAATCTTTTTTTTTCTTTTTTTCACGAGCGACTCATTTAGCCTGACAAAAATGAAAAAAATTCAGTGTGGTGATCAAAGTGTTGAGAAATGACATTAAAAACAACAGACACGTTTCTCTTTGGATAATCCACAGGACTCACTGACCAGTGTTCATTCCGACTCCTCAGAATTTCAGTTCAGCTCGCTTTTTTTGTTCGTTTTAGCAGCACAGAATATATTTATATATATTGTATTATATTCATACGTAATATGAATATATTTATTAAATCCTGCAGCACTAAGGTGGAGAGGATATCTCAAAACCTATGTAAAGAAAAGCAGAACTCGCTGCATGAGAAGTGATTTCTTGATTTTCTTTTTGTATGTAATCATGGTGAGCCATGCCTTTCAAAGATCTCTACCACTTAGAATAAACGGCAACAAAAAAAGAGCGATCCGCACTAAAGACGGAGACACACTTTAAAAGAAAGATCGCTCCTTTAACAACAAGTCATAAGAAAACGGCCGCCACAGTCAAACTCATTTATATGTCTTTGTAGAGCGGCCATAAGTTTCAGCCCTCGTTGCTTTGTGAAGTGCCAAGGACGCTAAAAAGAGTCTAATCCAAAGACGCACATTGACCGGGCCGTCCGCCGCACAACGATGCTACTCATCAACTACCTAACACTCACCCAGCTCTTGTGGGAAATTACAAGGCCAACACACAATGGACTCATGTTTGTGTGTGTGTGTTTGTGCCAATAAAGAAGTGTTGATGTGAACCTGTGGCAGAGTAGCTTAGCAACGACCTGAAAAGAGCAGGAATTAAATGCCCCGCACACACACAGGGCCACGTAAATCCAACCTCTATATTAACTCCATGGGGACCCTCAGATGGTCAATAAAAATGCCCGGAGACCTTGATGCAGATCTGATTGTCCTGAAAGCGGCCCGGGCTGCTTATCTACTGCGTGGAGATAGGCTACAGTAATTCACTTAGATCCCAGATACTTCAGATAAACTCCTCTGCTGGGAACACAACAACAACAAGACAGACATGGCAGGAGGAAACACCGTATTCCCAACTCAATATCCTCCCCCCACATACCTCCGCCTCTTCCTCCCTCCTTCCCTTCTTCTTCTCGTCTATCTTTCCATCTAAGTTCCTCTCCGTCGCCTTTCTAAAATACTGTCCCCTGTCTCATGGATGAACTCCCTCACTCTCTCTTCTTCCCCCTCCTCCTCGCCTTCTTTCTCATCTGCAACTTTCCAGTTTTCTCTTTTTTTTTTTTCTTTTCTTTTTGGCACAATGAACCAAGCGGACCACATCCTGCAGCAGAGGCATTATCTAAAAAAAAATCCATAAAAGTCATCAGTGTTTTTGTTGTTTTTCATTTCTGAACCCGCTGCTTCAGCGAGCTGTACCCCCCGATGCAGTCGAAGAGAGAGAGGAAGGGGGTCAGTTGATCAGTAAACCTTCAGAGCAATGCCAATCCTCCATCCTCACACACACACACACACACACACACACACACACACACACACACACACACACACACACACACACACACCCTGACGCCTGGCAGTCAGCTCTTGGATCTGAGTACAGTCAGTGGCTCAGGTCTCTCACAGCTTGTTTTTCATTCTGTCCTCCAAAAAAAGAAAAAGAAACTCTAATTAACATCAGTTTGAGTATGCTGCTCAGCACACAGTTCATCCGCTGCATTTGTGAGGACTTCAGTGGTGGGAGTATTCAGAGGCTTTATTTAATGAGAGCCTTTAATTACATTTAATGTTCATTCAGAATTCAGTAAGTAAAAGTACAGTATTATCAGCTAAGTGTATTTAAAGTTAAAATATTGTTGTGCATAAACTGTTTCCTGTGATTATATATAACTTTATTAGATCTGTACAACAACATTGTGAACTTTTCTCTCATGAGCTAACGTCTGTTAAATCCTGTTGATGCTACACTGACCTGTAATCAGGTGAACGGTGTCTCTGTCATTCGCACGTCTGTTCTCACACTCTGTAACTTTGAGCTCTGGGTCGGGAGAACTAGGAACGTATGTCTACAGTGACTCAACAATTCCCTCCGTGATCAAGCAGTCGATGACTGTGACAATGAAAAACTTTGTTGAAGAGGTAGAAACCCTGAGCAGAACCCGACTCATCGCTGACGGCCATTTGCCACAGCTGGTTGAGTTTATGGAAAAAGGGTTTTCTGGTTTTCCCTCTGATGTCCTCCAGCTGCTCCACCTCAACTCTCTGTGATTTACAGAGTTTCCTGATGTAGAGTGAAGTAAACAACTGTACCAACTGTAGCTGCTGTTAGCTAATGTTAGCGCTATTCGTTAGCCATGCTGCACAGACTGTGAGCTGCTTTGAGAGGCGTTTTCTAGACAATGTTTCTTTGATGCATGAGCAGCATTTTTTTGTAACTAGTGACTAGATAGTCTGCAATCAAAGTTAGTTCGAAACAAAAGAAGTGTTATTATATTTAGTATAATTAATAAGAGTTTATTAATATACTAATTAATTAATATCAGTAAGTCAAGTGATCTGCTCTATCAGGATAGTGCATGTGGTTTGATCAGATTTAATTGACAGTGGCCTGGAAACACCAACTGTTGTCACATTTTGGAAGAAACGTTAATAAACTCTGATTATTACTCAAGAGCACGTGTCATCGCCCTTTATCCAACTAAACCGCAGGCAACCATGTGAAGACATGTTTGTGGGTCTGAGCTCAGCCTGAAACTGGCTCTAATCCCTTGACTCTGCGTTGTGGTGTGTTGGGTGGAGGAAGGCTGGAGGAAATGCTTGTGTCTTTCATCTGTATCTCTCATGAAATGGCCACAGTATTTGCAATAAATACAGTAATAATGAAAATAGGTACCTTCTGATTGCTGCTGAGCAGGTAGTGCACACTGAAAAAGATTCAGTCATTCAATACATACAGTTATGGCTGCTTTAAAGGAGCAGTGTTTATGATATAGTGACATCTAGTGGTGCAGTTGCACATTTCAACCAACTGAATAAGAATCATCTCCCCTTCCAGCTGTGAAGGAGTGAAACTCTCTGAAAAAACCGGGCCATCTGTTCTGGGCTACTGTAGAAGATGATCCGTGGTGTCTGTAAAGTAGCAGCTTTGGATTGAAAACATACTCACTCATACTTTTCACCACTGGACCACTCTGTACAGTTATTAATTAACCTCTAACCTTACAGAGCAAACATCTTTTGAGCAGATGTTGATAAAACACACTCCTCTCCTACTTTTACAGAAAAACAAACAGTCAGACTTATTTGCACACACACAATGCTAACAATATGTACTTAGTCTCAGCTATCTGATGGTGTGGCGATGTATTAAATACAATGTAAAAATCACAATATGCTGGTTTTTTGTTAATAATAGTTTTAGTTGTAATGTGGCCCAGGACCAGAGACGTTATTTCCAACCTATGTTTGTTCAGTTGTTAGAAAACAGCAGGCCGTGTGTCGTACAGCTCACAGTAAGGCTCCCGCATGTCCAAAAAGTTGCAGACAGGCGACATGGAGGCCATGACGACCACAGAGAGGAGGACACATGCATCCTGATTCTTTCCACAGGACTGCAGCACACTGCCTGAACATTCCACTCTCTGTGGACTCAGCGCAGCTCTATCACACCAAAGAACAGACATGCTCATTGACATCAGCAGCTGAAATGCAGCATGCTCAGGCTTATTTTAAAATGCTGGTCAATCATGTACTTACTTAGTAACAGTAATTACAATGTCTGCTCCTGTTGTCTGCTGCTGATGAAGTTGTTGCTGATCCTGGATCCAGCTGTCAGAAAGGTACAATGACAGCCACAGTAAACACACACACACATTCACACACATCACACTGAACAGGCACTTGATTGTGCTGAAATACTAGCCTGTGTTTTTTTTTTTTTTTTGAGATCGTGATTTTCGACTCACAGGCCGTCATCAATCCACCCAACACTCTGATAGAACATGTAAGAGAGAGAGGCATTTCCTAGTCATTCACACCTCCTCTATATACACACAACATGTCAGACAGATAAGCAGTCGGGAGAAGATGCTCCATATGGTTACATTACTTTTCAGTAAAGAAAAGGTTCTCAGGTTTGTATCTCTTGCTTATATTTCTTTGGGCAGGAGAAAAGAGCTCAGAGTGAGCATGCTTGGAAAATTAACAGCATCTTCAGGCTTTTCTGTTGTGTTTGTACATTTCTGTTTGTGACTTTTGCATGTAGCCTTCTTATCACTATCAAAGATCAAAGTAAAACAGCAAATAAAACAGACAGGAGGACAGGCGGGATAATAAAGTACACAGCAGAGTCGGAGGTCATACCTCAGCAGTAAAATGTTCATTCTCCTTTTCCTGCACAAAACGAAGACGAGCAAGAGCGAGAAATCAACAGCACTTCAGGTGGAGGCTACTGGCTGGTAAGTCTGGTCACTTTCTGAGCTGTCGGGACACCACCTATCATGTGAAGTCCCTGGACTTTGCTTCTAAACTCCAGTAAAAGAAGTCTGATATTCATTTTTTTTAGATGAAGACAAATTATAAGAACGAGACTGCTAATGTTATATACTACAGCCACGATGCAGAGTTTAGAAAGTCTGTAATTCATCTGTGGTGCAAATAGTTCTGCTGATTACTGCACACATGCTCTATGTTTGGGATGGAGATGAATCCTACAATTGTAAGTGTTCTTGGTACACGCCTCCCTTAACCACCATCAGTGATCTAAATAAGTATTGCCCCAGAATGTAAACATTTTACAGTGATGTAAAATAACTTATATAGACACACTGATATACTCTGATAGGTGCTCTATATCGTCACCTTTAATTTTCGCCTCTAACAGAAATTGCATGAAATGAACAGAAGAAGTGAACAACACACTGTGTTCCTCGTGTAAATGCTTAAAATCATTTTTAGATTTGCCACATGCGTCTGATGACAGGAGAAAACATGCCTAACCTTTCACTAAAAAGACTGTCGAGTAAACAGTTTCTCATTTGAATGCTGTCAACTGACCTGTCCTGAGTGTTTGGTTGTCTTGACTGCAATGCATGCTTGGTACAGAAACACAGAAACTGGCTGAATGAACAGTACTGTCGCCCTGAAATGTTAGACAGTCTTCAATCAATCAGAATACAGCTCAGGATTTTGGCAACTCAGGAGTGAACTCTCTTATTCTGATCCCATGTGCTCGTTCAGCCTCTGAGCATCTATCTATCTATCTGAGCCTCTATCTATCTATCTATCTGAGCATCTATCTTCACAGTGGTGTTCACAGCATGGCCGCTGCATGAGTACAATCAGCCACCGTCCGGCACAAAGCTTGAGCAATGCCCACCCTGCGTTGACTGAGGCCACCTGACCATCACTTTAAGCCACCCAGAAACTCATGTCCCTCCCTTTCAGGTAGGTCTCACTGAGGGAGTTGTTGATGTATCTGTTGGATGTGTAGATGACAAACTGTCAGGCCGCCAGGAGGAGAAAAGCAGCCAGGGTTGGTAACAGGAAGGACTTGGAACTGATCATGTGAGCGCAGAACATGCACACGAACAGCGTTTGAGTATTTCAGAAGGTATATTAAGGACAAAGGTACGTGCTCCCTCATCCCCATGGTAAAAATCTCTTTCACTACCTTATTGTCTTCATCCTGATACTTCTGGAGCTGAATATTGCACATGGCTCAGCCATGTGACAAAATACTAATAATTTGTCTTTTCAGCATCACAGTGAAGCCCTATATCTCTGACAGTATAGTACATAATGTATACAATCCCTGGAGTGACTTTTGAATGTATGACATTCGAAGACATCACCTTGAGCTGTGGTAGCTTGTAATGTATGTATCAAAGGTGGCAAGTATACAGTGCTGATGTACATACTGTACCGAAGTACAGCTGAGAAAGACTTTGATAACCTCTTAGGAAATGACTGAGCAAGTCACCTGACAGCTGCACCTTCTGCTTCATTTTCCAGTTACAATTTCACACGCTAAACATATAAGCAGCTCATGTTGTGCTGGGAACAGGTGTGCCGATTTAAGACAGTATATTAGATTTATAAAATATTTCATAACTGTAAAATCACATATATTGTCTGTACATATATTGGTCACAGTTTCTTAATAATCCGATTGGAGGTGGAGGAAGTAAAGCACAAAATATAGATAATAAATATTCATCTTCTTTTTCATACTGTATATGACTTCATGAATGTAGGGTTTAATATTAATAGAGTCTGTGCTGTTGTGTCAAAGTAATCGATGTGAAGACTTTTTCCATAATAATGCAGGCTCACGTTAAACAGTCATTTTGTCTATATAATATGATAATCACACATTTTTAGAACAAAAAGACAAGTAATGTTATTAATGTTAACTTTGCTAGCCACTGACTGACATTAGCATGAAAAAAAACAAATACTCAAAGCATAAACTACATATACATATACAAGACAAGAAAGACAGACTTTATTGATCTCTCACTAGAAAATTTCACTTATTACAGTGGCTTACAATATACACGTTGAATAATAAAGTAATAAAAAATAGATATGTCTTTAAAACAGAGTAGTTGGCTTTCCAACCAAACGTGACCCCAGTGAGGAAGATTCGATGCAGTCAAACTTCTTGTTGTGCTGATCTATGGATGTACACCTCAGTACGCAGTTTGTCTGGTGAGAAGACGTATGATGGTGATAGGGTAATGAGTCCAGCTCATTAAACACACGCTCACACTCTTGACAGGGGGTCCACATGGTGGTTTGTATGTGTGTGGTTTACTGTAGAGAGAATATACATAAAATACAGTGGTATGAAAAAGTTTGGGCACCCCTGATCGTTTTCAGGATTTTCCTTTATAAATCATTGGTTGTTCGTATCAGCAATTTCAGTTAAATATCATATAGCAGACAAACACAGTGATATTTGAGAAGTGAAATGAAGTTTATAGGCTTAACAGAAAGTGTGCAATAATTACTTAAACAAAAGTGGACAGGTGCATAAATTTGGGCACCCTTGTTGTTTTATTGATTTGAGTACCTTTAGCACTAATTATTCGAACACAAAGTTTGTTTGGTAAGCTCACTGACCCTTGACCTACATACACAGGTGAAGCCAATCGTGAGAAAGGGTATTTCAGGTGGCCAGTAGCAAGTTGTTCTCCCTTTTGCATCTTCTCTGAGGAGTGGCACCATGGGAGCCTCAAAACAACTCTCAAATGACCTGAAAACAAAGATTGTCCAACATCATGGTTTAGGGGAAGGATACAAAAAGCTGGCTCAGAGATTTAAGCTGTCAGTTTCCACTGTGAGGAACATAGTGAGGAAATGGAAGACCACAGGCACAGTCCTAGTTAAGGCCCGGAGTGGCAGGCCAAGAAAAATCTCAGAGAAGCAGAGGCAAAGGATGGTGAGAAAGGTCAAACTCAACCCACAGACCAGCTCCAAAGACCAACAACATGATCTTGCTGCAGAAGGTGTCACTGTGCATCGTTCAACTATTCAGCGCACTTTGCGCATGGAGATGCTGTATGGGAGAGTAATGCGCGGAAGCCTTTTCTACGCACATGCCACAAACAGAGTTGCTTGAGGTATGCTAAAGCACATTTGGACAAGCCAGCTTCCTTTTGGTATAAGGTCCTGTGGACTGATGAATGTAAAATTGAGTTATTTGGACATAACAAGGGGCGGTATGCATGGCGGAAGAAGAACACAGCATTCCAAGACAAACACTTGCTACCCACAGTAAAATTTGGTGGCGGTTCCATCATGCTGTGGGGCTGTGTGGCCAGTGCAGGTACTGGCAATCTTGTAAGAGTTGAAGGTCGCATGGATTCCAGTCAGTATCAGCATATTCTTGCCAACAATGTTCAAGAATGGGGCTGGATACTTCAACAAGACAACGACCCCAAACACTGCTCAAACTCTACAAAGGCATTCATGCAGAGGAACGACTACAACGTTCTGGCCATCTCAGTCCCCAGACCTGAACATTATTGAAAATCTGTGGTGTGATTTAAAGCGGGCTGTCCATGCTCGAAAGCCATCAAACCTGACTGAACTGGAGATGTTTTGTAAAGAAGAATGGTCAAAAATACCTTCAACCACACTCCAGGCCCTCATTGGAAGCTATAGGAGGCGTTTAGAGGCTGTTATTTCTGCAAAAGGAGGATCTACGAAATATTGATGTAATTTTTCTGTTGGGGTGCCCAAATTTATGCACCTGCCTACTTTTGTTTAAGTAATTATTGCACACTTTCTGTTAAGCCTATAAACTTAATTTCACTTCTCAAATATCACTGTTTGTCTGCTATATGATATATTTGACTGAAATTGCTGATACGAACAACCAATGATTTATAAAGGAAAATCCTGAAAACGATCAAGGGTGCCCAAACTTTTTCATACCACTGTATGTTCTGTAGCCAGCCTCAAGTGGACATTTGAGGGACTGCAGTTTTTGACATTTCCACATTTGGAGCTTAAAGCAGAGTTTCAGGAGCCGGACCACACCTCAACCGCGCCACTTCCGACAGTCCTATAAATACCCTCCTAACCCCGTGGTTCCCATCACGCTTGTATTCCGCGCGCGACTCGGAAACATGTCACACCACCTCGAGCACACTCAGAAAGCATGCTACCACCCGTCTACGAGTAACATTCATTCATTCACTCACCTTATCGTGAACATGAACTTCGCCTCAGTTTACATCGGAGGGTAATCAGACGAAACCAGGACGACCACATCACAAGTTTCCATCGACACGCCAGCAGATCCAGCAACAGAAGCTGAAAACTTCTCCTCAGCCTCCGTCCACGAGGTGCCTCTTCCTGTCAGGTCATGACAGGGGCACCTGGCACCGGGATGCCTGCGCCACCTGCAGCAACCACAGAAGCTGACTGTGGCAAGGTTATCTGGCACCGGGATGCCAGGGCCAACAGCCATTGATCCATGATCAGCCCACCTGTTCATTCAAGGGACTCCAAACTTTCTCGTCTGTCGTTGCACGAGAATGTTCTACTAGTTCCTACCAGAACAGGGGTGTCTCTTTCCACGTATACAACTAGTACATGTTAAATTTAATCATCACAGCACCACGCTTCCTTATTGCACCATACCTGGGTTGTTCCTTTCCCTGAAAGTTGCTTGAGATAAAAGCGTAAAACCCAAACGATTAAATGTAAACATTAATCCGCCATTGAACCATAGTAGTTACCTGGGCCCCTGTCCCCGGGATGTTAGTGCCCATAGCCGTTCGCTTCCAACATCCATAGCAGGATCTGCACCTGGATCCGCACCTGATGCTAGTACTCGACATGTCTTACTCACGAAGCATTCACCCATGAAGATGCTGCCCCTTCCGTCCTAATAGTTTGCAAGTAAAAGCTAAGTTGCTTCCTGGCTTCGAATCCACCCCATAATAGCCAAAGCCATTCCATATTCTGACTATTCTGCCACGAACACTTTAGCAAGTCTGGCCTCATGCTGTAATTGACAAGTCGCTACAACGCTTGTCCACGTTGTCCACCCACATCGTCCATCCTAACATGGCACTCCGTTACACACCAATTCGATCAGCACATATTATGTCCCGATCATTCCATCACTGTGGTTCTTACTGTTTCTCATCCATTCTCTTCTCAGGTCCAAACCATAAAACCTTACCCATACTCGTCATCATCATCATCAACTGCTGCCGTTTTCAGTTCAACATAACCCTTCCATCACTTGGTCTCTAACCCTGGCCATCTCGCACACAGTCTAGTTAACTTAGCAGCATTAACTTCTCTTCGCTCTCTGTTAACTTCACTTCCTAGAGAGCATTTTTATTCAAAAGCTACTCAAAATCCTTGCCACTATATGTCACCTGTTCTCCAAGTCGCTCCAACACAGTCATAATTATTTGGTTTCTTAAGTCATTTCCAAGTAGAAGCGGTTTTGGGGGTCCATCGTGCCCGGATGCGACAGCAGATTCCCTACCGACGCTTACCCCACACCGCAGCATCAGACCCAAGAGCTTCACGAGATCATACCAGTAGCTTTGTGAAAACATGTCAAACATCCCCAATATATTGGACGCGGAATAAAAGTAGTGGAACACTCACGTGCACACACACAAACCATACAACTATATTTACATGGCCATTTGTGATTTCAGCACCAGAGTATCTAATCACTCGTATCACTGACACCGATCAGTGCGGAGCTCCAAGCCGAACACAGGCGTGTCCCGTGGGGCTGTTTTGTCACAGTGCTTTCTCTCTGTGGGCTCTTCAAGGCCACACCAACGTGTTCATGCTCCTCATGAAAGCATAAACTTTTAGCCCCTTCTCTGTGCTGAGAAATATCTGCTGTGACTGCTAATGAAAAAAAAAAAAAGGCTTAACTGTGAAAAATGCCGAACTGTGCTGAGAGGCAACTATCGGGGTGTGAAAGCACTATTTAAAACCTGTGTCTATATCTGCTTCACTTAACATAAACAGTGTTTTTATAAATGTCTCCTCAGTTTTAGAAGCTTAATGGGGTCTCGATTCAAAATGATATGCATGTAAGAAAGTAAGTGACACTCTGGAAATATAATACCATCTGACTGCAGTTTATTTCTTATGCAGACATATTAAACAGTGTGGGAGCTTTATCAAGTCTGACAAAATGACCCAGATGATGTTATGGTGATGTCATCTGCTTGGTTTGGACATGTAGCTTGCATTACAAAGTGGGGGAGGGGTTGACAGACATGGGCAGCTTTTGGGGTCTCACTGTAGAGTAGAGGTCCGCGCGGGATTTTCAGTCCCGCTCCCGCATTGTGCAGTCTCACTCCCGCGAAGAATTATGATTTTCAGTCCTGCTCCTGCAAAGAATTATGATTTTCACTTTCGCAAATCCCGCAAGATACAGACGTTATTTCTTACGAAAGTTCTTTCCAATGGATTGGGAAATTATACACGCTGAGCTTAGCTGAGCTCTCCACAGACCGATCCTTCACCTAGCGCGCGTAGCGGGGTTGCGCAGTGCCAGGCGTTTCTGCCATGATCGGAGATCTCAAACACGGAAGAGCGGAAACGAATTGTCTGAAACGTACGCGAGATTAGACCCCATCCGCAAATTTAGGCATCTTAAAATGTTTTTATTAATGGCAAATAAAATATCCAGCACAAATGATATATGGTAGACATAAAATTAATCTTTTATGCATTTTATTTTATACACGTGTTTAGTTTGCGGGACTGCAGCTTATCACCTCTCCCGCTCGCGCACGCAATGAGCATTCAAAATTTGTCCTGCGCCGCACTGCTTTGTGTCAGGTCCCGCACCCTAAAAGTCAAACCCCAGACTAACCTGATACCTGCATTACTGACCACGACTAAGGCTGAAATTATGTGATAATGATACTGTTATAATGAATATAATGATACTGTGATACTGTTGATGGTTGGATTCAGTTTGTTTTCACTTTGACTCCTGAGTTGCTTTTGTTATTTTGTGTTAGCTGTCTGTCCTGTAAGTCATTAAAGTTCATTCTACCTTTCTCTCTGTGTTTTTGAACTCAACCATGACACTTTGTTTTGACAAGCTGGTTTGTAGCAGTAAAGAAAAAAACACTTAAAGGTCAACATTTGTACAAGCATGACAGAAACAGCCGAGCAAATGTTCTCCTGTGACTCCTGTGACACTGAACAAATCTGGAGGAGCATGTTGAGGACTTAATGTGACACGCTGGCATCCTGCCCACCATCTAAGCATATACAGTACAATGGCATGCACATACACAGATGAATGTGACTGAGAGAAGTCAACAATCCAGATAAAAATGTGATGTTTCAGGTAGTAGAATTCTACTAAAGTCCAGATATCTCAGGCCCTGCTGCTTGCATATTGATCCTTTTTTGGGTGCTGGAGATGTTCCCAGCTGACACTGGCAGAGGGGTGGGGTACACCGTGAAAGAGTCACAGAGACAAACAACCATTCACACCTATGAGCAATGTAGAGTCACTAATTAACCTGCATGTCTTTGGAATGTGGGCGGAAGCTGAACCCACACACACACAGGGGGAACATGTAAACCCCACACAGAGGGCCGGCCGGCTGGCAGGCCTGAAGCCAGAACCACCTTGCTGAGGCGACAGAGCTAGCCACTACACCACAGTGCCACCCGTTTTTTACAACTCAGTGCCCACCTACTATTGTTTCTAAAGAACTTTGTACAGTCTTCATCATTAGATAGTTAGTTCAGTTGTCATCTGTGACAGTGAGTATGGAGGTTTGGTCACATGACAACATATGGTCGTATGAGCGGAGAGCAAAAGAGGAGGAACACGTTGGCCTAAATCCTGGAGCCCATCAGATATTGTCTGACAGAAATGTAACTTTTTATTAGCTTTTTTTAGTTATCTGCATTCATATGCCAATCTGTATATGTTCATAGAGTCTTGGCCTGGATGTTCATAATCGGTTTGGTCAATGGATATCCGGCTACACTGGGAGCCCTCAGAGGTTAAATCCTTGTTGAGCGATAGCCGACGGCTTCCAAGATTGTAACCTCTGTGATGACACCTTGTGATTTTAGCTGTGACATCTCTATGACAACTGTGCAGACTAATGACGAGATGTATTTGCTAAAATCTATTAACCCAAATAATGTCATAGTGACGTCATCAGGTTTGTTGTGGGCTTCAAATTGGAGGTGTGTAGGATCCAGTCTTTTTGGAGCTTATTTCATATGACGACAGGTTTTGTTCATCTGTGTCTCTCAGATTTATGATGTACAACACTAAATTGCTGGAGATCTTCCTTCGAAGGCTTTTGTCTGCTCAATGGCAGTTATTGTTATCGTTATTGTCGTACTCTTCAACAAATGTTCCAAAGATGATGAGACAAAATAAGGCTGGATTTGGCCTCCTGGAGTTCTGGCACCACAAGGCAATGGCTGGTAAACCAACATTGGTGTTCACAGAACAAAAGTTACCCCATTTTGTTCTGTTCTGGCTGACCACAGTCTGCAGTAGCGTTGAAAGACCACACAAGTGCTTTTCCATATTTTTTGCCCATAAACTATAAATGGCCTATTTACTGCCAACCATTTTCCAAACCATACCATATGTTTGTAGATTGATTTCCTACCTTCCAGGCAGCCAGTGAACTGTGCTGCGTTTCAGAACATCAACAGTGAGCTAAGAGGAAATTTTGGGATCTGGAGGCTCTACTGGGCGCTAAAACAGAACCATTATACTTGATTGTTTTTGAAACTCCTCTCATATTGAGGAGGATCGTGCATAGCCCCCCACGGCTCACTTATTCCTTTGCACATATCCATCTAGTTTTTTTATTGCATGCTTTTTGCTGTGATGTTTTACTTGTGCAACAATCAAACATGTGTAATCAAAGAGGATGTGTTCACTGAGTGTTTTGTATTTTTGAAAGTGACGTGTTTCAATACCTGACATTTGTTTTTCCTCTTTTCTTATTCCTCTCTCTGTGTCTGCTGGCTTTGATTTTACCATTCTAGTTGAATAATCGCTTCAACTATACTTCCACATCCTCACCTAACCCTAAACTTAAATCCTAATGCTAGACTAATTTCAGTTTTATCCCCTAATCCTAATCTAAATCCAAGGCCTAATCCTGAACTAAACCCCTTAAGAAGTGAGGAGTGTCCAAAATGTTTTCAAACTGGATCTCACAAGGATGGAAAAGCAAGAACACATACATACAAACTGTCAAGCAGACGGTTGTTACTGAATAAAACATTTGAGACATGAGTAAACGGACTTTTTCACCAGCTGAAGCCGGGCTGCGGGAGCGGTGCAAGCCTTGATGTGCAGATGTGACGGGGAGTTGAATGAACAGCAGGAGACCTTCCTCTCTCAGTGCAGACACACAGATAGCACTGCCTGTCCCACCACATGGCCACTGCAAGACAGCGGTCACATAGACAGACAGACAGCCAAGCCCGTCAGGTCATTCATTTTATTTAGTGAATTTAATTCAGTTTTATTTATATAGCACCAAATCATAATAGAGCAAGTCTGTACTCTTTATAATATTATGTATTTCCTTCAAGAAGCAAAAACCTTGAGCAAAACCTGAAAATGGCAATTGACTGGATAATCAGTCTCCATAAGTCCCCATGTTAAAGTGTCCAACTTCAGAGCAGAAATAAACATGTTTACAGCCTGGTACAAAAAACTGTTTTGGTCTCTACAACTAATTTCCGCGTTCATGACAACTGTACTGAGGGTGACTTTATATATAACTCACCTGTTTAGATTATATTAAGGCTTAAAGTTATGCACAATTAACAGCATGGCCACTTTAATTGACAGGTGGGTGCCATCACAGGTGGTTTGTTTGAGTAACAAGGCTTCATTCATCCCGCCTCAGCTCCACCTCTTTGCCCATTTTTGGATTAGTTGTGAGGCAGCAGAGCAGGACCGCCAAGAAGGCTGCAGCCAGAGTCACCACGCTGAGCTTCACGTGGCTCTTCAGAAAGTTGTGGGGGGATGACATGGATACTGCGTCATATTTTATATAGCCTGCGATTTTCCTATGTTGTAAGACAGATTGTTAAAAGGTTAATGCATGCCCCTGCTGGCTGGTTAAGATGAATTATGATTGGATAAAAGAGCTTTTTTTTTTTCAATTTGTGAACCACCACAACCACGAGAGGTTTTTGATCATACAGTGATAAATGTGCACAGAAAAGGCTAATAGATCCAGTACTGTGTGAGATTATCTGGACACACACACACACACACACACACACACACACATGCACACAAACATATGATCCCCTCCAGGCTTACACCTAAATTCTCTTTACAACACATTGATACTAAAGGTTGAATGAATGTTCTCAGTCCTCAGCTATCAGAGGGGAATGAATCTGCGCGTGTGAGCAGCATGAGTGTGAAAGCCGCACACACCGAAAGATAGAGGGAGAGAGAGAGAGGAAGGGAGAGGGGGGGGGGGGACAGAGACAGCCTGTAACTAAAACAAATAGCTCAGCTGAAAATCAAAGTCAGCGGTATGGCAGCATTTTGCTCTCCGTATAAGCTGCTGTATAATGCAGCATTTTGCTGTCTGAAAATAATGTTTGTGTCGCTGACAAAGCAGGAGTCCTCCATCCATGCCAGACACCTGTACTTTATCCTGAGACAGGCAGCACCAAACACATGGCAGCACAAAGAGAGAGGACTCGTATTTGAGGTGAAGACAGACGCCCTCAACCTTCAAGCTTCTGCTGTCTGCACTGGTCACATCATTGTTTATTTAAATGTATGATACTCCGGTGAAGTCCTGTGCAATGAAACAAGTTCAACAAGTCATGTTTAGACCTTATATGCGTGTCTCACAAACTTTTTTGCAAGGGGGTGGATAGTAGAGGTGCAACATTAATTGACGAGATCTATTACACATAGTTTAGAGTTTTACATCCTTTGAATTACACATTGTAAAAGACAACAGAATGACTATAGACTATATATGAGATGAAACACATTTATAGGTTTTGCATCAAGCAAGAAAAGAGTATGACAGAAACATTTTCAGTTTTTGACTGAATTTATGACTGCGTAACGAATGAAACAACAAGGCTGCTTCTATAGCCAGTGTGTAGTTTGTCTGTTCTGGGCTACTGTAGAAACATGGAGGTTCAACATGGTGGACTTCATGGGGGCATCTGTAGATGTAAAAGTACTCATTCTAATGTTACAAAAACAGGTGATTATACCTAGTTATTCATATAATATTCTGTTTCTGCGATATTAGAGCTCCCTTTATCTTACACACCAGACCTTTAACTTCCTCAGTGACAGCTGTGATGTGGCTGTGTTGAGAGGGAATGCCAGTATGGTACAGGCAGTGAATAAGGTGCAACCTATCAACTTATCCAGGTCATTGCAACAGCAACAACAGCCATCAGATATTTAAATGAATGTAAGTAAACAGGAGTATTTATAAGCTATAATACACAGCTATAATACACATAGCGTTTATAGTAAAAAGTACGTCTGCTTTTTTATTTCTATACATCTGTATATACATTATTATTCACAATATGGTGTTCTGTTCATGACTTATAGTGAAGGACTGAGCACAATAGTCTATATTTATTCCTGTATTTCAGTTCAATTAATGTGCAAATGTCAGTTTTACATATTACTGGCACAGCAATAATCGTATATCTGTGCGGTATTTTGTTAAAGACCCAGTTTCACAGTCAGTCAGCTGTTTGTACAAACATGTACTGGATTTAACAGATTTCCATATCATAGAATATGTACAACAATCTGTGCACTTTAGTGAATGCATATTTCTGTCCATGTGGGACCCTGTACAACTGTTACCATGGCAACATAACTGAGTTTGAACTATCTTTCTAAAACCTTAGCTGGCTAACCCTCTGAGCCTGAAAAATGGATAATTCCTTTTACTCAAAGTCCACTTACTTGTTTTTTAACCACATCTCACAGTTTCTATCTGCAGACAGAGCAGCAAACAGACAGCTTTTAGTCTGAAACTATATCACAACATTTCAAAACACAAATTCACAAAGACAGAATATATAATAATGAAATACAACATGAGCACGATATGTACAAACAAACAGATTCATAAATCAGAAAATAAAATGAGAGAACTGAAAGACAAACACAAAAAATAAAACAAATAAAGACAGAATTATTATTTCTACTCTGGTGATTATCAGAGTTTTTATTATGAATGGATTTTATATTGACTGTTTGATAACACAGAAACCAGAACACAGGTACAAAATGCAAAATGTATTCATACATGCTATTAATATTGAAGGTGGAGTTAGTCATACTGGAGAAAGATAACACAACAGGTGGAGTTCTGCTGGGAACGAGCCCCAGCAGTCCACTGTTTCTCCAGGAAGACTCACTCAGCGACCTTTAAGTGCTACTGGAACACTTCTCCTCTCCTTTCCTGTCTTACATTCTGTTTATCTGCATACCAGAAGCCATTTCACGTTATTATATATACTGTAAGCTTCACTCAGAGGCGTGAACCATGAGAACAATGAGGCTGACCACAGAATGAATTCCACTTTTTTATTTATTTCTTTTGGATAGTGAGATTTTCTATGTGTGCCATGCACTCGCATCTCTTCTCTCAGCTGTCTGCCCACTGCAGGGGAAACAGACATGATTCAACACTGACCCCTAGTGGAATACTGCATACATTACATGACGCTTTAAGACCAACCTACAGTACACTGCAACAGTCAGTGGAATACAAGAGGTCACGTTTATTGATGACTTCATACAGTTTGCATGCAGACCTGGATTAAAGATTATGCATAAAGCTGTTTTGTTGTGTTTTATGATAAAATGTATGGTAAAGTCTGTGGCCTGTGTATGAAAACAATGAAAATAACGCTGACAACATGACTGACTCCTTTGACAGAATGGAACAGAGCGTTAATTAGTATAATTGCTAACACCCGTGTTTATCTACTATTTCATGTCAGAATGGCTGCGGTGAAAAAAAGTCGATTGTAACTGATGATGGACAGTTTTTTAAAACTAAATCAAACAGAAGTAAACTATTTTATTCCAACTATGCTTGTCAACGTCTGGAGCCTACATTACCCACAATTCATCTCTCTATTTTTTGGGGACATTATTGTCAAGTCAATTATTGTTGTCAAGTCGTTAATTGTTTGTCAGGTGTGTTCAAACAGGCTCGTTCGGAACACGTTTGAGTTCAATTTTAAAACACACACACATTTCCTTGTGATTTTTCATACTTGAGGTGAGCACGCGACATATCGTCATCCCCCACAAGCCCTGGGGTGTGTCACCTGCGGGTTCACTGTGATTAGCTGACCAATAGCGGGCTCCGGGTCTCCAGTTGCCGTTGTACGCGGTATATAGTGGCTGCAAGGTCCGTGCGAAGGTAACAACGGTGGTAATGATGGAAGACAAGCAGAGCGAGGTAACTTTCTAGAAACTTCAAAAAAAGCCTTTATTTACAAAGTAAACGGACAGTGACGCGTTAAAATAAAAAATAAACTCGACCTGCTTCGTCGTCGAGCAGCTCTGACGTCGCGAGGCCAATTCAGCTTTGATTTGACCGACACGTTAGTTTGGATCTGCCGCGCGAGCTATTTATAAATACGCGCGCGTCGTTGGCTACATTTTCTTAAGCGTCCTCGCGACGCGCGTGGTCTCCCGGATAACTTTTTTGTCGTGTTTTCTTCGTTAAACTCGGTGGCTTCGGACTTTTTCGCTGTGCTGCCGCCAGGTCGAGCCCCACCTGCCGCTCATGACAAATGACAAATCAAATGGTCGAACGTTAGGCCTTTGCGGTCCATTTCCGATGTAAGCCAGAGTGTTCTCAGTGATAGAAATGTTTCCTCACAGGTAGCTGTTGGAGGTATTCCAAACATCAGCCAACTTTTGTCCTACATGTAGTACACATAAAACCCATGACAACCAGAAGACAAAAAAAAAAAACATGAAGAGGATGAATTAAGAAAAAGAAGAATGAGGTTAATTACAAAGATTAAAAAATACGTTAATACGTTAAAACATGTAAATAAATATCTGTTTAACTACTAAGCTGCTATTACTACTAAATCTTTGTCAGAGACCTCCCAGAGATAGTGTTGGTTTGTTCATGCACACTGTCACTGTGTTCCTCTCCTCTGTCAGTCATACTCATAGAACTCAACTATTTCTATATTCTGTCCATCAGTCATTGTCAGGGGAGTGGTGGCATCTAAAATCAATGCACACATCTTCAGTATTTGACACAGTCACACAGTCAGTACTACAAACAAGCCATGACAGTTGGAAGACTGCATCATCAGCCAACGTGCTGGTTTACATTATGGAGTGGATATATTGGCATGGTATTTTGGGGTGTTTCTGCGGTGATAGAGCTCACAGCGGGTGCTGAGCTCTCCTCGTGCTTCTGTTGAGGAGGTGAAATAAGATCATCATTTTCTTTTGTAACCAAACCACTTCCACACAACTGAAGTCGCCCCCCTTTTTGGAATGTTACTGTGACTTCCAGCCATGCTTGTCGTTGCTGGGCGTAACAGAATGATGTCATAACATCAACAATTCTGAATATTGCCAAGATCATATGTTTTTAAATGTTATTTAAAACGTGATGATTAACTATCAGAAGTACAATACGTGCTTTAAATGCACCTGTGCAATGCAACACTGTTTTGTTACAGTGACTTTGTTGCTAAGCAACAGCAGCAATTTTGGTAGTAATAAAAACAGTCAGGATGTTGACTGTTAAGTTAATTGAACTGGAGTAGATGTAAAGGTTCATTGTGTCAGATTTAGAGGGCTCTACATACAGAATGTGGTAGAAATGGAATGTCATTTTCATAATTGTGTACAATCACCTGAAAATAAGAATCTATGTTTTTGTTACCTTAGAATGAGACTTTTAAATCAACACTACAGGTCCTCTTCCACTGAGTCCTCCATGTTGAAGCGCTGTGTTTCTACACTAACCCAGAAACTAAACATTCTCTCGGACCTTTCATGTTTTTTGTTCGCTTCATGGTGGCCGTAGTTTCTCCTTATCAGTAGCAGGGACACGGTGAGGTGAGGGTGTTTCAGTCACCAGCACCACTGCTAGTGCCACTAAACTGTAAATACTACAGCTGGTGCTAGGGCCATTTGAACAAACCAATTAAAAGAGAATAATTAAACACTCAATCATGATGTTCACTTTTCGGGACTGCTTACTTATTAAAGTTAAACACATTTCTACAACACAAAGAAAGTTTTCCACCATGTGCACATAGAGCACAAGCTACAATATAAAGCTGGAGGAAGAAGAATGTGTGAAATAAAGACTGCTCCATTGATTTTGCTTTAAAAACAGTTTTGTGAGTACATTTGATACGAGTGCAACACCGAATCAGTGCAGGGCTCTTGTGCTCAAGTACCACGACTGTGGGTATTGGGACAGACGCCCAGAAACCCTTTTACCAGTTTCAGTGTGGATGCAGCTCACGATTGATTTGCCATCAACACTATTACACTTGAGATAATGAACAGCAGCAGTCATGTTTTTCATGTTGTTTCTTCTTGACCTTGTAGTCACGTTAGTCTGTAGTAGCCTAATGTTTCCCTGAAAATGATGCGATGCAATGGTCTGTACAATGTACAGGCCTTTCTGTGTATTGTCTGTAAGTGCAAATGTGTGTGCAGTCATCAGCTTTCTAATGGCTTTGATTGCCCAGTTCACTCAAGAAGAACAGTTCAGAAAATGGAATCACTTTGCAGCCTTGACCTGGAAGAGACTATATTTAAGTACCACAATATAGCACTAACCAAAAGTCAGATTGATAGTGTAATAGCCCTGTAATACTGAGGCCCAGTAGTTGTTGGCTATAATCTGTTGTATATTTTAAAAATTGGCTAAAACACAGGGATAGATACTGATCCTGTTCATAAAGGTTGATGTCCTCTGTGAGCTGGAAAGGTCCTGTTATTGAGAAGATGTTCCAACGTTTTTTTCCCCTTCAGGTGCTCAACCTTGAGCGGGTGCAGGAGCTGGAGACCTGGCTGAAAACAACCAATACAAAGCTGACTCAAGTTAACGGCCAGAGGAAGTATGGAGGACCACCTGATGGTGAGAGACGCTGCACAGCTCAAACACAGCACTGCAATAAAACTAGGATACACAAGGTGCATGGAGACAGAGTGTCATACACCCACAGGAGAGGAAAAGTATGTATGCCACAATATGCAACAAAGGGTTCAAACACAAGAAAAAATGCCTGTGTGCAGTTAAAAAACATGAGATGTCATCATGTCAAAGGGTTATTTTAAAAGTATAACTGAGCCACAAATTTCACTGATTTACAGAGTTTCTAATGGACAGGTAGCTTTACTTGTTCCTAAGGTAACTAACCAATAACTGTGGACGGTGAAGAGTATTGGTGGTGTGAGGGAACCGAGTCAGCCGGCAATGAGGACAACAGGTGGTATCTTCAAAAAGAGGGTCTTTATTTACCCAAAATATTTTTAAAAATTCCAAAACCAAAGGTAATAAAGAATTGGGCCCATAAAAGAGGTCAAATTAACAAAACATCAACCGAACAAACAGAAGACAAACAAATAGACCTCCTAACTGAACACAAAGGAAGAACTTATATAGTGGGTGATCAGCCCACACCAAACACAATAGGGGTAAACGCAAAACACTAAACACAAAAGACAACTAACTTACTAACAAAACAAAATCAGGAAAAATACCTTATTAGAATAAACATAATCTGTACTTAATCAAACCAAATGAAAATCACTAATTATCTAAAGAATAAATAAAGCAATAAATCCCCCCATGATGTGTGGGCACTTGGGTTGACCCAATGAGCCCCTTTCACAAAATGGCCGAGCTTGTGGGGTGGATCCTTTCTCATCCGGCCTTCCCAGCTCCCAGCAACAGTAGCACCAGCACCGGTAACTCAAAGAAAACAGAAATTAGGAAACCATACTAAAATAACTGTACAAAAGGTAACTAAATGGGCGCGCTCCAAATAGAAAACTAATGTACTGTCAAAGAAACAATAAAGTGTTATGAAACAGAAAACCTTATTTATTTCAATACCGTGTTAAATAACTGAATATATAATGTGTATAAACAAAAGTGAGTGCAAATGATACAAACCTTTATGGTTGTGTGGCCACAACTGTGGCCATCACAGTGGTCCAAAGCGTGTGTATGTAAACACCAGCCATTTCCTCCTTTTTTAAGCTTCCAGCAAAACCTAACATTACCATATTTATACTGTGGGCACCATGTTAGCTAATCGCAGTTGTTCTAGTCAATGTTGCAAACCTCACAGGAAGCACCATGGTCCATTTCAAAGGCGTTACAGAAGCGGGTATCTGCTCGGCTCCACCAAGAATACACAGCTGTACTATTTGTGACGGACGCTGCGAGCAGCCCTCATCAGTCAGCACAAAGCAGATCGAGCTGTCTGGAAGTCTGACACAGAGACAGCATAGAGAACCCAAGCGGCAACCTCTGAAATGAAGCCAATGCGGAAGTGCTAAAAGCATGTTTACAGCCGGGTTCAGACAATGGTTTTGGTCTCTATAGCTAAATTCTCTGTCCATGGTAACTGGTTGAATTTTTTTTTTTTTTTTTTACTCACCGGTTTAGATGATATTAAGGCTTAAAGTTATGCATAATTTACAGTGTGACTGCTTGATTGACAGGTGCTTACAGTTACAGATGGCTTATTAGAGCACCCAGGCATTCGTTAGACCTGCCTCAGGTCTGCTGATGATCAGCATCTTTGCCGATACTTAAATTAGACGGGAGGTGGAAGAAGCGGTACATTCAACATGGCGGCGGCCAAAGGAGAAAATATTTAACTATGTAGCATATTTACACATTTAGAAACACATAAACCCAAAAAAAGACCAAATCTGAGCAACTCAAAGTCTGGTGGGCAAACTGCTACACTTCTGAAATGCCTGCTGCGATTTGAAGTCCGGCAGAGGATGGAGCAAAACAGTGTCAGGACCACAACGTAACACAGACGTGCCCAGTGGGGTTCAGACACAACACTGTTTAAATAAAGCAAACATAACGTTTAGGTTGTAAGTCTGACTACGTACAGAAACATATTCTGAAGTCGGATTCCACAGATGACAAAGCTTCCCCTGCTGCAGCCACCATGTTCTCCTACTCGGTTCTGTGTCTAAAATATAAAAGTTAAATTCTGGATTTTTAACTTTATTTAATGTGTGCAAAGCCACACAGCAACTACTCAGCATGGAATGAATGAAATTTTTTTTGTTGTCGGCATAAAAGGATGTGATGATGTGACGTCGTCCCGTAAATACAGACTACCTGTGTTGTTGAGTAGAGCGGTTGGTTGACTATGTTGGTTGGTTCTTTTTAAAATAATGAATGTGCAGTTCATGTCATTGTTTTCTTGTTGATTCTCAGTGGATGACTGGGAATAAAAATAAAAATCCACAAAGACTTGAAATGTATAACTCCTTTTTAATATGCCCACATGATAAATGTAGCATATAACCATGCAATATCACCCACTCCCATCTCCTCTCCACTGTGCTGTTAGTGTGGATGGGGTCCATCCCAGGAAACCGCTGTGAGGTCTTCATCAGCCAGATCCCACTGGATGCCTACGAGGATCTGTTGATCCCCCTGTTCAGCTCGGTGGGGCCACTCTGGGAGTTCAGGCTCATGATGAACTTCAGCGGCCAGAACCGCGGTTTCGCCTACGCCAAATACGGCTCTCCAGCCATAGCTAATGATGCCATCCGCCTGCTGCATGGTCACATGCTGGAGCCTGGCTGCTACCTCAACGTCCGCCGCAGCACCGAGAAGAGACAGCTCTGTATCGAAGACCTGCCAGGCAGCACCAAGCAAGAGGACCTGCTGCAGGTACGTGTGTGGATTGAAAAGTGTGTGAAAACTGTGTTTTGTTGAAGCTGCCATCTTTGAATATTTATATACACTACTCACAAACAGTTCAGGATATGTGGATGAAATTTCAGAGTGCACCTAAAATGCTCTCTAACCTTTACAGGTGAACTTCATTTGACCTCCGCTAAACTTTTGAATGCACATGTCCGACTGTTCAGTGTTCCAGTACTCATTACATAACATGCTGCTCTCTACCAAACAAGTGTGTGATCCATGAATGTTCCACTAAATGTTCAGTCTGTGTTTAAACAGTCCTCTTCATCATGCTGTTCACATTTTGACATCATGACACCAAGACGACACCTAACAGTCCATCAGCAGTACCTGCTCAGTGTGAGGCTTCAAACAGGAAGTCCTCAGAGGGAAGTTAGCACTGAGTGTCACAGAGTGTCATCAGCAGGTTGGAATAAGTCCACTTGTGAACAGCACGAGACGATGCTCAAGGTCACATGACCAGTTCCTGAGACACTGCCATGTTTTGTTGGTATACACACACTGTTGTCATTTCTTTGTTTCAGTAAATAGTTTGAGATGAAGAAATGACCACTGCATGCTTCTAATTAAATGTCCTACTTTCATCATATAATATCACTGGAGCATCAACTTTTTACATTGTGCATACATTTCACCTGAAAGCCAAATATCCGGAACCTTTTGTGAGTAGTGTATATTTATACTCCACTGAACTGTGGCAGAAATCAAGCAGGACAAGAATTAAGAATATTTCTTGTTGTTGAAAATTGTCATTATTAGTCCCCTTATATTTTGAGTAACTAACTGTGTAGTTACACAATTTAATAATGTTCAAGATAATGTTCAAAAGATTGTTTGTAGTTTGTTTATGTGATATGGTATCAGGTAACGAGTGTTAATCTGTTTGTCCATGAGTGTCACTGTAAATCCTTCACTGTCTGTATTTCATTCAGTCATTATTGAAATGAACTATTCTAATCACCTTTTGTTTTTCTTCGCTCACTATCTTATACGCAGTAAAAGTTCAAATATTCGGACACACGCCTCCTCATTCAGTGATTTTCCTTTATTTGTATTACTTTCTACACTGTAGATTAACACTGAAGACACATTTGGGATTATGTGGTGAACACAAAGTGTCAACAAAACTAAATATCTCTCATATTTTAGATTCATTAAAGTAGCCACCTTTTCTTTGATCACAGCTGTCCACACTGGTGTGCCTTCTCAAAAGTTAATTTCTTACCTTTTTACTATCCTTACTGACCTAAAGAGCTGAAGTCCTGACAGTACTTCCACTTCACTAATCTGTTACTGCATGTTGGATGACAGATGATGAGCCGTTGATATTAGAAAGAAGGGTGATTCATTTGTTAGTATTCCTCATTGTATTGTTATCTTCCCAACCTATTAGCTATAATCTGTGCTGTCCAGAAACACACCTATACATCTATCCTGTCCTCCTTTTGTTCCATCTGTGTGGACTAGCCATGACTTCTCCACTGACCACCGTGTTAGCTGCCAGCGTTTAACCTACAAAGCTCTAGAGCTTATGGGAAGTGGTGTCTGTGAAAGGCCACGTAAAACTACTTTAGCGATTAGCGTTAGCAATAGTTGCGTAAAGGTTATTGTCCGTGTAACTAATGTTTGTTCCCAGGTGCTGCGTGCACTGACGGAGGGGGTGGAGCGAGTGTCTCTGAGAGCTGGGCCCGGTATAGAGGGGGTGTCTGCTGTTGTCGCCTTCTCATCCCACTACTCTGCTTCTATGGCCAAGAAGGTGCTGGTGGAAGGTAGGTGAGACAGGCTGGTCCATGGATCAGTGCAAGTATGCTGCCATTTCTGATGTCAGCTGTTGAGAGAATGCAGAACTCGTTTGAATTCATTTTAAACTATTTGTCACTGCATGTGAACGAAGGGTTGAACACTTCACTCTGCCTTCATGTGTGTCAGTTTGTGTAAGCACTTCTTTTCTAGCACAACATTCCACACATCTCTATTTTAAAAATGACATTTTGGGGATGTTTTCTTGTGATAATTGGGTAATTGTCACGTTATCTGAAACAGCAGATTGATTTCTGGTTAATGAGAAAACCACTTGAGCATCTTTAATAGGAGATTCGTGTGTATTCTGAAGATTAAAACAAAGGTTGACCATGACACAGCCATTCTCAGCTGGTCCTTACTCTTGTCTCCAGCATTCAAGAAGCAGTTTGCATTGAACATCTCCGTTCAGTGGGAGTCAACAATGAAGCCAAGCCCTGACGTACCTTCAAAGAGACTCCTGTCATGCGCCCACAAGCCACCGCGCCACATCCTCAACTCTCCACAGCCCTGTGTCCAGCCTCCTCCCCTGGCCCGCCCTCCACCCGCCCCCCCAGGTTTCTGCAGAGCAGTGGGAGGACCCAGTTCCCCCAGGCATCCTGTCCCTCCAAGCTCCTCCATCCATACCTCTTCCTGCCAGGGGTACCTAGCGGCCACAGCATGTTCACCATCCCCTGTGACGCTCCTGCAAAAGATGTGCAAGGCGGCCGGGGTTGGCGAGCCTGTCTATGAGATTTACTACAGCCACACCGAGTCTGATGGATTCCTCTATTTTACCTACCAGGTGTGTATCCCCGGGATAAGCCGTGCCTTCAAAGGGGTCGTTATGATCTTGCCAGGACCCACTGCGACCGCCACGCTGGAGGAAGCTTGGCGGGCTTCAGCCCAGCAGGTCGTGCAGAGGGTGTGCAGCCAGCTCACCGACTGACTTGGGTTCAGATGATATGCCGTTCACCTGCTTCTACAGCACTGTTCCAGGATGTGTTTGTTTTTTTCAAGATGTTATATAAAACAACGTTTGATTTTATATGTAGTTTGTTGGTTTCTGCATGCTTTTATTAGTACTAGATTTGTTTGTGTTGTTTGAAGTTCAGAATGATTTTTATGGTGTGTTACTGTTGGATTGCTTTCTCATTTTAATTAAATGAGATTTGAAAAGAAGACGTGACGTGTTGTTAGCTCTGTACTTAAGACTGGAGGCTGATCTCCAGTTTTTCTTGGGCTTCAGCTTCGTGGTCTTTTTTTGAAGTTGGATTCAGCTTCTGAGTTTTTGATCCATCCTTAAAGGAATCCAGTGGATTTGATTATTTTATTAAAACATGTTGATCTAAAACCAATAATTCTGCAAGTTTACATAAAAATACTATTTCTATTAGACTACATTTCAAATACTGTACTTGTATTTGTATAGCCCAAATAACAGAGAGCAGGTCAGACCATGCTCTTTATATCATTTACAGAAACCAAACAATTCCATCATGAGCAAGCACTTGGCGACAGTGGTGAGGAAAACCTTCCTTTAAGAGGCAGAAACCTGGAGCAGAGCCCGGCTCATTGGTGGACGTTCATCTAATAGTTTGTGTAGATGTCAGGCAGGACCACAACAGCAGGCACGACCAACCCTCGATCTTGTGAGACATTAAGTAAGATGCGTTGATGAATCATGAGTGTGTACAGATGGAGAGAAAGGCAAGAAGAACTCAGTGCATCAAGTCTTCCAGCAGTCTAGTCCTCTGGCAGCATAACTAAGAGATAACCTGAGTCAGGCTCAACTATAAGCTCCCCACTCTTAAAAGTGTTGATTGGTGTTGCCTCCTGAGCCCAAAACACTCAATTACACTCATTTGTTGAATATAGCTACTTTACAGATTAAGATTAGATACATAAAACATGTTTATAAAAAGTGCTTTTATACTTCTATTAAAACAGATTGTCACCCTGTACTGTGCTTTTACATGCAGGCTCTTTACTGCAGTTATTTGACAGTGTTCTTGTCATTTCATCTCAAGGATCTGGATTCTTCCTGTCTAACACACTCTGGATGTGGGTGATACACTATGTGACTATCACACTCGTTTTCATTGTTAAACCTGTGTTGTGCATGGTAACACAGGTTGTGTAGACAATAGAAAATCTGCTGTACATTACAACAAAAGGATAAATCTGTCATGGCGTTCACGACCACAATCTTCAATCCCAGTCACTGTAAATTACCCGTAATACAATGGGCTCTCAGGACAGAGGTGACAACCTGCCTGCAGTATGCCATCCATCAAAAATCAAACGCACAGCTTCATGTCGGAGTCAACACAGCGGTTGTTTTGTAGCACTGAGCATAATTATGAACATGTTTATTTCAGACACTTGACAGTACAGGCATGTTTGATGCGGGCAGAGTGATCCTTTAAGAGCTGAAGTGGAACAAACCGTGTGATGGTTCAGGTACAAAGTAAAAGCTCCTCATTGCTGATCCTGAACAGATGAGACAACGTTCACACATACCTCTCTGATATAATCCAAAAATACAAGTTACATTTCATGTAAACTGGATGGTGTTCTCTGGTGATCCCTTTAAAGAAGCACACCACGTTACACACACTTCCAGTCGGCTTCATTGTTTTTGGCTACTTGCTTAATTACAGCGTGCAACAATACCAGTCTATGTGGCTGCTATGAGAATGAGTTTTCAGGGTGAGACAAGAAATTCTGTAGAAGAGTGCGCAGAGTGTCTGAGTGAAGATCAGATGATGTGACGGGCCAAACAGAACCAGGGAATGGCTAAGCCGCAGAAGTCCTCCTCCGGACCTCATCTATAAGATCTGCTCTGGAAATGTCAACCTGTGAAGAGAACACAAGCAGACCGCATGTGGTTATCTGACATCATCTGTACAGAGATGAAGACCACAGCTGGCTGGGTGACACTGATAAAATCCTCTATTGTAATAATGACAGCAGATTTTATATTCAGAAACTACATTAACCCTAAAACATGTCACATTTTCATTATTAAGATGACGCAGAACTGCAGAGTTATAAAAAATATTTAAGGTGACTAAAGGTGAGCGGGTGGCATGACACAGCAAAATGGTCCTTTAGCCCAGTGTCAACTGCGATCAGCTCCAGCCCCCGATGACCCTGATAAGAACAAGTGGTTCTAAATAAATGAATGGCTAACAATGGCAACCTGATGAGGTGATGAGTCAACCTTTTAAAAGTTAGTCTGTTAGTGAGTGTGTGTGTTTGCGTGTGTGTCAATGGTACCTCCTCTCTGGTGGCCACGACTCGGAGTTTCACCACTCCGTCCTTCAGCTCCTGTTCTCCCAATATGGCCACCAGCGGGATCCCAGACTCCTCACAGTGCTGCAGCTGACTCAGCAGTTTGGGGTTCTTCTTGTACATCACCTCTGCCTGGACACACACACAACATTTTCAGAATTCCGATCGACAGGGATGTAAAGATACCAAACACACACAAAAAAAAACAAGAAATTGAATGACATTTGGGCAGGATACAAGGTCAGCATCTCACACACACACACACACACGCACACACACACACCTTAATGCCGGCATTCCAGAGTTCAGTGACGAGTTTGAGTTTCTCCTCCAGCAGGTTCTTCTGAGCGGATGCCACCATGATCTGAACCTCTGTGGTCCGGATCTTCTCTGCTGAGGCCTGAACAACACATCCCTGTTACAGTCTGGCAGTGAACACACACTTATTATGAACACACAAGCAAAACTGAAGATGACTCGTCACCTCGGCCTTCTGTTCCATGATGGAGAAGACACGCTCGATGCCGATGCTAACACCCACACATGGCACTTTTCTTCCTTTGGGGTCAAACATGCCCACTAGGCCGTCGTACCGCCCCCCTCCGGCCACGCTGCCCACACTGACGCTCTCCTCTGCCGCCGCCCCGTTTTGGGCTTCGGTGGTTACAGGAGCAACGCCCGCCTGAGTCAGCACCGCCTCGTAAATGATTCCTGTGTAATAGTCCAGACCCCGGGCCAGACTGAGGTCAAACACCACCTGGAGGTGACGGGGTAAGAAAAGTGAAGACGACAAGGAGGGGTAGATGTGAGGAAGGTGTGATGAAACAAAGGAGGTTATTCCTTGTGACTGACTGTGTCTCACCTTGTCTGTGACCTGGAAGAGCTGAAGGTAACTGAAGAGCAGCTTTATGTCAGACAGGCCAGCACAGGCCTGCTTACTCTGAGACATCTTCTGGTCCTGAAGGAGGCGCTCAGCCAGGTCCATGCCACCTGCAGCACCAACACACAGCACACACATAGCATTCATCTGGAGTCATGTTCATGTGCACAGGACAAGTCCAATATTCACTCTCCTTGATGCTGCTAAATGTTACACCATCATGTCAGATGATAGTTCTCTGTGTTCATCAGCATGTTACTTTATAATTATTATTTTAAATAATTAAAGGATCAATATGTGATTTTACAGTGACATCTAGTGGTTATAAATTGGCACTGCCGTTCAAATCCAAAATACTGCTGAGTCGTCTAGTGTGAGTAGCAGCAGCCTGCTGACAGGACAGTCTGTTCTCGAGGTTGGAGTGGGTGTAGAATGAACAGATGAATGCTTTACTATCACCAACACCTCGCATCTTGTGTGAGTCTGGGGGAAAGTCTCACCCTGCATACTGACGTACTCCCCAATCTGGTCGGCCGCCTCCTCTGACAGGCCCTTCTCATTCACCATTTCCTTCTTCACTTCCTCCCAGGGCATCTGTGATTGGACAAGAGAAAATTAACAAGGAGACGGGTCAAAGGCAGGTCTTGACGAATGATAGAGAAAAGGTGAACAGATGAGTGTGGAGGTCAGCATCGGACTCTGAAGGTTTAAAGTCTTTTAAAACAACAACCTTGAAGAACCAGCCAATCGTCTTGGAGCAGAGAAGTAGTCACCTACAGCTTGATCGGGACTTGCAGAGTCGAGTGCAGAACTGAAAACAGCACTAAGCCTCCATACCTTGTCTAGTTTGTCCACTGTTGAACAGATGGTGCGGAACTTGTCATCTGGAACGCCACACACAGCAAACATCCCGTCGAGGATGCGTCTGTCGTTGACCTAGAAACGGAGGACGTGGTTACAGAGGCAACACCCGCTGATCACAGTCTGCAAGTTTCATCTGGACGTGGACAAACCTTGATGCGGAAGTCTCCGAGGTCCAGCTCACTGAGGATTTCATGGACGATCTTCAGACACTCGGCATCTGGAATCATGGCGTCATACTGCCCTGCTATGTCAAAATCCTGAAACGCACACACACGGACATTAATTTGAGCAGCAAAGGGTGACACCAGGTCAAGTCAGCAGCTCCCTGACAGGAGTGAAAACTTGTATCCTAGGAGGACTCACGCATTGGTAGAACTCTCGGTAGCGTCCGCGGGTCATGGCTGGGTTATCACGGCGGTAGACCTTGGCGATGTGGTAACGCTTGATGTTGGTTATCTTGTTCATGGCCAGGTAGCGGGCAAAGGGCACCTGAAAGAGGGCAGGTCAAGGACAACACAGGACACGCTCTCTGCTTTGATGGAGGGTCAGAGGTTGATGAGGGTTAACAGAGCTGTGCTCAAATTGGTGACTTCGAGACTAAAACTAAAATTTGAAAAACTAAATAAAAAGTAACGATCAAGAGCTTTGACAAACGTCACTTCATAATCCATCAATAAATAAAAACTAAACAACGATTTGACAGACAGATGACTAATTCATGTTTATTAATAAAAGTCTTTTGAACGAGCCACGCTCATCTGTGCAGATACACTGTTGTTCCTGATTAGAAAACAGACTTCCGCATCAAGGTTTGTCCACAGCCTTGATAAGAATCCTCCATTTAGCAGCATTACGTCTCCATCATTGTGGTTATCTGAAGACAAAAGTCATCAACATTCCTCTGAGAATGAGACAAGAAGCAGCAACATCTGGCACAGCCTCTGAAAACATGCAGGCCGCGCATATTTAATGTCAGCATGTCAACATCGCCGTCAGACTATCTGTCATGATGTCATCAGAGGAACTGAACGAGCTTCAGGGTTAACTGTCGCTGTGTTAACCTCACACAGTGAAATGAGTGCAGAGCACAGGTGGCCGTGGATATGCTAAGGCTAATGTTAATGAGAGCAAGTTCAGAGTGACAACTGGATTCACTGAGGAGAGTCAGCCTGCTGTAGAGCAACAAGCGAAGGGTGAATGATTCCTGTAACCGTGGTAACTGTGAACAACAATCAGGAGAGTGAACTGTGCTGAAAACTAAATCACATGAGGAGTACATGTGGGCTAAAATGATTTTTGACACACTCATAATCAGGTCAACATGAACAGTGTATCTCAGTGTGTTCAACGTTCATTTGAGCTGTTAAAGAACATGAGGAATGTCAGCAGGACCACAGCTCAACATTTAGGGTTAAACATTCACTTGAGGGCAGGACAGTGAGGATACAGTGAGGTCGTATCGGAGGGACAGCAGCTCTCCTCCCTGGTCTTTGAGGTCGTAGATGAGCTTGGAATCTTCTCCGTACTTCCCCGTCAGCGTTTCCTAAAACACGCACCGAGAGATGGCACAGCTTCATGTCTGAATGTGAAAGGATCTCTGCACATGCTCACATGCAGCGAGCAGCCTCCATGTTAAACTGCGACAATGTTCCTGTGAAGTTCTACCTTAAGTTCAAAAACAGGTGTGTCGATGGTCTCCGCTCCGTGACGTTTGAAGCAGCCAATGATGGTGTTGAAGACTTTCTCTCTGATGGCCATCTGCTTGGGGTTGTAGTCCCTCGTCCCCTGACAGAGGCACACATTTGTTATGTTTCAGTCGGACTGTGAAATGTATTTGAAATGCTCCAAACCAACGTATGAATCAGCGATGCATCCATCAGCAGGGTTGTCGAGAATAAGGTGTCACTTACTGTTCTGACTGAACCCATATTGTAGCCATGCATGTGCCCCATGCACCATAGTGGCCTGGGTTCGATTGCGACCCAAGGCCGTTTGCTGCACCTCATACACCTCTCTCTACCACCGCCACCCTCTGTCTTAAGCTGTTACTATCTGATAAGAGGCTGAAAGCCATAACATATCATTTAGCTAGATTGCAACTTGTGCAATTATGCCTGCATTATTTTGTTTTTCCTGCCAGATACAGAGTGTACTCAAAGACCAGGTGCGAATTTTGGTCCAAATGTGTACGTGTGTTTGAATACAGCAGCACGGTGGTCTTACCTTTGCTGTCTTGAGGACAAACTGATGTTTGCCATCGTCTCCTCCTAACTGAGCCTTCAGCTGCAGCAGTTTGGATACCTCTTCATCGATCTGTAACACACAGAAGATGAGTGAGGACTTTGTGAACATAAGTGTGCTGGTCAGCACAAGCAATATAAATTCACAGATTACAGACGAGGACAGCAGCAGAGGCCTACCTGATCCACAGTGATCCCAGGGAAAGCATGCAGAGATCGGAGACGTGTTGCAGTCCAACGGCCCACCAGACCAGAGCAAGCACGAATACAAAACATGCCCAGCATGTTCATTCCACAGCATGGGGAAAAACAGTCCACACAAAAAGTTCAGGAGTGCATCATGGGTACAGCCATGTCCAGTAGTATTGTCCAGAGCCAGTCACAACAGTTGATATAAAGGAGAGTCAGGAAGTGAGTTGAGTGATGACATCCAGTAGGATTGGATTGGATTCCCCCCGACAGTGAGGTAGATGATGGTGATGACGAAGAGCAGGGACAGGCCGAGGTCATCCGGGGTCAGGCGGGAAGAACAGGAGAAAAGTGGTAAGCAACCCTAGCACTAGGGGAGGGCGGGGCATGACCACCATCATCATCATCATCACAGCGTGGAAGATAGAACATGAAATGTACCAAGTCAATCAAAGCAGAGAGCCCAATGCAGCTCACACACACACACACACACACACACAGGCAGGCAGGTAGACAGAGACACGCACACGCACGCACACAGTCCTGCTTGGTAACTCAGGTAAGACTGGCAGTGATAAATAAATAGATAACACACATAAATAGTTGCACTTTCACTTTCACAATGATGTGTGTGAAAGTGAAAGCACACTGTGACATAACAGCAAATAATTCAGACAGAAACAAATAAATAAATAAATAAAGGCGGGACACAGAAAAAGTATAATATAATATAAAAGCATAATATCTGTGGACAAGTTTACTGAGTGCTGACTGCAACATCCTCTGTGTTGCATGGCAACACAGAGATCCCCAATATCACAGCGTGCTACATGCATGTGTCCTGTATGTGTTGTTGTTGTTGTTGTTGTTGTGGCGTTCTGTGCCTGTCACAGCACAGAGCTTACAGAAGTAGGATGGCACCTGAAGACATTGGATCAGCCATTAAATGAACAGAACCATGTGTCTGTGTTAACAGGGCAGGTTATTGCATCAGCTGCGCATTTGGATCAGATAACGCTAAAGCTAACGTTTAAACGCAGCCGTTACGCAGTTGTCTAAAGACGTCACGTTATTTCATAAAACATGTTATGTCTGCCTTTAGTTGGTTAGCTTCTTTTCTATCTATTCCATAGCACTGTGTTAGCTCCAGCTAGTGTGGCTAAGGGTGAGCATGGCTGGTTAGCCGCTCCGTCTGAGGTAACGCTAAGTTAGCTCAAAGCTAGCAGCTAGCCGCTTGAGCTAAGATAAATAACAGTGATATGAACAAAGTGAGAGCTGTCTGTCTCTGCTGACTGTACTGTCATCATCATCATCATGAAGCAGATGATGTGATGGCAGGGCAGACGGCAAGGAGGCCTGAGATCACGGAGCTGTTACGTGCTTTTAAGACACACTCCAAACTTCGTTCAAATTTTGAGCTATTTAATGTTGACTCTCATATAAATTAATATATATAAACGTAAATATTGAACAGGTGGCATTTAGTAAATCATTGCTGTCTTCTCGTTAATTCGGCGAATAAATAACAGAAGAAGAAGTTCTTCTTTTTGAAATAACAGCAGACAAACTTTCTAATGGACGTTTTTAACTAACCTGACTCATTAAATCAGAGCAGTAAGACAGTTATGACGGTCGCAGTCATCTCATATAAAGTTCACTGCTGTTTGGTTTATGGATTTCCAGTAAGCTGTGCAGTATGGATGAAGCGGTGTGTGCTGTGTGTCTTGTTCTGTTAACGCCGGGTGGACACGCCGCCCACCATGTGAACATTAGCATGTAGCTCAGTGTTAGCTCTGCGAACTGACCTGCTCTTTGCTCGCCTTCTCTGACTTCAGCTTCCGGACCACTTCCCCCTGCACTTTAATGGCTTCTTGGATCTGTGCTTTGTCTTCCATAGCTTTTCATTCATGGACTTCCACCTCAGCTAAGCCCTCCACCTGCGACCCGGCTGTCAAGACGACTGCGTAATGCGGATACGGAAACAAGCGGAGCTTCCGGTTAACATTTTCGAAATAAAAGACTTCCTGGTGAAGCTGTGCAATCTGATCCAAAACAACAACTCTGCTACAAATTCTACTTTTACGGAGCCTATAATGTTTCAGTTTTTGATGACACTGTCAGCGAGGTCTTCATTTAACTATTATGTTTACTGTTGAGGTTGTAGTTTGCAGCAGTGTTGAACTGGACTGCATTATATTGAGAGGTGTTTGGTCATCCATCTGCATATCTTGTTAATATTTAGCAAACAGTTAAAATATTCTGTCATTTTTCAGAATGTGCGCACACAGGTCTTTAAACTCTGAACAGAAGCAAACATCTTCCTGTTCAAACAGTAACCAAGCGAGTCCATAACCAAAGTCCACTTCTACTGAGTGAACAGAGCTGCTGTCAACATGTCTGTGAGTATCACCATGTTACTTTACTTTGCAGCTGAATAGAATTTTATAGGATGCAAAGAATGCAACATTATTAGAGAAAGGAACAGGTACAGTGTGTGGAGGTGTTAACAACATGCCAGGTAGCTGCTTGAAGCAATGACTTTATTCTCAGGGCTGTAGCTAGGCTCAGGACCAAGCCCTCTCACTCACACACACTTTGATAGCAGCAACTCGTGCTGAAATTAGTTTAATAATCAATGAGTGGATCAACAGAACATGAGAGTGAGGAGGCAGAGGAGAAACGAGGAGAGAGAGAGAGAGAGAGAGAGAGAGAGAGAGAGAGAGAGAGAGAGAGTTACAGAGGTCCCTGGCCAGAATCAAACCATGGACATAGTGATTAAGTAGCATGAATGTAGCATTGTAAGCATCAGGCGCTCCTAAAACATGCGTTTCTTATATTGTATTTTATATGTTTCATATTGTAAAGCAGCAACCTCCCTGGCATAAAATCTCAAAAATAACCAAAAACTGCAGCTCCTCAAACAAGTCAGTCTCCATAAGTCCCCATGTTAAATTTCACAGCAGAAATAAACCTGTTTACAGCCTGGTACAAAAAACAGTTTTGGTCTGGAGTAGACACTTGATTGGGGGGTGTCACAGGAAGCTGAAGCAACAAGGGGTCATTCAGCTCCACCCACACTCCACGTCTAATTTTAGATCAGTGGGGAGGCGGTGGAGCAGGACTGCAAAGATGCCGATGACCTGAGCCACACAACAGCTCCTCAAACCTGTGGAGACAGAGACTATGTCCACTTTATTTATACAGTCTATGATACATCCAAGCACACACACACACCAGTGGCAGTGAGCTACCACACAGGGTGCTAGCCTGAACATCAGGACCAATTAGAGGTTCATTAAACTTGCCCAAGGACACTTCCACACGAGGAGGTGGCAATCAAACTGACAACCCTCCTAAGTTCCTCTCAGCTCTATGACACATTTTAACATCTCATTGGTTTCACTTCTAAACTGTTGAGTTCCCGCTCATCAGTTCTGTTTCCAGCAGCAGGCAGATGTTTTCAGTGTAAAAGCTCCAATGAAGCCACCGTACACTGCCTGCCGAGCAGCAGACAGCAGATCTGACGCAGTCAGAGACTAACTGGTGAACATAGTGGACCATCAGGAGTTAGTGGAGAACTAAAACAGAGTTCAAAGATAGCTTCACCTTCCATGGATATGAATATTGATCTTGATGAACCATCACCTTATAAACTCTAATGTCCTGACCCTCTTCGCACACAGGGTCCAGTCAGCATGGAGCTGTCTCCCCCTCCCTCCGGCCTTGCAGCAGAGCATGAGACACTTTTCACCGCTGACTCCCTCCTCTTCCTCCAGGAGCTGATCTCCACCTTTGATGAGGAGGTGGATGAGGTAGGACAGCTGAAAAAGTTGATGGATGATTCATGGTGATTGATTTACTCAGCATAAGTCATCTACTCTACTCTGTTCAGGTGCTGCGGTTACGAATATCCAGAAAGGTCCACTTGGACCTTTCAGGTGACCTGCCCAGCTTTCTGGAAAGTACCGCACATATCAGGAGAGACCCGTCCTGGAGGGTGCTCCCCGTACCCCCGAGGCTGCAGAGAAGACATGTGGATATTGGGGATCTGGCGCCGTGTGATACCGAGCGCTTTATTAAAGCTCTTCAGTCACTAGCACAAGGCATCCAGGTCACCCCTCTATCATTTACCTGCACGATAACTACTGTTCTATTAGCTCATCTGATGTGTCACTGTGGACTGTTTGGTTTGGGCAGGTTGACTTTGATGACGGGAACTGCCCGACGTATCACAACCAGATCAAAGGCATTCACAATGTATTGAAGGCGGTTCATAACCAGATCCCCAGTAAGTGCTTTAATTTGAACTGATTCTCATGTAGGTGCAGTTACATGATTGTACACAGAACATTTGTCACGTGTGACCGTTCCAGGTGTGGAACAGAGTAAGAGTATAATGTAGCACACATTCATCCACCATCCCTGTGTTAACAGATGTTCCACACATATCTCAGGCTCCGGTGCTGATGCTTCGTCCCCGTGCCTGGAACATGGTGGAGCACAACATGATGGTAATACATTTAGTGCAGGATTGGATCCAAATCTGTAGCTGAAGGGGTTGAATGGAAACAAACTGTGGACCGATAATGTTTCTTCAGTGTTTTCTCAGACTTAAAGGCCTGCTCTGTAGGATTTGGACATTTAACTTTAGTGAGTCCTAGTGGAAAATCATAAAGGACAATGTGTGGGAAACTGTGATTGGCCTGGAGATGAAACATTTTACAGAATGTTCCCTGAAATTACAAAAACAAACTGAAAGAAACTTTTGTTGTCTGTTGGAACTTTTCTAAGGATGGTGAGGGAACTGTTGGGATCTCATGATTTAAAAAATACAGCACTAGCTTTTTACTGTTTTAATATTCACATTGTTTACTGGCCCAGTAATTTGTATATTATTTGAGGAAACTGATGTTAATATGAATGTGAATAGTAATTCAGTTTGTTGCTGTGGCAAGTTCTGATGTGCATTTAAATTAGTGTATGAATAATTAAAGATAATAAGAACCTCTCTTCATCTGTTCGTCAGGTTAAGGGGAAGGAGGCTCCTGGTCCTCTCTTTGACTTTGGACTCCTCATGTTTCACTGTGGAAAGACTCTGTTCGAAAACAAGAGTGGACCCTTTTTCTACCTCTCAAAAGTAACGCACACACACACACACACACACACACACACACAAACACATGCACCCTTACATAAGCAAGCAGATGATTTGAATCAACATGAACATTGACAGTGTCTCCTTGCCTTGTTTTCCAGGTGGAGAGCATCATGGAGGCCAGACTGTGGAACAAGATATTTGCCTGGACACAACAGAAGGTCTGCACACACATCAGTGTTTGTGCACACATTCGCACACAAAAAACACAAAAGTCAGTCCTTGGACTGTCAGTAGGGCTGACACTTTAATTTATCTATTTATTTGTTAGTATTGTTGATTTCTGGGTTTGCCAACAACAGAGGACATGTAGCTGTATCCAATTTGTACCTAAATTGTGTGTGTGTGTGCGTGCGTGCATGCATGTGTGTGTGTGTGTGTGTGCATGCATGTGTGTGTGTGTCTGTGTGTGCTTGTGTGTGTGTAGCTGGGCCTGCCTCTGGGCTGCATCAAGGCGACAGTGTTAATTGAAAACGTGTTAGCAGCATTTGAGATGGAGGAGATTCTCTACGAGCTGAGAGAGCATTCAGCAGGACTCAACTGTGGCATCTGGGACTACTCAGCCTCCTTTGTCAATAAGTTTGGTGAGCTGCTGCTGACATCTGTATGAACCACTGAGCCTGTGAAATCATCCACTGTGATCGGCTCAGCTGTCATATCAGTTCTGGTCTCATGTGTTCCTCCTCCAGGACACAGGCAGGCCTTCCTGCTGCCGGACCGCAGTAAATATGTCAACATGGAGAAGCGTTTTCTACGCAGCTACATGGACCTGTTGGTTCAGACGTGTCACCGGAGGGGAGCTCTGGCCACAGGAGGCATGGCCGCCCTGCTGCTGCCTCACGACCCGCTCAGTGACTCCCACAGAAGAGTGCTGGCTACTGTCACCAGGTACGGACTGTCCACACACCTACATGTTCATGAGGCTGAACACTAGAAGCACTGCGGTGCAGAAAATCTGTCATGCTTTGACTGAGGCAGTGTTTTCTGTCATGGAGTCTTCATCTCTGTCTCAGTTGTTGTGAAAAGCTTTAACTCAATATTCAGTTGAAGTTTTTCATTTATAATTGAATTTTTAGATTTGATTTAACTCAGTTTAGGTCAGAATAAATAACTGCACATACTCTATATACATATAGTATAAACATGGTATACATTATCATCAGCGTACATTTACCCTGGAGGATTCTGAATTCTCTGCTCAGCTGACAGGTGTTATTGTCACTGGCTGAAATATGTTGGCCGCTGTGCCCCTTCTCTTCCTGTCAGACTTAAGTTGCTGGAGATCGAAGCAGGTGTGGACGGCTTCATGGTTTATGACCTGAATCTGATTGAGCCCATGCAGGAAGTAAGACCTGGATCGTGAGCCACACAAAGCGTTGTATGTAACACAGAGCGGCTGATGATGACGGTGCTGATGATGTTTTGTGTTCGTGGTGACTCTTGCCCTCTTCCAGCTCTTCAAGCTTCACACTGAAGGCGATAACCAGCTTCAGCAACTTCGAAATGATGTCACTGTGACTCCCGATGACCTTCTGTCCATGCCCTCGGTCAGTCTGATTGATTAACACTTCAGTAATTCAGAATAAAGATACTCCCTCCTTTGGTGTCATGGTGGTAGAGAGCGCTCTCATAGGTGTTTGGGTGGGTTTAGAAACAGAGCATGATAGGATGTGAACTGCTCATGGTGTAGCGTATTACCAGATTTGTTAAGTTCATGTCAAAGTCTAATAATAAATATATTTGGATGTATTTTGTTCTTCCTTGTAGGGAGGAGTCACTCTTTATGGTTTGAAGTATAACATTGCAGTTGGTGTCCTCTTCATTAATGCGTGGCTGTCAGGTACATTTCCATATTGTTGTCACACATCATTCGGAGACAAGATGAAGGAAAAAACGAAACTGTGCTTTGCTTCAGGTAACGGACACTTTTTCTACAGAGGCCAGGTGGAAGATTCAGCCACAGCAGAGATCTCCAGATCTCAGGTCAGTTCAAACTAGATCAAACTTCAGCATCCACCAAGAGAATAGCACAAAGGGTTTACTTCAGACGCTCATCTAGTTCTTAAATCAGAATCTGCATTGCTACACGTAAAGAGTCACACCTGAATCTCCCAGTAGCAGCCCTCTGTGGCATAACAAGAGAACCAAGAAAGCACTCTGAGTATGCCTGAGTCACGTTCTTAAGCCTTCTACAAGTACAAAACACATGCAGACTGGATGGTCAGTCTGTTATTAGAAATATAAACACTAAGGGGACAAGTGTGTGTGTGTGTGTGTGCATCAGGTGTGGCAGTGGATCCGTCATCAGACTCAGCTGGAGGACGACAGCAGGGTGGTGAACAGACGGCTGGTGACCGACCTCACAGCCGATGTCATGATGGAGCTCAGCACTGCCTGTCGCTCTGTCAGGTGAGCAGTGCTGTGATCATCAGCCGCACGCAGCTCCACGCAGATCTGCTCTGTAAATCATGCGCCTTACATTAAAAGTCATCTGTCTGCGTGTCTTCGTCTGTCTTTTTCAGGGCTAGACAGAAGTTGCACACAGCAGCAGACATTTTCCTGGAGGTAGTCCTGAGGAGAGATTTCCCAGAGTTCATCACCACCTACTTGAATCTGGACCACACCTTTCTCAGCTCACAGAACTCTGGACAGGTGGAGGCTCCAGATGTGCAACGATCCAAACTGTGAAGGTTGAGCTGCTCATCGCTCTCTCTATGTCTAACACGCTGAGGACATCACGCTTTGACTTTTAGGAATAGACTGGACTGTGAAGGCTGTCAGGGACTTCTCTGATGGAACAAGTGTGGATGAGTTATTTTTAGTCAATAATGTTGCTGTAGGTCAAAGTCAAAGCTTCAAATAAATTGCAGGTGGAACATTTTCTACCTGTTTTCTGCTGAATATTAGAGAAACGTGAATGAACTGTCTGTCTGTCCTTTCTTTATGTTTGACGAATTAAAACACGTTATCCTGCAGGAGTTCACATTGACCCTGTGGCCAAGTTTATCAAGATACCAAACCTGAATCACCAATCAGTCACTAGTGCAGTTTTATTACAAATACTATGTTGGCATGGCACGAATGTATTTAAGACGAGTACAAACTGACACACCCTTCAGCCTCATCTGTGCTTTGTTCAGTTAGCCAATGTTTCTGTGCTAACATGCTAAATTATCAGTGTGTTAGCGTGCTGCTGTCAGCATTGACAGTGCAGCCTCACAGAGTTGGTAGCATCGCTGTACACTCCTGAGTCCTGTTGGTGCACAGAATCACATTTGAGAGATGAGCCGTCACATGATCCATCCATCTTCTATCAGCTACCTATCAAACCTGCTCTTGCTTTGTTTTCGTTTTCTGTTAAGTTGCTGTTATTCACGGAGGCGATGAAAAGTTTCATGGTGTACTTCTATGAAAAGAACAGAAATGTTAAGAGGTGTTAATTAAAACAATACTATGAATCTATAAATGTTATATATACACACTCACAAACAGTTCAGGATATTCGTCTCTTGGATGAAATTTCAGAGTGCACCTAAAATGCTCTCTAACCTTTACAGGTGAACTTCATTTGACCTCCGCTAAACTTTTGAATGCACATGTCCGACTGTTCAGTGTTCCAGTACTCATTACATAACATGCTGCTCTCTACCAAACAAGTGTGTGATCCATGAATGTTCCACTAAATGTTCAGTCTGTGTTTAAACAGTCCTCTTCATCATGCTGTTCACATTTTGACATCATGACACCAAGACGACACCTAACAGTCCATCAGCAGTACCTGCTCAGTGTGAGGCTTCAAACAGGAAGTCCTCAGGGGGAAGTTAGCACTGAGTGTCACAGAGTGTCATCAGCAGGTTGGAATAAGTCCACTTGTGAACAGCACGAGACGATGCTCAAGGTCACATGACCAGTTCCTGAGACACTGCCATGTTTTGTTGGTATACACACACTGTTGTCATTTCTTTGTTTCAGTAAATAGTTTGAGATGAAGAAATGACCACTGCATGCTTCTAATTAAATGTCCTACTTTCATCATATAATATCACTGGAGTATGAACTTTTTACATATTATGTATATATATATACACATTTCACCTGAAAGCCAAATATCCGGAACTTTTTGTGAGTAGTGTGTGTAGAAAAATAATTCTAAGATGTCCTCATGTCCTAAAAGGTCTGTCACTGTCCAGTGACGCACAGGCAAACACTGTCCCCTGTCATCACAGTGAATGATGTCACAGCCCTGTATTATATTTCATTCCATATAGCCTCTGTGTGCATGTCAACATTTATAGATTCACCCATACACGCATCATTTCAACCTCTGTGCAGATGTTCGTCTGTATGTTGTTAGTTTCTAGTCCATCTGTAACTGCTGAGATGACAAAATGAGGACATGATGTTTTTATATGCAATTATGCTTTCTGGGACTTTAATGAAGTGATTTTCTCGACTTCTGATGTTATCATAGACTGATTGGTCTTATCATTGAGTCAGTCTTCACTGTCACAATGATGAGCGCATGAAAGAAGTCAAAATGGAATCATGAAAATTGAAACTTTTAATGTGTGTGTGTTCATGTGGTGACCTTTGCCTGAAGGTTGGAAGTCTGAGTTAGTTTGGTCTTGTTACATCAGAGGTTTGTCATAAATAATAAGATCATCTGGTAACTTTTCAGCAGCCTTTTACTCCTCGTGTTGGAAACCAGCTGGAAGACAAAAGGAAGGAATATCATGTCATGTCTTCACAAGGTGTCTCCATCTGTCTGCTTCAGATCTGAACAGCAGCAGACAGCGTTCTCAGTTCCCAGAACTGTGGACATGCTAAGTGTGGAAGATCACTTCATGCTCTGTTTAATACTCTAAAGAAGACGACACACAGCACCCGACAGACAGGCTGTCCTCTCTACCGACATCATGTTTATGTTCTCACACACTTGATCTCATTTCAAACGCCTTGCTTCAGAGAAGCAGACGTCCTCTTCAGGCTCTTCATACCTCACAGCCTGTAGAGGTGCAGACGAACAAAGAGGTCAGCATGATGTCTCCTTTGTGTCTCGTACGAAGTGCAGCTCCTTCAGTCCGCTCCTGCACATCTGCTCAGAGACTCTCACCACCGCCTCCCTGGAACACCACCACTGCCCCCTCCCAACATCACCAGCACTACCACAACGGTACCGTTTGGTTTTGCAAACATTGTTTTATTAATCCATTTGTCAGTTTGTAATATATAAATTACTTTTAAAAACGTGAGAAGCAGATGCACCTTCAGGAAGGACATGGCGTGAAAACACAGGAGTTATAGAAAACCTAGACTGTGTTTACAGAAGCCATCTTAACCAGCCAATGTTCACTTTTTTCCCAGAATCCTCCTCTGCCTCCTCCCCACACCGTATTTATCAGTTTTTTTTTTACAGTTACAGAACAACTGTGGACAGGGCCTTTTATTGTTTAAAAAAAGTTAAATGGGCATCTCCTTCCTCCGTGTGCCAGCTCCCTTTCCTGTCTCTCCTGTGGCGCTCAGTCCATCCAGATCAGTGCAATACGGGGGCGACTCACAGCAGCCATAGCCCGGGGACTGGAGGGGGGGACGGGGGCGTTGGGTGAAACGGGTGTGTTGGCAGGCTAAGGCGTCTGGCGGCGTGTTCGCTCCTCCTCCTCCTCCTCCTCTCCCTCCTCCTCAGAGCTCACATTTCGTTTGCCATGTCGTCGTGCTCTCCTGCCGACAGGTCGCCATTGGCACTGATTGTGGTGCTGTTGTCTTGGTAACCGGGAGGCATGAAGGCCAGGCTGTAGGGGTAGATCTTATGGCAGGTGGCTCGGTAAGCCTCAGCAGCTTTCTGCTGGCCTTCACCCAGCTGCCCGTCACGCAAAGCCTCCAGCACCTCGGTACAGATCTGCAGCACACACAGTTGAACATAGTTAACACAGTTGAATGATTGTGGACATGCTGTACACCAGAGACATCCTGCGTGTGATGTCGGTCACCACAGACCTGGATGCTTCTTCCAGACAGCGACTCGTCCAGGGCCGTAGCAATCTCACAGGCCATCTTATCAGAGGAAGGCTCCAGGTACACCATCATCTTAGCAGCTGTGGACACAGGAGACACAGACTGATGACAGGTCCTTCAGACGTGCACCGTGTCCTCTCACATGTCTGAATGCTTCCTGCACTGAGCTCCTGATCTTACTTTCATTTTCAAACGTGTAGTCTTCAGCCCATTGATGCCGACACTGACCTGCTCCTTTTGGAGACACTTTGTTCTATCTGGAACACTCTCCCTTTTAAGAGGACAGCTGAACCTGAACAGAGTCTTTAACATGTGTATCGGCTGCTATTTAAAAAGGTACCTGAACATGAATAAAAGATCTATGTGACACGCTAGAATAACAGCTGGAGACTACATCTGGACAGAAAAGAAAGAAACACAAGCTAAAGCAACTCTGTTGCTATGGCTGTCTGGTTGGCAGCCAGTCTGACACCACTCTTCATCCATTTTTGCAAACGTGGACTTACAGGAGTGACATGGGGTACAGCCGTTAGCGCTAAGCGGTGCTAGCATACTCTGTGGAAAGTTTGCTGAAGTGAAGAAAAGGAGACGGGATGCAGAGCTGGGTCTAAGCGCCGGGACTGGACAAGAGTGCAAACCACATACCGTCTGTTACCATGGAAACGGAGGACCTCTCCACAACGAGATGGAGGAGCTAACGGCGCTAACCAGGCTACCAGAGGGAGTATGGAGAGTGTAGCAACACAGAGACATGGCTGAATGAACTCAATGAGGGCTCGATGCTAACTCTGGGTGGCTTTAAACTTGTGAGAGAGGACAGCGACAGACAGACAGACAGCTGAAGACAGACAGACAGCTGAAGACAGACAGACAGCTGAAGACAGACAGACAGCTGAAGACAGACAGACAGACATACACACAGCTGAAGACAGACAGGAATGCAGGGAGAGAGAGGGGGAACGACACAGCAAAGGAAACATCTGTGTCCTGACTGGACAGTCAGAACCGGGTTGCTGCAGGAAGGATTCAGCCTTTCGGACATGGGGAGCTCACTCAGTACGTTTACATGCAGCAAAAAAAATTGAATTTCTGATGGTATCAGATAATGACATGCATAAGACTGGATCACTTGTCTGAGCAGACATGCTGTTCAGAGAAGTTTACAAGCATTTTAAAAGTCCAAACGGTGTCTGATATGATCAGAAATGTGATTCTTTCTTTTTTGCTGCATGTAAACATACTGACTGTACCAGGCTGAGCCAAGAGGACATTTATTCATTTATTTATGATATTTTATTATCCACCGCGTATACTGTGAGCTGCTGTAACAAAGTGTGGACCAATAGAAGTCTGTCTTATTTTCACTTAATGTCTCCTGTGGGACACCACAGAACACTTCCTGTCTTTCTCAATAGTATTACTCTACACCTCAGCTGTGTCTCCACCACAGCACTCACTCTCAGACCATCATACACAAACTACAGGAAACTGCTCCGTGCGTCTGTTCGGCAGCACCGACGGTGACGCGTGTGTGACATACCGGCCAGTCGGTGTGGGATGGAGCTGGAGTGTTGGCTCAGGTAGTTCTTGTTGAAGCTCTGAGGGTTGCTCTCCCCAAACAGCCTGGAGATCTCCTGCTTCAACACCGTCCTCACCGCCTCCGCCAGGTCTGCACTCTCACTCACTACACACACACACACACAAATAAATAAACACACAGGACACATCACTCTGTGATAAAGGTTGTCAAAGTATCAACACTCCCACCGGCTGCTCTTCATTGTTACTCACCTCCCTTGAAGAAGCGCACTAGACACTGGTGCAGCCACGGGTTGGAAGGCTCTATGGCTACAGCCCTCTTTACTGACTGCAGCATGAGCAGGTACTTCTCTGCAGGGATGAAGAACAACAGTTGGGACTTTTGAAATGAGTGTGTGGACTGTGGTGAGAAGCAGGCTGTCACTATCTGTCTGACCTTTCCTGAAGTAGATCTCGAAGGCCAGGAGGTGAGTCTCGATCTTGTTGCGCACCAGGTTCTTCAGAGGGATCAGGAACTTCACAGCCTCCTCCAGAGGACTCTCCGGCTGGTGAAACAAGTCAACCCCGTCAGATTATGATACATGGCAGTCAAAAACCTTGAGTCATGCTGACAGGAGGGGAAATATGAGCCCACCTTGGCCAGTTTGTCAGGTATTAGCTCCTCCTTTGGCCCTCCTATCTCCTCATCGTCATCCTCCTTCTTCTTCTTCTGGTTCTTTAGCTGCTTCTCCTTCTCTGCGTTCTTCTTCTCCTCCTCTAGCTGCGCCTTCTTCTGGGCTCTTCTCTGCTTGTTACGCAGCTTCTTCAGCTCCTTGTCTGTCAGATTCTCTACAGAGAGAAACACATCAAGGTATTTTTATGTTTTCTTTCAGTAACAGTGACGTTTTGTAGATGGTACGGTCATCAAAAACTGATCAGGCACTAAAGTCTCCTGTTCCTGTTTGCAGTTTCGCTGCAGGCCCGTGAAGGTGAGGTCACTTTGACGGATGATAAACTAAAATACATTAACCAGGTCTGATGTCACCACTCTACTTTCAACTGTTGGGGAAAAACCAACACAGCATTGGAGCCAGAGCCTTTAAGGCTGACTTCAGCCAGGATCCAGTGCTCCGGTGAGAACAGATTCAGTCCACGCCACAGAGGTGTCAGCAAAAAACACGCCGGCATGCGAGGGAGAGGTCAATCATGGACTAAACTATGATAATCTACCTGTGTGTGTGTTCTTTGTTTATTTCATGTACCAGCTTCTAAATCTGACTCAGTCTGACTCAGAATTTATGCTGCAAAATAGTGACAAGAAGTTTACTTGCTAAGTGAGCGAGCGCGGGCCTCGATAAAGCTGTCATTAATCAGAGAAATAAAAAGTTATTTCCTGACTGTTTCACAGCGGTTACATTCAGCAGGCCACATTCACGCCCACAGCAACACACCTCAGCTCCCCTCAGAAGTCCCAGACTTTTAACTGACTTGGATCACTGCCCTCTTGTGGCCGGTGTAAACATAAGAAATGTGGCGAGAGAACGTACTGCATGGAAATGAACACACTCATGTGTCATTAGCTTCTTCCCTGGAGTGTTTATGCTTGGTGGTAGATGTCAGGTTCTGTTTGAGGTTTCTGTTTTTTCCCCCCGCCACTGTCACCAAGTGTTTGCTCCCAGTGGAACTGGAGTCTCTGTAGATAATATTATACAGTACAGTCTAGACCTGCTCTGTATGCTCAAGGGTCATGAGATAACTTCTGTTTTGTTGTCCGTGATTTGGTGCTGCATAAATAAAATGGAATTGAAGCATCATCATGCTGTTCATTGACAGTAAACTGAGAAACAGACAAGTGAACCTACACAAGGTTTGTTCCCAGAGTTCTTTCTGATGAACTCCATTTAGTCGGTAAGTCTCCTGAGCTCCTGAAGGTGCTTGGAAGTTCCAGACTAAAAGATATGCGCTATATTTACTGCACAACACATCTATGTACCAATTCTGACGTCTGATGTCTGCAGCAGCACCTCAGCTTTTAACTCATGTAATGTGTGTTAAATATGTATATGAGTTTAAGCTAAGTTAAGGTGTGTAGTCTGACCGGTGTCTGCCTGGCTCTCCTTGTTGTCGTCAGTCAGGGGTTTGTCGTGCAGGGCCAGGTAGATCTGGATGGCGGTTCGCGCGGCTTTGTAGTAGAACGGATGCTGCCGCAGGACGTCCTCCAGCTTCAGTAGGTCCACGTAGGAGCGCAAGGTCATCTTCCTCATGCAGTAGGTGTGGAAGTCAAACTGGTCGTCTGTGATCTCCACAAAATGCTGACGGAGGAGGAATGATGTTAGAAGAACGGAGGCCGTACACCCAGACAGACACACAAAGTAGTAAAGAGTCAAAGTCATCTGAGAGGAGGACAGGCAGGAGGAAGGGGTGAGGTGTGAGGGGTGGTGGTGCAGAAACTCACCCTCTCGATCTCGTGGCACTTCTTCAGGGCATCTCCAAGCTTGTTCATAGACTTGTAGGCCAAGGCACACTCTGTCTGGAACCACATGCACTGCATCTCATTCAGGTTCTCCACCGCAGACGTCCCCTCCTGAAACGCACACAGACACACACACGTTATCACATTGTGTGGCCAAAGAGAGCCACGGTGGCACAAACCCGCTTTCTCTCTCACCCGCGTGAACTTGGAGCACATCTCCTCCGCCTCTTTGATGAGGGTGGCCTTCAGCATGTACTTGGCACACTTGGAGTTGATGAAGCGGTCGGCGGTGTCCAGGGCCTGAGCCTCGTCCATCCACCGGGCTGCTTCCTTTATGTTTCCTGCGTGCTGCAGGGAGGAACACCAGGAGAGAGTGAATACTGGTGACGCTTTATTCACAGCGACTTGTGCTAACGTGCAGAGTCCATACTGCACCTTGTAGATCTTGGCCTTGATGAGGAAAAGCTCAATGAGCGTGGGCGTGCTGTCGATGGCCGCGTTGATGTACTCCAGAGCGACGCTCGGCTGGTCTATGAAGTCAAAATGCTGCGCCAGGAAATACTGTACCCACAACAGGGTGGTCGGGGGCTCCTCCTTCCCGTCATCTGTGCACACATTTCACAGAAGTTACACAGAGTGTGTGGAGTCACAAACATCTGCCTTCCTTCGTCATTCTGATTTAAGAAATGAGGCAACACTCACCATTTTCACTAAACATTCGACAGCTTTTTAGACAGGATTCATAACCAACTACTAATTCTTCAATGATTGTAACCTGCAGGAGGAAACGGGAAACGGTGCATTGACTTCAGAGTTTTAACACTGCAGGTGAAAACTAGTCTGAAAGAAGAATGAATGTAGTAGAGGGAGTGTTGTGCGTCTCCTTGAGTTCAGCACCCTGCTCACCTTTTCTTTGTCGGTGTAAAGGGATTTGAGGGTAGTGAAGACGGGTGGACAGCCTTTACTGAAGTTCATCCTCAGGTAGCTGTCCAGACATTCACGAAACTTCTCCCCTGGCCAGCACAACACACAGCAGACGTACAGTAAAGTGAGATTTGTACTACCACGCGGCACCGAAGGACTTTACGAACATGTGAGGCTTTTACGTGCAGGTCTCTTATCACAGAGCGAGAGTGGAAAAGCAAAGAAAGTTTCAACCTGGTCGAATGCAGTGATGGTGCAGAATGTTTGGCTGCCACACTGACTGTGTTTACCTGTGAGGAAATTAAGAGGCAGTCTTCTGGGAACCAGGCCTCTAGGAAACTTCACCCAGGAGTCCTCGTAAATCTTCTGACGCTCCTCTATACTAGCTGGAAATACAAACACACACAGTGTAAGGAGAAAAACTGACCGACAGTAAACACATTCAACCACTTCAAATCTGGCCACTAGAGCACAACCCATGTTGACATGTTCACACCAACATCAGTGTGTGATCAGTTTAGCTGACCTCAGCAGTGTGAGTTAGTCAAATGGAGTGGGTGTTACATTTAGAAACCACTTGATATGATTAACTCAGATCAACTTTGAAATACATTTTTGGACTGAACATCTCTTCCACTGGGTCTGAGGTCAGTGCTCACCTGGTTTTAAGGACTTTTCCAAACCCTGGTAGTAAGCCCAGTTCTCTGGGTTCCTCTCCTGGAGTTTCCTGTAGACCTCACAGGCTTCCTCTGGCTTGTCCAGCTTCAGCAGCAGCTCTCCTACGCACACACATACACACACACACATCAGCAATACCACTCCAGCTTATGCAGTGAACACTCTGCGTGCAGCTCTCATACGGAAGGAGTCACTGGACAGACGTGGGGTTGTCGTGTTTCCCTGTCGTGTTCAGTTACCTTACTTGGTGTATGTTTGTAAAATAAACAGGTGACACATCTTTAACGCAACACAGACGTCAGTCGAGCACACAGGAGGAGAGTGAGGTGGAGACTGTCTACTAGTTAATGGATTGCGGATGGTGTCCAGTGGTTAATAACTTCAGTATCATGGTATTGTATATTTGTTTTGTCAGCCCTACATGGGTGTAACAGTGTGTGTATTTGCCCTGAAGCGTATTTACCCAGTCAGCTTAGCCTGGTTAGCTCATGTAGAATGTTCTGCCTAATGGCAAACACCAATGAGAGATCAACTGTTCTCGAGCAATGAGTGTGGAAATGTTTGAAGTCTGAAGGACGAGACAAAAACAGGAAGAAGAGTCTCTGCCAGTCAGCCTTTGTCTGCAGATTCACACCAGCGTTTATCACTCGGCTCTGTCGTAGACAAAGATGAAGTTCAGCATGTGGTCACAGTGTGTGTGAGCTCTGACACAACATGCCTTCGCTGAGTTTGTCAAGTGTGTTGTTCCACTCTGTGGCTCAGCAGTCAGGTTACTGTGTTACAACAGAAGCCACTGTTGGATGTATAGTTTGTCTGAGCACACTGAACATTCTCTCCACAGAAACTTGAAGGACTCATCGAGCATGTTCAGTACACACCTCTTGTTTCCTCCACAGCCAGTTTGTCACAGATTTGTTTCTCGTAGTCGTTGAGGTGATCGAGGGCCTCCTTGTAGAGGCCGGCCTCTCTCAGGACCTGGTTCTGGTAGAGCAGCAGTTCACTGTACTCGTAGTCCACTTTGTCTGGAGACGTCTGGACGGACACACATGAGGAGAGAAACGGATCAGTCTGTGGACGTGGAGCACGCTGGACTGCACTGTGTGATTACATAATATACAACTCTGGGTTCAATTCAACAGACCAAAACATAACTGTATTTATGTTACATGACATATTCTGTATTGTATATCAATCAGTGTTGACCGAGGGTCTAAGGACAGAGGGTGTCACTCCCTGTACAGATTGTAAAGCCCTCTGAGGCTAAATGTGTTTTGTGACTTTGGGCTATACAAATACAATTTGATGATTGATTGATTGATTTATTGAAGCAGATCATTAGATTCAGGTCAGTGTTCAAACTAAATAAAACACTAAATATATGATATTTAATAATAGTCATTGTGTCTTTGAAGCATGTAGAAAGCTTCAGAGCTCCATCCTGAGTATCTGTACTGCTCTTCAAACAGTCAGAGTGATTCCTGGGAGAGAGTCAGAGCTCCAAATAAGCCCTGAGGAACGTAAATACAACGTTTAGATCTCCCACTGAGCTGTGACACAGCACACGCTCCTGTAAACACACTTATCTAAAAGCATAATTCCTGTTTTTAATGACTTAGGTTGCTTGTGGGCACTGAAGTCACACTCCGAATTCAAACGTCACATTTTCAAAAGGCTGAGTCCATGTCTATATCTGTGCAGCTTATTTTTAGTCCACACTAACCCACCCACCCAATACATATCCACCTCTGTGCTCCATCATCACATAAAATGTGCTTTTGTTGTACAGGCCATGTTGGGACTGGATTTATTTATTTTAAACATGATGGTTCTCAGACAACCTTTCTGTGATTTTGGACTCAAATCCATAACACAGTATCTTCATGTACCTCATGTTTCTCCCACAGACTGGGGAGGCTGTACATTCCTGTGAAGTCTATGACAGACCACGTGCAGTAATTGCTTAAATGGCGGATTATCAAAGAGCACAGTGAATTATATTCTCGCCTCCTCCTGTAAGGCTGACTTAATCTAAACAGGACTTTATTCTTATAGGACTGGATCTTTTAAAGACATCTTCAGTTCTGTCGGTGTACCTGTTGTGTTTTGCGGAACTCCTCAACAATCTTGGCAGCCATCTCAAAGTCCTCCAACAGGTGATAGGCTACAGCATATCCGATCCACGAGGCCCGCTGGGCTGGACGGAGCTGCAGCAGCTGGTACCGAGTCTCCTGCAGGGGGAGAGGACCATCACAGCACACAGAGGTGTAAGCAATCATACCTCTGTTTGAGTAACAGTCTGACCTTGCACAATCTTTTGACCCCAACCATTCATCCAATGTCATCCAGCATCCCTCCTCCCAGAGCTTTAACCTGAACGCTTCCAATTTTTTTTTTTAACCCCATCACGTCTGTGGTGACCCTCACCCTGTATCCCTCCAGGTCTCTCATCTGGATCTGCAGCAGGGAGAGATCTCGTAGGATCTGCAGATTGTCCTTGTCCCACTTCAGAGCATTGCGGTAACACTTGATGGCCTCGTCGTACTTTTTATCCGAGCGCTGCAGCAGGCCGTACACGTGCCAGCCTGGGAGAGCGAGCGAGTTCAGGAAGCAAACGCACAGACGAAATATCCACACACATATAGTGGAAGACTGGATGGATTTATATGGATATATAGATATATGGATTATAGTTTGCACCCTGAACATAGAAGGTGGTAGTATAATGGTATAATGGTATGGTATGGTCAGTGGTATAATAACAATGGCCAAATTCATTTTTACCTGATTTTGACACCTAATTTCATAAACTTGACGATATATTTCTAATCATTCTAGTTTGGCTGGATGGTTAATAACACTTTCTTCTTTGGCCTAACAAACTCAGAACACATTTATTCTGACTTTACACAGATTTTAAGACAATTCTTTATTGACCTCCGCGCAACAGAGGACATGTTGCTGTGTTTAACTGAATGTGAATATCGGACTGCTGTGTGCCAGATGAACGTGGGTGCCCTGAGGGGCTGGTGGAAGGATACAGACGTGGCTCTTGAGGTCATTGCGTAGGCCTCGTCTGACCAGGTCGTAGGCCTCCTCCTTCTTGCCCAGACAGTTGAGGGTTAAACCCTTCATGGCCAGTGTCTCTAGAGCACAGAGCAGGAGAGAGAGCAGAGGAGTGAGGCATGCAGGGCAATGACTGGTTAACAATGACACTGACTTATGCTTACCTTACAGAGCATTGTACTTTATTTCTCAGTGTTTAATAGTTTTTCTTTCCAGCTAAACAGACCAGGTGTGAGCAGTAAACTATGAGGTATTATGGGGCGGGGGCTTATAAATAACGAGAAACTGCAGGAGAGAAACGCCAAAGATGTGTTTGAGGCCGCCTGAAACCTGAGCCTCTGTCTGGAGCTACAGTTTCATCGAGAAGCAGCAATCAAATAATTAGATCTGGAGCTGTGAAGCTTTCAAAGTCAGCAGTAAAGTCTTCAAAGTCAATTCAAAAATTTACGGTAATTTGACCAAAACGCGGCTGATACGACCTTCTCTGCTCATATTTGTTCTAAACAGAGAATGGCATCAGATACTCTCAATATGAGAAATTGCAGTAATCTAACAGATGATGTATGACCTGCTCAGGTAACATAAAGATCACATGGACCCATGGACACATGGACTTGTTTTTCAAACTAAAAGGTCACTGTCAAATATTCTGATTTCTGACTGCCGGTTTGAAATTGGGAACAAATGATTTGATGATTTCAGACTTGTTTTCTCTTAGCTGGAGAATGTTTTGGTGGGACATCCAGGGCTGAAAATGGCCCTTTTCTTTGTTTTAATTAATGTGACATAAATTTGGGTGTTGTCCTTAGTATGACGGCGTTGCTTTTGTGCATGTGCACACAGCATTACAGAGGACCGAGGATGGAGCCTTGGGGAACACCACAGGTCAAATGGGACACAGAAGAGGAAAAGATCTGTCTGATAAGAAAGACTTGAACCAGTCCAGTCAGTATCCATGATGCCCAGAGTGCAATGATCTACATCGTGTGCTACAGTTCCCACTCTTCTAGATTCATTGTATTCATTGAAACTGAACAATACACTGCCCATGTTTACTGCTCAATCACACCAATAACATTCCATTAATCACAATGAATAAATTAGAGTCAAACTAGAATTACAAATATTCTTCATTAAAAAAAATCCAAAATAGGAAGTTCTTTGCTTTAATCCAATTTCAATTGAAACTATGAAACCACCATGTATTCACATCAAATTTCACTCAACAGCATTTTCTAAAGTTGTGTGGTCCCTTAATGTTTTTGGTGAGTGTTTTTCTCACACGTTTCATCTAACCCTGAATGTAACTGACAGGAAGGAAGGAAGGGTCATTGTGTTTAGTAAGTACGTAAATCTACAGAGATAAAACAAAAAAGAAGTGCAGAGGAATCTGTTCACTACTATTGAATTCCTGACTGAAAACACAGAAGGAAGAAGCTATCAGTGAGGGATGTCATTCCCACACCTAGTTGAGTGTGAGGGGGCTCAGTGAAGTAGCTCTCGTCTTACCTCCATGCTCAGCAAACTTTGGGTTGCCCAGGATCTGTTTGCAGAACTTCAGGCCGTTTCTGTACTGCTTGTGCTCGTAACATCTCTGCAACAAAAGACAGAGTGGACTTTACATCAGGCGTCTGAGTCTGTCATCACTAATCCTCACAGAGCCTTGTAACGTGCACAAAAAGGACTTTATTGCATGTTCCAGTGGCCAGCAGAAACATCTCCTCCTGCTACAAGCGAGCGGAGTATCACATGCACCGAACACTGCTTCCTCAGCGCTGAGATAAATGGAGACACAACACTAGAGAGATGATGGAGGGCTGTTGATGAGATGTAATCAGACAAGCGGACAGATGGATGTGCCTGGCTCAGAGCAGACACCAGGAGCTCAGAGCCCCCCCATGGTGGAAATCCTGTCAGCTACAATATATGGACTGACAGGAGGACAGGAAACACACTGCTGCAGCACAGCATCAGTTTATAGTATTACTATTGTTAATAGTAATGCTATAAACGACAGCAACGGTCAATAGCTGAATAACACTTGACTTCAGCAGCATTTTAGGAGTTTGATATAAAGGCGCCAAAGTAGCGTGAGAAAGTTGACCGTTAAATTTCAAAACAAGTCAATGAATGTGTCTTGACAAGCAGCCGGCAGGTACCGGGGTAGTTGTGTGTGTGTGTGTGTGTGTGTGTGTGTGTGTGTGTGTGTGTGTAAATATCGACAGCTATTTCATGAACACACACTCGCGCGAGACAAATGTCGCCGAACTTTGTTGACAGCTCAGCTAAACAAGTTTACAAAGTGCAGCTATTGACAAGCGCGCTAACCCCGACAGCCCACTTAAAGTTGTGAATAGCTGTCATGTGTCAGGCAGCGTTGTCATTGATACACTTTGGCGGTGTGTTGCAAGGCCAGCTCACAGCTCCGACACCACATTAATGGTTGCTCGCCAACTATGTTGTTGGCTTAACTGCACTGTTACAACAGCGGGGTAATGACGGCTCCGTGATAATTGCACTGCGTTTGGTGTGCTAATATTTCGGTTAACGCACGAGCAGCTCCCCTGACTGCTACAACTGACGGCTACTTAGCAAACTAGCATTAGCCAGCAGACGCTCTCAGGTATGTAGCCTACCAGTATTCTCTTGAACAGAGCGTTCTCCTTCGGCGGCAGAGTGATTGTGGGCATCGTGTCGGCTTCCTATGCCTCCGTCGGCTCACACATGAATAATATCCTCTTTGGAGTCACCGATCCTGGACTGTTTCAGTCTCTTCAGGCTCCTCTCACTCTCTCTCTCTCTCACGTGTTGAAGCCGAGGCCCCCCTTCCGAGCAAAATGGCCGACGTGATGCTTCTCCTCCGGGTCAGGCTGCTCTCTGAGTCTGCGTGTCGAGCACGGGCAGCGGGGCACAGAGGTGTCAGGGGCTGAAACAAGTGCTGATAATAACAACACGCTGTTTTATTTAATGACACATCGATTCAAAACGATCCGAATATATTACAAAATAATGCAGCGCTAAAATGATTCATATGCTGGATGTGCTGTATACAACAAAAACAAACTTTTGTTTAATTAAGGATTTTTTAAAAATCATCATGGATTTCATAACTGTTGTTACTACATGCCTACATACTACATATTTATTTTTTAAAATTCATATTTGCATATATGTGGATATATAATGTTTTTTTATAATAATGGAATTTGGTGCAACAATATATTTTTTGTAACAGAAATTATACTAAACTCGATTATAGAGATACAGTTGCTTCAAAATAGTAAAATTCAGATATGTGTTTATTTAAAATTACAAATATAAATTCTAAAAACTAACACGAGGGTATCATGAGTGTTAGAGCGACGTAGCGACGATCCCAGTATCATCTACTCTGCCCTTCCAGGACGTTTAATCGATCGTTGTGGCAGCAGCTCTCGAGGCAAAATGACTTTGAGTCTGGTATTGTCGCGAGCTGGACTCATCAGCAGAGGTAAGATGCTGATACACTCTTAATGGGTTCATTGATATGATTCTGAAAGAGCAGTATTTTATCTTGCGTGTTGAACGTGACGGCCGTGTTTATTTTGAAGCCTGACCTTAGCTTAGCTTAGCTTAGCCTAGCTTGGGTTAGCTTAGCATTGTCGTAACTCCGCTGTCACGCAGCTGATTTTCTCTCTTTAGTGTGTTCGTGACTTAACTTGTACATTTTATGGTATGTGGTTTCAATTCCATTTAAGTGAACTGAATTGAATGAATGAGGCCCATTCGTCAGCTCTACTAGTACAGTTACATCCACAGCCTTCTACCAAAACACAGTGCAGCACAGAGCATAATACAGATGATGTATTATGCTCTACCCACTTCTAAAACACACCTATTAAACTGGAACATGGCGAGCAAGTACCATAGATAGATAGATAGATAGATAGATAGATAGATAGATAGATAGATAGAGTACTTTGATCCACGAAGGGAAATTCTTTAGTTGCAGTCGCATTACAAGTAACAACACAGAACAGGCACGCATTATATGCAGGCATGAGGTAAAAAAAAATGTTCATAACAGTATAAATAGAAAAAACTCTAAGGAGAAAGAACATATGGTTCTACCCTTTAAAATATATAAAATATACATATGGACTCTTGTGTAATAACCTTTAGTCATTATACAGAGTTGTGGCGGTTGGTAGGAATGACTTCCTGTCGCAGTAGGAATGACTTCCTGTCGCGGTCTTTCTTACAGTGGAGGTGCAGGAGTCTCTGACTGAAACTGCTCTGTTGTTTGAGTAGGAGGTCATGTAGTGGATGGAGTTGTTGTCCATAACACTGAGCAGTTTGTGGAGGGTCAGGAGCTCTAGAGCAGTCCCCAGCACAGAGCCAGCCTTCATCAGAGTGTTGCTGCATAGAAGATTGCATGTATACATTAGCTTCATAAATAATCTTCTACTGTGTGTGCACGAGTTTCCCTTCATGGCCGTTTTGAGTACGGACTGCCAAAACAAATCCCATTTTCCATGTTCTATGTTTTTCAGTTGGATCCAGGTCTATGTTCACAAGCTCCAAGCCCGACACTGCTAACCCCAACTGGTTGCGAGTGGGTCTTGCCTTTGGAACATCTGCTTTCCTCTGGGGCCTGGTAAATGACCACATCATCGTCACACAGAACATGTTACTCACACATAATTCTTTTAACGCAAACTGCGTTCATACACCAAGCTTACCATTTACATCATTGCCTAACATATCCAGAAGTGTATTCATGGCTTATAGCAACACAAAAGACTTGGACCATGTAACAAGCAGGCAAAGTCTGAGCACACAGCATCTGGTGCACCATCCAACACTTACTGCCTCTCCAAGTGTCCCACCATTGTTTGAGCTAGGAGAGGGCAACAATGAGCAACAATCAACTTGTATTTTTAAAAAACATTTAAAAAACAAATGTTTGATTTTCACTGAAGCTTGATGTGTCAGCACAAGAGACTACATGCAGAATTTCAAGCAGTGAAATGAGATGGACTTAAATTATTGTATATAATGGATGCATCTCTGAGACCCAAAGCCATGTTCAAAGGTCAGATCTTCTTCACATATTCTCACCATAAAAGGGAATGTCAGTCCCATTTTTTAAAAATGAGTTTTGTTTTAATAATAAGTCTTATACTGCAGTTTGGCGTTCTCATTTTGTTGGAAAAATTAATATTTCCGGGTGTGATGGGATGTAGCTGCATATGCAGAATGTTCTGATATAACCAGATGGTGCTTTTCAATGACCTGTGCTGTCTGTCTTCCACCTGCAGCTCTTCAAGCAGCACAGCACAAATGTACATGAGTACAAAGTGAGGAATGGCCTGGAATAAACCACCACATTGGTATGTTTGTTTAAATCAGTTTACATGTTTTTTTCTGACTTAGTACTGTACCGATATTTCCATATTGTATTATTGGCAATATGTCATCTAGTGTGCATATATAAAATCTATAAAGGGATGAACAAATAAAACATCATACTCTGTCATTTCTCATCCTGTACAGGAGGTCACCGCGTCCTGTCTTTAGGATGCACCTGTCTGTGTGTCTGTTTCTATTTCCACTGTTCCTGATTCCTCACTCAACTTCTGTGTAAAATAAAAATGTATCATGTGAAATATAAAGGAGTCACCATCTCTTTGTTCACACTAATTCATTGTTGCTGTTGCACTGGCTTTGATATTAGCACAAGTAGATGAGTATATTATAAATCTATGATTTATATTTCTTTATTAGATACACAGTGAATGCTTGCTATTTCAAAATATCAGCATATGAACGTGGCTTGGATCATAACTGTTAGTGTTTGCATACAACAAAGCAGGAGGATCCCTTCTTGAAAAATATCTATAAATGCTCTGCTGTTGGTTCAGGAACATCCAATGTGGTGTGCACATTCAAACACCCAGGATCCAGTGAGCCGTTCAATGTAATTTATTTTCAATAAACAAAAGAAGATGAACATAAGGAGGTGGATAGTTTCATATAATTTAATGCATCCACAATAGGAGAGATGAAAGGTGCAGCCGGTGTGTCCCTTTGTTCTGCAGTGGAGGGAAAAAGGAGAGAGGGCATGAGGTTTGGGGGCGGACTTATAAAACCTTAGGTAGTGGCGACAGAAGGTGTGGTCTTCTTGACTGGGTGGAGTCTTGTGATTTTCAACACTTCTTGTGAGTTTAAAGCCATTAAATAACACTAGCAACTCGTCTTCTGGGACATGTTCTACAAACTGTACACAGCTCACTGGCAGTTAAACCATATCCAACATTAATTTAATACATAATGAGTTTTTGTTAGCCGAGGTCAGTCAACACAGACGTCCACACTAAAGGCCAGTTTAGTCTGCATTTCACCTAATGTAGCCTCATGCACAGAATGCACACAGAGAATGTGAGTCAGCAAGGTGAACGTGATGAAGACGGTTCTTATGAACTCACACAGCTCATATTTAATAAAATTGATCAACAGCTCTCTGATAGAGAGAAAATAATGCCATGCCATGTTTCTAAAACTGTTCTCTTTTCAGTGACTGCTGTAGCTCACAAACGTGAGACAACGTGTCACAAGATATTTTTTTCCAAACTAAGCACTGTGTTCAGAGCTATAGCTAACATCAAGGACAACAGAGAAAACATGAGATATGCAAGCAGCAACATTATTTTGTGCCTGACAGCAGCATGTAGAAGCAGAGATGTGAACAGGCATGAAAAAGTTTGAATAAATGAAAACATATAAAGCATAATTTTGTCCACCTGATAGTGACCTTCTGTGCTTATGCCTGAGGAGGATGAAAGTCACCATGATGTATAGAGTGTGATCAGTGCCATATAAAAGAGAGGCAGGAGTGGGAGTGTCATTTTGGGGTGGATTTAAGAAGGGAAGGTGTAAAAATACATTTCTTGTCCCGATAGCACATTGCATGCTACTTTTGAGCATGCTTTGGTATGTAGTGTGTTTGTCGTGTAGAGGAGTATTGTAACTGAGGAGTATTGTAAGTCACATTGTAACTGTTAGAGAACTTTATTTGGACATGGACCAATGATGGTTGATCATGGCCAGCTGGAGACTGAACTCTCTTCTTGCAGCATGTAGTGTGATGTATATCTGTTTCACGAACTGCACATCCGTTGACTTCCTGTCAACTCTACAGTAATGTTAAACTTCACCTCTGACCTTGGTTAACATTTAGATTGGATTCTCATAAGCCTCGCTTTCACTAATTCAGTAAAGCTCAGTCCTGGGAAAATTAAGCCTCCTAGCTAAAGCTGGCAGCCAGAAGCAAACATCTACAATTCACTGTTGGATAATCCAAGCACAGAACATGTTTTCTTGTGGTGGCCTTTATAAAATGAGCAATGCTGAAAGTAAACACATTTTGATGATTATGTTAAACTTTAGTTAGTGTAGCTAGTTGAAAAGTTGTGTACGTTATAGCTGGACACATAATCTAAACCACTTATCCAGCATTGAGGTCGAAGCTTTACTGCACGCTTTTGCAAGTCAGTGTGCATCAGTCAATTTATTTCTGGCCCCTCTTCCCAGCACCAAGGGTAAAATAGAGCCAACTTAAGCTGTGAAAACCAGGCTAACTTTGGAGCTTGTAACTAGTTAACTAAGATATTAAGGTGACCATCAAAGTGACAATAAGCGGCGTGAACAAACAGTAAATACTATGAATAATATACAGTACAATAATAAGAAGATCCAGGTGATTTTATGCATGGAAATCTAATGTCTTTTTGGGCTTCATGCACCACTAAACAGCTTCTATACATGCAGTAACCAAAAACAGCAGTTTCTGAAATGTCCACTCGAGACTGGCTACAAAAGATGTCAGTCTCCATAAGTCCCCATGTTAAAGTGTCCAATTTCACAGCAGAAATAAACATGTTTACAGCCTGGTACAAAAAACTGTTTTGGTCTCTATAGCTAATTTCCCCGTTTATGACAACTGTACTGAGGGTGAATTTATATACAACTCACCTGTGCAAAACTACGGAAGCCCTAAATGGTCATATATTTCTACATTTTATTTCCTCTGTTGTCTGGTAATATTGTTGATTTAATTTGTTTTATTGAGATCTCGATATATTTATGTCATGTCATAATAACAAATGTTGTTATCCCGAGATAATGGGACAATTTTCTCAAGATCTTTGAATGAAACTTTGTTTTTCTAAGATAGCACAATTCATTTGCGATCTCAAGAAAACAAAAGGATAGTCGAGTATAATAAATAATTGCAGGAAACATCAGTCAATGTAGCAATGCAAGGGAACAGGAGAACGTTGCAATCTGTTATCTTGGAAAAACAACATTTGTTATTTCCACATAACAACATAATTAACTTGTCATGACAAGAAAATGGAGGAAATTAAATGTATGAATGTACTATATGACTTTTTAGGGCTTCCAAACAAATTATATTAAGGCTAAAGTTATGCAGAATTAACAGGGCGACACTTCAGTCCAAGCCCTAACCAATTGCCCGAAGCAAGATTTAAGGTGGTGCCCCTACCAATTTACATATAAACACACAAGAAACTGAATAACTTTGTCTTTGACTTTTTTTTTTTTACAAAACAAGTTGCCCAATCAAAACAGTAAACAAGAAGATAATAAATTAGAAATACAAAAAATAAAAGAAATAAAAACAAAAATAGGTAATGCACAAAAACCTAAATATAAATATTTCATATAAATAGCCTACACAGAGTATAAGATTTAACTACCCACAAAATAAAAACTGTAAAGAAGAGATGGAGGTGACAGGAGGATCACTGGATGTTGCTGAATTTGAGATAACTGGTGATGGCCCAAGATTGTCAGAGGTGGGATTTAGATATCTCAAGCATATGTGAGTTACAGCCCAATAATAAAAACGATGATACCAAGAATAAAATGAAATAATAAAAATATACCCTATTCTGTACATGTATCATATACAATGCAATTATTTCTGATATGCAAATTAGATTAGATTAAGCAGTAAAATGCAATATAATTTAACATTATGGGAATGCTGTGAAGTATTTACGCTCATGATGATGTGCACACTGATTGTTGTGTTGTTAGAGATCAGCCTGCTTCATGGCATATGATGGCATATGCTATCCATTCTTTACACTTCGTCATTGCTTCTACACAAATGAATGGAGCCCCTATTCCAATGCTGTATCCAGTTGTCTTTATTATACATCCCTGATGACAGTACATTGTGCAAGCCAGGCTTCTATGGAATAATTCTAAAAATCCACAGCATAAATTCTTATATTCAACCTCCTTCTCGTCCAGGGTACTAATATCTCATCATACACGTCATCCGCCTGCTCTGTGGCATTCATCGCCCCTCATACAAACGTGCCGCACAACCTATATTGCGCAACAGAGGGCAGATCTCTCCTCCGCCTCCTCGCACGTTGCTCTGACCGGACCAGACCAGCCATTCATCCAGCACTCACAGAAGCTGCAGCATTCCCCATCGTAGCCCTCGGAGAGCAGCGATGTTTTCCTGCAGAGCGGCCTGGCAAAGGTGTGGGCCTTTGGCACGGAGAGCAGCATACGGGCTGCCCCGGGATGGTGAGTTCAAGTGAACACACACATGAATTTATTCCTTTTTTTTTTTCAGCGACGCCTGCGCGTGAGTGAGGCGCTTTCACTGCCGTCTGTCGCCTCTTGACTGTAGTCTGTGGAAGAGTACACTGTGTCCTCATGTGCATTTCTCTGCATAGCCGCATTCACACACTGGAGGATGACGATGGCTGCCCATGTGGTGTTGAAGGTCAACGTGGCTTTTTGACTTGAGTTTGGCTGGAGAAGGTTTTTGAGCACACTTTAGTGTCTCGTGTTCGAACATTGTGATTTGTCAGTTCATATATTTAGGTGCTCCTCGTGGAGATATACTTTGAACTTCGCTTATGAGCGTTTCATAATGAAACCAAACAAACATTTTATATTCGCTAACCACGGTGTTTGACACAGCAGCAGACTCAATGCGTGACCCGCTGTAAGCCGGTAACTTAATAAATGCTACGTGTACCATTTAAACCATCCTAACGTGCGTGGAACCATTAAAGCATATGGACACGAGGCCTGTCCTATGTGAAGTTGTGTTTAATGACTTGTCTCTGTCGTTGCAAACTTAAATGTACAGCATACATACGTCAGTATGTGACCTTCACCGGGCTGTGTGCTGGTATAGAAACATGGTCGCCGCCGTCGGTCACGTGGTATGCGCTAGTGAAGGTGGTCCATACGTGAAGAGAGCAGGGGCGCGAGCGAGCTGTACGTCAGAGATATCGGCGACAGTCACGCCACGAGCTCCTGTCTTCATCTGCGATAACGTTATATAACGACGTGTGGAAATGTTAGAAACGGGCATGTTTGTGTGAAGAAGGGAACATTTGCCGAACGTGAAGGACACATTCCTCTGAAGTAACCGGACACCGTGCAGAATAACCACCAACGGCGACAGGTGGCTGTTTTGTCAGGTTAGCGCGTGTTAAAAATGCCAACTTTTCGTGTGTGTTCAGTGAGGAATGGTGTGTGACCAGTGGACCTTGAGTTCTGTGTTCATGCGTCATGGACGTCAGCTTTGTTTGGTTTTGCGTCTGGGTGGTCAGGCGAAGCAGCCATGACACCTCTATGTGTGAAGACAGGGATTCTCCGTGGTGTTGAAGTGTTTGGCCTCTGGCTGTCACCTCTCATACACGAGAGTTCATGTTGCCAGACCCTCCAGGAGTCCTCCTGAAGACAACACCTCAAGTAATGTCTACTCTTGAGCCCAGCATCCATTCAGTGATGAGACACTGGATATCAGACCCTTCCCCACTCCTGTGGTCCCACTTAAGCAGAGAAGGTTATCATGCTATAATCCTGTGGCTTCTTGACCTGCACCCCTCACTCCCAGCTCATACCTTGTAGACCTGAGCCAATTAGCCGGTATAAATAACAGGGTGGTATGGAGTCATGTCAGAGGCTTGGACTGTGGATTAGTTCCTGACAACACGAGCAGGTTAATACCCTCAACACTGGACACGACAACACCGATCCTCCACCAGAACTAGCTAGTTAATAATTTGAGTGTTCCTCTCGTGAAGTTGAAACAAATTGCTTCCTCTGACTCTATTAAGTCAGGGATTCTTTTGGTTTCTGTAGCGTTCTGTAGGGGAGCAGAATCCATATAAAGTTTTAATTAATGCTTTAATGTTTGCTCACCATGTGACTCGGGGTGTTTTGTAAAAGGTTTAAGGTGTGAGCTGATGTACACGGTGCTGGTAAGAGTTGTTGACTCTGATCCAAGTTTTTCATAGTAAACAAAGCTTAGTCTTAATCATGCAAAATGTTCCACCACGCTGTGCCAAACTATAACAAAGCTTTAGCTCCGTCAGATCAAACCCAGTCTGGTGTCTGCTGAGGCAGCAGCTCAGTTCGCTAACCGCACTGCGCAATGCAAGATGGGAGAATAACTAAACTGTCTTTATTTCCAAACGTGACGAGTTCATCATCTTGCAGGCATCAAACGTGTCCTGACAGGCATATTTGTGGCATATCTAAATCGTTTGTGCTAAATCCAATCAGAGAAGGAGGCATCATGAGCCAGCAGAGCGCCTTAGGGTGCTTTCTCACCAGCCTCTCTCACACTGAGAGAGCTGAAGCTTATGGGCTGTGCCCTGCATTATTCCCATCCCGTGGCCAGGCTGCACAATAACTTTTCACCACCACTGTCCCAGACCTGACCTGAAAAATTATTTTAACCGTGCTGGAGTCATGGTAACCATGTTGTTCTCTACTGTTATTTATATAAAAACACACATGAGTAGTTTTAATTATGGTGTATGCAGGGTCACCCATAGTGGGGACACATGGAGGCAAAGCAGCTGTGAATGCATGCTTGATTCGGATTTATCATCTGCGTTGGGTCACTGTATTCCTATCAGAGTCTTCTAGTGCATGTGGAGGTCAGAGAGAGAACGTGTCATAAAGGCTCTGTGATGGAATGTCGCGTTTAAGTTATCAAATCATTGCTGACAGGTAGGAGAAGGATCTAACATGTGACCTTTGACCCTTTCCAGTTGTGCAGCGGCGGTCGATGTCGTCCGTTCCTGGTGGCTCTGGGGAGAACATAGTCTATGCCTTGCTGTGTGGAGGAGCCTTTGTCGGTGCTGTGTCATATGTAAGTTTGATTGTTTCTAACAGTTCAAAACATTGGATGATACAAACGTACACTGAGCAGGGTTGACAGCGCTGACATTGAGCTGATCCTGTGAAATCATTTTCAAGCTATCAGGAATGTTGAATCCAAAAATCTTTTCGTCTCCACAGGCGGTCAAAACCGTGAACGATGATGGCATCAGGTTCAATGGTCGCGTTGCAGAAATCAAGGCTAGACCTAAGTCTGAGTGGAAACCCAAACCATGGCCACCCAAGGGTAAGTATTCCTACATCCTACTCAGAGTTTTCACCCACTTTACCACAAACTACTGACGCTCACAGACCTCACTGACTGTAATGAGTGAAGCTAAAGATGCTTCCACATTAAACCTTGCTCACTTGTTCTTGTCGTGTTGGGACAAATCACTGTTGGTTAGCGACTGAACTTAAAGTATTTGCAGCAATTAGTTTGAGTCAGTGCACTTGTTTTTTTTTCAGTGCTGTCACATGCATATTTAATAAACAAATTCAATATTTCATTTGATGTATGATCAGACCCCAAATTTAACTCAGTGTTGTCAGTCGTGAGCTGTGTCTGAGTTTAAAGCTTCTTGACAGGTTGACTAATTCATGATAAGACACCATATGATTCAGCGCAGCAGCTTTAGGTTGTAAATGTGCCACATCTGGAGACATGCCTGCTGCATTTATCAGTGGACTCAGTGTAAGCACTGTTAGCACTGATGTCACTCTGACATCTGTGATGGAGGGTGAGTGTTCCAGCTCTAAAAGTCTCATATTTAGTTTGTATTCATTAATACAGAAATATTTGACATTGTGCGCAGGTTTTTATTTATTTATTATTTTTAAAACCTGAGTGGTATTGAGCCATCTTGTTGTTGTTGTTGTTGTTGTTGTTAAACACTGAACATGTTTGGCTCTCTACTCTTAATTATTTAGTCCCCAAAAGGAAATGAGAGGTTTGAGTTTAACAGGCTGAAATACACCTGACATGACGAGGAAAATCCAGCGTCATATTCTATAATGAGCCCTCTGATAATAATACGTCCATGTCCTGTGCTGTGTGCCGTGTCAGCTTCACTGGGTCACTCTATGGACAGCTCCTGGTGCTGAAATGAGAGCAGACAAAGAGAGCAGATGAGAAGAAACACTTCACTGACCTCAACAACGCTGCCCTGTCTATGATTGAAACATTAATGACAACAGAATGACTTTATTTAAAACAAAAGTGTGTATGAAGAGCTGTAGCCTGAACTAAAGGCAGACCTAGTCATTCAGTCATGGTGTATATCCTGTTCTGTCATCATGTCAGATTAAAGAGGTCACTGCACATACAATGCCTACTATAGATCAGAACGCAGTGTGCTTCTTTTCTTCACATGGAGCACTCAGTTATGTCTGGGCTGCTCTGCCTCGCTGTGAGTTCCCTCCTAAGCAAAGGATTGTGGGACAGTCCCAGATTATCTTATGCTTAAGAGGAACGTCACTGACCCAGCACACACTGAGAGACTCAGCTTAGTCTGCTGGCAGAGTGGCATTCATGTTGTAGCTTAAATACACACACACACACACACAGCCTGCTGTCCTGCCTGTATAAGCACAGAATGTTTTGCTCACTAACCAGTGCAATGCCAGGACTGATGTTAGAAATTTGGAATTGGACTTTTAATTTGAAATCCTATAATGCGGTGAAGTTTGTTCATGCAGTGCATCAATACTTCTTGCCTGTGTGACTGCTGTCCTGTCTCAGAAGCTTTTTTACCCAAGAAAAAATACAATTGTTAAACAAAATGTCAAATCGTCAAAACCCTCTCAGACTCAGACATAAGATCCAAATCAGTATGTGACCTGGTTCTGCTAATAGGCTCACATTAGTCAGTGTTCAGTACCTCAGGACGTCCCCGTTCTAAACCCTCCATTCCGCCCAAACATAAACTTATTTCCTGTTAACACAAACATCCTCTGGTCCAACACACGACTGTGTGTGTTTGAATATTATCTGTTTGTCATCACTGTAGCAGCTTTTTATTTGTTCTGGCCCGCAGACTCTAAATTGTCCATGTCCTGTTGTAGACAGATCACATTAGTTTACTTGATTCAGTGTGACATGTCTGAATAGAGCAAACATACCAACCGCCAGCATACTGATACCATCAGTGCACGTTCACTAACGCGTGGAGGCCGATAAATCCGCCCTGTAGACTGTTAGGCCGATGCAGCGTCAGCTCACTGCTTCAGACTGCCACCATCATCTGTAACACAAGTGAGAGAAGTGAATGTCAGCATTGTGATCAGAGCTGACTGCTGTTTGTGAAACTGACACCGCTCTTTCTGTTTGCTTGCAGGCCAGGACGATGAAGAGGGTGAGTTGAGTCAGCACATTCATGATCACTGCCTGATGACTTTCTGAATGCTTCACGGACATGTTGACCTGGTTTCAAGGAAATGTTGGCATGGGCTTGACTGTGTTTTTAATAATTTCACTCTCCTCTTCACAATGAAATCTCATGATCACACCAATCACTGGATGTGTTCACCACTCCTGCTTCTGACATCAGACCATAGGAAGGAAGTTAACCAAATGTTGTACACAGAAATGAAGGTGGCTATACCTAACAGACAGAAGTCACAGTGCCTACATGAATATGGAAAATAATGGATATTTAAGGTTGTATAATTCCAATATCAAGTCAAAGTATCTGGTTAGAGTTGGATATTATTGCTATAGTTATGAGCAGCAGCAGTAGACCAGGGTGCAAGCACCTGCTATAATGCCCGAGTCACAGGATCTTAGCCAAGAACTCCTCTGCATGCATCCTAAACAATATAGAACCTGCTCCAAAGCAGACTAATGGAGGATTCTAGACTACAAAGTAGACCTCTTCTATGCTTAGAGGTGTGTGTGTACACTGTAAACATGAAATTCCAGTGCTATATCCTGAGGGTTACCAGGAGCTGTTTCTATGTGGTCTCTGATAGAGGGCTCTACATCCTCTATAGGACAGAGCGAGAGCTTTTAGCAAAAAAGTTCAAAGCAAACAGTCACTCGCATAGAAATGCAGACATGTGATCAATTATTATTCTGAGATATTCAAGCAAATGCCTCATCTTTTTATCTACAGGACTTCTAGTCTGGGAACGTGTGTGTATCATGTTCTTCATAGTTTGGTTAAACCTGACCAGTACGGTCTTCTCCTTTGACACCACTCAGTCCTTCCTCCCTCTATCCTCCTCCTCCTCTTCGCTGTGTCCTTCATACCTCTCGTGTCAGCTGTAGTAGACTAGACTTGAAAACGGAAGTGGCTTTTCTTCCCAATTGAACTCATTTGAAGATGTTTCTGCTTAGACAAACCAGTGACTCAGGCTCTTGCCATCACCGGTGCATCCTAACAGCCCATAACCATACTTCACACGCATAGCCTCTGTGGTTGAGTTCAGATTGACAATGGCATTGTTGTGTAACCTTTTTTAAGAGGCTAAATTTCTTCTTCTTCCCGTTTCTCTAACTCTTTGTGTCTTTACTCTTTTCAGTGTAATGCTAAAGCTAAGGTCCTCTGTGGCCGCATGGATATTCATCCTAGAACTGGACTCTTTGGATCTGAACGGGAAAACAAACCCTCTCTGTCCTCCTTTCCTCCTCTCCACCTCTCCTGTACTGCTAAAGAAAGAGTCCTCTACTGAGCCTAAAACCCGTGGACAGTTGTGTGAAGGATATTGATCTGTGCTCCATTCTTCATTCTGTTTGCTGCTAAATGTTAATATGTGAAGAGGATAAATGGACTTGACAGAAGTTCTCACAAACCAACTTTAACAGACTTTTTTTTTTTTGTAAAACACTGGACATTTCTCAACATCACTCTGGTTTTGAATGCTGAAAAGTTAGTGTTGTTCTTGTGAGACGTTAGCCAGTTCAACTTTTTCAACTTTAACTGTGGAGCAAAGCTAGCATTGCTAACACGTGAGAATGTTCTGTTGTGACTGATGGACAGGTTTACATTTAGCACAATTTCGGAATATGTATATTCATCCGCTGGACATTTATCTTTAGTCTTAAAGGCCACTTAGAAATACATGTGATCATCTTCAGTGAAACTTTTACAGCAGTGTTGATGTGTTTGTAAAGATTAATCATGATCTCTGAGCTCTACTCGCGGCAGAATTAATCTTTCCATAAATTCTAAATGGATGAAAATACTAGAATTCTTAAGGTGCTAATAAACATTCAAGAACGAATAACAATTATGTTATATGGTAATGTTTAGTTCTAGACCAGGGGTCGGCAACCTATGGCTCGCGAGCCAGATGTGGCTCTTTTGATGACTGCATGTGGCTCGCAGAGGGGTGAAAGTAAGCCGGTACGGTCCAGTACTGCGTACCACTAAAACAGGGGTGCCCAATACGTCGATCGCGAGCTACCGGTCGATCGCCAGACGCGACCAAGTCAATCGCAGAGGCGCCCGCAGCCGGCAGTATGGTGGGCCATCCACCCGCCCCCGTGCGCCAGTATGTTGGGCTGTCGTCCCCCCCCGGTACACTTCCAGTATAAAATAATATTATATGGCTCTCATGGAAATACATTTTAAAATATGTGGCTTTCGCGGCTCTCTCAGCCAAAAAGGTTGCCGACCCCTGTTCTAGACCTTTGTAAGTGGAGGGTTACAGCCGGCACCTCCATGACGATAACAGAGCTAAACGTAGCATTTAGCCCATCGTCGTGAAATGTGCCAGCAGGCATGCTTCCATCACTCTCAACAGTCCACACTCAAGTGACAAGCACCAGAGTCAAAGTTGATCTCTGTGCGAGTGTCTCACAACACGGAGTGTTTTTGTCAATGGTAAATGTAGAACAAATGGTGGAGGAGTTAAAAATTAAAGACGCACAACTTACTCGGGCTGTCTCAGTGTCTGTCTCACTGTCAGACTCCCTTTCAGATTTCAGGATTACTGATAGCTTGTTAATTGGATGGTAAGAACCAAGATTCAACCTCACCCCCTCTACCCTGCACCTTAACCTGCACTCCCCTCTCCTTCCTTTCCCCCTCCCCTTCCCCCCCCCCCTCTCGTCTTTGTGTTCCTCCCTGTCTTTAAGTTTGCATGCAGTTTGTGTAGTAAATGTGTCGCTCTGGGTACTTTCAGATGTTTTCACTCAGGCAGTGCTAAGGTTTGAACTAGCATGTCTGGGCTGAATACTTACAGATCAACCTTCTAGAAAATGTAATCAGCTGTTAGTAGCTCTGTTTCCATCCAACTAAGGACATCAGACACTTAATGGTGTCAGATGGTGCAATACATCAATGAATGAGAATGAGACATGAGCCCAGCACGGCGGGTACACAGACACACATTTACAGAGAAAATAACGGAGGAGGTGGCACGGCCGCTTGCTGTCTGAAAGCAGCTGATGTTTGAGATATTCAGAACATGTACTCCTGTCATCTATGTCTGTCAATTAACCCAGTAACGATAGATTAAGAAGGTGAAGCGTATATGACAGAACCATAGCTATGTTTAATAACTTCAGATTCAGAGTGTAGCCTAGTTTTAGGAGCCGATTGTTCTCAGCTCAACTTCTACACACGGTGAAGCTGAGGTGGACGTAGCGAGGGGATGAACTCAGACATTAGAACCTGCACTCATAGAATCTGAAGTTACAGTATGCAAATAACATCCACGCCTAATCATTTTGAAAGAACCCCAGCCGACTAATGGTCTAGCTTCCCCGAAACATGACTCATTCTGTCAGTAAGTCAGGGACTTAAATAGGACAGTCACGTCACAGGCTGTGTAATACTGTGAGATTATTACCAGTTAAATATGTTCAGTTTTATGAAATTAGTCCATCTCACACATTGGATGGAAACCCAGCTACTGATTAAAATATTAATAATGTATTGTATTATGTATTCATGCATTATAATGCTTTTTAAATATTGTAGAGATGTTTTGGTTTATCTAACATGCAGAGTTTCAAACTGCATGTGTAGAAAACACAGTGGATGCACTGGTAAAAATATTGTTTGGGTGGGACTACCTAGGCAAATAAAGCTGCTTACTATAATAGACAACAGAATGTGTTCATCCTGTCAGTCAAAACAGTGCTCCATCTAAATGGTCCCTCTCTGGTTCTTGTCTTCCAGGTGGAGAGGAAGAGGAGGCAGCAGCTGAGGAGGCCGGTGGAGAGGCTGAGGTTGTTGAAGAAGAGGCTGCCAATGGCGAGACAGAGACCATATTGGAAGCGGTTGCTGAAGCTGTCGCAGAGGCCGCTGAAGTCGTCGCTGAGGTGGCTGAGGTTGTTGCCGAGACTGCACAGGAGGTGGAGACGGTAGCTGAAGAAGTGGCCCAAGTGGCCGAAGCTGTTGAGGAGGCTGCAGAGGCTGTTGCAGAGCCACCTGCTGTTGCTGCAGAGGAGCCCGAAAGCAACGGTACGACTTCTTCATCTGAGGAGGAGGCAGCAGCTGCCTCTGAGGCCTGAGGTTCCACACAATGCACTACAGGGAGACACACACACAGCTATCTCTAATACACTTTAATTAGCTGCTGTCAGCAGGTCTTTCTCCTCCTTCACAACACTGGGAACAATAAATCTGGTAACTTCTAGTCACTGTCTAGATCCACTAGAGGTTAGCTGCTTCTCCTCAGGTTGGTTTCACCTCTCATTGATCGTCCTGTCTTCCTAAAACTGTACATTTGCTCTAGTATTTATTTGAGTGGGTATAAAGGGCAGCGCCATGTATAAATGAAACATTTAAGGATGACTTGAGATTTTTGTTGTGTGCAGCGTGGATCACTGTTTGATGTCTATATTCGTTCGGTTTGCTTTGTGGCCTCGAGATGTTTAAAAACCAGCAAGGTTCCTCTTGATTTCCAGCTGCACGCCACGATGAGACATTTCCACAGCGGCAGTGAGGTCTTTATGTGATGCTCATTTGCAGTTATGGGTGAAATAAATGTGATCACTCTGAAAACAAACGGGCATCATTCATTCCTACTTTGTTTTGATTTCGTATAGCTAATAGAACTAAAGAAACCGCCCATGAAAATACCTCAAGCCTTATATCAGGTTCAACCATACACAAGTAAATGACATGGCAAGAGAACAAACAAACACCCCTCAAATGCTGTAATATCATTGGTATCTCTTTGTTATGAAGCCCCTTCAGCTATTTTGAGATTTGACAAAACATTGTATTTCGTTGATATAAACTCTGTCATGCTGTGTTATCGCAGAGCAGATAGATACCTGTTTATTTTAAACTGTCGTACAGTTGTGTATATCCTACAGCAAGATGAGATGGCTCTGAGATTGTGTACAAGCTCTGTAACTGCTGCAGTGTGTTCTTTTCCTTAACTGTAATGTGAAACTTTCAGAGAAATCATCCCTCAAAGACAAAATTAAGCTACCAATTCAAACCATGTGATCATATTTTTTTGCTTATAACTGGATACTGAGCACTGTGAACAGTTTACGGTAATTTATCGAGCCATACAATAAAGCTTTTCTCAAACCGGAAAGGTTTACTGCCGTCTTTGTCTGAATTGGTCTTTTTGTATTGGAGCTTTGGAATGAGGACATCTGGAGATGTTCATTTCAGTTTAACACAGTTTAACGTTACAAATCTGCACACTTATACAAAATGTTATAAGTTCAACATGGAATGGCGAGTCTTAAGCGAACTTGTGGACATAAGCATTGTTCTTTTCATTTACTAAGTGAGCATTTTAATCAGGCAGTCCACTGCATCTCCTCAACACTTTCTGTGTTCACCTCTGCTGCTGTCGGAAACACACTTCAACATCTGTATTCAGCACGACACACCCTTTTTCTATGGTGATATACTCTCAAGAGGTATATTTGCATGATATGACATAATGGTATATTCCATATGTATTGTTAAAACATTCCCAGGCTCTGTACTTGACATTGAAGATTTAAATTGGGCATGCTGGATAAATGTTTGTATGCTTGTAATTTTAAATCTCGAACAGAGCTCAACTGATATATCAAGTCATAAATAATAAAATGTCCAAGTCAGTATATCTTGACAGCAGATCTTTTATCATGAAATTGAATAGATCTTTGTCAAGTGTTAGTTTTCTTTGATCATCTTTAAAGTTTGTTTTGTCAGTTCAAGGACATTCAAATTTAATGTGATGTAAATGCATGTAGCATTTTCTGCTATTTTTGCATGAATCCTATCTATAGGATTGATCGATCAAAATAGGATGTTTTGGCGATGGAGAATCAGTTGACTAATCGGTGCAACTTAAGTTTAAAGCAGTGCATCTAAACCTCATCAGAGTTGCCCATTATTTATACATGTGCTGTTTAACTTTTGCCTGTGTAGAATTTCTATGGAAAGTCTGTTTAAAATGGAAGTACTTCATTGGGCTGTGGCATTGCATTGACATTCCATCTGACTAACACAGCCTTCCCTTCTGTTTAACTTCAGCTTCTTCCACTGGTGTTGACCTTGCACCTGCATGTAGTCATAATCCATGAGATTTGCTGGCACTAAATCCTCTATCCCTTGAAGTGTTTCACAAATGCCCAACAAGTTACCTTGGTTAACCACCTCAAGTTGTGTAAGCTTAATGATCGAATATATAACTGCAACATCAGTGATGTTTGGATGGCTGGATTTTGTGTTGCAGTGCCCCTGGCAGCTGCCTCTACTGCAGAGGTACTGAAGACGGTTGACGTAATGGAAGAATTGGCACCAATTATTGAAGATATCAAAGAGGAGGAAACCCCGGCACCAGTAGAGTCAAAGCCTGTTGAAGAAATTGCACCAGTTGAGGAGGCCATTGCACCAGTGGAGGCGATACAAGTAGTTGAAGAGGCCCCAGCACTAGTCGAGGCAGTACCAGTTGTTGAAGAGGCACCTGCATCAGTTGTTGAGGCACCAGTTGTTGAAGAGGCCCCTGCACCAGTTGTTGAGGCACCAGTCATTGAAGAAGCCCCTGCACCAGTCGTTGAGGCACCAGTCGTTGAAGAGGCCCCTGCACCAGTCGTTGAAGAGGCCCCTGCACCAGTTGTTGAGGCACCAGTTGTTGAAGAGGCCCCCGCACCAGTCGTTGAAGAGGCACCCGCACCAGTCGTTGAAGAGGCACCCGCACCAGTCGTTGAGGCGCCAGTTGTTGAAGAGGCCCCCGCACCAGTTGTTGAAGAGGCTTCCGCACCAGTCGTTGAGGCGCCAGTTGTTGAAGAGGCCCCCGCACCAGTCGTTGAGGCGCCAGTTGTTGAAGAGGCCCCTGCACCAGTCGTTGAGGCGCCAGTTGTTGAAGAGGCCCCTGCACCAGTCGTTGAGGCGCCAGTTGTTGAAGAGGCCCCCGCACCAGTCGTTGAGGCGCCAGTTGTTGAAGAGGCCCCCGCACCAGTCGTTGAGGCGCCAGTTGTTGAAGAGGCCCCCGCACCAGTCGTTGAGCCGCCAGTTGTTGAAGAGGCCCCTGCACCAGTCGTTGAGGCGCCAGTTGTTGAAGAGGCCCCTGCACCAGTCGTTGAGGCACCAGTGATTGAAGAGGTCCCTGCACCAGTCGTTGAGCCACCAGTGGTTGAAGAAGCCTCTGAACCCGAGGTTACCACAGCTCTAATTGAAGAACCAGTCACCGCTGTCGAAGTTTCAGCAGCCCCTTCTGCAGAAGTAGCCAGCTCTGTGGTGGAAGAAACGGTTGCAGTCCCTGCAGAAGATCCCGAGAGAGAGTACATTGTTGTGGTTCTGGAAGGAACCCCTAAATCAGAAAAGCGACCCAAGGTGCTGGGAGTAGGGACAATGAGTGGTAGGATCATCCCAGCTCCAGACGATGACGCCCCTGCTTCTGAGGTACCAGATCCTTTTATTTTTAGGTTAATCTCAGATTGATTAAAGATTCCATGCATGGATGTTGATATCCTAGCCTTGGTTGTAGGGTGCAACAGTGTTTTGATAATTGAAAAGACCAGTTTTATGATCAGGTGCTTCAGAATAACAGATACAATGAACTTTTCATCCCTGCTTGGCTTAATCAGTGATTTTAAAATCTGCTATTCAGGGTAGGCGACGTCTTCTTAGGATGCAAATGCAGTAGTTCCACCTAAGGTACTGAGCCTTTGATTATTTCTACCATGGTAGAGTGGGCTGTGGACATGATGTACTTGTGCTTAGAGTTAGACATCCTTACCCTTTGAGTCCACATTCATATACGTCAGGTTTAAATACACTCAAGGGATGGACTAAATCATACCGACACAATGTACAGTACTATTGATTTTTGTCTTTCTTCTGTCCTCCATCGTAGTAAACGGCTCCTGAATGATGACTTTCTATCCTGCAGAAGAGGACGTGCCTTTCTCCTACCCATTCACTTCCTCCTTTCCCCCGACAGACACAAAGGGACTGATGTGTAGTTCTAATGTAAAGATGAACATTACGTACAATGTTGAGATCAATGTCTGCTTTGTGGAACCAACATGTTAGTGGTACCCATATAGCCAAATTACTGTGACACGCCACTCTAACTTGCATGTCTTGAGCCCTGTCTGTAGCTGAACAGATGTCTGGTTTCTCTTTTAGTAACCTCAGTGAATTTCAACCTGTTTACTGCTGTGGACAAAACTGAGCCATTCAGTCCGCCTTTTCCTCACAGTGTTTACTGCCTCAGTGGAATATCTTTACACTCCTCACCAGATCCTGTGAACCCAGTCACTGCCCAGCCACATGCGATGTGAACCTACAGTGTTATCTCTTGGAGCAAGCTGTGCTTTGAGTCACCAGCAGTCTTTACAGAACCCGACCTCAGGTTTCTCCTTAACTTCTCTCAGCGTGAAAATGGCAAGCTTTTCTGAACTGACTCGACAGCCCATGTCAAGTAGCTACCCTGCTACCTCAGCTTTCCTCTCAATGACACTACAGACCTCCTCTTGATGCTCTCAGTGTTACATTTTCTAAGCCAACAACACAGTTGCTAAGCCACTTACTTCTACTAGTTATTTGATCACCAAAACTATTCATCCTGTGAAACCTAAACTTGATTTCCATTTACTTTTCTTCCTTTTAAGGTAATTTAACAAACACAAAACAAGCCTGCTCTTTCGTGGGTTAAAACTCTAAAGCATGTTTCACTTTTGGCCACATCCCTAACCCATGATGTCACAGCTGATGTTTTCCAACAGCTGGCAAGGGGGGGAATACCTGCTGTGACATCACCAACAGACGGGAAATGGACTAGAAAGTTTCGATGTATGGTGCAGTGCAGCTCAGAGCAGCAGGTGTTTTCTTCTCTTCAGCTTTATTTCTTTTTAGGTGTATTTGTTCCTTCTCACCTTTTGCAGACAATCTAATGAATATCCAGTGAACCTGCAGAACATTGCAGACATCTTCCTGATATATAATTTAAAAAAATAAATTCTCCAATCCATAATAATTGATGGTAAAAGTTTCCCTTCTGGCATCTGAATTCAATTGTCCAAGCAGTCAGTCATGTGTGAATGTGTAATTTAAAGGCTTGCAGTAAGTGCGAACAGTCATGATGCTGATGTGCTGGTGTGACATGAAATGTGTGTTTGGGAAGTGTCTGGAGAGAAGTCTCCAGTGGGACATGCTTTGACAGCTCTGTCTTCCTTCTTGACTCCCTCTACTGTTGCATTTCTTACTTGTTATTTTAAATAGATCTGAGATGGCTGAGGGAAGAATTGAACTGTTAGTGTGTATTTTAAAGAAATCAAATGTCTGTCCTCTGTGTTCACCGCTAGGTTTCTTTAAGAGACTGTACGTGAATGCCTTTGATTTAGGGTTAGGGTTAGGCTTACCCTAACAGAAACTGTTTGTTGCACATGTTAGTGTTTTTCTTGTTTTTGCAAAATAAAGAGGGATTAAACAATTTCTGTTGTGTTGTCTTTAAAAAGTTAAATTAAATAATATATTTTTGATTAATTTCTCTATTACAATTTATGTAAAAATACCAGTTTTTATTTGCTACAGTATCCATTATTTTCAGGTGTTAAGGTGAGATGATAAAACTTTTTTAAAGAATTAATATCAGTTTTGACTTTATCTCAATTTAATACTGCTACCAGCACTTTTACCTGTAGCTGTAGGTGGCTAATGGTATGTTATATAAGCAATCTTTAATTGACATTACTGTGTTTACTGAAGAAACAAGCATCCTTTAAGTCAGGAGTCTTTGTGTGTCACATTTTAAGCCTGGCCTATAATAACTTTAATATTTACTTTAATCACCTAATTATATGCTGGATTATTATTGATTAGCCTACAGTCTTAATGTATTATTGTTGTTGTAGTTGATGAGGCTTATATTTTCTATGATTGCTATTTTTTAACACAAACATTCAGCTTCAGGACGTCAGGTTGATCATTGATATATGATGTGAAGGGAGGGAGTAGCTGTAGGACAAATGTATCCATTCTGCTTGACTTAATTGATTCACGTTAATTTCACAACTAAGAATGAACTGCTGTGTTTTAGCCAACACCTTTTTTTTTTTTCTTTTCCTCTGATAGCGGCTGCTCGCGTTATGTTAGACTGCATCATGGGAATAATTGATTTGTAAATAGTTTTTGTCAAACGTAGCCTGTTATTGCATATGAATGCTTGCAGTTTACTCGGTGTCAGCTTTTCATTTAACTTAACTTTAACTTAATTTTCATTTATCATTTTTTAATTCTCAAATTATTTTGCAGTCATTATGACAAAAATTGGTGGACCCACTGCAGTACCTCTATGGACCCCCTAAGGGTCACAGACCTTTAGCTGAAGATCCCTTATGAAGTTTTCAGGGTCTTAAATGAACATGGACTACTGACCACTCAAAGCACATTGGAACACATTTATTTTATTTTTCATTTAAAGTGGACTAAGTACAGGTGCATCTCAATAAATATCAAACTATTGAAAAACTTTTCCATGATATTCTAATTTATTGAGACGCACCTGTAATTTGACACCTGCATTACAAGTCAAAGTCCTGCACTGAAACTGTAAGTAGATGTACTAAAGCATGATTAACACAATGAACTTTATGAGTATTATACCACAGTATGTGTTATCCTATTGAATTATTACTCATGCATTAATGTGTACATGGCATTTTGCTGCTGTAGCTGGTTGAGATGTAAATCTGAATGTTTTCTGTAGCATTACATCGTGTAATATCATATGCTGAAATGTTTTTTTTACGTGAAAAATTACATCCATTGTCATCAAGCTACAATTATAACTAATATATTAACAGAGTCATTCATTGTGTTCTGAAAATAATAGCTTGGAACTATTCACCTGCAGGGGGCCTTCTTAACTCTCTGATCCTCCTACTCTCTGTGCATTGTCTACACACTATTCCTGTGCTAAAATCCAACCTGGGACCAGCTGTGCTGTGTGCTAATTTAATGAAACACATGAATTTAGTTTTACACAAGTAAAAGTAATTACAACATTCAAATAAGAGTCCTAAAACTAGATTTTGACACTCCAATCAACGCTGTTGGAAGATTAGAATTTGATTTCACAAATTCAGATTTCAGAAGTCTAATTTAAACTTCAGATAAACTTTGGGATGTATTTTTGCATGGATCAAGGACATCTCTTACGTTCAAAGTGTCTTAAAGGTACAGTACGTGAGATTTATTAGGCTAACAGAATATGGCAGAAATGGAATATAATATTCATAACTATGTTTTCATTGGAGTAAAAGCAACCTAACCCTGTGTACTACTGTGAATTTCCCAGGTGTGGGATCATTGAATCATCATCATCTTATTTTCCATGTCCTATTAGGACATAAGATGAGATAGACTTCAATGATGTTTTAAGACTTTTAAGACTTTCTATAGATGTGCACATGCCTGGACAGTTATTTCAACTGTGCAATCACATATATATATATATGTATATATACCAGTTAGTTACCAGTTTACATCTTACAGACAGTACATACGAGTTTGCGCTCGTTGTTGACGGCTGGGTTTGTCCTGGTGACGTCACGGCGGTCTGTGCTTTGACCCGCTGGCTCCGTCGTAGCGAAGAGGCGGCGCGCCGGAAAGCTACAGGACAGCGAGCACCGAGCAGCAACCAAAACACAACTTCACGGCCTCCAGGACTGCGTTCACCCGCTCCATTTCAGAACAGGACGTCGATAGGCGTCCGCTGAGCGCTCTTTGCGGGACGGAGGACCGGCAGACTCTCGTTTATGCGCGTGGAGCCAGCGTTTTGGCCTCGTCAGCTCGGCTAACGGTAGCTAACAGCAGGCCCAGCTAACGCTAGCCGCGGAGCTTACTTTTCGCTAGCAGAAGCAAAACAAGGTAAGAGGAGGGAAGTGACTGAATTAACACAGCAGCAGGCTCTGATACACCACAGAATTCAACACACATGCCGGAATGTGCCCTGCTGACCAGCCACCGACGGCGTGCTCCTTTTTAAATACACTAAACATTGTTAGCTAGCTGTCTGCTAACTGCTCCAAGCTCTGTAACAAACCTCAGTGCTAGGCTTGCGAAGTTGTTGGCTTAGGAGGGGATCTCCCTTTAAAACGTGAGTGCACTGTTCATTTCTGTACACACATTGTAACAAAACTAAGTGCTGTACGTTCGCGGAGTTGATGAAGTGTCGTTCAGTACGTAACAGAAGCGTTGGAGTTAGCTAACTAGTTAGCAGGGGGAGTTTGGAGCTGCCCCTTAGGCGACATGCAGACCCGCTCAGGAAGTAAACACAAGCTTGTATGGGGAGGATCGGAGGTGTTAGACGAGTCGGAGCTGTGTGTGAGTGTGTGTGTGTGTGTGTGTGTGTGTGTGTGTGAGAGAGAGAGAGAGAGAGTGACATGATGGAGCTGTCAGGATCTACACCCGCTCTTTCTGTTATGAATTACTCGAGCTGGCGTGGAGCCAAGGCTACGGGTTAGTGTGTGTTCAGGATACGCTGTTTACGGTGAAGGATGAACTGTCAGAAAACCTCCACCCTGCCTGCACCAGCTGTTTAAATGCACTTTTAACTGTTACGGCTTCCTATAAGCAAAACACGATCCTGTGTGCAAAGATTTCTGTCATATATTCATGAACTGGTTTCTAAGTCCAGCCCAGCACACTCTCTCTCAGAGCTCTGCTGGGAGCAGTGTGTCAGATCTAATGAACACTGAGCAGACGGGTGTGCAGGAAAAGCATCACAAAGTCAGATCTAGCATGGATGGCTTGTTATTGTTTTGTATCAGTTATTGATCATGGTGTTGTTGACCTGATGCTTGTGTGAGGTCTGCTGTCAGATCACTCTTGGGTTGAGTATAACAGGGGACTGGATCTACCTTCCTCCTCCAAACTAAGAGCACAACATCACTGGGGCTAAGTCATGAGGAGAGCGGGCACCCGTGGGGCTTTCACATGACCCCACCCCCTGCGCACACACACACACACACACACACACACACACACACACACACACACACACACACACACACACACACAGTTCAAACTTCATATTTAGAAATATTTCAGCTCTGTTATGTTGGAGATGTCTTCTTTGTTCTCAGCACCCATGCTTTTGTTTTGACAGGAATGAGTGATGACCTCTGTGGTGGTGTCAGACGGTGGAGGGAACATAGTGGAGTATGTCACTGTGGTGGAGGAGCCCCAGCAGGTAAGACTGTGTGTGTGTCTCACAGCTGCTGTCAAGAAAGTCAACAGAGACGGTAGAGGTTGAGGCATGTGAAGACGAGCAGATCAACTAGTGTCCACCCTGCTTGCCTACTCCTGTCCTCAGCAGTGATATATCTGTTTAAAAAAATCTATATTTTGTGTGTAGGTTTTTCTTGTTTTCACTCTGTATAGTCAGTATATATTTTTTTAATGCTAGTATTTTTTATCAAACTTTAACTTTCTGGCACAGTTTAACGTTAGCTTGTGTTCAGCCACTTTTTACTTGCACCTGCACACACTTTTTTATTTATCAGAACAAGAACAGAACCCACAGTGTGTCATAGATGCGGCAAACATTGCTGCATATTGAAAATGATAATAGAGCTTCAGGAGACAGAAGAAGCTTCACATGAGATCAGATTATTTTTTTGGCCATTTTATGCCTTTAATGATAGTGCAGCTGAAGATGGACAGGTAGCAGGGGGCAGAGAGAGGGGGAGTGACACGCAGTAAATGGGCGTCCGATGCGGGAGTCGAACCGGAGCCGCTGCAGCGAGGACATACTTGGGGCGGTCGCTTAACCCGCTACGCCATGGGCCGCCCCCGATTATGGTGACATTTTGTGAGTGTTCCATTGACTTGGATTGAATGAACTGAACTGAAAACTGAAAGCATCAGTTACACCATATATGACTGACTGGACAGAGAGTCTACAGCTTGAAAATGCTGGACAAAATGAATCAGATTTTTGTCATACCACACCTCAAACAGTGCTAGTCAAGAGTTTTTGAATGAAAAGATCATTCTCATGTGTTTTTGCCTCCTTTTCCTCAGACATGCCACTTAGCAAAGCAAAGAGCCTCCAGGAACCTGTCATTCAATAGAGTATTTCTGAAGTTATTCTGTCACTCAGCTCTGTGTGCTACCTGTCCCCTGCTCTCTGTTCTACACATACCACTCTCTCTCTCTGTTGTCCCTCCTCCACAAGACCCCGGGGTCCTTTGATTGGCTAGACTACATCATAGATACCATATCCACTGATTGGTTGAAAAACATCGATTGCTCTTTTACACGATGACATAGAACAACGAGGAAGCGTCGACAGACACAAACTGTACATCTCCGACTTCAGCGGAATCTCAGGAAAACAGTGCAAAAAACCACCTCGCTCTGTCATAAACCGTTTCAAAGATATTCACAGATATATAAAACTTTAGACTTTTTGGGACTTTTTAAAATCTCCTCACTCTGACTGCGTAAACAGGAAGAGGAAGACGTTGGCGTCTGTGTAAAGAGAGTATCTAGACAGAAATGGGCAGCGAGCAGAGTGCCAGGCGGAACACAGGGGATTTGAATGGGACTTAATGTATTGATACTCCTGGCTGAAAAATCAATACTTTCTGGGGAAACAAAATATCGATATATATCGCAGGATCGATAAAACTGCTCAGCCTTAAATTCCACCAGACTAAACGATGCTCGCTCAGTGATCAGGTCAGTGCTGCACACGAGACGAGAATGGCTCATTGCTCGGCTCATTAGCAATCTCCACCAACAGTTGCCTGATCAGGCAAATGAGTCACTAGATGGACTAGCCTGATGTGATGTTTTACGTGCCCCAGGCGATCCTTCTTGTGTCTGCAGCAGCCTTCACAGCAAAGTCTAATTTAACAACAAAGTGGAGTTTTTTTCTTTTGGAGTTTGTTTTCCATGTATGAGCCTCGATATGATGTAACACCGTACATACTAATGCAATTCAATTCAGTTTTATTTATATAGCGCAATATCATAACAAAAGTTATCACTTTCCATGCAGACCAGGTCTAGACTACTATACTATACGTACTCTTTATAATATTACAGAGATCCAGCACGACCAGTTGAGTTAAAGAGAGAGGGGCTAGACAGACAGATAGAGACACAGATGCACAGCAGCAGTAAATCATGAACTAACTATAAACTGTAATGGAGATATGGTAACAATAATGACAGTAATAATATATGTAGTGTACGTCATGCAGGACCACAGCAGCAGCCACGATCTTCTGCTCACTCCACCTCACTTAGCTTTCTCTCATCTGAAATGACTCGCAGGCGTGTTGGCTGGAGTGAAACGTGCAGTTTGTAGAGAATGTTGACACAAAGCAACGAGAGTGGAAGGAAATGCTGATCCCACGCAAGCCACTCTGTCCACAGAAAATCCAGGAGAGGAGAAGGTCCAGCAGTTTTTAATGACAGCTAAAACCTGCTTCAGGACACTTAACAGACTCTATCGCTGCAGTCATAATAAATAAACAAATAAATCAGTCTCCTCATGAATGAGAGGATCAGAGCAGTAAACTAAAATGAGTTCAAGCACTGGTGTCTCCTGCTCTCCTCCACAGACAAACAGAGGAGAGGAGTTCAGGTCAGACTTAAAAAGTTTCTACATTTTAGGACTCTGTGCTTTTGAAGAAAAGTCATTAAAGAGGTGTTGAAGACAGTTGTCAAAGCTTCACAGGGGGCCACGGGGCCGTACACAACTTATGAAACAAACAGCTGTGAAGAAAAGTGTAGCGGTTATTTTTGAAGTTCAGATTGTTATGGATGTAAATGTGACATAAGCTCTGTTCACAGAGCGTCAGTCATTGTTAAACAGCCTCGTCCTGCATTAGAACGAAACAACCAACAAGAAAACGCTATCGCTCTAAAAAGAAGCCATTAAATATGTGATTGTTATTCAAAATTGCATAATACAGACAGAGAATTGTATAAGCATTGTCCTAAATGACACAAAGTTCTTTTATCTTCAGTTGTCTTGTTTATTATTTGTATTAATTGTTGTTGTTCCGTTATAAATGAAAAATATCATGAAATAGCCATAAAATATTTCAATCAATGAAGAAAAGAGATGCTTTCAGGCCATACCTTAGAAGTCAAGCTAATTTGATCATGGACCATTGCATTGAGCAGCAACAGTAACCACACAGACAGGGACACACAGACACAGTAAACAGCAATGTCACTAAGAACCCCACGTTTTCAAACTGTGTCCAGTGTGAGCAGCAGCCCACTGAGGAGGAGGAAGAGGAGGAGGAGGAGGAGGAAGAGGTGGTCCAGCAGGAAATCGAGGCAGTGATCGTGGAGGGCGGAGAGGAGGTGGAGGAGGACGTGGAAGAGGAGGAGGGCGTGGTGCTGCAGGAGGAGGGATGTCCAGCGGTGATCGTGGAGGAGGTGCCCAGCGCCCAGGTGGAGGAGTGCTACTCGGCACAGGTGCTGGTCTATGATGACGAGACGTACCTGATGCAGGACGTGGCTGATGAGCAGGAGGTGGTGACGGAAGTGGCTGAGACAGGTGAGGCGGAGTTCAGTAAAAACCTAGAAGATGGAATATGTTGAAACAGTTGGCCCTGATCACACACAATAACACCCATATACTGCTTTGTGGTGTTTATGCTGATATTAGCATTAGCTCTATTAGCTACATATTTGAAATCCAAGCAGATGCACATGTGCTCATTTTGAGCCAGTCTGACTGGATGTAGCCTGCCATTGGGCACAATAAGCCAAGCACCTTCACCCTAAACTCTGATTGTAACCGTCTAAACTGAAGCAGGCTAGCAGCTGTTACCTTTTCTTTTGTTGGGATTTCATTTCAGTGCCGGGGCTCGCCTACACGGATGCAAACGTTCCACCAAAACACGCCCGGAGCTTTAAAGAAAGACAAACAAGCTAAAGTGTTTCACCCCTTTACCACAATAATGATTTAGCCAGACCTTTGGAGAGAGGTCGCATTGTGAGCAAACACATGTTCTTTATTTTGAAGAAACATCCTATGTCAACAAGAATCAGTGTAAAAAAAATCTTGCTTTATTTACAGTAACTCTGTAAAATAGTTTGTGTCCTGTTATAAAAAGTGCAACCTACACGGTCATCTTAAATAACAAACGCCATGTATGGGGGAGAGGAGATGCAGAGTTTCTCGTCAGGGTGCTTTGACTCCTCGACAATTTTCCCTCACGAGGTGGCGTAATGTTACTTTGCTTCTCACTGTGGTGGCGGCTAATATGCTGCTGCATGTTGCTCGTGTTGCCATTATATGTTAGCAGTCTCTTGCAATATTTACATGCTATTTTGGTTTCTGAGAGATCCAGTAATATCTGCATGAATGAATCTAAATCACTACTGTAAAGCCCGCCCATCATATGGGAGGAGACAAACACAGGCCTCGTGCTGTGCAGATTAGTCCTCAGCTGTGGTTTGATGTTCACAGCATGATGGACCTGATCAACGATCAGACTGTTGGATGTTCAGATGAATTCATGGCAGGTCAGAAGTTTGGTCTTCCATGTTAGTGTTTTCCGTGTCGTGCTTCAGACGCTGACAGAAATCAAACTGAACTTTACTGCAGGCCAGACCAACGATGTTCACGTCCCCACCCTGAGTCTGCAGCTCTAAATTCGACGATCCGAAAAAAATCATCCAAAGTGCTGCCTCACTTTCTCTTCATGTGATCACGTGCATGTGATTTGAGAAACAAATGTGATTCGCCTGAAGAACCCTCCTGATGCATCCAACACAGGATAATAACCTGTCCTCAACCAGCGTAGCTGAGATGAATGCATTTGTGTTATTCAGAACTGTGTGGCAGGTGTGATAAAACTGACAGATAGGTGAACATTAGATCTTTTGCAACTTTCTCTGACTCCAGATCAGTACAGCAGCGTGCAGCCTCAGTCATTGTTCAGGGCTCAGAGCAGCTTTGTTTCTTTTCCTAACTTTCAGAATCCATTTAGTTTGATTTCATCTAAAAATCTGTAAGTAAGTATCATGAAATGAGTTAACTCTTTATGGTCCATGTGGTACATGCAAACATGCTGCTGTTGATGAGTGTGATGACAGCACACTGCCCTCTGCTGGCAGGAACGACATCCAGCTGTCTCAACCAGATTACAGGAAACAGGAAGGGAGGGACGGACTGCTTCTACAAACCTCGAACACGGAAGTTGACATTTCAAAATAGTTGAGGTTGCAGCACTGTGCTGTCGTGAATTTAACCTTTTCTCACCAGAAACTGTGTGTGTGTGTTGTGTGTTGTGTTATGTTATGTTATTTGATGGTACTGGTCTAGGCCGCCCCCTCCCCTAAGCAAGCATGTGTTGTTCACAGAGGTCTGTTTACTGACAGCCTCCTCTCCTCTCTCCTCCTCTCCTCTCCTCCCCTCTCCTCTCCTCTCCTCAGTGGAGATGTCAGGTCATGACATGGTGTGTTTCGACAAGACGTTTGAAGCTGCTGAAGCTCTCCTTCACATGGAGTCTCCTGGAGGACTGCACAACGAACGCAACACAGGTCTGTTTGACGAGCGCAGCGCTGATCTGACATCAGCGTGTGTTTACTGTACTGTAGGATGTTGTTGAGCGTGGGGAGTAAGCCGCTCACGTTTCGAGAATCAAACTCCTGTAAAGACCTGTAGCTGTGATTTTTCTGAAACGGAAGATGAATCACAGCTAACAGCAACATGTTGGAGTTCCTGTAACGGTGACACACTGTGGTGTGACATTAGACTGATGAGCTCTGATCACTCTGGACAGCTCTGCGGTGTAGCTGCCTTACCTGATCATTCCTGAATCAATTTTCTATAAATAACTAACACTCGGTCTGTTAGCTCAATGCTAACACATACTGGGAATTACCATTACCAGCAGAAACAATCTATTTTAAAATCACACGAGCTTACATTAAACAACAAATGAACTGTCAGCTGGTGACTGCAGCGCTTCACACTGGGCAGCTTCAGCCACTACTAGGTGGAGACACTGCATGCCAGGAGATGGCAGCACATGAACTGTACTGAACTGTACTGAGTCTTAAAGCACCGGCTCGGTGTCGCAGTTTACACTGACAAGGTATTTTTTTCCTACTTTTAAAGGCAGCGTATTAATAATGCTGCTAAAATAAAACTGACATTGACACAATGCGCACTCTAGAAATATTAATCATTATATGCAGTCAGAAGTCTATGATTCTGTTTTTTTTTTCAATGGTTTAAAGTTCACAAATATCCTTCAGTTCACTTACAGTACTTATCATATTAACTTAAGTTTTGGGATTGTAACAAATCATTAATATGAAAATGATTTGCACTGCCTCACAGCTCTGAATCCCAGAGGTCTCTAGTCGGAACGTCCACTCTTTAAAGAAAAAGAGACAATCCTGATCTTTTCATCTTCATCACGTTCTGCTGCATCCTGGAAAACCTGGAAATAGATTCAGATGCTAAATATGATAAAAAAGTGTCCTGGAAAAATGACATTTATAAATGTAAGTCAGCTGTTAACCAGCTGTTTAACCAGAGCAGGTTAGCAACAGTTTACCAACTGGTGTGAACAGTGTGCTTTGCTTGACCCCAGCAGAGGATGTGATGATGGAGACGGTGGTGGAGGTGTCTACAGAGTGCGGGCCCATAGAGGAGGAGTCCTTCCCCATCCCTCCCGAATGTGAACCTGCTGCCAAGAAGAAGAGAGGAGGTCAGTGTGACTGCATCACAGCACATGTAGTAACCTGCTATTGTCCGACACTGAGCGCCTCATTTCTAATGAAACACTTCTTCATGCTGGAGGCCACAGTCTCTTCTTTCTTCTTTGTACCTGTAAGCTGATATACACTGCTACAGCCACACACTGTTTGAGCTGTAGTAGACGGGCTCTGTTGGTGACACTTACTGCTTATCACATGAACCACTATCTGTCTGTGTGTGTTGCACGTAGGTGGACGTAAGCCCAAGACACACCAGCCTGCTTCCAACGGCTCCTTTGACCTGGGGATCAAGAAGAGGCAGAGGGAGGGCAAAGGTTTGTCCCAGCTCTGTGCTTTCAATTCTATCTACAGAAGCCTGTAAAGTACTCCACCATGATACAAAGCTTTTTGTGCTGTGTGTCCTTAAGGTAACACCACCTATCTGTGGGAGTTCCTGCTGGAGCTGCTGCAGGACAAAAACACCTGCCCCAGGTACATCAAGTGGATGCAGAGGGAGAAGGGCATCTTCAAACTGGTCGACTCCAAGGCCGTGTCCAAACTGTGGGGGAAACACAAGAACAAGCCCGACATGAACTACGAGACCATGGGCCGAGCCCTGAGGTCAGCCCGTCCTCTCCACTGTCACCTGGTCCTGTGTAGTCCTCAACCATGTCCGTCCCTGTCACATATAATAACACGGATTTAATATTCCCTGTGTGTGTGTGTAGGTATTACTACCAGCGTGGCATCCTGGCTAAAGTGGAGGGTCAGCGGCTGGCCTACCAGTTCAAAGACATGCCCAAGAACATCCGGGTGATCGACGACGAGGACGATGGAGAGGAGGTGGAGGACAGTGAGGGCGTGGTGTCCGGACAGCACCCGGCTCACCAGCAGGGCACCGTCACCCTGGGCACCAACTCGCCCACTGCCACCCAGCCTCAGCAGACCTACGTCACTGTCATACCCAACAACGCCGCCAGCAGGTGTGTACTCACTCTAAACTGTGTGTCATGATCACGACCGAGTTCTCTTAAACAAGGCTGGATTCAGTCAGGATCTGGCGCTCCGAAGAAAACAGAGGGTTAAAGTTCTTATCTGCGTCGTCTTCTCTGTTCTTGGTTAATGTGGGTGAGAAAACTGCTTTAAATGTCACCAAAATGTCCTCACACAATGAGCCAAATAGCAACACTCCCACACCAACACACAACCCACCACCGGAATGCTGGGTCCTGTCTGAATGCACACTAACAGGGCGCTCTTATTTTGGAAATTAAAGGACTGTGAGGAGAGAGTTTAAACATCATCATCTGATTGGCTGAGTGTGGATCATGTGATTGATTTTATTGCAGTGATACCAAACCTAGTTTGAGTTGGCCTGTTTTTAAGTCATGTGTTTGTGTTTAAGTCTTTATCATGAGAATTCAGTTAAAGTAATGAAATCAACATCTGTGCCTCTAAACAAGACACTAACTAAACTTGTTATGGTAATGTGTTTGACACACACACACACACAGACTCTATTGTACCTCTATAAAAGAAGATAATTAAACAGAGGAGGTTAGCACCATGGTATAGCCAGCAGACTCGTAACTTAAAGCAAGTGGCACGTAACTCTGAATGTAAATGGCGTGCCACTAAACTAGAAGAATCTCGCTTAGTCTGGCAAGATAATCTTAAAACTTGCAGGAAGGCTCTCCGTAATGCCAGAACAGCCTACTACTCTTCTTTAATAGAGGAAAACAAGAACAACCCCAGGTTTCTCTTCAGCACTGTAGCCAGGCTAACAGAGAACCACAGCTCTATTGACCCATCTACTCCTCTAGGTCTGACTAGTAATGACTTCATGAGCTTCTTTAATGATAAAATTAGAACTATTAGAGACAAAATACATCATGCCTTTCCTTCGACTGGCACTGATCTGCATTCTGATACAGCAAGTTTGGAAACAGCTGCAAAACCTGATACATATTTGGACTGTTTTTCTCCCATCGACCTTCATCAAATAACTTCGATAATTTCTTCATCTAAGCCGTCAACCTGTCTCTTAGACCCCATTCCAACCAGGCTGCTCAAGGATGTTTTACCTCTAGTTAGCCTTCTTTACTGAATATGATTAACCTGTCTTTATTATCAGGATATGTACCACAGTCCTTTAAAGTAGCTGTAATTAAACCTCTTCTCAAAAAGCCCACTCTAGATCCAGAGGTCTTAGCCAGTTACAGACTGATATCAAACCTTCCCTTTCTTTCTAAGTTACTTGAGAAAGCTGTAGCTAATCATCTCTGTACTCGTCCTGTTACATCATAGTGCCGCATTTGACACCAGTGGTTTGTGTCGATTTGTTCTGTACATGTGAGATCCATTGCACGTCTGTCCGTCCTGGGAGAGGGATCCCTCCTCTGTGGCTCTTCCTGAGCTTTCTTCCACATTTTTTCCCTGTTAAAGGGTTTTTGTGGGCAAGTTTTTCCTCACTGGAACTGAGGGTCTAAGGACAGAGGGTGTCACTCCCTGTACAGATTGTAAAGCCCTCTGAGGCTAAATGTGTTTTGTGACTTTGGGCTATACAAATAAAATTTGATTGATTAATTGATTAACACAGGCACACAGACACTGATTAAATGGACCCTTCTTCACCTTATAAGTAGAAACATTTCTGATCCGTTATGTATAAAGTGAGTAAAATAAACTGAATGAGACAGTGTGAAAGTGGAACTAACCCTCAGGTTCTGCTAGCGCCCTCTTACCTTGCAGACTGCAGCAGAGGACATAGACACACCAAAGGGGGTGTGGCCTCATGGCTACGTAGTTTATGATGGTGGTCAGTGACAGGCTGAGTGCTCAGTGTAGCTGCTGGTAGTCAGAGCTGACAGTCAGAGCTGACAGTCAGCTATGAGCAGCTGATGTCATCTGTGATGTCACCTCTCACCACGTTTTGTTCTCTTTCACCGCAGGCCCATCCGAGCCATGCCAGTGGTCATGACCAACTCACTAGGTCAGGTGACGTTAAACTCCTCCTCCATCCTCACCACGGGGGTCCCAGTGACGGTAGCCAACGCATCGGCAGGCGCTCCCCCCAAACTGGTCATCCAGGCTCTGCCCACCATGCTGCCTGCCGGCTCCAAAGCAGGAGAGAAGATCACCATCATCACCATCCCGGCCAACCAGCTGGCCACGCTCATGCAGGCCAACCCATCGGGCCACATCACGCAGCTCATCCAGGCTAAGCCTGTCACTACGCAGTTAGCGCAGGCCGCTGCCAAATCAACCGCCGGCACGCAGACAGTCCAGCTGACAGCGGGCCGGCCGACGCCGCAGCTCATCCTGGCCAAACCAGCGGCAGTGGCCCAGCCGCTGCCACAGCTCTCTGTCCAGGTCAGCCACCCAACCCTGCCCAAAACCCCCACCCAGCCCCCAAAGCCCTCCAGCAGTCAGCCTGAGGCAGCACAATCAGAGGCAGTGTCCGAGGCTCCGCCTCCCTCCAGCCCACCAGCAGCATCAGCAGAAACCCCGTCATCCTGAGAGCCATGCCCTGAGCCAGAGCCACCAGAGGGGGGGTACAGGAAGTGACTGTGGACACTGCTGAGGAAGTGCAGGACACCTCCCACCCCCATACACACATACACACACACACACACACACATACACGCGCACCCTGCTACATGGCAGAGCTCCTCTGTGATTGGCTCAGACTGTCAGCCTGATGTTGGTCTCTAGGGAGACGCCTGCTCTTACTCTGGAGCTTCTGAAGCTTTGCAAAGGATTAAAGGGACTGTTGTAGTGACACACACACACACACACACAGGTCATTGAGAGCTCAGACATGGGCAGCCTTAGATTGTAAATGAAACTTCTTTTTGTAATCAAATGTAATATAACGAGCCTGATGAGACTTTGTTGTAAACAGAAATGTAAAAAGCATTTTTTGATACTCAGCAGGTGTGTGTCTATCCGTACAGATGTAGTTTGAATTCATCTCTTTGTTTCAGTCTAATGGTTCGTCTGCAGACTTCTGTTACCCCACACAGCACTGTCACATTCTCAACACTTGTCTTCTTTTGTTTTTTACTGTTTGTAAAAAGGGAGTGAAAGGACGTCTGCGTCAAGAGAAGAGAACTAAATGGTGTGCTCCACATCTGAAGTATAATATACTATTTTTTTTCTTGTACTATCAGTGTATTGAAGTAGATTTTACTTAAATATGTATTATAAAAAACAGGAAATGTGAATGAAAGCTGTCTGAAGTTGTGTTATTCAACCTTCTGGGAAAGTGAATGAATAGAGTAAGGCGTGGAGGTCACTGTGCTGCTCTACTCTACACACCACCTCTACACTACCGTGTAGTGTCACACCTGTATGATGATGAGTGTCTTGTAATTTCATGTTGATTCTGGCGGCCCCGCGGACATTCAGTTCTGTTTCCATCACCTTGTTTCTTGTATTTGAAGGGGAGTCAGAGCGCCTGTGACCCGCTGGCAGACACAAACGGTAACTTTACTCTGTTTGTTTATATAGATCAGAGAGGCAACACAGAAATGCTACAAATCATTTACAGATTGATGGTGAGAAGCTGATGAGGTCATATTGTTGGCTCATTTTCTAGCAATCAGATTTTCTCTCATCTCCTGAAAACTTGCTAATAGTTCAAGGTCCTCTTACTTCCTACACACAGAGCTTTTAACTGCATGGCATAGGGTTTTGGATCCTGCTGGGACACGCTCGCTCTCTCTCTCTGAGGTAAGGCTGTTGAAATACTGCGACAGGAGTGGCTTGTTCAGTCAAACAGCTAAAATGAGCAGCTGTTAATAAACAGGCAGAACATCTGGCAGCGGACACCTTTTCAAAAGAGGCAGTTATCCTTTAGCTCTGCACGTGTTGGAACCTGGCTGCAGGACTTTGCTTCCGTTGAGCTGCGAAAGCATCAGTGTGGTCCAACACTGCCGGGGTCAGCTCCGTACAGTCCACAACCAAACTGACTAAACCTCTTGTCTTCTTTCTTCTTTCTGGATTTGTGCACAGCGACGCTGTCATGTTGAAACGAGAGTTAGGACACTACTAAACTAACAGCAGAGTTCCCTTTAGAAGAACAAAGCTGCCCCAGATGGAAGAACACGGAGGTGTCTAGATACTTTTGGCCACATAGTGCATGTACTGTACCTGACGGTATGTGAGGGAAGTTTTCCTCTTAAGCGTTCACCTGGGAAAAGTCTCAATCCAACAAGAGAAATCAAACGGGACACAGATCACAGTAAAAATACTTTATTTTATAAATTAAAATTTCTCCTCATGTTCAATGTAGTCACAGCAACAACACTGTCATGATGTCCAACTGAAGAACCGTCAATGCAAAATAATTTAAAACAACAGAAAACGCTGTCGATTCTGGAACCAACTGATGAAAGTATAAAGAATAATTTAATAAGTGATAAAATTATGTGCACGTGTTAAAGAATAAATAAAACTTCAGATGAACCTCTGAGCTCTGCTCCAGTTCTCAGCTTGTTTCTAAAACTAAAGATTAATTTCCAGTGATGCCTCATTCCACTTCTACTGTTCCTCGTTATGATTATCTCGAAAATATTCAATTAAAGTTACAGCATCATTACAGGAAGTGACAGGTTCATGGGTGTGTGTCTGCATATTAATCTCACTGCAGTCATGATCTGTCCCGTCTGCTGGCTTCAAAATAAGACAAAGCAGACCAGTAGATGATGTCACATTCACTCAGTCCTCCTATTGGTCCAGAGCTGCCTGTCTGACAGCCTACATCAACCTGTGGGGCTCCTCCGTGAAGCTGACGTCACAGAGCAGCGATAAATGGTCGGAGGGGTAGTGGTAGGAGGGCAGGCGGTTTGGGCCGATCTGCTCCTCTGTGGGAATGTCCAGCAGGCAGTCCACACTCAAAGCATCATGGGTATACCAGATGTAGTCCAGAGTGCTGCAGCTCTCTCCGGAGGGGCGGATCTTCCACGTGGTGTAGGCGGGCTCCGTCTGTCCGTCAGAGCTCAGCAGCTTGTAAGCCGAGTTCAGGCCGAGGGGGGAGGAGCTGAAGCGACGGTAAACGTCCTCCGAGGGCTCTGCGTTAAAGTCCCCGCACACGATTAATGGGACAGCGCCCGGCGCTGCCTCGCTATGGCTGCTGCTGCCGCCGCCTCGGGAGGTTATGCTGCGTAAACTTTGCAGTAGGTCGGCACCCTGGGCACTCCGCAGCCTCTCCCAGCCGCTACGAGCCTTCAGGTGAGTAACGGCCACGCACAGCCGCTGGCCCGTTAGCTGGCATTTCAGCGTCTGGACGATGGCTACCTGGTTGGTGGGCAGCATCATGGCCGACAGACGCAGGTGAGCCGTGGCCTGCAGGGTGAAGCGCGAGCGGCGGTAAAACAAAGCACAGCCGTCAGGGCCGTTATTCTGCTCTACATCCAGACAGGGAGACCAGGGTTTGGCCAAGAAGCTGCCGTGGTAACCCAGACGGGCCATGATTGGCTGGAAAGTGTCATGGTAGTGGTCCACTTCCTGTAGACACAGGATGTCGGGGCGATAAGTGAGGATCTCCTCCAGGATCAGGTACTTCCTTTCCTGCCAGTTGAGAGCGTCCAGTGGACAGCGGATGAACCCGTCCTTCCCCTCACCGAGAGCTGAAAGAAAGAGATCAAACCATGAATGACTAAAGTCAGGATTCACCCAGTGAGCCATGAATAAACACAATTCCATCTCAGTCTGAGTCATTTCCATCTCTAGAGATCTAGAATTAGACCTCTTGAACTTGATTAGAAAGTACATTTTAAATGTGTACCTTGTGCGAGGATGTTCCACTGCATGATCCGTATGGAGGAGCTGTGCTTGTGGCGGCAGGCTGCCATTCCTCTGGGATAGACCATATCCCGGTGGGGTCGGGCCGGACGTCTCTGCAGGGCCTCCTCGCACTCCCTGAGCAGTTTGTCCGGGTCGATCTCGGCCAGGTCCAGATCCTGGTCAGGGCTATTCTCCAGGTACGGGTCTGTCTGGGCCAGCGGGGCGCTGTTCAGTGATTGGGCCAGTGTACCAAACAACCTGCTGCTGCTGCTGCTGCTGCCGCCCATTGGACAAACTGATGGAGAGACAAAGGACAAACACGGATGGTCATTCCTTGTGTCCACTTTGTAACATTCACTATAAGCTCAGGGAAAGGTTGCATCAGCGACTGACTTGACAAGCACTCGGTTTGTTGTTTGAGTGCTTATGAATTGTCCTTTCAGTGTCTACTCAAGGTCTGAGTATTTAGCCCGGTGGTTTTTATGACTGCAGAGTTTCTGGAGATCCTGCTTTGAGGGTAAGGAAAATGGGATCGATCAAGAAGGCCCGACCTTGCTGACCCTTGTGTACTCTGTCATGTTTCTGGATGCGTTGAGAAGACAGTGAGGTAAATCCAAGCCACCCCCCACTGACAGAAGTCTTTACTTCATCTGACGCTACCAGGCAGGAAGATGGCTTCAAAGCCATTCAACTGCCAACATAAATAAAGACAGTCAGTACTGAGACTGTTCTGTTGCTGTTTCGGGCTCTTAGACTGTTCAGCGTTTCAGAACATGCTGACTAAACATTTGTTCAGACCAAACAGTCCAACAGTCCAGTCCAAGCAGAGGTAGGAGAGGACACTGACTGGACATTCATCTCATTTTTACTCTTCAGTGTCTCACTATGTCCGTCCACAACAAAGTCCCTCAGATCAACCAATTGGACAGACTGTAGTGTGTGTGAAGAGGCTCTGTGCACAGTGTAGGTGAAAACATACTCACATTGTTATATTACAGTATGTGAAGGTGGTCATCTGAAAACACCTCAAGCATCACTACAGGAATCACATATCCAACCTGAATACCTGTGTCTGTGTCGTTCACTTTTGATACAGGTGCCAGTGTGATTCCAAACAATGACTTTTACCTTTTTTAAAATATGGAATCATTTTGGATATTTTAGTATTTTTTTATTATAACCAGACACATATCCCATGTCTCCACGGTGTTTCCACAATTTGAGGTAGGACTGCCACTCTCTTAATGACATCATCTCGCTGTGTCCTCTTCTTCTCCAACGGTTTAATGGCACCTGACTGGACAATTAGCGCCAACTGTTCTATCCAACTCCAACTCAACTTGACTGAAAAGGATTTTTGACTAAATTTGAGTAAAATGTCATGATTTTAACAGCCCGAGTTACAGACGTCATTCGACCAAAACCAACCAACCTCGTGCAAACGTTACTGAAAAAAAAAAAAAACTGAACCAAGTCAAGTCAGAAGATTCATCGTTTGATATTTTGGCACATAGTGCCTCAGATGTGTTCTGTCTGAAAACCACATCCATCAGTGCATGGTGAAAGACAGAAGATTCTTTTTAAACACATTTCAAAAAGTTTGCTCCGTAAAGAAGCTGTTCACGGTTTATAGAAGCAGGTAGATCGTCTGCTTTTGGTTCGTCCAGAGAAATAAAAAGTGCTTCGTTACGCTGATGATCATCATATTTCTATACACACACTCTGATTGCAACATTGCCCACAACAGCCTTACACACACAAACACACACACAGACTAAAGCTAAGCACTACAGGTAAAACCTCTGACATGGTTCATCGGGTCCTGTCTCCATCCTGCTGTCTTCCTGTCTTCACCTCACAGCTGTAAGCACAGCTCATGTTGGTCAGTCAGACTCTGACCTTTCACCTCCATCCTGCTGCCTGCCTCTGCTCTGTGGCTGTGTGTAGCATCCATAGCTCACATGGCTCGTGTCCGCTCAAGCGCTTTCCTCCCTCTTCCTCGTCTGTCTGCGGGACCAGGACACCTCTGTGTCTGTCGTCCACTCCTGCTCTCCTCTCTTTTATCCTCTGCCTTCACAGAGCTGCACCCCCCCTCCTCTCTCCGTCCCTGCTGTGACTCATCCTTTATCTGTCTCGTCCTCCAGGATGTCTCCCTCCCTCCCTCCCTGTTTCTCTGAATCATCACTTCTTACCCCTCCCTCCCCCTCACTCTCCCAGTGACAGAGTGACCTCTAGAGACACAGTGAGCCTGTCTTAGACATGGAGAGAGAGAGAGAGGGGAGTGTCGAACCAATGAGCTTCCTTCATGATGACAGTAACCATAGTGACGAGAGATGCTGACTGTGAAGAACAGGAAGCATCTTAAAGAGGAAGAAGAAAGGGAGTGAAAGGACAGTCAGACCTGCTGCGGGGGCGGGAAGGGTGTGTGTGTGTGTGTGTGTGTGTGTGGTGAAGGATGTTGCCTAACTAATTGAGTAAGTGGGGAGGAGGGTTGATAAGAATGTGCATGTTGTCCAACAGGTGGAGATGGCAGGACTACACACACACACACACACACACACACACACACACACACACACACACACACCCAGATACACACAAAGGCCAAGTGTTAACCGAGGACAGAGACACAGTGTGTGTTGTTCTCTTGGTCAGAGACTTCTTTAACCTTGTTATTTCACTAATCTGATTTGGGGTCAGTGTGCAGTGAGCGTTACACTCAAATAGAACACTTTAAACATGACCTAGCAGTAGTAGTACTTTCCTACCTTAACGGGTGAACCACTTCATAGTGCTGGTCTAATCATCAGGAAAGGTTCAGTGTCTTGCTCAAGGGCACTTTGACACGTGAACAGGATGAGTGACGAGACGCTCTGTCCATCTTGAAATGAACAAAGGACTGCAGAGGCTGATAGGAGTGTAGTGTGAGCCTGAAGACAGTGCTCAGAGATCACCAATGATACAACAATGGACTGATTGTCTCTTGGGTTGCAAAATTCTGGGAATTTCCATGGGAATGAACGGGAATTTATGGGAATAAACAGAAATAAAGTGTAAACTTTAATACAGTTGTGGAAAATATATTTTAGAATAATCTTGACTAAAACAACCAGATTTCGGCTATTCCTCAATCACATGCACATACTGTAGCACACTGCTTACTGCAGGGCTATTGAGGCCACGCCCCCTACCTGCACAGGTGATTTCTGTACCTGGACCACACTTTAGAGCCCAGAGCACACAGAGACTATTGAAGCCACACATATGAGCTGGTGGACGGCATAATATTGTTCAATAAAATAATTTAAACTTTATCAAGTTCTACTTACAAACAAATCTGTTTAATGTTTTTTATTGTTTTATTTTGCATGTCTGCTTATGACAAAACTAAATGTTAAGATTTATGTTCGGATATGATACAGTTCGTTTGAATTCCCCCCAGTTTACAGTTAATTCCCATACATTTCGATAAATCCCATGGAGTTTCTGGTTTGGAATATCTCTCAAATTCCCAAGCTTAACTTCCCATGGAAAGTTTCCAGAAATCTACCAGAGAATTGCCACTTCTTTGCAAACTCGGATGCTTTAACGAGAGCCGCATTCCATTGAGAGGCGGTCCTGGTTCACCGTTAATGTCGCACTTAAGGGAAGTGAAATGTCACTACTGTCACTACTGTTTCCCGCAATGTCTGCAGTCCATTCATCGCCCCGGACAACCGACGTCTGCACAGCATGCATTCAGAAAGTCTTCAGACAATTCAAAGACAAACCTGTATCAGCGCTGTACACAATCGTCCACATCGTCATTCACACACAGTTATGTGGATTCAAAGTCAGTTCTACAATGACACACTGTGTCTGTTCTAGAGAGGAGTCACATGACTGGACCAGATTTAACTTTGGGCCACATACAAACATACAAGACAGAGAGATACTTACATGGAACAAAATGGATGAAGAAAGCAAGCACACACACACACACACAGTTTTCAGTGGGTCCACTGGTTATCTGCCTCGCTCTTGGTCTGTCGTCCCTCAGTCTGCACAGCTGGACAGAGTGTGTGCGCAGAGCGTGTGTGCTGGATGTGAGCATGGAGGGACAGTGTGACTCTCGTGGGACGGTCCAAGTGAGTGCTGCTGTGGCAGCCACAAGGAGGACGTGACTGAGGACGTCACTGACTAGCACATTCAACAATGCTCTGCTTCCCCCTCACACACACACACACACACAGCTGTGCAGTGTGGGCTGTGAATGACAGTCAACAATGAACTGCTTTAAACGATGCCAGTGAAGACACTTAAGACATCTCCGATGACATTCTAGATGTGTGTTGATCCACTTTACAACGCTTATCTTCTTCACACATGTAACAGAGTCAGCCATGCTGACTGGCACGTATACTCAGACAAGTGATCCGGTCTTATTCATGCGTTTACCTGATACGGCAGGAATATAATAATACTGAGCGATATCAGAGGCTGCCAACTGTTCATCAGGAGGGATACAGCGCCTCCTGTCCTAAGCACTCACACTGATACACACACATTCGCACACAGGCGTCACAGCCATCAGGAGCATTCTGGGGTTCAGTATCTTGCTAAGGGACACTCCGGGAATTGAACCAGCGACCCTCCCATTTCTATATGAGCTGCTCTACAAGCAGAGCCACGGCTGTGTGTGTACCAGTGTGTGACATGTCTTCTTGCTCTTCCTTCAGCGCAGATCGCCTCTTTGAACATGTCACAATGTCTCACTCCGGTAAACACCTCTTCAGTCAGTTTAGTTTGCACCAAACCAGTTTCAGCTCGTAGACCAGACATGACAAAAGCCACGACCCAACCCAGCCCCGAGTGAAGCTGCTGTTGGATAAGAAGGCGAGCGGTGCTGGTAAGCAGACAGATCAGATTCCAGGTCGTCGTCTCCTCTGCTGTGGCACCACGTGTGATGGAGTGAATGAGCAGAGTGATGCGTTAGATTAAGTGATACAGGCTGAGTGATGAATGAGGGATTGTCCTGTAATGGTTGTGACACTGAGCTGCCTGTGTGAGGCTAGATTCCACAGTGTCCAGCACAGTCTGAGCTGAAACCATCCTGATGAACGGCTGTCCTCAGATCAGTTTGAGTGCTTATTATGACAAAGCTAACTTGAGACGTAACCTTTGAACGGAGGCTAATACAGGCCTGGCGATTGTGTGTCAGTCCCATGACCCATGTCTTCTTTACTGGATGCTTATGTAACTGACCAATCCCATTACAGACTGGCTGGTGAAGGTCTTCATAGAAAGATTAACGGTTTCAGCCTCTTGAGGCCTTGAAAACTACTAAAGTGTCTAATTTAAGACACCTCAGTGCTGCTCACCAAGGAATGTGCATGAGTATGTGCGTGTGTGTGTGTGTGTGTGTGTGTGTGCGTCACCTGACCACAGGCATGAAACTAGAGACCTGACCTGTTTCCTTGTGACAACGCATAAAACAGACAAACCTTCAACCAGCTTAGAGCTGCTTAAAGACCCAAACACTGGTTTGTGAGCAGCTCGAGTTAAAGCAGCGCAAAGTTTTCAAGGTTTTGAAGACTATTTCATTAAAACCAGGCTTTTCCTCCAGATGGTCACATGCGATACAGTTCCTGTGTGACAAGATACAAGGGATTCACTGCTGACATTTTTCTTACATTGGACAGAAAAGAGACAATTCTCTGCAACGTCACTGATGACCACAAGCACAGTTTAACTTCTAGAGCAACAGAGTGATGAGCCGTCTCAAACTACAACTGTTTTTCTTAGTGTTTTTGGTTGACTTCCACAACTCGTATAGCGTCAGTTTTAAAGAGAAAGCACTGATTAAACAAACTGTACACGACCTGCCCAGCAGCAGACAGACAGACACTTGGCAGCTAAAGAGACAGATATTTGTTTCAGGAGTTGGTGGAGACCAAAAACAGAGTTAAAAGAGAGAGAATTCTGGACTTACTGGATGCTAATGCTGCTCTGTCTCTGCTGCGTGTGTTAGCCATCTGTTATAATGTCAACTTAAAGATATGTCAATGCTGCTGTCAGCTTGTTGAGATTCAAGGTGAACGTCTGTGCACGTCAAAACACACATCAGCCTTTAGATGTGCAATAGTTCTGAATCGCCGGCAGTATTTGGATCAAGCATCTTGTTAATGAGGAGTACAGGTATGTATGCTGCCATGTTATTTCAATATGTTGAAATGTTATGTCAATGTTCTGCTGTCCATGGCACAGGTTGTGTGGTATCACCGAAGAAAGGTGACTGCAGATCTAAAGTGAATAGAGTAGGATTTTATCTGCATAACTTCTGTTACTTGCAGAGGTCAGAGATAAACTTAAAAGGACATATATTTGTTAAGCTTATGATACTGGATTCATTCAGGCCCTAAAAATATCACTTCAACTTTAACCGTCGCCATTGTCTGACCTCAATCAGACATCGCACTTCTCTATTCTTTCATGGAAACAATAATAATATTAATAATGAAGATAATGGTCATTTCTCATTTCTGTGGTAAGTTTCTAACTGATCTGCAGCAGTATCTGCTCATGTTCAAAGTAAGCATCTCTTCACAGTCCTGTCATCAGCCGGTTAAGCACAGTGGCAAGATAAGAAGTGCATTGTCGTGACTTGCTGCGGCAGATTACTGGACAGAGGTACCTGCTTAGGAGACACAGGAGGGAACACCAAGTACATCCTGTGTCACGGCATGAGAGCAGGAATAAATAGAAGTGGTTACTGAGCAAGAACAAAAGAGCTCCGACTATAGAAACAGGTCAACAGGGCAGTGTTATGATCTCCAAAGACATGCACCGACAGCTAACACTGGCTTATGATCAGCCAACGTGACGACCAAATGACTTGACAGAAAATGTCAAACTGTTGAAGTATCCAAACATGAGAGGATTGGTTCTTACGTTTACATTTGTGAAGTGAAACAATAAGTAAATGTATTTAGTTGCAGCATCTCAAACGTCTGGTGTCTGCTTTTATTCATCCTGTATTAAACTGAAAACCAGAAAATCTGCTGCAGGACATGTAAATAACTAAATACGCCAAATTATAATAGAAGTTATCTCATGACACTTTCCATATAGAGCTGGTGTAGACCACAGTCCTTACTATATTTATTTACAGAGACTCAACAATTCCCACCATGAGCAAGCACCTGGTGACAGTGGCGAGGAGGGGAATAGAAAAACAAGACATTTGAAGACGCCATCTAGTATGCTGAAAATATTTCATGACATTCTATAAAATAAAAAAAAAACAATTCAGACCAGGTCCATTACTTTGTATTCTGTCCTGGAAATGGCAGACAGGAGGAGAACAGGACTAGGAGACAAAGAAATGAGAGTTTTAAGGAACATTCGGTCCTGTGCACAATCATACTGGAAGAGTTCCACATGTCGTCACTGATGCCGACCATGTGATACATTCCCTGCGGGGCAGGGGCACAGGTTAAGGGGCCTAGGTGAGGAAGGAATGCTGAGATGACTGTTGCGTCAGCAGCTTAACATGGAGTGATAACACTGTGTTCAGCTCGAACATGTGTGAGGGGAAAGTTAGACTACTTTAAACTAACTCAGAAAACAATGTGTGACTACATAAAACTATGTGACGAATTGTGAGATGACTGCTGCTCCTTCAGAAAACACACTTTGACTCATGGAGGATGACACGTCAGACACCGACAATGACTGAGCGGCCTTAAATGTTCATTTCTTTGATTACATACCGGGTCAAACAGTGAAGTGTAGGCCTACAGTACCTGGTGATGCCGCCGTGTTGGATGTTCCGCTCGGGCTCAGCTGGGTACAGGTCCCTTTGACTCCCCCTCCGACACCGGGGTGACAGCACCGTGTTCCGCCCGGGGTACGCACTGCTGCTCCCGGTGAGAGAGCTCTCCTGGCTGTCGGTCCCCCCCGCGAGGACACACACAGCTGGCCGAATAAAGCCGAACAACGACGAGCTGGATTCATTCTTTAGTGTACCGAGTCAAACGGAGAAAGAAGTGTAATTTTCTGGCAACGTGCCGCTGTCTCGTCACCTATACAAACCGAACCGAAGCCATTATTGAACAAAAAGCGTGAGAACGTTCCGACACGAGCTGTGACAGGACAAACTTCCTTTTCTCTGCGTGTGTTTCAAGGGAACAGAATACCGGCAAAAGTTACATCAGTTTTCCAGTGAGTCACAGAACGCCGGCCACTGAGGGGTGGCTAATGATGGGCTAGTCCGTACAGCTTCACCCAGAGCACCACAATATGTTAGAGTTGAAGATATACTATAAGAAAAGAAAACACTTCGTTGGACGTGTATCTTACTGCTTAATTCTCCTTCACAAACGGACATTAATGTAACTTTAAAAGAGACACAACCCCCCCTCGTGTCAACAATGGTACGAGCCGCACCTACTCTTGTACCAAAGAGGTAGAAAACCTACGAGAAGAGGGCGTTGATCTTCCGTAACACGCCAATCAGCGTTCAGTGCGCTTATTAGACAAGAATGACGTATATATATGGCTCCGACGTCACCACCAGGTCCCTCCACACATGTTCTTTACGCTACTTGGCCTCAACTGTTACATTATATCACCTTCCTGTGAAAACAAGCCCTGTAAATACATAAGAACAGCCTGTCCTAGATGAGACAGCAGACCGATCCAGGTCCAGCCCCCCCCAATTTTATTTGTTCTGTGGCTGTTCTTTGAAATGACGATCACACCAATAGAAATGAATAAGAATTGATTTAATTTTATAACATTTTATAACAATATTTTCAGTTTCCAAAGTTAACTATTGAATCTCTTAATCTTTCAAATGGTATGAGTGTATGTTGGCAGTGTTTTGTCATTACAGTTGTAGCTAAAGTTGTTAACGGTACATGTTATCTCACTGCTTTGTGTGCAGTACATGGTCTTTCCTTGAATTGTTGTGTCCCACCCCTCCCACAGTGATCCTTTTGATCTGATCTGGGGTCACTTGATGCCAAATGAAGCCATTATGTAACCAGATGAAGGGTTAGTAGTGTCAGTGTCAGGAATCCAGGCCTGTTAATTATTCAACACAAGAGACAAAACAGCTTCCAAGGTTGCATGAGCTGTTCCAGTTGTATCATGGTATGTGTATGCGTAATACATAACATGCGTCATGATACTGGAAAACACAAGCAAAGAAAACAAACTTATGATATGCCCAAAATATCAGTATTACTTATTGATTATGTGGGAAACTGATCAATGTATGATCTATTTAATTGTCAAAACAGATAAATTAAAGCATGTCATATACTTTAACATGTTACAGCTCACAACACATTTCCTGGCCTGTATATTATCTTTACATATTAATTATATACAGGGTTTGGTCAGATGTAGACAGGTACTGAATACGAATGACATGGTCATTTTAATAATTAATACAAAAAAAAATTCAAATCTGAATACTTTTGAATGACTTCAAAATCAAATATTCTTTTCAGTGCAAATAAAATGCAGTGAAGCCTTCATGTTGATCATCACAGTTCTTTCTTCTCCTGCTGGTTCTGCCACAGAGACGAGCGCTTGTCTAAGAAACCCGGCAGGTCAAAACAGACAAGCTTCTCACGAGTTCATTCAGTGTTAGACATCATGAAAAAGCTGTTCACTCTTTATTAGCCTTTTCTGCCTGCTTGATTCTGAAGTCTGTTTTCACTATATATTTATTATATATTATATATAATATATTATATATATTTCAAACTTTAGTCCTTGCCAATACTATTCAAGAATTTTATAACACACATGACACATTTGAGCATATTAGCCACAAATTTGTACTTCAAACACAAATGCACTCTTCCATAGTCAGCCGCCTGTCTACTAACAGTGCTTTATGGTGCTGTTGTCTTTCCTTCCTGTCTCTGGACTACCATCTGGTGGCCTTCTAGTGAAAATGCATGGTTTCAAAGTTCACTTCTCTCACTCCTTCAGGTTTGACATTGTTTACACACAATTGTTGTTTTTGTCTCTGCTGATTTTGTGCAGTAAGCATGAAAAGCCGAGTGAGGCAGATTTGTTGATTTTTGGGAGAGGTAAACTCAGGCATGGGGCCTTAGTTGGGCTTTTAGTTGGACTTTTACTTTTAATGGTGTAGGAGCTGTCAGTAAATCAACATGCATTCTTTGGTAGTGTCACAATAATATGTTCTTTTATTGCCTAACAGTAACAGCCCTTCCGCTCTCTAGCCAAACCCTACCCCTACCTGTGCTTGGGTGACACCTACAGTTACCACCCCCTGAACTCATCATTGCATAATCATCATAATCATTTCAGAAATATTACATCAACATGATCAACAGTATTGCATTTTGATCAGCATAATTTGATATATAGGCATGATTAAGGTAAAGCATGAAGTTACTGACATGAATGTGATAAATATGATATAGGTACTGTAAAACACAGATCAGTGTAATGGCTTCAACAAATAGAGAATTTTTAAATTGTCATATAGCTGATTTTACCAAAGTAAAGTATCTGAATACTTCCTACATAAATGCCTGCAAGCCATGCGCTGAACATTTATTAACTAAACATTAATATACAATAGTTACAACATATACTGTTTTACAGATATCTTTGATTTAATTTTAGATATCATTTAAGTTTTTATTCCAAACTGGAGTGGCATCAGCCCCAACCCACCATTCCCTAATCTGAAGATCAGCCCTATTTAAGTTTGAACATGGCTGTGACAGCTTGTTCTTGGTGTTGTGCTCTCCTCAATTGTGATGGTTAAGTGTTATTTTTGTTGAGGTATTTTCGTTGGTTACCAGAGGACAGGGCTAGATATAGTTTATTTTACTGACTTGCACTCACTGAGGACTATTTTTGTCAGAAGCACTAGATTTATGATGATGATGACAATGTTTCTCTCTCTATTTTGGTTATTAGAAAATATTTCTGATTGTGAGGTTTGTCTTTCCCTTTTGATTTGATCTAGATAGCATAGACTCTGAGTTCTCTTTCTGTTATATTTATTTTGCACCTGCTCACCTGTTGTTTCCCCTGTAGTTACTTTACCGTTTTTTTTTATTAGATTACAATTGATACGAATTCTAGTTTTTCACTAAATACGGTTTATTATTATGTCCTTTCCCCACAAGAGCAGCGACATAACAACTAATGACATTTATATTTCAGATATCTAAAATTACATACTACTTACACTGCAACCAAAACCACATATATTGACACAATAATTGAATATTGTCAGAACTGAATTTAGAATTCCATTTATGATCTGTGATATAAGAACTGACAGCTGTAGATATCTAGAATGAATATTGCTACCACTGAGAACTGAGTCATTGATATCAACAACTGACTTTTCCATATCTCATTCATACATTCACACACTGATGGCTGCCATGTAAGGTGCCAACTGCTCTTCAGTTTTAGGAGCTAACCATTCATACACATTCACACACAGATTCACACATTCTGGGAACAATAAGGACTCTCTGCACAGACAATTTGGGACATTAGGAGTAATGAGAAATTAGCTTTCCTGGCACTGCTCTTCCTATTTAGTGATGAAGAGGGAGAGCTGCGAAGGTATTTACCATCATTCAGCTGTATATGAGAAACTGTAAAATCTGTGTGTCATTCTTGTGAGTGTATACTTTTATCATGTTTTTGTATGTAATTTTGTGTAATATTATGATTTTTGATAAATGTTCACCGTTGGGGAAAGATTAAGAAAACTAAAGACGATGATAATTCATTTCACACCTGTGAGTACATGTGCTGTAATTTTGCTGAGAGAACCTGAAGAAGTCACAGGCAAAACCTTTGTTTTTAGAAAGTCAACCATAATCTGTGTTCTGCTCAAATTTTCTGCCTCGTAAAGGAAGATTTTCTTTGCTACTGTCACCAAGGTTTTGCTCATGGTGGGAATTCTTGAGTCTGTGTGAATAGTATAGAGTACTCAGTCTAGATCCGCTCTATGTGGAGTGACATGAGATAACTTCTGTTATATTTGGTGCTATATGAATAAAACTGAAAATTATTGTTGGTGATTCATTGTGGATGTTGGAATATAACATAATTTGATTTGGAATAAAGGTCAAGAGTAAATAATGGCTAGTTGTTAATAATTTACAGATATCTATAGATAACAATCACACTACTAAGACACTAATTGATGATTAGTATTACCAAGAATTAACATTTTTTGTGAGTAGAATAAATTGTAGATATGTTGAAGTTTAGCTAACTGATTTGTTTCATCAGGCTTGATCGATAAATATAATTGGGTGTCATCAGCATAACAATGAAAATTAATGGGGGTGATTCCTAATAATGTTCCCTAAAGGAAAAAAAATGGTCAAGATTTTTTTCATGGTAAAAACAAATCATGTTGTTTCATTATTATTAGTATTTATTGACAGTATTCTCTTTTGAAGCACACTATTAAAGAAAATTGTTCTTCTGTTGTGGTTTCTTCACAGTAATTTGATCATGAAGGTCCAATGATGCTGACATGTGTATGCTACTTGAACTCTGTGAAACATTTATGTGGGCTCTAATCTGAGATGCTGGTGATGCATGAACTTCCTTCATGTTTTACAGTAATCAACAATCAACACAAACATATTGAATGATAAAATGACAATGAATTACAATGAATGATAGAATGATTACAGTAGCAGTGGAACCTGTGATAGAGATAGAGAGACACAGATGCACAGCAGCAGTAAATCATTAACTAACTAGCAGCTAGCGCGTTAGCTCATTGTAGACGGTTTGTAGAAGGTCAGTGTAGTAGTAATGTCCTAAATGAGCTGAATCTAGTGATATAATTTTTATTTCTGTAGTACAAAATTTGTGGAAGTTGTTAGGTGTGTGTGTGTGTGTGTGTGTGTATGTGTGGTGTGTTTGTCTTGTCTGTCTGTGTGTGTGTGCTTGTCTGTGTCGGTCTGTCTATGTGTCTGTGTTCCTGTCTGTCAGTTAGAGGCTAGCGCTAATGCACTAGCTGCTCTGCTGTCTCTTTAGACAGACAAGTTCAAATTCAGTGCCAGTAACTGCTACAAGGGCTGCCTAGTGTTAGCAATTAGCATGTCTTTAATTTTTAGTGGTTAAAATTATGTTATGATTTAACACAGTCCTGCTGGATTCACTGTCAAACCAGATGACTGATATATGTTGCATCATAGACACAGCAACAGCAGATTTAAACACAAACAACACAGATTGACGGTCACCACAGGAAATGTCTTGCTTGAGTTGCCTGTGTTAATGTCTGTCAGTTGGTGGCTAGTGCTAATGCGCTAGCTGCTCTGCTGCTCTGCTCTCTCAGACAAGTTCAAATTCACAGCCACTATGTGCTAAAATGGCCGCCTAGTGTTAGCAATTAGCATGTCTTTAATTTTTAGTAGCTAGAAGTTGATTCCACACAGTCCTGTTAGTGGCTAATTGCTAGCGTGTCAGCGCTAGCCACTAACGCGCTAGCTGCTCTGCTGTCTCTCTCTGTCATTTTAGACAGACAAATTCAAATTAACTGACAATAACTGCTAAGATGGCCGCCGCCGGACAGTTAGTGCATCTGTTTGAATGTCAGTTGGAAGACAAGAAGACAGGAAGCAAGAGAGAGAGAGAGAGAGAGAGAGAGAGAGAGAGAAAATGCTGAGACCACGCCTCGAACAGGAAGGATATCTGGCCAAACTGTATTTCCAATCATTGAACCAACTTAAGTTTTGGCATCTTGAGCCCTTCCTGAACGTCTAGATATGCAGTTTGTGTGTAAAATGAAGAAATATGACCTATTAAAATTGATTCAAAGAAAGGTTACTTCTGCTTTCCTCCAGAAAATTTCCCGCCTTTTTAACATGGCAGTCTATGGGGCTGTGGATAGGTGTTGGTGGCGAATCTTTGTGTCTGAGGCCAAAACTATAATACTCACAGCTTTCGTAGACGAATCACAGTGAGAAGAAAAATTTTCCTACGTTTTTATGTATAAATCATGTCTGTAGTGTGAAATTTGTGGCCACAGGAGCAGTTTACGTTTTATTTTTTGACCGATTTTTTCCTCTCCTCCACACTCTAGCTGATGATGTCATCCACTCTGGCAAAAACATTCCGCGCAATACACACCCATTATAAACCCCGAAATTTGACCAAAAAACCTTCACACCTTTGAGCCTTGATAGTTTAAAAATGGTAAAAGGTGTCGATAAGTGAAGTGAATAGATGAAGAGAAGGCAAGAGTACCTCCATTTTAAAGTTTAAATGAAGTCTCTCGTGAAAGTATGCCAGAGCAGTTCACTGTTGAAAATGTCTGTTGAATTTTTATTTTTTTCGGGGTTTTCCATTCATTCCCTTCCATTCCAGTTTTTTGGGGGAATTATTCGCGAAAAATTTGTTGTGTTTTCATTCGTGTATAATCCCCTGAAAGTAAGAATTGTTGTTTTGTTACCTTAGAATGAGTTTTTTTCATCAACAGTTGCTGTGAGTTTTCTTCAATGGGATCCACCATGTTTCTATAGTAACACAGGATGTACAAATTAAACACTGGCTCTAGATATGGCACTTCTAGATGCCACTAAATCCTATACACAGCCTGGTGATATTCTGTGTTTTTGTCATCAAAAAGAGCCAAACCAAAAATGAATTAATCCCACTAACATTATCTGACATGCGTGACACATCTTATGTTGTTACACTTACGCTGATTATATGATGCTCAACATGTAAAACTGCATGTATTGTATTGTCAGAATCTTCTCTTATGATATTTTTGTTATTTGCTGTTGTGCTATCCTTCAGTGAATAAATGAATAAGATTCAAACTGTGTTTTAACGGAAACATAGCTTTCTTTATGAACTGAGAAAATCCTCCATCTTCACGATGAACCATCTTCACGATGAATTTGGACTTATCTGCTGAAAAGAGGAAGGAGAACAGCATTCTGTGGTGGGGGTGGGGTGGGGTGGTGGCGGTGGGGGGGTAATTAATCTTCATAGTGAGTCGATAATGTGTAAATGCAGAGGTTTCACACAGAGCTGCACAAAAGTGCCTCAGTGATGCAGAACAGAAATAGAAGTTGCTGCTCAGTGCTGATATCACACTATATGGAGATGTAAGAAGGAAAGGTTATGACTTGTGCTTCCATCGACATATAATGTATGAGCCATGATAAGACCTGAAACACAGCACACCATTTCCTCAGCAGTTTTGTACCTCATTTGACAAAGTCCTGCTGAGAAAGCAAAAGCAAGTGTGTTAAATGTTTGGGCATGTGTGCGCCTCTCTGTACGTGTGTGTGTATTTTTAGTGTGAGGCTGATTTGTCCAGTCTCAGTAATATTTCTGGGTTATTACCCAGAGCAGGGCTTTTATCCTCCTAAATGTAGTTTAAGTAGGGATCTAAGCTGCGTCTCTTCAGGCGTACACTTTTTAGAGGTCGGACTTGTGCGCTAATATTAGCCGATAAGACGGATTAGACAGGAGAATTTAACACCTCATTTGAATAAAAGCAAAACAAAATCCCAAATTCATGAAAACTCAATTTTGCTTTCGAAAGGTAATTGCAATGAAAATCACTTTGATAAATTAATGATGTTCCACTGTGCTGGCTATTATGTGAAGATTAAAGAGCTGTGAGCATTTTCAGGCCTTTTGTATTTGGGTTAGTGTGAGTATGAGGTGTCCTACCTCTGTCCGGACACTAGGTGGCACCAAAGCTCCATGCTGGAACTATACTGAACCGTATTTCAATAAACAGCCCATATTATTAGAGCCACATATGGATGTTCTTCTTTTTTAAATAATAATGTAATATTTCCTTTCTCATATTTTCAACATCTTTTCTTTTTATTTTCATCTTCAGATGTAAAGCTGCAAGATGTTGGAAGAGCTTGAGGAGCAAATGCCAACCCCATGTTAATATGGATCAGGAGAGTCTTAAACCCTCTCCAGATGACATTAATATCGAATGTTAATTTCATTTGCCTATGCAAATCAGTACTTTCAGACATTCAGCCAACCAGACGGTTTAATAATCTGTGAGGACTGCAATAATCTGGGTCATGTCATCCAGCATAACGTAACGTGCAGACAGCAAGCTGAACTTCAAGAGGCTTCATATCTCTGTCAGTAGAGAAGCGCCTAACCACCTGTGGTTACGTGGCTCTGGTATAATCCAGATGCTGAGTGCAGTAAGTGTGTGAAATGCCAGATGTTGATGGGAATGGAATTCAGGATGAGCTTGTTTACGACCGACAGCTCCATACAGGAGTGTGTGGAGTATTACAGTCTTATTTTGGCTAAGCCCTGTGTCTGAGTGAAACATACTGAGTGTATTGAAGGACAGCAGATAAGTGGAGGATGCTGCAGGAGGTTTCAAATTTTCTGTGGATGTTTTGGAATCCATTGTAACTGAATCTAAGCTAACAGCTGTTCTCTGCCAAGGATGAAACAAGCGAGTTTAACAGCTTTTTAAGTCTGCAGGGGAGTGAGTGTTTGATACTACAAGGACTCTGGGTGGAGCATCATTTTAAAGGATAATGGAGATTTAATACAACGTTGACCTTATTTCTGTAGTTTTATCAGCGATAACATTATCAACTTGCAAAGCAATCAGCAACTCTGACGGAGCAACAAACACATGCAATCAGGCAACTTTATTTGAAAAGGAAAACATAGAGCCCCAAAATGTCTGTAATAATTCATTTCAGGCAGGTAACTGAAGAACACATTTACATGCTCTGTAGTAACCTGGTTACTGTAGAACTGTTTATTCATGCAGCAGATCAGTAATCAGATTTCTTATCTACCCGCAATCTTATTTAGGAAGCAGCGTCTTTGTGTTAGTGATGGAAGACGCTGCTGATGTAATTTAGTCATCAGTTTTGCAGCTATTTACTCACAAAGCATTGCACTCCTTTAAGTTTTATCCTGATGATGTTTTTACAGTTCATCAACACCTGATCCAAACTGAACGGGAATTCATCACATAGGTGTATGAAGCTCAGGATAGTGCTCGATCAAAGTCGGTCCATCACTGAGGTCATTGAGATACAGTGTATGGGAAACAGGAATATCCGCACGCACCATTTCGTACCAGTCCATCAATGAGATGTTTATTATATAACTGACAGGATCAGTAAAAACTGTGACCCGCTGGCTCAAAGTCAGAGAATCAGGCTCATTCATCTAATTCGTCTGCAAAGGCTTCACTCAATAGAGGATAATGATACAAGGATTTTGTTGTTAATGAGTGGAAATAATCAGAGAAAAAATACATGCAGAATCAATCCAAGTTTTTAGGAGCATCCCTTCATATTGGTGAGGTAACATGCATCTTCAATCAAACATCTACCTTACATTTAGGAATCCCTAGATGATTGGCAGGCAAGAAGATTGTATGGCATTGTAAGACTAGAGGATCACCAAAGTCTACAGGACTGGTCCTCTGTGCGCCATGTACCAAATATCATTCCAATGCATTAATTAATTGTCAAGAAATTTCATTAAAGGCCAAAAATATCAGCTGCATGGTGGTGCAGGGGGGAGAGGCAGCAGGCTGCAACCTCTGCTATCCCTGAAATAGTTGAGATACACCAGCCAGCATGGACAAACAGTCCAGAGGTTTAGTATAAGAATCTGAAAATGTTCTTTAATAAGGCCAGGTTTAAATAGATTTGTGATGGGAGCAGTTACCACCCTTTTTTTTTAATCATCTGTGTGTGATGATATTATTTACCTACCTAGAGTATTTTCCTCAGCTTCGACCACAGAGACATCAGTCATTTCTGCAGCTTAACCTAAATTACAGCCAAATTAACCTGCTGCTTTACACATTTTCATGATCCGTGATGTTCTCTTTCATTCTGAAACAACAGCTCAGTAATTATAGCAACAGCGCAGTGACTACTAGCAGCATAGGATTCTGCTGGAATTGTTATTTCCAGTGTTTTTAAAAAAAAAATTAAATAGATTTTAAGTGTGAATTAATTGCTGAGGCCAGTGTCTCTGGTGATCCTGTAGACAAATTCAATCTCGAGAAAAGAGCATGTAACGTTTCCTTGCTGCATCTCCGGACGTCCAAAATTAGATAAATGTCTGTCTGACGTGAAAACAGCCTTAAAACTTCTTGCCCTCCAGCTTACTCAACAGACAGAGAAAGGGCAGTCGGCAGGACCGAGCAATCGATGCCTCCTCCACTGCTCAGACATGAGCGCTATCGATTCCCTCTCTCCGTGAAGAGGAGGTGTTGATGGACTGAAGGTGCTGCCTAAGGGAGTGGAAGAAAAGTGAAAAGGAAGAAAAAGGGGAAAAGGAGAGGCTAAAGGGAGGGTGAAAGATAGAGAGGAAAGCAGAAAGTAGTGGTGGAGGTGGCTCCCTGCCTGCTCTCATGACTCTGCCTGGAGCTACAATGTACCTCCAGCCCTGACCTGTAGGAGGATTCAAATAGACCCTCTACCCATCTGTTTCAGTATCTGGGGTCTGTTCCTAACCTCTCACTGCTCAGATGGAAATGGAGTTGAACTCAAAAAGCTTCAGAGGTGCTGATGGATGGGGTCCTTTTTTTTTTTCTTGAGAAAGAGGTTAGACCAGAGATGTGTAACCATTTTTAACTTACAGAATAACTTCCACTTTGAGCCTGGCATACTGTACATCTGTATGTGGGGAAGTCACTGTAAACACCAGAGCAAGTACTGATGCACATAAAGGTAAAAGGTGTAAGCTCACATGTTTGCAGATGATTGATTTTATTGAAGGTTTGCCTCAGGTGGCTTCACTGACGGAGGGTCAGGGTTTACTCACCCATTTCATACAGTTTATTAACAACTTCATGGTGTAGACCATTAAATCAAAATCAGATTCAGGCCAGCCCATCGATAATATGGATACAAGTCTCTGTTCTTCCCCCTCTTCATCCACCCACTGAGTCATCTGGAGCCTTTGGTGGTTGGTCAGGCATAGACGCCACCTGCTGAGTGAAACACAGTGGAAATAACAGTTCACCTTTTTACCTTTGGCCATTTAATCTTACAGCTGTTGTGGAAGTAATGCTCTGTTAAAGAATGAGAAGAAATCACTCCAGCTTTCCGCTAAACTGATGAATAGGAAACAATGGCAGAGGACAGAATCAGTAGTTCAAAATGAACCAAGAGCCATGTCGTGCATGTGCACAGTGCCGCGTGTTGCTACAGCTATTGTCATTAAATGAAAAGGTGATATGAGCCTGCATGATTCTGTGTGCGAGGAGTTCTCCTGAAGATACACATGAATTTCATGGTAACCGTGGGCAACACAGGAGTCGATGTGCACGCCTCCCAAAACTCAACATCATGCAGTGGTGGAAGAAAAGTACTAATACTATCTGCATTAAAGTAAGAGAAAAAATGTGCTTAAACATCAGAAGTAAAAGTTCTCATTGTGCAGAATGTGAGAAAGTGTTAATGTTGGAATAGCATTACCAAAGGAAGACAATGAACAATGAATAATTTGAACGATTTGAATATAGATGTCGTTTGTTTCTCAGTCACCTTTTGTGACGGAAGGAAGGAACTAATCTGGCAACTTGTCCAGGGTGTACCTCGCTTCTGACCCAATGTGAGTTCTGGTCTCTATAGCTAATTTCCTCGTTCATGACAACTGTACTGAGGGAGAATTTATATACAGCTCACCTGTTCACATGATATTAAGGCTTAAAGTTATGCAGAATAAAGTGTGCTGCTGCTTTGATTGACAGGTGGATGCCGTTACAGTTGGCTTGTTTGAGCAGCCAGGATTCATTCAGCCCACCATCCAGCTGGTGGTCATGACCAGCCACCACACTGAGCTTCACACAGCTCTTCACTGGGCACAGGTCACATTTTAGTGTATTTGATCTGCTCCATGTAAATGAGGCACCGTAGTCTAGAATTAGCTTAAGGACTCATTTATACCTTCAGAGCTGTGTTTTCCTAAAAATGATATCATTGACATCATTTAGTTTTTCTTTTGTTTAGTAAAATGTAATCACCATGATTAAAATGTCTCAGTTTAGTTTTAGTCTGTGTTCATCCGACAACTCCTGGCACCGTGGAGCTTCCTCTCCACTTGACTCTTGTCTCTGGGTGGAGGCTGATGACTGTAGTTAAAGAGAACTGAAGCCTCTTGTGTGTTTTTCTGGAGACCTGGTGTGGCTCGATGTCTTTCCACGATGAAGCCAGTGGTGCATCCATCTCCTCGCAGCCCCTAATAGGGTTTTCTAATCGCTGGGTATTTTCCGCTTGACATCTCCAGGCGAAGGTTGAGCTCTCTAAAAGCGTCGGATGGAATCCACGAGGGGAATGAACCTGGGTGTCGCTGCTCTCCGGCTCTGTTTTTTTGCCCTGTTTTTCTCTCCCCTTTCTTCCCCTCTGATCAGATTCACCTGTTTGCCTCCATGCTCGATTGGCTCTTTACTTCACTGTGGAGCTGTTGCTGGCAGGACTCAACCCATCACCTCTCCACCCTTCACATCTCTTGATTTATCGTTTGATTTATCTCTCTTTCTGTTGCTTTCTCCTTCGGTTCCCTCCCTCTCCTTCCTCCCCGCGGCCTCTGCTGCAGAAGGCTGCGAGGGCCGGCGGGAACAAAACCAGCTCAAATCAATGTGTGGAGTGGATTAGCTTTGAAGATGCATTTTTAAGGTGCTGTGTAGATTCCTTTGTGCGGGAGAAGAAGTGGGGGCGACGTGCTGTCAGGGAGTGTCAGGGGATGGTGGTAATAGCCTGTGTGTGTGTGAGTGGGGTTATGCTGAAGAAGGTGAATGCAATCATCCAGGGTTGTGTTGCTATTTAACACTTAGATTCCCCCTGAGAATAACATTTCAAGCTGTCTGGCCTTCATAAGCACTTGCTGATTATTTTACAAGTGCAGACCAAAACATGCTTACTATAGACACTCTCAAACAGTCACACACATATACAGTACATTTTCATGAAGAAAACACTCCAATAAAACACTTGTATGTCAAAACAGCACAGTAGCAGAGGTCAAGGTAAGGTCAACTAAAGAAAATAATCCTGTCAATCAAAAAAATCAGTCCTCATGTGGCACTATTTGTTTATCACCAGTTAGTAAAGGGTGTAGGTTTGACACAGGAAGTCACACAGTCAGTAATCAGTTTTGATGCTGATCCAAAACTAATCACCACCAAAGCCCCACCCCCCTACTATTTATTATATGGAAAAGAATTCATTTTGTATGTTTTTGTAATAAATAATAAATAATTCAAATAATTATACTGGCATATAGAGGGTTAAAATCCCGACAATTATTGAATGTTTGGTAGTTTTGATTAAGTTTGAAGTTGAATATTGAATATTGACGTATGAGGATTTAATAGCAGTTCTTTTTTTACTTGTGCACAATGCATCAGCAGTATAGAAGAGAGTATACTGTATATAGAGTGTGAATGAGTATGAAAGACACGTAAGAGTAAAAGATATTGGATTTCACACATTTTACTAAAAAGAAAAGTTCCTGCAAAAATTCATGCAACAAGCAGAGAGCGGGTCTAGACGTTAGTAAGTTAGTAACACACATTAATGTAAAGAGAGAGAAGAAGAGGAGAGCTCAGTGCATCATGGGAAATCCAGTCCTGTAGCAGCACAACTACAGGATGGTTCTCTTCTTCTCTCTCTCCATCCATACACACTCAGGTCCCATTAATGTATGTTACTGCTTTCGATTCCCTCTCTGCTTTTTCTGCTTTCTTGTTGCAGGTCAAGCCTGCTGCTGTCGTCCTGCTTGACGTCCACTGCATGCACTATTACTATAACTAGCATTGTTTCTGCTATTACTTCTACCTATTACTTATTATTACTTCCACCCCTCTCCCCTCTAAGTCGACTGGCACCAACAAATGGCCATCCACCATATGCGGTCGCTGATGGTGGCAATGGTTGGGTCCCTGTTATATATAATATACAGAGGTCAAGGTCTAGTGTATGGAAAGTGTTATGAGGTAACTTCTGTTCTCCCTTTACTGAAAACTGTCTCTCTCCCTCTCTCTCTCTCTGTGTCTCTCTCACCATCTGTAAACATACCTCATTAATGCATGTTAATGTATGTTACTAACTAAACTTCTTCCCTGGAGTTTCTGTGCTGTCTCGTCCAGCAGGTTCTCATGGATCGTGGCTGCTGCTGTGGTCCTGCATGACGTCCACTACATATATTATTACTGTCATTATTGTTACCATATCTCCATTACAGTTTATAGTTAGTTAATGATTTACTGCTGCTGTGCATCTGTGTCTCTCTATCTCTATCACAGGTTCCACTGCTATCATTCTATCATTCATTGTCATTTTATCATTGATTGTAATTGTACAATATGTTTGTGTTGATTGTTCTGTACATGTGACATCCATTGCACGTCTGTCCGTCCTGGGAGAGGGATCCCTCCTCTGTGGCTCTTCTTGAGCTTTCTTCCACATTTTTTCCCTGTTAAAGGGTTTTTGTGGGCAAGTTTTTCCTCACTCGAACCGAGGGTCTAAGGACAGAGGGTGTCACTCCCTGTACAGATTGTAAAGCCCTCTGAGGAAAAATGTGTTTTGTGACTTTGGGCTATACAAATAACATTTGATTTGATTCTGTTGAAGCTGAATTGAATGGCCTTGTTGGACCTTGTTGAGACAATCAGTTGTGTCGTCTATCATTACTGTAAAACATGAAGGAAGTTCATGCATCACCAGTTAACAGCATCTCAGATTAGAGCCCACATAAATGTTTCACAGAGTTCAAGTAGCAGACACATGTCAACATCATTGGACCTTCATGGTCAAATTACTGTGAAGAAACCACGACAGAAGAACAATCTTCTTTAATAGTGTGCTTCAAAAGAGAATACTGTCAATAAATACTAATAATAATGAAACAACATGATTTGTTTTTACCATCAGACTGCAGGTGTGACCTCCACCAGTCAGTAGCCTGAGAGGTGAAATCAAGGGCAAGAAAAAGCCCCATACCACTCATTTTTCCTTCAGAGGCATAATTAGTGAACACACGGTGGTACCTAAACGTGACCTCAAAGCATGTCAGCATTTTCATCAGCATCTCTCCTCTGGATACTGGCAGCTGGACAGATTCTGTTCAGAGAGACTTTAATGGGTAAATCACAGTAGAACCTGAAATGAAACCTGATCAACATCAAAACACTGTAAATGTGCCAGTTAGTCCAAAGGCTCATTTTCAACTGCTGTCTCTGGACAAACATGTTAAATTAGCCATTAAAACAACAAAACAAACAACATGTGTCACATCCAGCACCCTTTCACACATTACTGCTCAGATGATTTGATGCCATGATTGACCGTTCAGCGCGGCTCGATGGCTTTTCTCTATGTTGTGAGCAAAAAAACAACAATGAGCCCGCATTACTGCAGAGAGCGCGTCTTATGAAAGCACCCCGCAAGGACTACACAGCACACCCTGTTGTGCAATTTGGAATTTCAAAAAGGTGAATACAGATTTAATTTGTTTTCATCTTTGAATGCTGGTTTGAATTTCAAATGAGAAGTGACTGTCCTTCTACCAATACAACAGGAAGGACATCAAGCAAAAAGAAAATACAGACGTTTATTTGATATGATCCTGTACAGTACAATAAATAGCAGCCAGGGCCTTGACACTAATGGCACTGAGGAGGTATGAAGCGATGAAGTGGCATATACAGAAGAAAATTGTACTTTTTCATTTAAATTGTTTCATTCAGTTCAGTACAAAGACTCACAGTCGGCGATTATGTAGTTTATTAGCTTCTTTTCCTAGCATATATAATCACACAACCTTCCTAATGCACTTATGATAATGCACTTATGGTGATCAGTCACTTCAGTTTTACGGAAGCAAAAATGACCATAATGAGGGCATCATATTCAATTCAGTTCAGTTTTATATATATATATAAATATGCCAACAGTTCCACCATGAGCAAGCACTTGGCAACGGTGGCGAGGAAAAACTTCCTTTAACAGGCAGAAACCTCGAGCAGAAGTAAGTAAGGTACTATGAGTTCTTTTAGATATGATGGTGTCTGACTATGAAGAGCTTTGTATGTAAGGAGAAGAATTTTAAATTCTATTCTAGATTTAACAGGTAGCCAGTGAAAGGAAGCCAAACTGGGTTCCTGTCAGAACATGTGCAGCAGCAATCCATCCATGTATCTATCCATCCATCCATCCATCCATCTGGGGTTACGGTGCCAGCAGGTCTAGGAGGGTGTTCTAGGCATACTTCTTTCCAGCAACATATTCCAGCTCTTCCTGGGGAATCCCGAGGTGTTCCCAGGCTAGATGGGCTACATAGTGCCTCCACCAAGTACTGGGCCTACCCTGCTAAATGTGGAACACCCTCAAAGGAAAATAACTGAACCCCTTTAGCGGCTCCTTCCGATGCAAAAATGTAGCAGTTCTACTCTGAACACCCTCCTGGTGTCTGAGCTCATCTCATCTGATTTCTAAGGTTGAGCCCAGGCACCATGTGGAGGGTTTGAATGTAGGTCGACCTGAAATGTCCGGTAGAGTGTCCGCAATACAGCTGACATTACACCAATCCATTGATCCATGTTCTGCTTTTTCAGATCACTCATGAATAAGACCACATCATACTCTCTGCTTGGGGCAGCAACTCCCAACCTGGATTTCCTGGAGTTCCACCATTTTCTGAGAGAGAACCATGGCCTCAGACTTGGAGGTACTGATGCTCATCACATTTGCCTGCAAATCCTCAGTGCATGCTGAAGATCACAGATAGATCAAAGATTTTCAATCATGTTTAAGTTTTTGTAATGACAAAACATGAAATTGTCTTCATACAGAAGTATTGCTAAGTATTCCAGATGTATAGAGTACATTTCAGCAGCAAGTATTCAGTAATGATTCCACTTGATTCATGAGAAATTTAGTCATTTAAAAGACTGCTGCGTGCAATTTAACAGTGTTCTAACAGTGTTGTTCAGATTGCTACCCCCTCGCCTCGCCCTCCCCCTCCTTACCTGTTTGACTCTTTAGCCTGCTCACTGATGCTTCCCAGCAGAGCTTTCAGGGATGCTGAGCCAAATGTAAAGTACTATAAACACAGCACCTTATGAATTAAATATGTAAAGGAAACAAATATTCTGCTGTTATTGGGTTTGCTTGTCATTTTCTTTATGCAAACTGCGCTGTGGGGCAAAGCATTGTTGCCGCGGTTCAGGCCCATTAAATTTGATTGTTGCGGCGGTTACATGACGTTTATTAAAATTTTGCCGGTTGGCTCGGCAGCTGTGCATGTTAACTCGGTTATTTTTAGGCTCTGGTAATGGCTTACAGATTATAGCAGGTTGCGGGGCCGACAACAGAGCCTCATAATAAGGACTTAATGAAATATGAGCCTTCAGACTTGTTCTTGTTTAAAAGATGAGAACTCTCTCTCATTCTGTCTGCATGTGTGTGTGATTTCACCCTGGCCTTTTCATTCTTTCTCTCCCTCTCCTCAGCCTTTACATAGGAGGCTGTTTATCAAACCAACTGACTGGAAAAAAACACAGAGAAATAAAAAAAAATAATAATAGAAAAGAAAGGAAAGAAAGATGGATTACACCATACAAGCACACAAAGTTTCACTCCTGTGAGTTCATTATTCTTCTGAATCTCTCTAATGGAACAAGCTAAATCCTCTAAGCAGCTGTAGCAATAATGTAGACGGATGGTTTGTATGCTCTAGGGCACGAACACCGAACACATTACCTGAACTTTAAACTCTGCTTGAGTTTGGTCATGTGTTTAAACTGATGGAATTATGTGTGAATGCAGCTTTTAATCTAAGGGGAAACTAAAAATGAAGATGGAGTGACATTTGTTCAGACCACTAACGGGAGTATCAAAACCAATCACTGAGTTATAGCTGACTTCTGTGGTGCGATACGGACTGGAGAGCACTGCGCTCTGTACTGTACAGTTGCTGAAACAGAGTTGTATTCTCTTTTTTACACAGCTCTATCAATCAAAAGAAGCTGTCTGTCCATTTACAACAATCAACGTTTGGGAGGATCCATTATGCTGCTTAGTTTGTATCTGAAAGGGGAAGCTAGTTACCGTAGCTAACATTAACATTAGCAATGATTTCTACAAGCTGTCTGCAGCTTCTACCTAGAATCCACAACTGTGTTAATCCTGAATCATATCATTAATTCATAATCAATCATTTTCAACCATGATCACTGAGTGAAAAAGAAGAACTTTTTGAAGCTCAAAATCTGTGGCACTGGTTGCTGCTATGTTGGCTGTCCTGCCTCTTCCATCTCCCGGCTAATCTAAAAACCAACAATTGCTCAAACAAGCCATTTGTAATGGCACCTACCTGTCAATGGTCATGCTGTTAATTCTGCTCTAACTTTAAACCATAGACCTGCAGTGTCTGTAAATCTGAAAGTCTCATTCTGTGGTAACAAAAACATATTATTTTAGGGGATTATACTTAATAATGAAAACTCTCCTATTCTGTAAAGAGAACCCCCTTAATCACACACTGGACCTTTGAGGATCCTCTATGCCGCATGATTTTGGACTGTTCGAGATTAAAGCTTACAATCATGAAAGAAATGTTGGGCAACTTTGGTCGTCGAAACAGTGATACTGTGAGACAAGTCCACAGACATGGTTGCATTTACATTCTGACAGTGTCAGAAACTGAAGACTCAAATCCCACAATGGGACTTCTGCTATGACCCACATTTATATATCAGAATAGACAGCTGAAGAAGCACAATGCTATTACTAAAAAAAAAAAGCTTAACTCAAAATAACTTTGAAAATTGTCGTTCTGTGTTCCTATTCTCTTTTGAGAGGACACTCCAAACTCTACTATTTTTTTTTTTTTTGTTGATGATATTTTTCGATGAACAGTTCTATATTATTTTCTGTGTTTGTTGGAGATTGCTTTCATTTTCAAACATGAGAACAGTACAGATGGATGACACAAGCTGAGGACATGTCGACCTGCATCTGTCCTTTAATCTTTTTAGTCTACAGTCTGGCACATATGAACAGTGAAAATTGTTGTTATCGCCCTATCCAGGTGCCTTCAGGCTGAAGCAAAGTAACAAACTATTGCACCAATGAAATCACAACACCATCATCAGTGGCACCAACAGAGGGGGTGCTGGCACAGCAGAAAAAAGCAAATTTGAATTTCAGTTGGACTTTAACAGAAGAATGCTGAAAATACAAAGCCAGCAGAGAGACGGTGCTTCATCATTGAGTGTCAGGTTTGTTCATTAGCTTCTGAAGACTTGACACAATCTTAAATTAAACGGTCAACTCTGTTCTGTATTTTTGATTTGAGTTTATTTGGGTTCCAGTCGACTGTAATGGATTCTAACTGCTTTGTTACTCTGTTTTTTGTTAAGCTTTCCAGGCTGAGCAGCACAGATGTGACCTTTACTGAAAGTTTCAGAGTTCTGCACCATTTCTTGCTGCTGGTCTCCCTTGTGCCAAGTGAACACACAAATGGCAGCAACTTATCCTTCCCTCTCCCATGGTTCTGATGCAAAGAAATTAAATACATTAGAGCCAGGGTGCAAAATCAAAAACACCTTTGATTAAAGCTGCAAGCAGCATTGGACGGGCCCTCGCACTCCCGCGCAACTCAACGGGCTGGCATGTCGGAAGGCACCAGGCGGAAAACACGTGAGCCTTCGAAGCTTTCAAAGCATTTTGCTCAATTGAACACACACATCAGCCAGAATTGGGACAAATGGTCAAATCTGACGGAGCGCCACGTCCACATTCTTTCATCAAAATTCATAATTTTGATAACTTTTACTCAGGAAGTCTATATGAGCACATCTACCAAATTCAGAATTTTTGGATGGAGAAGTTTTTACTCTTTATCCAACTGACTTCATAAAGAGTTTGACTACATAGAAACAGTTGTTAATCTGAATGGTCGAGACAAATGGAATCATCCAATCACGTGCCAAGGATTTCTTTTGAAAGTGCTCCTTTCCAAACACTCAGGTGCTGCCAGAGTACCAAATCACCGGTCACAGAGAAAAGTTCCACATTGACAGCCCACTATAGAGCACAAATACACCATGAGGTCTCTAATAAAAAAGCCACCTTTGGGCAAATGGAAGATTTAGATGTGATCACAAGTAAAGTTTCAGCATTTTCTGTAAATTCTATTTGAGGGTGATTTGATCTAAAAAAAGTCCAAACCATGGCATTGGTGTGTTTGTGGGTTCATCTCATTGCCCCCTCTCCTCATTTCTCAGCTTGCCCTCTCTCCCTTCCTAATTAAACACAGCTCATGGAGGCAATTTGATCTCCCTCGTTAACAAGGCCTCATTAGGGCCCCACGCTTCATTTTCTTAATGAACTGATCAAGTTAAATGGAATGGAAAGTCAGGACTGGGAGTTTAAACACAACTACACACACACACACTTGTCAAATGGAGAGTCACAGTTGGTGTGTGGTGTGTGCCCACTCAGCACAAAGTCGTCTTTTTAATGTCTTTTTAACAACATTTGGAGACACTGAAGACTCTGCCAAAATCTGTTTGAAACTGAAAGGTTACAGGATGACACAATGAACACTATCGTTTAGCTTCTGATTGGTTGACTTGTTTATTTATTCCTTAATAAACTCAAGTTTAGTTTAGTTTGAAAAACACTTCTATTAATACATTTTGCAATCTGCACAATACATAATAAATAAATATAATACATAAAACACGTCATTAAATATGGAAGCATAAGTGCATAAATACATGAGTTTACAATAACTACAACAAAAATAAAAAAAATGCCTGTAAAACTGCCTAATGGTGCATTTTTAGGAATAATGCAATAAAAGTAAATGAGATACACAATATGCATCAACGTTTCAATAATTAATACAACATCTAATATGAGGGAACAGTGCAAAGCAAAAGAATCTAAAATATCACAAATAACAAAGAAAAACACACTGCACGAAAATCTGTGTCCAAACCTTTGACTTTGGTATCTAATATGAAGGCCAGATGGGTTGACAAAAGTTACTTACACAGAATCATGTTAGCTTGTCTCATGTGTGTTCTTCCACCCAGCAATATGTTCATGTCTTACTGTAACTTTCAAATAAAAGTTCAAACAGAGGAGATTAAACAGTGAATTCACAGGTGTGAAGGGTATTTACCTGGAGCCTCAGGTGGCTCTGATGACATGGTCAGCCTTTTCTGACTGTCCTCACAGCATTCAGCTGAAAAGACAAGCTAAATCAAGCATTAACAGAGTCAATACACAGTGACACTTTGGAAAAGTGATAATCACATTGTTGAGTCTGAGCTAGTTAGTAACAAATAAAGACGCAGTCATGGTAATTGTTAATTAAAGTTGTGATGTTTCTGTTAAATAGCTCTCAGGATCTCTCAGTTTGTCCTTTCTGCCTGACAGGACAACGGTCTGTTCTCACTTTGTCCAATCAGGAGAGAGAAAGTTCCACAAAGAGGCGGCCCTCTCAGGAAACAGAACTTGAGTGTGACGTCGTGGAGAGGTGAGGGGTGACTGCTAACGGGAAGTTAGTCACAGCTTCAGCTGTAATTTACAATCTGTGTGTTTTTGTTACATTAGGCTCTTTTCTAGTGATTTAGCTGCTATGTTATCAGCGGGACACACACGAGCAAACATTGCACTAATCTGGCTGAATTTAGCAAAGCAGAATTATCATTAAATGATCATAAACCCAAAGCACCAATTAAAACAAAAATCATTACATTTTCTGAAACTCACACTTTCCACATGTTGTTACCTCCCACCACACAACACCTCCTCGTAGAGCATCGCTGTGCGGCAGGAAGGGGAGTTCAGAGAAAGTAGGTACAGACAAAGAGACAGTTTATATGAGAAGACAAAGAGAGGAAGAGTCTGACGCAGCTGACTCACTCATTAGTGAAAATATCAAAAAAGAAACACAACAAGGTGTAAACGCCACCTTCAGCAAACATGTAGCAGGAAGTGTGGAGCTGAGGCCTCGGGTGTTTCAGTCACAGGATGCTCATTGACTGTGCAGCACATGTGAAGCCGGCTGATAAAGATGTGTCTCATTATAATGAACGGCAGATCAACATTTCTTAACCTTCCAATTAACCACCATGTTTTTATAGATCTTACCTGAAGGTTAGAGTGAAAAAGAACATTTCACAAACGGAGACTTCAGACGTATCTGTCCCAGGCTTCAGAGCTCTGTGTGGCCTCATACTAAATTGTAAACTAATAAGCTAACTGGAGCCGAAAAATGGATCGTTAAATAGACTGCTGGAGTGTTTCTTACATTTTTTTTTTACATCATGTGTCTTTTTGGCACAAGCTGTCAGTGGATGAGTTCCCTGACTGACGTTTAACAAGCAGTGACTGTGTGTGACAGCTGACTGATTTCCTGCTTTAGGGTTAGGGAGAAACTCTGCTCCTGTCTTATTACACATTGACAGTCAGACGACTTAAAACAACGACATATTCAATTCAAAAAGCCTTACATTTAAAGCAACATTGTGTAAACCATAAAATAAGACTTAAATCATCAACTGTAGCTGCTGTTACATTAGCTCAGCTTAGTTTGTTAGCTGGATTTCCCTGATGGGCTTCTTGCTGTTAGTAGTAGGTAATATTAACTGGCTGCTATGTCTGTGGCTGTTAGCAAAGTTGTCGACTTGTTAATTTTATTAATGTAGTTAAGTAATGTATCAGAACAGACACTTGATTACAGAGGGGTATTGCACAAAACCAAGATAAGGGATTAAGCCGGGATATGTTGGTTATCCCGGCTGAATTTAGCCTCAAGTCGGTTGCATGAAAGCAGCTCAAACTTAGCCCGGCCAAGTTACTATGGTGATTTCTTCTCTGCAGCTAGCCTGCTCCAGACCAGGCTAACAGCCAGGCTAAGATTAATCCTAGTGATTCACCCGGATTTCCACCGTCAATCCTGTGAGGAATTAATGTGTTTTTCAGCATGTCCATGGTCTTTCTAAGTATGTTGCATCATTTTAATTATCCTGTATTAAAATATGACATATAGTCATTTCTCATCTCATTTAAATCTGTGTGTAATAGGCATTTCGTTGATTTAAACATATAAGCATGTAAGGTTCAAACATACACATAACGTATAATGGGTGAAGCACTTAAGGGACATAAAACGGGTGAAATCTATAACGGTTACACAATGGGTGAAGTATTATGCTAATCTATATACTATGCTAACATTTGAAGTATCTACTGGTAACTGGAAACATTTTAATCATTGTCAATCACTGGAAGCAGAACCCCTCCTCTGAGGCGATGTATGATTAAAGTATGATTGAAGTATTGTAATTTTGAAAACATGTAATACTCAAAGAGTCACACTGAGCGCAGAGTGTTGGATGAAGTGTACTACGTTAACCACACTGGTTTGATAGTATGTTGAGCACCTGAGATTCAATGTATAACCTACTGAGTGTAACAGCACAAGAATAATGAAGTAGTGAACACTTGACCTCGGTATAATCTGGTATGAGGCGTATAAGTATGTGATTCGTATTAGCACAAGGTATGTTAAACTTTTAGAAAATGCAGTACAAAGGTTCTGTGACATAATGGTGTAAGACTTGGCATTAAAGGGACTTTTAAAAATACTGCAATGATAAGGCCCAAATCTAATAGTGTAATGAGTAATAAAAGTGGATATTTAAAAAACAGCAAGAAGCGTGAAACACAACAAAACATTGTAATTTGGAAAAGCAAAGAACAAAAGGAAACGTGGTGGGCCTCAGTGGACTGTGGGTCAGGTGGCCCGACACGAGACACCATTAGGTAATGGAAAAGTACCATGAATTCGACTTGGCAAGTCCCAGAAAGATGCACCTGGACCATGAATTGCACCATGAGGTCAGAACGAAACTTGGACAATACTAGACTGGACATCTGCAGAAAAGGTGGGAGTTGGGAAATTTGCATACAGGTATATAAGAGAAAGCCCGAGTCAGCAGAGGCAGTCCATCCATGGGTGGCTCGGGCTCTTGTTGTCTGTAAAGATAATAAAGAGTTCCTTCTACTGTCAATATCTGACGAGTCCTGTGTATTATTGCATGCTGAAGACGAAAGCATCATTCGACCTAATTGGACCAGAAAATCAGGGGAGCTGCAGTACAAGATCAAAGCAGAAATTTGTGAGACAACGATAGATAGATAGATAGATAGATAGATAGATAGATAGATAGATATTCAATACAATATGCTAACTGGATCATCTTCTGGTGGCTCCAAAATTGCAAGTGTGTTCCCAGACACTGCAAGGAAATCCAGTTGACAGTATAATATATTTATTTGATTGTGTTCACGTGCAGTAGAACTGCAATATGTACCTCCTATGAAGATCCCCTCCATCACTGCTTTCCCTTTATTTAAAGGGAGTGCCAGCGCCTCCACTTGGTGGACCGCACCCTGTGCCAGTTCTACGGGCTTTTTTTTTTCAGTCAGCAGACATCTAATCTATTGACCTCATTTGTTCACTGTTATCTACTTTAAAGTCACTTACCAGCCGGCAAAATGTTCTTATATGTAATTTTAACTTGCTGCCAGGTCATTTTATGGACAGACAGGTTTGTTCTTTATGAAGGATAGAAAGATAAAATAGATATAAACGTACCATGAGAAAAATAGATTAAATGACACATTTTGGATAATTGTTTGCACCTAATCATACTCTACATTTCCTGAGTAACATGCACCTGCTTGCCACTTTTTTGTTGTACACCACAAGTAAAGTCTACAACAGTGAGTGGACTTGAAAAGTAACTCCTTTAATTGTGGCCTAATTATCACGGTTCCAGTGGAGCACTGTTTATTAATTGTACAGTTTTGGACTACTTCCGCATTAAGCCGGTGCGCTATTTTCTGCCAAGCTTTCTCGCGTTTTTTAATTATAGCATTAGTATTGCCTTTTTTTCTCATAATATCTTTCACCTCTTCACACAACTTCATCGGGAGTTGTTGTTCAGCGGCCGTGAAGTACGAAGAGCGACTTTTATCCGTGTTTCAATCTGTGATTCTGTGAGCGATCGCAAGGTCTGTTTAAGTATGCCGTGAACACGCACGTATCCCAGCTATCTTCACCTGGCTCAACATAGCCGCGCCTTTTCATCCTGGCTCAGCAAACGTGCAACCAATTAAGCCAGGATATGCCGACCAAGCTAGGTCAAGCTGGGCTTCATAATTATCCTGGATTTCTTTATTCTAGTTTCGTGCAATACCCCTCTGGTGAACATATTTACCACAGTGGGATTACACTCTGAGAGCTGTGTTTGTTACAGACAGACAGTCATCGCGGTCAGCGTTTTGAGTAGCTGCACCTTTGTTTTCAGTGTTCTCGTTCAACTGTTTGACGCATCCAGATGCACGGCCCACACAGTCCTCAGGCCAGACTCAGAAACTATTTAAAACATGTTCTAATATGTAGATGTTACACGTACCGGCTGGTACCACCGTAAACAGATGTATATTCTGTAAACAGGAGAAATGAATGAGACGGGCAACCTTGCTTCCGCTCGTTTCAGCCTCGCTCAGCAGAATGAGAGAAACCGTCCGTGGTGCCCTAAAAAGCCGTAAAGTGACCCTCGTAACACCCGACATACCGTGCCCCGCTGCCTCCTGCTGGCTACGGATGGGTATAACATGTTGATTTTCCACAACAGAAATTGCGCTGCCTATTGTAGACAGGTTAGAAGCATCTTAATGCTATTTTCAAAACAAAATACACTATCAAAATCGTGACTTCACAATTATGGCGTCACATAGAGGTGTCCCACCAGAGTAAATACATGGTGCCTTCAGGTTTAGGATTCCGATGAAGCATTGCATTATTACTGAGTGAGTATTTGTATGTGTACATTATCAAGTACTTGAATACATTATCTCTATCCAGGTCGTAGATTTGTTTTCAGACAGAGACAATGAAGTCAGAGGTTCCAAAAACAAACAATGGTACTTTATGATGAAAATGTCATGCTTGCATCTTTTCTAAAAAGAGCGCAGTGATGTGAAGCTCTCTTGTCTCTCCTACAAAAGGCTCTCCTACTGTGTGTGGAGGAGTGTGAGTACACAGTCGCAGCCCTGCTGTTATAGAGCTGTTACAGTGCTTAAATGAAAATTACTGTTTGTCAGGTGTGAATATCTAGCGGAGCTGAATATAGCAGTTATCCGTGGGCTCTTGTGTTGTGTTTACTGCCACTGAAGAGAAATCTCTTTCTGATGCCGTGTCCTCCGTCCTGTCCGTGAAAACGCGTTAGCTAACTTATCTTAAAAACAGATAAAGTAAGAGGACAAAGGCCACTTAGAGCTGATAACACTGAATGGAAAAACGTCCTGATCACACATATTAACTCTCCTGCTGAAGATCTGATCCAGCTCAGTGTGACCTTTGAGAATAAGAGCAGATCATGATCTCTCCTCTCACCATCGCCGGTCTTGCTTGTCTCTTGAATGTCATGTCACAGAAGCATGCACATGAAAATAGATCCAGGAGCACATGTGTTATTATCGGTTTGACACCAAGACTCATTAAAGGAACATTTGATCACATTTGTGCATCAGTGCAGTCATTCAATGACATTAGAATAGAGCTGTGTGTCGCAGCGTGTGTTGTGTGCATGTGGTTGAGCTGCAGCTGATCCGATGCTTCAGTCAGTCCGCTTGGACTAAAACAAACTGGATGCACTCCGTGAGAAACATATTCTTTTGTGTTTTTTTTCCTTCATATCACAAACGAATGCTGCTATTGAGTGGAAACTGGCACTTTAAGAGAAGTGGGCCCAGAGCGGAGCAGCTGTCTGTGGAGTTGAAACCCCCCTCTGGTCCTCTGATGTCTGAAGCTCGCACAGCCTGTCTCTGTTAACTTCATCCATCAGGATCCTTCTACACAGAAAAGATGGAATTTCACATCCACAGTTTCCTCGCCCACTTCAATCTCACATGTTTCAGAGAATGCTCCATAGCCTGCAGTCAATACCACGAGGAAATGAGGAGTGTTATTATCTTCTCATTGCACAAGCGGCTCGGTCCACCACCCAGGATGCCACTCCCCAGAAAATCGAAGTGTCTTTCTTCCATAAAGAACGGGTTGCCAGCAACGCCTCGTCTGTTTGACTTGCTCTTCAGGGATGGGGGGTCCTGGCACTATTTTAAAGGTTTTCTACAATGTGGTCGGCCTGTTAAGAGCTTTCAGCAAGGGAAATCTACCCACTTGCCTCTGTTCAGCCCCCACCCATTCCCCTGGAAAGAGATTTAGGGTGTGATCAGTTCTAGATTATTTTCTTTGCAATAAATGGACGGACATTCAGGTGACACAAAATGGCTTCACTTTTTTTTCTTGTGTGGTTGGCTGACACTGAGCTGACAGAACAGTACATGTGTCTGTTGTGTTAATGTGATTCATGTTCTATACACACTGTATATCATGCTTCAATACTACTCCTGCTTTCTGCTGTAAACATTCGAGCTCATGGTGTGCCTTTCTGTCACTGTATTATCTATTTAAGTAGCCGTGCTCAGTCATCTAATGAAGAGATAGAAACAATGTTTGAAAATCATTAAATAACAGGAGATGACGGTACAAAGGTCCAACGTAGTGTCAGAGTTGATTGTCCACTGAGATATACCAAGTATGTACTGTATATAAGATAAAAGTACTCTAAAAAGTCAACTACAGTTTCAGGGAGTCCAGGATAGGTCTCCATACACCATAACATTTTTATAAGTTGGATTATGATGTCAAGCTCAGCCTCCCACATTTGTTTAAATTTAACAGCAAGTTGTGCAAATGTGTAAGAGAGTACGGACCAGCTTTGAAATCAATCCTTTTGTTGCTGGTGGACCAAGCAAGAGCTTAAAAATGAAATTGTCTTCTGGCAGGGATTCAGATGTTGAGATGCTTTGTCTTATGTAGTGATGGACCTGTAGGTATCTGAAAAAGTTTGATTTTGGCAGATCATACTTCTTTTGTAGTAATTCAAATGAGCAAAGATGTTCATTAAAATAATAATCCTTTATGGACCGTATTCCTTTTCTATTCCACTCTTTAAAAAATGCATCTGTGTTTGAAGGGGAAAGGCATGATTATGCCATATAGGGGCATGCACTGATGTCTCTGGAAGTTCACAGAATTTCCTGATCTGCATCCAAATTTTTACAGTGTTAAATATTATGTAGTGCTCTCCCTTACAGCACTGTCTTGTCCTTGGAGATGAAAAGAGAATTGCCTTCAGGGAAGTATTTTGAGGTAAATTTTGTTCTATTGCTAGCCAGGAAGGTATCCCATTCTGTGGACTAGGGGCATCAGCTTGTTGCCAGTAAACTGTCATTCTACAATTAGCAGCCCAATAATAATGTAGGAAACATGGTAGACCTAAGCCTCCGAATTCCTTTGGCATTTGAAGATGTTCTTTAGAAATTCTATGTGCCCTATCCCAAAATAAATGGTAAAATCAGAGTCGATTGTTTTGAAAAAGGACATTGGGATAAAAATTGGAATGTTTTGGAACAGGTAAAGAAATCTTGGCAGGGAGACCATTTTAAATGTGTTTATTTGGCCTATCAATGATAGAGGCAGTGTTCTCCATTTTTCAGTATTCTTTTTCAGGGCATTTAATTCCTCCATGAAGTTATATTTAAAAAGTAACTCTGTTTTTTTGTGAGTTTAACACCTAGGTATTTAACACTATTTTCTGAAATGTTGAACTTGGTTGAGGTCATGAACATAGGGTCTAAATCACCTGTGAGTGACTTTTTTTGCCAGTTTATGGTGTATCCTGAAACCGTACCAAACTCATTCCTCAAATCCTGCAAGTACTGGACAGATTATTCGGGGTCTGTTAAAAAGATGTCGTAATGTCATCAGCATAAAGTGATAGTTTATGACTAACACTGGCAATAATGATAGGTGTAATAAACTTATTTTCCCTTATACTAATTGCCAGTGGCTCGATGGCTAGTGCAAAAAGTAATGGTGAGAGGGGGCATCCTTGGCGGGTGCCTCTCTCGGGCGGAAAAAGATGAGATTTGTTTTGATTAGTGATATTAGAAGCAGTTGGGTTAAGGTAGACCATCTGTATGCAGGACACAAATGTCTCTCCCAGGCCAAATGACTCCATCACTCTAAACAGATACTCCCACTCCACTTGGTCAAATGCTTTTTCGGCATCCAAACATAAAATGGCCTGTTTTGAATCTGTGGCGTATTTATAATACATGGTATTTATTAGCTGTCTTGTGCTAAATAAAGAATATCTGTTCGGAATGAACCCGGTCTGATCGCTATGAATAAGGGATTCAATATATCGGCTTAATCTATTGGCCAGTATTTTAGTATAAATTTTGAAGTCCATATTAAGCATAGAGATTGGACGATAAGAATCAGGGTTTATGTCATCTCTATCTGGTTTAAGTATGAGAGCGATATCTTATATAATGTTGGTGGCAATTTTCCTATCGCAGTGGAATGGGACAGCACAACATCACAAACTTAGCATGAATACAGTATATAAATATATAGATACAGGTGTATGTTCTCTTCATTTTACCTGTGGTTGAAGCTCCATGGTTGAAATGTCCGTCAGATCTATGTGCAATAGATCTATGTGTCTCTCAAATGACTCACTATCCATGAAGTAACAGTCATTTTCTGTATCCATCCATCTCACCACACCTTCACTTACGTCTCCACTTGCTCATCTTCCAGCAAGGTAAAGACTTCTCTAAAAACATGAAGCATGCAGCAAGCATGCAACTACCCTCTTAATATACTGTATAATACAAACCTATGGTTACCATTTTTGGTTATGGTTATGTAGGCTATGCTTTAAATGAACTCATATATTGTCAAAGTAATTTAAAGTATTTATACCTGTTCAGACTGGAGAATGCCATGACTCCAGAACATCTACTTCAGTTCTGTTCTTAATCATTTGTTTTTAGTTAAATGAAAGTTTATATTTAATACACCACCACAGTAACATTACTACGCCATCACACATTGACTTATGCCTCTTATAAATCCACTCTGCTTCATGTTTACACCTTCAGTGGAGAAGAACTCTCATCACAAAACATGACAGTCACAAATTGCGTGACCTTACCATATCCAGTGAAATAAGGCAGAGAGTGATTTTTTTTTAAACCTCTGTTCATATGTCTCCTATTATTCGCACGTTCCTCTCTGAAATGCTCATGCATGCGTGTTGCCCTTACAGTCACGTGATCTGCTGTGTTAGTGTTAGCTAAAGCTGGCCCTCACTGTCTTTTAGATGTCTTATAGTTCTCATAAAAAAAGACCGACCATTCTCAGTACTCAGTACTGTCACTGCTTTGAGGAACTGGATCTTCTTGATTTCAGCTCAGCATTTAACACGATCACTCCCATTAAACTGGTCAGTAAGCTCGGCACTCTGTAACTTGATATTGGACTTTCTCATGAATCTCAAGCAGTTTGGATCAGTGGTCACGCCTCTTCCACCCGGAGTCCCTCAGGGCTGTGTGCTCACCCCTCTCTGGTTCTCCCTGTACACCTGCCATTCTCAGCCAGATTACGACTCTCATCAAACTCGTGCCAAATAATTTCATAAAGGAGCAACAGAAAACATCCTGATTGGAAACATTACAAAATGCGGTGGGATGTGCACAGCCCTGGACCAGGAGGCTCTGCAGCAGGTAATGAAAAAACCAGATAAAACATTGTTGTTACTCATCTACCATGTATCAGCGATATCAGTGAAATGAGGTGCCTGTGCAGGGCCTAAAGAATGCTAAAACTCTGGCAAGTTATGCAAGCAGAATACAGATCAGCTCCTTCCTCCACAACATCCTACACAAAGTACTTTACATTTATTTTATTACATTATTTTATTACATTTAAAATAAGTATTTGTTTATACATTTTTGTGTGTGTTGCATGGAATCGTGCAGTCATCTTGCGTGATGACAGTAAAGCTGAACCTTGTGATGAACATTGAACCCTGAGCTAAAAGAACACATGCTCAAGATTTACCTCTCAAAACATGCTGTGTGTGAAATAATCTTTCCAATTACTTTTACTTTGTCCTCAGTCAAAGACTTGGAGGTTTTTGAATAAAGTGCTTCTAACAGCACTAAACACAATTTTCCCTGGCCTTAATCACCTTCTCCATCATGTTTTCGCTCTTTACTCTCTTTCCCTGACAGCTGTTTATTTGTTCCCTGCTCTCCTCTGCTCTTTATGACGTGTCATTTTCTTCTATCTCTCTTGGCATGGCGGCTTGCTTTTAACTCTGAGAACCTTCATCTGCCTCTATCATCAGTGTTCAGAATTATTTTTGTAAAGCAATAGTTATATAGCTAATAGCAACATTTTGGGACATTAATAGCAGTGGTTAGCCTAGCTTAGCACAAAGGCTGGAACAACCACTAGTCTAGTGGACGCAGGAGTCTTGAAACAATACTGCAGAGCTTCTCTCAGTCTGTAAAGAAAACTTTGGAAGATCGGATCACATGGTATTTCTTGCTTGTACCTCTGATGTCACAAAGAGTGCCTGACACTCTTGTGTGAGGTCCATCAGGTGGTGGTTACTGGATGCTAATGAGGTGCAACAGGGATTGTTTGAGGTGACAAAATGTACTATATTGACCTCATGGGGAGGACATCAGGAGCATGATGGACCGCTGACTACATTGTTTCCTGTGTGGACAATACCATCCACACCAAGTTAGTGTAGTGTTTGTCAGCACTGGGAAAAGGTCTGGCTGAAATCATTCTGGTATATGGAGAAAAAAGTGCTCTGTTTTTTTGTATTTAAACCAATCATCTTAGGCGCTGCAACGCGAGCATGCAGCCAGGTCACGGGGAACTGTCATAAAGATGTTTTAGTGCTTGGATCCTGAAATAGCACCAAATGTCCAGGAATAACAGCAAAGATTGTGCTTGACCTTTCAGAGCTAATGAGGCTCTACAGGTAAAGAGATACTGTTTGCTGGCATCAGAAGACCAGTTGTTGGCACAGTCGAATGCAGCTAAATGGTTTACAAATGATTATGCCCACTCTGAATTCTGGCAGATATGTCCAGCAGAGAGAGAAAAAAAGAGAAACACAAGGAGCTCAGTACATTCATCTCCCCCCGCAGGCGCTGCTGCCTCAACATCTTGCCATTTGGCATGGACTCAGGACCTCAACAGATGCCTGTCTTAGCTGCGGGAAGCACTCAGGTGGTGTAATAATCATGAAGATGATATTTCTGTTCATGCGGAGGGATGCCCTCAATAAGCACTCGCAGCAGTTTTGTTGCCGCTCCAGGAAGCTGGCCGGGTTCTAAGTAAAAGTGGACGCTTGCCAAACGCAGACCACAGGCCAGGACCAGAAGATCAGCTGACATGAGCAGCCCTCGCAACAACAACCAGCCCATACAAAACAGCACCCTGCTGCCCATGGAGCTGCTGGGCACTGAGCAATCAGTACAAGTGAGAGAGATTCATGGCACCGCTGTGGATTTATAGGCAGTTCAGCTCATTACTGACTGATTTTTAGTTTTCCATAGTGAGGTACACTACAAACAAACACAAACAAATAGCTCTTACAGTCACAGTCTCAATGTCACAGTTTCAGTCCAAGATTGTTGACGGTGTCCCTACAAGACTGCCAACAGTCTCCTGATCACAAAGGCAGGCCATGCACCAGAGGAGCTGCTGGAAAGTAAAGCCGAGGCATTTATCAACACAGTAAGAGACAAGCTGCTGGCTACTGAGGCTAAACTATAATACTTAGCTCAGGAGCAACCTGGAGACCATATTTGCAGTCAGCTAATGGACAAAAAATATAGCTCAAGATGGTGGAGATGCCACGGAGCCTGTTGGCTTCATCAGAATGAGCTGTGCATCATGGGAGCACAGAGGAGTTTATAAACCTGATGAGGGAAATGTACATTTTTACGTATGTGGTGTGTAGTGCAAGTGTTTTCCAAGACAAAACTAATTCTAATAAAAGGTAACCTTTAAAAACAAGAACAATGACAAAACGTATGACATTGTACAATTAATGTGAAAGATAAACATATATCTTATAGTTTACTTAGAGGTTAGTGTGTCAGATTTACGCGACTGTCTTTATGGGATATAATATTCAGAACTATGTTTTCATTAATGTATAATCACCTGAAAATAAGAATATTTTTGTTGTCTTAGAATGAGTCTTTTAAATGAACTGTTGTGTTTCTACAGTAGCCCAGAACAGACAATCTGGCTCTGTCATGTTTTGCATGCATTCAGCCATTGCTGTAGTTTGTGTTTTATGAGAGGGTGAGGCGAGCTGTTGCAATTAGAGATGTCAAATACGCTTCATTTTACAAGTCTTTCTGAGTCACTCACTAAACAGACCTGGATCTTACAAGTAGAGCATGAAACAGGCCTTAGGAGTCAGGCCGGACCATAACGCATAGCAAGCCTGAGCCTTGGTCTTGTACCCTTGAAAAAAAAATTCTGTCCTGAGGCCACGGTGGCCTTGATGCCCCGCCCGCACTGCACCAGTTTGTTTTGCGGTTTTCTAGTCTGCCTCTTTCTTGTCAACACAGCTTTGACACCTGCGTCTTTAGAGAAAAAAAGCGTCTTTTGATGACATCATCAGTGGTGGGTTTGATTCGAGCCTGGCATGAACCGCTCGGACGGGCTATAATGACACTTCATCAAACGTACCCCTCACCCTCTTGTGTCCGCGTCCGCGAGGCTGTGACGTTGGGTCCGAGACTGACGTGAATGCTTTTATTGTCCCCTAAGGGAAACTTGCAGACAAATTAAAAAACATATAATAGCATGTAATACATATAGCATATAGCATGTATAAAGAAAATATATAAGAAATATATAAGAAATCTGGACACAGATTTGACACAAAGCATCTGTGACCCAAACCTGAAATAATTTGGATTTATCAATGTAAATGACATGCAACAATCAACAAGAGCCCTGAAGAGGAACTTCATGTGTGGCAGTGTTGGCACAATCAACCAATCAGCTTGCTCGTCTGCACCAAGTGGCACCCTCCGGTGCTGGGAAATGAAGCCAGTGCAGAAGTGCTAAAAACTGTAATTCCTCAAGGGGCCACTTGAGACAGGATGCAGAAGTGAGAGAACTTCCTTAAAATACCCAACAACAACAACAAGGTTTACAGCCTGGTTCAGACTGCGGTTTTGGTCTCCATGACAGCTGTGAGTAGGGGGTGATTTTTTTTTTTAACTTACCAGTTCAGATGATATTTAGGCTTGAAGTTGCACATAATTAATAGCGTTACCACTTGATTGACAGGTAGGTGCTGTTACTGATGGTTTATTAGAGCACCCAGGCATCATTTGGCCCTCCTTAAATCTGCTGACGATCGTCTTTGCTGATATCACTCAGGCTCTGTCCATTCTTCATGCTTTCATTGAGCTGTGCTACATGTTGTTGAGATTTGGGAGGTGTATGTGTATGTTACCCATGCTTACCCAGAACACCTTTCTCTGCTTCAGTTGCAAAGACGTTTCCATGTACCTCCTCAAAGAGAATAACTCTCAATAACCACAGAACAACAGCAACAACAACAGACTTGTTCCTTTTTCCTCGTGGTTTATTTTGTTTGAGTTTTCAAACCTTCTGTTTTTGCAGATATCATATTTTCTAAAACAGCCACTTCTCTACCCATGATTCTTTTCTTCTTTCACCTTTCTATGACAACAAAAGACAGATTCTTTTAAAGTTCTCAGCCAGACACAGAAAAACAAATCATGATAATCATTGTAAAGCAGACACAGAGATGAGACGAGTAAAGTCTCAAGAGCAAACAGAGGAAGTGATTTGAAACACTTGACGAGACACTGTTAGGTGTATTTAACGGCTGACGCTCACCAGAAACTTTGATTTTCACAGTTCCACTTGAAATACTGCTGTGTGATCTGCTAACAGTTTTATTATTTTATTTTCAAAGAAAGTGTTGTGTTATTTCTTTTACAATCCAATATGTTTTATTTTTTGATAATCGTCCTCACCAAGATGTGGAAGTGGTTTGAGCAGTGAGATGTTCACAAACAGAGCGTTCACTTCTGTGTGTGAAGTTGCAGAAAAGCTTCAAGCAGTTTCTGCATCTGGACGTGCTGCTGTGTCTCTCTCAGGAATGTGTGTGTGTGTGTGTGTGTGTGTGTGTGTGTGTGCGCGCACAAGTGTTAGTGTGGAAGTGGAAGGCTTGGCGTGGTTAATTGAAGGCTGCTAATTTGAAGACAGCACTATCATTAGCAAGTAAGTCTCCACACTGGAAGCCATCACTCCAGCAGTGTTTCTAAAGCTCAACATGTTATCACCAATTAGAAGAAGAAGAGAGAATGCGAGCTGTGCTGTGGTGTGTGTAACTTATTTCACATGATTATATTTAGTGATCAAATTGTTTTCACGGTTTAGAAATAAAAATACATCCCGTGATCCACCGAGTCAGTTTAAACAGTTTATTGAAACACAGGAGGATGTGGTAGTCAGCGCCCGGGTTTACGGAAAGGCTTGCAGGAAGATCCAGAGAGGTGTTGAGTGTTTAGATTCAGAGTGTATCAGAGTCCAGCTGTCACCGCTATCAAACACTAAAAACAACAAAAGCGCACTATGTATGCAGTGATAGGGCTCAACCCCCATCCATCTGGTCTGGACCTACAAGAGTATAAAAGTAGGGTGGATAAAAAAAAAAGTGTTGGCACCAGTTCTCTAAAAGCCCATCCAGATATGGGGTCTACTACAAATACAACATAAAAGGTGTCACAGGCAAAACAGCAGTGGGTCTCAGTAACAAATAAGACAAGTTTGTGTATGGACTACAAAACTTCCCAGATAAGTTCTGCACTTTCAGTCATTTACCTCACACACAGCCGTGTTTGGCAACCAGTCACAGGTGTGCATGTCTGTCAACAAGGCAAAAGAGGAAGGGGACAGCTAGTATGGCAATCACTCCTTGTTTGTCATGTTTTATGAGATATTGACAGTGCAACTCTGCACTTCCTGCAGATTTTTAGCAGTAAAAGCCGGCCAGGACACCGAACAGTGAAAGTGATGAGTTTCATTAACAAGGATAAAAAAAGCGCAAAGAGGGATCATCAGTGAATGAAAACTGTGTTTGTGTTCAGAGAGAGTGACTGAACCTTGAGAACATAACAAAATAATGATTGTTGAGTGTCTGAAATCTCAGTTTACTCACCGTGGACCTGGATTGTGTTTGTTGTGGTGACAAAATAACACTGGTAACTGTTCATCTTTAGCTGTAGTGTATTCTGTATCTTGCTATGCTCTGTGTTTTCTGTGCGTCTGCCCAGAGCTGGGTAGCAAACTATACAAGGGATTCACTTGTCAATGTGAGAAATAACACAACTTTAGTTTGGTGTAATCAAATTGAAGGTTTCACATCAGATGCATGTATGTCACTTGTATTAGTCTTTGTGAGACTCTAAACCACCTTGCGTGTGTGAGGATCTCTGACCTTTCAGCTGACACACTTGAGACTTGGTATCTTGGTGTTTATTGAATAAGTCAAAGACAAAGACAATATTCAAATGACTTTGTTTATGTGGTCATCTCTTACTGGAATGCCCACCGCATGTATTATGTATAGTTGTTATTTAATGGACAGGACTGTGATTTCACACAGCCAGTGACATTGCAGCCTTTACTTCCCATGTATCTTGTTTTATATCTGGCAGTGTAAATGCGTGCTATCACTTATCTGGTGCACTGTGTGGACAGAGATAAAGCTGTGTCTGCATTTCAGCTGTGTTTTTTCAGTCATCTGTCTCACGCTTGTCTGAGGGAACACACTATATGCTTCTATTTTCATTCACTCACTTCCAAGTCATATTTGATATTTGTATGCTTAACATTCTTTTCTTTCTTTCTTCTGTCGTTCTTTCTGTTCTGTTATTTTCTATGAATTTATTCATTTCTGATGGCCGGCTACAACAGCTGCATTTTCAGATAAATATCCCAAATGAAAGAATAGAAAACCTTCTGTCAACCCAGTACAAGTTGTCACTGCTTTAGTATGATAATACTGTTCATGACCGATTTGTACACAGTCTGTGTATGAGCATGTTGGACCAAGTTAACTTCAGAGTATGACAAAATGTCAACAGCCCGACTACTGACCATTACTACTAAGACTCCAACTGCTTACTGGAGTGGTTAACTGGGCTGCATTATGTAGAAGACTGTCGTGACCGATTGTTATCCAGGTATTATTCATACCCTGTGTATTTCAGTGGGAACTGAGATCAGAACAGCTTCAGTGAGCAAAAGAGAGCAAATTGCAAAAATATCTCTTGATTATTTATTTTACTTAAGTTGGTAACTGTTGTATAATCACAACGTATTATTGTCAACCTCCTTATATTCTGCTTATGTGATGACTGCATTGTTTACATTTCACTTTGAATCTTGTCATTAATGTAGCGTTTACAAGCTGTGAACCTCAGTGTGAACAGAGACGGGTGATAAGCATCTTTGTTACACTGATCATGATCTAAGATCTCCAGTGTTTCTTTAAGGGAAGCAGTATTAAAAGAGACAATACTGTAGCATAATCATGAATGGCCACTCACAGACTATTGCAGTGTCATCATGGAGAAGCTGCAACTCCTATCCTGCATCCTTAAGTCCAAATAATATAGTAATTTTACTAGCTATTACAAAAACCAAAATCCTGCCTGTGGCTGAAAATATATTACATAATAAGAACTACAACACAGAATCAGAATCAGAAACAGATTTAATGCAAAGTAGGTTTTCACAAGCAGTCTTTGTATATTTGCTGCACTTTTACATATTGTAAAAAATACAAGAAAGATAAAAATCAAGTGCTAGATAATATAAATATATGTACAATATGTTTTTTTAATCAAGCACTACTATTCTAGGTCCTCATCCAGACGGGCGCCCATCAGCTTAGTCCTCAACTCATGCCACTGCAAAGAGAAACCTCAGGACAACAACGCACAGTCTGAAATAATGAATTTCAATACAACACACACCAGGCTGCAAGCAACAGTGTCAAACTGTCAAACAGTGTTGTTTGAGTAGCACATAGTGTCAGTGTTCACCTCCAATCTGCATCTGCATCAGGCCACTTCCTGTCTGCCTCTTTCACCTACGCTGTCTCTACTGGCAGGTGTGCGCACACACACACACATTTATATGCACATGTATCTTCTTCTGTTTCTTTTTATGTATACCACTTTACTCAGTACATGAATGCTGCCCCCACCTAACACTGTGTAACTAAACAGAAAAGTATGAACTTGAATTTGAACTCATCATCATGTTGTGTTTAGCAACTGCTTTAAACTTTAGCTAAGGTGTGCAGTCATGTCAGGACAATATGGGAGAAAACCGGACATATGTTTATCCTTGCACATGACAATATTTTCCCACTTGAACCAGAACAGAATAATGCATCCACCAGCACTTAAACAGAAAGTGTTGGAATGATTTGTAATTTAAAAAGGTGAGCTTTAATGGCTGTCTGACAGTAAAAAGTACTGTTTGGAATAGTTATGCTCATGCAATATTTACACTGTGTATAAAATCCAAATTCCACCTCTTTTGAGTGAATATAGAGGCCTTTGAAAAGTGCAGCTCAGAGCTTTCAGAACATCTGCTGTCATCGTTGAAAGGCATGGACATCTTCAGTGGAGAGGCTGACAGGCACTGCAGAGGGTTCTCTGGTGCACAGTCACACATCAGAGCAAAGAACCTCCAATTATAAAGCTGCTCTGGGACATGATGACGTCGGCCCGGGCTCACACAGTTTACACTTGGAAGCTGTGAAGCAGCGGCTGTTTGCTTGGACACCACTTACTGGTGCCACAGCTTGACTCGCCCGAGTTTCTTAATGAGTTAGGTGAAAACTGTGGAAACTTGGCTCAGGCAAATAAGATGTTTGAGAAGTAAGGGGCAGCAGTGTAGTAGACTCTTACACACCTGGGTTACCATCATCTTCCATTTTCTGTTTTTTTAAGTGTGTAAAACATTGCCTTGTTGACTTGAACCCAAAAGAAGAAATCAAACTATTGCAAACTATTTCATAATTGCATAAGGCCAATATTGCACCTACCTGACCAAGAACAGGTACTCATCAGTCCAGAAGGGTGGCGTTTCAGGGATGCCAGCACATCTGACACAGCTCATCAGGGAAGCCAGAGAGAACAAGGGCAACCTGTCAGTGTCAGGACTCGACCTGGCAAATGCATGTGGCCCTGTGCCACACCAGCTGGTGCAGCTCACACTGACCTCACAACCTTTCACTATTCTCCCTCGCCATGAACATGCTCACTGACTCTGCTGAATGCAGAGGGCCCAGAACAAATCCCACCCAACAACAACCCCCAAGACATCAGACTGCCCCAATTGAGTTCCAAAACAGCCAAATCAAGATCTTTGGAGCGAAGAAAGGTGAGAGAGAGAGAGTGAAAGGCAAGTTCCTAGGAACTTCCTAGTTCCCAACTCCCCAGCACAGGGAAGGAAAGGTTTTAAGGAATAGCAGTAGAGGAAACGAGAACCTGTGAATTGGTGGAAAAGGGAGCATGTAGAAGAATTGATCAAGTGGAAAGTGACCTGGGCTGGAAAGCTGAGACTCACCGCATCAAATTTCCAAGTGAGGAACCCCAGAGCATCCTCAGCTGGTGCACAAAACCACTTGGAGAGGGACGGTGCTGATGGAAGCCTGACGATGAAGAGCATCACAGTGAGTGTGACCCTGTGCTGTTTGTGCTGACAGTGCCATGGAATGATTGCTTGGATAAAGTCTTTGAAAGAAAGTTCTCCAAACTTTGTCAGAAGATTGTATGGATTGCATTTTTTCAATGCATTTGATAGGAGCAGTTGAAGAGTGACAGGAAAGTGGAGGCAGAGGCGTGATGACAAGTAACTAAGATAAGAAATGAATCCAGGCCACCATGGTAAGGATACAGCCTTGGTGCACGATCAACCAGTTGAGCTACTAGGGTGCTGGTAGGTTGCAGCCAATTCTTTAACCAAAGCCTTTATACATTTGATGCAGAGAGGAAGATGGTTGTAACCCAGCTGTAAAACTTGGGTAACTAAACCCTAAGCTTAACCTGAAATAGTTGTTTTATTAGTTGTTTCACATATTTAATGTTTTCTGAGTTGCACTTGAAAGCAACACGTTCCAACTGCACTTGAAGGCAGCACTCAGGTTCACAGGTTCATCTAACCAGATGAAAGGCAGGTAGCCTTTTAGCAGCCAGTTAGCGTGCACGTTCCTCTTATTGTGTAGCAGGCAGTTTGTACGCGCCATCTTTGCACTTCCTTTTGACTCCGCGATAGCAGAAGGCCGCAATCCTCTGAACGGAAGCGGTAAGATATGAACTGTAGTGAAACTATCACAAGTCAATTCAGTTAATGTAGCTTCAACTAGTTCCTTTGTTTACAGTTTAGCACCGTGCTCAGGCGGTTACACCGGCAAACCGTCTTTCATCTGGTGAGAGCTGAGAGTCCCCGACGGTGCTCAGCGCGGGAATAAAGTGCAGCGGTGAGAATGACATTTCCGGTGCTTTGATATCTGTTAGCTGCTGCTGCTCATATGCTGAGTGGGTTAGCTATATGGAGATACACTGTGGTGAACTGTTGCATTAAGCGCGTTGCACTGTGAGCACTCGGCACTTAATACACTAAGTGAGCATTTATTAGCTGGTTAGCATTGTGTTCATACTGGTACATGTGACTGCAGGCAGCACAAAGTACATCATGATCAGCCATTTTGTCTGTGTGTGATTAAAGGGAATGTTTTGAGATTTATGTTTCTAATTCTGACTTAAAGAGTGTGAATGAGTTTATTTTGTAATGTGAATGAATTTTCTTCTTTCAGTTGTGAGTTAAGGGTTAACTTCATGACTCTTATTACAGAAACTCATGTTATGAATGAATGAATGTATTCTGCTCATGATTTAAATCACCATTTCTGACATGTTGTTTTGAATTATTATCCAATGATCCATGATTTCTAGATTTGAAGTTGTTGAGCTTTAGTGTAATGCAAGGCCAGAATGTCAAAGGTGACATTGTCATTATACTTTAGTGTTATTGTTGTACAACCATTAGATTGTTTCCTTAAAGGTCCTGTTCATTAAATGAAACAGGTTAGGTCTTTTGGAGATTCCTGGTCCCCATAGAAACATCCAGTCTGTTGGAGAAGATCCAGAACCCTGGATGGAGTGATTCAGGACCAGTCTGTGGTTCATAGATGGCGAGTCTCCCCAAGATCCTAAAGAAGCTGGATTGACTTCCTGTTGCTGACTACAACCGTTGGTAGGGCCAACCTGGTTGGCAGGATTGCTACACAACCAAAAGAGTTAGCACATGACTCTGATCGCCCTATTAGAGGAACATCTGGACTGAACACAAACAGAACAGTACCGCTACTAAGAACAGACAAGACTCACTATTTTAAAGGCGCCATTTTATTTTCTTTATTATTTTTCATATTGTTGTTCATACCAATGTTGTAACTTTTGTTGTGCAGTACTCACTAAAAGAGTTCACTTTTGCAATCTTTTCCGTGGTTGGTGTTGTTCATTGTGCGATTGTTCAGGTCTATGGTAATTGAGCTCTTTTCGAACCTAGCCATTCAGTGTATCTACTATAAGTGGATTACATGATATTTTCAGTACCCTCTGTTGGAGAGGACTGTAACATGACTGTGGCTCAGAGAGTCATAGCTAACCATCTGAATACAGGCAAAGCACACAGCAATAGTTACACAGTTTGCTTGTATGGTCTTGTGTCCCTCACCTTTCCATGAGTAGTGGTATTCTGTTGTCACTATTTTAGAAAGCTAGATAAATTATTATTGACAAAATGTTTCAGTATTATTAATATTTTTTCATATCCCTTTGCTTGATTATTTTGGGACATGCAGAAAACATCAAGGAAGATTGATTCATATATTTTTACATTTGAATTCAGTCATAAGGCAGAAACGTTCTCTGGAGTGTGAGGCAGTGAAATATCATAGAGCTCAACAGAGCAGCTGCTTAAGTCAACTTGACTGAAAGAGCTCCTGATGACAGCTGCCATGATGAGAACGTTAATGGTAATGATGAATAATTATTTCCCCTCAGAGCCGAAAAAATGCCACACATATTTTATACACGGTCTACAGAGGGGGAGGAGAAGGATGACAGAAGATAGACGAGTGACAGAGCGCAGCATCTTAAAGTCTGTGTCAATGAAGAGAGAGGAAGGGAGGGCAGCAAAGAGTCACGACGATAAAGAAGACAGGACTGATTTGTGACGTCCGGCTGGAGAGGGAGTGTGCAACACAATGAGATACTGAGAAGATTCATGATGCTCATAAAACACGAGAGAGACTGAGACAGCATGTGCATATTCACCCACGAATGAAGGAGAACAGCCATGTACCTGGGCTTTAAGGTTGAGTTTAAGGATACACACTGTTTAATTAGAGTCCCTACACTGAAGAAGGCCTGACATGCTGTCGTTAGATCAGATCTGAACAAAAGCTACATGCTACAAGCTAAATGGATCTGAATATTGTCAAGAAGGACTTCCTGTTCATTTTAACTGCTGATTTCAGTTTATTAGTTTTACAAATGACAATTATATAGGAGGTATAGGAGAATAAGAACTAGCAGTGGCTAGCATGTTTATTGTTTGAAAACAGTGTCTGAGCATTGTCATATGTCATTAATATACAGTACAGTGTAGTAGACTGTATATTAATGACATGTGACAATGTTTATCATGAGGTTCATAAAAACTGTTTAAACAAAATGATTAATACCATACAGCACAGCGTGCCTGGGATGAGTCTGGCCTCTGTGTGCTCCCATGATTCCTGTCTATATCTCAAATATTAAATAAACAGACAAACAACAACTTTCACTCTCACTCACAAAACATGGTGGGAAGATATCTTGGCACATTTCTGCAACAGCTCTTAATTTTTAATACATATTGTGTGTATATATATATAGTTTATATTTAATAATTGAGTTTTGATCTTCCCTAGAATTTTTGCTTAATGTTTGTTTTGCACCAATTACACCAAGACAAATTCCTGTTAAGTGAAAACCTAATGGCAATAAATCAGACTCTGATTAAGGGTATTCTATACAACATGGCAGCTGTAGCTCAGTCTGTAAGGATTTAGCCTGGGCACCAGAGGGTGGCTGGTTCAAGTCCAGTATGGTAAGTATCCAGTATGGGCTAAGTATGGAGGGTGGACACCCTCCGTTTCACCTTCTGGGCACTGCCGAGGTGCCCCTGAGCAAGGTACCAAACCCCTAACTGCTCCCAGGGCACTGCTAAGTGGCTGCCCATCACTCCAGCATCTCCATCAGCCCTTTGTGTGTGTCTGGATGTTTCAGGCAGATATATGTAAAAAAAAAAAAAAAAAAAAAGAATTTCCCCACTGAGGGATCGATAAAGTATCTATTCTATTCATGGTATTGACCAAAGTGTACCCTGACATTCTTAGCAAAGATCAGGGGTCTAAAACCGTAAATGATATAATTCAACAAAAACAGTGTGCAACTGTAACAAGCCTTTATTATCCAATAATACTGCATTAGGTACATCACTTTATCACTGTGCTTGTGTGAAGACACAAAGAACAAAAAACAACAGGAAGGTTTTCCTCGCCACTGTCGCCAAGTGCTTGCTCGTGGTGAAAATTGTTGGGTCTCTGTAAATAATATTATAAAGAGTTCAGTCTAGACCTGCTCTGTATGGACAGAGTCATGAGATAACTTTATTATAACTGTTATGATTTATGAATAGACCCCCCTCACATACTCCCAGCCCTTGGCCTTCCACCTTCAGAGCTCTTTTGCCTTTCAACCTCAAAAACCTCATTGTTTTTCCGCACGGACATACTTTCATGTTTGTGACCATCTATTTGCTCAAGCGTCGGTGAAACAGCACACCTGTCAGCGCGGTTCAAATGCCAGCCTTTGCTCTCTCTGCACTCCGTCCATGCCCTTTCACTGTCAGCCGTGGCCTCTGTGTTTCTCCAGCCACCAAAAAGGAAATATGACATTTGTGTGTTTGAGTTTTGTTCCCTGCAAAGAACCCGTGGGAGGACCAGAGGGCAGCTTCTGTTCAGTCACTTGAACTTCAGACACTCTGCTGATGTGTTTTCATTAAACTCAGGAGAGAGTGTGTGCAGGACCGTCTTATTTTTACCTCAGCCAAGGACGTTGTGTTTTCAGCATCGCTTACCTGTTTGCTTTTCTGTTTGATTTTCATGAAATTTGGATGGGGCAAGAAAGAACCCATTATGTTTTTGAGTGGATCCAAATCACGGAGCTAATACACAAGTTATTGTTTACTTCCGTTAACATTGTGAGAATACAGACATGATGGCTCCACTTACACACTTGCATATCATTAAGACTGGACTATTGGCCTTAGCGTTGCTCTGTGCACTCCTCATAGTCTCGTCGTGGAATCACAACAATTACATCAACAATAAATCAAGAATATCAAATATGTTCAAGGGTGAAAAGGGCTGACTTAATAATGGCTTTTATTTTGGAGAGGGAGCAGAAGGGGAAGTTTGAATCCAAATTTAACATCAAAACTCACATGAAGTGATTCTTTTTATGATCAGAACTTTTTAGGCTCAGCTGGCAAAAGACTGAGCATGCTCTGTAGGCCTGAACAGATGAAGTATTTTTTGGTGTTTGCGCCCAGTGAGCAACTTTCATACAAGTGAATGGCGCGCCATCTTTAAATATAGTATTCAGTCGTCCATAATACACTCATGATCTGTTTGCTGTGAATGCTGACAACCATGTGGTTAAGACCTGCACATGATCCAAAACAGAGCAGTGTATGGTCCATGTAGATTCTTCACACACACACTGAATGCTAATACTTTCCATATTATATTATATTATATTATATTATATTATATTATATTATATTATATTATATTATATTATATTATATTATATTATATTATATCATATTATATTATTAGCATAAAGACTAAGTCTATGAGGTCATCTGACAGTCTGTCATCATTCAAATAATCCAGATTATGATGCATTTACTATTCTAAGTTTGTAACATCTAATGTAAATGTGACAGTAAGCAGCACAAACTTTTCCTGCTTAAGAAGCAACTTACAAACGTGGTTAAACACTGGAAGAATCAACTGTAGCAAAAGTAAAATAACAAGCTAGGTCTTGGTTAACAGAAACACCCAAATAACAACAGCTGCCACAGTTTGTGAAAAGCCACCTAAATTGTAGCAGCGATGAATTACTCAGTGCCAGCAGTGTGTGTGAGGGATGATGGGATGTGGGGGATGGGTCAGACAGAACCGTGGGCTCCTCCACACTCCATCACTGAAGCGTTTGATAGGCTGACTAAATCTACAGCTGTTGAATTTTAAACTGTAATGAATCATGGTGGCTCTGCTATAACTTATCTTACTCAATATCATCCTTCACCTCACTTGAGCTGCACTTAGGCTACTGTAGTGACACTAATAGATGCAAATATATGACTACGACTTACTTTACAGACAGCAACACAGGAAAGTTTTGAACTTGATATTAGCCTTTTAAATGAGGGCTGGGACTTCAAGTCTTGCACTGTGTCTCTGTTTTGCTTGTTCTAGTAAAACTTGACCTCTACCCTGCTGGACCCTCAGTGAGTCCATCATTACACATGCAAGTTACACAGCTGGGCTCGGTGTAAAGCTGTTAGAGTGCGAGAGGAAAACCAAATATACTGATGATACACAGTATGTCTGATATTTCTGCTGTAAAACGTGAAAAAGACTATATTACTATAGTATAGTCAACTGACACCATGAGAGCAGTCTGAGTCTATAGACAGCACAAGAAGAGGGCACAGTTAGACTAAATGACTTGTTAACCAACACAGCAGACAGAGCACAGTCAAGCAGGGATACATATTAGAAAACTCTTGCGGTCTTGAGAGCTATAGTTGCTGGGTGTGTGTTCAAGAGCTGCAACATGTTAACTCTACCTAATGAGTATGTGTAAGACCACAGTGTGATTGGTTGTGCACGTGGGTAGATTTGTATTTTCTATTGGTATATTTCAAATGGTGGAACAAAATGACAAATGATAAAATGTGTCATGATATCCTGTGTTAACGTGTTTGTCCTGTGCTTCCATCATCATAACCCCTCCAGACCTGTGCTCCTTTTATTCCCAACAATCCGTCAAACAATCAAAACTGAACCTCATAGTTATGCTGCCTAAATCCAACCAGCTGTGACCATTTCATAGCATTAATGGACGTAGCTGAAGCAGCAATGATAGCAAACAGGGTACCAATGTATGGGCTCCATTCTTGATCTTTATAATCAGGTACAACTGGCAACTGGCATACTTCAGTCTTGAAGTAACTTATGCTGAGTTGCAAGTTAGAATGCATGAAGTGACATGTGCCTCAGTTATTATATTAAACTCTTCTGCAGCTGTTAAGAAAGTTGTGTCAGTCCTTAAGTGTCAAATCCTCCTCAACATCCTCAAGTGATGTCATTTGAGTCAGCATCAGTTGGGAGCGGCAGAATAAAGGAATGCGTGTTATTGTGCAATGTTTACTGAGTGATTTCTTTAGACCTCTTGTGGGCAGCAGAGCTCCAAAACAAAAAGCCAGACCTTATCTGAGCAGCATAATGTTGAGATAATGTGGTAGCAAACATATTCACACACAAGAGCAGACAGAAAACAGAGCCATTGCATTCATTTGTAGTCCTGGTTAAGGCTGCGTGAATGTTAATGTGAATGTGATGTAGAATGAAAAACAGAACAAAGCACAACAAAAGACCCCCGCATGCTGTTTTCTATGTCAGACCAGCAGTACTCCACAGATCCTGGCTGTACTGTACCTTGAATTCTGTCTGTGTGGTAATGCGGCATGCCTTTAGCTCTGTTTCTACCAAACCCTGAAAAATATCTGCCTCTTTTACCACTAAATGTTCCACACTCTAGGTATTTACTGGATGAAATGTGCTGAAAGAGCCTAAAAAACCTCAGCATACCTGCATGATGGAATTTGCTAGATTTCACATCACAACTAGTCATTTCATTCATTCATGTAGAACATGCTGATTAGTCAAAGCTATAATAACATGATTTATCAGGTAAGCAGAGAGCTTGAAATGAAGTTTAGCCAAACTTGCTTCCACAAGAAAGAAAAGTATTGTGTGGAAAACAAAAAGAAAATCCACTCCAGCTGCAGCGAGAGTGTATCACTATGATCCTAAACTCATCCCCAAAGGCTTCGACTACAGGTGGTTCAGGCATGTCAGCTCATTATTAATGCACCAGAGTCTCAGACAGACAGGCCTGTATGGAGACGTGGGACCTGATGGTGAGCAGAATAACCTCAAGCTGCCATATTTTTTTTCGTCCGGAGGGGAACTGCATCATTTATGGGCCGATGATGTCTTTACTGCTGCCTTGTTTTTGGGCGGCCTCCTCTACTGTCAGCCAGAGAATATCCATAACTACAATCCACAGAGCTGCCACGCCGCTATCTCTGCTCACAGCATCAAAGCGCACAAGGTTCTTTTCAAGTGCGTGAAGTAATGCTTTATCTTTGATGACTGCCTGGCTTCAAAATGTGGTTAGGCAGCAGAGACGGAGAGAGGTGAGGAGGAGTACAGGGACTAAACACACATGCATACAGACGCCTGGGCAAACACACACACTGTAAAAGGGTTGAAAAGTGTTACTCTGGAATGTATGAGGCTTTAAATTTGTTCTGCAGGGGGCACTGTTGTCTCACCTAAAAGCTGAGCTGTAATCAGACACACAGAGGTTCAGATGCACACACACACACACACACACACACACACCAGGAAGCCAACAGTGTAATGTGGCGTGGGCAGCAAACCTAGTCCTTTCATTATGTCAAAATTCTGAAAGTGCGAACTGTAGATCAAAGTCAGAAGATTCAAACTTTCATAAGAAATGTGTTTATGTCTTTGTAGAAATGAAAAAGAAGAAACATAAGTAATCTTTCCCCCCAAACAGTTTCCAAACAGCCTTAAATGCCACAATCTGGAGGGGAAATGGCTTTCAGGAGGCAATAAAAAAAGGGATATTTGTGCATCTCTTAATTGGCCACAATAGCCATCATATTTTGGGGGAAATGTGGAGCTGTTTAGTGGTGGAATAAAAGGAGTGATGACAACACAACAGAAAAAGAGAAACAGAGAAAAAAAACAACACCAAAGAACAGTGTGATGCTGGAAGGAGGCAGCTGACAATTTAGCCCAGCTGAAAAGCAGAAGCTAAATGTAAAAATGAAACTTAATTGTATTTCTCCATCAGATGGACTGACAGCATCCTGCTGCAGGAAATTGCTGGCACTGGGAGTGAATACACGCACCCTCCCACACACATAAACACACACTCACACACGGGCACAGACCCACAAACACACATACACACACAGGCACACGCTCACACAGAGACCAGAAGTGAGGTGTGAGCTGAAGCCCGGTGGGAAAGCTGCGTGCACCTGACTCAAGGTGGCATTAGATCACCGCTGTGCCCTCTGACCACCTGAGGGTGCTGCTGCTGGAGCCACAACCATAATTCAGCTTGCTGCTTTACTCTGTGTACGACTTTAAACTGACACTAATGAGACACTCTGACATCATTCCAAAGTATCCATATTATGTCACAATGCTGGCCTTCAGTATACTGTTTAATCGACGTATATTGGTTTATCCCTCTAGACCACAGCAGTGGGACTGTCTGCCATTTTAAAGTCATTACCAGTGTATCAAACACGGAAGATAAAGTCCTGTGCTCTGTCGTGTAGATAGTTTAAGTTGTCATCAATAACTGGATGTACACGATCCATTGATATTTATGAGTTGTTTTCACTGTTTTCCACTGTAAATCTAGTAATATCTCCACCAACTAAGCGTCCCCAGCTTTACAGCCTCATGGATTCTCAGGTTGTGTTGTACGGGAAATCTTGGCATAAAAAATGGACAGAGCATCGGTGACATCACCCATTTCTGAAACGCTGTTCTGAAGCCAAAAATATGCAGCACTGGCTGCCACCGTGTTGGATGTACTGCTTCTTCCTCCTCATGGCTAATCTAAATATCGCCAAAGACATGGCTCACCATCGGACCTGAGGCATGCCAAATGATGCCACGGTCCGGCAGCCGGACAGGAACAAGGTTAACATGAGGGACTTGTGGCCAAAGTCCACCAGGCACGGATGCGATTTGTGTACTGTTGCTGCTGGAGTGAATTGTGGCCATCCTAGTCAGTCCTTCAAACCACACCATGGCGCTGTCAGTGAGAATCAGCAGCTAGTAGCAATGCTAATGCTAAGTGAGATTACAGAAAGTAAGCTCTACATATAGTGAGAAGAGAACTGTAAGTGTCCAGAATCATCACCCAGCAGCACAGTTAAGAGCAAAGAAGTCGGGCTCACACACACATTTAAGAAAAACGGTCATCTGTGGTTACCAGAATTGTACCATAATAAATAAGGTAGAACTATTTCTAATATTACAGTAAAAGGATATTAGTACTGTTAATATTATACTTAAGGTTGTTGTTTTATTGTATATCTTACCAGTTAAAAACATGTTGTTTTATTTTTTTTAACCATCTAAAGAAACATGAAAATACCATATGAATGCTGCATGAAATATGACCACTGCACAACTTAAGAGCAACGAACCTCCTTCATTCTGGATATTATAGTACATAATGTAGTCTCTGATATGCGTACACATGCATACACATATACTGTATATACACTGTATATGCCAGATGTGTTAAATAAACATCTGGAAGGTCAGTCTGCCCCTAACAGCTGTCAGATTAAACATATTCACAAGCCTGTTCTTAACTCAACTGACCAAAGACCAACATTCACCCTCAACCTGAAGGATAGATGTGAGCACCTGCCCACCTCCAGTCCTTTGCACCCCATGAAATCCGGGGCTTTGACTGGATCACTGGAGCTTACAGCCTATTCTTTACTCTGAGAGACACAGAGGTTTTCCTTTTGAGATAATAAACATTTTTCCACCATTGGTGCAGTTAGTTTCAGGCACAACGTTTCTGGCTAACTGAGAGAGAATAAAAATTAAGCATTGAAAACTAAAGTGGTCCTATGGCTCAGTTTGCTCCGGGTTAGGGCTAAATTGATTGTGGCAAGTTGTTAAATTGAGCCGCTGTGGTGCAAACTGAGCCAGTGAATTGTTAGACTGAGTCATGACAAAATACAAATGCAGTCATTCCATGTCAAATTGATTTTTTACTATAAGTACATAATCAGGAGAAGAACAGGAGAAAATATGACCTCTGTATGACATTTTAATTTTGAAACACTCTGTTCTGTTTTTCATTCATTTCTCAGTCTCTTAGTTTCTTCAAGTATTTAATATGCTTGCTGGCATAAAGGTGGTGGGTGTTGTTTCAGGACCTCTCATGCTTTATTGGCAGCATTCACATTTTGATACTTCTCCTGCCTCCCTTTTCTAATCTCAGACAGTGTTAAGGGCCACTGACAAATCATTCCATAGCTGACTCTGACTTAGACTATTTCTGTCTGCTGTGCTGCGTCTGAAAAATCACAATGTACAGCTTTGGAAAAAATCTGACCTAAACGAACCATAACGCAAGTAAAGACTTTACAGCTATGCTAGCAGCCAACTGTACCTAAAGGCTATAATGGATATTTTTATTTTTAACACAATATGAAAACATTATGACTCCAAATAAATGCTGATGTGGCTCCATAATAGCTGGATGTGTACTCGGTGTGTCAGTGGTGGGTCAGGCTGTGACCTCTGTGGCTGCGAAGCGCTAAAACTGCAGTTTCTCAAATGTCCACTTGAGGCTGGCTACTAAACCTGATCCTGATTCCGAAGGCAAAGTGACATGACAGTGAACCCTTCTAATCTGTGCAGTATTGCAGCATCACATCACACATTACAAAATTTATATTCCAGTGCTAGGCTACAATGCTGCAGCAATGATCTATATTACTGTCATCTCACCACTACCATTATAGCTCTCTCTCTCTCTCTCTCTCTCTCTCTCTCTCTCTCTCTCTCTGTCTCTCTCTCTCTCTCTCTCTCTCTCTCTCTCTCTCTCTCTCTCTCTCTCTCTCTCTCTCTCTGACACACACACACATGCACACACCCAGTGCCAGTTCTCTTTTCTTTCTGTTTCACGCAGCTCAGGAAGGCTGTTGATGAAAGACAGCAGCCTTGACCTTCAAGACATTGCGACTTGCTGAGTTTTCCTCACACCCCTCTACCTCCACACCATTCTTCTCTGTGAGGCCCAACCCTGAACAGAACAGCAGCCAGGAGACCAGTCTGACCCAGTCTAAAATTGGGCTCACACCACAACAACAATCCAATCATCTGAGCCCGGGTACTGGAGGAAGAAGCAAGGATCTGAACCACGTTGGATTTACAAAAAGTGAGTTATTTTCACTAATAAACCAAGAAATTATGACATAGCATGAGGAGTTTATTTTTCTTTTATTAAAACCTCTTTCTTCTTTTCTGTACTGAAACCATGTTTTACAGAGATAGAAGACATTTTTTCTCAGCTCAGAGTTAGTAGGAGTTGTTAATGATTTCAAGGTTTTGTCAGGTTATGCTTTCCAAACAATGAATTTTATGTTCAAAATCTCTAATTCTCACTGAAGTTTCACAAAGCTGTGACTATCCCAGAGGTAACACCAGATGATTTTGTACAGTGAGTTTCAAGTTTTCAAAAATGCTCTCACTACAACATCAGTATGCTGATATATTCGAATACACTAGACCAAAATACATTTTAGGGCAAAGCTGTATGAGATTACAAAGAAAAGACGTGTGTAGAGGGGAGACTCAAGGATAGCCATGGAACCTATTTTCATTTAGATATCTTGAGGTAGGAGGTCAAGGGACCCATTTTAAAATTGCCAGTGTTATTTACCTGCCTTCCTGACCAGGTAACATGACATGGTTGGAACCAGTGCTTTCAGTCTTCTAGTTTCATATAATATCAGTATGTAGCTTGAACACTGAGCCCACTACAGCCCCTGAAGGACTGTAATGTTGGCGCATGTTGGTGGCCACATGGCGTGGAAGAGGTTAAAGAAGCAGAGATTTTCTGACACAGCTGTTAAGCTTTTGCACACACCACAGATTGTCGAAGGGAAAAATGAGACTTTTTCTCTTCCAGAACTGGGGACAGATATACGCTGTAGTTCTCCCTGCTTAGTAATAGTTCCTAGCTGCTTTACAATTCGAATGAGGCCCTGATCCCTGTTCACCCACGGCCCCGGAATGCGTTTGCACACGTTGTTTCCAAGTCCCCATCAGGTACTTGGAAACAACGTCAGGTACAGAGCACACAGGAAAATCTAAACCGTGGCTTTCCCTCGAAACAACCGGCACACTTACCTCAGGGCAACAATCAAATAGTTGATTGACAGAAAATTAACTATTGTGATAACTGATTAATTATTTAAGTTATTTTTCAAGCAAAGCGCTAGACATTCTCTGGTTTCAGCTTCTCAAATCTTCTGTCTTTGTCTTCTATGACAAATAGGGAAGTTGTGAATGACATTTCTTTTCAGAGACAACAAGTCTCAGCTGCAAAGTAAAAACTTTAGTGACGTGTTGTAGTTTTATGATAGTCGCTCTTACAATGATATTTAACGGCCGTAAAAAACACATGTGAATTAAACTATATGCACAATTTCAGCTTGTGGGCTAGATAACTGATTTAGTGGCGTAATGTAGAGTCAGCCCTATCCAATCATATCGTTACAGTTCCTGTCTTAGTGCCAACAAAGTGACTGTGGACTCATCAGCATTAAAAAACATGGAATTTATTTTCTCTTCTCACCTTTTCACCTTCCTGTTCCATGCGTGTATGAATTTATTTGTGTAAAGTCACACAGCCACAACATGAACACGTCTCTTCAATATGGCACTGCCGTCTATACCTTTAAGCAAGCAAATGAATTTTTCATTGCTGAGAGACAATATAGAATCGTACAGGACATCATCAGCTCACAGTCAGGGATAAGCAGGGCTTTGAGAGGGGCTCACAGTTTATTGCTGCCCCCTGCCCCCCCCCTATTGATTTAATCTGGCCCTGAATTTTGACGTCATTATTAGAAATGACTGCAAATGGCTGCTATTTAATCTCTCACTTCTTTCTTTCTCATCATGCAGAGTGCACAGAGCCTTCCATAACTGCCTGTGCCTCTCGTTCCCTGAAAACTGCAGGTAAGTTTAGTTTAGTAGAGAGCAGCTCAGCAGGCCCGAGGCACCCTCTGTTTTCTATTGAAGCAGGTTGCTAATAGAACTGCTAGAGTAGAACTGTGCAGCAACAGGATGGAGTCCCTTGGGCAGGAAGCAGCAGAGCTGGCGCAGAGAGAGAGAGAGAGAGAGAGAGAGAGGTGCAAAGGGTAACTTTTTAATTAAACACTTTTCTGGTAGAAGAAATACATTTTAAACAACGTCTGTGTCTATAATATTAAATACAAATACAAAGAGAGGAAGCTGTCAGGATTATATACCCTCAGGCACAGTGGGTGTATGAGAAGCCTGACAGGTAGCACTCTCTTACTGACCTCAGAACAGTGTTCAGTCCTCTTACCATTGTTCATTTCTCTGATTTTTTTTAATGAGGAGATTACTGAGGATGTCACGTGACACCTTTAAAATGAATTCTTTAATAGTTTTGTTGTGAAATTGGAAGATGTGTCATGCAAGGATGAGTTAAGGAAGGTGGTTAGCCTAGCTTAGCATAACGACTGGACCCGGAGGAAACAGTCTGACTCAAAATTGAGATTATTAATTAAAACAGATAAACAAACAAACAAACAAACAAAAAAGGGCTTGGCTAGATACTGTCATTTTGGCTTAACTGTCCTGTGTCAAGGTACATGCTCAGGAGCAAACTAATTTATGGGATCATATCAAAATCAAAGTGTGACTAGATGACATGGCATCATCAAGAACAGGGACAAAGGGTTATGGGAGATCAGTACAGTCAGTTCTCTGTTCCAAAAAGTGCAGCTAAGGATGATAAAACACTGCAAATGAGCCAGTAAATTATAAATGCAACACTTTGGTCAGGGATTAAACTTGTTTTTTTTCTACAAAAACACAAAACATCTTTAAAAAGACACAGATAATATATCTGATTCCTACATTTAAGACTCACCTTTAATATTTGGATATTCTCTTCAGTTTTGTATTCTGTTCAAGCTGTGTCTTCATATTTTATACATTTCTCCTTGCTCCTCATTATTTTCCTCCTTCAACAACAAAACCTCACCACAGGTTTCACCATTTCATCTTATTTCATAAAGAGAATTCTGATGTTGCCATACATGGAGTGGAAAACAGAGTTAACAGAGTTGATAACCAGCTTAATGATGACCGGAAATAAGCCTGCTTTTACTGTAGATGAATGTTTTTTTTTAAATTAAGAGATAGTTCTAGAGGATCATGAGGTTTAACCTTTAAGGCTACAGCTCTCCAACTTGCTGTCCAAAATGCTGTTACTCTGTCCTGTTGATTTGTTTGAAAGTTTCTGATTGAAGTTTTATGATTGGACAGTCATTTCATCAGAATCAAACACCACTGTCAGTCCAGTAACTCTAGCAATGTAACCATTTCACACATATAATCCCAGATGGAAACTATGATCCGACAAAGGTAAATGGACTGTACTTATACAGCACCTTTCTAGTATTCCGACTACACACTGATGGCATTGGCTGCCATGCAAGGTGCCAACTGCTCATCAGTTTTAGGAGCTAACATTTCATATGCAATCACACTTCAGGAGCAATTTGGAGTTCTGTATCTTGGACATGCAGACTGGAGAAGCTGGGCATCGAGCCGCTGATTATCTGATTAGTGGACAACTTGTGATACCTTTTAAGCCAGGGGTGTCAAACTCATTTTCACAGAGGGCCACATCAGCAGAATGGTTGCCCTCGATAGGCCACATTCATCAAAAAATGCAATGTAATTTAAAATAAGTTAAACTACACCTTATGATATTGTTAAATAACTGTTTCTGTATTTATTATGTATTCAACTTACAAATATTACATAAATAAAATATATATAAAATAAATGTTCAGTTTGAAACCCACATTACTTGAATCAGTGTTCAAACTATTTAAGCAAATAAAGAAAAATACCTTTTGTGTAGTATCAGACACCCAGGGGCGTGACAAATTGACGGTGCTCTGGGATTATGGGTAGTGTAGGCCTTCCCGCTGTCCAAAACATACGAATAAAACTTTATTTCACAGAAAAAAGAGAAAAAAAAATCATACTGAGGGCAACAACATGAAGCATGAATGTTATTGTTATCAGTGTCACTTTGACGTGTTTCTGTTGAGAAATGTTGATGATGTCATTAAAAGAAATAGTGAAAAAATACTCCCGGGCAGAGAGTCCTCTGTTCTCTAATCCAGTGTTCTTCAACCCTGGTCCTCGGGGAACACTGCCCTGCATGTTTTAGATGTTTCCTGCTCCAACACACCTGATTCAGCTCATCATCAAGCTCGTCATCAAGCTCTGCAGTGGCCTGATAACGAGCCACTCATTTGAATCAGGTGTGTTGGAGCAGGAAACATCAAACATCATCACATTGATGCTCACAGTGTTGTGTATCGTTGTGATCAGGTTATTATTGGAGTGAATGGACAGCTGTAGCCTCTGCTCTGAGCGCCTCTTACCGCCACAGACGGGTTTACATTGGAGCCAATTGAGAACCCAGAGCGTTTCATACTGATGTGGAGGGTACCGTCAGTATCAGACACCTAGGGGCGTGACAAATCGTCGGTATTTTACGAGTTGGGAATCAATCCTGTTCAGTATCATGTGTTGGAGTGAAAATCATCCTCTTCATCATAAATATCCATTGCTCATCCTAACAAAACCTTATATGCTTTTTGAGTATTGCATCAAGATGGACTTGACTCTTTAGCAGAATGTAACCCAGAAAGCGTCTTTCTTTCTCATTCATACTGTTAGAGGATCTTGGGATACACACATGTTGGCAGTCTTTTAATTCATTAAATGAAGTTCATGGGGGAAAAAAATATGCAGAGATCATACAAAAATGTCTTTATCACTTGTCCTTGTCCTTAACCTTCTGACTAAATATTATTAAAATCTTTCCAGTTTCTCTCAGATGACACTGAAAACATAACCTTCTTGTTGGAGATGATAGAAATAAATTTGGCAAGGGCAGCCGAAACCTTCAACACGACAGGAAACATTAAAGTCTGATTTTGTTTGAGCACCCAGCACTGTCCCCAAATAACAGAATGTCCTCCCACAAGGTTTACAAAATGTGAGCGAAATACAAAAGATGTACCCAGTTATCAGAGCCTGCAGCGCACAGACCGAACAAATGTACAACCTTGTTTAACAATTACGCTCATATACTATACTGTACGTATTATGTGCAAATCTGTTATGAAGGGAACGATATGCTGCCTGGATTACATTTTTAAATAAACACAAGGAAGTGTCTCAAAAATATATGTCTCATATGAACACTGAACTAAATGCAGTATGATTCATGGTTGTCACGATTAAAGAAGGGTTCAGGGATACTTCACTGAATCTTTCACCACAGTTTGTCTTTCATTGATTAAATTCTGGTTTAAGTGTTTATGAACAATGGTTCAAATGATCAATACATGTTCAAAGAGTTCAATGTTTATAAAATAAATTTAACAGACAATTTTCTGGAGATTGTAGCCATAGTTTCTTACAGTATTCCCCCTCTTTTTTTGGAATGGTTTGGGGCTTCTTGTTTATGTTTCCTTGCAATTCTCCATGTCCACATCTGGAACTTTAGTACCTTTACTTTTGCTTGCCCCCTATTAGTTTTACAGCCACAGTTCAATCTTGGAAGCAAGATTAGAATGAGGCTTTATCTACAGGCACAGCAGGTCATCACTGGAGTCCACCATGTTGTCTGAACAGACAAACTACACACCGGCTCTGTGGGTTATTTTGCCATCGTAGTTTCTTCTTCAAAACAGGATGAGACGGTGAAGACAGAGATTTATTCAGTTAGTTGCAATCTGCTACTTCACTGCTTGATTCCACTAAATATTACACACTGAACCTTTATATATAAAAAGAATGAATGCTGACTTAAAGGTGGAGCTCTGTCAATATTAAAACCAACCACGGTCTTTCTCTCACCTTTACCAACAAGTTTTAATAGCCTGAGCATAACCACGAGTGTGAACAAAGCCCGTCCACACCAACTACGTCCATGTGGCTTATGGCACAAAAAAAGACACTGACAGTGAACATATACAAGATGTAATTACAATTTAAAACATATTTAATAAACCGGTTGGACTGTTGTGTAAAAATAGAGAGAAATCTGTAAGTAAGTAAAGAATAAAAGCATCCAGACACACATATGTAATATACTGTCTGTAATAAAACCATGGCAACAGCATGAGTAGAGGCAATAAGAACATCTCTGTAGTGTCATTTTGAGCTTCTGCCTCCTTAAAATTACCCCAGGAAAATGGATGCAAGGTTGCTGTGGAGCTTGGAAGTGGTGCATTTGAACAGAGTGGCGTGTGTGTGTGTGTGTGTGTGTGTGTTTGAGCAGAAAAAGAGAGGGGAGACAGCTGGAAAACAAGGAAGATAGAGAGAAGTGACAGGGCCTGATTGAAAAGCGTCACTGACAGATGAATGGATGATTGCTGTCATGTATCTGTGGGTAGAACAGATACAGTATCTTTCCGCTCGCTCACTGTGTATGTTTGCTGTTCTTTCTTTGCCGTTTGACAAAGAACAGCAGGGGCTGAGGAGAAAGAGACAAGAGCAAGGACAGACAGCACACTGTCACAGACAAACTCTGCAGGAATGCATCACAAAAATGTACTTAATTACTTTACATGCAAAATGTGTTAATAATAGTGCTGCTTAATACATAAAGGTTCAAATGAGACAGGCAGGTAGATACGTTTATGATTAATGAAGACACTTGGAGCTTATGTGTGAGTAAGGTGGCCTGAGAGGGACATATTGGGGAATGATTTTTTAATGAGGCAGTGGTGGTCAGGGAGGTCGTTTAGATGTAAAGAGGCAGAAAAATCTTGATTGGAATAAAGTGCCACAGGGGAAGTTCATTAAGACGGAATCTGTCACTGACCTTGCAAGTTGGCTGGACTCACGGGATCACAAATTCACGAGACTACAAGAAAATTCATCTTGCCAGGCTTCAAATTATGAGCTATGGACCAATCAACATCTCATGAGGAAATGCTAGCAGCCACTGCATGAGCTACAGGCATGGTTTAATTCTAGGTGTGTGTAAAGACCAAGCAGCCTTCATGGCTGTGATATGAAGCTGATAGCCAAATACTGCAGCTCATCAAACGCCCTATTGAGGCTGGATACAGAACATGTCGATCTCCATAAGGCCCCATGTTAAAATATCTTTCAGAGAAGGTTTGTTTGAGCAACCAGACTAAAATTCAGCCCGCCTGAGCTCCACCCACGATCTTATGATGTGTATGATAAGAAGGGACTATTTGTGTATGTGTATGTATGATTTGTTGATCTGATCAGTTGAAGTTCTCCAATGAAAAACAATACCAGACACATGGTTCATTCAGTACGTCCCATGATCTCCTGGCCAAAGCAGTCCTCAGATCCGAGAGCTCAGTGATCTCCTTACTATTCTCCTTACTATCTACATTGTTTTTTTCTGCATCTGCTTTGACAGGCTCACATTAGATAAGAGCAACCTTGTTGAGGTCTCTATTATTTTACGTAAGCAAGTAAAATAAAACTGTATTCAAATCACACTTTTCTTACTCAGTGCTGCACAGTCACATAAAAGGCAATAACAGTGTTTGAATAAATATAAACAGTCAAAGACAAAACATGTTCAACAAATAACATATCAGGGCAAGGAAGCATAAATGTCTTTGAGAAAAAAAAATCAATTTTAACATTTAGAATATGCAGTTTTCTGACACCCTAGGCTCCATAGACCAGCAAAAGCTTGGTCATTATAAGTCTTAAACTTTTTACAGGAATAATCCAAAAGCCCCTGTTCTGGTGACCTGTGGTGGAGCTGAATTGCGTAGTTCATAGTTAATTAGAATTTCAATTTCAAACCTAAATTTAATAGAAAGTGAGTGTAGTGAAGCCAGCAGAAGGGTCAAACGTGAACTGACTGAAAACAAAGGTGACTTTGACGTGGTGGCTCTGTACAATGCATTTCTTGTAGACTTAAGTTCTGCTGTCTTTGCTGAAGGCAGTTCCTCAGATGTCCACATGAGGCTGGCTACAGATCGTCTCCATAAGTCCCCATGTTAAAACGTCCAACTTCACAGCAGAAATAAACATGTTTACAGCCTGGTACAAAAAACAGTTTTAGTCTCTATAGCTAATTTCCCTGTTCGTGACAACTGTACTGAGGGAGAATTTATATACAACTCACCTGTTCACATTATATTAAGGCTTAAAGTTATGCAGGATTAACAGTGTAGCCGCTTTGATTGACAGATGGGTGCCATTACAGTCTTATTTCAGCAACCATGTTTCATTCAGCACTCCTCAGGTCCACTGATGATCCAAGCCAATTTTTGGATTAGCCAGGGGTTGGCAAAGCGAGGACGGCCAACATGGTCACCACATTCTCTTCGGAAACCCGTGGGTGACGTCATGGATATATACATATATACTGTGTGTGTGTGTGTGTAGTATTCATACCAGCAGCAGCATCAGCAGTAGTAGCTGTAGTCATCATCTGGCCATAGTCTGCGTTCTGTCATGTCATTGTAGGCTGTCTGTCTCTCTAGGATCCAGTCCACTTCCCAGCATTCATCCTGTCTGTCATATAAGCCAACAGTCATTTAACCGTGAAGGAAAACTAATAACCCACATAATCCTGTGAAAAAAAGAAAAGAAGAACAGATTTTGTTTATCTCGTCTTGGCGGGGTGTTTGGGAGTGATGTCCTGCTTTCCCTCGTGCATTCTTTGTTCTATTGTTTGTCTGTGTGTTTATCAGATTGCATTGTGGGATGGTTGACAGGAAGACAAAGATAAATGGGATGTTTTGATCGCTGTTTGTGGTGCTAATGTGTTTTAGTCACTCAAATAGCCTCCATGGAAATGGAGTTAATGAGCACTCTTGTGTATAGGAGGTGGATTAAAGTTATTATGTTGTGTTGGGATGAATAATGCATGTTTGTTTGGGGGTTGCAGTGCTCTTAAAACATGTCCCCCCTTGCTACCAGGATTGCAGCGGGTGTCACTCTCTGCTTCTCTGGCTTTGCTTTTGCTGTGGGGGTGAATGTGTGACTTACACACACACACACACGTACAGAAACAACCGCACAGACATGAGTGAAATATCAACTGCAAAAAGCCTGCATTAAGTTTGGAGCACCAATTATCATCCCCACCATCTGGATGAGTGGGACATGAAACGACTCACAGTCGCTGAAAAATAACAGGTGATTTGTGATGCTCATGTCTCGTTTCTTGGTATTGGACCCCTGTTAGAAGTTTTGGACCAGTACGTCCCATTATCCCCCGGCCAAAGCATCATTATACTCTTTAGATCTGAGAGCTCAGCGATTTCACAAATTTCTCCTGCTCTGATGAGAAGAAGTGTTCTCTCTGATCAGAGCAGAGAATCACCTCTGAGCGCTGTTTTGATGTCAGGCTATTCCATTAATCTGCCGCAGCTTCATATTGTATTTCACCTACACTGCCTCTTTGGTTTGCTTAATGAGCTGCTTTCGTTATTCACGTCTCCTCGTCCCGCCAGTCTAATGATGCCAAAGTTGATCAATTAACACGCATTTTTACGATGATCTTGAAGACATGCGGAAACTGAAATGCAGAGCAGAATGATTGATTCGGAGTTCCGTCAGCTGTGACAGGAACACAGCAGGACTGAAGGACCTGTCATATATCACTGTGAGCCACTGCTCAAGGCTGTCAGGTTCAGCTTTCAGGCCAAAACACAGATATCAAGCTTCCCTGAGCACCAAAAAACATAAAGTCTAACTGGAAACAGTTTCTAACTGACTATCTCTAATGTAATTGAATCGAATCTACATGAAAACACTTTTCCACAGAGTGAGTTTATGAGACATAATGCATGATGAAGAAGGCTCTCCAATGTCAACTACATTTAAAGACAGCAATGGTGGACATAGTGTCTCCTGCAGCTGTCTGGGTTTGCATGGGGAATGCAGGCCTATCTCAACTGAATGTTGGCTTCCTCGACAGCCATACATAGCTGGACACTGATGTTCCATAACAACAATCAGACAACAGTGGCCCAGACTAGAACGTGCTGACGGTAACACATGGGTAAATACTATCCTTGACTATTTTTGGTGTTATCTGTAGAGGTTTAAAGTCTGACCACCAGCATGAGTTGAGTCGACTCAGGCACCTATGATTTGTTTTATGATTTATTTTTTATTAATGTAGCACCAGATAGTAAAGTTATCCCATATGAGCAGTATTATATTATTTACAGAGATCCAACAATTCCCACTATGACAAGCAAATGTGGCTTTTTATATTTTAGAATTTTGGACAAATCTTATATATTGGCCCTTTGAGTATTGGAACTTTTGAAAATACATTGTTTCATTTGACAGCAAACAAGTTTATGCTGTACAGCTTATAAAATGTCAGGTCATCCTGACTTTGACTCTGGTTAATAGTCATGATGAGAAATGTATATGCGAATGCGAATGCGGATGCAAAATGGCCACACCGCACAGTTTGGTCACAAACTACTTGCAACATAGACATGAAATAAACAAAGCCAGAACGTAACATGTTCAGTATCATAGTTTAGTCCATGAATCTACCCGAGTGTTCTAGTTTCACTCACATTTCAGGATACAGTAACTGTGGAGCAGTTTGACCAGTCTGATTGTAGAACTGGCCAGCGCAATGTCAGGTTGCATTTCTTCTAAAGTTGATTCTGGCTCAACTTCATCACCCCAGCCTGCCTCACCAAAATGCACTAGCTCCATTCAAATGAATGAAAAAACAGATTTTTTTTTTTTTGCTGCAGATTAGGTTTGTTCTGAATCAGACATGTCAGTAAAGAAATCCCAAAGAGATCATTTAGCGAATTTTGTGCAGTTTGAACAAATTTCAAGTTACAATTCTTTAAAAGTTTTTATGTTAAAGAGAACATTAGATAGTTCAGTATCAGATTTCTTTTTCTTCTTGAAACTCAGTTTCTCAGAACAGTCTTTTCAAAAAAGAGGAAACAAAAGCACCATAAATATCATGTAGAATCACTAGCCTGACCAACGAGAGGCCTACTTTCTTCACAGTTGCAGGGGGTGATGGATGATCTTAGTCTCAGGTGAACATTTCTTTCTAGAAGTGTGTGTGTGTGGAGTGTGATGCAGGGAGTTAGTCTCTGTCCTGGCCCAGCAGGAGGGAGCGAAAGGATGGGGTGGAGCTGCAGGGTTGATCCAGGAACCCCCACGGAGACCAGCCTCTCACCATCTATCAGCCCCCGGTGGTAGCTCTCCCGTGGGGTGAAAACCGAGCTGGGGCTTCCTTACAGCCTGCAGGACCACCACCACCAGCTAAGAAGAATCAGACAGGAAAAGGAGAAATGTGGAGCAGGAGCACAGCTTTTTTACTCACTTTACCCACTCGTGTCTAGATGCAGACAAAAACAGGATGAAACTGACAAAAATAAAAGAAGCTAATTAGCAATTATAAAAGAAAGTTATATACCGGGAGAAACCATTAACCTAAAATAAAACAGTGTGGATTTTCCAGCATAACATATATATGCATATCGGATATGGTTTCCCATTTGTCTTGACACTGCGAGCTGAGCTATCATTTACACATCTCTATTATTCACAAACCCATTCCCCTGTGAAAATAGATTTTCATTTTATTTACAGCGATGGTAAAAACACAGACAAAAAGGAGCCGTTTCCATCGGTGAATTATCACTGTAAATCTGGTGAGTGGACTGTATTTGCAATTCAAAAGATGGATTTATGTCAATAAATGCTGCTTTATTCTGCCTGTGGGGAATCGCTGTCGTCAATCACTTTGGAGACAGTCACTTTGGAAGGAGAAGGAAATATCAATATGCTCGCGATGAGTAACACGGCACTGATGAGTCAGCAGAGCAGCTCCTGCCTTATTCTGAGAATATAGAGTCAAACAGATGAGAGAGTGGAGACGGAGAAGCTAGAGGAGAGAGAAAGAACGAAGGCGAGAATGAGTGGAAGGAAAGAGGGTGAAACTCAAAATACAGAGACAAAGTCAGAGAAGAAAAGGTTCTGAGGTTGACATTCTTCTGGTGCTTCTACGTGTGAACGCTTTGATTGACAGGTTGGCGCCATCACAAGTGTCATGTTTGATTCATTTACCGTGTCTCAGCTCCACCCATACTCCACCTCTTTGCCCATTTTTGGATTTGCTTCACAACAGCGCTTCAGAAATCTGTGGGTGACGTCACTGAGACTGTTCTTCTATGTCGTCCTATTCCAAACTCAAAGTCTCAGCTCCTAGATCTGGTATAAAGACCACGCCAATGCAACGGAGAAATACCTCAGATGCAGATCGACTTTCTTTTCTTGACCTCAAAGTTGTAATCCTTGTAAGATTTCAGTCCTGGGTGATTGGGCGAAACCCATGGTTACCATGCTAACTGCAAATGTAGTTTAATACTACAGTAAACACTGGTTAAGCAGCTCAATTTGTCAGAAATCCAAGAGAGGAGCCACCGCCATCTGTGTTTACAGTGCAGCCAAACAAGTCAGTTACTAATTACAACCTCTTTCTGATTTCCACAGAGCCTCCCTGTGCTCACCTGAGAAAAAAAAGAGCCATTCGTGAACCTGTACCCTCAGTTTACTAATCAGTGCCCACATATTTGTAAAATCTGTGCATGGATTGTGTGATATCAAATAGCATATTTGTAATCTGTAAAGTGGGAGTCCATATACAGCTCTTGTTTTTCTCAGTTGACCCCAGGGGTGCTCTGTAGATTTGTGCTGCGCACAATGCCTGTAATTTTTCTACACAACAGCAGGACACAACAAAGTGAGCTGGTTTTGTTGCTGTGGAACTGGAGGTGTGCTGCCTGTGGCCTGCTGCTCTTCATCTAACAGCTCACCGTGAATGTACGAATGAATATTTGTTTTTCTGAAATGTCGTACAAAGGTGGCCGACTCACATGCCTTACAAGACACTGCCACTTCCCTTTATGTTTAATAAAAGCTGCTGTGCTAATTCAGTAATGTCATACTCAATATGTTAACAGGAGTAAAACTCTTGACTTCATGCTTGACTTATGACAAGAGTGTTGATTTCTTATTAGATTATTAATTACAAGCCAATATGCTGTTCATGGTGTAATTAGTACAGTGTGTGTGTGTCTGACAGCAATGTGACCATCATTTATCTGCAGGAGGCTGATAAGCTTGATCAATACCAGTGAATCAATCACTTGGAAAGCAAGTCAGCGTCACCACTGGGTTCTTTGAAACTGAATTATATATGAGAGCTGCTGCTTATTAAAGCTTTTATTGTAAAGAACATTCAGGAAGTGTTCTTGTCTGGCATGAATCACTCATTTACATGACTTCACATTTCTGAGGAATGAAGGCGATCAGCAGAGCTAGAGGCCTGTATTTTTTGTTCATACTACTGATGTCAACAGGTGGTGTTAACAGAGGTGAATTGTGGGAGGCTGAGTTATTTCTAAATAACACACTCTGAGAGTGAGCCTCATGAAGTCAAAATCAATGTTTCAGAATTGTTATCACATCTGCCTCCTGGACTCCAGTATCTGGACTAATGACAATGACAAAAAAGTCACTTTTAAGGTTTAAGGTATAAGGTACAAGAAAGTCTGCTCAACAACTAACCTGGAACCAAATGATAAGTCTGCCTCAGGAGCACCAAACTGACTTAATAACGCCGTCTATTTAAGGCATTACCAAGACCTGCAAGCTGTCTGACATTAATACCGGTTTACTTTAGAAAACTAACCTATTGCTAAACTAAACCTATTGCAAATGTCCAACAGCAGGACCAGGACCATTCTTGATTTAACAGGTAGCCAGTGCAAAGAAGACTGAAGGGGAGAAATATGATCTCTGATCCTGGTTCCTGTCGATACATGTGCAGCAGTGTCCTGAATCAACTGCAGAGTCCAAAGGGACTTATCTGGGAATGAGTTAAAATAATCCAGTCTAGAAGTAACAAATTCCTGGACCACGACTACTACTACTAACTTTTGCAATGTTACATAGGTGAAAAGAGTCCTTGAAACTTGTTTTTTCACTAGTACGGACCACACCATCAACAAGATACGTTAAAATGATTTATTCAAATCAAATCAAATCAAATCTTATTTGTATAGCCCGAAGTCACAAAACACATTTTGCCTCAGAGGGCTTTACAATCTGTACAGGGAGCGACACCCTCTGTACAGACATCAAAATGACAAATGAATGATTGCGAATGAAGTATGATCTCGTGAAGCTCTTGGGTCTGATGCTGCGGTGTGGGGTAAGCATCTGTAGGAAATCTACTGTAGCATCCGGGCACGATGGACCCCCAAAACCGCTTCCAGGTACTTGGAATGAGACAGTGTGGATCTGAACACTTGAGTACCGATCAAATTCAGTGATGATCAGGGATAGGCTGAAACTCCAAGGACAGAATTCGAATGACTTAAGAAACCAAATAATTATGACCCTTTTGGAGTGACTTGGAGTGTATTGAACAGGTGACATATAGTGGCAAGGATTTTGAGTAGCTTTTGAATAAAAACGCTCTCTAGGAAGTGAAGTTAACAGAGAGCGAAGAGAAGTTAATGCTGCTAAGTTAACTAGACTGTGTGCGAGATGGCCAGGGTTAGAGACCAAGTGATGGAAGGGTTATGTTGAACTGAAAACGACATCTTTAGATTATATTAAGGCTTTAGACGTGGTTGCTTTGATTGACAGGTGTCTGGGTTCAATAACCAGGTTTCATTCAGCCCGATTCAGCTCCACCCATCGTAGTGAGCTGGTGGAAGTAGGACTTGTGTTTTACAACAACTTTTCAGTTACCTCACACACACGTCCATGTTTTATACAGTCAATTGGAGAAACACAAATCTCTGTTTGAAATAAAGCTTTAATGATATGTTTCTGTTCTCGCACATGAACCCTGGACCAAACAGAGTTTGGACCAAAGACTAGGTTCGTGGAGGAGGGTTTAAAGAGAAAATGACAGACACAATAACTAAATGGAGCCACAAGGTATGTTGGAAGCAGTTAACTGTATTTACCATATGGAAAATAAAATAAAACAAAATTCAGTGCAATGGCATCTGATCACTCAGTGGTTCACAGTCTCTCTTTGTAATACCAAACCAAATAAAAGTGTCCCATTGGAACAATAACGTTCCTTTAATTGTTCCTGGGATGTTTTAATGTCTTTAAGGTCCTTGAATGTTCCTTTAATGTCTTGCCATCGTTAGTCAGCGTGCTTTGTGTGTATGTCAAGTCAGGGGGAAAGGTCAAACCAAAGTCAGGGGTCACACGTCAGGTGTGTGTGGCGGTCCTACCACAGACACTATCAGTTAAGGGGAAGAAGGGGTTGGATGTCCTCTTCCGGCTCAGATGCTGGTTCCCTACTCCTTTGGCAAGGAGAATTTCACTGGCTCGCCATCTCCCTCAACCAGGAGAATCCAGATCCACCTCTAAGGGTTCCTGAGGGGTCTCAAAAAGCTAGCCTGTATAAAGACAGAATCATCAACTTCTCTTATGGCCATATTCAATACGTACATCTCAACACACTACTGGCACACAATAGTAATTACATGAATTATCTTTTTAACTGTACAGTTCTTTCTTACTTAAGGTGAGTACTTTCACACATTTTCAATCACCCTAATAGTGCATCTCAAAATGAATACACACACAGAAAATAAATAGCACACCTCATTTGTTTTTGTCAGATTATCAGAGCAAAATATGCGTTTTTTTTCTCTCAAACACAGGTGGCAGTAGCGGCAGGTCACGTTCATGCATCAACAAGTTTCCGCCATGACACGTGCTGAATCACGGTTAGCATGTGCTGGCGCTAGTTAGCTTAAGCGACTCACCAAGTCTCTGCTGAAAATAATAAACCACAGATCCTCGACCACCTCTCTGCTGCAGGTAGGTACACTTTCACAGGTTATTCTGTGTTGATAAGTGAGTTAGCAACCGCTGTTTTCCTGACTTCTTATTGACTTTACTGCTACTCTGACTCTGCACCGCGCTGCTCTGCACTCTCACTCCGCACTATAACTTTCGCCAGAAGGAGGCGGAACTACTTTCTCTCACAAACCACGTAAATAATGCAACAAATAAAACTGAGAGTGTGCAAAATTAATATTATTGACCAAATAATAAGCTAAAGAGGGTTAATAAATAAAAAATAATATTTTAAGGGGAACAACAATAGTAACGTTTCCTACTGGGTTACATTTTACTGCAAGGATGATTTTTTAAATTTCTGTGTGTAATGCTTTTAAAGACATGAAATATATATATATATATATAAAACAACAGCCATGGCCTTGTTCAGTCCAGTCCTGGTGTAGAAAAAATATAATTTTGTTATGTGGATGTTCGCGGCTCTATTTCAGCTCTGTAATAGCAGAGTTTAGGCATAATGACAGTGTGTGTTTGACAGAAAGAGACGACCGACACAAACCAATAACAGCACACTGGTTGTGGATGTGCAAATATGTGTGTGTATGTGTGTGTTATGTGAAGCGATAAAGCAAGAGAGAGAACAATTGAGACATTTACTGAAATGAAATGAGGCCATCTTTGGGCGCCGGTCCTAGAAAGTGAAAGAGAAAACAGCCCCACAGGCCTGTTATTTGATTTGGATGACTTTATGGCCAGATATAACGTGATCAATTTGCCCCATCACTCTGCCCTCTCTGCTTTATGAAACCTACATCTGCCCTCTTACTCCTCCTCATTCATTCTCCTGGTGTTCTCCCTCGCTTTCTAGCTGTGTGATTCTCACTTTATTTTAGGGGACTCACTACTGGAGGAGTGTGTGTTTCTGTCCCTGTGTGTGTGTGCGCGCTGATGACTTGGCAATCACTGTACAGCCTAAAGTGGACTGCCGGATTGAAACCAGCTCATTTATACTGTTTGTCTGTCTGGAAGTGTAACAGCATCTATACTCAAACTCATCGTTACACACAGAATAAGGGACGCTTTTCATTCAGATTATTTCTAAACGTGTTGCTGAAACAATACATTTCAAATGTTACTTTGCCCAAAATCATTTCTTTTTTAGATGCCAAGCAACTCATTGAACTGTCTCGTACTCACTGACTTAATCATTCCAAGGCTGTTGAACATCGAACGACAGGGGAGTCCGACAATGTTTCTAACTTTATGAATCAGGCAATCCAATCACGCCCACATTAGGTAGCAGTAGGTCATGTAAAAAAAGTTATGGATTAAGTCTCTTTAGAATACTGAGGTCAGTGCAGTCGGAGCTTCAATATAAATTTCTTATTGAACAAGAAAAAGAAAAGAAAAAAGGTCTGTGTGTATATATATATATATATATAAAATTCAAGCTTAACCTTTGTGTCTGACATGGATACATGGTAAAATGTGGTTCTTGTGTCAGTAAAAAATATTAGGGTACAAAGGTTAATAAACACAAACCAAAACATCCTGTCCTGTGTTGGCTGTTAGACGTGGTGTTAATTTGACCGATTCTGTGTCTGACTTCCAGTCAGCTCAATCTGCTCTGTGCAGGTTGATGTGGAGGTCTGTCAAAAAAAGAACAGCCGTGTATTCTCAGCCGAGTAGAATTCAGAACACTTCTGGAATGGATCGCACCGCCCACTTCTGGTTGGTGTTTGATACATTGACTAGAATGGCTGTGATGCCAGCTGCATCTGTGCCTGTTGGAATTTGGCCTTTGGAAACAGATTCAGTTATGTGCCTGTATGTTTTTATTTACTTGTTTTTACTGTTTGTTGTTGGTGTGGGTCTTCTGGGGTGGCAGTGTCCTTCAGTGTAGAGCCCTGCACTCCTGCAGGAGTCCCGCGGAACCCGACACAAAGCAGTGCGGCCCAAGACAAATTTTGAAAGCTCATAGTGGGTGCGGGCGGGAGTGGGAGTGCACAATACGGCAGCCAGCAGGAGAGGTGATAAGCTGCAGTCCCGCAAACTAAACGTGTATAAAATAAAATGTATAAAAGATTAATTTATGACTACCATATATAATTTGTGCTGGATATTTTATTTGGAATTAATAAAAATATTTTAAGATGCCTAAATTTGCGGACGTGGTCTAATCTCACCTACGTTTCAGACAATTAGTTTCCGCTCTTCTGTGTTTGAGATCTCTGATCATGGCTGTTTGTTGTCGTTTCCTTTATACACAGTTTATCGCAGGGTCACGTATTCAGGATTATCACGTGATCTTGTGTGAATATGGCTAATAGATATCAAGCTATCTATTATGTCTAGGAAGGCGACAATAGGTGTCTTCGACCCTGGCCACCACAGTGTTGAGATATTGGTACCTACTGTTCTCAGCTAAAGCCAAACAATTAATACTGCCGACAACCTCAAGGCCCACACGTGACCACGTGTAACCTAAGGATAGAAAATTCCGTAACACACTTGAGAAAGAGGCTTTCAGTAAATCTGGTCTGAGTGTCGTTGTTTTAAAAAATGCTGATATTAAGATCTTGTCAAAGGGTTAGTAGTTGATTCATGACCTTGAAGTTAATTAAATTTCAAATGAATGCAACATTAATTCCACGTTACAAAATGGACTACAGCTCCATCCTCTTAGACATCAGTTTATTCCCGCCACCAAATTGCAGATTAGCTGTTGGATGCAAACAAAATGACATCTCATGTAGGTAAAGTAGTATTTACAACTCATGGCATGAAGTTCAGTACATAATGTGGGAAGAATGTGAACAGAAAATTTAGAATCTCAGTGCCATGTTTCCAATTTTCAGAAAGAAACTAAACTTCAAAATTGACATGAAACCGGAGAGCACTGCAGTGGACATAAAGACAACACCGCATGAATCCCTCCTTACCTAACCTTTATCCCTGTGTACTGTATCCTCCTGTACCTTTGTGTATGGACTTTAGTTGAGTGTACATCACTTTCATGTCTGGTTCCCCTGTTGGTTTGGGCTATTCTGTTTTGAGGCTGATCCAGACATAGATGGATAGACGGATGGATAGAGTAAAGGAAGAGAGGTATACTGGCTTTGAAATCAGCAGCCTCTCTTCACTTTGAGCAGGTCTGACCATGAAAGAGAGAAAGAAAAAAATCTGACCATGAAAGGGAGAGGCAGTGGACATTAGTGAAAAGAGCAGGGCTGGTCTGCAGGAGGCTGGGAGAGGAGGGGAGAGACTGACACGCACACTGGCTGTATGAGAGGCTGATTTGAAGGCAGACAGATTTGCAGACAACTCCAGGCGGCTGGCAGGTGGGTGGAGGGGCATGCAAAAAGATCAGCCAGCAAACAAGTTGGCGAGGATGAGGCAGGGGGGAGCAAGAGATGCCAGACAACAACAGTCAGATAATGAAATTGATTGCAGGGCACTGATGGGTGAAGGTGGCTTTGGCTGCACCGTCCGACAGGACTAATGGCTGTGATTGGAGTTTGATAAGTACGGCTATTAACATTGTTTATTTTAGAATGCATGCATTTCTCTATGAATTTCATTACTTATAATTTAAAAGACCGACCCTTAAGGCAACACATTGCACAGAAGTGAGACAGAATTATTCTGCACTTCTCAAAGATCTACATACGAGGATAGATTCTCCTCTTTGAGCTCTCTTCTCTTTTTGCATCATAATTATGACAGTTAGAGCATTTATAAGAGGCAACATCTGGAACTAATTATGCTTGATGGTTTAATTCTTATTGTGGCCACGGAGTTATCACATTTCCATAACTATACATAACCACTGTGTATGGACAAAATATACAGTGAAAGGATGGACTGTATAACCTTTAGCGATCCTCTCACTTTTCTTGTAGCGCCATCGTCAGACCAACATCTGATCCAATGTCTAATATGACCAAATACCTGCAAAACTGCAAGCCCAGCAGCCTCAGCAGTGCTGTGTGTTCAGTTCATGTGCAAATGTTTGGATGCTGAGACGGTGAAGGTGGTAAACATTAAATCTGCTTTAAAAAAGCATGATGGTATTGTTATTGACATTAGCATTGACACGTCATCTTTAGAAATATTGGTGTGTTGAATACTCGGTGTTGTAGAGTTATAAAACTGGAGGCTGGTTTGAACAGCTAATACATAATGGAAAACCTGCTGCTCAAATTTACATGTATGAGGGTTGGATATGGAGCTGCCACACAACCTGGGCCGTGTCTCAGTGGACTCTGGTGGTACCGCAAAAAAAAAAAAATCCCTCCGGCACAAAAAGAGTTTTTCCCATTGACCACCATTATAGAAGAGAAGATTGTAAAAGTGTCTGGTCAGGTCAGAACACATCAATCAAAGTCACACATTGCTCTTTGTATTTTAAAAGTCATGAAGGTTTTAGATTCATAAAACGTTTGCTGAGCCTCCCCACTGGGCTTTTATGCTGGGTGAGCAATTTTTATTCAATGGCCACCAAAAGTCTTTCAAATCAATCGAAAGGAAGAAGGCACGGCTTTGTGGCACTTCCTGTTGTACTGTTGTCAGCAGTGAATTATGATTGTAGCAAAGTAGTGTAATGAATACTTTGTACAAGTACAAAAAGTACTTTTTACGTTTTTGGGCACCTAACTACTCCCACACATCCTGCCCTACAAATCTTAACATTATATCACCACATACCACTCATTCGGGACATGTTGGCTATTACTTTACAAATCTCTACTATTGATACTGTACAAATTATTCAACATTTTGTATAATTTTCCCAAAGTAAGAATGCATTGGAAATCCTCATCTCTCTACAGACCCACTACACTTTAAACAACAACTACTACTGTTGACCGACAGACTTCATTCAAACTACTACTTGTACACAAGATCTTGACTATCAAACTTGTACTCAACTTTACAAAATATTTTACCGTTTTGAAAATATCAAAGACTAAAGTTAAGCAGGTGTTTACTGACATCTGCATTTATGATGGGTGTGTATTGCACTTGCTAGACTGAGCGACGTCAGCATGAAGAAGCAGAGAGACACTCCATCAAAAAATTAAACAGAAAAGTCTCCCGTGGGCACAAATTTCATGCTACAGACATAATTTTACCATCAAAACGTAGAAAAACTCTGCTAATCTCACACTATCCTACAAATTCCTACAATATTTCACAATATTCTACATTCTCACTTGTTAAGTCAAGTCAACTTTATTGTCAATGCTGCTATGTGCGCAACACATACAGAGAATCCAGTGATGATAATCATACATGAATGAGGTCTGCTCCTGTTTCGCAGTGTGCATCCATGTGTAAAGTGAGAAACTCAGCTGATGCTCCAGAAGAAAGGTCCCCCAAAGATAAGAGAGCGCACATTGAATTCTGTGAACAACCAGGACCGTCACAGTGCATTTCACACTAACCAGCTAGCTAAGCAGCAGCATTCAGCATTACAGCTGGAATGTAACTTTTGACCCAAAATGACAAAGGTAAGACGTGCAGAGACGTGCAAACGGTATAAGTACCAACGGCTGCGGGTACCAAGCCACGAGCAAGGTTGCAGGGAAAACATGGACTGGATTTTCAGTAATGTGGATGTTCTGAACAAGTGGAATGGATTCATAATAACGCACCAAAGGGGCTCTCTGTACCGTACACTACTAAGTGAAGGGAAACTGACAGATTTATGATCAACACCAAATTATTTAGGGGGGCTTAAGAATATTTTACATAAAACAGGCCTAACGACGGCACTGTTACCAACACAGTGTTAGGGACTCTTCCTAACACTCCTCAGGCTGGGTTTGGAACCTCCTGGTTGTCTCGTTGCTTCAGGACACATAAAGACTATACATAGGTGCATTGCGGTCCACACCTTAAAGAGGGCCTGACCTCCTGTGCTTTAACTTCTCGCAGAGAAACTTTCAGCCAGAGAGGACAGTGATTCAGCGCTGTCGTGTTACTATTTAAAGTACCCTGAGCTATTTACTGAGTTTACATTCAATGTACATTCAACCCAACCAAACACACTGTGTTTATCCTTTAGGCCAAAACATCTACAGTATGCATTTACCTCAAACCTTTGCAGATGTGTTTGTCGAGGCTTGTCTTGTTTACTTCACCTTGTTCTTCTTTCCTCTGCAGTGCAGTGCTATGCCATTGCAAACATTTGCAAATGAATATAAGTAGTCTGAGAATGGGGAGCAACAGTTTAATCAAACTTGTGCTTTTGAGGGGTGTCATTTAGCTCAGTTGATAGAGCATGTGTGAAGGCTCAGTCCTTGCAGCGGAATCCCAGGGTTCGAATCTGACCTGTAGCTCTTTCCCGCATGTCATTCCCCATCTCTCTCTCTCTCCACATTCCTGTCACTCTTAAACTGTCTCTGTCAGAAATAAAGCTTGAAAAGGCCCAAAAAAATCTTTAAAAAAAAAAAAAAATCTGCTCTTGAGTTTCACAGACCAAATATCTGCTTGAATCCTCACTCAGATATTTACAAGGTGATCGTACAACTCAGTGTCCACTGTGCATTGCTGCAAAATGGTCCAGCTTCCTCACGGCCGCCAGTGCTAATCGAGCCTGTTCTAGACAATGACCCTAAAAACAGACAAAATTATTTATCTGTGTAGCCACTTACTCTGCGTAGAAACATGAATCAAGGAACAAAGAGTAAATCTGAGCAAGTTATCAACAAGCTTCTGAAGGCATGGGGAACAGAACAGCAACACAGCAATCACAGAGTTGTGTCCGGTGAAACACAGAAGTCTTTAACCCATAAGAATCCATTTATCCTTAAAGGAAAATGATGTGGGTTATACCACAGACCAAGTGGACATTTCTGAAGTTTTTTTTCAGAATAACACCCAAAGATGTGTGTTGTTATATATATGTCACATTGGGCTCAATAAGGGGCATAAAGCTTTATACACTACATCAATTTCCACACAACGATTAGACACATTCACAAACCATTTTAATTCACTCTGCCCGCCCCCAGCTAATGTAGCCAATAAAGCAGTCATTGTAGGCTGACCTGGCTGGCTCCATACAGGAGGAATCTGCAGAGTGTGTAGTCGGTTCAGTGACAGAGCAGCGAGTATGTTATTCATAACTTACAGAATCAATGTGTGTAAAATGCTACTTCCTCTCTCTCTCTCTCTCTCTCTCTCTCTCTCTCTCTCTCTCTCTCTCTTTGTCTCTTTCAAACACACACACATGCTGGTGACAGTAAAAGGTGAAATGTTAATCTTAGGTTAAATCCTCAAAAACTACAGTACTGACACATGTATGCTACTATTTCGTTGAAATTCACTATTAAGATGTAAAGGATGTATTGTGTATGCGTGTGTGTGTGTGTGAGAAAGAGAGAGAGAGAGTAGAGCTCATGTCCTTAATGAAGGCTTACTTGTATATTCAACAATAAAGAACATGCTGGAACAATTCGTCTGTTTATTCATCTAAGATCTTCCCACGGCTGTGGGCGGTGGATACAGAGAGCGCTCTGACAGCTCCCTGACCTGCACATCACTCGTGTTCGTAAAACAAGTTGATTAAAAAGTCGTCGGATCAAGTTTGGAGTTTTTCAAAGGCCAATGGAATTTATTAAAGCTATGACAATTTTACCAACAGTGGGAGGGATATGACAAATGTGTTAGCTCCTCTTGGGCTAATTTAAAGCCTCTGGATGTGGGTACTGGTGAAATAGTAAAAAATGCAAAGCCGAGCTAAACACGTCTCTGCTGCGGACAGGAGCAGCAAAACTTATTTGATTACTTTAACATCTGTCTTTACTTTGCCGTCAAACAGCCTTTCTGACAGAGACAAAGACATATTTTTCAGAATATTTATGTTTTTACGAAGGGTGAACAACACAAAGCTCATCTTGGTGAAAGATAGACAATTGTACTTCTGTTTAAAAATGTGCAGGAATCTTTCCATTCTTTACAGTTTGTTGCAGGTGCATCACGTTCATGAGTTCAGTTTTGTGGTGGCGGTTGTTGGCGGTTCTGAGCTCCAGCTGACTCAAACTTAAAGATGCAGATTTAGTGAGGGTAGAAAGGTTTTGCTTTGTGGGATAACTGACCTGCCCAATTCAAACCACAATATCAAGAACATTCACAAAAACTGAAATGAGAATATTTGGATCAATCTCTGTATTAAAACTATTTACATGCTCGCTCACAATGAATGTACATTACATTAGAAGGCTGTTGTGGATGTGGGCTTCTGGTGACATGTCAGTGTATTCAAGGAGACATTTGACTGAGAGACCAGTTTCAGAGAAGCTGGAGAAGGTAGCGAGAGAGAGAGAGAAATGGAAAACATGGTAGCGCTGATAAGGAGGATGATTGTATTTTTTCAGGAGGGGCATGGGGAGATGCTGTGTGCCTCAAGAAGAGGAATGTGGAAAGAGAAATGAACTACAAGACTGAGAGAATGGAACAAAGTGAAAAATGAAATGTGGAAGTATTTCTGGTGCAGGAGTAAAATAAAACAGCAGCAGATGTCCCATATACATTCATCGTGCATCATTGAAGGTATAGCCACATTAACCCAACAGAGGGCCATGAGGTAAAAATGAACTGATTCACAGGACAACTATATTCTGTAGAAGACTGTACTGTATGCATATACATATGTGCCAGTGAATGAAGAAACAACGGCTGGTTTTCTATGTTTTTGTTTTAATCGGGTTTTTCCAGCTTTATTTCTGAACTGTTGTTGATTCCAGTCAAAGAGATCATCCACTGAGATCAGCTCAGATCAGCCCCACCAGTTACCACATCAGGTGCTGTGATCCACCCTCGGAGGAGAGCCAGCTTGGATTTAAAGCTTCTCCTGACTAATGTCTGGTCTGGATGAAATGTGCCTCAGACTGGCCAAACAATAAGAAATAAGACTGTTGACCAGCTCCAACAACATCCTGGATCAAGCATTCGCCTGGAGGGCCACGCAGGACAAGAGGAGGCATGTTCACTCTGTGTTTACATCGATGATATCTGGGGCTCAAATGCAGTAAAAGTTGATGGGCGCTGTTTCCTGAAATTGTTACACTTTTGTGGAGATGAAACCATTTCATCATCGCTGTTTACATTACAGACAGACATTGAAAAAATGTAATGCTGAATTCTTTCCAGGGGTGTGTTTTTTAACTGATCTTTGTTAAATGAATATGTGTGTAGAGTGGAGGTATGTTGTCCTCACTGCAGTGTAGCAACTGCAGCTATACAACTAGCTAAACTCTTCCTTATTGATGAAGATGAGAGTCGTAGTAAGCTTTAGTTGCTCTTTACTGTGGCTCTTTCTCTCATTGTACAAGGTCAGAGTGATTACCATTTAGCTCTGTAACATGCTTTTCTCATGTAAATAAAATGTTTTTAGTCACAAACAAATCAAATGCATTTTTTATGTAAAGAGTACTTTTTAACATTAACTTATGAATATAACTATGAAATTATTCACTCACGACGTTGCCTCTGTGGCGTTTACAGTGATGAAACACATGCGGTTGAACACAGAAATGTAGCTGTGCACATTCAGCTAGCCTCTTCGACTCACTGACCTAAACAACGTAAGAACCAGGAACATCCAGAGTCGAAGATGGCCCTTCAAAATAAAAGCTCCTTCAAAATAAAAGTTCATTCAAATTTATGCCTGAAAGGCAACACAGGAGGGATTACAAACTTTCCTTTTATTGCACAACCTTGTGCTGTATAACAGCACATAAAAGACCTTGATCCTTGACTGAGAACGTCTGATGTTGAAGTACTCCCTGGTTCCTTGTTTGCTGTTTGACTAATTAATTTGTGGTAATTTGATTAATCATACATTTATTCAGGAATGTTGACCTGAAAATTAATATGACCTGAAATAATCAGAATAAAGACTAGATTTTGGGCCTCAGGATTAGGTAATTATCACCACTCTATGACTCTTGTTATCGCCTTGAGGCCAACCGCCCCCTTTCTCCTGCTTTGCTGAGCCTTAGCTGGATGAAATGTCAGCAGGCTATTTTAACCAGGCATCGCAGGAACCAGTGTTATTAATAAGGTTAATAATGGCTGCATTTTCGTTCTTTGAGGCGGTTCTGGGGTCCTAGTACTGTGCCTGCTGGCTCATTGACAGAACTTAGCGGGATGCTTTAATGGAACAGCGCTTATTAATTTTAGTGGATTCACTCACATGGAAGGTCAAATTGTCTGCCATTAAAAAACGAAACGCACACCTTTGGATCTGTTATTTCAAGATATTTATTGAAGCATCAGTTACCCAACAGCAATAACATGTGTTTCACTGTTTTTGAGAATCTATATGAGAATCTATAAGTGGTCAAAACTTAGTGAAAATGTTTTACCAAACCAATTTTATCCCAGAGATCAGACCGGTGAGCTGAAAATGACAGTGTTCAAAAACGTTCTTTCACTGAAGGCTGTCATGTTTCAAATGCAAATGTCATTTAGATACAGTATTTGTTGCTTTTAAAGGAACAGCTGACATTTTGGGTTTGCTGAGTATGAGCGTATTATTCAAACGAGATGATGGAAAGCAGTTTTACGTCTGTGTCTGTCTGGTGATTCCAGTATGTCTAGTGCTTAGCTTAGCTTAGCATGAGGACTAGAAGCGGAACTGCTAGAATACTCTGTAAAGGGCAAAAACTAAAAAGTTTTATAAATTTGCTGAATTTCTCGAATAATTGCTATGCCTAAGGTATGACAGCATGTAGTCTGGTTGCCAGGTTTGTTAGATATAGACTGGATAAGAGTGTGGCGACTCTGGTGGCTGCCAGATGAATTTAAAAAAACAAAATGGCAGAGAAGAAGAGACCAAAGAGGATGTTGATGGAGGACGTTAAGAAGAAAAAAGGAGAAAGTGATGGAGCACGAAGAAGCAATACAAGAGAGACCAAAACTGTTTTTTGTACCAGGCTGTAAACATGTTTATTTCTGCAGCAAAATTTTATATGGGGGCTTATGCAGACTGATTGTTTCATACCCAGCCTCAAGTGGCTGTTTGAGCAACTTTTGGAGGTTGCCACTTGGTTTGCATACACAGAAAACTCTTGGAATGACTAAACTAACTAAAAAGAAATAATGTAGTTTTCCTTTGTTAATTTAAACTAAAAATGTCCTGGCCTGGGCTTTTTGCTGGACACACATATGAAACCAGTATCAATCTTTTCATATGACTCTAACAAATGATAAATAAGTATATTCCCCTTCATATCAGGCTTTTCCCAAAAAAGTAATGAAGCAAAAACATCTCTATAAATTGGCTGCACACGCTTCAATGAATTCCTTCTTTAACATGCTGACGCGAGAGAACCAAGTTTGTAAAGAAACACACTCCGTGAATCAAGCCATTGTGCATTGCACCAATTAATTCTCATTCTGGCTTGATATCTCTATTATTGTGGAGTGTGTATGGAGGCAGATAGTGAGACATCCACCCGCTCCCCCCTTTTTGTTTATAAAGTTTGGCGAGGCTCATTTGGGCAGATCGATAGTTTGCCACCTCTAGCAGTCACCTTGCTAAATGGGAACGTCTTTTCGCTGACTATTGATTTACTCATGACGAGGTAAGTAAAAGAACGTTCCACTCATTAAACAGGAGAACAAAGAGAGAGCCAGAGAGCACTGCCAGTGATTATTGTAAACCTGTGCTATATTGTTAGCAGTGCTAAGGCTGTGCAACCCTTAGGTGAGAGACAGCAGTAATACCTATACGATCTCTCCCTCATTTAAGTCCTATCATCATCAGTCAGGGAACGGAGCATTTTTGCAGTGACTGGTTATCTGAATAGACACCTTCATCCTCACAATGCTTTCCACTACATGTGGTAATTTGCACTAGCTAAGGCAGATCCTTACCCTATTATTATATGCTTGAATTAATACTTGATTTTCTATAGTACTTAATATGTGTAAATGAGAGCCTTAGTTGGACTGTGTATCAACCCTTTGTCTCACATTTTCATTGCATATCCTATTTTCCCCTGATGGATTACCATCCGACAAGGTAGGGGCAGAGCTGCAGGCGCCCCAACGCTTGTGGCAATTTGTCTGCTCTAATTTGATTAATTGCAACCATGTTTGGTGATATGCACCACTAAAGCACAATATAAATTTGAATGTTTAAGGGCCTTAAGGGGCCTCATTGCATTTCCAGCTAATCCTGATGCCCAGTGTATTAAAGGAGCCCTGTGCTGAAATGTAGTTTTAATACCTTTAAAGCTGCACTAATCAATATTTACATATTAAAAATAGGTAAAATGATCACATACAGTGTGAAAGGTATCATGAATAGTGGCCAAGAGAATTAGCACCAACTCTGTAGCCCTATGAGCTCTACAGCATGTCTGCATCTTTAAAAGACTAAAAGAGTGAATATTGGACTGAATTCATCAGGGGGACAAAAACATGAAAAAAAAAAGTTAATTGTTCCATAACTACTGAAAGTGTACTGAATGTGATGGTGTGTACAGCTGTAAAAAAACACTACAAGCAAGCTCCACCAGTGAAATGAAGCCGCCAAGGACCAAAACTGCAGTTCCTCGAGCGTCTACTTGAGGCTGGCTGTAGAACAAGTCAGTCTCCATAAGTCCCCATGTTAATATGTCAAACTTCACAACAGAAATGAACATGTCTACAGCCTGGTACAAAAAACATTTTTGTTCTCTCTCCACAGACCTAACTAATGCTGCTTCCTGTCAGCTGGGTGTGTAAACTGTTTGGTCACGTGTTGGCCACTATATCTTTGTAAGGTCACAATACGTCCCTGTTGCAGCTTGTTCTGCTACCCTGAAGTGGTTGAAAGAAAAGTGCTACTTTTTTTTTTTTTTTTTTTGGACTGGGCATAAGTACCTGATGAGTACTGAAAGGAAATGGGAGACACAGAATGCACCAGAAACTGGAGGAACAAGGGGAGGTGAAGAAAAAGCTTCTTTTTGCCACTTCAACAACTTTATTTCCAACAGGGCCGAGGATAATCAATTATTATTACCAAATTCTTACTGGACTTCGTAATAAGCAAAAACATTTAGAATGAGAAGTCATCAGTCTTTTACATTACTGTAAATGACATGACAACTGTGATTTCCTCCTGCAGGGGGCACTCTTGCATCACAGGTAAGACTCCAGTTGCTTGTGCCTAGAGATGCTTAGAAAATGTCATTGTAAATTAAACACATACACGCACGCACAGACACACACACACAAACACATGCTCAAACAAAGTCTTGATTTTCATTCAGATGCAGTCCGGGTATGACCAATCATTTAACACCATCAAATAAACAAAACAAAGATTCAAATCAACAGACAGCTAAGCCAGGTTGCAACACCCGTTTCCACATCCATGTACACGCACACACACACACACACACACACACACACACAGGTGTGCACACACACACATACCCTCCCTTACCCCCTCCCAGCCAAAACACACACACACACACACTCGCATCTAAAGCAACAGCTCTTTCTGCTTGCTTCTGTAAAGGCAGCAGTACAATTAAAACATTTCACACAGACACACACATTGAAGAGGAAGGCAATGGCTGCTCTTTGGGGTAATAGTATTTCTAATGACTGACATCACTGATGCTGAATGACGACACAAGCTTGGAGTACAGTCACTACGGTAACCCTAGAAACATGTGTGAGTCACCACAGTCATTGTGATTCATTTTATTTATATCGCACTAATTCATAACAGAATTTATCTCATGACACTTTCCATATAGAGCAGATCTAGATCTAGACTGTACTCTTAATAATGTTATCTCCGAAAACCCAAAAGTTCCCACCATGAGCAAACACTTGGTGACAGTGGTAAGGAAAAGCTTACTTTTAACAGGCAGAAACCTCAAGCAGAACGCGGCTCACGGTGGGTAGCCATCTGCCGCATTCTGCTGTGTTGAGCCATTATTCACATTTGTATGATTCATGTAGGAACTACAAAGACACACAAAAAGGACCTGAGGTCTGCAGTCAGTAGGAGGTGACGATGGCAGGCTGCAATTTAAAACAATGCTGAAAAACACGGTTTATTTTCAAGCATTATGAACCCTTTAGCTACCTCAGACCAGACTGTCACAAATCTGAATTGCTGACAAATTATTTGTTTTTCATAATTGGGAACAAACACTATACCGTAGTTGATCAGTTCCACCAAATTAACCCAGAATGAAAATTAGGTTTCCGGTTTTAGATTCAACTGAATTTTAAGCTTTTTAGGTAATAGACTTAACTAGAAAAATTTCTGACTAGCCCCGTCGCCCCCATGCATTAACTAGCTGTCAGCGTATTTGTGCGCGGCTGTGTGATCTTTTGTCTGTTAATGAGAGTTTTACAAAGTCTTTTATTTTGAAGGGACTCTTATTTTGAAAGACTGGTCTTGTCTTTGTGTGTGTCCGTGTGTGGCTTGAGGTTGCCAAGCAACCAGGGTGAGCTGCAGGCCAGAGCAATTAGTCACAGCTGCAGCATCCAGTCTCCCTCACAGCGAAATACACAGAAAGTCTCAGAATGAAGCCCCTCGAACAAGTGGCGTTAAATGCCAAACGGTGTGTCGTATCTAAAAGCCAAAAATAAGCGTGATCAGGGGCTTCTTGTCGACCTGTTTTGTGCCCAGTTTGAGAGCTAAATGTTAAAAACTCTGGCATGAATCATGTGGTAAAGAGCAGGTGCTCTCTGCCCTTCTGGAAATTTCTCCTCTCAAATTAACATGGGAGTATATAGGGCAGGACATGCGTGTTGGTGGCGAATCTTTGTGTTTGACGCCAAAACTATAATACAGCTTCAGCAGTGTTATCACTGCGACGGCAACATATTTTCCTACGTTTCTAGCAATAAATGATTTCTGTAGCTTGACATTTGTGGCCGCAGTCGCAGTTTACAAATTTATTTTTTGACAAATTTCTCTGACTCTGTACACTCTAGTGATGACATCACTCACTCAAGCTGCAAACATTCTCGAAATACACACCCATTCTTTTTTTGGCGTAATTTGGCAAAACTGTTCGGTGACATGCTCAGAAAAGTCTTTCCTACCGATTCCCGGTAGAGCCGGTCGTTTTGACTAAGAAACGGAAGACGACTCTTTGGTTGTTGTGTTTTTCATGTCCACCATCTTGTAGCATTGACTTCTGATCTTTTGTATTGCTAATAATATAATAATATAACTCCCCTCATCTTACACGTATTAGATGTTTTAAAATCTAATTTCTAATTCCATAATGTAATACAATTAGTGATTATAACATCTTGGGTAAGTTTACATTTCAGATTTCCAAAAAGCAATAAAGTCTCTGCAAGTCAAAATCTCAGCAATTACATTATGAGGATATTACGTGCCTGAGCTGAATGTGCAGTTGAATGTGAAAAATGCACTGTGTTGTGTCTACGTTGGGCATCCTTCTACACTATGTTAGATTTTTCCATCCCTGAGAAATGTTTCAATATCAATAATTTGAAAATGTGATTCAGAGAATCCAAAATAGAGAAAGATAGATTACTCACTGTGTAGCAAATCCACCTTTATTTAACCTCCTCTGCTGCACAATAAATGCGTTCACAAAAGAGATGAGGTGTGCAGACAGTTATGAGATGGGAGTCGATAGTACCAATATATCTTTTGAATAGACGGTATGAACTCACTGTCCCTTAACCCAGTTTACTTGCTAATGAGCTTGCTATCTCGGAAAGCTATTGTGACTGACTATCACGTTTGAGGCTGCCAGTTGACAGTTCTTCTCCCACTAAACCTGTAAGAAGTCAACATGTAGCAAGCTTTTAGAAACGCCTGTCCTGCAAAATGACAGCATGCTAAAGGGTGTGTGAGAAGACCTTCATGTGATCACTCTTTTAGTCAGTACCGTGTATTACAGTCAAACCAAAACTTTACACTTAAGCAGTCTTTGGTAGGAGAACTGTAAGACAGTGAGGGTGAATAATGTTTGCTTTCATGTTTACATGCAGTTCAGGGTTGGTGTATGGGCTAAGATATGGGCCACCAGAAACTGAATTTAAATCATTTATATTTGAATTTGAATTGCTTAACTTGAATAATTGCATTAAAAATGTGAATAATTATAAATTCAATCAAATTACATATTTTTCAATGCAATGATTCAGATTGAACAATACAAATTCAAATTACGTGATTAAATCTCAGTTTTTTAATGCAATTATTCAAGTCAAGCAATTCAAATTCAAATATAAATGCACATATTTCAGCCCATTTTGGTCATTCTCCATTCCAGAAAGCACCTGAAGCTGTGGTAAATGCCATGCCACACTCAACAGATTAAAAACTTACTGTACTTTTAGAAGATTAGTTACAATCAATAGAACAGTTTAGCTAGCGTAATCTAACAGTGCATAAATCCTGTTTGTGGATTATAACACACATACAGATCACTCAATGGTTCAAACTTCTAATGTCAGTATATCTTCAGTGTAACAGACCGACATGCAGACAAATGATGAATTCATGAAATCAGACAGTACCATCCATCCATCTTCTTCCACTTATCCAAGGGTGGGTCGCGGGGGCAGCAGCTTCAGCAGGGAGGCCCAGACTTCCCTCTCCCCAGCCACTTCGTCCACTCTCCCAGGGGGACCCCAAGACGTTCCCAGGCCAGCCGAGGGTGTCCAGGGAGGTGTCCATGAGGCATCGTCACTAGATGCCCGAGCCACCTCAGCTGGCTCCTCTCAATGTGAAGGAGTAGCATCTCCCCGCGGATGGCCAAGCGTCTCACCCTATCTCTAAGGGAGAGCCCAGCCACTCTGCGAAGGAAGCTAATTTCGGCCGCTTGTATTAGCGATCTCATTCTTTCGGTCACTACCCAAAGCTTGTGATCATAGATGAGGGTAGGAACGTAGATTGACTGGTAAATCAAGAGCTTCACCTTTCGGCGACTGACCGGCGCAGAGTTTGCATCACTGCAGAAGCTGCACCAATCCGATCCAATCAATCTCCCACTCCGATCTTCCCTCACTCGTGAACAAGACCCCGAAATACTTGAATTCCTCTACTTGAGGCAGGATCTCGATGCCAACCCAGAGGCTGCACTCCATCCTTTTCCAGCTGAGAACCATGGCCTCAGATTTAGAGGTGCTGATTCTCATCCCAGCCGCTTCACACTCAGCTGCGAACCGCTCCAGAGAGAGCTGAAGGTCACGCTCCGATGAAGACAACAAGACCAGGTCATCCGCAAAAAGCAGCGACCCAATCCTGAGGCCACCGAACCGTAGCCCCTCAACGCCCTGAGCCTAGAAATTCTATCCATAAAGGTTATGAACAGAATTGGTGACAAAGGGCAGCCCTAGCAGAGTCCAACTCTCACTGGAAACAAGTCCGACTTACTGCCGGCAATGCGGACCAAGCTCTGGCACCGGGAGTACAGGGACCGGACGGCCCGTATTAGTGGGTCCAGAACCCCATACTCCTGGAGGGCTCCCCGAGGGAAACGGTCAAACGCCTTCTCCAAGTCCACAAAGCACATGTGGACTGGTTGGGCGAACTCCCATGCAGCCTCCAGGACCACGCTAAGGGTATAGAGTTGGTCCACAGTTCCACGACCAGGGCGAAAACCACACTGCTCCTCCTGAATCTGAGGTTCGACAATCTTGTGGACCCTTAATCAGTCAGTGAGTTCCTCAAAATTAGTAACACTGTTGGAGGACAGACAGGTGCATTCACACCAGACTTCATTTAGCTTTTTTAACTGTCACTGTCACAGTGTATCTATGAAACCACACAGATGATGAACAGTTTTGTTGCTTGGAGGACAAAAGTAGCAGAGGTTTTTTCAGTTTTTTAGTATTTCCATTTAGACAGTGGACTGAGAATGCAATGCACCAGTAGGACATGTATACTTCATTTTAAAATGTACCCACATAAGGTTGGACATGGCTGAACTACTAAGATTTCTTCTCTTTGCTTTCTCAACCTGCAATATTCTCAGTGTATAAACCTGTCTCCCTCTCCCCCACCAACTCTTATCAACCTTCAAGAAGACATATTGGTGGAAACTGCCATGCAGACACTGTTATCACCACACGTGTATTACAGTGTACAGTATGTGCTGCAACTATAGTCTACAGTGTGTGTGTGTGTGTGTGTGTATGTGTGAGAGAGAGAGAGCTGCGGCCTCCTGTGAATAGATCAGCGTTATTGCGTCTTTAAAAACAGGCCATGGCTCAGCCTTGCACACGCGTTTAAACTAAACGCTAACACAGCATACTGTCACTACTCGGCTTTGTAAAGAAATCCTTCATAGATGACAAGGGAAGGTGGAGGAACGCAGGGATCAGAAGGAATGAAACAGGCACAGGAGAGGAGGGAGGTGTAAAATAAAAGATGATGTTTATTCTCACCGAGAGAGAACAGAGACCCTGCGCCCATGAATTATGTATCTGCAGGAACGGGCATCTCTTTGTGAGCGACAAAGTGTTTATTAAAGGTGAGAGCTCTTTTTTTTCCCTTTACTAGTACCTACAGTATCTACAGCTGCCATGTGAATGGAACGAGAAGGAGATGAGGAGTTGCAATGTGGGAGATAAGGGAAATAAGAAACAGGGACAAAGTGGAAAGAGAACGGGGAAGAGGGAAGAAATGAGAATGTGACTGAGTTAGGGGCTGTGTTAAACAGTGCGTGCAAAAAAAAAATTGAGCTTATCGAATCTTTCTTCATTAATAGTTTGCTTTATTTATTTATACTCAGTTTAGATAGATTTAGAGGCTGGATATTATATATATTATAGATACATTTCTTTCTTTATTATTTGATTATTTTAGGCACTAGGTTCTATACATTTATTATGTGTGAATAGAAAACAAATTACTGCGATACAAAGATGAGACAGTAGATACTTTTGAATGCTTTCACTGACATTAAAATTAAAGTAACATTTCTCATCAAGTTAAAATGGACTGTAGAGTGTAGGATAGTACTGGTAGTACACAAATAAAGTGTGTGCTAGCTTGAGCTAGCCTGTTGTCGATACGTAACAGTTCAACACGGTGGATCATATTCATCTAACTTCAACTGTGGTGAACTTTGACACATACATTTGTGTAGATATAACAAGCCACCCTGACAGTGTCAAGCTTTGAGGAGACGGAGTGTCTAAATAGAAGAAGCTATCGTTGCTGTGTTACAACATTCACTTTAATTTAAGTCCTCCGTCAGACTGGGAGGAATGTGTACCTGAATGTAACATCACTTGATGTGGGGATTGTGTATTTACACATGAATACACACCTACACAAACACACAACACAACACAATCTGCCAAATGATGCCCGTCCAGACGGTTTTCTTTGAGGTGGCGCATCACGCCAACTGCAGCGTGGAGGTGTGGTGAGCTTCACTTCAGATGTCAGCAGCATTCGATGGGCCTGTTAATCAAACACAGCCTACCCTCAGATCAAAGCTGACAGGTCACTGATAAGAGAATTGCTGCTTCAATGACTTGAAATATAATTGACTTGTCGGCCTTCCCAGCTGTTGAAGAGACTAACATTAAAACCATCCATGGGGAAATGTTCGTCTCAGTGTGACAGTGGGAAGAAATGCAGGGCCATTAGGAACGTCACTGCTGCAGGATTACTACAGCAGAGGGAAACTTTCAGTGAGTGACGGGTTTGGAGTGTTTATTACAGCTCCGGAGCCTTCACTTTTTTTTTTCTTCCTGTTTGGTTTGTTTGGCTGAGTGAGAAAGATTCCACTGAATACACCAAAACAAGTACAGCTTCACAAAACCAACACTGACTGTCAACAGTGCCTCATGCTTGGGAAAATGGTGTGGTCAAGACTGAGATGCAAATTTCTGAGAGAAACAGTGAAGAAAATCAATCATTGGTTCAAACTATTTTGTCATTTTGAATCCAATAAATTAATTCAGAATTACTAATGAACTGAATTTATTTATTTGTTCACTATTAAAATGGAAACTGATTCATGAAATAGGTAAAAATGCATACATGAGCTGGTATACACAATGTTTTCATACATTTAATGTCTGTGTAAAGGCAATTCTGAGATTTCTTTCAAATCACAATAAATATATTGAAAAATAGTTGCTGAAAACGTGAAAAGACATTAAAGGATAGATTACTGAAATGTGGGGTCAGAGGTTCAAACAGTTTTTCAGTCAACCCAGTTTTCAGTCCAGGATTTTGTGAGTAGTCCTAAAACGAGACTGCATGACGCACTGAGGTGAGCACCTCCGCCATGTTTAAATTGCAACACTTATCCGTAGACCCTTTGCTAGCTAGCTCTGCCCTCAACATCCTGAAAATGCATCTTCTCTGGATGCCATAATGTCACAACACCTCCATTACTTTATTTCAATTTCCAAATAACAAAGTGATGAAGAAGTGGACTGTGAAGGGCCATATTAATGGAGACATGAAAATAATATAGTAATTACAGTAATGTTAGGTGACTTAGTGCACAGGGTTTCTCATCATTTCCATGTGTGTTATCTAATGTTAGACTGCTCTCGTTTCCTGAGGGATAATGGGACACAGGACGTCTCTTATATGAAACAGCAGCTTGTAGCCATGACTAGGGGTGTCGTATAGGCAGGGAAAGTTAGGATAATTATATATTATATCTATAAACCATCATCGAGTATATATATATATATATATATATATATATATATATATATATATATATATAAAATGGTTTGGTATTGTTGATCTGAGTTTACGTGTGTCGGTAACGACACCCACCTGAACCACAATGATGACAGACTGCGTTTCACTGAGATACATGACTTATGTATGTGTGGGCAGAGAGAGAAAGACACAGAGAGACAGAGATTCATTCAACTCACCCAGAGTGGTTCAGTGGACAACCCTGGAGCTGAGAGTACTGCCCATTTTTACCCGATTTTGACACCTAATTTCATAGACTTGTCATTATTTTTAATCATTCAAACTTGGCTGTGTGTGGTCTCAAACTCAATTTACCTGGGGGCCACTGGAGGCGGTGTCTAGGTGAGGCTGGGCCACATCAGGTTTTCCACAAGAAAAGCTCCAATGTTCTCAAATATCTTTTTTTAACACAAAATAAGATGAAAAAAATAAATAAACAAATTAAGAATTAATAAGAAAATAAATAAATCAACCAGTAATAAATAAATAAAATGTCGTATTCGTAAAATGTCATGTCTTATGACATGAAGAAACATTTTATGCCATATTAAAATTTTGATATATGGTGTCATTTTTAATATATATATATAAATATAAATTTAAAATAATAATAATACAACAGAAGACTTATGAAACAAATATTTGCTGACTAGAGAAATCTAATTATTATTATTCAGATTCAAATGTCTGTATTAACAGTTCTTAAACCTTTAACTTTCTGAACAACAATAGAACATTGAACAGGAACTGTCCTGAACATGGCTTCTCTTGCCTACTTCTTGCTGCTAGTGTGTGGTGCCCAACAATGTTGAATATAGTTTAACATTAAATTAAATAAATTAAAAGGAGCAATGGAGACACAGAGAAGACATTTGTTGGAACCGGAAATGATCAACATTGAACAACGGATTGTTTTATTGTAAATACTGAGACAAGAACTAAAGAGGAGTGGCTACGTTATTGTTGTGAAAGGAATACGCCGACAAATCAGGATTCCGGAAATGAGGTAACTCTAGCGGACCAATCAGAGCGATATGGTCTTCGTGAGCTCTCTGTTGTTTGGGAGAGAGGGGTCGGAGAGGGTACGCAATGACGCAGAGGGCTCTGCGTTGTTGCGTACCGACGGATACGGAGAAGCATAAATCGAGACAGCAACATTATTATTTATATTAAGCAAAAAGTAAAGACATTGCTTGAATAAATCAGAACCCATAATCCATTCACAGTATATAATGTTAGGATACACTGAATTATTCCATATTGTCATTGCTGTAACTACCACAGAAGCAGTAGGCCGTTAAGCAGTGTGTAAGATTTAAGTTGCAGGTTCTAACTAAGTGAATACCCCCTCGCCTACCACTCTGCTCTTCTAAGCATGTAAGTGTAAGTGTAAGAAAGGTCCTGTCAAGCCTAACTCACACCGGGGACGTCAGCGGCGCGTTACGGCTGCGTCGCGTCAGCCGTTGCTGATCGCTGCCATTATAATCAATGAGAGCACTCACACCGGGCGTGCTGCACAACGTCTCAGCAGCGTCCTAGAAGCGTCTCTCCGCTCCGCTATCTTTACGTAGCACTTCTATTTTTGATGCGAGCCGTTGCTAAACCGCATCAATTTCAACAGAGCAGATGGCACCAGACAGGAAATCTGACACAGAATCAGTGTAATACACTTCCGCCCCCTTTCAAAATAAAACACAATATGCAGTTCATGTCGCCTGTCACAGCTTCACCTCCACATTACGTTATGACCGGTGGCACCAAGTCATCTGTCAGTCAATCAAAGAGTCTCAACATGAACAACGAGAGACTAATTGTTGAAGTGGAACAACACACAATAATTTATGACACAACAGATCCTTTTTATAATCTCTCCCACGTCGGAGAAGCAAAGTTAGCTGTTTGTTGTTGTTGTTTCTTTTATACACAGTTTATCGCGGGGACTCGCGTATGTTCGGGATTCTCTCGTGATCTCGCGTGAATACGGCTAGTTCGCTACGCAGCCGTAACGCTGCCGTTCGCGCCCGGTGTGAGTTGACGCCGGGCAGAGGACGGAGCTGAACCGTGGCGCTGCCGTTACGCGCCCGGTGTGAGTCCCGTGTAAGATTTAAGTTGCAGGTTCTAACTAAGTGAATACCCCCTCACGTACCCCTCTCCTCTTCTAAGCATGCAAGTGAACCTACAGTGGATGTGACAATGTGAAAGGTCCTATCAGACAAGTCAACTTAGCTTCCTGCTCCTCCAGATGTTAAACATACATATTTGACATGCAATCGTTTGATAATAAAACTCCTTGACATTTGCAAAGTAATTACATGATCAGTTTACTAATATCAATGAGTCAAACATGCAGTGAAGCGGTTCCATTTGAAAATGCTGTAATTGTCATTTATTCCAGTCCCTGTAAAGTTTGACTTTATTTTTTTTTTTGACTTTTTGAACAAAGCTGAAACTCTAAAAGAGTTCAGTGTCGTTCCATGAGTAAAATTATAGCTGGACCACAACAATATGGGAGACTATGAACTAAGGTCATCTCTACTTTGAAAGCAACAAACAGATGAGATTCATATTTTTATTCAGCAACCTATTTCCTTTTTGAAGATGTTTCTGTGTTTATTATGCTGTAAAAATGTAAATTTTTGTCAAGTGGAAGATTTCTTTATATTTTTGTTCATTTCAATTTTCTATGCTGCTCTGAAAATAAGCAATAAATTTAGATGTCATGGCAGCAGCCACTTCATTTTTGTCACCTTTAACCTCTCTTGTTTGAATTCCCATCAGTCCCTCCCCCTGCTCCTCAGGTGGCCACTCAGTATACTGTATACAGTGAGCAGCCATAACATTAGGTACACACGCCAAGGTGATAAAATTTGACTTTTTTACAAGCTCATCATTTTTAGGTTGTTTTCATTTTCATTTCTTAGAGCACAAAAAAAGTTTGTTAACAAACTCCATCAAGTGTGCCAGTAAAGCAGCGGGCACGCATCGCTCGCCGATGCAAAATGTGTAAATGGGGCCAAAAGCTTGGAGATGTGGTGATACTCACAGGGCTTGTTGGCACAATATGCTGTCACAATAACTCCAATGATTCTCTCTATCTTCCCTCTGCCGTTCTGTTCGCTCGCCCTGGCATGTTGCTAAACCATTTTGTTCAATAAAAAGTTGTTGAAGAGGGAAAATAAAACTTATCTCAGGCATGAACAGCACAATGAGTTCAGACAGTTAAGATTTGCAGACTTTTGAAGAAACTGTCTTGTGGAGCAGTCTGTATTGTGACAGAGGAGGTGAAAAATGAATGGTGCAACACAGGCAAAAATCTATGGTTGCTTCACCTGTTTTGGACTCTCTCTACTCTCAATAACTGCAGTGAATAGGGAAGAACAATTTGACCATTTCCAGTGTCCAGTTCTTAAGCCTTATAGTAAGCAGCATCATGTTTTCCTTTCCTTGCACTGACATGCCTCCTATGAAAAGGTTCTGTTAGGCCACCCAGCTTTAGTGATTCAGTCATGTCTCTCTGTCCCCTACAGTCGACAAAATCAGTATTACACTGACAGAACATACGCCCCAGAAGGTTGTATCAAATGTATTCTTTAAGAATCACTTTATTGCTCTCATCACGTTAAAGATGTCTGTGCAACTCTCTGAAGAGCAACAGAACACTAGTATAAACATCGAGCTTTTGTCTTCAAAGGGGAGACTGAAAGGCATCAAAAAGTCAAAAACAATCAGAGCTCAACATCCTCAGTGCCACTGATCCATCTACAGTTTCCAAGGTCAAGAATGAATTTCAATGCTTGAAATTTAACAGAAAATTGTCATGCTCTGAAACGCTCTCATCACACAACAATAAAGTCTTTTTAGGCAAAGATAAAACTATAATGTTAATTGTTTTGGATTACCGACAGTATTTCCACTCTTTCTGGTCTCTACAAGTGCATGTAGACATGAACTGATGTCAATGGCCGCTGAAAAGTAGATGATAGGTTGTAAAATAGTTAGCAGTAATATAATGTAATGTATGCTCGTAGATCATAGTCCTTTAACAAGCCGGCTGGGTGTGTGAGTGAGTGTCAAGTAATGTGTTAGACAAAAGACATCTTCACTCTGTGTACACAGTGCAGAGATGTGGTTTTACATATTGCAGGAAGCTACATGATTGAGAGTTAGACAGGATGTGTGTGTGTGTGTAGGTGTGTGTGCTTGTTTGTGTGAATGAGTGAATGGTACATTTGTAGAGATGTGGGCTGTACTCTGCTCTGCCATGTGGAACGCTGCAGTGTCAGAGGACTGACGGGGATGGAAGAGCAGCTTGGGGATGAAAAACATTCTGTGTGTGTATGTCATCAGGTATTAGTCTAAAGCTTTGTGCACCATAAGGCTTTGAACATACAGCATGTCTCTTAATCCAGCATGGCTTTTGCTAGGACCGAACTGACTGAGACATACAAACACACACACTGAAATATAGGGCTGAATTGTCAGTCGCCTGCAAAGTTTAAATTACAATTTATGGACAGTGTAGCGATAAAGCTGCACAGAACGGTAATAAATGAAAGGAAAAGCCTCTAGTAAAATTCATTCCCCTTTGGTATTTTTTGATGACGGCTTTAGAGACTACTGTCTAACATATCACTCCAAAACCTCCGGTCGGTGTTCAGTTGGGTTGAGATTAGGTGGCTGTGATGGCCATCCTTTTTATACTGATCAAATGTATTCATTGTTATGCAGATGATACGCAACTGTATGTCCCAATAGGTACCACTAATGTGTCCTTGATCATTATAATTATCCCTTCTGGGCCCAGAGTGAGCATTATTAACACTCTATCATCTGTCAGGTTGCCTGATCTGATATGTGCTATTTCTGACTTGTTTTGACCAACTGAAATATTTGGTGAAGAACATATTCACTCTTTTCATTTGCAGATCTACAAGAATCAACGTATACAAAACACTTCTGCCAGACTGTTAGAAGAAAGTGTTATTAACCACCCACCCAAATTTGAATGATTAAAAATATCAAGTTTATGAAATTAGATGAAATCAGGTAAAAATGAATTCTCAGCTCCAGGACTGTGGGGGCGTGTACTCTGAATGTGCTAAAGCCACGCCCACTTGTGGGAGCAGTGAAGCAGCCATTTTGAAGCGACTGAAACATGTCAGATGAGTTCAGAAAATGACATGACTAACACTGAAACTCTGAGTGAGATTAATTCATCTCTATCTCTGCTAGGGGTGCAGGGGTATGCTCAGGGTGGCCTCAGCGTATCAGCTGATCTAGGCATAGCCACAATCCATGACAACCTGTGAGGCAAGAAACTACAAAAACACAGCATGCGGAACGACTCCGGAGCGGCTCTGCCACGGCAGCAGAGCAGTTACATTTAACCCTAACTCAGCTCCCCGCAACACATACACAACACATTCCCCGGACGCCGGAGCACGGCGCATAAATTCAGCACAGAACAGATTGTGCAGGGAAGGAAATCGACTGCAAAATACAAAATAAAACACTGTTTGATTTTCAAAATAAAACACTCCGTGTTCACTGCTAGTCGAGTTTCATTTCAAGAACACATCATAATGGGCGGGGACGACCTGAAGTCAAGAGGTCAGAGGTTTTTCTTTACACCCCGTTGACACCATGGATGAGGAGAAGTTGATTCTGGAGGTCCAAAATCAACCAATCATCATCAATCATTTACGACACCTCACATCCTTTTTATATAGACACTAGCAAAAAAAGATGCAGCGTGGAATGCCATTGCAGGAGTCAAAGAGACTACAGCTGGCAATATTGTGTGATTATGCGTGAATTTGCGAGATCTCGTGCCGGCGGAGCTGCACCAGTGCGCATCACAAACGGATTATGTGTGAGTTGGTGGACAACGGAGTACGCTGCCGTTCCGGAGCAGAACCGTTCCTGAGCCGTTCCACATGCTGTGTGTTTTAGGGGTAAGTAGTAGTGCTGCTGCCTGGGCGAGACTGTGACTCAGCCATGTTTTAAAGTGTGTCTGCTTGTGTGAGAGAACAGTGTGGAACTTCATTTTGTTCTGTTTTGTTTGTTCTTGTTTGGTTTCTTTTGTTAGTGTTGTTGCCCTCATAAGTAGGATTAGTTTGGTAGTTTATATTATGTTGGTTCTTTTTGATTTCTTTCTTTGTGATTATATAGATTTTGGTTAATTTGTTGTGTTTTATTATTATAGATTTTTGGTATCTTTACATTTTGATTTCTTTCTTTGTGATTAAGTACAATTAATTCTTTTCATTCCTAACCTGTTGCTCTCAGGTCCTCCCCATCCAGGTGCTGAGCCTACGGTGGTGGATTGGTGTCCCCTTTTTTTTTATTGTTTGCACTCGTTTGTTTTGTTTTTTTTGCGTTTGACTTTTCTTGTTTGTTTCACGTGTGGTGTCCCTGGGATCCCCGTTCTTTTGGACCCATTTGTCACAGTGGGTCTCAGCCCTGGTTGGCTCCTTTTATCTCCAGAGTGAGAGCAATTTTAGTGCCAGAGTTTTAAAAAGAAAATGAATTTGTAATAAACATATTTTGTATTCTTGAACCATGGTCTCTGTCCACCCTTGTGAAATGGACCTGAGTGCTTCCCTTTCGTGATCAGCCCATTTAAATCTCTGAGTGAAATTGTCAGGCAATTGGATTCATTGCTTCAGCTGTGGAAGATCCCACATACTCGTGTCGCCACACTCTGTTCAAGCCTCTCTTTCACTACATTATTAACTTTTCCACCATGAGAACTTTCTTAGAAACTCCGCACTAAAGACACCTGTAGACTGTGCCACAGCAGCCATGGTGTAAGTTTATTGCATGCCACACTGTGTGACACGGCTTTAATCAAATCCTAATCGCAACAGCGGATACAATGACAGGCTTGGACAGGGATGAGAGGATCGTACTGAAAATCTGGGCATGTCGAGACGTGTTTGAACAGTAGCACACCCACTGGTCACCGACACGCTACAGACTACTTATGTAAACCGCTCATCCATGGAGCTCACACTGGCGCTCCTGTTGAGCTCCTTAAATAAAGCATCAATATCTCCTTCTCTCTCTGCTCCGCTCGCTCTCCTGATCCTTTTACTGCTCATAGCCGAGTGTTAAAATGTCAACTGGCTGCCCCAGTTAGCTGCTGATCAATATATAATAGATCTCTGCTACACAGGAGCTACAGTACAGGCATATTGATAAAGGGAGAAGGGGAGGAGGAGGAGAGCGATGCTACCTCTTCTCTTCTTCCCTCTCTCAGTGTTTGTGTTCATGATTCCAGGTGCTGAGAGCCTTCATTAGATGCGAATGTTGATGGCGTGGTGTGGCTCGCTGAAATTCAATAACACACCACCAACAGAAGAGCACTGACTGCTGAAGTGTTCCCTGTCTGTTTTATTTGGACTCTCAGACTTGTGTGTGTGTCTGTGTGGGTAATAAAATGGATGCTGAGGCGGGAGGTGTTGTGGCAGCGGGGTATAAAGAACATGTCAGCTTCGCAAAGGACACACTCCCATCACAGCTCCCAGCAATAACACCTATTCCAGCAATCTGGCCTGTTTTGTCAAGGATCCTTCTGTCCAAACACGGGCTACAGTCATGAAACACACACACAGACACACGGTAGACTGATATATGTGTTTCATAATTATAAAATAGCACTGTGTGCAAAGCAACACCTCTTATGTTTGTCTTCAGTAAGCTACTTTTACACTAAAATTCAACTTTTGGGGAAATTCACTTATTTACCTCACTGTTGAGACTGAGGAGAGATTCGTATCAATGGGAAATTTGCACGTGAATGTCTCGAGGTCAGTGGCATGGACAGAGGAGGAGGAAAGAGGACCAAATCAGATGATGCTGAAGGGAAAACCAATTCAGTGTGTTCTTACTAATGTGTGTGTAAAAATATCCAAAAATCACTTCAGCAGCTGCAGCATACAAACTGAAATTCAGTCAATAACTCGCAGACCACAGTGAAGCTTGTTAAAAATAAAATAATATGTTTTAGTCATTGAGTTTTTTTTTCTCAGGTACCTCATATCTCATATTGGATATTTTCACAACTCATTCCTGGTTACCCAGAAGGTAGGAATGGGTCTTAAAATAGTTAGAAAACTCACTGTTCCTCTCTGCACTCAAAGCTGCGTTTTATACACAACACTAAATCGTTTTAATACCACTAATTAATGCACAAAGAGAAGTTTTCATTTGTCTTTGCACCTCCATTTCCTCACATAACAATTCCTGCCCCCAGGATAACTGAGACCAGTGATCTGTGCTGAGATTTGAGAGTTGTAATACATAATGCAAAATATGATGTTGGTCCAAGTCTAACAGAACAACACACAGAAATGTTTTCTGCTGGAAGGATGGCATCATTTGTCAGTGCTATCCAAACCTGTAGACATGGTGGTTTAGTTTGAAAAGTGAATGGAAGAACAGAAGCCGACAGAAAGGTAGAATGAACAAAAGTAAACTTTAATGACTTACAGGACAGACACAGATAACACAAAATAACATAAGCAACTCAGGGGTCAAAGTGAAAACAAACTGAATCCAACCATCAACTGTCCAACAATGTAAAGTACAGAGGTCTAAGAACACACAGGCAGGATGTAAAGTAACACAAGACAAGACAAGTGAGGAAAGAGTCTTTCAACATAAAACAGGAAGTACTAAAACAGAAACCCAAAACCATGACAAATAAATCAGTTTGAATCATTTGAACATGGACGCCACAGGTTTCTGAAATGCCATTATGAAGCTCAGTGTGGTGGCTCTGGCGGCTGTGATCTTAGCAGTCTTGGCTCTGCCGCCCCCGGGCTAATCTAAAAATGGACAAAGACGTGGGTTGTAGGTGGAGCTGAAGAGGGCTGAATGATGTCAGTCAAAACGTCCATGCTTTTAATTCTGCATAACTTTAAGTCTTGATACAATTTGAACAGATAAGTTCTATAAAAAAAAAATCAAGTTTTAATATGGGAACTTATGGAGACTGACTCATTTTGCAGCCAGCCTTGATAGACAATTTGATGAACTGCTACTACTGTTTTTGGACTTGCACTTGCACATGTTGCACATGTTTCATGCTTCACTTCACAGGCACAGAGGTTGCCATTGATTCCGTAGGGACTTGTCTTGGGAACAAGAGGGTGGCTGGTTCAAGTCCAGTATGGACCAAAGTATGGAAGGTGGACTGGTAGCTGAAGAGGTGCCAGTTGAGCCTTTGAGCAAGGCACTGAACCTCCCAAAGGGTGCCGCTCTGTGTGGTTGTATTTCGGGTAAAAAACAAGTGAAAATAAATAATTTAATAAAGTATCTATTCTAATGTGAGAGCATTTTAGGGTTGGTTTGATTCATGAACTAAAACAACTTAGTCAACATAGTGACTTAGTTATGGTTAGGGGACCTTCGTGGCTGTGATAAATCCATTATTATTTTTTTATCTGACCAAAGACTGAGACTGGTCTGCTCATGGGTGCATCTCTGTGATCATTCCTCTTCTGTCTTTTCTTGAAAAGACTTCTCTATAATACATTTCTCATGTGACCCCATGTTCACCCGGCTCTGTGAGCATGTCTGAGCCTTCTGCTCTTCAGTACAACTGATATGAAACCCCCGTCATTCCTCTGTCTGTGAGTAACATGGCCTCCATATGTTTAGCCTTGGGCATGATTGCTATTTTCTCTCTCTCCTTCAGTCTCTGATGCTTTCTCACTCTCGCTATCACACAAATAAACAGGCTCAGAGTGGCTCAGCCATTCACAGTAACTTTTTAATTATCTTTTTATGCTGATTTCGTGCCATCAAGCCTTTGGGACTTGCTCGTGCAAAACAATTACCAGTTGCTGCTTGTTTTCTGTCTCTTATCTGAGGAAAGCTGCTGCCTCTGGGGTGATAAAACACAACTCTCTCCTCTCTCTCATCTCCTTTCCTTGGGTGTTTCTTTCCGCCATTTCCAAGTCTCTCCATTACTCCCTCTTCTTATCTCTTCTTCCCTTACCTCCTCTAACAGTCTGCATTGTTCTTCACTTTCTGGGTACACCGAGATTCATATATCACACTGATATTGTGCTTTTATTCTAAACAGGATATTTTTTTTTCAATGAATTCCATTCACATCAGACCATTCTGCAGATATATGTGAGGCCTGTGTGATGTTTATACAGTGAAAACCTTAAAAATGTTCTCCATAGTGCCCTACGGAGGAAAATAAATAAGTGTACCAGAGAAAAATAAAGCGATCATGTAGTAATAGGATAGAATATGAACAAAAAGCTATTGAGAAACAGTGCATTTGTTTCACAAATTTTAAAGCAAAACCAAAGATGATATCCATCTTTCTCACATATGTCTGGATATGTTATGACAAAGGCCCAATGGTTCAATCACTGATGGTAAATGGTAAATGGACTGTATTCATGTATCGCCTTTCTAATCTTCTGACCACTCAAAACACTTTCACACGTCATATCTCAATCACCCATTCATCATCAGTTTTGAGGAGCTAACCATTCATACACATTCACACTCTGATGGCACAGCCTTCAGGAGCAATTTGGGGTTTGGGTTTGGACATGCAGACTGGAGGAACCAGGGATCGAACCTCCAATCTTCTGATTGGTAGACCTATAGAGCCACAGCTGCCCGTAATGTCAATTCATTGTGTTTTTTTCTTTCTTTAAAGATATTTTTTTGGCTTTTCATGCTGTATTTGACAGAGACAGCTGAAGAGTGACAGGGATGTGGAGAGAGAGAGATGGGGAATGACATGCAGCAAAGGGCTGCAGGTCAGATTCAAACCCTGGGCCGCTGTGGTAAGGACTGGGCCTCTGTGCATGGAGTGGATGCTCTACCAACTGAGCTAAACAACACCCCAATCATTATGTTGCTTGACACAAGCTTTTCTCTTCTGGTTGTACCTCCTTAGTCACCCCTAACTAACAAAAATGTCAAGTTTTTCAAGATCAAGTGTTTTTCCTTGTTCTTTGAAGCACACGGTGCAGATCAAATAGAGCATAAAATGGAACTTTGGGTTATACCACAAGAGATGGAAGGAGAACAGGTATCTCTCTTAGATGAAAGGATCTACCTTGCAGATGGGAAACAAACCACTCAAAGGACTAACCTTGAATGCAAACGACATGGTTCAAATGGTCCAACATAGTCCTATCAAACATAACAGAGTCTAACAAAATTAAGAAGGCAATATCTTCCAATTTGATGCCAGGCAGGAAGTGTACAGTGGGTTTATTGGGGCATCAAACACTTGGAGAGCAGTGCGAGGGAATCTAAACAGTAAAGTTGGAGCCCCACAGTTAAACAATGAGCTGAAAGCTGAGGGGAGCTGCAGATTCAGGTGATAATTCACTCTAGGTTCATCATTACAAGAGAGCCCTATCACAGTGTCACATTTTCTTTCACCGTTGTCATTTGATACATTGTTATAAAAAGATCAATTACAATCGCTTTAAGGCGTAGTTAGGATAGGGGAAGATTAATGATGGCTGCTCCTGAACAGCCGTCAGAGTGATCATTAAAATAAAAACAAAGAGCAATGGACACAGAACTGGGACTGGAATCAGTTTGCACGTCCCATCCACGCTCTATCAGCACGAACTCATCACATGAAACAATACAAGCAAAGAGTCATGTAAGCATATATGATAGAGTATAGCAGTTGATGTTCCCTTTTCCCTCTATGCCCTGGTTTCTGTATACACAGTATATAAGCTATGAGTCAGCATGCCTTATGACTGAAACAATATTTAGTGAAATAAATATGAAACAATATTTAGTGCGATAATCTAAATTGAAACTTGAAATATTGTCTTGAAATATAATCTTGAAATTTGTGTTACCCTCCGTTACGCAAGCTTTCTGCCACAAACCCAGTATATACCCCCGGAGTTTCAATTTGTCTATGACTGGTCATCAATGACCACCTTTTATCAACTTTGAGCTCAAACTGTAATCTCTCCTTCTTGCTTTTTCATACTGTCCAAATGTCCAAGTCCCATCACAAAACTTAGGAAGAAATGGAGCCTGAACTATTTCCAAAAGCCTGGCAGAAGCAGCTAGCCCCGCAACAATTCCCCTTAGCTCTGCATTTTTGGCACTTTCTTCATTCTTTTTGACCAGCCCAAACTGTGCTGCCAAATTAACTGAACCTGCTTTTGCAAACTGTGCTAAAGTACTCTTAGATGGCCTATTCAGAAACTTGGGGACCAAAGGAGTACTATGCTCAGTATCCATGTTTAACACCATCACACTGACACTACACAGCCAGAGTTACGTATTTGAATAGAATATGGCATTTTGAGTCATGGAATACCAATTATAAGGAGGTTGAGTGGTTATGGAGCATCCCCCCCTACAGTGTTGCCAACTCTTCAGTAAGGAAAGTAGCTATTGGTTGTCCTAAATGTTGCTAGAGGTCGCTAAATGACATCATTTAATTTTCATAATTCGTCATGTGCATGTATTTGCAATGGTTGTAGTAGGACAGAAGAATAACATCGTGGGAGAGACAAAAAGTCAGTAAATATGTTTAGAACTACAAAATGAACTTTCTTCTGGGATCAGTCAGCGGCAGCTTCGTGCATGCTTCTATTGCAGTCTGGACGTACAGCAGAGGGGAGAACATCTCCTGCTCTGACTGCAGCTGGGAGGGACTGCTGTGCGAGGCCACTGCTGCTCGTTGAAAAGACAGTACGTGCTTTCACATCAGTCTCCAAGCGTCTCCAATAACACCATAAAAGGTCACTTAATCTGCACACTAATCTACAAGTACGTACTGACTGTATTGGCAAAGACAGATTATTCCAGCCAATTCTTTTGGGTGCTCCTGAGCCAAATGCTACTAATCATGCGGAGAGCAAAGACAAATAAACTGAAAAGAAAAAAAATGATCCAACCCCTCCTTGAGATGACTGCTGCTACAGCCTGTCTTTCAGTGAGCTGAAAGCTGAATGACACACAATCAAAAACCAAACAACACCAATGTGGGTGCCTGAAAGGCCTTAGCTTTCAAGATGGAAGTGAGAGACGGAGCCATTTTGAAATCACCAAGACAACAACACTCACTTTGACTGTCTCTTACTTGTAGTATTTTCTTGGCTTACTGGAGGCTGTAATGTTCCCAAAAATTTTAATTGCATCTGTCATTTCGATGCAGGTCTGACATGACTGCTGCAACAACTCGCAGCTAAGTGAGTTTAGGTGTGTATGGAATGTAGTTATGTAAAATCTGGGCACCATAATCACTAGAAAAACATCAAATTTGAATCTGAACAAAAAACAATAGCTTTTTTTTTCAAAACTAATCATTTCAGCCCAGCTGGAGACAAACACTGTATTTAGGCTTATTTTTGGAACATTTTCATCAAAGTTCTTGAACGTTTCACAGTACACCTATAGTTGGAAGGAAACATAGCTGCTGTGTCTATCTTTTCATCGCTGTTGCTCCATTATGTCCCTTAAATTGTCTCTTATTTTGGAAGGGTATTATTAGCATATTATCATTTACCCAGGGCGGGTCATCTCAGCTGTGTCTGACATGCTGTCAGGGGCCTATCTTGCTGATGATGGAGTCTGTCAGTCATCCTCTCAACAAAATTAGATACTCCAGTGTGGGTGTTATTTTGTGTGTGTGTGTTGGGGCATATTACAGACGTGGGTTCAGTTCAATTTCTATGAAATTAAGGCAGGAGGTGGATTTCTTCCTAGATGAAATTGAGAACTTTGTTATGGGCTAATGGATTGCTCTTTATTTCCACTTTGTCCCCACTGATCTGCAGGCAAAGTGACCCCCAACTGTGGTCGCTTTGGGTGACGCTAAACAACATGGAAGTCAGTGGAAAGTCAGACACAACAGCATGCTGTAGAGTCACTTCTGTGTGGAGACAAAGCCGAATTCTTCAAGGAGCAAGAACTCTGTCCTACTGTACACAGGCCAATGACATGTTGTATAATGTACATTATGGACAATACCACCTCAACGTTCCGCAGCTGTATCCGTGACCTCTCACACACGTGCACATTCCGCCCAGTAGTGCTCCACTCTGCGATGGCAGATAATATACATGTATTTATATTATATTATTCTGCTGAGTTTGCAGCACATCTGTATGCAAGAGAAATCAAGGCTAAATGTGTTGCCTTAAGGAGCAACGAGTTGCTTGGAAAAATTGGCAAGTTTGGCAAATCCTAAAAAAGAAAGTCAGGTAATGTCCATGAATGTCAAACACAGCACTGCCAATGAGAAGTCTGGTGTGTGTGTCCTGTGTGAAGCCAAAAGCCAGTGACGTTTATATATATATATATATATATATATATATATATATATATATATATATATATATATATTACAACAAAAGTTCTTGGCTACAGGTTTAGGAACAGATCACGGATTGGGTTCAATAAAAAGTGTTTGGTTTCTCGTGGGACTTGAACAGCAGCTTTCTGGCAGAAAACCCTGAAGCAACATGTACATGTTTTTTACCGATCCAGGGTTACCACCTAGACACAACCTTTTTCCTCTACACAACTATTTCCATCAATTTTCATGTGAACAGCCAAGTGTAAGGTTCTCCAGCAGAGACTGTCTGAAAATGTGTGTTGTTATTCCCATATTCGAACAATCATCGCATCTCCTTTTAAATGAACATCAGCTCTTCGGCCAATGTAGGAGTGGATCAGTAATTTAAAGTAAACGTCTCTTCAAATCAACAGCTGCTTTTGAACTAGACACCATAGTTTCAAAAACAGTCTCTTGACTTCGGCTCTGTTTCCCCTGTAGACTCATTAGTACCAAGACATAGTTATTTCCAGGAGACAAGAAATTACTAGAAGAATATGAGGGAATGACGGACCATTTCCTTTTACTGTACAGCCTCAGAACTGTGAAATAACTGCCAGCATGGTGAGCTGGATGTGTTTTTATTGACTTCAGTGAAAACAGAGGGATGGTCCGGGTATCAGGGAGTGAGAGAAACAGAGATGCGGGTGGTGGTGGGGGTTTGGACGGAGAAACTGTGGAAATCTAGATGATGAAATTGCTCTCGATCAATCGGCTGTACATCCCTCGGTCTGAGAGGAGAGACATGTCTCAATCGATTGAACCCGCAGAGTCGTGTCGCTGCCTCTCCGATACGCGCTTTAATACGAGTCATGGCACATGCTTGACACCTGCATGCTTTTAAAGCAGCATACAATCAAGAGTCCATGCAGACACTCAATAAGACCGTGCTGTAGCGTGTGTCTCATTTTTCATTCTGCCCAGCACTCTTCATTTGACCCGTTAAAACTCGCACTGAATGCTAACACATGGCAGAGATCAACACCGGGTAACATCAGCAGGGCTGCTGGGGTTAACATACTGTCCAGGCTCAGGGGTGGAGGTTTGCTGTGATATAGAATGTTCACATATAAACACCCTCACATGACGAGTCAATGAGTTTTTTGGTTGAACAAATGGAATCGAACTGCTTGACGACACCTGATGCAATGTTCTGCTTTTCAACGTCACCTCCATTATTTCATCATTTCACACTGTGTGCGTCATGCTGCTATAGAATGGCTCTTCTTTCTCAGAATTATTGTGTTGATGAAACTACTGTAAGAATTACATGGGCTGCTCTAGTTTGACACTAAAATCTATGCCTATTACCTACGAGACACAATGAGGATGAGCTGGTTTTTTTTCAGTGCAACATTTCGGTAAATACATTTCTGTCTATCAGAAAGTGAAATGAGATTGATGGATATGGTGTCTTTGTTTTAAGTCTCAAGCTGGGTCAGGATGCAGATAATCTCCACATGGTCTTTAACCTGTACACAAACTAAACTAAAAACAAAAATGTATTTTTTTTCTCTACAATCTGCACCTTCTCGAAGGTCCCACATAAATTTTCAGGGAGGCAGTCGTGGCCTGGTCCTTAACAAAGCGGAGAAGATAAGCAGATGCACATCTGGCCAAACCAAATGATTAGTCCTCATGCTCAAAGTATTTTTTTTTTCCATACGTAATGCACAGACATGACATTAATATTGATCTCTCATCTCTAAATCACAAATCATTCTTCCTGTTTATGACATGATGGACACCTGAGCACAATTCTCTTCACTTCTGAAGTATCAACCCATCTGCAGACTTTCAGTTGAATCCTCTGCTGTATTGCATCTGGATTCATTTCATGATGGGTGTTCTTTGACCAGGAAGTTGAGACTTCAGCATATAGTTTGCAGTCTGTAAAAACAACAAAAAAGGTTGAAAGTTTGTTATGAAGAGGACGATTGCTATTTTTTTATTTTAAAAAAATTTAAAAAATGAAGGACTTTGCTGTCGCCAATCGCAGCGGGCATTCAGACAGGATCAGGGAAACCGCCAAAACCGGAGGTCTTTCCGTTCAGTCCGCAACGCCGGGGTTTCTGCAAAACACATCGCTGGTGTCCAGGAGAGAAGTTGAGCCAGATTCCACTTTTGGGAAACTGGGGCCCCATGTCATGTCGCACAAACCAATCAAAAAACGGCAGTCAAACCAGAAGGCGCTCACCATAATGAGACCCCCCCCCCCCACGGTTGCCAGTTTCCCTGTTCCTGTCTCAATGTGTGCTCACTGAGGAAAAGAGGGTTTCAGATGCTGTTGGATGATTCATTTGAAGCATAATGAGGCCTTGAGGGAACCTCTAACCCCTTGAGTCTCTGTGAGCGGTAATCCAGCAGTCCAACATGACTCCACTTCTAGACTGTGTATAAGAATCATGGTGACTCTGTGATTTTCAGCTCTTGTTTTCTTTGATTTTATTTCTGCACAGATTTTTAAAACATGTGTTTCAAACAACCTAAAAGATCAGTGTTTCTGGTATATCAGTCCAAAAACAGCACCATATTGCATATGTTGTTCAGTTGCTACTATAAGATTGTTTGGGTTGCCAACTTTCTCTCCAAAGTATGCATGAGTTTTATCTTGAATGATTCCAAAATGTTGACTGTAAAATCACTATGGATGGGTGCTTTGTCCCACTATAGCAGTTTCTATGTTTAGCATCTTTTTGGTTCATTTTTTAAACAGGGGAGCTTTGCTGAGCGTGCACTCTTTTTCAGCAATGTCCTGCTTTACATACATATTGTTACAAACACGGCCGCAGACAAGAATGCATGTATGCCTTTCCAGGGAAGTGCTCCTAATCACTCACTTACACACAAATTCACCAACAAGTCTTTGTTTTTTCAAATAGACCCAGTTTGCAGAGTGACTTGACCTACCTGAAGCATTAAAGAAAGTTTTGAAGGTTCCACTTTGGGGACCGCAGACCTCTGTGGCAGCAAGAGAAGAATTCTTGGTTTTATCGACAGGGTGACAGAGTGTGATAAAGTTAAAGTATCTATTGCAGTTGTTCACAGGAAAGTATGATTCAAATGATAAAAACAAAAACGTGATCTGTTTTCTACTTTTCATTTTACCAGTTGACCTCATGTATCAGTATTAGCTCTCAAATGTCTGTCGCAATTCAAAATACCGAAGCCAAATACACGACTCAGGAGGCAACACAGTCTTAGAATATTCAAGGATACAAAATCCAGGAAGGCAGAATCCAAATAGTTTACGCTTGGTTGAATAAAAAAAGACTACTAGTGGCAAAGAACCTGTATAATGAGTGGTGAGTGATGAGAGTGAGCAGGTGAGATCATCAGTGAGATGCTGGGTCAGACATCACAGCAGAATTAGAACATGAATCAGTTACAAGCCAGAACGGATGAAAGAATCTACGGTACCAGAATCAGCTGCTATTGAGACGAGCTCTAACATGAGCAGAATTTCTAAATGACAGGTTCCACATAGACATTTCATTTAATGGAATGGACATTGCTACAGTACAATGCCCTTAAAGTCCATGTAAAGCAATAATGAATATGTGCTCTGACTTTGTAAATGTAATTAACCAACAACAATAATAACAATAAAAAAATCGACAAGTTTATGAAGTTAGGTTCCAAAATCAGTATTTTGTCAGTATTGGACATGCTGGATAGAAACCACGTCCAGGCCCAGGAGGTTCCATCACTCTTTGTCTAATACTGGAATTACCCAGCAGACATGTTTGAGCCACCACCATCTGAATCTGATTTGGAGCCAGAGGACACTGGCCATCCCACAGTTCAACTCTGCTGCTATAATTTACGATCTGTTTTCAGCACTGATTTTTCAACATGTACAATGTGTTTCACAAGAAATCTGTCTGTATTTCCTTCACACAGACTTTAAACTCCTGTAGAAGTCCTATCACATGATGTCACTAAACTTGTTTTTACTAAACTCTTTCCTCTCATTCTGACACCATAATGAGAAAAATTATAGAAAAATCTTTTATTTAAAGGGATGGTATGACCCTCTCTGCTGCAGCCCCACTTAATGATTAAGACTGATTATACAGATGTGTTTTGCATTAAAGAAGCTTACCTAGCGCAGCTGGGAGCGTCATTATTAGAAAAGGAAACGACTAGATCACGTTTGTGAACCTTGGCAGGCTAATTGCTGGTGTGAGCAAAAACAGAGCAGGTGCAGCTTCCTCCACTTTCATACCTGATTTATTAAGACCATTTATGTAAATGAAGCGGTGCGATGGCACACTGCAGAGTTTTTTCACTTAAAACTCAAAGCTGACGTGATTCTACACACCAGCGGCAAAGGAGGTTTGTGACACGTGACTCCATCATTTCAAGTTCTAAAAACAAATGTAGCATTCTGACCTACATGGAGACAACTCTAACTGACAGACCAGTTAGAGTTGTCTCCATCAGAGTACTAATATTATTTCTGGTTCTCTGTTCTAATCAGATACAGTTTGTCTAGTGTCAGTAAAATCTGACTTGACTGTTGGACTTGACTGTCAGTTATACGTTTCTACAGTGCAAGTAACTTGTCAGCACTGATACAAGTTTGTGACTGAACAAAATGATTCCAATCAGCACTTTATAATTTACACATTTACACCACAGACAGTATGAATATGAATGTTGTATCCATGACATCACCCACAGGTTTCCAAAAAGCCATGATGGGATATCTTCATTAGCCCCACAATCTGAGATCAACCAGAGACCAAGTAAACCAGAGTCCCTTAACACAAGGCCAACTGACCTGAGAATGCTGAGACCCGGCCCATGCATTTGTGTCCTTTATAATGGACATGTTGTTAACCTGTATATTCTAAGTATTTGGAGTTACCTTGTCAAGCCCTAAAGTATTCAGTGGAGGACATCCTGGGCTTGGATGTTTGCATGCTGGGAACTTTTTTCTCTATCAAGATAGCTGCCATACCAACAACCACATTTTATGGAAAGTCAAATATTCTTTATCTATTGATATTTTTACCATGATAATTAGGTATATTCTTGTTTATTAACATGTCATTAACAACATTTTATGTCTGAAAACAAGTTCATTATTTCAAGTTCTGTTGTGAAATAATTTGTTTTTGAAACAGTCATTTAATGAATGTCATCTGTAGCAGACACCAGGACCATTTTGTTGTATTTAATGAATGTGCATTGTTTGTTTTCCATCCATCATAATACGTTCACACATGTGTTACCCGGGCTTCCTGCAAGATGACCCCTGGAGTCCAGTCCAGTGCTGTTCACAGTACATCTACGACAAAGATCTGGCAGCTTTTACAAATCAGTGACAGCTGCAAACTACAGCAGTGTCACTGTATACTACTGCCCAAGAAATCAAGATTTTCTTCAGCATATCAGTACACATGGCCTGCCTTGGCTATCCTAGAGTCAAAATGTTTTGGGCTAAAAAAACTAAAATGCAAAGGGATTCTCATGGTTCTACAAGCTGAGAAGCTCGCTAAAGATTGTCAATGACCTGGATGTAACTGAAGAGACAAAGGAGTCAGACTACTGCTTGACCGTGTGAGGAAAGGTTGTCTCAGCCTTCAAATGTGTGACAAGGTGTGTGTTGATGAGCAAATCATCCCATTCACTGGCCTCCACTGTTTATGGGAGACATCCAGAGGATATCTGTAGCAGGTCCAACAAAGACAAAGGTCATGTCCAGGGGAGAGCCAGCAGTAATCAGGGCATATAATGACAACATGGGTGGCATAGACCTCTGAATGCTGAGCTTCTACCGCATGTTAACCAGGACCAAGAACTGGACGTCACGTGTGATGACGCATTTCAAGTTGCCATCACAAATGCTTGGATCCAGTACAAGTCTGACAGTAAAGTTCTGAATCGACCAGCTAAGAACACCCAGCACCTGTGTGAAGAGCTGCTGGATAGTCCTCCATTTGATGACAGCAGTGGAGACAGTGAGGAAGAGTATCAGCCACCAACCAAAACAAGGATCCCACAACCAGAGCCATCTGTACGCCGACTGGGAGCCAGAGATGATGGACATCAAACATGCAGAAAGATACAGAAGTAAGGGCTGCAATGGCAAGACATACATGAGGGGCACCAAATGCAAAATGTTCCTCTGCATTACCAAAAAGAAAACATGCTTTGAGGATTATCGCCGCTAAAATATCCAGAGGAAGAAGAAATGCAGAACTACTTATGTTCTGTCTTATAGTTCACTTTTTTTGTCCTTGCAAGAAACCAGCAACATAAAAGTGATACAGAATTTTATGTTTTGATCAAATTAAATGTGTTCTTGGGTTAATCACTCTAAAGACATAATCTGCTGATTTTTGCATTTCTTAAACTATATTTTCATTCAATCATCCTTTTTTCCTCTACAGTGGACATGCATGAAATTAAAATAAAAATAAAATTGCAAGGTGTTGTTTTAGCCCCAAATATATAGGAAATCACACAGAAAAGAAATTGTGAGACACTTTTTCTCTTTGGTTCTAGGATAATAGTAGTATAGAGTCTAAAGTCTCCACATAAGTGACTCAAGTCATGTGACGTGAAACTTATTGACTGTAACACGGCCCATAAGTAGCTAAACAAAACTTTAGTAGCTAAAAGCATCACTACATGTACGATATTGTGTTGGGGTTTAGGACACAGTAGTGAAATCAGGCTTCAGGGACATTTCATACAGCATTAAAGGATTTGCTGGTGTTCTGTAATTGTGTTTTGGCTAATCTGTTCTGCATCTTCATTACGTCCTGAAGTCTACTGGGGAAAGAGTGATGAAGCAGTCTGCCACAGATCAGAGTTCAGCTTGACTTAAACTGTGTTTCATTAGATTATAATAAGGATGTGTTTTTCATGGTCAGCGCTTTTTGCAAGTTTGGACTATGAGGCAGAAACATTGTGAAAAATTCAATGGTTTTAAGAGGAATCTGTAAAAAAAAAAAAAAAAAAAGGCAATAGGGAATAATTAATTCATACAGATATACAACAATAAGCATGCTGATCAGATTTTTTAAATAGCTGGATGCAAAAGGACCCTGAAGACTTGTTATAATAATGCAAAGACACTAAACACACACTGCTCTCCAAATGTTTAGTATTCTGTAGCTGTGGCATTTCCTCCCCTACACTCTGACTGGATTCTTTTATATTCAGGGGATAACAATAGGAGGGACATGTGCAGTGAAATGCAGTGTATAAAGATACCCTGAGCTGTTAGGAGGAACAGAAACAGGCAGCTGCAGGTTGTGAACAATGGGCTTAAAGTTAAACCTTTTCTTTAATGGAACAACATTAACTGGTTACTGATTCCTACAGGCTCAGATCTTCATTACATGCACAATTCTGAACATCTGAGCCTGAATAAACACACTGATGAATTCAGAGCTTTCTCAATCTGCTGGTGGTGGCTGCTAAGTCAATATTCAGCGTGTGTGCAATCTAAATGCCCAGAAGTGTTCTCACTTCTTGAATTTTGTTCACAATGATTTGTTTGAACTAAGTATCTCAGCATTCTTAGCACATCATTGAGCGTTTTACAGTGCATACATATATGTATAACCTACAGCATATGTACATATGTTTAGCTACATGTAACATTTCCTACTGCTGCAACTTCACATTAAAAACATTTAATTGCAAAACAGGAGTTGTAGTGTTTGTGGGAAAGGATGGAGCAGCTATAGAGTTCAACAGAGACGGCAGACTTCTCAGCAAAGTACTTTCTGTTCGTACGCTCATAAAATCAGATCACAGTTGTTCACAGAGGTAATGGGAAAATGCCAATTATTGCCAGACTTCTTTATTAAAACGACATTAAGTTTGTTGTGCTGTGCCCCGCAGTATTAACAGGTGTCACATGCGCGACATGAGCGCAATATCAGGAATGCATTTTGGAAATCACATTAGCAGAATAACAGATTTGAGCCGTCACTCCTCAGTGAGCTGCCTCCTTAGAGGAGGTCTGAGGTGCGGCTCTAGCTATCATTATTGATTTCCCATGTTTTTAGTCTGCTAAACTGAAAATATTAGAATAGTAATAGAACAATAGTATGCTAATTAGGCTAAATCATGTTTACCTTTTTGATTTGGTAGTCTGGCCTCCATGGTATCTGTTTAGAAAAATTCAGGCCCTTGGACAAATGTAGGTGAAGTTGTCCTGTAACATTCAAACCATACTTAAAATTAATTTTAGTGTCTGATACATTTGTACAACAACAAAGAGCTCTGTGTTTCGCTGTTTGAAACTGAGGTTCAGGTCTGGCAAGAGAATATTGACTGTGTAAACTATTACCAGAAAACCCGTGTTGGCGGGCACCTTTAGGAATAATGTAGCCTGAGAGGCTAAACACAGGGCATAAAAACTCTAAGTCACTCAGTGCCCTCTATTAACTGAAGGCTACACAGATGAGTGTATCAACATCTGGACCAGGGTGTGTGGACGCTGTTCACACAGTGGTGATCACCGGAGCCTGGGTAAGCTGCTGTTGTCACAAATACAAAGTGAATGAAAGGCGTCCTCCTCCAGTTGTCACAAGTTTCGGTCTCCTGTGTTCTTTCCAAGAATGTGACCTCAAAGTTGCTGTGTATGCTGTCTTGAGAAAGTGCTTACTTTACTTTACTTATTTTAACATACAAAGTTGACAATCTATCCTGAGGGTGGCGCCAGGACAGCTCATTAAGTATTTAAAATGTAAATGGTTCAGGCTCTGCACAGCGTTTTGCTGCAACGTCCTTCAGCCAATGGCCTCAAAGAGAACACTTAAAGGGACGTTACGTAGATGTTGGTATTTTATTTATTCAGCACCCGGAATGAAAAAGCACTGTGATACACAGTCAAGCATTAAGCGAGGTCAGCAACACAAGGCATAGTAGCCAGCTAATATTACTGACTAGTCCGACAGCAGTCAGCCCAGCTCTGCGTCTGTCTTTCAGCCTTTTATTTCACCAACCACTAAAAGTCAGTCCCACATTTACTCTTGTTCGGCAGCTTCTTGCTCACTCACTCTCATCTTCTCTCTTCTTAGCTTCCTCCATCATGTCCTCTTCTGTGTCTTCTCCTCTGTCATTACGTCCACAGAGGCTGCAGTACCTGGTTATATTGATCACTCAGCTAGCTCCAGTTTTGACATTACATGAGCTTCAGAGGCACCATTTTCTTGATTACAAGTCAGTGTAGCATCAGCATGATTGAAAATCTCTTATTTCATGGGTGAAGTTACACAGTGTTGCTTTAAGCCTCATTCAGACTGCATTCCGTCAATGGGAGGTCAAGTAATTTTACCATCACCTCTATTGGTGTGTGATTTTAATCCTCAACGCACTTGTGGAGCGTTTTCGCCCCCACCCCATAATAACAGCTTCAGTTACGGACTGTTTTTCAGAGAACTCTTCTGTCCTCCTGGAATTTAAATCCTGTCCTTGTATATCAAAGTGAATCTCTCCTTTCTTCCACAGGAACTTCATTCATCAGCCCGGTGTGAAATTTCACTTTTGCGTGTAAATGGAGTGAGCCAAAAAAGCTTTCTCGTCTGATAGATGCAAACATGCTAACATCAACACGTGGCCATAGTTAGGATGCCAGGAAAAATATGGAAGCCATCGGGAGAGCAAGACCCCATGAAAGCTCATCGGACGTGCTTTTGTAATGAAGCTTAGTGTACGTTCCATCAGGAAGACTGACTATCTGCATGCTTGCTTCCAGTAAGCCAATCAGAAAGTCCTGCTCCACATTTCATGCACCCAGATCTGATGGCAGCACTGCCCCCTGTGATTATGACACCATGACCGTGGAACCCTCACTTTCTTCACATTTGTCAGTAAAACAATTTTTTTTATCTTTAAGCGTCTCTGCAATGAAGCCTCTCCTGACTGAAATATCCCACACTCATAGAGACTGCTGTTCTCTTTTCAACCCCGTGTTTTTGCTTGTTCTCACTTTGGCTAATTAGCACCATTAAAATGATGCCAAATTAGCTATTAGCAGTTCCTGTTTGAAATGTGTCATCAGTGGATGACTTTGATACTGAAGAAAATGGAGGAGCTGAAGTTCTAAAGCACCTTTTTTGAAGTGGATCTGAGGACGTTTACAGACATCAGAGATGATGATGATTCACAGTGAATAAGACTGATTTCAATAGGTGTGTTAATTTGATTAATTAGGCTGGACTCATAATGACTGAGATACTTTTCACTTCACACAGCATGTTTGCCTCCTCGTCAACACTGCATGCAGCCCTGGAGAGGCTTTTGGCTTCATCCCGCCGAACGTTCACGCCAATAACAGATCATATCCTGTCATTTCACCACAGCATGTTTAAAATGCCATATGGAATGATGACTTTACTGATAAGCACACCAACTACTACATCCCCCATTGTAATGTTAATCTTGTCCAAGTGGGACCACACAGCTTTGATCTGCTGACCATTTCAGCAGGACATTGTTCCTGTAAATACTTTCACTAAACTGATTAAAATCAGTGTTCTCTTAAAAAAACTTCAGGATTTGGACCAAATCAGTCAGATTGAAAACATTTGAAACAATAACCGACTTTACATGTAAAAAGTACCTAATTCAGGGCACCTCTTATCAGATGATAGACTTTGTTGGATGTAACACTCACCATCCAGACATCAGCGTAACAGCTCAACAGTACCACCGCACAGGTCACATCTGACATTTGCGTGCGATCAGGTTTCTCCACAAGAAGTAAATTCCCATGAGGAAAGCAAAATGCCAAGAAAATACACTTCTTTCTGCTGATAACCAGCTCTGAGCCAAAAGCAGCGTGTACTGTGAAATGTCAAAAATAAATGGGTATCACCTGAGAAAAATCAATGGTTTTGTCTCTTTGGAGCAACAGTCTCATCCTGTGTGGTGTCCTGTTTGCTACAGCTGCTTTATAATGGATGACTATTAATTTGATTTGTAAATAAATGAGCTTGAAACACTATTGGATTCTCTGAATGATTGATCTGCTGAAATGCTCTCGGCCTCTGTGAAAGATTGATCTTGCCTGGCCGGCACAATGAAAATAATTGAATTGAAACAAAAGCATGTGCACGTGCATGCGCCTAATCTGACGCGTACATGCACACAAACACACACACACACACACACACACACTGGGAGGCATGGAGTGTGGCAGTGTGAGATGCTGGTGATTTAAACAGCTCCTAGTGCTGGGATATTTATTAGCCTCCTGTGAAAAGATGCTGACATTCAGCTTACTGTGGGCTGGCAGGTGTGTGTGGATGTGCATGAGTGTGTGTCTGTACACAGGTTTGTTAGGTAATGTGCATGTGTTGGTGCTCCCACGCATGACTGGATGCTTTGTTATGCTATGCAGCAATGTGTGTGTGTGTGTGTGTGTGTGTGTGTTTTATTAAGAAGGTCCTGGTGTCACTTGGACTGCATCGTGTCACTCTGCTTCACATGCAGTTCTTATTTTGGCCACTTGGGGGCACTTGAACACCAGGGACTGAAGGCCAGCCAACACACAGCATGCAACAACTACTGTATAGAAAATCAGCCCACATATTCACACTTGTAGGCATACACACATCTACTCACACACATTAAACGCTGAGAAGGACACCTTTTTTCATTGTCAAGTGTGTGTGTGTGTGTGTGTGTGTGTGTTTGTGTGTGTGTGTGTGTGTGTGTGTGTGTGAGAGAGAGAGAGAGACAGAGAGAGAGAGAGCAGCTGTGTTAATGTCCAATAAAGCAGCCAGGAACAAAGGAAGTGCAGCTGAATGAGAAAAAATGAAGAAAGATTAACATCCTCGAGTGAAAGAAATCAGGTTGCCTCGGCATGATGGAGAGTACATTTGTGCTTTAGTGGTGGTGAATTCTGCACACACACACACACACACACACACACACACACACACACATAAAGTACATCTGCACACACACACATACTTCCTGCTGACCGATTTTCCAAGAGAATTCGCATGACCTCTGCCTGTCAGCTGCCACTCAATACATAATAGGAAACAGGTTGCATTGTTGACTCATGCGGCATGTATTTCGCACACACACACACACACACACACACACACACACACTGTGTCCAAAAGGTGATAGCGTGTAACTTGCATCATGAGTCACTTGACTGCTGTTACTCTGGCCACACTCACTAATAGATGGTAGTGGTCTCCACAGGTCCTATAAGCTGACACTCTATGGTTCCTGAGAAGTGTGCTGCCTGCTGGGAGTGGACATACATTTGTACTTATCTCGAAGAGTTCTCTTTAGTAAAGCTTGAAAACACTTCAGACGAAGCAGAAATTTCACCATTCCTGTTTTTTGTTTTTCTCCTGTTGTATACTAAGGGTAGAACAGTAAGTCCATTACTGGAATGAAAAGTAAGAAGACGAAGACCTTTCAAAGACTTGCCGGGGCAAACCACATGAAGGTGTGTTGCTCACACATCCAAGTTTATTTTCAAATGCAGCCTGAATTGACTCAAAGTTACTTTTTGCAGTGATTTTTTTCCTCCTCATCGACTAAATTCGAGCAAAGAAGAAGCCACCCTGGAAAACTTTTGTGCAGAAGCACTATTAAAGATGAGTTCTGTGCTCTTCAAACAGTATGCTTTGATTTTATGAAAGAAGGGACTTCAAGGAGTCAATTGTACAACCCTTAACTTTCTAACCACCTCTAACAAGTAGCAAGGCAAAGCGGTAGATTTTCTATGGATTATATAACAAAGAGGATCTGTGCAGACTCACTATCAGCTTTGATAATGTTGCACATGTAGTACACATGCTGTATGGAGACAGAAACCCAGTGGTGGACAGTAACAAAGTAAATTTACTTGAGTACTTCACTTAAGTACAGTTTTTGAGTATCTGTACTTTACTTGAGAATTATTTTTGGGGGGATACTTTTACTACTTTTTATTTTTTCCAAAATTCTGAGAAAATAAATTGTTTCTGCTGATTCGCGTATGGTTTAGTCTTAGTTGTATTGCTGTACTATGTCATGCCATACAATCCATACAATGGAGGCAGGAACTGGAGAAACACATGGAGAAACCTCCACCGAGGACCTGTGGCCTTATCTCAAACCCATGTTTGAGATTTTTGTCACAAAACTGATTCATTTCAGTTTAAATGTTTGTTGTTGCTTACCATGAACAGATGATATCTTCCAACCTGAGAAAGCATGTCGCGGTATGTACAGTAAAGTAGCTACTGACGTTAGCTAGCTTAATGTTTGTTAAATTGCAGATGAAGTGTAATTGTATGAGCTTGTAGTATCATAGTTACCATTTTTAAACCGTTTACAAATATGGCAACTGTTGCAGTGCAGTTGAATGATTGACTTCCTGTTCATGCTTTTTATATATTTTATATACTATATCTCAGTCCAAGGTAGAGGTTAGGTGTGTGTGTGTGTGCGTGTGTCTGTGTGTGTGAGTCAGAGAGAGAAAGAGAGGGAGAGAGAGAGAGAGAGAGTGGGTGTGTGCACGTTAGTGAGCGGGTCATTGCAAACCTGGGCTCTGATGCATGATATCAGTATGTATTCAGATGTAAGTACAATATGTAGAAATGTCATTAGTTGATGAATGCAGCTCAGTCTGTGTTCTGAGGCTTCTTGCCTTTATTTGTTTGTTTCTGAGCTATCAACATGTCTGTAGCAGAATGGCATCTGTGTATTGTATGTATGACAATAAAGCTACTTTCCTGTCCTGTATTTCTTGAGATATCTTAAAAATACTTTTACTTGAGTAATTTTTCAAGCAAACACTTTAGTACTTTTCTTAAATAATATTTTGACTAAGCTACTTTTACTTGTATTGCAGTAATATTTGACAGGGAGTATTTGTACTTGTAGTAGTGAAGTTGTGTCCACCTCTCTAAAAACCTGAAGAACCCTTTCTGGCAGCTTTCAAGAGTCGGGCAGAAAAAATTGGATGTTATGTTGTTTGGTGCTTTTTTAAATTTCCTGTAATGTGTCCTACTTGAAATCACAACATCCTGACAAAAAGCATGTCATAAATGTTTTGGCTTTCTCTTCTCCGAGTTTGACAACGTTTATGATATGTGGCTCTTCTCTGTGCTGCAGTGGAATACTCTTCCGTTACCCTCGGGTCCAGAACCTGTTACCCTCTGCACACGTACTGTCCACTTATGTCCACCAAACCCCAAGTCTACTAACTAGGAGGAGAAAGGACACCTCACTCTATGAATGGAATGACTTTAATCTTCAAAAAATGTGTATTTTCTTTCATGAATCACAGCCTGAACACAAAGAGTTCTTCGAGAAGTCACTGATGTATGATTATCAACCTTCACATATATGAGAGAATGTGTGGCATCACTCACAAAGCTGCTTTAAACCAACTGTTTCTCAATCAATGGAGACCACAAATACAAAGCCTGTGTGTGTGTGTGTGATCCTCTGGATCTGCACTCTGCTGATGCAGGCTATTGTTTGATGGTGGTGTACAGGTGTACCAAGAGGATAATGTCAGTGCTTAGATGGTAAACATGTCACCCTGCAGGACACCAAACACACTCAATACACTTTCAGGAAAATAAAAGACGAGCCCCATCCTCACATTTGTTTGTTTTTTTCATTTAAAAGCGAACAACAGTGTGGGTGTGTGTGGGTGTAAATGTGTGTGTGAGTGTGTGCGTTGTCAGAGCAAACTAAAATCCAAGTTGACGTGCTCTCATTGATTTGTGTGGAAAAGACTGCTGAGGGATAAGAGCTGCAATGCTTTTGGCATAAACAAATAAAAAGCCGCTGTCAGCCAGTGGTACGCACTGAGGATTGAGATGTAGAGTAAAGAGCAGCACTTTTAACCAGCCGGCACCTGCAGTAAAATCAATATCCTCTGACTGTGATGGGCAAATCCAAACACTACACATACATACAGACACACACACGCGCGCATATTTATTTACATGGGCAGCTCAGCCCAGCTTGCCACCTGTCAACAGTAATCCTGAGCGTCAGAGAAGAATATTGGAGGTGCTACCAGTGTGACACAGTCTCCTCGGGGACCTGGCCTGATGCACACACGTGTATTCTTTTCCGTTGAAAAGCAAGTGTCCTCACAAGGATAGAAATGTAGGAACACTCTAAAGTAAAATAACGTTTGCTGGACCATATTCTGGAAATTCAGTGACACTGACAGTCACTTTATAACAGAATTTATTTGGTTTAGATCTGCTGTGTTTTCATTCACTTGAGCTTTGACTGGAACTCTTTTGTTGACATCCTCTTCTTCTGTATTTGTTTAACAGTACTGTCCGAAAAATCAGTGCCACCAGCTCCTGATATTCACATTACACTGATGCTGCAGAAAACACATATTAATAAGAATTAAAAATATTGAAAAATATATAAAAAAATATTTGATTCGATTTATACATTTACATGTGTATAGGAACTCACTTTAAAATACAATATATTGGGTTTAGATTTAGTGAATACACAATACATGACTCAATTTGTAAGCAGGACATTTAGTACACATGCAAACATTTGATTGCATGCTGCTCTCTGCTTATTCACTATGATGTCCAACTGCCACACCGCTCACCTGCAAGTGTAACCCAGGTGTAACACTTGGGTAACTAAACCCTAAGCTTAACCTGAAAAAGTTGTTTTATTAGTTGTTTCACATATTTAATGTTTTCTGAGTTGCACTTGAAAGCAACACGTTCCAACTGCACTTGAAGGCAGCACTCAGGTTCACCGCATCTAACCAGATGAAAGGCAGCCAGTTAGCGTGCACGTTCCTCTTATTGTGTAGCAGGCAGTTTGTACGCGCCATCTTTGCACTTCCTTTCGACTCCGGCCGCGACAGCAGAAGGCCGCAATCCTCTGAACGGAAGCGGTAAGATATGAACTGTAGTGAAACTATCACAAGTCAATTCAGTTAATGTAGCTTCAACTAGTTCCTTTGTTTACAGTTTAGCACCGTGCTCAGGCGGTTACACCGGCAAACCGTCTTTCATCTGGTGAGAGCTGAGAGTCCCCGACGGTGCTCAGCGCGGGAATAAAGTGCAGCGGTGAGAATGACATTTCCGGTGCTTTGATATCTGTTAGCTGCTGCTGCTCATATGCTGAGTGGGTTAGCTATATGGAGATACACTGTGGTGAACTGTTGTGTAACAGGGTCAATTATACAACAGTAACATGTGTCACAGAGTCAAATATATAACAGCCACATTTAATATTATAATTACACAAAATCTGTTTTCATAGTTATAACCTCACGTGTCCGGTCTCCTGAGCTGATATGTGGAACGTTTGAAACCGTTTCTGTACCCCGACGTTCACCCTTGTGGGGCCCTCCCTATAAATGTGTCTCACGCTTTCACCTCTCCCCTCTTTGCTTTTGTATTTCGGAGAGGTAAGCGTCAGTGTAGTCACGGAAATCTCTGTCTTAGCCTCTGCTAACGAGAATTTTAAGTTTGTCTGCTATCTTAAACTTATTGTGTAGTACGTTAACATATTTCTGTGTCATTTAATTTGTGTAGGAGCTCAAGTTCATGACGAATGACCGGACAATTTTGTTGTTATTTACACCGCTTTGTCAGAATAAACGGAGACCGCCTCCAAAGATATCCTGGTGTGGGTCTATTCATCAAATAGGCTGTGCACTACACTACACTAAATGAGCATTTATTAGCTGGCAGCACAAAGTACATCATGAGCAGCCATTTTGTCTCTGTGATTAAAGGGAATGTTTTGAGATTTATGTTTCTAATTCTGACTTAAAGAGTGTGAATGAGTTTATTTTGTAAAACAAATTGTAATGTGAATGAATTTTCTTCTTTTCATTTGTGAGTTATGGATTAACTTCATGACTCTTATTACAGAAACTCATGTTATGAAAGAATGAATGTATTCTGCTCATGATTTAAATCACCATTTCTGACATGTTGTTTTGAATTATTATCCAATGATTCATGATTTCTAGATTTGAAGTTGTTGAGCTTTAGTGTAATGCAAGGCCAGAATGTCAAAGGTGACATTGTCATTATACTTTAGTGTTATTGTTGTACAACCATTAGATTGTTTCCTTAAAGGTCCTGTTCATTAAATGAAACAGACAGAAACAGAAACCATCTACAGACTCTGGTTCTACAGTCACCTTTTAAAGGAAGCTATCATCATCACTCCCCACTCCCTGATGTACAGAGCCAATAATGCCAATAACGGAAGAGAAAGGAGTTGACCGTCTGTCATTATTCTCAATGTGCATTTCCGTCTGCTTGTTTTCATGCACATTTTTAATTTGTGCTTAAAACACCTGAGTGTAAACTGTGTGGAGTGATGAGGACACTGTAACATTCCTAAAATGTAATACATATGATATGAACAGAAATGTCATATTTTCATTGTGTTTTTTTTTCACTTGATCTCTGACTACTGAACTCTTTTGATCGCATCGTCTTCTTCTGCACATTAATTAGCATATCACAGTCACATTAACTGTGATTTTAAAAAATCAAATATTGATATCATGTTAATAATACACATATGATAATATCATCCAGCATCACTAAACTGTAGCTGTGGCTCGGAGGTAGAGCTGGTCTGATCCCCGGCTTTGCCAGTCTGCATGTCAAAGTGTTCTTAGGAAAGATACTGAACCCTAAATTGCTCCCAAAGGCTGTTTGTGTGAATGTGTATGAATGGTTAGCTCCTAAAACTGATGAGAAGTTGGCACCTTGCATGGCAGCCAATGCCATCAGTGTATGAATGAGATATTTAGTGTAAAAGCACTTTGAGTGGTGGGAAGACTAATAAGGAGATTTAGCTGGATATCCTAAGTACAGTCCATTTACAATTTATTTTTGTGATTCACACTTTTAAAACTCAACCAGTCATGGCAGATGTTGATCTGGGTTCTGCTCGAGGTTTCTGCCTGAAGTTTTGCCTTGCTCACGGTGGGAACTATGTAGTCTGTAAATAACATAAAGAGTAGAGTCTAGAGCTGCTCTGTGTGGAAAGTGTCATGAGATAACTTCTGTTTATTATTTTAAAAATGAGACAGCAAATCACCTCTGTTGTACCGATTTGGGTTTTAGCCAGAACAATTTGGACAAAATTACAGAACTTCAATTTAACAGGAAGTAAAACCAGCTGTCATCTGGAAAGCACCCAATTTGAGAAACACTGTACTTTTCCTCTCAAAGGGAATTTCTTAAATAAAACAGCATTCATACAAACACAATAGACATTTGAATAAAGTTGTGTTGGGTGCAGTGAAAGTCCAGAGAGTAAAAGAGTGTATCGAGCAATCCACTAATGGGATCTTTGGAGATCTTAAACAGACATGTTCTGATCCTACAATCCAGATGTTTAAAAGGTATGATAAACAGGTGTTTTGGTGAATATCTCTCAAGAGCCTATGAGCGAAGACTGGTCTGATCACCGTCACACACTGCTATCTGTAATAAACCTACAGAGCACAGAGGGCTGAGGCGGCCAGAGAATAGAGGTTGAAGGAGACATGCTAGTTTGAGGATACAGTAACTGGACTTATCCAGGGTGTACCTCACCTCTCGTCCAATGTCAGCTGGAACTGGTTCCACATACCTGCGACACGATATGGATAAGCAGGTATGCCAAATGAACAGATAGGTAATTGACATGCTAGGCGCACTGAGAGTATAAAGAATGAACAGTGTATGTGTGACGTCACCCACATGTCACCAGAATGACGCTAACAGGTGAGTTGTATATAAATTCACCCTCAGTACAGTTGTCATGAAAGGGGAAATTAGTATAGAGACCAAAACTGTTTTTTGTACCAGGCTGTGACCATGTTTATTTCTGCTGTGAAGTTTTAACATGGGGACTTATGGAGACTGACTCACTTCTGGAGCCAGCCTCAAGTGGATGCTAGAGGAACTGCAGTTTATATTGTCGCTTGCATTGGGTTTACTTCACCGCCACAGAGGTTACCATTTGGTTGGTGTTGACTTTATCATGACGTGCCACTTGTTGGACTAGCTGGTGGCTATCAAGTTCTGCTGGCATGTCTTCTGGTTTTCAGTGGCGTTAAAGTCCCAACAAACAAACAGCAAACACAGGGCAAAGTTATTTAAACGTATACTGGAAGGATATAATAACTTTTCCATAAAGAATCTGACCAGTGTAGTGTCACTCTGAAAGAGATACAGCTTATAGCTGCTGAAAGACTCACAGCATCGGAGTAATTGTTTGTCAGAAAGCATGATGGAGATGGTGTAACAGAGTGGGAGACGGTCCTTCAGTCTATGATAAAAGTTGAGATTTTTGTCCATTATACTCAGAGCTCTGATCACTTCATCTTAACAGTATACATCAGCTCCGTTCCACTTTGACACTGTGCACAGTAAAAACAGCAGGTCAGCTGATGCACTGTAGCCCACAACAGTTTGGACACCTGATGCCCTGAGGCCCTGTTGACACAGACTCCCTGTGTCCAGCCATTCCAATACAAGGCTTTGTAAGGCCAGCAGTGCCGGTAAAGATATATATTATATATGAAATGTGTACACACCATTTTCTGCAAAGTAAGAGCTGTTATGGTTATAAGAAATGACTGTATTTCTGAGTGGTTTGAACTGGGTGGGACTTTTGGGAAATGGTATGATGACACATGATTTCACCAGTTAGGAGATATTTGAATATGCTGACCGTAGTGTGGTTGTTTTTTTTTTCCTTGTCAGCACAGCACAAACCAGACAGTACTTCTGAAAGAGCTGATTTTTCATAAAAAATACCAAATGATGCATGACTTTTTTATTTTTTATTTAGTATTATAAGTATTTTATATTACAGAGAAATATGAAAGATATGAAACCAAGTTTTCAGGGGCTTTAAATGACTATACAGTTCAAAGGTTTGGATTCATTTGTTATATTGGACTGTTATTTTTCTGAAGTCTCTATTTTAACATTTTAACATAAACATATCATCATTTATACTTGGAATAGTTTGAACCCCAAATTAATAATAATAATAATAATAATTAAAATGTCCATTAAGTCAATGTCCACATTGTTAAAAGAATTTTCAAATGACCCTTGAATCCAGGAAAACTGGATTCAAAGTATCAAAGTGTAAGTTGAATTGATTATTCTTGTACAAGAAGGAGCGTTTAACAGTGCGACACACAAGAGGGGTTACAGAGAAAAAGGCTCCCTGCACAGCCTTGACAATTAGTTCTTATACACTCTAAAATGGGCTGTCTCGGACACCTCCCATAGATACAGATAGCATCATAATGTCTTTCTCAGTTCTCTTAATCAGTAGTCAGCAGAATATGCCCTTGTTTAAAGGACACATCCCTGACCTTCTGTTCTGAATTCCAACTTATACATACAGTTGAACTTTATCTCTCCTGCCAGCTTCAGCCAAAACGCAAATACAGGGAAGTGCCCACAAGACATGTAAGAAATAGAAACACATACACACATTATATGATTTAAAATCTTCTGAACCCCAGTATAATTCTTTTTTATTTTTATAACACACACTGTTTTCCTGTTTGAATTTTCCAACCAATAAAAATGTAAGTGATCTGAGATCCTTATTGAACCATAATAGTGCAGCTGGACTTGGACGTGTTGTTCTCTATGTACAAAACATCTATTTATAAAGAGGACTTTTACAACCTAAAATAACCATAAACTTTATTTACATAGCACAGTTAAAAAAAAAGCATAAAACACAATAAAACAAACCACAAAACAACAATAAGCTGAGCTGCCGATAGAAAAACTTTTCCCACTGCATTCAAAGCAGCTTGAGTAACACCTCTACTCAACCCTGCTCAAGTCGAGAACTATCGTCCTGTGTCACTTCTTCCTTTTTTATCCAAAACTATTGAACAGGTGGTCGCTAAGCAACTCTCAGAATTCCTCCCTCAGAACAATCTTGTTCTCTCTCTTCTTGATCCAAATCAGTCTGGTTTCAAGAGTGGTCACTTGAGTGAAACTGCTCTTTTTGTCTGTGACAGAAGCCTTAAAAGAAGCCAGAGCAGCAGCATAGTCCTCTGTCTTTATTCTACTTGACTTATCAGCCTTTTTTCACACACTTAACCATCGCACCCTCCTGTCTATTCTCTCAAACATGAGCATCTCTGGCTTGGACAGTTGTTCACTTTGCATCACCTCACCTCAGGTGTACCGCAGGGCTCAGTGCTGGGGTCCCTTCTATTCGCTGCTACGCTACCTCCTTAGGTCAGATTATCCACTTACATGGCTTTTCCTATCACTGCTATGCAGATGACAGCTTTATTTGTCATTTCCTCCAGAGGCCCCTCTTTGAATGGGTCTCAGACTGCCTCTCAGATATCTCCACATGGATGGAGGCACACCACCTCCAGATAGGCACACCATCTACAGATATCCAGCTGAACCTCTCAAAAACTGCTAGTCCTCTCAGCCAAGCCTACTATACACCATGACATCAGCATCAAAGTTGACTCCCTATGTCTTGTCCCCACCAGGGTGGTGAGAAACTTCTGGGTTATCATTGACGACCAACAAACCTTCTCCAGTCATGTTGCCTCAGTTGCCCAATCATGCTTCTTTGCACCTTACAACATCAGAAAAATCATACCGTACTTAAACCAACACGCCATCTTCAACATCATCAACATCAACTTCTGACACAAGGTGGTAATCTCACGACTAGACTACTGTAGTCCAAGGTAGTCCAAACTTTTCTCGTCCATTGTTCCCTGTTGGTGGAACGTCCTACCAGTTCCTACCAGATCAGGGGCGTCCCTCTCTACCTTTAAAAGACTCCTGAAGACCTCCAGCTCTTCAGAGAGGACCTCCTCTCCAACACTACCAACAACTGGACATGATAAAGCTACCCCCTGGAGACGACAGAAGGATTTTTTTTTACTGATGCCAGAGAGCAGTGAGCTACAGGAATCTATTCAGCTAGTTATGAATGAATGAATCACAATTTCCAGATTTTTTGCTAATATTTTTTAAGCTTAGATGATCATCAAGATAACCATTACCTGTTAAACATAACATGTAATATTACCATTGTGTGTTAACATTAAATCAGAGGACCACTGCAGATACAGCCTCATAGAGCTGCTAGCATGGCTGGTATAATCGTTCACTCTGTGATGCTCTCGGATGTCTGGAATTTGTTAGCACCAACTTCTATTTTGCAAAAATCAGAAAGCAGCCGACAGATCAGATCAGTTGGCCTAAAATAAATAAAAAAGAATTTGGAACAACCCTTTTCTTTTGTAGTGAACATTATTTATTCATTTATTACTCCAGTTTTTGATATTGCTCTTCAATTTTACTTCTCACTTCTGCAAAATGGAATTACAGCAGGTCAGTTATGTATCATTAAATGTTGCAATGTGATAGCAGGATGAGACAATCGGATAACGAACAGCACACACATACTGTAAAGATAGTGTAAATGCAGCAGGCAGTGTGTCACAGAATCACAGCAGAGAAAAGAAGTAAGTGTGTACAGTGTGTGTGTGTGTGTGTGGGAGAGAGATGGCAAGATGGGCAGCGGGACTTGGTAAAGGCAGGAAAGTGCAGAGAAAAGACTGAGTGGCAAAAGGGGGGGGAAATGAGAGCAGAGTGAGAAAGACAGAGTAGAACAAGTACAAGTAGTACAGTACAAGTAGAGCTGAACCCCGGGGATCAAGCTGGTGGCAGATGATCAACAAACGACAGAGTGAGCAGGGGCGAGTGACCGAAAGGGAGTGAAAAAGCAAAAAAGAGCATGTGGTTTAGCTGCTAGGCGACGTCAGGTAGTTTTATTATCGCTTCACCTCTTCCACTAGCTCCCTCGCTACCTTTGGCTATTTTCTACCAATCCTGACCTGTCACTGCACTGCAGCTTCCAAGGACAAGCTACAATTAAACACACTGGGAGGAAGACAGAGAGAGAAAGAGTGTGAAAGATAGACAGATGGAGATATCAAATCCATCTCTGTCCGTGGAGCCGAGAGTGTGTATTGTGTATTAATGTAAATGCCAATAGAACATTTGTCTCTGTCTGATGCTCTCAGTCCTCACTAATGATTCCATTTCAGTGTGAAGGTACCTCACCGTTCCTCTAGGGGCCATTGATGACATGGATTAGTTGTCTCAGCTGGTGGAACGGGCAGGAAAACTTGACCGAAGCTCAACTTGGTCAATTTATTTAATGGAAAGCTGTTTTGAATGAAGTCACGACGAGAAAAGTGAAATGAAACAAGTGTTTGATTGCTGGTCATCAAAGGCCGCTACATCTTCATTATGAGAATTGAGTTTGAACTGATGGTGGTGATCAATAGCAGAAATGGAGTGGAAAAGGCCTGAGTGTTGGTGCTGACAGTAAATCCACAGGGTGACTGATGTAGGAGGTTACTTCACCCAGCGTGAGGTGCATATATAGAAAGCTTCTGCTCTGATTTTGACGAGGCAGCCTTAAAGGAAGTATGACTACATGTTTTGACTCATGAGTCATGAGGTTCTTGAGCCTTGCCTCATATGCAGTGATTCAGGCTGGTTTCTGCTCGTCATCTACCTTTTACAGCAAAAACAAAGTTTGCAAAATTTTCAAACCAAATGCAAATGACCAGCAACATCAAACTGTGGTGATAGCTCAGAGGAGCAACATTTAAAACTGAGTCACAAATCAAATTTAGTTTGAACAGTCCTGCGGCAACTCAAGTGTTTTAAGTTCTGGCTTGTGCTTTGTTTTCCCATAGACCATTTCTCCCTTTCAGCTCGCTGAAGCCCGCTGTGCTCTAATTGAAGACACTGGTACAGACAGCTCACTTGAACCTGGAGGAGACGTGACAGGATGTGCCATAGCTTTAAAGACCTCAAACAAGTTTCATTACGTTATCCTTCAGAGGTTTATCACCAATGCTCTGCGATTTAACGCATGATGCCATACACTTCACTTAAAACAGTTTATATCAATTCAATAGCTATAGCTAATACCTTTTGTACTGACAACAAACAACACAACTCTGGAGACCTAGTAATGATGCACAAGAGATATGGGCCACTGATTAACCACCTCATTTATTAGTTACAAACTACAGAGGCCATGATTACACATTTAACTCATACATCATAGATAACTCCACGTGCTAAGGCTGTGATGCAGGGGACCATAGTGTGCTAACATAGACATGCTAATAATCCATTATCAGCATCCACAGTCTTTATCTAACCTGACCCTGAATTGTTTTACTTTGGGTTTTAAAACCTAAATTTGGTTTATTTGCAATAACCATAATCTTCAACTCCAAAGTCAGTCTTCTTATCTGGCTGGGTTGTATAAATCATGCATGGACTTGTGTGTTTTTATGTTTTATGGATAAGCCTATCCTCACCTGTTGAAACAAAAACAGACGCAGGCACCGAGCATGGATGTGACGTGTTCCATGTTTGCCATGGCCGCCAGAGCTAATCGCCGCCATTGTCTCAAACCCCACCGGGGAGCGCTGAAGTGTCCCAGCACCGCCAAGAATATCTGGCTGTTCTGTTTTTGAATGAGCGAAACCAAAACAGAAACATGGTCACGATGTGATGGGGTTTTGCTGAAAATCTCCTTACAGCAGTTTTCTGTTATTATGTTTTATTGATAGTTAATCTTCCAAATTCCAATTTAAAATCTGCTTCTGTAGCTTGTCTTTAATATCAAGTGCCAGTTGTTTCTCCTGCATAGTATCTACTGCTGTGTTCCTTTTACACTGGCTCAAATGGTCAAATATCTTGTAAGCATCATTAACTGAATTTGTCATATCACTTGGCAGTGCACCTTGGCATGTTTAAACTGTGCTTCATGGTCTCCAACCGGAATGGAACTGATCCAGCACATGGAATGTGTCTCAACCAACCAACTGGCCAACGACGTGGCCCAGGTTTAGATTTGAGTAATGGATACCATATGCCATTATGTTCATATAGAATGTGAGCTTGAGAATCACTCGAAGACCTAATATCAATGTGCACAGTTCTTGTTATGATGAAGCTGCATTGGATTAACAGTTAATAATCAGTCAAGTTAGACTTTGATGAAGTTCTTGCTGAGGACAATGTAACCTATCAACATTTTACATTCTGAATGTTAGATTTGGTCAGAATACCATACAGTGTTGCTTATGCTGTACAGACTGCTGTAGGCTGCAGTGTTCCTCAAACAACTGACTACGTCTAAAGGTAAATGTGTCCATGTAAACACTTCTGCCTGTACATGTGGTAGGACAGCGCCTCATATGACCTGCTTTTTTTATATTTTAAAAACATGCTGAACTCTTAACTTCCTCTGACTTGAGTTTACACAATTTAGATATACACTTAAAATGTGAGTGGGCACGAGACTTGACAGGACGGAACCTACTCACAAGTTGAAGAAAAATAAAAAAAAAATCTGTCCAAAATGTTTTGAGTGGTAATCCATTTTTTGTATCCCTCCATCAAAACGCACATAAATCATTCAGCTGTCCGAAGACATTCACTTCGCCGCAGCGATGATTTAACTTGAAAACATTCCTCACTCTTTCTCACTTTTGCACATGTCACTCATGATTGACAGAGTAGATAGCACTGTGGAAGTTAACAGTTTGAGTATGTAGGCTTAGTAATTATTTATGTATACAAATGCGCCTGTCTGTTTGTGTGAGGCAGCCAGCTCTGACATGAGAGTAATGGATGTGCTGTGTGCTATAATAGATGGCTATAAGAGGAAGAGAGCTGTGCATGTGAATCAAGCGTTTGGCTTCCTCCCTCTCAGAGACTCTATATGGGAGCCACTCTGTGCTCTGCCTGACAGTCAATCTGCCGGGGATGTTTTATTCATGTCTTGTCCTTCCCTCTATCTAACTCACTGGCAAACACCCTCTCTTTCACTCCTACTTTCTCTTTGCAGCTCACTCTTGAGCCATCACATATCTATGTAATAGATATGTGTAATCTGTGTAATATCAGAAAACAGTATAATAAGCTGTTAAAATACTATAAACAGTATAAAACTGTAGGCAGACCATCTAAATAAAGTGTTACCAAAACTTTACATTCTAAATCTTTGTTTCACAGCTTTTCTTACAAATCCAGGACATCACATGAACATCTGAATTCTTTGGACATTCTTATGAATTAAAAATGTGAAAAGGGTCAGCAGAGCAATTTGTTGTAAAGTCAAATGTTTCCTTTTCTGGTGATTAGGACTAAAAGGTATGTATTCAGTGTGGAGGGTTGCTAACTGTAGTTTCCATATAAAGGCCTCTCCTGCATTATGGATACTTCCATCTCTCTGTCTTTCAAAACCAGAACACCAGATCAGTTTATGGCCATCGTGTCTCTGTGGGGATGTACTTGAGTTGAATGCCAATTCAGCTTAGTTTAGCATTTAAGCCTGCTACCATTTGCTAATTAGTACTTCATAAAAGGAGAGCTGTTAGACTGCAAGGAATAAACCAAAGTCCTGGACAAATGTCTTAATCCATTCAATAGTTGTTGAGATGCTTCAGTCTGGATGTGTCTTTGTTGGACCAACCAGCACTGCCATCCATGGAATCATGCAGCTAGCATGAATGACTAATATTGCATAGAGATTTGTAATAATTACCATACAGGTTGATACTGTGAAACCAGTGTTGGGGTATGCTCACACTGACATCACTGCCACTATAAATAGGCCCTTTCACCTTTCTAGTTCTGGGCTGCCCTCCTTGGCTAATCATTTGTTGCTACAAGTCCATGGACTGAAAGCTATGACCCTACCGGCTGGACTGTCTATAGCCCATTTTCCGTATAACCATTTGGCAGCTAATATATATGCCATGTTGTATTGGTTTAATTCATCACATGAAAGTGGCCCAAGATGGTCACAGTTAGAGAACTGTCCTGTGGCCCTGCCTCTTTACACACTTTACTGTGTGCCAAAATACTGCCTGAACCTACAGTATATCCAGGTACTCTATGAATCCAGTAGTCCAACACTCCTTGAAGGTCTGGGAACAGTTCAGTTATTAGAACCTCTGACAAATTTAAATAGACAATGGGAAGAGGAAAATATGGAACGCATGTCACTCTATATTAGATGGGATACACTCATACTCAATTTGTTTAAAACATAAAGTAATACAATTCAAAGTTGTACATAGATTGCAATGGTCTAAAGCAAGACGAGCCAAGTCCACACCAAATATTGACCCTAGTTGTGGAATAACACCAGCCACTGTATCACATATTCTGGCTCTGTCCCAAATAGACAGATCTTTGGCAATCTATATTCAACTTTTTTTTCTGATATGTTAAGAATATCCATAGTACCTCTTGCCATAATAACAATATTTGGCACAGTATACCGATCTCAAAATATGATGCAATGCTTTTGGCTCGGCTTAATACTGCTTGAAATTTTATAACTTTCAAGTTATGGATTAGAGAATTTATGCAATATCTAATCATAGAAAAAAATTAATACGCTAGAGGCCATAGCCTCAACTTCTATACTACCTGGCAAACCAGTCCTGGACCATATGGAAAAGATGGAATCATCAGACATATCAATTGACTAGATAGATTGACTGACACATCAGCTATGGTGAAGCTGATGTGGACAATGAGATCTCTGCTGCTCTGCTGATAAGGTCCTGACAGCCATCTCCAGTGGAGCAGCTCAGTGCATTTGTTTATCTGATAACGTGTCAATATACACATTAATGTCTCTCTTTAGATGCATGGATAACACTCAAAGCGTACTGTCCATCACCAACGCCAGAGCCGCATGCACCAAATGATTGATTATGTTTTGAACAGGAGCAATATTCAGGAATACCAGCAACAGCAGCAGCTCATCTGTTCTGAATCAGTTCATTTGTTTTCTGAACATTTCACACTGACTACCCAACTCCTGAAATAATCCTTGAACCGACTGCTCGTCCAAGTGAAGCTCCTGCAGTTTCTCTGTGATTTTGCATGCATTCCCCTGCATCTTGATAGTGCCTTTTATTGGAGTATAGTTAAATCCAGTGATTACAGTGTGGTTGCTCTTGTTTCTGTGCTATGTTCAAACTTTTCTTTCTGCATTCTACAGTCAGAAACAGAGAGCTGAAGTGTTTTCCTCCAGGCTAGCTTGTGTTTAGTTAGTCTGCATTACTCAACATTATTTTGTATAGAAACAGTCTTTCATTTATCGTCATGATGAGCTTTGGAACTGGAGTCACACATTTTAGGACACATTGCATCTATCACAGTACTTTCTTCCACGAGTCACTGAAACAGGTGTCTGGTTAAAGTCTCATGGGAAGTATATTATTATTTGATTGTTTTCTACTGATACTGAGACTAAGTTTGAAGATTTAGATTTAGTCTGCACTGTTATACACATACTGCCTGTAGCCATGGGTCAGGCACAGAAGTGGCATTTTCAAAATAAAACACCCAGAAACCTTTGATCATAAAAACAGCCAAAAGGGAAAATATTGAACTACTTAGCCTAATTACTCATGGTATACAGTAAGGGCATAAACCAAGGAAGAATCGCCAAATCTGAACAAGTTAACAAAATTTGGTGGTCAAAACACCTCCTGATACTCTCCTGGTGGACAATGAAGTCAGAACGTACTAAAGCCAAAAGTGTCATGGTCAGGTGATTTGGTGGTCTCCTAGCAACAATAAAAAAAAGCATACCACACTACCATTTGTTTAAATTGTAGTCTCTTCGTTTGAGGCCTAAGGCTGCCTGTTCTGCTGCATGTGTGGGAAGATTTCATTCACAAAGAGTAAAAATGAAGATTTTCACACCCTACAGCTTCAAGTCCTGCTGTTAGACATCTGCAAACAAAAAGATAACAAGTTCAACAGTGTAATTAGTGGTATTAGAGAAGCAGAGAAACTGTGCCTATATAAATAGTGCAGCTTTCAGCGAGGTGTCATCAGTGCTGCGCTGTACTGTGACAAAAATAAAGAGGGAATGGTTTGACGTGAGGTTAGATGCTGTAAAGGTGTTTCAGAAACAAAGAGGTCCACCGTGGACCGCTGTCACCGGACTGTCATTCTGGACATGACAGTCATGGAGAGACGAGAGAATTTTATAGCCTCCAGTTGGTGATGGTGAGCAGCAGAGGATGATAGTGGATGGAGACCTGCAAGAAGACCCTGAGGCAGCTGTCATAATGAGAGTTTTTCACTGAGCTGCTGATGAAATATGATGATAAAAATCATAAAATAAAAAAGTAGTACATTTACAAATCATGATGACAATATAATAAAAAATATTAGTTTTGTATTGAGTGTTTTAAGTAACAGGTTAATTGGTGACTATAAATTGTCCGTAAATGGTTGTTTGTCTCTATGTGTCCTGTGATGAACTGGCTTCTTGTCCAGGGTGTACCCTGCCTCTTGCCTAAAGTCAGCTGGGATAGGCTCCAGCCCCACCATGACTTGATGAGGATGAGAAGTTACAGATAATGGCTGGATGGATGGATGTTTTAAGTATACTTTTTTATTTGATCTTTTTTTATTTGATCTATCCATTTCCTCCATACATAGACTTGTTTCCATAATGAGGCTGGACCAATCCAGCGTTTCTGTTGTAATCCACAGTATGTCCTCAACTTCAAAATAAAAAGTCAATGTCAGCAACTCAGTTGAAGCTGCCTCTCTATGTAACTCTCTGGTGTAACATCCCACAGTATCTCTTCCCACCTACAGTATCTTACAGCCAGACACACACTCTCTCTCCTGCTGAGGTGTTTGTGTGTGACTGCAGTCTACAGGTCGGCCTCTCTTATCATCAATGGCAGCAGGAGGACTCACACCCCTATGGGGCTGTAAGATAGTGGTATATCACCCGACTGACTTTAACACAGCGACTCAGCCAGACAAACCTGATCCTCTGCTTGTTTGTTTGTTACGATACGGTGGAGTGTTTGCTGATCTGTCTGTGGGAAGTACACATCTCTCTCATCCACCGGACACTTTTTTCCTGAAATTGTTTTCTCTCTCTTTTTTCCCCCTCTTCAACGGTGCAGCTGAATATTGCCTTTATGTTTCTGTTCATGTGTCTGTTCTCCCTGCAATGGTGTTTCTTGTGACAGTGTGTGTGTTTCCAAGATTCATGTGTATCTGCGTGTGCTGGAGGTAAGCCAGGGGTCAGCTAAGAATGATGGGGCTGTGGACTTCACCATTTCAGCTCCTTTCACCTCTGATTACTGGCTCAATATTCTCTGTGTAGTAATCTGGCCAGGTTCAGTATTGGAGAATCCATCGCAAGAGTATCTTGTCTCAACAGCAATGGCTTTGCCTCTTTTACTGCCCATAGAGCTGAAATGAACTGACATCAGATCAGTAAATAGAACTGTCCCAGGAGCATTCAACCCATTCAGTCCAATCAAGAGCTTGGTGAATTAGTGAGGATTATAATGTGGTTGTACATGCATACATAATAATGCTAAAAGAGTGTGTTCACTTTTAAGAGGGGTGAATCTCCCACACGTCACTAAATGCCAACTAAAGGCCGAAACCATTAGAGATAAATGGCAAAGAGAAAAATATGTGTTGTTCATTTAACTGTGCAGTACTGTGTGCTCAAAGTGCATGTAGTGCAGGCGTTAGTGATGGTGATCCTCACCCAACTTTTACCACTTGTTTTCAAAATCGATGCAGAGCAACCAGAAATATCTTCCTTTTTTATTCCACACATTTGTCAAAATCTGGCACCTACATTACCCACAATGCAACTCATCCAATGATAGTCTGAGTTTTAAATTGAATATAATAAAAGCATACAGACACATTGCACAAGGTTACACAACGTCATGTGTGGGCCTTGAGGTCCTCAGCAGTATCAGTAGTTTGGCGACAGGTGCCATCCTATCTCAACACTGTGGTGGCCAGGGTCGAAGAACTCTGGTGCTGCATGCTTAGACATAATAGACAGCTTGCCATTGACATTCCAATCTGCTAAACAGACATCTGTGTCACCAGACTAAAATATGTTGACAAAGACACCATCCTTGGTAAAAACATTCTCTTTTACCTAATTCTGGGCGTATAATATTTGTGGTGTTAAGTCTATCCACCAGCATGAGTTGGGCAGAATGTGAGACCAACTCAGGCACTTCTGATGCTTTATGAGAATGTCTCTAATTCTCCTTGATCAAGTGCTAATAAATAATACAGCATAAGACATCAGAGGCTCCTGAACACTTTCTTCCTTCCTGACCTCACCACTGACCTTTGGCTTCAGCAATTGCTCCACAACAGTGATATGTCACCATGCATCATTATTTTTACTGCTGTTTATTGTTGCAAACAATCAGCAGCTGATCAATCCTGGCATCAATACTTTAAACATAGCCACAACCTTTTAATTTAAATTTTTTACCATCATATCACAATCTCCATCATTCCATAGACTGAGGGTGTGAGAGCTCAGCTTTCAAAACTAAAGTTATGACATATTATATTGCAAGATACAAGATCACATCTTCTATTGGCTATTAATGTTTCCTGCTGTCATTTTTTCTTCTTTTAAGGTCCAAATTAGGTCAAATCTAATTAACTGTTACATTAAATAATATCAGTTTATTATTCCAACAAAATAGGAAAATTTATGACAGATATCTGAAATATATTTTCGAAGTGATGACATAGATGTGTATACAACTGTCTGTTTTCAGAGGTCTTGATTTATCCTCTGCGGGCACTATAAACAGATATTAGATACATTAGCATTTGAATGCTGATAAATAAAATAGCAGCTCATCATTAGATGGAAAAACAAATTGAAAAACTGAAATAAAAAAAACAACAACTTTGGAAACAGTTGAAATAAATGGATGAAATAATGAGCTGAGTTTGAGAGATTCATTGAATCATGACACAGTTTGAATCCATTCTGCATTCCGGAGCTCAGACTGTGAAGTGACTGGCTGACGATTGTGTTCTTCCAAACAGTGTCAGTGTGTACACTGTGTGTGAGAAGGTGCCACTCAATACAAAACTTGGGCCTTAAGATTTTTCTTCCTGTGCTGGTTGAAGGTGCAGCCGGTGGAATTGTGGATGGAAATTTATGCAGCAGAGTGAAGTGTGAATACATCCATACGTACCGAGGCTCCCTCTCCCTGCCCAGGTGTTTCCACACAGCTCTCTGACAGCAACAGGCAATTATACACATGCCAAAAAGTTGCAAACAGCTTGTGAAATGTTTCCCAGAGAAACCTGTGGTTTGTCAGTTTGAGCTTAAAGTCTGTCAAAGCAGAAAATTCTGAAGACAATCGTCCTTAAATTGCCAGCAGAACTGTACCACTGCTTTCTTCATTTTTGGGCTTGGTCTTATTAGGTCCTATGAAAGCAGTAGCTTTGAGTGATTTGATCTAATTTTCTTCGCTTTTCTTTGGAGTTCCTGTTTTTGATTCCACAATTTGATATTCATAGAACTGGTTTTATCTTTCAGTGCATTCTATTTGGCAGTGCGCTGATGTTTTTGTGCCAGCCAATGCTGCTGAACAAATGAAATAGATCCTCAATGGAAGATGAAAGGACAGACATCAAGCATTTTGATCTAAAAATTGTGAATAAAAATATCTCACAAAGAAAAAACAGACAGTACAGCCTTGCCGCAAATCAGTGAATGTGAAAAACAAATATTAGAATGCTGATCTTATTTGTGTCTTCCTGTTTCTGCGTCAATACAATGCAATATTTTTGTGTCCTCTCATCTGTAAGACAGATGTCAGAAACTGTGGCTTGTCAAATTCAACACAGAAAAGTTTCTGCATAATTCCGATAGAAAGATTACTTGAATTACCAGGAAGAAAAGTTTCTTTTCTCTTCTGAGTTTGTGTCAAGCCAGAAATCTCAGCAGCTGAGCCATTAGCAATAATAAGCAATGCCATTAGCGCCAACTGGTACAGGATAATGGTGAACATTTTATGCTAATACAGTATAAGAATCTCAATATTATTTTGCAATCTCCATCACATTAAAATAATATCATCAAGAAAAATAATGTCAATGTGGTGACTTCCTGGAACTCAAGTGTTTCTTTCTACAAAAGTTTGTGACCTTCTGAGAAGGAACACACTCTTCCTCTTATGGATAAAAACGTGAAGCATTAAAAACAACCTTGCTCAGTCCAGTACATTGGGTGTTTTCCTACTTCCTCCTAGCAAACTTTAGATCATCAAACCACTGAAAGCACAAAAATGGACAGTATATCCACAGCGTCACCATGTAGGTTTCCAAAGACCATGAAACTCAGAGTATCTGTATCTGCCCATCGCCATGTTGGTGGCCCTGCCATCTGTGTGTATTTCTGCTGAGAACCTGATTATTTTAATATGGAGACTTATTCTGCAGCAGGCCTCAATTGGCCATTCAAGGAACTGCAGGCTTCACTTCACAGACACGGAGGTTGCTTCTGCCAAACACATGAGCTGCGTGTGCTTTAGTCGCAGTAACTGTTAACATGCAGCTCTTGAGCCTTCATATATTTGTTTCGGGGGGTTTTATGTTGTATGTTTATGTGCTCTATATCTTAACACAATCCTGTCTCTAAATATAATATGTCATATGACTTAATCTTCTGAAGGCCTGCCAGCACCTACCCAGCTCATTTTGTTTCAACAGGAGGATAGAAGAGGAACCAATTGACTGATGACATTGGGAACTGAGCAATCATGATTCACAATTACTGTCTCACTTCCGATCATTGATTCTAAAATATTGTCTGCAGAACCTGGATCTGGATCAGATTCAGCCCAGAGAAGCTTCCCTCAGTGCTAAAAGGCTGCTGAGTATGGGAGGACTCTTTATGGCAAATTCCATGCCTTCCATTCATAAATGCTTGAATATTACATGTAAATGTTTCAGTTCAAAACATCTTCACTCAGTGAACAGTCGTGTATCCTCTGAAGATCTTGAATGTATGTATGTATTTCACACTTATTTATCCAGAACTGTGGAGAGCCAAAACTGAAAATGGATGGTGGTGACAGGACGACACAAACACCTATCATAGTGAATTAAGATGCAGTATGGTACTAGCTTACTCGGAACATCTGGTTGGCCAAATTAAAACATATGGCGAGCCAACTTTGGGCCAGGAGTCCTGGTCTGCAGTGGTTTACAGTCAAAGACTGAACATGTTTATGTCCTTGGTCAGTAAACAGGTTTGTGTGTGGGAGCAGGATGATGTCAAAAGGGATTGTAGGCAAACAGTCATCAGCACAGGAAACTGACTTTCTAAACTAAACTAAAATTTCAATTCCTGTCAGACTGGAACTATTTTAAATAATTTATAATAACTAGGAAGCATGTCTGTGTAATGATCTCATTGTCGAGTCAACCACTCAGCTGTCTGTCGCAGTCTTTGTTTTGTATATGCATACAGCCGGGTTCCCCATGTGCATGGCAGAGAGAGTGATGCTCTCCAGGAGAAATCTACTTGGAGGAAAACATGTTTCTTCATGCCTTTACCTTAATTATGAAAAAACGTTTTCACATTGACACGACAGAACTGCTTATAAACACATGGATTACGAATGAATACAATGCAGTTTAGCAGTGTACCCTCTAGTGGGGACACCCCACAGAGTACTGTAGATTTAACAAGCTGTCCACTGTGCTGTTGATCATGGTTTGGGGTATTTAGAACTCTCCCCCAAGTGGAGGGAAGTTTGTGGGACAAAGATAACCTGAGTAAATACAAAATGCAGTTTTTAAGTCATGGTATTGTTCAGCAAGGGAAACAAAGCTGTCCAAACCTACCTGGCTCCATGTGAAAAAGTAATTGCCCTGTAAACCTAATGACTAGTTGTAACTGCAATCAAGAGTTTGCTATAACTGGCAATGAGTCTTTCACATCTCTGTGGAGTTTTGGCCCACTCCTCTTTGCAGAATTGTTTTAATTCAGCCACATTAGCATGCCAAGGTCACGCTAGAGCATTTCAATTGGATTTAAGTCCAGACTTTTACTAGGCCATTTTTTTTTTCTGTCCTCCTTATTTACAGTTCACAAATATGCAAAAAATTAAGAAGGGGAATTGGGAAGGGGGCAAATACTATATATATATATATATATATATATATATATATATATATAATGTATTCATGAGCAGTAGCTAAAGAATACAGCTAAATTACAGTGCTCAACAGCTCCACAGATGATGTCGTAATACGCTCTATGCCAGAGGCCGCAGCAATTGCTGAAAACTAGCCGAGTAAGAATGAAAACATCGAAAAAAGCACAACACAGAATGATAAGTGAGTGTGGTCGCTCCACCACTAATGAGATGTGCAGAAAATTAGATTTGCAGTTTCCCTCTGAACGCCGTTGTGGTAGAGTCGGAGCCGTGGGCTTAATAAATGACCTTGGTGTTAATGCATCTGCGACTCTTCCACTCCCGCACATCCTCAGAGTATTGACTTTTTCCTTCACTGTGTTTATTTGAATTTCTCATTATCTTGATATTTTCAGGGAGGCTTGTCTCGGCTTATTGAAATCCTTTATGTCTGTGACTTGTGGAGTCATGCCCACAGTGAGGAGAAATCTTCTGTGAGGGGAAGGAAATGCTGTCAGATGCCTCAGGACTTGAGCAGCTTTGACAGTGAATTATAGTATTTAGTCTGAAAAAGCTTTCTGTAATTTTGCACAGCGTGATATGAACCATTCCATCATTGTGAGAAATGTCAATGTAAGACGGCGATGATTTGTTGGATAGCTTTTATTTGATATTCAGTTCATATACGTGGAAGGCACAGGGTCAGCTCTTTTAACATTGATTGTAGTTTACAGACAATAAAGAGATCCACTGATGTTTCCAATAAGCTGGTCCAGGCACTTTTCAGAGACATGTAGAGTTTTCTGATCTGACGCCTCACATATATTATCGCTGCCTTCCAAACTGTTACACATCTCTGTTGAAAAGTAGATCTGTTTTATGATGTAACAACTCTACGGTTATGGTTTGGTTAAAGCATACTTGGTTAGGTTTTGTTACACAGCACAGGAACTGAACTCAAATGCAGCATTCGGGACACAGATACAAGGGGTAAACTGTCTTCAATGGCAGGCAAAGGTTCGGTACACAAACATCCAAAAGGGCTGAGTCAAAGACAGGATCAAAAACAGGCGAGATCCAAGAACTGGTAACCACGAATTCACCAGGAAGAAACACTGGAAAGTAGGACACGATGGACACTAACAATCTAACAGAGGGAAAGGAGAACAAAGGGCTTAAATCAGGCATAGGTGTAGGTGATTAGGGGTGGGGAAACATAAGGGAGGAAATAGGAGGCTGGACCAACAGTGACAGGGTTGGCTCTTACACCATGTCTACACGGGTAGTGTAGCATGAGGTTCAGTCTTCTGTCTGCATATTGAGTTTAAGTCACTCGTGTTTTGGCAGTGACAAAAACACAGACGCTGTGGTTGTGGCCAAAAAATGGCAAAATACATAGGAAGTCGCAAACATGTATAGACAGCTGGATTTAGTGAAATAAAAGTGAATCCAATGCGTCAGATCCAGACAAATTAAAGTTAAGCAAATGATGACGGTCAAAGGAAAGTCACCTTCCTGTTACCGTGGTGTACAATGGCAATATCTTCACTACCATTTGGATTTTCTTCTCTGGACTCTAGCAATGTCATCAGCCTGTCTTTCTGTCCATTACAAGCCTGACAGCACATTCCAATAAGATGTGAATTGTAAAAGGTGTTCACAGGTCAGATTTGATGTAATCCCACTCATCCTCACACTCATATCACACTCATTAAATATCTGTTTCTCTCTGTCTCACTCTGTCTGTTCCCTTCTTATTAATGCTCACATGGATTATCAATCCTAGATAGGTTGTTGAGAGGACAACAGAGGGAGAGAAATAGGATTTAGAGCCGGGGGCCACAAATATCGCCAGACAGTTCATCTTGTCTCGTCAGACTGCTCCTTCCAACTGCATGGCACTCGACACACATCTCAGTCAAAGGGGCCCTGTGGAGTCTCCTTGTAAACTAAGAAAGTTGTGTTTATGTCACACCCATAGAGTGCAAGGTGACAATTAGGTGAAATCAATTAGTGTTATGAGCTGGCTGGTCATCATTGACTTCACTCCATTAATTAGGCGTTAACTGCCAACTCAGTGGAGTTGAACAGTCCAAATTTAATGTATGAGCTGCCTGGTTGCCTTGGCAATGGTCAGCGACAACACTGCTAATCAGCTGTCCGGCTCTGGCTCGAACAGCTTTTTATTGACCTTTTAAGTGAAAATAACATTTTCAACAAAACATCGACGCATCTACAATTCATCACATTTCACTAAACAGAAAGCCACATTGTGAAGGAGGGCAAACGGGGGGAGAAGTTCCCAGGAAATACCCACAGGAAATTCTCTGTGGGACCTCACTCACGTGCGCACAGGAAGTGTAGAGCATGTCTTGAAATGTTTGTGGGCACAGTTGACTCTTATCACTGGCACAAAGGAACACAGAGACCACAGCTCCCGATCTACCATAAAACACAACTCGTAGGACTGTTGCAATTGACTGGGCGTATGCCAGAGAGGTTACTGTTGTAGACGTTGTAGCAGCTATTCCATCACAAACTGCTTGTAAAGAATTGTGACTAGAAGTTTGGCTTTTAATAACTTGAACAGACATTACATTTTTTGGGCTGATATTTTATGGAATCATCTAATCATCCTTGGATAAAGGAAAAAGTATCATTTAAAAGTATGCTAAAAAAAATATTGTTTTTACATTTAAGGTTGTCACCATCATGTTTAGTCTGCAGTGCCAAAGCAACACCTGTACCCACATTTGGATCAAAGGCAAAGAACAGGAAGTGAAAGTGTTAAGTGTTAAATAAACAAAAGTGTCTGCTTCTATTAAAGTGAGATCAGGAACGTCATGTTAGATATCTTTCCACAGGATTAGCGAACACGTAGACAGGAACAGGGAAGCGGACGCCAGCGAGGTTTTTTCATTTCATTTTTGTGGGGAAAAATGGAGCATGTCACGCTCCACAAGCCAATCAGACACTCAGATCGACCAAACCTCCACAGACAGCCTGAAATGTCTCTGAAACAGAGACTATCCAGGTGGATTCACAGACTAAACTGTCATCATCTACCTGTGTGTGTGTGTGCGCGCGCATGTGTGTGTCTCACTTTGTTTATTTCATGTACCAGCTTCTAAATCTGAGTCTTGTGTGTTGCACTGTTAAATGCTCCTTCTTGTACAAGAATAAATTCAACATAACTCTGATACTTCATTTGAAAATTCCTATAACACGCCCCACCCCAGTTACCTTCTGTCTTACCTGTTCTCAGGGAGTTTTCATAATGACACTTTAGTTGAAAAGACTAAGCTGAGCTGAGAACAGCTGTTTGTCTTCACATACACCTGGGCTGTATCGATGATCCTGGATTTGCATTCAGGTTTAGTGATTAATCCAATCCAGGTTGACCGCTATGTGCTTGTAAGGAACAGTTCTCTAGGTCAATGCTTTTTTCAGAGCCTGCATTCAGAGTGTGATTATGTTCTACAAAATTCAGTCACGGATATGTTTTAAAGTGGAAGATATAACCACTCTTTTGCAGCATTAGTATGTCTTTTTATGTGCCAGTCAGCGGTTTGACTTAGGTTGCAATATTTAGTCATTTTAGACTAACATGTTCCAGCGCACTGCAGCACATTTCAGAAGCATCGAAGCAGAAACATCGCCAATTTAACAGAATGACAGAAATAGCAGACAATCAGGTCCATTTTCAAAATGAAATCAGTCTGTGCAGACTCATCATAAAAAAAGAGAAACAGTTTGACCACGTAGCTACTTACTCATGGAAGAAGCACATATACCAAGAAAAATGACTAAATCTGAGCAAGACACTTGTGGTGGGGTATGAGGTATGAGGCCATGTTACATGGTGTGCATGATGTTACAGGATCCCGTCAGGTGGAATTTTAGCAATGGCATAGCTTCACCTGGCTAGGCTAAAGACCTGGCATGTTTATCTGTTTGTCTTTGACATAGGTCATTTGCGATCCTACCTATGTTCCCAGGGCAAGGGTTAATGAGATGTCAGTGAGAACAAAGATACACTGTCTAGTAGTCTAGTTAGTGGTAAAAGGTGTTCACCGGTCAGGTTTGGTAGTCTGTAGGTTATGTCAAATATCCACATACATGTATTGGAAAGACATTAGTATTTAAAGCATGCATCATTGGAACATAGAATCTGAAAACCATTTTTGAGAACCACTGAGCTGGGATATGTGGGCTCAGGTCCCTGTTTATGTAGAAAAAGGTGACTGCCACACTAAACTCATGTTGTGTTACTGCATTGAAAAGCATCAAACTGGTGACATTTTTATAAAAGCTCCAAAAGTTCCAGTCCTCCTCAGTGTGAAGTCACAGTCATTAACATTTACAATATTTGTCTGCACATATTTGTCTGGTTGAGCATCTATTATCAAAAGGAGAGACCGAGAGCAATGGAAACCAATCAAGGTGGCTCGTGAATAGTGTTTTTCTCCTTCATCACATATGGGTGTGGAGCCCTTGAAATCAGTTTGATAAAATGAATGAAATGAACTGTATGCTTCTCTTTTAGACATATGCAGCAGCATGCTGGCCTCAAACTCTGCTGTTAGCTTTATGAGTCAACCTCGCTGGAGGATCAAGCCTGATAAACAGGCCTTGTAGAAAGGCCTTGGTATATTTGATTTAATAAAATGCACATTACACACTACACATTGCACACTAGAGTCATGTTCAGATGGATCAGTAAAATATTGGTTTGGTTAAATATCTTCACTATGTAATGTGTGAATGTGTGTGAGCACATTGACTAAACTTGATCTGTGGTCTTGGTCTGTTTTATTGCTTTTGCTCGTATAATAAATTCATGATATCGTATCTGAAGCCATATATATCTGCACCTCTTGATATTAAGAAAGATTTGTGTTGTATGGCTAAACCTGAGTTTGAATAATGACTCTGGAAAAGGAAGTTGTGCCTCAAAAAATGTTCCTTTGTTTGATTTTGTTACAAAGTAACAAATTACAACCTCTCAGGGTAATCAAGTAATTTTTTTTTGGATACTTGTACTTTACTTTTTCAAGCCTATAATTTTACTCCAACTCCAACTAGTATTCATTACAGTACTAAACTAAACTAAATGCTACTCAAACATTTATCCACACCAGGGACACAGCAAAAAAGACGCTGCAGCAGGTACAGGTTTGGATGTTTGGAGAGGAGTTGGCAGCAATTTAGAAACTGAAGATTTGGAGAAACAGAAATGAGATGGAGACAGATCAGATCACCCTGGACCCCATTAGTACATTACATTACAGTTCTACACTCAGTACGTTTACATGCAGCAAGAAATTTGAATTTCTGATGGTATCAGATAATGACATGCATAAGACCAGATCACCTGTCTGAGTTCAGAGAATCGGATAAACGGCTGGAGCATGGCTGACTCCGTTACGCTAGGTGGCGCTGTAGCTCTCTCAACAAAGAGCCACTTTCGGTCAACCTCTACTTATCAGCAACAAAAACTATCTGAAGGCATTCAAACAAAGATTACATACGAGGAGATGGACGACGCTACAGCTGCTTACTTTTCCTGCATTATTTTCGTCCTAATAATAAATATTAAAAGAACAATGGGTCTTTTGGCTTCTGGGTGAAAGGCCCAGAGGAAAATGTCGCGCATACGCAGAATGCAAAACCCGCTTCAGATCCGATTGTTGAGTATACATGGCATTAAATATTCGACTATGAACGAATTATAAATCTATTGGTTGAACTTCTCACCGTGTTGTTGTGATGTGGAAGTGTACTCCAGGAATGGGTGACATCACTGCTGACTGCTGACTTGATTTTGTCAGGCACACATCGATGGAAACATTCCTTTCATTTCTTGGCCAAAGTGACTGTCACTTCATCCTGAAGCCACATAATGTTCATTATTCGTCTCCAGAGTTGTCTGAACCCGTTTCACTGAATTGTGAGGCTGTGTTGGCTGAACATTGTGTTGCTTCATTCTAAATCACAGCCATTGTCTTTTTCCCTGCTTGGCCATGCAACCACAGAAGCCAAGCCTCTGTGTGGAGCCCACAGCAGTAATCTATATTTCATAGGCCCTCTCCATGAATAGGTAAAAATGTGGTGTTGCCAGCAGGCCTCGCTGCAAGACACTAACCAGACTCTTGGTAGAGAATGTGGGATTAATAGCTAATAATACAAAAAAGGAGCTTGAAGCCAGCAGCCAACAAGCTGCACACTCAACAACATTCCCACATACTTTTTCTCTGTTCCTTTCTCTTCCCTTCATTTTGCTGAAACAGCAGGTTAATAGATTATGAGTCCCCACTGATTAGAGCATCAAAAATACATGGCCTGCAGCAGCATGTGCTGTCTCCTTTTGTATGTCTGAGAAACTGTTGATGTGGAGCCAGGTTAGACCAGTCCATGTTTCACTGGACTGCCCTTTAATTACAAATCTCAGATCAATCAGTCACTTTTTTCTGTCCTCAGACAAGATTTCTCTACAAAGGTTTGATGAAAGATCACAGTTATAGGCAGTACAGTCGAGGTCCTCTGAGCAATTTAAAGACACGCCGTCTATTCAGCTCATGCAGGATCCTGCTTGACAACAAGTTCATATACTCAGCAGCAATGTAAACCGAGATAAGCCTTTATGTGGGGAAATAGGAGCTGGAGCCACAAAATGACACTTGAAGGCATTTACTGGTTTCACAGTGTTTTCAAAAAGTGTTATATTACATATTCATACAGTAGTTACCATTTGAAGGTAAAGACATACTTGTATAACTAACTGTAGAAGTCAAACTACATGTTATGAAATGGAATACATAGTGAGTATATTTACAACAGTGTGATGACATAGAACAATTAAATAGCTCAGACCTTGAATGGACCTGATGGAAGTGGAAGCAAATTCAATAAAAACTGAATTTTGTTAAACTCATGTAAAACACACTTCATTCAAAGTCAACAGAGGAAATAAAACTGCAAAGGACCATGGTTGGTTTGTCAAGATGTTTACTTCAAACATCATCAACTCTATATAACATAAATCTTTAATACACAGACATAAAAAAATATTCTGACTGTGCAGGCTGTCGCTGCCTTTCTGATGCCCAGCCTCACTTCTCTGCCACTTCATCCTCACCTGTTCTGGCCAGGCACCCTCCATGGCTGTGAAGTGAAGCCAAAGCAGAAGGGCCAAACACTGCAGTTCCTCAAACGTCCACTCGAGGCTGACGACAAAATAAGTCCCCATGTTAAAATGTGTACAGCCTGGCACAAAAAACAGTTCTGGTGTCTCATGAACTAGAACTCACCTGTTCAAGTGATATCAAGCCTCAACTCCACCCACGATTCAAAGACAGGACTGCCAAGATGGCGGTGGCCATCACACTCTGAGCTTCACAGTGGCTTTTAACAAACCTATGTGTGACATCACAGAGACTACATCCATGTTTTACACAGTCTCTGGTCCAAGCCTGTTGTGTCTTCATCCCTTAAATCACAGTCTACATGCCGTTTCCCCCAAACCCTCTGCTGGTGTAGTTTGGACACTGTGGATTTGCTTTGATCGATTAACCAAACATGCAAGTGAGATGAAGTTTGTGTCAGTTTGCTGCTGCACTATTCTTTTGAACTCATGTAAGGCACCAGCAGCTTTCATTTATGATTAACATGGATACATCGCGATGCTCCATTTCCATGTTACAATTGGAAAAAAGCTCCTTCCATTTGGGGACAGCTCCAGCCTACAGGGTGTCGGTTCTGGAACTGTCACCATTTGCATTCCACTTAAGTTTTCATGCGTGTTCAAGGATTTAAAATCTCATAGTGAACGTTCATGTGGAGTGACAGCGTGTTTGTACAGGCTGCAGAGGACACATCAGACCACAGGATGTGTGGAACAGCTTATATTGGAAAAGCTGACTGCTTTAATCAATAATGTTGTAAAGCTGTGTTTAATTGCTTGTTCCACACAGTTTGGGCCATCATTTATTCTTTTGTTAATTAAATTTAGCACTTGGGGCTTGTTCCTATAAATTTGTCAAGTAGCTGACGTTAGCAGGAAAACAGCCACAAGAAATAAAGCGCAGCCATTGTCTCTTGCTTAATGCATGCTGGGATAAAGATCCAGTTCCCCCACAACCCTGAACAGAATGTAGAAAACACCCGAATGGATGGATGCAAAGGTTGAGGAGGTGGGTTGGCAGAGGAGTATCCCACCCCTTTGACAACCATGTTAATGGGTCGTGCTGGAAAGAACAACGATCCAATTAGGTTTTTATTTTATTTTTTATGTGAGGGCTTGATGTGAACACAAGGTCAAGTGCTTTAACATCCTACATGCAGACTATGGGTTGGACAAGTTATTTGAAGATAGAAACTAATAGATAGAAACAAATGTAACTGTCGCTATACAAAGAGAGGAGCAAAGGAGAAAGTATGCAGCCTGTGAATCTGAGACAAGTCCACATGCTGCTTCCTGTCAGACAGGAAGTCTGTGATCTGCATGCAGGTGGAGTCAAACAGTCATCACTGAGGTAGAGGGGTAGGAGGGGAGTTGTGGAGAGCACCAACATTCTGCAGAGATAAGGGAGGTAGAGTTGATGAACAGGAGCTGTGGGGGGGTATCATGGGGGGTTGTTTCAGGACTGTCTCTATCAACGCAGCAGTAGAACTTGTTCAGGTTGTTGGTCAGGCTCAGGGTGTTAATGTCTTTAGGCCTGCAGTTCTTGATCTGTCTGCGCCCCTTACAGAAGCTGATGTATGACATCACAGCCTCTGTGTTCTCATGTAAATTGTGATAACCACCCAGTGTGTTCATGTTAATCAACCGTAGACTCACTATATTTCATACTATTACATGTAGAGTAACGTGAGGAGTTGTCAACTCAGTTCACCTCACTTGTCTCTGCTGTGTTCTCTGGGGGGAGGACTCAGCCCTGGCTCGTTCTGTAGGCTAATTGTTTTGTAGCTCAGTACATTAGATCGGTTATTGAGTTTGTTGGTACTTTTTGTGGCATGCCCCCATTTAGAAACCAAAAAAAAAAAACGACCTTCCACCTGTGGTGAGGCGAGACTGACCTTGGCTAATGCAGAATTTCCAGTATACTATCTTTTACTGTTTGTAATGTGTGTATCTTTGTGTGTTACAGAAACACCCTGTGCATTAGGTGAGAGACTGAGAGACGAGTAAAAGTGTGTGTGTGTGTGTGTGTGCAGACATGCATTGTGGCATTACTTAACTGCTTATGACATTGTTTGCATTGCTGCTGCTTTACTGCACATTCCACACAAATATCTGCTGTCATAACAAGCGCTGAGTTAGCACATGCACACTGAACATCTGAAGGTTGTATTCTTTGCAGTTTTTTCTGTGTGACCCCTCTCAGGTTTTCAGGCTGCAGGGAAACAGCATCACCCATGATACTGTGTCACCAGTTTAATCATCAAAGATAAACCTTTACTGGGGCACAGAAGGGAAACACTACAACCCATTGTGCATTCATTTACAGCAATTAAATGCTATTTTATTGATTATCTTCTCATCAACAGCCTTCTATCTTTACTCCCGTCATGAAAATGTTAGAATTCTGACCTTGATACGCACAAGTTCACAGGTGAGCAGGGAAAGGACGGTAAGCTGCTGTTACTATACACCTTTATTCATGGAAAAAGATGAAGGGAGGGAGGACCACAGCACTGTGGTGGATATTGAGCTATGATAAACTGTGACTTGACTTGGCTGGGCTGTCAGAAAATCTAGCCAGAATCTTCAAGTCAGTCAAGTCAGCACTTCCTAGAAAAATGACAAAGTCATCCAGGAGTGAGAGGATGAGTAAGATCACTAGAGACCAGAAATACCATATGAGACACAACTGATCAGAATCGCTAAACCACCTCCCTAATATCTGAGCAAACTCCACAATGAAGGCTGCAAGAAAAAGTCCATGAACTGGACTTCATACCAATCTGATCCATACCATTCTGATCAAATGTGGACATCTCTGCACTGCCAGCATCTTCAAATATTTAAACAAATCAGTGCACGACATGTGGAAGTAAACTAACACAAGAGGATGTTGTCTGTTTGTTTGTCGTATATTGTACATTATTAGTGTAATATCACACAAAAGTCCTGCTTGAGCATTCTTTGAATGGTATTCCCATTGCAGGGAGAGGTGGGGGAAAGCATGTTAACCATGGTGAAATAACAGGATGTAATCTGAAACAGACATTCAGCGGGACAAAGCCAAAAGACAACCCCCACTCCCCCCAGGGTGACATGGGAGGGGTGCCTCCTTGATGGCTTTATTTTTCATTATATTGTTTCTCAAATAACCCAATATGTTGGTGTCAGCATGTGTCTGTCAGATTAGCCAAAGCACTTATGACTGTCAATTTTCAAAAGTTGACTCTCACACCCAGGTGATTAAAAGAAAAGTAAAAGAACAAGCAGGATGATACCTGCAAGGATGATTTGAACATTGTCTGCACTTACCAGTGTGGGTAATGTTCAAATCAGATCACACACTGGGGGCTTCAGAAAACATCACACAGATTTACTGTTGTTGTTTTCACTCCCCTTCACTCACACTTTAACAGTCTGTGTGAGACTTCCTTATGAAGAGCTCGATTTAATCACTTGGCTAAAAAATATATATATTTGTCCAATATTAAGTTATTGTAAGCAGTTCAGCTGTCTGAGTTGTTTTCAGATGAGTCAGTTCACTCTAAATCACTTCACTTAAATCATCTTAAAAACAACATACTTCTGTCCTCTATTGGTAATTCTTGGATATTCTACATTACATCCAGTTGCAGAACTTAAGTCTTTGTCCAGATTTTTCAGCAGTGCAGCTTTTGCCGAGATGTCGTCATGGATTCATGAGCTGGGGATGGAGGGGTGAGGGTAAGAAGGGTGATGTTTGTGTTGGGCAGTTTGTGCAGAGGGTTGCTGCTTACAAGACATGAAAGACTTGAGGGGTGACTGCGTGTCCTTGGCTTGGTCTGCCTCCTCATTCAGAAGTGAGTGGGGAGACTGTCAAACTCTGAGGGGAGGCTTTCTTTGTGTCTGCCTCTTTTTTTTGTTTTTTTGTTTCTCACTCTCTCCAGCCTTTAAACACTTGTCCCAACAAGAGCGTTTAGCTGGAAAGGGGTATCAAAGAGTATCAAATCTGCAAAGAGATTTTTCATCCTACAAAGGACAGAAAATCCCTTTATCTCACCATTTTTATCCTCCATCCTTCTTCTCTTCTCTTTTTCTATTGTTTGTCATGGGCTGCACAGGTTGTACGCACACATAAATAAGAAATAGACATCCTTTGTTGGTTTAAAAAACACACTAAGTCATGGCTTTTTTAACAAGAGCACAGGGGCAGATTGAATGATTCTGGCATTCAAGCATGGGGCCTCCCCTCGGCCTTATCCTCACCCTTTCCAACTGAGAATGTTACTGATATTAAGGAGGATATAAACGGTCATGAAAGTAGTCAGGGGGGCGGCACAGTGTGGTCGCCTCACCAGCTTTAGACCTCAGCTTAGGCACCTTTCTGTGGGGAGTTTGCATGTTGTCCTTGTGTCTGCATGGATTCTCTCTGGGTCTCCCACAGTCTATGGTTGTTTTTCTCAATGTGTCCTGTGATGAACTGTTACTTGTCCAGGCTGTACCTTGCCTCTTGCCCAAAGTCAGCAGGGATAGGCTCCAGTCCCACCATGACCCTGATGAGGATGAGAAGTTACAGATGATGGATGGATGGAAGGCAGTCAGTGACCTTGGATTTTCTTCTTCTCCACAAGCATGAATTGGTCACTGAAGTTGTGAAAAATTAAATGTTTTTTTTCCACAAGTATTATAGTTACACTAATACATATTTAATATTAATAATCAGTCAAATGATGAGCTGTAACAGGAAAGACGTCACTTGTAGTAATGAGCTCCCAAAGAATTATCATCATCTCTGCAGTGCTCCTCAGCTTAAGGAGCATTTTAGCATCTTTCAGCTCACCTTTTTGATTGACCGCTTGTTTCCAGCGGGCAGTTATTGTCAGAGGAAAAGCTCTGATGAACAAAATGTTCACTTCCTGTTCAGCAGCAAACATACAGACACTGTTAGAGACTAGCTGGTGAACATAGTGGAGCATTTAGCAGTTAAAGAGACAGATATTTGTCTCAGCAGTTGGTGGAGACCAAAAACAGAGCTAAAAGAGAGAGAATACTGGACTGCTATTCTTCATTTGGACACAAACATGATTCTAAGTATTGCTCTTTGATGTTGTTGTTGCATAATAAAAACAAATGTAACCAGCATGAAAAATCAGGTCACTAACCCTTTTGCCCTAGTTTATTGTGGGAAAGAAATTGTTAGCTAATGCTAATAGCGACCGCAACATGCTAATCGCTAGCTCGTAGTTGCTAGTCTGTCTGTTGTTTATGCTTATGTATGCTAATCGCTATGCTAATCGTTAAGCCAAGCTAATTGCCATGCGGCCTGCAATGAGAAGATGCATTTTATTTCTTTTGTGCCATTTGAACTGCCTGTTTGTGTTGTTAGCCATTGAAAAGGGTTAACAGTACCATTTAAGGTGTAGTATAATTCATTTTTTATTAAGGAATTTGCACTTGTGTATAAAAACTGTAATTCATTTGATGTTTAAGAGTTAAATAATTAAAAGGCTTGGTAGAGTTAGCAGTAGAGTTGGCAGGCCATTGTACTGGCCCGGAGTGGAGAAGAGGGAGCTGGACCTGGAAGGCAAGGCTTTTTGATTCACCAGTCAATCTATGTTGCACCCCTCACCTATGGTCATGAGCTTTGGGAAGGGACCAAAAGAATAAGATTATGGATACATGGCCAAAATGAGTTTCTTCTGTAGGCTGGGTTCAGGTTAGAGAGTGCACAGTGACACGACCTGGCTCAAAGGCTGTATCAAAAATGAGGTAGCACACGGTTTCAAAAGATATTTCATGTATTACAATAATCCAAAAACTGAACTAAATGCGCAACAGATGAATAACTGTGGGGTGTGGCAGTCAGTTGTCAGTGGTTGTAATGATAAATGTGCTGCAAGGGTGTTGTTTGATGTGAAACATATCAAAAAAGTAATCCCACCAGAACCAGAACAGGCCCTAAAAGACACCCAAAGGGGGTGTGACACACAATCACTGCTCCTCTGCATCCAAAGGTGGTTCTTGTAACTGATCAGGATGTAACCGGGGTGCCTGCCCTTGAAGTGTTCCACACATGGAGGTCGCCTAGTCCAGGAGCATCAACTCCAAACATCCAGAAACGCAACTTTGGAATGTGTGTTCAAGTGAGATCAGGCATATATTTGGTCTTGATTGCATAAAGTGGATCCAGATAGAAGATATGAATGTCAGAGCAGCTCTCATTTCTGAACTATAATTGCCCTGGTTGGTGAGACGTTGGTGCAGACTGCTGTATGTATTCAATCTATTCAATGACTGCTGGGAAGCATTCTGAAGCTGGTAAGGAACAGAGTGACATTTCTACATTGCAATTTGGAGATATGCAATTTGCCCAAAAGAAATATGAAAGACGGTCAGAAAGGTTCCAAGCTCGCATGAATAAATGACATGATTGATTTTTAAATGATAACTGGTCAATCCAGCTTGTCAGAACTGCACACTACATACAGTATGTGTGTAGTGGAATAATGCAAGCGAGTGCTGGCGCCTGATTCCAGTAATTTGTATTACCACAGTCCCCATCATGCACTGGAAGATAAGACAGCTGGGCTGATTGTAAGAGCAGTTTCTGCAGCTGTGGCTAAAATGTCAGTGATAAGAGAGATAGAGCACATCAAAGAAAACCTCAAAATATAATCTACAACACACAGGGGGGGGGGGGGTGTTTGCAGAAACATTCATCACCCTTATTGTTGCCCCTTTTTTTTAGCAGGAAACTTTGACAAAATGTATAACAAATAATTACACAGCAGTATTTTCCTCCAATGTAGCTTTACTGCAAAACTCGCCAATTTTCCTGAAGATTGCTGAGCACTCTGTTGTGTAATGCACTCAGTATTTTTCACTGTGAGGGTGTCCTGGAATCTCCAGTGTGTCTTTATCCAGAAATGTATGACTTGAATTCCCTGCAGTGTCTTTATCTTAAACTTGGTTTGGCAAACTGTATGACCTGTTTTCACCTGAGCAGCAGACTGGCGCATTTCTGCTACAGCTCTGCCACTGCTGTCTGGTGGGAACGGAGAAAAACATGCAGAGGTGATCCTGTATTCTCTGGTCCCTCAGTGGTATGCAGTTATTGCCAGACTTCCAAGTACATATCTATAATAAAAGGATCATAATTGAGGTTCCTTAAGGTCCCTGGAAAAATGTTAAATAGATTTCCAGTTCAACATTTGACAAAAGAACTAAAATCCCCAGGCTGATGAGCTGCAATAAAACAGCACTGCGTAGCTTTTGACCCTAAACGAACAGATTTTAATGAACTGTTTTTTGGTTTTCACTCTGCTGTTAGCTAACATTAGCGCTATTTGTTAGCTGGGCTGCCGGACTGTGAGCTCATAGTACCGGGGGAGTGTTTGTACCACCAGTAAGAGGAGGATTTCAGCCCTGGGGAATTCTGATGGGCTGTCCAACCAGAACCGTTGATCATCTGCTTAGTGGACAAGCCCCAAAGCAATCGTAAAAAATACACATGTACAGCTATCCATACTTGCCAGTGGGATTACACTCAAAATACCAATTTTCACAAGGATAAAATAGAAATATGGCCATCTATTGTTGCAGAGATGTGGCCTCAGAGCAAGCTGTCAAAGCCTCCTACAGCTTTCCAAACAAACACGATATTTACATTGTATCTGAGTCATTTTAAATGCTTGTCTCTGAGTCTGACGCACTGTATACAGAAAGTAACTGCCTAAAACACCCACTATGACTAACTGCAAAGAGATCTACAGTACATTCAGACAACTTGCGTCCTGTTAGTGTTAGTTTGCATGTGTTATTGTTGTCCATTAAGCACAAAAACAACACCAGGGTGGCATAGTCTAACTGGCAAACAGCCTATATCCACAGTCACAGAACAACGTTATCATTCAGTGAAGTTTGCACCCACCTGATGGATGAAAATCAAACCCCCACCGTTCTTTTAGCCCTGCTCCACTGTGATTACCACTCCCACTTTGGACTGACACTTACTGTATGAACAAGAAACCTAACCACAGCTAAAAATAAGAGGCTATATGCAGGTGTTCTTTTAGCCTTAAGCAACTTACTCGCTCTTTTAAAAACACAGGAAATAGACAAGCAAAACTTATAGAAAAAAAACTGATCCACTTTAAAATTTAAGGATGTTTAACCATCTGTGACCTCAGCACTTTGTGACAGGCCTGAAGTCATTGTCTGTATAATAAGTGGTGTATCTTTAGGATTATATTTCACAGTCAGTAGTGCACCATAGAAGCTAATTATACATCTGTTGTCTTAACCATTACCATGGAAACAATCTCCCACAGGCTCAAGACTTGTCTATCTCTATCAGATTAGTGAAAAGAGTTTTGACTTCCTCTTCTGCTTTCACGCGAAGTCAATCTCACACAATTAAAAAAAAACACACAAAGAAAAACGACTTTCTATTTTATGATGCAGCGACGTCACTGCAGGCAGGATTGAAATTACAGAACAGCAGCTTTAATTATTACACAATTATTACAGGTGAGGACGATCTTTTGTTATAACCACCCCTCCCAGTTAGAATGTGGTGTAAATATGTACATGTGGAGGGGGCGTGGTGCATCAGGCTGCAGAAGAGAGGTGTGGAGAGGGCTGGGGAGAGCAGCGCCAGGTGAGAGTGTTAGCACACTTGCATCCAGTTGTCTAATCACTCTCCCCATTTTAAACACAGTAGCATGCTGCACCTGGGAGGAATGGACCAGAGACAAACTTGTGGAGGTGGCAGCTCGAACACCTGAGAGTGTGTATTGTCTGTTCTTTAATGAAGAAATATTAAAACCATTACAAATGTGAGTATCTCTGCTGAAGGAGCTGCTGTGGCAATAGAACGCCACAGTACAAAACGGCTGTTCTTATTCCAGTTTAACTATTTTTAGATTCACTGTCGGTCATTTAATGATCATGGGTCACCCTAAATGCATCCATGCCGTATTCAAAAAGTACTATACTACTCTATTTTAGGGGTGCACAGTACTACAGAATGTGGTACAGATCTGATACCAAGTAAATACAGGGCCAGTATTGCAGATATCAATTATTTAAATTGCCTGAATAGTCTATTTAATCAGTCTGCTAAAATTACATGAATGAAAGAGCTGTAGCACATATACAGTTTTTAGTGAAACGATAAATGTTTCTACAGCCTGCTCTGTGGAAAATGATGTCAAAGTCTAAGTATAACGCCACATCAAACTGCAAAGCGGCTTACGTCTTCACCTGGCCACTTTGGAGGGTCCACTCCTCCTTGTTAAGCTTTAGGTCACAGCAGAACACTGAACCCACAATGCAGACCACAGACAGGAATTGCTCTTTTTTTAAAAAGGTTTTATTTACAAGATGCGGTATAGTAATGAATTTGCAGAGACTGGGAGTGTAACCAGAGTTAAATACTGCAGGAGGTCGATGAGATGCAGGTGTGATAGTAGAGTAGGTGAGGATCAACGGGGGAGTGGTCGGACAAACTAGGTCAGCCACGCCCAGCCTGCACAGACAGGGGAGACTAGACAAAATTGACACAGAGTATGAAGGGCAGGGAAACGCCAGGAAACACAGGGAAATAGACAAACCTAACAAATCCTAACACGCCTGTCTCCCTGATGGCTTTTACCCACTTACCTGGCTCGGACCCCCATCTTTTTGTCCTGCTGTTACCAGTTTGTTTATCCATTTTGTGAGTGCCAAGAAGGGGAAAACTTGTTGCCTGTTAATGTTAACTCACTACCAGACCCAAACAATATATGGATTATATGTTTTAGAACTGAAAAAAAATATGCATTTCAAATAAATATCCCATCCAAGTACTGACATTTGTTTGTGTGTGTCACAAAAACTAATGGAGGCGTGAAGCTGTGGCCACTTCACAACCCCCGCACTGAATTTACATCTATTTCCATATACAGTAAAAGAACTTCAAGTGACAGCAGTGACTCACAGTGTGAGGCCTGCGCAGGCTGGAAAGTGAGCCTGTTTAACAGGCTGACTGTGGATCAGATCATTAGACCTGGTAGTTTACCTCTGAGTAAGAATTATTTTGGTTGGCAGCTCAGATAAAAAAGAAAACCTGAACCGTCAGCCTCCTTAGAAACACATCTCACTCAATAAATGGTCATATTTATGTCAGTATCATCTATACTTTCTCAAAATAACATACTACTACGTACTTGTGGTTATTATGCCAATATGCCATATCTGAATAGATGTTTTGTGATGTAAAATACCTTGTTTAACTGCTTTTTCTGAGTAGCTTGTAGTTCATGGTCCAATTTTCAGCCAAAAAGAATTCATTCATGCAGTTCTAATTTTCCAAGTGTGGACCAACCTTTGTATTTCAGAGCACAAAATGATGGATTGTACAACAACACACGATGAGAATATTGCCATGCAGAATAAGGCATTAATAAGGGCTTCATAATGACTAATGAGCTAATATGTATGCTTATAAGCAACTAGTTAAAAGTGAATATGTGCAGCTTAACATGGTGTGTAACAGTAGTTCAACAGTGGCCTCTATGAGAAGGAAGGTAAGAGCAGACACACACATGTGCACAAATGCACCCTTACACACATGGGCTGGTGTACACACACACACACACACACACTTCCTCCTTCATTTTCCCGCACAGTGAGGGATTTTTACTCGTCTCCAGTGGGTTGGATTACCTGGAAGTGTTCGCTTTGTTACAGCCTTTCTGATCATGTTTCTTGTGCCTCTGGACCTGTTTACGTGTCCTTCAGCTTTCATTCACCCATCTATTTCCTGCAACTGCTTATCCTTATGAGGATACCTTCAGCCTCCATTTCTCTCTCACTCTCTGAGTGTGTAACTATTCTGTATGTTTTATTTCACAGTCTCTTACTTTGGACTACAGCTGCTGCACGATAATTTCCCTCCAAAGAAGTGCAATCTTATCTGCGGCTGACAACGCGTGTCGTGATTCCACAGTAAACCCACAAGGCACAATTCATTCAACCACAGAGTCAGTATGTGGTAGTAATGTCACACTTTCAGGCAGAATGTGTCGAAGCGTTTGCCTTTTGTTGCTGAGACATTCGTCAGAAGTTAGTCAAGTTTTTTTTTGTAGCTTAAATTTGAACATTGTTACCACATAAAGTCAGCACGTGGTAAGACACCACGTGTCTTAATGCAATCATGTAAAAGAAGGTTTCAGGAAGAATGTCAAAGCACAGCAGATGAAAGTGAAACTATGAAACTATACATGCATGGATAGAAACAGTATCAAAGCCTGTCTATCTCTTCCTCTTTGCCACTGAGTTCCTTCATCACACACACACACACACACACACACACACACAGTCTCACTAGTGCATCAAATGTGACTCAAAATTTCCCCACAACTGCATTATGTCTTTGTTTGAGTAACGTTTGATAAACGTTTGATATAACTACATTCACAACTTAAATTTACAAAAGGAAAGTCTAAAGAAATAAACGTTCCTCTCCTGACCTCATTTGAACTTCAGGATCTCCAATAGTGTGCTTCCATTCATAAGAGTTTTTCCTATGCAAATAAACTGTGTGTGTGTGTGTATGAGTGTGTGCATGTGGCTGGAATGCGTCCATGGAGGGATTGCCACCTTCCTGTTCCTCTCACCGCGTGGTACACACCCCACCACGATGCAAAGTCTGTGAGAAACCTTGTTAAAGCGGCTGCTGTGAAATTGCAGCTTGTCCCTACTGATTTGTCAGGACAGAGGTTAGACCACTTCTAAAGTACCAAGTGTGAGCCGGGCTAAAAGTGGGTTACAGATGCGCATATTCAACTGAAACAGGAAAAGAGACAAAGGGGAAACCAGAGAGGGAGCAGAGAATCAGAAGTGGGCGAGGTGACTTTAAAAACTGGTATCACCATCTTTGCTGTGTCATTATTAGTTTGCAGAAGAGCGCAGCACCTGACCCCAGAGAGCCACAGCTGTTTTTTTAGAGGTAAATAAAAGGCTCGGCTGAGAGGGAGGGACTGGATGAGACAGCAGTAAATAGTAGTGAAAGAGAAAGAGGAACAAGAGAAGTTTGGTGGAGTCAGAGAAGTGAAGGGCAGGCCTCCGGGGCGGTACAGTGAGAGATCAGTGAGCGGGGCCTGAATGACAAGAAGAGACAGAGCGCAAAGGAGAGAGGGAGACAGATAGAGAGAGAAAGAGAGGAGGTCTCTCCTCCCTGGATTTTAGTTTTACTCCCAGTTTTGTAAGTTTGCCTGTCACACAGTCTGAGTGGATCCAGGCTAGACCAGGGGGACAGATCCCAGGTGAAACAAACTTTGAGTCAATTTAGAAAAACTAGAGACTGTGAGTGTATGTGTTAGTGTGTGCGTGTATGTGTATGTATGTGAGTATTAGGCAGTGCTTCTAAAAAAAAATGACCAAAAGGTCTGCATTGACTCAGAAAGCTGGAAGAGTCGCAGCAAACGGACAGAATGGCGGGAAAGTTCAGGATGAAGACGACAGGAAGGTGGGACTGGGGAAGAAAGTGACCCTGCTCAGAGGGATCTCCATCATCATCGGCACCATCATCGGAGCGGGGATCTTCATCTCTCCAAAGGGCATCCTGAAGCACTCGGGCAGCATAGGGATGTCCCTGGTAGTGTGGATCGCCTGCGGCGTGCTGTCACTCTTCGGTGAGTTAATTCACAGTATTATTTTTATATTCCATTTTAATTTGAATTTAGTATTTGTCATGCATAATCACAAAAGAAAAAGTAGAGTAAAAGAGTAGAGTAGAGTCAAAAAATTAAAAACTATAACAGTGATTAAAAACAACAGCAGTGATACAGAATATGTCCTGAACCTTCTTACTGATCATAGCAAAGAGAAAAGGCTGTTTGGAAATGTGTTGGTGGAAATTTCACATTTCACATATCAACATATCATGTTGAAATAAGTCTGTAAGTGTAGCAATGTGACGAAATGTCTTTTAACATTGGTGAAAAAAAGCTCTAGCCCTAACCTGACTTCAAAACACAGCTTTTAAAGTGCAACCGAAACATTCAAATAGTTTATCAACCAAAGACTCACCTTGTTTTTGATGAAAAACCTACAGTGGTACACATCTTCTCAGTCAATTATATTTCTTTATTTGTATTATTTTCTACATCGCTTCATGAAGTATTGACCTGAAATGGTTTTAATGGACAAGTCTGCCTTATAAAGAGTTACCTCCGCTGTTCGTTACAATCACCAGCCTCAGAAATCACCAATTAATAGAGCAGACACATGTCAACTTCAAGTGTTCAGAGGAGACTGTGTCAATCAGATTGTCATGATCGGAATACTCCAAAGAAACCATGACTGAGGGTGATAACAAGATGATAATCAAAGCACAAAGAATGGAAGTGGATGGAATCTGATGGTTTGACTGTTGCCAAAGCATTCCAGGTGACTAACACATTTTGACTAGTACTGCATGTCCAAAACTGCTAAAGAGAGTACTGAGTGTTGGAGTAGTTTATGAGCTTCCGTGCGAAATGTTAAGCTACCACTTATGAAGTGCTGTGTGGAATGCGATTCATTGACACCTGGATGCAACCTGCTTTGCCCCAGGGTCCACAAACAGGTTAATCCAACCAATCAGAGCAAAACCAGAATCAGAGCCTTCATCCCGCCCAAAAGAACACAAAGGAGTGCAGAATGAACAGTGTGCTGTAGATATGAGGAATTATAAAGACACAACTAATTTAGCTGCCACTCTAATCGATGAAACCATTCACGTAGGGCACGCCGCGGCACGTCCCAGCAACGACTCCCCGCTCTGCAGCACTATCATTCTGTAGCATTTCTATTTTTGACGCGAGCCGTTGCTAAACCGTGTGAATCTGAACAGAGCAGATTGCACCAGACAGGAAATCTGACACAGAATCAGCGTAATACACTTCCGCTCCCTTTCAAAATAAAACACAATATGCAGTTCATGTAGCCTATCACAGCTTCACATCCAAATTACGTCATGACCGGTGGCACCAGGTCAGCAGTCAATCAATCAAAGAGTCTCAACATGAACAACGAGAGACTAATTGTTGAAGTGGAACAACACACAATAATTAATAATAACGCCCGGTGGGGAAGCTGACGGACCTGGTGGAAATCCCCACAGCACATATATGCTGCAGACAGGCTTCAAGGAAGTATTGCTATGTTTCTGAATAAGAGTTCTAATAATTAATAAAGGCAGGGTGTGGATTAGCTCAGTTGGTAGAGCATTTGCCCCATCTACGAAGGCCCAGCAGCAGCCCAGCATTCGAATCCGACCTGTGGCCCTTTGCTGCATGTCGTCCCCCATCTTTCTCTCTCCACATCCCTGTCACTCTTCACCTGCCAGTCAAATAAAGCATGAAAAGGCCAAAAAATATCTTTAAAAAAAAATCTAAAAAATTAATAAAAGCTCACAGCTCTGTGAAGTAGGAACACAGTTATTCCCCAACCTGTAGAGAGGCAGGTTGTTCAATGGTGTGTAGTGAGGAGCATCCAGATAAAGACATTGGGAGGGTTAAGTTAAGTCAACTAAACAATCTGCAATGCAGCAGCTTGCATTGAGAAACATTAAAGGTAGGGACATATGTTTTATGTTATTTAAATATTTTATAATATTTAAAGGACACCACGATATTTCCATAACCTAAACCAAACGCACCTTTGTTGCCTGAACCTAACCACAAACAAGTCTGGATATGAACCTGGCTCTCTGGAGTCCTTGTACGTCCTGCACCAAGCCCAGCTTTTTTTTTATCACCACAATGTAACTGTGAAAACAATAATATATTATTCTTCCTTTCTGGGAGTCAGGATTGAAAAACCAGTGTTCCAGGAGGCAGTGCTAAAGAACTGTTGTGCACATCTGTGTATTGTAGCATTGTGTATATTCTTGCAGTATCCTTAAATCCCTCTCTTCCTACACTGTAATGAAAGGTCCAAGCACATTATCCTTGAATACCCCCTTCCTACTCCCCTTTATTCACTTTCCCTAAACTTGTAATTAAAATTCGGCCACCTAAATCTTTCCTAAGTTGAGGCCCTGAAAGGCTCCCACAGTGATATATTTGAGTGTCCATGGGGCCCATGGAGGCACAGTACATTTCTATAGATGTGGCTGAGACAGTTTAACAGCCCAGGGACTGTGCTGATGTCTATCTTCTTGTTTCAGAGCCAGAGCTAATCTGTCACTTCTGTCTCTGCAGGAGCGCTGTCCTACGCTGAGCTTGGGACTTGTATTAAGAAGTCCGGTGGACATTACACATATATAATGGAAGCCTTTGGACCTCAGATGGCTTTCATAAGGCTATGGGCTGATCTCATTGCTATAAGGTAATGTCTGCTTCCTTAAAACGTTAAACTTAACGCTGCTTTAATCAATATTTGTACAACAATAAAATCATGTGATATTTGTATTAATAGAGAGAAGTATTACACAAATATGCTGTGCCTCTTAGCTCTATGGAGCACTGCCCAGTGCATTCTTATGTTTGACCCCATGGTTTGGTTGGGCTCTCATCAGCCTGGTTTCAGGCTAAAAAGCCACACAGCAACGCACAGTTAGAGACTAGGCACATCACTGGCAGCCAAAGAGACAGATATCTCTTTTCGGGACTTGGTAGAGACCAAAAACTGAGTTAAAAGAGAATAAATATTACTCCCAAATTCCACTGGGCATGGACGCGCCGTGTTGCGTGTGCGCTGCAGTTGCCACAGTGATACATGGATGTTCTGGTCAATGTTTTAAACCCCCCTGGCTCTGCGGTGGTAAAGTTCAGGACCATGCTCTATTTTTGATGGACGCTGCAAGCAGCCTGCTTCAGTTTACACGGAACACCTCGAACTGACAGGAAGCCAGACACAGAAACAGAATCTGGTGAATTTTCAAAATAAAATACCCAGCACAAAGTGTTGGTCAGAAACAGACAAAAGCGAAACAAATTAGCTACGTAGCATATTTACACACGTAGAAGCATATTTAGGAGCACATAAACCAGGAAAATGACCAAATCTGAGCAAGTAAACAAAGTCTGGCGGGCTAAACGCTTCTGAAACACTCCACGTGGGTTTGAAGTCACGTGCTGGACAGACTAAAACAGAGTCACAGCTGTGACGTGACGTGTCCGATAGGGTTTCAGGGTTGCATTAATACTTGTCACGTGTAGCAGGGCTCCGCATGAATGTTGGTGTAGCTTAGCTGTGTCTGCTGGATGTGTGAATATAAAGCTGTCTGCTAACATGCTCACCACAACAACTTTGGTAAACTCACAAGTAATTTAGCAAATTGCAAGCCATGTCAACGCGTTAACCTTTGATGGAATAAAAGGAGGGCCGGTACGCTGCTACTCATTTGGTATTAAATCAAAAATGAATCCAAATGTACGCAGTTGCACACATTGGTATCAAACTTTTGAGAAAATGGCAGAAAGTGGAAGTTGTTTTTATTCATATTATCCTATGTTTGTATGTTATGTTTGTTTTCTTATTATTTAATCATAAGATTTCTTTATTTAAAAAAAATGTATTCTAAGATTCTGGACTATTCTTTATGAGAACAAACATTGTTTTTTCAATTGTATATTGCTCATACCATTAGCCGATGTGTGTTGTGATGATCTAATATTGTTAAGACAAGTCATATATATGTTTGGTATTGCTGAGAAACTCCACTCCGAGAGTCCAAAATGAAAGAGTTTGTTCTGTTGGTTGTGTCGCGTCATGAGGTTTTATATGGCCTTGCCTCATAAAAGAGCCACGGTGTGCAGTCAGCTGTGGGACAGGATGGTACACATTCACTTTAATCAAGTGAGTTAACTTACTGTCCAGTTGTTGACTGAGTGCAGGGAGCCACTCCGTCAGCACACTTCCAACATAGCTCACGAGGGCCTGCAAATGAATTTCACTGTGCCACTTTCTGATCTGACGGGCACTAACTCTGCTTGTCGGAATACCCGGTACAGAGACAATTCACAGCAGTTGAAATGGATTCCAGTGGCAACAGTGAGCAGAAACGTGTCAAAATGTCCACAGAAAGCTCTCAAATCCTGCAGCATAATTCATGTCTGAGTGTGTTTCAAACACAGTTTCTCTCCAGCAGAGCTGAAAAGTTGTGTGTCACACTCTGTCCTCTCACAGCTCTGGATCACTGCTGTAAATACATCACTTAGTTATTTATTGGTGATTGTTTGGAAGTGCCATTATTCTAAATGCTCTGAATCCAAGTCAGCTATAGCTGATGTCCTCCGTGAAGGATCGAGCCTTTCAGGGCCCCCCGGGGAGACAGTTTGATTCTCAATATGTAAATTTACTGGCTTTGTTATGAACAGGACAATCGATCCAACAATTTAATGTTGGAAAATTATTTGTTTCTCTGACATCTCTGGCCTGTGTTAGACCAGGCAAATAAAGGTCCCATCTGGCTGTGACCTTGTGAGTTAGTATCCTGAGTTTGGTTTAGACCAGCGAGGTGAGAAAATGCTCCATGTGCAGCTGTGTGTGTACACAGCCAAGGCGAAACAGTATAAACAGTCTAGTGGCTATCCTGAGCCGCCCAATTTTATGCTGGCCTCGGGCTAGCGGGACTGAATGGAAACCATGGGAAATGAACAGAGACAGAGGCAGAGAATGAAAACAAGAACGAGGGAGACAAAGAGAGATTTCCCTGGCTGCAGGAGCTCAGTGGCTGTTGTGGGAAATGAAGAGGGAAATACTGATGAGCCATAAGATGAGCCTGTGGGAGCTCCAACCTTATTTGATTCTTATTGAAGCCAAGCCTATAGACAGCAGCACACTGTCCACCACATGAGGACGGGATTATGAGAGCAGTTCTTCTAAGATACTGCCCATCAGATATTACACACATGCACACACACACACACACGCATTATTATATCTGCTGAATAACTACATAATACCTACAGAGCTTACGTGGAGATATATGAGAGCAGGAAATGACCAGTGAGATCAGGTTACGTTGAGCAAATATTCCCTGAACATTTATAAATGTTCTCGGATGGTTTCAGCGGATAATGCAGATATATTCTCATTCCATTATTGGTTATTACTTGTTAGTAGGATTTATTTCTGGATTACTCTGACACTGAGGTGTTCTCATTACACTCACAGGAGCCATTTGCACTCTGAAAATACTTTGAGTGAAACAAACCCCACCGGTCCACTTGGCTACACTTCTACAGCCTTTTTATCTGTGACATCAAGTCGTCACATATGAAATACCGTATGCTATAATCCATATAGCATATTTATAGACATATTTTCCATAAGTAGTATATGGAAGAGGTAACATACAGCTAGTCAGACATAGTTGTGAAATGAATCCAAACAGGGTGATTGAGGACAATGACGCAAAGAGGACATTGCTGTCACTGACTACTTATACTCTTATGTTTTTAATCGTTTTATAAATACTACACACACCAGACCAAATATTCAAATTTAATTATAACTATATTATAACTAATAATATAATATAACTATTTTTTTTATGTAAGTGATCACAAACCTTTAATTCTATACAAATAACTATATACATGTTTAATTAGACATGATTGTACTTGTATTTCATATTTGCACTTCTCATAATAAAGCTATAATAAAGCATTTTCTTCCCCCAAGGCCAGTATAACAGTAAGTTATTTTGACACACAGTACTGACATATTATTAACAGTTGTCTGTATACAAATCCAGCAGACTCAGAGAAACCAGCATTCATTTGAGGTTTGTGTCACCAAAATCCAGTGTGCTCTCTTTTAGCTCCCAGTTTGGTCTCCACCAGCTCCTGAGACAAATATTTATCTCTTTAGCTGCTAAATGCTCCACCATGTTCACTTACTGTGTCTGTCTGCTGTTGGACAGGGAATGTACAGTGGTTTTGCACTGAATCTATGTGATAAACCACACACGTACATACATACATACATGTGGTATTTTAGATGTTTGAACTGAATTTGCAGTATGTTAGCATTGATATTTTGTGTGTCTGCCTTTGTGTGTGTGTGTGTCCTTCAGGCCTGCAGCGATGGCAGTCATCTCTTTGGCTTGTGGTCAGTACATCCTGGAGCCTCTGTTCATGCCCTGTGATATCCCCCCGCTCGCTATCAAACTGGCCACTGCCATCAGCATAAGTACGTATACCTAGACTACCACTACCTTTATACGTCAGCGTGACAGCGTGTCACACACAGATTTTATCTTTTTGACCTGCAGTGACCTGGTCTGTAAATACATACTCTTGCATAATAACAGGAATCAAAGTGAAGAAGATAATGTCAGCTATCCACAAGACAAGTCCCATGACTATCTTTATCTGACCAAAACTGTGCATTAGATAAAAACACAGGCCACGACATGAGCAGACACTACAGCAACTGTACAAATATGCATAATGCAGCAGCTGGTGAAAGTTGCTGCAGTTGAGTCTGAGGGAAAACATTGAGTGACTTTGAGTGGGAACCCACAGCCTGAACAGATAACAAAGAAGGACATCACCTCAGTGGACAATGGCCAAATAATGATGCATGCATGCAAGCATATGTCATTGTCACATGGTACAGAATGTTCACACCCTGTCTAATAGTTAGGCTATGTGCAATAATAACTTAATAAGCTCTATGCATTTCAGTCCTATCTATCTATCCGTATCAAACAAATAGCCAACATGACAGCGAAGAAGTTATAATTTTAAATAGAGACCAAACTGATCCTGACATCACTCATTATCACAAAATTAAGTAGTTTAAAATTTTTACGGGGGTCACAAAAACACCATATACAAAATACTTAGAGATATTCAGATTGTCACATTATATAAGGACTAGTTTTGAGAGATTTATTCCAGTGTTGATATTTTTCCTTTTCAATGTCACATTTTCTCAGAAGCTCTTGAATCTGTCCGTCCAATAAACATTTGAACAGACCTGAGAACTGCAGTACTGCCAATGTGTAAAGTCATTTCAAGTGTTATCACAACACATTTTTTGCTTTACGAGTGTGATTTCACACCAGTGTTTGCAGAGGCAGACTGGTGAGATACTCATGTTGGTTATATTCGTGTCACTCAGACACAGGACTTTCTATCAGACGACTTGAGAAACATTATGTACACAACAGACTCTTTTTCTATGCCTAACCAAACTATAACCTTTTTACAATGTTAACTATGTTTATTAATGTTACCATAACGACAAAGTGACATCGTCCTTTCCTGCAAGTCCAAAACTCATAAAATGAGTCACATGCCATGTGCATTAACACTAAATACGATGCCGTTCCTAATTGGTCGTACCCAAACACGAGAAAGAATGTGTGGACACAAGAACTGCTTGTGGAAAGATCTCAACTGACAAACCCTGACAGTACAAAACTTAATTCAGTTTGATTATATTAATCATAACAGAAGTGACGTCACTGTGATACAGAGCAGGTCTAGACCGCACGCTTTATAATATTATTTTCAGAGACTCAACTATTCCGACCAGAAGCAAGCACTTGTGACTTGTCAACAGTGACAAGGACAAACTTCCTTTGAGAGGCTGAAACCTCGAGCTGATCGTGGTGGATATATTGTAGATTGTGGATATATTGTGATGGTCAACTAAAAAAAAAAAAAATACTCTGTAAAGATCAGGATGGTGGAACATAAACATCCACCATCACAACACCCACGTCTGTACTTTCTGCTTTGGTCGATGACGTTAGCGCCTTAACTGCTTCACTGGCATTGAATGTTGTCATTGGACTGGATTAATCGTGGACTGCACAGTTTCCCAACAGGAACCTAATTCCTTGGGGCTACTAGAGTACTGCAGTCACAACAGTCACAGCCACTGGAGATGCTGTGTTTGATCTGTACATTTTGTGTTTGTTACAAAAATATCTAATAATTGAACATTTTAACCAGGTGCAGCTACTTTGTCAACCATATGTTGAATGTACTTCTTTACAGTGAGCCAGTTGTTGGCACATGAACATGACTCACTCCCTTTCTCTGTCCCTGTAGCATCTGTCATGTACCTGAACAGTATGAGTGTGACATGGACGGCAAGGATTCAAATCTTCCTCACCTTCAGCAAGCTGCTGGCGATTGCCACTATCATAGTGCCTGGAATGTACCAGCTCTTCAAAGGTAAAACAACTACCTTAGTGTCATGTCTAATAGCCTGTATCTGCAGGATAGTTAGTGGTGTTCAGGAACATTCCTGGACTTCACACAGAGCACTCAGCTGCAACAATTAACATGCCACGCTTTGTCTCACACAACAACACACAATGTCAATATAACCTTGAAGCCTTGCAGGTGGTGACATACAGCTGCTCGCAGCAAGCGACCACTCAGGCGTTTCACAATGTCTTCACAGCCGGTGTTACAAGAGGCCCCATCTCCGAGCTCATGCCTCAGCCCAGGGCCTCACTTCATCTATAACACATTAATATACACGCAATATTGTAAAATGAACTGCAACAGTTATTACACATCAGATACAGTTACTCATGATTATCTTTCACATTGCATGGCTGCAGATCTTCATGATTACAGCTGTTCATCCTGCAACCCAGACAGCATCATACTGGTTTATTTCTATTCTGTGTCTAAAAGGTAACAAATGCAGCAGGACAGAGAAGGACTCTGGGGAAGGGAGGGAAGGGGGGAGGGTTAGGGGGTTTCTTGGTATGAAATTTGATTTCATGGCCATGCAGGATCCTCCATGGGCCAGGTCTGTGTTGGGAACATGGATACAAACAGTCATAAAGAAATATGAAAAAGAAAATATAAACCAAGTGAAAAGTTATTGAAAATGTGGTGGGTACTGATGATAAAGCTGTCGATAATCTAAGCACAAATGATCATTTCAAACTTCTTGGTTTTGTTCTGTTGTTGAACAACATGCTTATCTTTGAGATTGCTGAAACACAGTTAATGGGATAACATTGTGTTTGTTCTAAGCGGTCTGCGAAGCGCTGATTAAATCAAAGAAATGAATCTAATTATTTCAGGGAATTTATTCTTAATTAATACACACACTCAAACAGCCTGCTGGTTCTTTTTGACACAACTTTAGAATTATTAAGGATAATAGTTTCTGTCATTTTTTGAGTGTTATGTTATTGTGTTATGCAAGGCAGGCAACTGCCCCCTGACCCCAGATCATATTCATTGTGTTTTAGTGGGTTTGCGATCATTTCTTTAGGAATATGCACAAAACGTGCATGCCCATTATCTAGTTTTTTATCTATGTTATGGTAATATCTATGATTTTATTATTGGTTATTACGGCTGTGATTGCCCCTGATCTCTTGTATTAACTATTTGCACAGATCATTCCATTGCTGCAACAATCCCTCTTCATTTAGGAGCAGTTATAGAGCTTCAAACTGTCACCAACAAGAAATGTGTGTGTGTGTGTGTGTGTGTGTGTGTGTGTGTAGGAGAGACCGCAAACTTCGAGAATGCATTTGATCTGAGCAAAGTGAAGCTGTCTGGTATGCCATTGGCCTTCTACTCTGGGATGTATGCATACGCTGGATGGTAGGTATGGTCCTCACACACACACAAACAAACACACATATGTACATGCCAGTCATCATGCATTGGCCATGATTTACTATTCATTCATCTTTGGAGGTTATATTACAAACTTTTTTCCTTTTGCAGGTTCTATTTGAACTTTGTGACAGAGGAGGTAGATAACCCTGAACGGTAAGCTCACTCCATGTTTTCATTGTTGCAGTACACTGTGGGTAATGATCCGTATATTTGCTGGATTTAATATCTAAAGTAAGCACAATCAGTGGGAAACACTCTTAAAGCAGCTGTATTCATTATTTTTAAATTAACTTGTATGCAGGGGAGGTTTTAGGATCAGTGGAGATCTTAGACTTAGGCCTGATTCAGACCAAATCCAGCGCTGCAGTGAAAAAAGGTTTTCCCATTCATTTTAACTATGGCTGAGGCAGCGCATTCCGCAGAGTATGCCAAAAGAAAGAAAAGAAAAGAAAAGAAAAGAAAAGAAAAGAAGGTGACCTGCAGTGGAGAAGCTGAGCCATGTTCAACTTTTGGAGAAACACAACTGGTCAAACTGCTCCACAGTCTGAAATGTGACTGAAACTCAGCACACTCCAGGTGGATTCATAGAATAAACTCTGCTACCTGTTGTGTTCTGGCTTGCTACATTTCTTGTACCCAGCCTCTACGTCTGGATCTGACTTGCATTCTGTGCTGGAGAATAGAGACAGGAAGAATTTTGGCTTGTGTCTGTCTAACCACAGCAGAGGCAGAGACAGTGACTGTGAGGGCGCCCGAGAGTGAAATCAGAGAAATAAAAAAGTTATTTTCTGATTGTTTCATAGCGGTTACAGTCATCACGAATAAACACACCTCCATCACCCTCCCACACTGCTGCACAACATCGCATCGAAACGCCTGATTTGGAGTGAATATGACCTCAGTGCTGAAGCCTTTGAACGAGTCTGACATCATGTGTCAGTTGATGTGATTCATTCATTTTGCAATGTGAACAGACTGATGTTTGACATGGTGAAAGAGGGGAGGTCCAAACGACGCTATGCCCATGCTCATTATAAACACTGAAGGCTGTAGCTAGCAGTGGTGTTGTGCAGGACTGCAGTCAACATAGTGGAGCATTTAGCAGCTAAATAATTTTTCAGGAGTGTGTGGAGAGCACCATTGTTATTCAGATTCAAATGAGCCACACTGTTGTTCCCTCATTATCATGAACACACACAATAGTTGATTTTGGACCAATCCCAAACAGCCTGCTCACAAACACGAGTGAATTCACCCTCCGCTGAAAAATAATCCTCAACAAATGCACTGCTTTCTCCTCTTTGAGTAACGTTTGATGAAAACTGTTTCAGGAATGTACTGAATCCACAAACTGTATTTATTTTTATTTTTTTAACGGATGTCTTCAATGGGAAATAATGGCATTGGAGCAACAGGGAGGTCACAAAGTGTTGAGTTCTGATCCACTATAATGACAGTTTCAATGTTTTCATGGAACTTAATGACAGTAAGAAAAAGGTAGTATAGGACCAGCCAACATGTTGGCTCTTTGAATGTAACTCAGCACTTCCTGCACAGATATTTCATATAAAACATTTTGCAGCAGCTCATTGACTGTTCCACTTCCTAGCAGGCTTTTATTGTGAAAAAAAAATGAAATACAGGGAGAGTGAATTTTCATTGGTGGTGGAAAACAAACAAAAGTGTGACATGAATTTGTTATTGCCGATGGAAACCACACAAGATATTAGACTACAGATACAGCCTGTGGTTGTTTGTGCTGATCACGATGGTCACGTTGCAGCGGACGTGACTCACAGCAGGAAAAAAGCACAGGTGGACTTAATAACAGCCACATCAGCTCACTTCCCTCCACATCCTCCTGAAATCTGATAGATCAGTGCAGTTGTATCAGGCTGAGTGGCTTCCCACTGTTTTACTTCCATACAGAGAAGAGACAGGAAGAGGTCATAATAGAGGTGAAATGGAGGAGAGTGAGTCACACAAGTGAATGACAGTGTCCTCTTCTGTTATTATCTCTCCTTGCCCTCAGGACTGTGCCATTAGCTATCTGTATCTCCATGGCGATTGTGACTTCCTGCTATGTGCTGACCAACGTGGCGTACTACACTGTGATGTCAGCGGAAGAGCTCCTGGCCTCAGAGGCAGTCGCTGTGGTGAGTAACTAAGTTACTGGTGGGTGAGATTCATGGACTCCATTTACAGAATATAAAGCAATAAGATGTGACTGTACAATAAGGTTGTGATGTTTTTTTACACGACATTTTAAATCTCCCAGACAGATGAGAAAAAAGTATTATATGATGATATGATTCTACTATTTAATTAAATGACACCTTTAGGCGACAGAATATATTGCATTAAATGTCAAAAGCAGTGAGCCCCAATGTTCAAACACAACAATAAAACAGCCTGTTCATATATCTGATTAACAGTTCTATCTATCTATTTAATGTTCTGAAGCTTATTGCTTTTATTACATGCTTTTATTGTCAAGCATTTGTAACTTTGTGGTGCCATATAAATAACGTTAGCATATTATTATCTATGGACACCACCCTAAACAAGTTGTTGTGTAGTCTTCAGCATATATGGGTCAACACAGTGACAGTAAGAACAGATTTTCATTCATATAATTCTCTTGAATAAAATCCAAACATGTTTTATGTTCATGAAAACTAAATGCTGAAATTCCTTTCGTTTCCTTCTAGCCTGTAGCATGTGTCCTTTTTTGACAGTTATTACTTTTACATTGTAAAAACTCACCACAACTGGCTGTCGACACATTTTTTGATATTGAGTTCTTGGAGCACACTTGAATTTGGCCTTGACACTCCTGTATTGGAAAGGTTAGGCTCCTTGAAAGCATGTAGTTGAGGTCTCACCTCTCCGCTGTTAGTGATGTTTACTCCTAATGCAAGCTCCCTGGTTGCCTTCCTGCACTTAACATGTCATTATTACTGAAGTGTCTCTGACAGCTGGCTTCCCAGCAGCTGTTAATGTGATTGTTTCAGCCCAGCCCTGTTAATGCTAATCACATCACAGATACCCCTAATAACAGACACCATTGCTTATTAGACTGAGGACTGCTACTGTAAGCCTATAGCTGGGGAAGACTCATTCACTAAGAGATCTCTGATCTTTTCTAATGCACTTAGTTTTATTGCCCTGTGTACGATGAGTGATAACAGCGCCTTAAGAAAGGTGTTAAGAGCATTTATCTGTTCTTAGAAGGCTGTGATGGAATAAAAGAATTACACTCTGTTCTTCCTTTCTCACAGACAGCTGGCAAAAGTTTACGTCTCAAACTTAATTACAGAGATTAACTCATGTCTAGAACTTTTCTCAAGGAGTCTGGCCTCGAGGCACAATTAGTAATTTTAGACTGCATAGATCAGAGGTATGTTCCTATAATGTGAGGCTGAAAAAGTAAGAGACGGAAAAAGTTGAGTCTGAAGAATTACACATAGATAACTGTCATCACGAGGTGAAGTTTGAGGTATGTCAAAGACTTATGAATGCAAAATTTGTTTTGCGGTAGTCCATGTATTAAACTCAGTTGCTATGGGAGCATTAGCAGGCTCCATCATAGACTGTATAAAACATGGTCGCAGTCTCCATGACATCATCCACAGCTTTCTGAAGAGCTGTTGTGAAGTTCAGTGTGGAGCGTAGGTGGAGCTGAGGCTGGCTGAGCCGTATTCCCTAAAGAAGCCACCTGCAATTGCATATATATATATATATATATATATATATATATATATATATACATGAAGTATCTTTGAGTATATATATGAATCTCCCCACTTTTCAAGTGTAATGAAGGTCATGTGGATGGATGGATGCTGATGGTGTGTCAGAAAGTTTAAGTTGAGATCATCTGTGGTGAAATCAGACCAACAATTCAGAAAGAGAGGAGAGATCTGTGCTGCTGCTGAGACAGAGACAGGTCTCAAACAAAGTTCATTTCCTCCTGATCTGTTTGTTGGAAAAGAACAGTTGAGTGTCAGAGTGTTCAGAGGATATGAGGCTTGTGAAAAATAAATCAGATATTTACCTCGGGGACTATGAAGGAAGGAATGGTTCATAATCTGAGCTCACATTCATGTGTGAGCTGGCATAGTCTTTTAATGAAGTGCAGCAGAGGGTCAATGTAAATGTGTGAAAGTAGAAGTAAAGAAAAAAGTAGCTACTTCATCTGTTGGAGGTCAGCCACCACTGGCACTCTTTATAACTTTAAAAACAAATTGTCTACATGTTTGCTGTTGATAATTGTACTGCATATTATTCTATCATTTAAAATGGTGCAGTTATGTTAGGGGGACAACTCATGGAATCCTCTTTCAGTGTATGAACTCCTCATCGTAAATGCACACATCGTGATCTGCGTGTCTCTACATAGTAGAGTGTTTTTCAGGAGTAGGGAGGACAGGGGCTGGTGGTCACACTTCTCACTTCCATTTGAATCCCACAAAAACTTTCTCTTTAATAGATTCCCTTTCACTTTGTTATGGATGACTAAAGTGTCAGCTAGGAATGGAGCGACCTCACTCTCCTTATGGACTGTCAAATACATCTTGTGCACTGGTGACAACCATCCCCACTATGGGGTTGGTTGTCCTAAAGTCTTTTTGATGGGGAAAATAAATAAAAGTTTAATTTCACTGAAATGCAACAAACACTGAGAAAAAAAAAACATTCATGAATGCATTTTTATCCTACAACAATAAAAAGAACCATAACAGTCACTCCTCGTCACGTCACTCACTCACTGTCAGTGGCACAGTTCTAACAGATAGACGTTGGCAGTCCAGGTGTGCAGTCCTTGGGGCCCACTGCTTGCACAGGATGCACTGCAACCATGTCTCGCTGGGGCGGCAGGGATCCACAGGGACTGTCACATGTGACAACCAACCCAGAGGATAATATGACAGGCTTTCCCAACTGGGATTTTTTTTTTTTTTTTTTTGCCGGTGACTTAGAAACCATGAATTTTGGCTAGGGCTAAGACAAAAAACTGCAGCTTTCCTTTCATTACTTCATAATTGTTTTATCATAAACTCGGTGGGTCATGCGCAATTGTGTGGAAGAGAAACACAGAAGAGCTGGGTATTTAGAATTTGATGACAGTCATCTCACCTCAACGTCAAAGGTCTTATTACTGAGATGGAGGTGACCACTGACCCCAAAATTTCAGAATTTTTTAACAGCGCCCTGTGTCACATGTGACAACCATCCCCAGTATCTTCTGAACATTTCTATTAATACTCTCAATACCTTACAGCTTTGTTTAGAATATTTAGAACTTTATTTAGAATTCAAAGATACTAAAATAGCGATTGTAGAATTGATCTTCAACAACATTTCAGTGCCCACTGGTATAAAAAAAAAACAAATTCGCACATCACCCAAGATAAATTTTAGTTTTCCTCTAACAGCCCATGCTCGCCCATGCAAGCGTGAACTGTGACTAATCTGAGTGGCTTCATGAATAATAAGCAGCTTTTGCTCCCACTTCTGCATGACCCATTTATGACAATTACCACCAGCAGTCCTATCAACTGCTCTAATTCCAGCGGAACTATCTACACTTAATAAAAAAAAAAGACACGCCACAATTCAATAAAATGCTAGCTGCACACTTTGATAAATTCAACGTGGAGTATCAAATATGTTGGGAAAGCAAACATGCGTCCAGGGACACAGTTTAGTTGCTCTATTCCAAACACACCTACCAACACAACATGTTGTATTGTGCTTGTTTGATCTGTGCAATGGACAGGCAACTTGTGGGAGTTTCACATTGGAGTTATTTCTTGATAAACAAACTGCTCATGATCATCTTTACAGAAAGTATGATCAGTTTTAAGTGGGGTTGTACAGTATATGATCATTTTTTCAGAAAGTATTTCTGATTTTGATTGTGATTTTTAACTGGCAAAAGAGTTAAATCACTCCTCTTACTCACTGTTCTCCTCCCGTGTCCTCCTCTGATTCTACTTGTCACAGACGTTTGCAGAGAAACTGATGGGTAACTTCTCCATAGCAGTGCCGGTGTTCGTAGCCTTGTCCTGCTACGGCTCAATGAATGGCTGCCTGTTTGCCTTGTCAAGGTACAGACACTTCCTCTTTCCTGGCCTTCGTCTCACACCCACATACACTCATATAACAATGACAAAACACAACTACTCCAGAGTTATATCTCATGACATGTTATCCTTCTGCTGCTCTGAGTACTGAGCAGAATACTGTTTTCACTGACATTATTATTTCCAGACACTTTTGTTTGCCATTTTTTTTCTTGCATGCTGTTAAGCAAATGTCAATGAAAATGAACCCTTCCTGCAGATTTGTCATTCACGATGTCTCCAGGCAGACATGTAGAAAATGCCACTACACCAAGTAAAGGCTTTTAAAGGGACAGTGTGGGTAGTTTTAAGTGGGGGTGTATGTTGTTCACTGTAAACTGGTCACCGTGAAATTGACAGTAACTAACTGGCATCAGTTGACAACTCTTGCATTATTTAGTTCCTGTCATTTTCTACAGTTTTTGACTGAGTACACAGTATACTACTGTGAAATGGTTACACAGTAAATTACTGTGGATTTCACAGCTGAAATTTACAGTGTGCTGATTCACTGTCAGCGGTAGATGGTAGGCAACAAACCCTTAGTTTGGAGAAACAGACAGGAATCCCATCACAGAAGCTAAGAAGTACACTTCTGTGGATGGGAGCAGCAACAAAGCCTATTATAGCTGAAAAAAAAGAAGAAAAGAAAAAGAAAAGGAAAGTAGCTGATAGAAATGTGTAAGGAAAATACCCAAATAAATGTTTGTAAATACTTAGTTATCATGCATTAGTTGCTATTAGTTACTATGAAAGAGAACAATGTGTAGAGGAAGTATTATGACTTGCATTGTTCTTTGTTCTCTTTGGCCTGTTAATGTGTCATATCAGTGTTGTCAGTCATCTGAGTTACTAAATCATTACTTTTTGTGTAGTACACTAAACACATGACTTACAGTAGTTTTCCTTGTTTGACTGCAGGGACAGCAGTGAAAATATTCTAATTACAGTATATACTTGGACTGATACTGATTTTAGTTAAGCACATTACACAACTCCACTTGAAAATAGCCAAACTATCCCTTTAATGTGTGCAGGAAGTGTTGAGTCATTCTCTGGCAGTAGCTTATCAGCGATCCATGAACAGCAAATTGGAAGAGAAACAGGGAAGTCTCTTATTAAAATATGACCATGTAAGTTATTTACAGTGCACTCACACACACACACACTCACTCTGCCGCAGTTCACTGCCTCTGCTCCGAGCCATGCCAAGTTCCTGATACTCTCTGTTAGTCTTTGCACCTGAGACAGTCTTAATGAAAATTAAATAGTGTGCCGACATCCTGACACCACAGATCATGCTCAAGTTCATTCTCTGTTGACACAGCAAATAATCTCAAATGTCTGATTTCTTTGTGTGTGTGTATGTGTGCCTGTGTGTGTGTGCCTGTGTGTGTGTGTGTGTGTGTTCACCAGAATGTTCTTTGTGGCATCACGTGAAGGACAGCTCCCTGAGGTTTTGTCTATGATCCACGTCCGCAGACACACCCCACTGCCTGCTGTCATCATCCTGGTGTGTTTACTGTAATAATAACTAATATTACTAATATTAACTAATATGTATATATACTAATATTAATCCCGATACAAATACTACTAACAATAACAACACTTAATAACTGTTAATGAGACAGTCACTAAAAAAATAACTATAGATAGAACCTATAACCTAAATACTAATGTTGGAAGAAATATTTCTCATTATTAATAATTATTGATTATTGTCCGCTCTGCAAGTGAGTCATTCCATTGGTAATATGGCATGAATCTGAAATCCGTAGCCATGGTTACCTGCACATATGGTTTGTTCAGTGTTTGAGGTAAACAGCTTACATGGCCTTACATGTTCTGTGACCACAAGGCAAATAAGTCACAAATCATATTATCTACAAGCCCTATTTTAATTTGTGTGTGTGTGTTTGTGTGTGTGTGTGTGTGTGTGTGTGTGCAGTACCCTATGACCATGCTCCAGCTATTTGTCGGAGACATCTACAGTCTGTTAAACTTCATGAGCTTCCTGCGGTGGCTGTTCATCGGTGTGGTGGTGCTGGGTTTAATCTACCTCCGATACACGAAACCAGACCTCCCACGCCCCTTTAAGGTCAGTGTGTCCGCATCTGCACACAGCTGTATGTGCTCTGAATCCTATCTGGACTTACAGCTTATTCTCCGTCCATATTTTATTTCACTGAGAAAATCTTTAATGAGGTTTAAAAGAGCTGACTGCTCTCTCTTTAGACATCTGTGCCTGCTCACATACAGTATACAGACATACGCACAGTACATACAAACAGTATATAGAAGTAATAACAGAAGTCTGTCTTGACTTGTCTACAGGTCCCTCTCTTCATCCCAGTGGTGTTCTGCCTCACATGTTTCTTCATGGTCTTCCTGTCTTTGTATTCTGACCCGGTCAACACGGGGATTGGATTTGCCATCTCCCTCACTGGCATCCCCGCCTACTATGTGTTCATTTACTTCGACCAAAGACCAAAGTGGCTTCAGAAAGCTTTAGGTAAGTCAAAACTAAGGTGTACTAACGCAATTTAACTGTCACTGATATTTATCTAGGAAATAAACCTTGACTTAACATTTAGGGATTTCAGCATTTGTAGATGGCATGTAGGCTCTGATAACTTGGGGTATTTTTCACTGTCAACATAAATATTTTCTAAAAATGACACTAGTTGTTGCAGATGGTTCACCACCAGGAGCCGGGTTCTGCTCAAGGTTTCAGCCTCTTAAAGGAAGTTTTTCCTTGCCAGTGTTGACAAGTGCTTACTCATGGTGGGAACTGTTGAGTCTCTGTGAATAATAAGATAAAGAGTACAGTATAGAGCTGCCCTACATGGAAAGTGTCACAAGATATTAAGTGTACTAGTTACTCCATGTGATTTGATTAGCGGTAACATTTTAAATAAAGAACTTTCTCATGTCTGCTTTTAAAACACATTTTGAGACGCTCCCTAAAACCTGACTTTTCAGGTTTTAGGGAGCGTCTCAAAATGTGCTTCACATGTTGAGAACCAATTCCAAACCAAACCAATTCAGAATTTATCTTTTCACTAACATAAAATCACTTGAAAACCATTGTTGTGAATCTTATTTTTCATAGACTAGTATATTGTTAAACGTCTTTACTTTGACGTTTGTGTGTTTGCATGCGGGTTGTTACAACCTGTGAATTCAAAGTTCTTCCTCACATTCTCATGATTTTACTCTGTCAAACATTTCACCTCCTATTTAGACCATGAGTGATGATGTCATGTCAGTTTTCTTTGCGTCCTCAGACTCCTTCAACAGAACCTTGCAGATCGTCCTGATGGTCATCCCTGCTGAGCAATAACAAACACTACATCACCTCTCTGACAGACAGACAGTATGTACAGAGCTGAACTCTTAACACAAAGTCAAACTTTGTATTGGTACTCTCTAAAAAGACTGATTTAGTACAAAGAAGTTATAAATGTCTCTGCTGAATGTAAGTTTATGTAATGTGTGTTATTAAAAGTTCTATGTTGAAAGAAGTGAGAATCATTTCATGTCTGCATATCTTTGTATTATTCTTCAGAGAACAGTAAATGCTCACCAGATCACACTAACTGTGTCTGTACTGATGTAATCCTTGAAGTCTGAGCAACCGCACAGTCATTGGACTTTTCAGGTGGGACTTAATATTTCTGCTGCTGGGTCAGCTGCAAGATCATCAGCCATTGGACCACTGCTCATTAAAGGACCTGTGTAGTTGCTGATTGCAACCCTGTCACCTCACCCTGGCCACAAAACGCATAAAAAGCAAAGGAGGCCCCATCTAGAGTCAGTGTTTAGTTTGTCCTATTTGGGTTACTGTAGTCTATAGATATAAAAGGCTCATTCTAAAGTAAGAAAAACAATGATTCTTATTTTCAGGTGATTATACACTGATGAAAACAGTCCATAAGTCCCCATGTTAAACACTTCACAGCAGAAATAAACATGTTTACAGCCTGGTACAAAAAATTTCCCCGTTCATGACAACTATACTGAGGGTGAATTTATATACAACTCACCTGTTCACATTGTATTAAGGCTAAAGCAACAAGCAACATTCACTGAATTTGATCATTATTAATATAAACATATTTGTTATGTTATGAGTTCAGGTAGAAGAACTCCTCTTTTTAGCATGCAGATAGTTCAGCCCTAACATTAGGACCTTTGCCATCTGATTCAAGCATTATTATAACTTTCCATCACCTCCCTGACCTTATGTGGACTCTCTGCTCCCCTGGTAGTCCACTCACATTTCACATTATCCAGTCAGACTGCATCAGCACCACCCCCTTTCCTCCTGCATCAGGAATGAAGTGGCTTGGCCCGATGTGCCCTGGCGTGGTTACAGTCTTACTCCAAGGGGTGTGTGTGTGTGTGTGTGTGTGTGTGTGTGTGTATGGGGCGTGCGGTCTGCTGATGCGGCTGCTCTTCATTCCCCCTGGGTGGGATTTGCAGGTAATCTGTCTGTGTAACCGCTGCCCTGTGGCACGCTGCATTCCCTCTTAGCTCTGTGTCCTGTAAATGGAGGGCTTTTACTGCTGATGAGAGGATGGCAGGATGGAGACAAAATGCCCGGGAGCTTCCACTTTAGCGCTGAGCCATAAAAAAGCTGGCTTAAAGTCAGCTAGCATTAGCCTTTGTGTGAGCAAAGCTAGCTGTGCCCACACTGCAGGCACACGCCGCTTTCAGCACACTGCTTGGCGGTTCATTGGCTGTCACCGCTCAGGTTGGAGTGTCACATTAACATTTATTTAAATCACTTCACACAGGCCTTGATTAACACATGAGGGGCAACTGTTTTCATAATGCTTCACATAAACCCCTGCAGTCTTATGTCGACAAATACTGTGCATTAGTTAACACTTAAAATGTCCTCATAGCTGTGAACAATATTATGATGTGCAAATACAAGACCTGGCTTCAACAGAATAATGTAGAGAAATGAAAACAAAACATTGTGGACATAAATGGATTGATTTGATGACTTATGGAGGGCAATGCCACATGTCACCTGAAAGAAACCAGGTCATGTCAGATGCATTCATTTTGTGGGTCAGGTTCTGCTCAAGGTTTTGCCTCTCAAAGGGACTTTTTCCTCACCACTGTTGCTAAGTGCCCTCACCTCAGGTGTAGCTGACATGTCTGGACCAAGACTTCATTTGCAGTCCAATTAGCAACTCGACACACAAGAATAATGAGATCCTGCTAATCTCTATAACACACGAATGCTGCTAATATTCTAATACTAATACTATTATTAATCTAATTGATGTCATACCAGATGTTTGGGTCAGCCTAAGGTCTGCATTCCAAGAGTGAATCGGGACCGATGCGTTCTACCTCTCACATGGACATCCAAAAATCTGCTGTGTCCTCCTCAGACTACAGACAGATACCTTGCTTGTTCCCTTGCCTAATATATGTGTATAGAGATGAGGATGAACTGATGCATGCAGTACACTGAAGGTAATTATCATCAAAACATCATCAAAACCAATTTATGTATTAAATATTGTCCACTGGGACTAAAACCCAAAGTTCTGGTACTGGAATCAGCCTTTCACCTTAGCATAGTTTCATTTAACAGTTTGAGGAACAGGCTTCAAACTTCAATCTAAGCGATAACTACAGTAAGCCACTTAGTGTCCCGGGTCCCCTAAAAAGCTCAAAGTCGACATATTTCTGTACTTGCAGGAGCACAGTGAGCACTCCAACCACATTCAGCTGAACTCTGGAGGGATCCAACAACAATGCCTGCTCCCCACTAAAAACAAGAAGAAAAACAAGTCTGCACTCCCAGTGGATGAACACACTCATAGAACTACAGCACAACATCGCACTACGTTTCCCAGCCACACATCACCATATCTAAGCTCCTCATTAAAGCCAACAAATAAGGTGCAGAACACTATTTTTATACCACAACAACATGTACCTTTAATAAAACCTGAGCAAACATCTGTAAATCCTATGTTGTCTGGTTTGGTATCAGGAGATGTGACCTTTTCTCTTTCCCTCTGAATGACATGAAGGTAATTAACACACAAAGGATCCTGATTCAAGATGTGATGTGAAAAAAATAAATAAAAAAAAAAATCTACCACTTGGTTTGACTATATAAGGGGTTACCCATGTGTCTTCTTATGTAGGTGTGTATGTATGTGATGAAATGGCTCTATTACCACACTGTGTCAATTTGGGGAACATTCATGCTGCGAGCTAAGAGATAACACAAACACTCACACACACACACACACACACACACACACACACACACACACACACCAGCACTGATACAGAGAAAATGCCAGGAGTTGGCACAGTTCCAGAGACAAAGGCTTTCTCTCTCTCTCTGTTTCTTTCACACACACACACACACACACACACTCACGAGTGTGAATAGAGTGCCAGAGTCCTGGCTGCAGGCTGAAATGGTGAGAGAGGGAGAGAGAGAGCGCTGGATTGCATTCTGAGGAAACACACCAACCTGCATTCACAGAGAAAAAGCTGGCTAGCAAAAATGTGCGTTTTGACTGAGGTATCCACACAGACACACACAAACACACACACACACACACACACACACAGAGCTGATAATGTGTTCATCATAGCATCAAAAGCAGAAAAACAACATTTGATCACATATTCAATAAAATGATAATTCAGCTTTCATACAACTTGGAGATTACTTTTCATTTTTTTCTTATCTCAGCTGTGTCATTGTACTTAAATTGTAGAGAACACAGTAACATGAGTAGAAATAGCTGGTTCGCTAATTTGTGCTTGTTGCTCCGTCCTGTGTTCCAAAATCTTAACAATCAAAACCAAAATTTGATCTAACTGTGTGAATGAGCTAAACTGTAAAAAAAAAAAATTCAGTAGTGTTAACATGATGAACACACAGGACAGTTTGCTTCTGCTTCAAATTAAAAATATCCCCCAATAGATGTAGGTGGAGCAGTAGATGCCACCCAACTGAAAGATGGATGAATTCATAATGCATCAGATGCATAATGCATCAAATCAGCCAGAAGGCAACAACAGGTCAAGGTCAAACTTAAAGGCAGTGATGTTGCATAAGCTTTCTAGCTTTCTTTTTTTTTTTTTATAGAAGTTATAGGGTTAAACAAATCTTTTTCAAGAGACCTCTTTATGTAAAAAAAAACGAGGAGCATCCTCAATCCCTGTCCAATCCCACACCCCCCCACGCTACACTGCGTCTGGCTTGCCTGCTTGCCAAACCCGCTGATCCTGTTGCATCTGTGGCCTCTCTGTGGTGAATGAGCCAGCCTGTCAGCCCAAACTAAAGTGTTTCCCTGCATCACTGATCGGTGAAGGTAAGATATCTGTGTGTCTATATTTTCCAATCAAAGTGCTTAGCATTTCCATTTAAGTTCCCAGCATCACTCTTAGTGCTTGCATTTATGAAGCACTTCATTAAAAATTGACTGTGTATTCTGCGTATGCCTATTTTCTGAAGTGTTACCAAATGAGAATTCTCTGAGAGATTAAAATAAAATGTTGTGAGATATCTGATGTGTGTGTGTGTGTGTGTGCTCTCGATCCGCGAGGTATTAAACATTTGCATAAAATAAAAGGCTTTAGACTAATGATTCCCACAAGGTGAGAATCTGTGGACTACAGAAGACCAGGCAGAAAAAGCTTGAAAGGATGGGTGCTGTGTTCGTCCCTCCTCTCGTCTCCTCTCCTCCTGCATCATTTTCTCCTCCACTCGCTCACCTGCCTCCACCTCCCGGACTGCCGTGACCTTTCATTCACAACACACGCAAACACACACATCTCTCTCTCATTTTCCTGAGCGACATGAAGGCACGTCGAAATGCAGTTCCCTGTGCAGACACATGGGGGTGCTGCAGTGCTTCATAACGCTGGTGGACTATTTAAAGCCGAGAGCAGCACTAAAGAATGAAAAACACCAGCAGAAACACAGTCAGACACCTCAAATAATACATGAACGCACCGAGAAGAGATATTATTGAGTTCCTGTTCATGAATTAGAGGAGCCAGGCTTATATTTCAATGTAACAATGAGGAGGAAGGAATGAGGAAATTAGACTTGCATTCAAAAATTGACATTTGCAAGTATCAGATTAGCAATAGAATGAAAAACACGCCTAACCATGAGAATATTGCTCAAAGTCAGAGAGCGACCTGCAGCTCAGTCGCCATGCTGGCAGGAGGCTTCACTCCATTAGACAAGAGAAGAATGTTTTCATGATTCAACAGTGCAGGACAGAGATGGCTTCCACGCTACGAATGGCCACTGTGGACAGGTCGCCAGTTCATCACAGCTCAGAGTCACTAATTAACTTTAGGTCACAATCTGAGCAGCTGTTGGAATTAGCGCTGTAAGGAGAAAGAACAGCCAGATCGTCTGCATACACAAGACGGTTTGTGTGAGTGCTGCGGATCATGTAGCCAAATGTGCAGCTAGTAAAGACTCATTTGACCTCCAAATTCTGGTCGGCATACTAGAATGCTGGGATTGTTATCATGCTCTCAGGCATACCACTTTGACTCAATTTCAGAAACAACTTTGGTGATTAACTCAGTCAGAAGCCTTAGAGGAATCAATAAAGCCAATTAGAACAGAGGAGTTTTCCTTCTATATATTTCAGCCGCTTCTTTCAAGGCACGAATGCACAAATCTGCAGTGTTTCTTTAAGTAAACTATGATGCAAAATGTTCCTCAGCGTCCTTTTATTTCATGTTGAAAAGCATGATATGTTCCTCCAGTTACATGTAGAGATGCATGGGTCGACCCTGTGGATGTTAGGCAGGTTCAGGTTGACGTACAAGAAAATATTGCGGGTTCAGGCGTGTGTGATGAGTGACAAAGCAGTAAGCTATTAATAACCTGCAGAAACACCATGTGAAGTCCACCTTTCACCTTCTCTAAACCCTGAAACTGCATTTCTCTACACAGTTCAACCAAAAAGCAGGCTACTGTTTTCACAAAGAAGTAAAGCATGGTGCATGGTGTGTATGTGTAAGAGAGATAGAGACAGTAGAGTTCATGTGCTTAATGAAGGCTTACTTGTTTTGCTGCTATACACAACAATAAAGAACACCGTTTGGAACAATTCATCTGATTATTTAATCTTCGCACTGCTGTGGGTGGTGGACAAAGAGAGTGCTCTGACAGCTTCTAGCTGTTCCCAGCAGCAGGATCAGCCGCTCAGAGAGCTCCACAGCATGCAGTCCTCACTAGATATAATGACCTTTTGTTGACTATGATGGATAAAAATGACTATGTGACTTGATCTAATGTTTGATTAGCTTTCTTCTCCAGACTAAACCTAAAACAGGTACCCAAAGTAACACTGCACATCGGTATGACGCCCAGCCAAACAGGTTGTCTGTGGTACCAATACATCATCACAATATTCATATCTCTCTGTACAAAAAAAGCAAAGACCAAATCATTACTTACATTACATGTATTCACTTCATTATAATCCTTTAAAGAGACACTTCTGTTTTTTGAAGTGGGGTACACAGCTGATTAGGCATAGGAATACCCAGGGTTGGAAGTAGTTTTAAATTCTTGCCGCTACTATTACCAAAACCTTCATCTCTCTCTCATGTCATGCATTTTAAAATAGCAAAGTCAACACCCAAACAAATAAAAACATTTCAATATTTTACTGTAGGCTACCTGTAGGCCTATGGAGATAAAAAAAAAGACTGTTTTGTAGTGTTTCTCTTTTTATTCTCTTATTATTATTATTAATAATAATAATAATAATAATAATAATAATAATAATAATAATACATTTTATTTAAAAGCGCTTTTCAAGGTACTCAAAGACACTGTACATAAAAAGAACATCAAATCAGGAAAACAATAAGAGATAGTAGGCTAAAAACACAATAGACTGAGCTAAACATTAAAAGCAATTTTAAAAAGGTGTGTTTTTATCAAAGATTTGAAGGTGGGCAGGTCGGAGCAGTCACAGATGTGTTTTGGGAGGGAGTTCCAGAGGGAGGGGGCAGCTGCAGAGAAGGCTCTGTCACCCCAGGATCGGTGCTTGGTCCTGAGTGGTGGAGAGAGGAGGTTAGCCTCAGAAGAATGGAGGCTGCGGGGAGGATTGTGGCGATGGAGGAGGTCACTGAGGTAGGAAGGGGCCTGGTTATGGAGGGCTTTGTGTGTGAGGAGGAGGATTTTGAACTGGATGCGCTGTGGAACTGGGAGCCAATGGAGCTTCTGGAGCACAGGAGTGATGTGATCACGGGTGCGGGTGTGGGTGCGCAGACGAGCAGCAGAGTTTTGGATATACTGTAGTTTATTTAAAGTTTTGGATGGTGTGCCATAAAGGATGCTGTTGCAGTAGTCAATTCTGGAAGTGATGAAAGTGTGAATGAGGGTTTATTCTCTTCTTCTCTTTTTATTTTTATTTAAAATGCCTGTAGTTGATAACTGACAGATATTTAAGTCATGTGTGTTTCAGCCCACCACAAGAATGTGTGGAATTTGATTGGTGTAATTTATTGTTCGTCCTGTCCTGGCGCAAGTGGCGTTTCTTGACGTCGGTGGACCAATTGTGAAAAATGTCCCAGTGCATTAAATCAAACGCACCGATCCCCATAGCAAGTGCTGTTTCGGATGTGCGCATGCACTCTCACATAATGCTGAGTGAACTCTCCGGTCATTGCATTGAATGTAAAGACATTAAACGTGTGGTACACCAGGGGGACCAGGTGGAGGGGGAGAGGGAGATGCCTGGCCAAGGCTCCGTCTAGCATGGACTAAAACACAGCATGGACAGTTCAGAAACTATTTGGAATGAGTTAAAAGGAAGAATGTGTGTTGCTAGCGGATCTATTTTCTGACCCACAGTGCCACTGTGTTTTAGTAGTACGCAGTACCGGACCGTACCGGCTTACTTTCACCTCTGGGTATACCTAAGTTCTACGTTAGAGACTAACCCTGAATCTCCACTGTCAGGATGCGACTTTATCCATCCATTAAACCCCACCAGAAGGGTTTTCAGAAGCATTTAGCCCACCAGACTTTGTTTATTGGTTAATTTTCCTGGTTTATGTGCTTCTAAATATGCTTCTACATGTGTAAATATGCTATGTATTTAATTAGTTTCGCTTTTGTCTGTTTCTAGGACCGGCAGTTTGCGCTAGGTATTTTATTTTGAAAATAAGCTCTTTCCGTGTCTGGCTTCCTGTCAGCTCGAGGTGCTGCTTGCGGTGTCTGTCAAAAACAGAACGGTTGTGTATTGAACGTGGAGCTGAGCAGAGGCCCGGTTCTGAACCGGACCGCGGTGGAGCCAGTGGGGTTTGATACATTGACCTGAACAGCCACATATCACTGAGGCGACCATGGTGCACACACAACGCTGGGCGTACATGCCCCTTGGAATTTGGGGGCAACTGTACACTATAGTAAACATATTCATAATGCTTTAACTTGCCATCAGGCAGCCCTTTGCATTGGTGTTACATTGTCATATTTTTTTAAACTTTCAATGTAGCTAAAATACTTTCCAAAAACAGTATACATTTTCTTTCCTTTTCACCGGCAACATATCTAATTCAATAAAAGTTTATTTTTCTTCTTTTTTTGTAACATTTCTTTTACAGATTTCTTTTACAGGTAAGTAAACAGGTTCATTTTCACATTTCTTTGTTTTACAGAAATCAAATAACATGGGTATACAATAAACAATAAGCCTTACTGTAATGGATATCCTATAAAACATCACCAGCTATGTCTCTTCCCTTTGTGTTCAATTCCTCATTTATCAACTTAAACAGTTCCTTTAACACAAAAACACAGTTGGTACACAACACAGTAGGTAGCTCAGTACACACACACACATACACACACCTACTGTACGCACACATTAAAACCCAATGTGTCTCTCATGAAGCTGAACACACTCAAAACACATACTAAATTCATGCTAGCCATGTTTTGCTCCGTGCTAAACACTGGGGAGTTCAGCTAGCTGCTGAACAGTTCACTATGAGACTTAGCTAACATATCAATATGATATTGCTAACTTTGTTTTCATTGGTGTACAATGACCTGAAAACAAGAATCTTTATTTTTGTTTTGTCAATTCATTTCAGTGGAGGGTCGTGCGTTTCCGTGCCGGCATCCCGCAATGCAGGCGTTATCGCAAAAAATGTCATGGGCATGTGACGAGAGAAGTTGAGCCAGATTCAACTTTTGGGAAACCAGAACACCACGTGACGCTCCGGCCGCCAGTCAGACACTTAGATTGGCCAAACCTCCACGGACAGCCTAAAATGTCTCTGAAGCAGAGACTATCCAGGTGGATTCACGGACTAAACTGTGATCATCTACCTGTGAGTGTGTGTGTGAGTGTAGTTTGTTACTGTTTATTTCATGTACCAGCTTCTAAATCCAAGTCCAAGTTGCAATTAACGGCGCAAAATAGTGACACGAAGAAGTTTAATTTGATTTGTGTATGATGATGAGAGAGAGAGAGAGAGATAGAGTAACAACACAGCAGATAGTGCCGATTAGCACAAGCTAATGCTAACTAGCTGTATGGTACAGGCATTACTTTCTTTTCTTTGATCCACACCAATGTAACGCCAGCAGCTTGTAAGTAGAACGTCTGCCTGTTAGATAAATACTTTTTGCTCCTGCTCAGTTTACAAAGATTAAAAAGACCCGTATAACTTGTAGCCCTGAATTCTTTGAGGTCTCTCAGCGTGTCTGTGTGCGCCTGTGTGTGCTGCACATAACGCTAGCTAGCGGTTAGTGTTAGCTCGTGGTAATCGGACAAAAGAAACACAAAGCACACTTACATTTCCATCGTCTGTAGTGTAGTCCACGCTATTACTCCTCTTTCGTGTTGTTGCCGTCCTGTGTTATTCTGTGTTCACTGAATTTGTGTGTTGTGAAGCATATAATGCATTGTTCACGTACGTTCAGATTTCGTCGACAGTGTGGGGACGTCTCTGGTAAAAGTAAACTTAATCCTCTGTTCTTCCGTCCTCTCAGGCTGGGCCAATATAGCGACTTGTGTCGGTCACTGTAGCCAACAGCAGAGTAATGAGCATGCATAGGTCAGAGCCTTGCCCAGCCATTGGGTCCTTTTCTTCATCCATTTTCTTTGCCTGGAACAGTCAGTCTCAAAGAAATGTAGCTGCTGTTGGTCTCTGATCAACATGTAGTCTTATTGGGTCCGCCTCTTTCACTGTGGTGTCACTTGTTGAAAGGTTTGAATCGATCTGACTGTCTGATCACTTGATGTTCTGCTTCCATCTGCAAAGTTCCATTTTCACTTTCATCTGTATGATTACATTCAAAGTCTCATTTTAAATGTAAACACAAGGGATACCTGATGCTGTATGCATGACGTCCCCCATATGTTTCTGAAGAAGCTCAAAATCTGTGGTTCTTCTTACAGTTACACTTGCAGCCATGTTTAACCGGTTTAAAACCACGCCTTCAAAGTAATGGAAGGCTCTCTATTCATTCACGGTGGGGTGAACGTGCAGAGAGGGAGGGAGAAGCGGACTGAACTTGTATCAAAAAGAGATTTATTTCTAGAAATGTTAAGATTTGGGTCAGACACTACAAAAAAATAATAAATTCTATGGCCGCATTCAGGCACTGTGATGAAAGGCCACAGGGTTGTGGTTGTGAAGAGGTGTGTTGTCGGGAGCAGGAAATATTATATTTTGCTCATTAACCAACTTTAGTGAGGCTGGCGCTCACTTACTTTCTCTATCAAAGCTCTTTAGCTCGCTCTCTCTCTCTCTCTCTCTCTCTCTCTCTGTCTTTGTCTCCCAAAGTATTGGAAACAAAACAAATTAAGACGTGTTAGTGAATACTGAGATCATTGTGCTACGACTCCATGTCATAATATGTTGAGCTTTAGTACTACTGTCTCTGATAATGTACTGAACTGAGAAGAGTAAACATTTTCCAGTGTGTGTATATGTTTAGGTATGTGTGTGTGTGTGTGTGTGTGTATTTCTGTGTGTAAGAGCAATGAAGCCAAAAAGGGTGGAGCCATCAGCAAAGAAAGAAGTGCTGTAGGGAGGAAACGGCACTAACCTGAAGCTAAGAGTGAGGCATTCATTGGGAGGGAATGCCTGAAGGCAGGGTCAAAGGTCACCCTCTAACAGGAAATTGGTTAAAGGTTAGTTAGAAGGTCGAAACTATGATGAGGAACTGTATTCATGAGCATGTGTGTGTGTGTGTGTGTGTCAGAGTTTTACCGGGGCTGTGACTCAGCTCAGTGAGAGGAGGGGGTGATTCCTCAAGCAAACTGTGACTAATGGGGCATGTGTGTGTATGTGTGTGTGTGTTGGGCCTTGAAGTTCCAGGGTTGTCCCCATTAACAGGAAGTAGCAGACCCCCCCCAGGTAAGAAAGGTCTACCCACAGGGTTACTCATGGCCCAAATGGATGTGACAAGGCTGCGTGTGTGCTTCTGTGCTTCTGTGTGTGTGTGTGTGCGTGTGTGCATTGTTACCTTCCTCAGAGCAGAGATGAATGAATGGATGCACGTCCAGGAGAACTTTGGATGCTGTTTATTTCTGCATGTAAATGTGCAAGAGATGAGGCTGAGTGGCCTGAGGCTGCTGCTGTCAGAGAAGCTGACTGACACAAACACACACACACAGTAACTGACAGCCTGTTTGTGTGTGTGACTCAGGTCTAGTGATTAATACTCCATGCAGGAGCTATGTAGTGATGTAGTGAGGACGGCTGATGAGACAAAGGCACTAATTCAAAGTGACCACAGCCCGATTCCAGAGAGACTGCCATCATTACTGCTCAATAAACACACACGCACAAAATATCCCCTTAGATATAACACACAACAAGTCACTTTTTTTCTTTAAATAGGAGGAACTGCATATGGATCATACTTTTGCTATTTTATAAAAAATATATTGAATATTATAAATATAGAATATTTATTGGTGAAAATTAAAAGAAAAAATGTGATAAAAAAAAAAAAAAGTAGTTGTGATTTTTTTATATAGCACAAAATCATAACATTTATCTCATGACACTTTCCATACAGAGCAGGTCCTGACTGTACTATTAACAGAAACCCAACAGTTTTCACCATGGCCAAACACTTGGTGTCAGTGGTGAGGAAAAACTTCCTTTAAGAGGGTAAAACTTCAAAACAGAACCCGACTAGCGGGCAGACAGCTGGGGGTCAATGTGGGCTTGAGACTTCAGATTCAGACTGTGTTGCAAACATGGAGCATCAGCATCAGCAGTGTTATGGTTGGATATGAGAAGACATTTTTCTTTTTGACTTTTTAAAAAGTTTCAGTTTTAGGCTGCAAATCAAAGTCAAAGAAGTTACCACGTACGGCCACTCGCCCACCTAAGGTAAAGAAAAAATAAAAAAAGATTTTACATTTATTTCCAAATCAATAATCAGACACATGTTTTACGGAACTTATGTACAATAAAATATAAAACAATATGGTATAATACAATACAATACAGTGTAAAAAGAGCCATAGTAACATAGTCTGACATTTGCTGATTGGCTGGAGAAAGTCACGTGATTCTGAGACATATGGCACCATTTTAAAAGCCTGTGGAAGTGACCATATATGGTTCTTTGCCCAATAAAGGGTTAAAACAGTATGAAGCCACGCAGAAAGACAGGAAACTGAAAAACACGTGTACAGCTAAGGTCTTTTCAGACGAGGAGCGATTAACTCACATAATAACTCGTATTCTGTGAGACAGCATGGACAATCAGACAGGTGGAGCGACAAGCGGGCATGAGCCTGTGAACTTATCATGCTCGTCTAACATACACCACCACCTGCTGCTGGAGCTGAATTTGTCCTGAAGCAAATGAGGCAGACGGGAAGTGGACTGATGAGATGCAGGTTTGATGTGAGCGCTAACACATGGTGTTACTCAAACAACACTAAGAATAATATGTTTGCAGCATGTCACATGTTTTATTGAAGTTCATTATTTCAGTTTGTAGAAACTGAACCTCCGTGTCAGCAACTGTTCACATGAGTACTGCCTGTTGTCTGCCTGTCTGTGGGTTATTGCTTCATTCAAACTGAAGCTGGTTATGACCTGTCTCTGATAACACACGTGCCATTACAAGACACAAAATCAGAGCAGAAAGAATGAGAAACCTTGCTGGGTGCCCCGTCTGATTGGAGATTTCCCCCATCCAATCACAGTTCTAAATATGCAACATGTCAGTAAGTATCACTGAATTATGCCTTTTAAATCTGCTGTTTGTTGTCTCAACATGCCACATAGTGTAGCACACGCTGGCTTTCTCAGGTGTGTTTCCATTCTCAGACACACAGGAGCAGCTTGTTGCCTGGCAAAAGTGAGTGAACATTCCCTGACCAGCCTCACCATTGGCTGTACTGAGCTGCAAGATGGGACTCGATGTTGCCTTAGTGTTGCTGCACTGATGCAGGCAAGATGGGATGCTACTGACAGAGGAGAGACACAGTTTCAGTTTTCAGCCTACATGTATCACATGTAGGTTAACATAGGGTCAGTGGTACAATGAAACTTGTTGGAAGAGAACAAAAGGACAGCTCAGCATTGAGAGCACTTGCTGCTATAGCAGGCTAAACATTGAAGATAAAATAAGCTAAATAAATCGAATAAAAATCAGATCTAAGTAAGAGGTGATTGTGGACAGAGAGTAAATATGCACATTTCCCCAGATGTTGATCTGCTCCGTTAACTAGAAGAAGTGACTTCACTTTAGATCTGCTTGACAATGGACGGTTTGGATCACCAGTGTTTGAAATATGCAGCAAAATCTGCAGCCCTGATGAGAATTAGCAGTAGACTTCCATGTGCATTATCCTGATGTAAATTAGTACTGTTCTGTGTAGTGTGCTCCTAATAATGCTTTTGATGATAGTATAAATGATTTAGAGAAACCCTCCGGCCCTCTTTAATCCGAGCACCACTGTTGGAGAAGGAAGGACTAATTTGACCCTTCAGCATGTGACGTTGACTAGCTGGACTTTATCCTGCAGGTACAATGTCACACACCCTGCCAGAGGCTGCGCTCCCCCTTTCATCTACTACAGTGACCGAACCAACAGGCAAACATTATGAGTCACGACAAGAGGCTTCCACACAGAGAATTCCCCCGTTAACCTAGTTACTGCACTGACCTGGTTTTTAGCCAACACACAACAACCCACAGCTAACCTGTTCAGCTCTTTGTCTGATGATGGCAGTCCTGCTTCAGATGCTCACTAAATTATAATTCATCTAATTATCCTAATATTAAAGAGTTTACCGTGGAAGAGAAATTACCTCCTGCAGTTTTTATGTCAAGCAAACGTCATGATACCAAAGGATTAGTTGCTCTGTGGTATTATGTATATGGCCATATGGAAATTCTAATAATGTCACTCAAATATGGCAAAAATATGCATATTACTAATTTAGCTTCTTCACCAGAATTGTTCTGCCTTCTTGTCTCACTGGTTCAACATGTAGGGGTATCAGGGCTTGTGGTTGAGCCTGCTGTCCATTCTGACACCCACTACAAACCCCATTATAATTGAATGAATATATTTATTGTGATTTCTATCATAATTATTATAATAGTAGTTATCACTATCATTATCATTGCTGCTGTGCATCTCTCTCTCTAAACTGAAGCAGATGTCTGTCAACCATGTTCCGGGTTCTGCTCGAGGTTTCTGTCTCTTAAAGGAAGTTTTTCCTCATCACTGTCACAAGTGTTTGCTCATTGTGGGAACTGTTGGGTCTCTTGTAAACAGTATTTCAGTATGGACTGGACCTATTCTATATGGAAAGTGTCATAAGATAACTTCCGTTATGATTTGCTGCTATATATTGTAACTACAACTGAAGTGAAGAATATTACTGCATGTGAGGTATGGCTATTATTTCTTCAATCATAAAGTTAGCTGGAGGATTCATTTTCAGGACGTTATTATGACACAGCAGTGCTAACCACTGCACTGACAGGCTGTAAGATTAAACAAACACCGAAAGTATGGGATGAGAATTTCCACTGTAATAGTAATAATAAGAAATGATGGAACTGGTGAAAATGAATCAGTGGACTGACTGTGAGAAAAGGGAGATGAACATGTCTTGTGCTAACGATGGCCATTACTGAAAGATTCAAAGGAAAACTAAGAATACGTCTTTTTCTTTATCACTTTGAAAGTCACAGCTCCTCTGTCACTTTATTTCACACCAGGTATGCAGTCAGGTTCTCATTGTAGATCTGTTTTCAATCACTTCTGTACAGTAAATAGATACAATAGTATAAATTATACAATTAATGGAACAATTATTGTTTTATAGAAATGGTCACCTTTGACAACCCTACTAATGTCTGAATGAAGCTGTGAGGAACATTAGCATAAAGAGACCCTGTGAATGCCATCACTTTACCACGAAACAAGCATAAACATTAAGAGGTCTTATGTTTCGATGTCCAAACATCAGATTCTTGTAGGGGCATCACAGAGGAAGAGAAGAGGTCTCATTCACTGGCTGATAACAGGGAGACTCATTCACAGGCTATCAAAGGTTAAGATTAACCTGAATTAGACCTTAATCACACTTAAACTGTGCTCCATAATGTCGAGCTTCTGTCCCCATGGAGCGTTTATTTGCATTCACTTTGTTAGAGGGACATTCAGTCACACGGCACCTGAAACAACGTGAGCCGAGGACAACAATAACACGTTCACCGTCTCAAAGCTATAGAGGAGAAACTCATCAAATCATCTGCTGTTTCTCCTCTCATAAAAGTAAATTTACGTTGTCATGGCAACTGCAGACGGAAATGGGAGACAATCATTTGAGCGAGCGGGAGGGAATAAGGTCTGCTTTGCTTTCAGCATATTGTGTGGGGAATTTGCTGTGTTACGATAAACAACGTGCAGATGTTTTCTCAGTCTGTATCAGTTTCAGTGTGTGGGCCGCTGCTTGTACAACTTGTAGAAGTCTGCTGCTCTGTGTCGATCTGACTCTGAAAAAGAAACACACCATGCTCATTTTGTTTGGCTGATTGAATCCCCCCAGTGACTAATGCACAGCTGCAGAGACATCAGACAAGTTTGATCAAGTTTTGATGTGATCCGCCGATTTCAATATTTGCCCAATGACTGCTGTCATTTCTCTCCCCTGAACAACGCTCCGCAAAGCTCACTCTCATCTCAATTTAATTGGTTCAAAAATCAAAGCAGGCACAGAGAATGGGACCGGTTGAAAAAAAAAAAGAAGCTTCGAGGAACATTCTGCCTCTGATCCCGGGATTGTAATTGTTTCAGACTTTTTTTGGCTGAGCAATAGGAGGAGGCCTCTGTTCCTTCGATGATGTTTTTTAGGGGAAATGAGCACGGGCGGCTGATAGGATTCTTCGGCATCCTTCTCTCTCCCTTCCTTTTGTTAATTCACTTCTAGCTCCTCGGGCTGAGCCTTGTTGTTTTTGGATTTGAATGCCTCTCCACCCACTGTTCATTAGGCCTACCAGCACAGTGGCATTAATCTGCTTTTTGTGATTAATGAAGGTCTCCATAATACTCTCAATGTACATTACATCCATCTGTTATTGTAACTAATGGCTTGCAACAGGCTGCAGTCATGCCTTACAGTAGAGATCACACACAAACAAGTGTGCCTCCAACACATCAGTCATCTATACATTATAACTCACACATGACAATGATAAGTGTTGTTTGGACACCAATTCCCACAAGGCACTGGGAGGGTTGATGAGGCTGAACCCGGAAAAGAGTGTATATCATTGTGTCTTTGCTTACCCGAGGCTAAAGATGTCCTGCTAACATCAGAGGGCAAGAACATCAACGCAGCGCCTGATTTGCATAATAAAAAAGCATGAAAGTCAGGAAGACGACCTTTCACAATCATCACCCCACATTACATTACTCCACAATTTTTCTTTTCTGACAGTCACTTTTTTCATTGAAGTGCAATCAAAAGATGGATGTTGAGTGGGAAATCTCAAGAGCCTGTCAGCTCGAGGGCAACTGACTCCACACTTTATGATGATACATGGTTTTAAAAGTTTGCAAGTCTGTTACAAATATGGATGAAGCAGACAAGAATGTGGATGGAACAAGAAAACTGTCACAATGGAGGAAGTAACAACTTACACTTACTGTACGCTCACTATTCTGACTGAACCAACATACTGTGCCTGTCTCTTCTAAAACTACACTCATCAATATTTCAGATATTAATGAAATAAGTTGGGAGAAATGTTTGTTAATTATGAAGCTCCTGCCATTAGCTGTTTTAGCTTAGCTTAGCATAAAGACTAGGAACAGGAGAAACAGCTAGCCTTCAGTCTTATTGTTGAAGCTGGAAAGATATCTCAAGAAACATGAGCTGTTTTGATAGGTACACTTCCAGTAGGCATCCTCAAGCAGGCACAGACAGAAAGTAGTCCACAGTCCACATGTTAAGGAAGAGGGTGAATCAGGAGTTTAGGAAAGCCATTCTAAAACTTTGATTCTAGCCTGATTTAACCTTTCCTGTACCACATTTGATCAAATCCAGTCAATTTTCTGATATGTGTTTGGGGTTGTTGTCCTGTTGGAGCATCCAACTGAAGACAAAACCTTTTGACAGAGGATTTTAACGTTTCCTGAAGTTCCAGTGGCATCAAAAGGGGTCCAGAGTACTATCGTCCCCATGTGTGACAGTAGGTATGGTATTCTGGTTTTCACAGGCCCATGATTATGTAATGTAATCCACTTATAGTAGATACACTGAATGGCTAGGTTCGAAAAGAGCTCAATTACCTTAGACCTGAACAATCGCACAATGAACAACACCAACCACGGAAAAGATTGCAAAAGTGAACTCTTTTAGTGAGTACTCCACAACATAAGTATACCAACATTAGTATAAACAACAATATGAAAAATAATAAAGAAAATAAAATGGCGCCTTTAAAATAGTGAGTCTTGTCTGTTCTTAGTACGGTACTGTTTTGTTTGTGTTCAGTCCAGATGTTCCTCTAATAGGGCGATCAGAGTCATGTGCTAACTCTTTTGGTTGTGTAGCAATCCTGCCAACCAGGTTGGCCCTACCACCGGTTGTAGTCAGCAACAGGAAGTCAATCCAGCTTCTTTAGGATCTTGGGGAGGCTCGCCATCTATGAACCACAGACTGGTCCTGAATCACTCCATCCAGGGTTCTGGATCCTCTCCAACAGAGTTGGAGAGTTTCTATGGGGACCAGGAATCTCCAAAAGACCTGACCTGTTTCATTTAATGAACAGGACCTTTAAGGAAACAATCTAATGGTTGTACAACAATAACACTAAAGTATAATGACAATGTCACCTTTGACATTCTGGCCTTGCATTACACTAAAGCTCAACAACTTCAAATCTAGAAATCATGAATCATTGGATAATAATTCAAAACAACATGTCAGAAATGGTGATTTAAATCATGAGCAGAATACATTCATTCATTCATAACATGAGTTTCTGTAGTCATGAAGTTAACCCCTAACTCACAACTGAAAGAAGAAAATTCATTCACATTACAATTTGTATTACAAAATAAACTCATTCACACTCTTTAAGTCAGAATTAGAAACATAAATCTCAAAACATTCCCTTTAATCACACACAGACAAAATGGCTGCTCATGATGTACTTTGTGCTGCCTGCAGTCACATGAACCAGTATGAACACAATGCTAGCCAGCTAATACATGCTCATTTAGTGTATTAAGTGCCGAGTGCTCACAGTGCAACGCGCTTAATGCAACAGTTCACCACAGTGTATCTCCATATAGCTAACCCACTCAGCATATGAGCAGCAGCAGCTAACAGATATCAAAGCACCGGAAATGTCATTCTCACCGCTGCACTTTATTCCCGCGCTGAGCTGGGCCTTCTGCTGTCGCGGAGTCAAAAGGAAGTGCAAAGATGGCGCGTACAAACTGCCTGCTACACAATAAGAAGAACGTGCACGCTAACTGGCTGCTAAAAGGCTACCTGCCCTTCATCTGGTTAGATGCGGTGAACCTGAGTGCTGCCTTCAAGTGCAGTTGGAACGTGTTGCTTTCAAGTGCAACTCAGAAAACATTAAATATGTGAAACAACTAATAAAACAACTATTTCAGGTTAAGCTTAGGGTTTAGTTACCCAAGTTTTACAGCTGGGTTACAGTACCTTTACAGCAGAAAGGTGTACTTTGTCATTGTATTCAGCAGCAAATTTTAGATGAACCTTAAGGTACCACTCATAGGACGTTAAGAGGCCATCCCACAAAGATTATTTAATTGACACACCTTCTAATGACCAAAACTGACAGTTCAGTCTGCTATATGTATCCTTTTGACCACAATTATGACTGGTTTAGAGTTGCTGGTAGGCAGAATTTGTGACCTTTTGTCTCCAATCTTCATGCTAAACTAACTTAACTGGCTGATATTGACCATAAAGACTCGACTGCCAAATGTCGACTTTAATTAAGGACCATGTGTAATGTTAAAGTGTCTTTGACTTTAGGGCACATTTACTGTTTTAATTACTCAACACTCTCCTAGTGCATTATTTTTGGACGTATGAGGTGGCAGTTCTCAGTGAAAAAGCTCTAAAAACCAACAGCACACCACCTGGGCAGCAGCAAACAGAAGACACACAGACAGAGACTAGCTGATGAGCATAGTGGAACGTCAGCTAAAATGAAAGTGAGTACTGAACTTAAATTCATCAGGTGGACACAAACATGACAATAAATGATGGATATTGTTACTCTGCATCTGTTGGATGTCAGCAGCTTTCCTAAAAGCATATTAACTTCATGAAGCCGTTTCTTTTAGTTTTTGGGGGTTTTCAAGCGACCCGGGTTGAAAAGGGAAAAACCCCAAAAGTAACAGATATTGACAAATCGCAGTCAAGGTATTTGCTGTGATCAAACTGTATTAAAGTTTCAGTTAATGCCATAACCAAAGCTTTCTCCTAGCTCTAGCTTCCTCAATCCCAAAATGCCCTCCTGATTTCACTGTTGATGTTTTAAATCAGCACTGAAAACTATAACTCAGAAGTTATTACACTTATAAAATAATGTTGTCATCACTTGACCAAATGCATTTTAAAGGTTTGATGACTGGTGATATGTGGCCGGAGGCCGGAGCCGTGGAGTTGTCTTGTTTTTGCTGTGCTGAACTTGGCTAAGCAGGAGTCAAGAGGATATTTGGTCCATTGAGTGGGAGCTTTGGGACTGATCCACAGTGGAAGAGCTGGATTGTCGGGATCATCCACCCTCAGGCGAGGTGTAGATCCCTGCTGAGCCACCCAGAGCTCTGCCTCAGCACAGACACACGTACACACACACACACACACACACACACACACACACACACACACACTCTGAAAGACTGATGTGGTTATTATGCACAAGCATAATCATTCTAAAAACAACTCAAAAGAAAAAGTCTCACAGTCTCACAGGCAGATCAGAGAGGAGTTTGGTTTATGTGGCACCTTAAAAGCAACATTTATTCAAGTAGCAATCATGGAAATAAAACACAGAAAGCATCCTCACTTTGAGTCAATTCTGGCATGTTTTTAGCACCCACTCACAAAAAATTGCAGTCCAGACATCACCATTTTAATTTTAGTTGGTGATTTGCAGATGTGTCAAATCAAACACAATAAGTCTTTATGGCTCTCCTCAGTTTATAGACATTATATATATGTACATGTCACTGTGTTACTGTTGTCTGCATTACAATGTTACATATTACACCTTAAATGGCCAATATCATGGCCAAGGATGGATTACGTTCTATGGCTGCTGCGTCTTTAGGGGCCTCCTGATTCCTGCACTGCCTCCACCTGCTACTGATACTTTAAACCAAATAGAGAAGGAGCCAACAACATCAGTCTATTATGTAACAGATACTGCTGGTGTTATTTTTTATTCGTATTATCATCAACGAATCCCAGAAGAGGCTCAAAGCAATGATAAATGTATCCGACTATTACTGTACTGTCAGTTTAACCACAGTCACAGACTGGACGTCTCTAAATCCATCCATAATGCTGAGTCATCCGGCAAATGTTTTAACCCTCTTCCTACCAACATATTTAAACATATTTCCAAGAATAAACTACTGTACATGGTTATTAAATAGTTTTAAGAAGAAATAAGTATAAAAGCAACATGGTCTTATTCACATTCTGATCATACACAGCATATCAATCATGTATGACACATATTTTACAGTCTTATCTTGTATAATATAACATGAACATTTCATTCAATAGTCATAAACACTTTATTCTCAAAAGATGTATTGGTGGTTCTCGTTTTAAACATCATCCACCACACTTGGATTTAGTTACATTCCAGCTATCTGCCTCTGTTGAAGGCCTTGAAGTAACCGTGTCAGCTCACTATGTAATAGTAAGGAGTCCGCATAGTGGTGAACCTGCTGAGAATCATAATCAACCCTGAAGTTCACAGCACTACAGAATACCAACATCGTTTTACTCATTGATTTGGTTTTATGGATAAGGTAGTAACATAGTGGATCATTTAGCAGCTAAAGAGACAGATATTTGTCTCAGGAGTTGGTGGAGACCAAAAACAGAGCTAAAAGAGAGAATACTAGGCATGTGGACACAAACATTTCTTAAAACGGACGATCATATTGCTCTCTGTTTGTTGGATGTGGAAATCAGCAGCTCAGTTGTGAAGCAACAGTTACTCTTCTTAATCTTGAGAAGCTGCAGCATTTCTCAACTGATACTCTTATTGCACTGTACATTTACTGACAGATCGCTGCTTAAAAGTCACTTCTCTGCCGCTCCTGGCTAAGCACACATGGTATGTGGACGTCAAACGATGCAGGTACCTTTATCATCATTTTTGGATGGACCGGGCTAACATGATGTTCTTACAGCGACTTACTTTGAAGTGTAGAGCCACTGAGCGAGATGATTCGATGAGGTGGGAGCGAAAACTTGCTGGCTAGGTACCTCAACAGAAGCTTAACGAAAGAAATCAGCAGAATAGAATGCTTCTATTGGTGCCATCCACAACTTTTGACAATGGAAACACACACACACACAAACTGAACTGAATAAAGTGAATGGAGTTGCTTGGTGGACACTGGGGTTTAGAAGGAAAGACGTGGCGCAGGTCAGAGCGGCTCCAGGAACTGCAAATACATTAGTTTATATTAGTTTTCCTGCTGCACAACCTATCAGCTGTGTCAACTTTTGAATTGCCACAGGGGATGTGTGTGTGTGTGTGTGTGTGTGTGTGTGTCACTTTAAATCTAACTTATCTGCTGTACGTGTGTGTGTGTGTGTGTGTGTGTGTGTGTGTGTGTGTGTGTGTACTTTTTATTTCATAATGGCCTCGTCGACTGCAGGAGCCCCGCTATAATAACATACATCAAACCTGACATGGAATACATGCAAACAAATCACCGCCATGTGCCGTGAGGGATAACCTTACACACATACACACACATACAGACACACGGGGCATGGGGACAGTACTATCTCATTTGGTGCGGTGGACCCAATAGATCACGGCGGTGGTGGGGGGGCACGGCACTAGCCCTGGTAACCTCCATCTTTATTATCAGCTGCATCATGGGAGCAGCAGAGGGGAAGGAAATACAGATAGAATAAACACACACACATACACGCACCGGTACACACAGCCTAGCTAACAAAACTTGGATGTAGTGTGTCCAGCCCACACACACACACACACACATACTAGCTGATACTTAATCATTTGGAGGCTGTTTCTATTGGCCCAGTGTCCAGGCGGCATTCTGCTGTTAAACAGGATAGATGCTTCAGTCATAAATCAATAGCCAAATATCAGCTCAGTGGGAGGAAGGGCACACACACACACACACACACACACACACACACACACACACACACACACACACACACACACACACATTTTCACCTTGCGGTGCCTACTGTATGTTTTATTAGGAGGGAGATGAAGTTATTTGTCGGCTACATTCTGCTCAGTGTCACAGTGTAAATAATACAACACTTTTGGGGTCTGTGGGAGTCTGTGCATTAGAATGAAGCCTGTGTACTCTCTCTCTCACACACACACACACACCTCTTACTGGCAGGTCAAAAATGGTGCTTTATAAGTCAAATCATTTCTTCCAGGTAAAAACCTTGTATCTCCTCGCATATTTCAAGCTCTCAGACTAACTCGAAGGATTAAATGTTTCTCAGCGAGTCAAGCACATTCTCTGCTCCCCAGGGCTCATCGTGAAACTCTTTCAAGATAATAACATAAGCACACTGGCTTCCAGCTAAAAGCAAGGACCCAGAGATACAAGGTTTTCACCTGACAGCGGTGAAACACTAGCCTGGAGGAAGTCGGCGTGCCTCTGTGTGGCTTCATAAAGTTTGAGCGTACTTTTCCTCCAAAGTATTTCAAAGGTGATGTGGAAAATCTTTTTGCGCTCTCTGATTTGGATTTCAGCATTGAGATCAGAGCGCTCACAGACGTGCCGTTGCCTCAGTCCATCTCAACCTGTCTCGCTCTGTTTTCTTCTATTTTTTTTCTCTTCAGCTCAGTACAGTACAGACGTGTACGTTTCGGTTTTGCATGGTGTGTGATGTAGGAGGCTGATAGCCCGCAGGAAAACCGCTCAGGACACGCTTTGCAAACTTCTGTCAGATCGAAACGGAGGAGAAATTCAGATGTGGTGTTTGGTAGGATTTTACTCTCTGAGGAGGAGAAGTGATGACACAGGGAAATATTGCTAAATACAGACTAGTTCTTTTCTTCTTTGTCCAGATTTCCAATCATCCTATAAATGTCCAATAAAAATATCTGACGGATAAACATGTGGCAAGATTATTAGAATGCAGTGAACAGGAAAAGGGGGAATTTATTTACAGATAATCTATAGATTCTCTTTCACTCCTTCAAAACTACATAAAATGGGCTTCATAGGAAATAATGTACTCTGGAAGTGTCAGAGTGAAAGAGGGATATTTTTACATGTAATTTGGGGATGTAAACTGGTGTACCTGTTTTGGGGAGAAAGTATCGGAACATGTGAGTAAATGGCTGGACGTGGCAGTACCCCTATCACCAAGACTGTGTTTGTTAGGGCCCCAAACAGAAGGGTCAAATATATGAAAATGTGAACAGGTTGGGATGGTCACAGCTGCTTGAACCTCAGAGCGAATCCTCAGAGTATGGAAGAATACAGTCACTTAACAGATGTTAAAAAATGGATGGAAATCATGTCAGAAATTGCATCATATGAAAGCATGTTGGCTAAAATTAACAACGAATAGGAAGATTTTAAGAGCGTCTGGGAACATATTTATCGTATGTACGACATATGGGAAAGATAGATATGGTGTCTAATGTTTATTTTGGTTGTTTAAAAAAATCTGTTTTAGCGTTTGTATATATATCTTGTATATATGGTTGTATGTTGAATATCCTGTCTGTGTTTAACAACTAACAACTTTAACAACAATAAAAGAATGCAGTGAACAATGTTCATACAACTCACTTCAATTCTCCCAATTTTCCATTCTGGCTCATTTTAACCTGGATCTTATTTTCACTTGGAGCTCTGTCTTTCAACCTACTTTTAGAGCCAGCAGCAGATTAGCTTATTTTAGCATAAAGAAACATGAAAATCAAGTCAAAAAAGTCAAACAAAAAACGTGTAATTTTTAATCTTCAGCTTTTGTACAAATAAAAGGAATTACAAAAAAACAAAGAATTACTTTATCAATCACTTTAGTCATAAGATACAGAACACACACACACACACACACACACACACACACACACAAGCACACCCAGCAGTTAGGGTTACCTTGCTCAGGGTACCTCGGCTGTGCCCAGGAGGTGTGCTCTCCACTCTCCACTCCAGGTACTGGTTCACACTCCATACTGTGGACCATGCTGAACCTGAACCAGCAACCTTCCATGGTTCCGGAAGTCTCTCTCTCTGAGCTACTGCCACCCAAATTAGATATTAGATGAGATAAAATGTGAACCGCACAAGGCAGCAAGTTCCCATTCCCATTCCCACTCATTAACTCATTATCATATCCATACAGCATAAATATAATATCACTAGAGAAATACATGAATATGAATTTCTGCAAGAGTGCATTTAAAGATACTATTGAAAATACACCAGTGACTAACGTTGCAGGCGGCCTCTTCTTTGCTTTTTGAACTGGAGCACAGTCTGATATCCTCCCAGCTGCACCTGCTCTCCACTTATCGAGGCTAAAGAGCAGAAAATATATTAAAATCTATTCATTTTCAAACATTTACCTAACCAGGAAACCATGACTTAGCTTCACTTTTGGACATCCTTTCTAGCAACACCTGTTTCACATTCATTCACTTTTACAGGTTCACAATGGTGACCTGCTCAGTAAAAAGCCAGTGTGGGCTCAAGGGTTTGGACTGAAACCAACTCTGCATTAAAACAATAGAGGGGTCTGCGTTTATGGGGGTGGATTGCTTAATGCACGGACTTGAGCCATGAAATATGATCCAGGAAGTGCTGTCTGAGTAACAGATATATGATTTTTAAGACTTCTCAGAGGCCAAAGACTGTACAGCCGTTAATGATACCTCACTCTCGGAGCCCATGGGCCATACAGCCTTTGTGCCTTGCGGGATGACGCCATGTTGTTTTGATGTAGCCTCCTGGTTTGACACATCCACTGCTTCTTCCAAATGAAAGCTAAATCTATAAGAACTAATGCTGCATCAGCTTTGGTAAACTTTGACAGAGTCGAGAATAGAAAGGTTATCACACAATCTGTGTCACAACTACCAATTTTATATAACCCCCCTCTGCTGGAGTATTTACTGCTTCACAAAAGAGTTATGCGCAGTCAGTCCAGAGACGAGAGCTGAGGGTACAAAGTCTTAACTCGTACAGTTGGTGACCAAGCTATCTTTCCTGATTGACAGTTGGCAAGTTCGCAACTAGCTAGCACGTAACACATGCTCGGTTGTACTTGGTTTTGACAACATTGTCATATTCCAACATGAACTAAAACATATTTCTGAGAAGAGAAACAGTCACTGCAGTAACAGAATCTGGATTTATATTTGATCAGCACTGCAAAGTTCAACAGTTTGATCTGAAGTTTGTTGCACTGGATGGACTCACTGAGAATGATTTGGCATCATTTGGTCTGCCTCAGGTCAGACAATGATTCATTGCCGTCAGAAGGTGGAAGAACAGTACGTCCAACATGGTGGCACTTCCACATAGGCTTCAGCATCACATACATGGACTCCATAAATAAACTCAGTCAGTCGACAGACCCGAATGCAGTCTGTCTTGATTTTCTCAGCTACATTCAAATCATTCATCTCTAATCCAGGCCAGAAGGAGGTGTTATTGTACCTGAAGTTGGTAGATACAAGAATTTCAGTTTAGCAGACTCTCCATGCTCGAACACACACACATGGGTGAATCAAATTTCTGAACTATGAGCGAGACAACGCTTTATTGTCCTCACAGGTAATGAACAGCTTGGTGCACCTTTGGAATGATCATGGATGTTAAGATAGCTTGAGTCATTTTTCACTTGATGAAAGACACTGAGTGTATAGAAAGTAAACTGCAGCTAATTTCAGTGTAATTTCACTCTAATTAGCTATCATAATCACAGACCTCGTATTGATGGAGTTACATCGAGACGAGTGAAGTTTACATGCATCTTGAGGAGACATGCATTTAAACCTTTTAACATCCAGCCCTATAGATGCTTTGAACAATCAGATGTGTTTCGAATACGTGGATGCTATCGAGATGTACAGAGTGGATTTTTCAGTACATTAACCCTTTTGCATAGAATGTACTGATACCATAAATCTTCCTTTAGGGCCTGAATTTACGTAACTCAGACGTGAAAGGAGAATTTGAATCAAAGTGTTGTAGCATCACTGAAATGAGATTCAGTAACATTCTGCTTATCACTTTGTCTTTCCTCCACTCAGACTGAGGATGAGAACGCCTGCATCTACCCCAGAGACTGAAGCTTGATTTGTTTGACCTTTCCAGTTTTATTTGTTGTGGGGGACAGAGGTGCAGCATGGGTAGGCTCCTAAATGTGAAATCACAACACTTGAAAACTCAATATTACTGCCCTGTTTTTGGGTTCTGATTAAAATAACAATGTGCATAGAGTGCTAGGTTCATATTGAATATTTTCTTTACTGGGGGCAGTAATACTGTATATTTAATGTCATTTGGAACACCCAGGTAAACATTTTCATCACACCTTCAGAGGAGGAGATCTGATCTGATGGGTTTAGATATGACTTGTTTCTGACAGCCTGTCACACAGTCAACTTCTACACTGCTCTGCTGCTGACACTGCTGCGATCTGAGAGCATCACACACACACACACACACACACATCATCATCATCACACAGCCATCTTACTAATAAACCCAATGAATGTATGCATGTACATACTGAATTTACCAACAGAACATCTGGCAAACACTTAGAAAGAAAAAGCTCAGTCCAATGTGCAAACATCTCTAAGACTTTAGCATGAAGGTGAATTAGATTGTCCTTGCAACTTGTCATATGGCGATGCAGCTCACCATGGACAGTATGAAATATGGACGTAGTCTCTGTGATGACCCCCATAGGTTTCTGTGAAGCTCAGTGTGGTGGCTCTGCTTGTCTCGATCTTCAGGTATTCCTGGCTCTGCTATCCAGGAACGAGTAAACAGGTGGAGTTTCTTCACAGTCACAGCCACTGATTTTGTCAGTGTAACTTCAGTTTGCTGTTGATCAGATTTGTGAGAAAGTTTGGGGGTGGGAAGGTTTGCCTTGGACAGGGTGACTTCAAACTGAGGCAATGCTTTTTTAAAAACTCTGAACATGTTTGTGCAGCGCTATGGTCGCTGTGCTGTGCAGCTTAGAATGGACGGGAGAGCCGTCACATGCAGTGCTGTGGTTGTAAAATGTGCAACAACATTTCATCAAAAGGTTCAATAAAATGTTAAAGAAAGTTGAGTGGATGTAGATGTTGAGGGGAGAACATGGAGGATGGTGACATAGGTTAGGCTGGTCTGGGGAAACGTGCTGAAGGCCGAGCAGAGTGCAGGTACTGTCTCAGGTGTTTCTACCCAAGATGTGTGTGGTTGAGACTTGTCTCTGCTCCAGATCCTGTTAATTAATTAAGTCCAACATTAATATAGGAGTGTAATCAAAAGATTACTCTTCATTTCAACTGGAACATTTGTTGTCTTTTAATCTGACGTCCTCTGTTTCTTCTTCAGATCCGGCCTGTTTCTTCAAACTTGATCTTGTTTGACTGCAGAGAGGCTCTACAATATGAGGGTGCTGATTGAAGGAGGCAACACACTTCAAGTGGCAGCAACCAAAACTTACTTCACTTTGCCTCATGCTTTCTTTCCACTGTGCGCAGCTGTGTGATGTTCTCCACATGGCTTCATATCCCATGAGGAGCATTTTTCCTGCCAGGCTTTGTTAACTTGGTCAGTTTTTATGTGTGTTTTTTTGTTTGTGTTTCCACCATGAGTAGCTCAGTTGTTTGTGTATTTATAATTGGAAATGTGTGTTTTTATTGTGAAATTTGATCAGATTCTTTACTGTTATGGTTAATGACTGTTAATGCCGGCTCGATCTGCTCTGTGCTGTTTGACACACTATTTTTGTCAGAGGACCAGCCTTGTCAAACAGCACAGTATTCTGCCTGGAACACTCCTGAAACACCACTGCGTGGTGGAATCACAAGTAGGCCTGGTGTGATTAATTGTGGTGGCACCAGGGACATGTGACAGCCACGCCCAGTGGTCGGTTACTAGCTCATGTAAGATCCTGCATTTGACTTTCCCAGGCAGAGGGAAACATTGTTTACCTATAGAGCTAACCCCGACTGATCTTTTGTCTCTACATGATTGATGCAGATAAAGAATGCCAAATGAGTAAAGTATTTTTTTCATTAATCAAAAATCAGAGATGGACTCTGCATGCACTGGAGCCAAACTTAAGAGGGGCAAGGTGACATCAGATACCTCTGCATCTTAGTGCATGCACTAAATGGTGATTTAAAAGAACACTGTGTAGGATTTAGTGACATCTACTGGTATAGTTGCAGATTGCAACCTCCTCCGCTCACCCTCCCCTTCCTAGCATGAAAAAGAAACTATGGTTATGAATATTATAATTTCTGCCATATTCTGCAAACACAGCCCCCTGAATCAGACACACTGGACCTTCAACCTCAGATACATCCACACATATAGAATATATTTGAATTGATCATATATTTACCAGAAGCACTACAAAGTCAAAAAGCAAATCCAAACAGTTTAGAAGACAGGGGACGGGATGCTGGTTGCCATGACTGCAGAGAGTTTTTTGGCAAATAGAGAGAGTGCAGCAAGGTTTTAGCTCTCATCAGAATCAGGTCAAAATCATTTCAGGGAATTGTCTTCTTTTTCCTGTCAACCCTCCGTCCTCATGCAGAGTTTGAGAACATGCAGCCTGCTCGGTCTGTTGCTCCCTTTGCAGTGATTGAAATCATGTTGCGTTCACTACTCGTGGGAAATCAGTCAGGATGAATCCAAGACTGGAAGCAGTGGATTGTAAGTACAGATGAGGCAATCAAGACCTTCAGTTACATTCTTCTGTTGACTTTGTTTGCTCCTCATCAACACTTTCACACTCACGCCTGAGTTCTTGTTTTATAGCAGATATAAATTCCTGCCTCTGCAGTTTTTGTTTCAGAAAACAGTGGATTTTGCCAAATTTTTTTGACTTGGCATCTTATTTTGAAAATTGACCAGATTCTCTATGCCATCTGTTGTGTTCTTCCGGCTGCTGTTATTTGACATGGTTGGTCACAGTGTCCATCTAAAATAGACGAACAGTTCCACTTTTGGTGGAATGACAATCATTATCTAGAACCAGTACGATGAGCTCCACCAGTTGTGGTACAGCTGGAATGCATCCCAAATGTGTCTTTAGACTTTGTTAACCTTTTAGCGTGCTGCCTCCAGTTTTACCCATATAGGTCAGTTCACTTGTCATGAGAAGCACTCAGCCTTTGAGAATAGTACTATGAGGAGCTTTCCAGTCAGAGAAGATAACCCTGATGACCTTCAGAGGTGTCTATTTACAAAGTCTAGAAATCTCAGTATATTTCCTCCACATAGCTAAGTTCAACAGATAATAGACGGGAACTGTATTTAATATGAGGAAGCGTTTTTTATTTGCTTTCAGATCAGATTGAGGGATTTCCGCTATGAGTTCTGCTGATTGTAGCAGTGTGTGTATGTGTGTGTTGACTGAATTATAAATCTGCCAGCAAGTAAGTAATGGTGTTACTTTATTCAGTAACAGGTAATCTTTTTGATTACTCTTCCCATCATTATAACGCCATTACTGCCAAAAAATGCAGCACATTACTATGATTGAAGGCAGCTGTTATTCATCAGACCAACCCGAGTGGCAAACATTTTTCTTGTTCCTCCTTCCTTGGTGAAAGCGGAGACAATCGCATAAATGATGACGATTGGCTGAGGTTGAGTAAAATTCCAAGGTAAGCCATTCAGAGGTGGAGTTGGGCAGGTATTGCTTACACAAATTGTCAGACCCACAGAGAGACACAGGACATTCATGTGAGTCAAAGAGAAACAGGAATGGTGTCATGTCTCGTCGTAAATGTTAAGTCTTGTCACATGTTAGTTAGGGTCAAGTCCAGAGTTCGACATGTATGTGTAGTCAGGGTCATGTTCCCCAGTCTCGTCTTGTCTGATGTCATGCACTTCATGTTAAGTCATCACTTGTGTTGTCTTGTTATGCACTTCCTGTTTTATTTTGAAATAACTCTTCCCTCTCGTTTCAGGCGCCTTTGCTTCTTGCCCTTGTGTGTTTCCCGCTACTGTGCTTGCCTTCCCTTGCCCTGATTGTTTTCACCTGTGCCCTGTTACCCTTGTGTGTGTATATATTGTCTGTGTTTCCCTTGTCCTGTTGGCCAGTTCATCACGTCCCTTGATTGAGAAACGGTGTCCAGCTCCATGTGTAATCAGGTTTTGTGGTTTTTTGTTTTTCAAGTCAGTTTGTTTCTAGCCTTGTTTTGGTAGATTTCTTTGTTACTTTCTGTCAGTCTCATTAGTCGGTTTTTCCTCATATAGAGTGATTTTTCGTTTTCCTCGTAAGAGTGATTTTCCGTTTTTTCTGTAGTTAGTTTTTGTGGTGTTTTTTCCTCCTTGAGAGTGATTTTCATTTGGTACTTTGTCAATAAAGACTTTCCCTTTAAAAAGGACCGTGAACGAGTCGTGCATTTGGGTTCAGCCTCCAGCCCCCCCATGTCAAATGGCGAGTGAGAATAATCCAAAAGTAGCATTCTTTAATTGGAAGAATAGCCATTACTTTATCTTCCAACAAATTAAGAGAACAAGTGTAGCCGTGAAATGCACATTATGCCCTGGAGACAATGCCTCTCCACATCGGTGTCGAGCATAAACACTATATAAACATAGTAGTTGTGTCCATTTCATTATAATAGTTTCTTTCCAAAGTAACTAGTTACTTTTATAACTTGTAACTCAGTAACTACTTTAGTTACTTTCTGGGAGAAGTAACTAGTTACTTTTTAAAGTAACACCTAAGTAACCAACACTGGTTATGGGATACTAAATCACTTAACAACATGACATTCATATTCACAAACTAAACTTTATTTACTTGTGTCCATCTCCAACATATCATGGAATTGTTGGTTTTCATTGTAATAAAAGCTCCTCTTGACTGCAGGCTTTGTTCCCATTGTGAAGAAACTGTAAACACTGTCGTCAGACCTGACTTGTGGTATTTGACTATTAATATAAGACTTGCAGAATCAGTGGAATCTTTTAAATCGATTCTTAAATCTCATTTTTATAGACTCACTTTCGTGACTTCTTTAACTTAAAATGTATTCCTCTAACCTCTTTTTAGTTCTATTAAAATGTATTGTGTGAATGTGTATGGGTCATACGTGTGTTTTCTATCATTGCCTTATTTAATTTATCTTTATATGTTTTTATCTTATTTCCTTCACTACATCCAAAACTCTGCTGCACGCCTGCTCACCCACACCCGCCCCTGTGACCATGACACTTCTGTCCTCCAGAACCTCCACGGAGCATTCAGTTCAAAATCCTCCTCCTCACACACAAAGCCCTCCATAACCAGGCGCCTTCCTACCACAGTGATTTGCTACGTCGCCGCAGTCCATCATCTGATGCAAACCTTGTGACTCCACCACCCAGGACCAAGCACCAACTTGGTGCAACTTTCATTTATTTTTATATATTGTTTAACTTTTGTTATATAAAACTATTGTTTTATATTGTCTTGTCTTTTAAATGTCTTTTGCTATCATCATGTTCTGAAATCTTATTTTGCCTGAGTATCCTGTGTATGCCTGTCTGTCAAAGCACTTTGTAAGCTCTGTTTTTAAATATATAAATAAAGTTATTATTATTATTAGTAGTAGTAGTAGTATTGGTTCCATTACATTTCTTTAATCTGAGGTACTTTTTCTATTGTTGTATTTAAAACATCAGATCCAGGACTCAGTGAATATAGAGGAGAAGTCATTGAGATGAACAGGGGTCCAATGCAGGACCTGCTGTTGCTGGATTTAAATGCAGGCAGCCAGTCTGGGTTGAAGCCCAGGGGTTCCACTCCGTCCCTCCAGGTGCACCATGTTTTTTTTGTATTTTTTGGTTCCTCACTGCTGTTGTTTTATTATCTGTTGGAAACAGCCTGAATACTGCAGAGGCCTTGAGGGAAACATGACCTTTCCTACAGCTCACACACACACACACACGCCTCATTAGAGGGATTGACATAGTAGCCTGGAGGACAACCACAGATTTAAGTCTCATCCTGTGTTTGAGGGTAAAAGTGGTCACTGAAGCAGAAAATGGCAAATGAAGCTTCAGTCAGGTAAGAAAATGTAAACTTGATTGAGGTCGTCACCAAGTTTTTTTTTTGTTTTTTTCTATTGCTGTCGTTCTGATTGTTGCAACCAAAGATAAAAAGATGGTTGTCATGGCAACTTTCCATTCCATTTATTGCGGCACAGACCTTCCAGTGAGCCAGCATGCACCACAGCAGCACCCCTCTGTTTGACCTGAATTATAGCATCAATGGTAACATCTGTGTTAACATTACTATTACTACCACATAAACGGCATCAAGTGATGTCACCTGAGTCAGCATCAGAGTCTGAACAGGAAGAATGTCTGGGCAGCGTTAACCACAACCAAGTGGCAACATCCATGGCTGGGAAATGAAGCCTATGGAAAAGGGGCAAAACCTGCAGTTCCTCAAATGTCCACCACCAGCTGGTTCCAGAAGTGAGTCAGTCTTCATAAGCCCCTATGTTTACAGCCTGGTACAAGGCTTGTATACAACTCACCTGTTCACATTATATTAATGCTTAAAGTTCTGCAGTAAAAGTATGGCCAATTTGAGTGACAGATGCCATTACAGCTGGCTTGTTTGAGCAATCAGGCGTCATTCAGCAGTCCTCTACTACTCTGTCCTGAACGTGGAAGTGGAAATGTTAAATCCCTTTGTTGTGAGTCTATATTCTTATATTCAGCTTGGAAAGTGAAAGTATGGTGGGCTTGTTGTTTCTTTTTTTCCAACACCTGCTGGTTCATCTTCAGCTTCTGCCCACTCAGAATTCTGCATAGAAAGGAAGCGCTCTAGCTGGTGTTAGCTGTGTTTCTTTCATGGGTCCAGATGTGGTGATGACCAGACTGTAAACTCCATAGAAAACTCCACTTCAGGATTGGAGCCACCCACACAGCAGTGTGCTTACAGGAATTGCCATTTTGAATGATGATAAAATAATTTCTTTTAACTTTAGAGTTCCTGTTTCTTGGCCACTAAACATACATGCACCGACGCAAGTGGCGGACTGAGGCTGAATGAGGGGCATGGGTGAAAAAAATATAAAGGTCACCAGCTGAGATCTTGAGGGCTCTGGGAGTCATTGAACCTCTGTTTGAACTGCTGTTTGCAGGCTGGTTGCCCTATGAGGCCATGCAGAGCAGCTGATGCTGGCTGAGTCCTGGACTTAATCACCATACTTTGAAAGTGCGGCCACAAGACTGCTGCACATATCTTGCCCCTAATTTCATCAGGTTTGTTTTTCTTTTTATAAAAGAATTTTAGTACATTTTTAGTAAATTCCTAATATAGTTCATGCAAGTTTGGATTGTGAATTGGATTTAATCACCAATTTTGGAATTGGAAAATGTGAAAATGGACAGTAATAAGCTGGGTAAAAGCTTTTCAGAGCTGGCATTCATCGAGCACCTGAAGAAAACTCAACAGGCTCTGGGACATGGCAGCACCTGCAACATTTGTTTTTCTCACATTTCTTTTTCAATCACAAGGACTGTGTCAAAAGAAAGGAGGCCGAACACAAACACACACGTACAAACAAGTACGACAGAGTTTTCTATTGAATGAAGGTTTGAGTTTGAAAAGCTCCATTTTCCTTTTTCTACACTCCTCGTCTTCAATGTGTCCCTCTGCTCTGACAGCCTGGTGTCTGTGCTGGTCAAACACTCACACAAACATTCATTACTGCACCACACACAAAGGCCACATCTCCTCCACCCTGTCTTCAGGGTTGTTGAGGTGTCAAAAATAGTGCCTGCGTGTATGATCACAGGGGGTTGCTAATATTGCACTTTGGCTATTGTTTGCAGAGTGCAGCAAGTTGCTAGTAAAGCCCCAGATGTGTGAGTGTGTGTGTGTGTGTGTGTAGAGACACACATACCATGGTGCTGCCTGTGAAGTAAAAGAGTGGGCTGATCCCAGTGTCTGAGATGGGCTCGCAATGTCAGATGATGCAAAGATGGAAATCAGAGAGAAATACCAGGAGAACCCTGAGAGCCCTGTGGAGAGAGAGGGGGGGGGGCAATATACAGCCACAGTATCACCTCATCTCCACCAAGAAATTTGAATTGGATTCTGACAGTATAATAATATGTAATATTATTTATCTTCAGAAGAATTTTAATATTTTAATTGAAGCTCCATTGATATTCTTCTTAAAGCTGACCACCTTAATGTCAATCAAATACCCAAGTGAAAAGGACAGAACATTTTACTTTTTCTTCGTCATGTTAAAGACTCAATATTCATATAAGAAAACAAATCATGATAACATTTCATGATGCTGGAGACCAAAAACAAATGACTTAACTTACATTATGACTTACTGTAGTCTCACACGTGGCCAGGAACATGATTTCAAGTGAATTCTGATGTTGATCTGTGGCTGCAGGATTTGTAAATAACACACCTGTTTAATAAAATGTTTATGTATGCATCCATTATCTGTAACCTCTGATCCTCATCAGGTCATAGTGGGGCTGGAGCGTATCCCAGCTGACATTGAGGGAGAGGCGGGGTACATCCTGGACAAGTAGCCAGCCTATCGCAGGGCGTAAAATGTTCACCATATCATTCTTTTCTATCACTCAGGAAGATGTGCTGCACAAAGTTCTGCTTCTCATGTTTGAAGCTATGCGTATACAAACCAGTTTTTGGTTTAGTGCTCCTAGTCAGATCAATAAAGAGTCTGAAGGTAAGACATAACACACATTTCTACAGAGTTTTATTTTCGCCTCATAATTTCACTGAATCGTTTCCTGTCATTCATTCCACTTGACACAGTGTTCATGTTCTGATCATTTTGTTTTGTAACCAATCAGTTGCCAGTGTAATATTTGTCCCCAGTGTAGTTTTCTTTTGAAACAGAAGCATGGCAGCAGTTGTTAGGACCAATTAACAAAATAAATCTGACAGTTTAAGAGTCATTTCTGCATGTCGACTTGAAACAGGTGTCAAGAAAGGAACAAAGAAGTGTTTTAATACACTGGGAATGATTATAAAATGACGGGTGTTCCTGGGTGTTACAGGGTCTAGAGGGTCTGTGCAGTGAAGCTGGATTTTTCAAGATGCATCATCACAGATGTTGATCGTTCCCTTACTCAGCCTCCCAGCATCTTAAGAAGTCACTAACTTGATAAAACCATTAAAAAATACTTTCTTTGACCGTCAGTTTCCAGTCCATAGTGAGGACACAGCAGACCTATCTGAACCACTGGAAACGGAAAAGTTTCTTTGTGGTGTGCTAATTAGAAGTGGAGGTTGATTTGATGTCTGAACTGTAGTGAGAGGCCTGTCGGTGTTTGCACCGTGAGCCTCAAAACTGCACGTAAATGATGATACAAGATCAGTTTTGTCTGTCTGATTGTCTGCACATGTGAGGAAGCCTGTTTGTTTGCTGGTGTGTGACTGTGTGTGTGTGTGTGTGTGTGTGTGTGCATGAGCCCAGTGTCACTGAGGACTCTGGAGACATCAAAAACCTTTCAAGGGCCCAGAGTGCTGCTGTTCAAAGGTCTCCATTACCTCCCTCTCTCTCCTGTTTCCATCACATGATGTTTTTCATCTTCCAGCCTTTTCTTATTCTCTCCCTCTCCTGGGGTCTTCGTGCCCTTTCCCCTCCGTCTCTTGCCCATCAACAACACAGAGACCAAACAACAGCCGCCTCTGTCTCCCACAGGCTTGAACTTCAAGCACATCATGGCTCTGACAGGCCACAGTAAGCAAGCGGCTAATGCTGCTGCTGCTGGGCACGGGAAGGAACTGATTACACAGAGCAGGATTACTCTCGTCTCACTACAAACAAATGCCTAGAGTCACTCTTCACACTGCCGTAGCTCCGGTTTTATGACATTCATGCATAATGTTTTTTTTTGGGGGGGGGTTTCAGTGTTGCTTTGGTGTTAAATGTCAGAGATATAGTCGGGATGTGGTTAGCTTAGCATAAAGACTGGATCTAAGGGGAAACAACAGGCCTGGCTTTGCTTGAGTTTTAAAGTACCAAGACTTTTATAGCTGATTAACAGCTTCTATCTTGTTTGTTGAAGCAAACAAACAATCATGTTGCAAGAAGAAAACATGCTAATGCATAGCGGTGGTGCAGGATTGTCTATTCTTGTACTGTATGTTACTTGTTTCTTGAAAACGATATTTGCATATCTGGTAGACATTCACCCCTCTAGAACATTAAGCTCTCAGAATGCCGGGTTTCTTGTGGCTCCTATAGTTTCCAAAAATAGATTTGGAGCCAGAGCTTTCAGCTATCATTCTGGGTTCAGGAGGCAGTCAGCACTTTTAAGAGTAGACTTAAGACAGGTCATCCCTTAGTTATGCTGCCATAGGACTAGACTGCCGGGGGACTCCTCCCTCCTGTGTCTGTGTATGTGTGTGTGTGTGTCTCTCTCACCATCTGTAAACATACCTCATTAATGCATGTTAATGTATGTTACTAACTAAACTTCTTCCCTGGAGTTTCTGTGCTGTCTCGTCCAGCAGGTTCTCATGGATCGTGGCTGCTGCTGTGGCTGCTGACGTCCACTACATATATTATTACTGTCATTATTGTTACCATATCTCCATTACAGTTTATAGTTAGTTCATGATTTACTGCTGCTGTGCATCTGTGTCTCTCTATCTCTATCACAGGTTCCACTGCTACTGTAATCATTCTATCATTCATTGTAATTCATTGTAATTGTACAATATGTTTGTGTTGATTGTTCTGTACATGTGACATCCATTGCACGTCTGTCCGTCCTGGGAGAGGGTTCCCTCCTCTTTGGCTCTTCCTGAGGTTTCTTCCACATTTTTTCCCTGTTAAAGGGTTTTTGTGGGCAAGTTTTTCCTCACTGGAACCGAGGGTCTAAGGCACATGTGTCAAACTCAAGGCGGGAAGGTGATAGGTGATAAGTGTATGATTGTCTTAACATACATTCATTCCCAACTCGTAAAATACCGACGATTTGTCACGCCCCTAGGTGTCTGATACTGACGGTACCCTCCACGTCAGTATGAAACGCTCTGGGTTCTCAATTGGCTCCAATGTAAACCCGTCTGCGGCAGTAAGAGGTGTTCAGAGCAGAGGCTACAGCTGTCCATTCACTCCAATAAAAACCTGATCACAGCAATACACAACGCTGTGAGCATCAATGTGATTCAATCCTCTTTATTTATTTATATAGCACAAATTTTCATAAACACAGGGTTTCCAAAGTGCTGCACAAAGACATAATAAATAGAATGCACATTAAAGACAATAAAAGCAAGTCAAATAGATAAGATAAAAATAAAATAAATAAATAAATAAAACAAAGAATAACACTGTTGCACAAGATAGAAGAAATCAAAATAAACAAAGTCAAAATAGATAAATAAATAAATAGAGTCAATAAAAATAAAAAAATAAAATCAAAGAAAATAAAATCAACACTCTACATGGTGGCAAACGCTAAGGAGAAGAGGTGGGTTTTTAGTAGAGTTTTAAAATGAGACAGAGAGGAAGCCTGTCTAATGTGTAGCGGGAGTTCGTTCCAAAGTTTAGGAGCCGCAACAGAGAACGCTCGATCCCCTCTGAGCTTATGTTGAGCTGTTGGCACTCTCAGGAGCAGCTGGTCAGCTGACCTGAGAGAACGGGAAGGAGTGTAGGGGTGCAGCAGCTCAGAGAGGTAAGATGGGGCGAGGCCATTCAAGGCCTTAAAAGCAAATAAAAGAATTTTAAAATTAATTCTAAAATGGACAGGCAGCCAGTGTAGTGAAGCTAAATTGGCGAAATATGCTCAAATTTGTTTGTGCCAGTTAAAAGACGTGCAGCAGCATTTTGAAACCAGTTGGAGACGACTGATCAAGGACCCACTAACCCCGAGATAAAGCGCATTGCAGTAATCGAGGCGTGTGGTCACGAAGGCGTGAATTACTGTCTCGAACTGTTGTCTATGAAGAAACTGGTTTGATTTTTTGTCAGCTGCCGTAACTGGAAAAAGCTGGACTTCACCACAGCTTTAATTTGGTTGTCAAATTTAAGACCTACATCCATTTTTACCCCCAGATTTGGGCAACTGTGACCCGTACTGTGTCAGGGAGCCCAAGTCAGTGGGTCCTGAAGTGCCACCAAAGACCATAACTTCAGTCTTTTTCTCATTAAAACTAAGAAAGTTTAAGGCCATCCAGGCTTTGACCTCATGTAGGCACTTTTCCAGCAGGTTAATAGAATATGAATTTGACTTTTTGAGTGGGACATAAATCTGGGTGTCATCCGCATAGCAGTGAAAGGATAAGCCATTTTTTCTAAAAATGGAGCCGAGTGGGAGCAGGTAGAGAGAGAATAAAAGAGGGCCAAGCACAGAGCCCTGTGGGACCCCACATGAAAGAGGAGCAGTGGAGGACACAGAGTCATCCAGGCTCACACAGAAAGTCCGATGTGACAGGTAGGACATGAGCCATTCTAGTGCCGTGCCACTGATGCCCACCCACTGCTCCAAGCGATCAATCAGGACTTTATGGTCCACTGTGTCAAAAGCTGCAGTCAAATCTAAAGTATAAGGACAACACAGTTACCGGAGTCAGTAGCTAAAAGATGTCATTAAAAACTCTTAAAAGCGCTGATTCTGTGCTGTGCAGTGATTTAAACCAGATTGGAAAGTCTCAAGAATTTTGTGTTCATTTAAAAAATCCATGAGTTGTGCATAAACAATCTTCTCTAGGATTTTAGAGAAGAACGGCAACTTGGAGATAGGCCTAAAATTTCCCAGAACAGTGGGATCCAGGCCAGGTTTTTTTAACAAAGGCTGCACAACTGCATGTTTAAAACTGACAGGGACCACTCCAGAGGACAGACTACTATTAATAACTGATAGGCAAGACGGTCCAATGGTGGGAAAGACCTCCTTAAAGAGTCGTGGTGGAACAATATCACCCGGAGAACCTGAGGGCCTCAAATGTCGCACAATCTCCTGGACAAAGGGCAGGGGTGACAGGCGCAATGTGTCCAACACAGCAGAACAGGGGGCAAACACTGAGGGGTCAGAAGCCGGAGGTGAAATAAGAGCTCTGGTGGAAGTGACCTTATCATGAAATACTGCAGAAAGTTCTCACAGACAGTAGGGGGAGGCCTCAATTCCAGTCTGTGGTGCATTCAGAGCTGAGTTGATGACTTTAAACAACACACGAGGCTTATTACAATTTAACAGGACAATATCAGAGAAATATTTTCCTTTTAGCTTCTTTCACAGTTGACTGGTAGAGACGCAGCTATCCCTTAGAAGTTGAAAAGATACTTGCAATTTGTCCCTTTTCCACTTTCGTTCGGCTCTTCGACACTCCTGTCTGGCTGTGCGGGTTGTTTCATTCAGCCAGGGCTCTGATTTAACTTTCTGCTGCCTGGTCTTTAAAGGAGCCGCAATGTCTATGGCAGTTTGACAGGCGTGGAGAAACCAGGAGTGGAGAGCCTCTGTATCCTCATACACAGACTCAGGAATGATGCAGTTTTGGCTGAAAGCTGCGGAGAAGTTGCCAGCAGTGGAAGGGTTAAAAACTCGACGTCTCTGAACAGCAGCGCGAGGTTTAACTGCGAGAGAGCAAACAGGAGCTTCAAAAAGTACAGGCATATGGTCGGAGAAGAAGGCGTCACACACCTCCAGGTTAAGAACAGGCAAACCATAAGATAAAACAAGATCAAGTGTGTGACCACGTTCATGTGTGGGCCCAAGTACAGACTGTACAAAGTTAAAAGAGTCAATGATGTTTAAAAAATCTCGTGCCAACGGGTTATCAGGGCAGCACACATGAATATTAAAATCTCCAACAATAAGGACCCGGTCATATTTTGGCATAATATCAGCCAGGCACAATGAAAAGTCAGTTAAAAAGTCTCTGTTATATTGGGAGGCCGATACATCACAGCACACAGCACCGTGTGAGAGTGCCCCAGCTCAAACAAACTGATCTCAAAGCTGCTGAAGGAGGATGGCAGCGATAACTGCTTACATTTAAAGTCACTCTTAAAAACAGTCGCAAGGCCTCCTCCTCGGCCGGACGTCCGAGGCGAGTTAAAAAGCAGCATCCATCGGGTAAAAGTTCTGTCCAGACGCTGGACTCACCAACATTCAGCCAGGTCTCGGAGATAAAGAGGAAATCCAGATCCCGTGATGTGAAGAAGTCCTTAAGGATAAACGATTTGTTCGCCAGCGATCTGGCGTTTACCAGGCCAAACCTGGCAGGAGCAGGCGGGACAGGGCGAACAGCTGGCAGAGAGGCCCGACGCAGAGGCCGCAGGTTTCCCGGATTCACTCCGCGCCGGCGGAGACGAGGAGGACAGGGCCCGCGGGGCAGGGACATCCCATCCCATCCCGCCACCGGTACCAGCCAGGCAGCGACAGGGTCCAGCGAACGTCGAGAGATAGAAAGACGAGGCGATGCTCCATGTCCACCTGGATCAGGACGAACTAACCGGCCCTCAGCCTCACCAGACGGCCACCACGCTTAACCCGGCGGCGGCGGTGGCGTTTACGCCGCGGTGGTGGCGCTGGAGTGTGACAGAGGTGTGTCGGGATGTCCGATAGAAAAGGGGGCAGATGTTTTTGTCCGGAATGATCGAATTTTACAAGTTGCTTGGCAGAGATCCTCAGATCTAGCAGCGTTTGGCGATCATACACCAGCAGAGTGTCGACATTTTGTGTAACAAGTGTTACAAACAGGAGAAACACACACAGTAGTCGGAGCAGCTGACGGCCCGCCTCACACACTGGCGCCATCTTTTCACTATTTTAAAGATTTCTTTTAATGACATCATCAACATTTCTCAACAGTAACACGTCAAAGTGTCACTGATAATTCAACAGTAAGATAGCTTCATGTTGTTGCCCTCAGTATGATTTTTTTCTCCTTCGATTCTGTGAAATAAAGTTTTATTCATATGTTTTGGATAGCGGAAAGGCCTACATTACCCATAATCCCAGAGCACTGTCAAATTGTCACGCCCCTGGGTGTCTGATACCACGCAGAAAGTGTCCTTCCACGTCTGTACGAAATGCTCTGGGTTTTCAATTGACAGCGGTAAGAGATTTGGAGTGAGCTGTGCTTCCTCATTTCCAAACAGAAATGTTCTTTCGAACATCTGACTGGCTGATCAGGAAACATTCACTCAGAAACACTCAGAGAAATCTTTCTACTGATTGGCTAATGTGTGAACTGCTGCCGTATCATACAATCAAACTATTTTATAGGAAAGGAGAGCAGACACCAGAGCTGATGACATTTTTTAGCCACACAGGCTGTCACAGGCTTCAACTGTACACCTGATCCAACACAACAGCTCTGTCATGAATTCTACTATTACAAAACTCAGAAATTGTTAATTGTTGATGACACTGTCAGAAAGGTCATAATGATACTTTGATACGTTTCTCATTGAGGTCATAGTGGGTGGAAATGTCACAATGGAGTCATAACCATCCATTCTCTCTGCATATCCTGGGTCAGGTTATGGTGGAGCAGGTCCAGCAGGCCACTCCAGATGCCCCTTCTCCCTAGCAACACATTCCAGCTCCTCCTGGGTGATCCTGAGGTGTTCCCAGGCTACATGGGCTATATACATAGTCCCTCCAGCGGATAATGGGTCTGCCCCGGGGTCTCCTTCCAGTTGGACGTGTCCAGAACACCTCCAAAGAAAGGCGCCCAGGGGGCATCCCAATCAGATGCCTGAACCACCTCAGCTGGCTCCTTTTGATGCAAAGAGCAGCGGCTCTACTCCGAGCTCCTTACCCTATCTCTAAGGCTGAGCCCGGCCACCCAGTGGAGGAAACTCATTTCGGCCACTTGTATCCACAGTCTCATTGTTTCGGTCACTACCCAAAGCTCATGACCATAGGTGAGGTCATCGTCACATCGAGAGCTTCACCGTACAGCGTCCTCAGTACTGAAAATGCCTCACCAAACCGCCAAGACAAGACCCCAAGATACTTCAACTGCCTGGCTGGAGCACATTATAATGAAATGGGTTGTATTGTTATTATGCCCGCTGATGGCCAACGTATTAAAAGCACTGTCAGGCTACACAGTGCCTACTGTGCACTTTTTTTTTGAGGACACGTCTTTTACAAATCATTTTTGTAAAATGAAATAATTTTTTTTATTCTGCATGCATTGATATCAACAGAGCAAAGCAACAAAATTGACTTTATTTTACACAAATCGTATAAAATATCATTATACTGGTACAAAGTTTCGACTTTCTCTTAGGGGAATTCATATTCTTCTGTGTTCTTCTTGGTCTTTTGTGGAATGGTGTATGCATTTAAAAGAGAATCTGTCTTTCTGTCACACACACACACACACACACACACACACACACACACACACACACACACACAAATGACCTGACAGGCAGGAGTCAACTGCTTTCCCTCACAGTCCAGCTGTGTGTGTAGAACAGTTGACAAGAAGCGCCTGTCTTTCCAATCAGCAAAGGCAACAGATCAGAGGAAAACCTCAACATTCCCTCTATCATTCCTTCCTCCTGTCCTTTTCTCCCTCCTACGCGCTCTCTCTCTGTTTCCTCTTGCCTTTACCTCCCCTCTTTCTCCCCACCCTTCTCTCCCTCCTGCAGCCAAAAATGTGTTTATCTCTGAGACTTCAAAAAAGCCCAGGCTGGAATCACAGCGACGGTGACGACTAGAATCTGTCAAACCCTGGTATGGCACACCATTTTACCCTACTTGAAAGAGACACTATTTATCAAGGGTGGTGAGAGAGGGAGATAGTGAGGGATTGAGTGAAGAAGAAGAAAAGAGGGGAGTTCAGGAGGGAGAGGACTAAAAAGACAGAAAAAACATGGCAAAAAAAGAGAAAAGTTTTCTCAATCAACATGTTTTTGGAGCGATTTGGAAACTAGGACAGAACAGGAATTGTCCCAACGTGGCCCAAAAGCATCCCACCCACCCAAGCCACCCACGTATCACCCCGAGGCTTCTGTTCCAACGAAAGAGAGACAACAAACCAACTGCAGACCTTTTAAGGACTAACATGGAGAGAGGGAAGGGTGAAAAGCTCCATGAAAAAAAACAACACATTTTTTAAAAGTTTGGAATTAAACAGGCTGTTAGAAGTCATGTCCAAAAAAGTACATCCAGATTGCTGGATACACACATACACCATGAGAACATACACACACTCACAGTCGCCCAAAAGAAACAAGATCCGCATAAATCAAAAGATATTCAGAAACAGAAATGTTTAGTGTCATTAAATTTAGTATGACTTATATTACAGACTACATATATACAGATACACTGATGATCTTTGTCGTTAACATGGCATTGCCACATATGAGCTTTCCCATACTTCATTGTGTCAGTGGAACTACACAATACAGGGCTTGAATAAGGACATTATTAGCCTTGCATAACATACTGACAACATACTGATGGTGGGAAACCAGGTATATCTGTCCAAAATAAACCAGCCTCTCTATCTGTACACAAACAAAATGTAAAAAGCAATCTGTATATATAGGTCAGTTGTTGATGAACAACAGTGTTTTTAGTTTGAGTAGCTAGAAACTGGGTGAAATGCAGGTTTTGGTTGTGGTCTGTGTACAAGTTTGAGATGTATGGAGCCTGGCAACCTCACTATGATGAGACTCTGGAAAACTTATCCCAGAAAGAAAAAAACATGCTCATTTGTGAACTGTTGTCAGTAAATTGCAGCAACTTTCTACAATTCTACTGAGAGTTAAACTTTTCAAGGTTCTTTCTATATTGTGCTATGGACAAATTTGGATCTGATACAGCATGCTGGGTACAGTCTGTGAGCTGATTTGGTCGCAATAATGTGTACAGCCAAACAAAGTATAGCTCATATTTCACATACCTTCTATCTACTCAGCACAAAATGAGGAAGTTTGTTGTGTGGTCTCGACAGAGTAAAACAGAAAATCATGATCATTAAGCGAGAGGAAGAGCCACAGGGTAATTCAAATCAGAAGAGTTCCCTTTGGAAAGGATGGACGTGCTCCACACAACAGCAATCCTATTAGAGATATTAGACGCTGAATTGACAAAAACACAAGTACGGGTAAAACAAACAGCGTGATGATGAGTTTGCTTTTCTCATTCTTCGAGCAGCAAAGCAAAGATTTTCAAAATGTGCCCTGAGGGTGATATTAGGCCCATATTAAGTACAATAACAGTAATTTGTCACATCCGTATTTGTTAACCATCTGTACAGAAAACAATCCATGTGAATAACTGTACACTAAAGTCAGTTTTGGTGCAAGAAAAAAAACAAGGCGAGTTTATTACGAGTGTGAGATTGAGATAAATGATTCATACAGTGGAAATTCAAAAGACTCACACAGAGGGAACATACATAAGTTAATCAGCAGCACACAAATAGAGATCAGAGGTATGTTGAATATGCAGAGCTGTTTCTGTTTCATCTGTCACCCGCTGCTTTCAACTATCTGTACTGCAGTGTAAAAATCTGGCACAACATCAAAAAAAACATGTTTCAGTTTTCTTTTCTTCAGTGTAATCTGTTCCCACATTTGGAATCTCATTGGGAATAACACAGAATCTGTGGCTTGTCCAAGTCCAAAGACTCACACGTCCCACAGAGGCAGCAAATGATGCTCCACAACTTGTTGGATCCACAGTTACCAGTAATATGATTCGAATATCTAGTGTGTCTTACCAGTCTTGGCAGTGAAATGGTCCTGAGGTCACCAAAAGCAGACGTCCTCATGGATATCTGCACCAAATCTAATCACAGTAGTTCAAGAAACAAAGTTGAGTGGAACTGCAGACAAACAATCCGTGGATACTTCTCATATTTCTGTTATTGTTTTTCTTCTCTCACTAGAGCAGGTTCTCTTTGGTCAAGACTGAGGCATCTCCACAAACTGGATGGATTTCCATGACATTTGGGCCAAACATTCATGATTTCAAGAGGATGAATCCAAATGACTCGCTTGACTTTTTCTCTTAATTCAAATTTTTCAGTTTTCAGTTATCCAGTGAATTATCTCAGCATCTACTGGATGGATTAGCACAGACATTGATGGTTCATCAAGGATACATCACATTGACTTTGACGCAACAACTACAGAGGCTCTTTTGTAGGACTCCTGTCCCTAAGACTACAGTCAATGTTACTGCTTTGCTTTGTGATTCATTCTTCTTGAGCTCTTTATTTGTCATATGCACAGCAATTATAGTCAAGCGAGTCATTGTTCTCAGACTCCCTCCAACGCCACTCATACAGTATGAATCAAAGGAAATCAGCAGGAAGAAGAGAATCTGAGACATCATGCAGAAGTGAAAATTATGAAATAAACTACAGAAAATAAATCCTGCCCTCTTGATCTTACAGTAACATTCTTATGTTAGCATTTAGCTCAAAGCACCGCAGAGCCGAAGTAAAAACCTCCTCATGAAACAATGCCAATGAGCCACATACCCACTCCACCTGTTGCGTGTGATTGATCATTACTCCATCTGCAGATTCTATATTCTTCTTCCGGTAATGTATTCTCCTCCACGTTGTGCCTGGTTTGTGCAAAACGCCTGTGGTCACCAGGCTTTCAAAAAAAACAATGTTGCTGGTCACACTTGTGAGTGTGCAGTGTTTCGCCTGGAGGTTCTGCTCATGTTTGCAACCCCGTTTCAGAAAAAATAAAGCCAGAGGAGTGGTTTTCTTTACAAGCATTAGATCCTCAATGAGCTGCTAGCATGCACGCAACTGTCTTCTTTTAATATTGTTTTATTGCGTATTTATTATATTTTGTTTTTGTTCTTTTAATTGACTGTTTGTATTTTTTGTTTGTTGTTGTTTGTTGCCACAATATAGATATGTATATTCATTTAGCCAATGAATAGCAGTGTTTAATTTAAGTTTTTAGCAGCAGTGTTTTTTTTAAAACATGCTGAATAAAGTTTATTATTGGTATAAATATTATATTGTATTCTTTGCATTTATTATTACTTGGCTTTGTTGTATGTGTTGTGTTTTCTTGTGATTCACCAGTGCAGCTGAGGCTCACAGTCACACAGGCCAGCAATGTCTGAGCAGCTGAATGAGTACAATAAATACAATAATTCCCTCAATTTCTATGTAATATGGTTTTAATATGCAGCATCTTTGCAACAATACCCTGTGGAAGAGATTATTATTGGTGTGATTAAAAAGTGGCGTCTGCTGCTTTCAAAAGAGGAACTAGGATGCCCCCCAGGTAAGCAGTGGCGCTGTGGCGTAAATAAAGTTGTAAATAGAGTCGTGTGTTTTAATTGTCCCTACTGGAGGAGCGGGGGGCAGAACATATGCAACGCTGATCTGACCATCTGTCGGACCTGGACTTCTACACATTCACACACGCAGAGAGGGGGTTATCATAGGTGCAACAGATTGTGTGTGTGTGTTCAGGTGTGGTCAGACTTCATGCTAATTTGCTAATTGTACCATATTGTGCAGTGGGAAATGGGTGTATCTGGACATACATAGTCAGTGAGTGACAGAGACACACACACTCGCACACACACACACACACACACACACACACACACACAGTAAACTGGAGATGGGCCATCATTCCACAGCCTTGCTTGTAATTTGGTGGATTGATAACATAATGAGCATTACCTGCTGAGTAATATGTCTACAGGGGCCTATAAAGAAATGATTATGGATATGAATATAACCGCCTTATGAGCCATTAGTGAGGTAGTGATGTAATGACATCCCAGGCTCTTTGAACGGTGCATTGTCACACTCTGCCTACGATGATATTTGTTAGTTATTAGTTTACAAGTTCAACGAAATATGAGACATAAGAAAAGAAATCATTTATTTGGATGTAAAGGGAAACCTAATGCTTTACTGGAGACTGAGAAAACTCATTAAAGTCTCTGTTGTGCAAAGACAGAGCAATCCTAAGCTTCAGAACTTTATTCAGTGATTTTGGTGAAATTGGATCAGATTTTATACACAATATATTTGCTGCTTTTTCCTCTGATGTCCACTGGCTGCTCAACTTCATCTGTGATTTACACAGTTTACTGATGGACTACTTGCTAAAGTAGCTAACTGCTAATTAATTGCTGCCAACAGAACCGGACTCAGCACCTGAACCGGACCAGATCTGAGCACAACCTCTGACACCAAAACCAAGTGTTTACAGTACTGAGGTGATTTATAGACTTTTTTGATGGAAAGATTGCTAAGTGGTGATCTGTGAATTGTGGTTAGCTCAGTGTAGCTAACCAAATTGACTCAGGCCGGGGACATGTGGAAGTTAACAGCACTCTGCTTCCTGTAGACTGAGCCTACAGCTCCTGCAGAGGCTCTGTGAGACTGAGTGGTGACTTTGGTAAAGTGGAACTCTGACCTAATGCTAACAATATGCTGTGAGCTGTTATTTTAAGGTAGAAAAGTTACATAATAGACACTACACACAGACTACATCACCGCCTGGTGTGGCAAACTGCAAACCCCGGGTGAGAGCAGCACGTTACTGAGTCTGAACTGCTATAGCGAAGTATGTGTATGCCCAGAGGCGCAGGAAGAAGACCCGATGGAGCATTAGGGACTACAACCACAAACTCTCTGCTGATCAACATGCACACTAACACTGTTGCTCAATATGTACAACAATGAGTTCAGTTATAGCAGAGTTCCCCTGCCATACCTGAGAGAGAGATCTGACGCTCATCCAGACCTGCTGGTGACTGTTGAGGTGGTTTTAGTGGGCAGACGTGCTTTTGATCACTACAGATACATTTGTTGACCTTTCCTCCTGCAGTGTTCCTGAACATAACACTGTTCTTCAGCGCTGTGCTGCCTGACATTCTCTCTGTTCCACACATTCACAACTTCTGTGGTGCAGCAGTGAGCTGCTCCAATGGGACACAGAGTGTGTGGAGACGCGGTTACATCCCCAGTGTAACACAAACACACACACACACACACACACACACACACCCACACACACACACACACACACACACACACTACTAATGCCAGTGATATAAAAGTATCCATGGGAGCCAGCAGGTTTGGCTTGGCTTCAGTGAGCGTTCATCTAAGCCTAACTCAGTGTGCTGATCAAAGAGTACAGTCTAGACGTGCTTCATATGAAAAGTGTGGTGAAATAAGTGAACTGAAAAATCTAACTGGAAGTTACATTTCAAATCAATACAACTTGTTTTGAGTCGTTAAAAGGGGATAATGGCAGAGCTACGCTAGTTGCCCTGTAAGGATGTACTCTGTGGTTGGAGCTAACATCTGCATGCTATAATGAATGTTAACACTGATGATGCAGGTAGCTACTTGTCGATGGTGAAGAAAAGTCAAGTGTTTATTACAGCAATCACAATCTTCATCATCCTGTGGTGAACATGCATATCTGTGCCAATCACTGCAGTCCATCCAAAGCTTTCTAAAATGAAGGTCCTTCATAAAGTACAGAGCGGGCAGAGTGATGACAGCAGGTGTTAAAAAAGTTTCCATAAGCTCCAGACAATTATGGCTAATGGCTCAGTTGAGTTGAGTTTGAGTGAGTTGAAGTTAGTTCAGACATGCGTAATAACAGCAGGACAGAGAGGACTCAAAAATGACTTTAGCCCACTTTCATACCTGTGACGGTTCCATAGTTAATCTGAATCTGGTTTCTCATTGCAGCAGAGACAGATCGTAGGTGGAGGCACCTGGGCCTCTGACTGAGTATCGAACTCCACCCCACTGACTTCTCTTCCCGTCTCTCCCTCTGACAGGCTTGGTCCCCCTCTCTGGTCTGCTGTATGGTTTTTGGTTCTTTTCTTTTCATTTCATGCAACATCTCACACCCAAACATTCCACTCATGCATGTGTGTGATTTTGACTTATTAAACAATACATTACATTATTTTACAATCCGCAACTCCCTATTGTTTTTGTCATGGCCTTAGAGTCATGTGAGATGTTGAAAAAGAGGCTTTAGTCTCTAACACACTTTGATGTGTACGTGAATGTCGGTTCCCTAGTTAATTTGAATTAGTTTTTCATATTTTTCCATATTTTCCAGCACCAATGTCGTTTTTTGTGTTCACAAAATAATCATTCTTTAACTTTGACTAACAAAGACCATGTCAACAAGGATAGTACTGCATACTGCAGTATGAACCATCAGTTTTTACACACACTGCAGTGGCTGAAGTACAGCCACACACACAGAACTTAATGATGGTGATGGTGAAGTGATGGGGTGAAATGTAGCATTGCCCTGGGAGCAGTTAGAGGTTAGCTGTCTTGCTCAAGGGCACCTTAGTAGTGCCCAGGAGGTGAACTGGCACCTCTCTAGCTACTAGTCCACACTCCATAGTTTAATTTGTATGATGTGAGAATTCATCCTGTAGATGTCAACATATTTGTCTCGATATGTGAAGCTTTAACCTGCTGGTGGCACTGGCATAAACATCATGGGATCACCAAAGCCATCAGGATTCACTCTTTGGCTAGCTCTAAGCTATTGGATAGTCCCCAGACATTTCACTCTGAACCAAAGTAGTGGACTGCCTGACCAATCAACTGACCAATATTGCATCTCTGTACAAATTCAGTCTGTCATCTATAATTCTACTATTTCCTCTCAGGCTGGAAAACACACAAGTCCAATACGACATTAAAGCTCCCCTGACACCAAGGAACAGTGATAAAAAAATACACTTTGTACATTTTGGCTGAACGATTGGACAGCCACTGGCATAAGATTAAGTCTATGCCTGATGAAAGTTCCATTTATTTTGATTAAAGACCATTACTGCACTGTCCACTTTGGACGGTGTCTCTGAAGGGACATGAGGCTGAGCTGCTGTACTCGGCTCCACTGACCCGAGGATTAACTCTGAACCCTGACATCTTCTTCACTCTGGCAGATTGAAGGAAGCAGCTGTAAGCATTGTAGCCTCGGCCAGTCTGCATGAATGTTACATCTCCTTACCTTACACTCACCATTACTAATTAATCCAAATCATGTTCCACAGTGCCCGGGCGCTTAGACACCTCACCCCCACCCCTCGACCAGCCATCCTTAACATGGAGAGAAGAGGCAGCGCCGACCCCTTCCTGAATAAAACATCCTAATAATTCAACTTAAGCATTTAGCTAATGCATTATGCATGAGAGTGAAATCAGTCCAGAGGGCAATGGAATCAGGATGTTGACAGTGTGTCTTGCGTGTTTCTGTCTGTGTATGTGTGTGTGTGTGTGTGTGTGTGTGTGTGTGTGTGTGCACTGATTTATTTATCAGGAATATTTAATGAAAATGTGTGAAGCAGTGTGGAGCAGAGGAGCAGCAAGCCAACACTCACAGTAACTAATGCACCTTGCATTTCACCTGTTTTTCCTGTTTGTGTGTGTCTGTTGTCTTATTCGCACAGGTTAGAGCAGACAGTGTGATTTCATGCAAACGTGTCTCCTCACAGCTGCGAGGGAGACGGACAGAAGAAGGTTGTAGTGTCACTTCTTCAAGAATCAAAATAAACCAGGTTAGTGGAAGCAGAAAATGCTACGACCAAGAAACATTTACATGTTAATCCTGTTGCAGCTGCCACAAGTCAAACAGCTTATAACTGAAACTAGAACTAGAACTAGAAACTGAAACTCCAGTCAGGATGCATGTGACAGGAATTTGCCGGTTGACATGTAAGTATTATAATTTTCAACCCTGACATAAACTTCCCGTCACAACAGAATTTATTTCCGCAGTCCAAAGACGATTTGGAGGTTTGCTTGGTCTAAAAGCACTTAACTATTTGTCACTTAGCCATTACATTACAGTTCGACATAGAATTTAAATAATGAATGAAGGTAGCTGCTGTGTGAGCTGTGCATAAAATTACATTCTGTACATAAAAAAAAAAAAAAAGAAAGAAAAATAAAGATTGCAGAAGCAGTCCCGATGGTTACAGGTACTCTGGCAACCATTTTCATTTTGATATGGCTAAACGTATTAAAGGTGGCAAAAGTTTGTCGAGATTTGACTGTCAACCATCAACCAACATGGCATGAAAATTGTGCTTTTTGTGGTCTGAGCAGAAGTCTATCCCTCTCTGCAGATCAAAGGCCCTGACACTGCAGGAACTATATAAAGTTAAATGCAGTGATTGTTTTGAAAGCAAGAAATTTAGAGCATGAACCTTCGACAGGTCAAAGAAATTCAGCTTTCTGCACTCCCTGATGCCTGCCATGCAGTGTATTGTCTGAATGGATTTTTGGGTCACATTTTACTGAACTGTTGACTAATTGAAGTGACATTTTCTATAGGCCTGTTGAGGTCCAGCAGGGGAACTTTGTTCCATGTCACGCTCCATCCTCTCCCCTGTCATTTTCTGTGATCTCATGACTGTCAGACATGTAATAAAGGCATAAAATGCCCCAAAACATAATTCTCAGAAAAGATCCATAATAGATGGAAGGTTAATGACATCTTATGTCACGGCGATTACTAGATCTTACAAATCGTACTTTCCTTGCTCAAGGCGCCTTGACCAAAGTTGAGTTGAGTTTTCCTTGTTTACTTTTTACTTCCAGAGCTGAGTGTGTGTACGTGTTTCCCTTCTGTCACAGTGGAGGTCACAGACCCAAAGAAAAATGCCATCTGGTCTTGACCGCACCTCTTGGGATCTCAGCGAAGCCCCCCTCTGTCCTCCATCACTACTCAAGCCATTTATCCATCAAGCCATCTACTCATCCAGTCATCCGAATGCACCCCACCACCCCACCCTGACATCGCCTCTGCTCCCCTGTCCCAGCTATATGTGGCATGGCCATTATCAACATGTTTTTGTCAGAGCAGTCCATCTGAATGAGTCCCAGTGGAACAGGCATGATAAAAGGCTTTGAAAACCTCCATGGGTACATCTGTCGCCCGTTCTCTAGAGTTACAGTAGTTGTGTGTGCATGTGTGTATTTCGGGTGAGTGGTGTGGAGGAAAGAGAGGTCTAATATGTTGGAATACATCCAAGATAGAGCCATCATGGGAGTTGGTGCATGTGCGTGCATGCTGTGATTATATGCAGGCATGCTCATGGGTGCATGCTTCTTCTCTGTATTTGTTCTTCTCTGCATCTCTCTCTCTCTCTCTCTCTCTCTCTCTCTCTCTATATATATATATATATATATATATATATATATATATATATATATATATATATATATATATATATATATATATAAAACTGTCTTTCTGTTATATTAGTTAAAAGGTACATTCTGATTTTGTTATTTTGCAGCAGCTACATGCAGAGGATTTTCTTTACATTCCAACACTGGAAACACATTCTCTGATTATGCCCATTCCATTCAAATTGACTGAATTTGATGTGAAATTCTCCTGTCAGAAATGCTGGTGAGGACTTCTAAAATTAGAATTTAGATAAGGTTTGGTTAAGGATTAAGGCCGGGCATGTAGTTGTGAAGGTAGGTGTTAAGGCTGGAGGGAGTGAAAGTAATAGAAAGCTTTCACAACTATGGAAATATAAACCATGTGTGTGGGTGTGTGTGTGTGTGCGTGTGTGTGTGTTGGAAGTGACAGTCATAAAGAGCCTCCATCAACCCACTGCAGTCAATTAGAGGCTCAGAGCCCCGGGGGCGACACTCCACGACTTCAGTTCACATCTCCACCTCCGCTCCTTCCTCACCTCCCTCCGTTCCCCTCCAACTAAAACCTTTTTTCCTTTGGTTCTTTCACTCCTCTGCTGAGCACTCTGACAGCTGTTGGAGTCAGGGACTTTCATCCAAAGCGTCACCTGTCACTGCCATCGACTTGGTTTCTGTTGTTCTACCAGAATGAGGGTGGGAGGGAGGAGGTGGGGACTGGAGGGTGGAAAGGAGATGGTAAGGGGGAGGCTGACATGTTGGGTGATGATAAAGAACATGAAGAGGAGCACAGTGACACAGAGTAAAAGAATATGTGATATGAGCTTACATTTACATTTTACATTGTAGACATTCAGCTGACGCTTCTATTCTGTTGACTGACTTGCAATGAATGCAGCAGAAAAATAAGCTACAACCACACTCTGTCTACAAAGTTAGAGGAAGCCAGCAATGAGAAACCTCAATGTTAGGCCTTACAATATTCATCATGTAGGCATGCACATTACTCAGAAAAGGAAAAGGTGTTTATATAGAGGCGTCACCCTAACCCTTGTGTTATCCTATGTTACACAAACTACCACTTAGTCTATCATTAACCAGTTCAGATCAGATCAACCACATGCATGATGACAATGGATGTCACATCATATGTTTGTCTCCTCTTTTTCTTGGTCTTGTGTCAAAGTCTGTTCATCTTTAGATGGTTGTCTCAATAGAGGTCTGTAAAGCTTGAACTTACGCTGGAATACTGAACCCACGATGCAGACCACAGACAGGAATTGCTCTTTCTCTTTTTTTAAAAGTGTTTTATTTACAAGATGCGACATGAAAAAGCCACTACAGGTGAAGTCCAGGGGAGAATCTTCAGAGCAGGATGATGAAGACACATGACACATGAAAACACACAAAGCAAGGCTGAGCACGAAGGGCCTCAAAAACAGGCATCCAAAAATATCACAACAAAAGATCTTCAAGAACTAAATTTCTCAAAGCTGCTAAGTTGTAACATTAGTGTGAAAGGTTCATTAATGAATTTGTCTGGGGGTGTGAACCAGAGTTAAATTCTGCAGGAGCTCGATGACATGCAGGTGTGATAGCAGAGTAGGTGAGGATCAACGGGGGAGTGGTCAGAGAAAACTGGAAGAGATGGGGGACTTGATTTGAGTGACTTGACTTGAGTCAGACACCAGATACGGGACTGGCTTGATTAACAGTGATAAAAGACTTGACTTGACTTGATGGAGGCTTCACTTGACTTGCTATTCATGACTTGAGACTTGACTTAGACTCGCATGAAATGACTCAACAAGTCATTGTTGTCTTTATTAACATGCTTTTTATCAAAAACAAACATATTAATAAAGACAGCATTTATCAAAAATATAAGGATGTTTCCTGTTGCACGTGGGTGAACCCGGCAACCTGTAATCTAACCAAGTGACACACCCATCACTAACTGCAGCAGTTGTATAGGGGCCAGAGCGAGCACTTGGAAGATGGAACTGGAAGGCGCTGCTGGCACAGAATTATAACATTTGGTTTCAAAGACTTCTCTAATAAAAACAAAAAGAGAATAGCCATGTGCAAGGACATCTCCGGCATCATGTTGAATTTCATTCGCCATTTCAGGCTACACAAGGGAAAGTAGGTAATGTCGCTAACTATACTGTTCTTTTTAACCTAACATGCCAATCTCCATTGAGAGCAGCATGAAGTGAGATATTATCTAACTAAATATTTATATTCGGTATTGTTTTGAGGAAAGTTTGTGAAGAGGTGGAGTGAGACTCCTCTTTGAAGGAGTAATGGAAATAGAAGTCACTTGTTCAACTTCATTCTTTGATGCAATGTTTTTGCGACATATTGAAATGTTTGTTGCAAATAAAAGTCCAGCACTTTAAGATGGTTGTCATCAAGCTTTATTTCTATGACTTGACTTGTGACTCACCTAAGCAATGACTTGACTTGACTCTCACAAAAATGACTCAGGACTTGCTTGACACGTGTGACTTACTCCCACCTCTGGTTCAGAGTACTTGGAGTTGTGATGTTCAGCAGCTACTTTTGGCTCTGGTAATAGGCCAATTTGGCATTTCATTTGGCATAGAAAACATTCATTTATGTTGTACAAAAGCTCAGTCCTTCAGCAGTCCACTTTGCCCCTAAATTGCTCAAGGCCTCACGCACCGACTAGCATTCATTTGACTCGAGGCAAATGAAGCCAAAGGACCTCTTTCTTCAGAGGCTGCATTTTCCTTCTTTATTCAGCTACTTTTAAGTTCTGTGCTATGGATGTAAAAACAAACACAAAAAAAAACAAGCTGTATGATGACAGCGTTTATTACTTGAGGAAACAAATTTGTATTAGCAGCAGTTCACAGGTTTAACCTCAATTAAAGGGAGTCACATACAGGGCACAGGCAGGTAAGCACAGCTTTCAATACACAAACACAGTAAAATAGATTAAGAGCTTCAGGTTAACTATTCCAGACATTGATTCTTCTGTTCACTGGTGCACTGTGTGTGTGTGTGTGTGTGTGTGTGTTCACATTTGCCCACTTCATCATCATTACCGCTGACCTTGAACGTAGAGGGTTCATTCACACATCCATCGTATTTGGAAGTTGAATGAATAATGGAGAATTCCAAGACGTTAACAAACCTTGTATCTCATACAAGAGCTGTCTGCCCTCAGGCTTCTTCTGATAATAAAAGCTTTTACAGAGACACCAATTTGTTTTCAAAAGGAAACATGAGACAAGCTTTGTTCCTATGAGCTTAAACCTATCCAGAGATTTATTTACATGATTGCACCAATTACAGCGCGCAGATCACATTACTGCCTTCGAGCTTCGTCACAGCTGTCACATGCTCAGAATATTGGATTATCACAGGTAATCCAGCTTGCATTATGCAATTATTTAAAAGCATTTTTTGTTTCATAGTGAGATACTGAATGCACTGTTGCAAATATATAACGCCTACGCTGACAAAACCAATGCTGCCATGGCAGTAAAATCCTGTACTGGAAAGAAAAAGTGATTAGCTTCCCTGAGGGATTTGCTCATTAAACTGATTGCATGGATTTATATTGAAATACTATAATGATAAACTTCACATAACTTCACATGACAATGTCACCCCCGGTTCCACAGAGCATTCAGTTCAAAGTCCTCCTCCTCACACACAAAGCCCTCCATAACCAGGCCCCTTCCTACCTCACTCATTTGCTGTAGTCCATCCCGCAGCCCATTCATCTGATGCAAACCTTCCGACCTCACCACCCAGGTCCAAGCACCGGACCTGGGGAGAGCCTTCTCTGTAGCTGCCCGCTCCCTCTGGAACTCTCTCCCCAAACACATTTGTGAATGTTTAGCTTAGTTTTTGATGATTTGATATGTTTTAGTGTATATTAATTATTATTATCATTTACCATTATTGTTATATTTCTCAATGAATTCGTAATATGCTGTGCAGTTCAGCTTTCTTGGAGATTGCAGCTTTGCTTACAGAGCTATCAAAGGTTCAGCTGTGGTGTGAGCCTGATCTCCAGGCCTTGTGGCCACTTTGACAGGTTCTGTCCATGTGCATGTGCAATATGCCACGCTGATTCAGCTACTCTCCAGCCACTATGTCAGTTTCCCATGACTGAGAGAGATGTAGAAGGTGACAGTGAAGACATCCTTTCCACCTTGATCAAGCTGAACTTATCGCCTAAAGCATTCTCTGAGACTGGCAAGCATTTCTACAACGCTGTCGCTTTGCCAGTATGTACAACACCTGATGGGACATTGTATTCGGTGTTAAAGTGTCAAAAACAAACAGCACAGCAAACAGAACGGCACATGATGACAGACTGACCTGCCTAATGCACATAGCTACTCGGTCGAGAGTAGCCGGAAGCATTAGGCATGACCCATGAGGCAGACACACGCAAACTTTGAATTAGTGACAGTTTGCCAAGGCATTACCCTGTACTATCACTGTATCGTCATCTACAGTGTGATCACTGTCAAACCTGCTGAAATATAGACCAACAGAGTGTAATCACTGACTTTTGTTACATAGTCAACCTTAATATACCGCAGAATCCTGTGCTGACAAAAATGCGACCAGGGTCAGATTTGAACCGTTGACTTTCAGGCTTGGCTTGAGGTTGAATATTGTCAAATGTAATTTATTAAGAAAGTTTTCTCTTCTCTCTGTCTGCATTCTTACATGACGAAACATGCAGAAACACAATTCTCAGTGGTGAGTGTATTGGAGTGAGACAGAGTGCAACCAATGCTATCATCACATCATCACATTTTCACTTGATGCAGCACAATTATTATTCATTTGGATTTTATCCTAAAGAATGATCAGTCAGCCCTCTATTCACTCTCTTCTAGATCTTCCATCTCCTGAGACAAATCTCTGGCCCCTAGATGCTCCAGTATGCACAGCAGTTGCTCTTGAACTGGGTGCTGCTCAGCAGGTAGCATACAGTCAGTGTCCAGTGTTTTCTCACTGACATGTGATACATTGATTCCAGCCACTTTAAGGTCTTGAGTCAGTTTTGCATCTTAAATGTGGCAATACAAAAACCACAACAAGTGTGTGATCCATGAATGTTCCACTAAATGTTCAGTCTGTGTTTAAACAGTCCTCTTCATCATGCTGTTCACATTTTGACATCATGACACCAAGACGACACCTAACAGTCCATCAGCAGTACCTGCTCAGTGTGAGGCTTCAAACAGGAAGTCCTCAGAGGGAAGTTAGCACTGAGTGTCACAGAGTGTCATCAGCAGGTTGGAATAAGTCCACTTGTGAACAGCACGAGACGATGCTCAAGGTCACATGACCAGTTCCTGAGACACTGCCATGTTTTGTTGGTATACACACACTGTTGTCATTTCTTTGTTTCAGTAAATAGTTTGAGATGAAGAAATGACCACTGCATGCTTCTAATTAAATGTCCTACTTTCATCATATAATATCACTGGAGCATCAAGCTAAATATCCTGAACTTTTTGTGAGCAGTGTATATATATATATATATATATATATATATATTTTTTTTTTTTTTAATTTAGATATTTGCCAACACTTAACCGCTTAACTGCAAATGTCTGTCTTACAGGCTCCTGATGGGTTCTGTCTCAGTTACTCAGGGTGCATCACATGTAGGCTGTACAGGATACATGGACAAACAAGAGTTGTGCAGAGTCAGGCTTTAGTCAGAGGAAGTAAAAGGGTGGTCTACATTAAATGCCATCATGCTACATGTGGAACAAAACAAAACAAAATAACTTAAAACTGACATGACACGACATAACACAACATATTCACGCATACTGTATAACTAAACGCTGCATGTGTATAACTACACCTGTCTCCCTCCTCAGCCAAAAGACACATCCCAGGACGTAAATACAGGAAGTGGTTGAGCACCACCTGGAACACCTGGTGAAAATAGAAAGATAATTAACTTGTGGAACCCAGAAATGAACAGGTGAAGTAAACTTAACCGAACCTGTCTGTGACATTTATTGTATGTACAGTCTGTGAGAATGACAACATATCAGTGTAATCATTCAATATTTAACCTGATATGAATCCTGATGCCTCCCCTGCAACCAAACTTTGCTCACCTCACCCACCTCTGTGTCCGGGCCCAGTCCTCAGGGGGCAGACTGATGTCTCGGGGGGTTTACTGGACCTTAGCATGTTGCATACACACACTGTAGTGTCCCCTGCCACTCCCCTCCACCGCACCCTCTTCTCTCATAGGGAAACACTATGCTCCTTATCACCCCTCTGGGAGCCATTATGGTGAGGGCCAGAGAGCTGACATATTGATTTCAGACTTTCTTTTTTCTTCTACCTCCCCAGCAGGTTGCGTGGCTGTGGAGACAGGCTGGCACAGTCTCAGTCGTCTTATCGCTCAGACTCAGTTAGGTCACTGCTAACTCCACACACACACAAACATCTGCAGGAGCAGTGAACAAGAACAATACAAATCATAGATGATATTGTTTTTGATCGACGGCAAAATGACTTATTTATTGGACAGGTGCAGAGGTTTTATGATTTTCATAAAGCAATCTGAGGACAATACGCTGTAGAACATGATTGCCTCATCTACTGGAATTTCAATATAATCCCAATTTGCCCCTTCATTTGACTCTGTCTTTATTCTAGACTCATGTTCTAGATCATGTTGTCACCTCTGAAAGCTCTGTGCAGCACGAGTTTCACATCACTGCCACCAACTGTCTTTGAGTGGAATAGTGTTATGATGTTAGCATGAGTGTGTACAGGAGCGTCCGTGTCTTCATGTGCATGCACAACATGTGCAAACAAGCAAACAACTAAGCAGGCTCCTGTGATTGTAATATTGGCCAACTGGTCCACACTGAAAGACCTCAGCAGCTATTGGATGGACTGACAGGAAATTAGACATTTGTGTCCACCAAAAGATAAATCCGACTGGCTTTTGTGATTCAACTGACTTTCTTTTTTAATCAGTTAAACATAACATGTCTTGATGAGAGTTTTCAAAAGCCCTGTGAAGCCTTAGATATCCCTGGTCTCCAGAGGTCCCCGTGACTTCCCAGATAACAGACCAACACTGAACCAATATTGAATCGACGTTGATGTATCAATGAAACTGTCATTGAATCAACGTTGTTCAACAATGAAACATTTATTTTTCATCAGATTTGATGATTCTGAAATAATTATATTTCAATGATGAAAAATAGATCAAGACAGACTTCAAATCAATGTTAGTTCAACTTAAAATCAATCGCCATTTTATCATTGAACAAACATTGAAATAACATTAATTAAACCGATCACCAGATAGCAGACCGACATTGATCAACGTTGCCTTTATCACTAAGTATTCAACCTCAACCAAAATGATGGTTCTGATGGGGTTTCAGCAATGACTCAATGTTGCCATGCTCTCTGGGTTTCCATTTCCTGAGCTGACACAGAGACACTGAGCTGATGGAAAAAAAAGTTTTTTCTATTCACAAAAAAAAAAGAACAGGTTATTGTGTCTGTATTGTGTCTTAAATCACTGACCAGTACAGGTAACATTAACATCACTCCACCTCGCCTGTGTATGGCTTGTTATGCTCTACAGTAAATTTGAGAGGCTCCCAGTTATTTTCTGTTTTAAGCACCATCAGCTTGTTACTGGTTGTAAGCAGCCAACTCAATCCTTTTCATCATTTAAAAACAGAAAGAAACACTATATACTTCAGCTGAACACAACATTCACATTTTTCCTGTTTAACATTATAAAAAGAGTGGTAAACAAAGACAGCGAGGTGAACACAACAACATCCCACATACAATATGTATTTTTCGGTTGTTTTCCATGTAATTCTCTGCCTCAACACACTGAAACACTGGTGCAATCCAAGAAAGTTTCCTGCCAGTTCAGAGGACAGAATAAATCCATGTCTGGCACGCACAGTGTTATGCAGTATTATTTGAAGGTAGGAGAGTCTGCACACATCAGATTACTGTATTTTTGGAGTAAAACAGGTGAACAAGCCCTCATACAATACAATAATTGGACCAACTGTTTCCTCTGTACTGATAAATGAATAAATATCCAGCAAAAGCCGCATCCCACGTGAGCAAATAAGTGCCGTCTTTACATCCTGTCATTCAGTGCTTGTATATTATAAAACAACAACAGATTTTTCTCTGTAATGATGTTAACACCATTCACTGTGAGAAGATGAACATCCCTTGTGCTCACAATGGCCATTAAAGCATCAGTGGAAAAATACATTTTAAAATCCGTCCGTGATGCAGTCTGAGAGAGAACAAACAGTCATCTTCTCACTATCAGAATATTTTCAACTCCTTTGTCTCTCACTGTGCCACAGCGCCATGGAGAAGCCTTCAACTGAACATCCAGACCCCAAGAGGCCCCAGAAGCCTCACATGCACTGTAGTAGACTGTAAAGATGGATGACAGGTCCCCACTTCTTCCCACTGTTGAATAATAAAGATAAATATACCAGAGAAGGGCGCTGCGGTTGGAGTAGAAGTCCCACCCATATACCAAGCGGACTCATTGGCAAGCCCGACTCAGCTGTGAATCATGTAGCATAACCTCAGAGCTAGTTCCCCTCTTGCTCTCTCCTGTGCTATTGGCTGGTGAATCTGGGGATAGGCAGCCAATCACAGCCCATCGCAAAGGCTCAGGAGCTGCACCCTTAGGCCTCAACACACTGAAACACTGGCCGTTTGCACCCACAGTGCTGGTGTATTGAGCTATTTTGTCAAGCCCTGTTCATACCTTCTTTGTGTGCTGTTGTCAGGTTAATGTCAGACAGCTGGTGATTTTGCTGTTGGACTTTCAGTTTGTCAATCACTCATTTTAAGTTACTCCTACTGCAACTTCCTTCAACTCCTTGCCAAGAAGCCCTGCAGGGAAGAGCTGCCATTTTCACATTCAGTTTACTTCGGGGTTTTTTGGTGTGCTGCGTTTTTGTTGGGCTTAAAATTGTAACTTTTCTTTGTTATTTTGTTCAGGGCTGTCCCTGAGGTTACATTTAAGCTTCTGTATCTGGCAATAAGAGGATGGGTGTGTTTGCATGGACACGAGGAGCTCAGTTTTGATCTGTTTCATGAAGTATCCTGTTTTTGTGTTTGCACATGTAAACATCATTCTGATAGTTAGTCTAGTTAAGGGGAACCTGTCATTCAGTAGAAATAGTATTTATGGAGCCGCCCAATCTGTCCCCAGACGGTTAAATAGCTACAGAAGCATGGGAACCTTTCTGGACTACAGAGCAAAGGAAACCAATTAAAGTTTTCACATTTTCAAATTTAAAACAATACAAATACATTTAAATTCAAATGATGTGATTCAGATTCAGTTTTTTAAAAATGCAATACGTTCAAGTTAATCAATTCAAATTTAAATATAAATGATTCAGATTCAGTTTCTGGTGGCACATAGTTCAGCCCATAGAGATACTCAGTCAGATACTGATACAAATGGACCTAAGTATGATACAATCTAACTGTCATCCACCTTACAGTTCTATTCTTTATACCTGACACACTTATGTGTGGCTGTAGTCTCTTCTTCCCCTTCGATCATATTTCTGTATACTTGGCAGCATATGTTTTCATAGCTCTGCAACTGTGTTTTTTATGGTGTATAATTACTTTTAATGTGTTAGCTTTGCTTTTATTGTTTGTTTTTATTGTCCAATTTATTCTTTGTTCAGGGCTCATGTTATAGTTTTCTATTCCCCTTCTGCACCCTATAACCTGCTGTAGAAAGCCAATTTCCCCAAAGAGATCAATAAAGTTTTATCTTATCTTTAAAAATGGTGAACTCTCTTCTCCAAATAAAAAGGTAAGTGAACTCTCTCGTCCGTCCCTCAGCCTGTAGTGTGGATATGTTTTCTTTTTTCCTCTTTATACTCTTATTACTCTCCCTCTTTCTCTCGCTCCGTGTCTTTCTCTCTGTCATTCCCTGCTTCTCTAATGACTACAATAATGAGGCATTATCATCAGCTTCGACAACAGATGCTCGGAATATTCCGTCTCTAAATCTCCCCCTCTCCCTCTGTCTTCCTCGCTGCTTAATCTTCACTTTCTCCGTCTCACTCATTGTTGTGATTCTTTTTTCTTATCAGACGAGCCATTCTTCAACAAACTGGAACTTCATTACTTCCCATAAGCGTCTTTTTCAATCTGTCTGCTCTGACTTTCACAAGTTTTTGGAAGTCTGTTTGACCGGCTGTTTTGAACACTGCCAAAAGTGCTTTTGATGTTTTTGACACAAAAACTTCACATTTTTGCATCACAGCTTTTTATTATTGTTTACTATGATTGAAGATGATATTAGTCAAAATCATAAAGTAGTAATCGTGAAAATACTTCATTCATGTGTGCCCTCTCATTGCAATGCAGACTGTTTGTTGAGTTCTGAATGATCAGTTTAATGTTTTTAATTGTTACTCATCAGTAGCTAAAACTGCAGTGTATCTGAAAGTTATGCTCAACGTGATGCCACATCACTCCCTGCATGGTTCCAGACCTCTGAATGGCTGCCCACATCTCTAATGTATTCAGTGAATCAAACACTTTCCTGTTTACAATTAAAAAATGAGAGCGCAGCAGGGGCTGGATGGCATTTTCAGTGTGTGGATTCAAAACAACTTACCCAGTAAAATGACTTTTTCCATTTAAATTTGAGTGTGACAGTAATTATGACTTGACTCATAAAAGTTTTTTTTTTTTTTTATCCTGTGACTATCCTGTGTAATTTCCAGGGATGAGATCCTTCATATCATATTTGTATTGTGCTTGAAGTTTCCAAACATTATAGCTGATGGTGAACGGTGACAGACAGGTGTCAGACCTTCATTTCACCACATGAAAGCACCACCAGGCAGGATTCCCACATCATTTTAACACTATTAAAAGCTTCAATTAAGTTAGAAGGGAACTTGGGAAAGGCTCTGCAAGTTGATTTTAACATTGTAAAAAAACTGAAACATGCATGAGACAGAAAATGGTTGTCAGAAAAGTTACAGAGATACAAATAATAAAAGATTATGTAAAATATACTATTGAGACAGTTTACTCTGTTTTATAAGATGAGACAACTAAAGCACAGGCTAAATATAAACTGGATACGTTGTCTATCTTCACCCAAAGGCATTGTTTGAATTTAGCACTGACTATAGAATTTCTGATACACTTGAATTGAAGCAGCTAATGTCGACATACTTATACAGCTAAAGTAGGCAACGCAGCACGAGCCACTAAAGACATATGAACAAGTTAAATGAGGAAAAGCACAAGTGTGCTTCCTCTCTCCTTCTGTAACAAGTCAACATGTCAGCTGTGAACAAGCAGCTTTTCACCTCTACAGTGAGACCTCAGTCTGAGCAGCTCAACAACACCTCCACAGGTGACTAAGAGCCTGCAAGGAGTTTCACACACTGATGTTACCCTGCACCACTTCCTGTCAACGACGTGAAATGAGCTCACTAGCTTCTGTGGTATCTCTGACTCCATCACGGATGCAAGCTTACCCGTCCAACATGACTGCACATCAGTTGTGCAGTTTTTCACAAGTTAAAGCTCCTTCCAGCTTACGAATACTGCACCTTTGTTGCCTTCCACTTTGGAGAAACTCAACCATGTGTTCAGTAGTTCAGGTGCAAAAAATGGTGGATACTTCAGGGTGCCTGTGTGTGCTGGGTTATCCTACAAAACACAAATGGAAAGAAACGTTCTGTAACAGTAGCCACATTAAGCCACATTTCTATGTCTTCACATGTCTAAACCATACTGTTATGAAAGCACAGAGGAGCTGCCTCGTTTCTATTTATTTTTTCCCACAAATTAGCAAATGTATGCAGAGGATACTCTGTGGCCTTTATCTACAGCATCTCCGCATCAAGTTCTTCTTTTCTTGTTTATATTTTGTATATTGTATATATTTATGGATGGATTGTCATGACTTTTTTCCCCATTCATTCATGGTCATTCATGGTCCCCGGCAGATGAATCCTTGGTAATCTCCTGACTTTTCCTTGCTAGCACCACCAGCATGTCAACACTTTTATTTATGTTCTGGATAGGTGGGCACACAGCTCTCAGGAAGCGGTGCTCACTGCTCATATCTATATGTCTAAATCAACAGGTATGTGCTGAAAACATTCTCATCAAGCATAAGTAAGGTGGTGAACATGGTAAGCTTTATACCTGCTGAAGATCAGCACAGTAGCACTGTCGCTGGGTGATGTGAAGGAAGTCCACTCAGTTCCATTCAACTCATCATGAAACAGAACCATGTTGTTTTCCAGCTATAGCACAGCCTGGGCTGTATGTTTTACAATGCAAAATGCTTGGTTTGTGTTTTACTTTATTCTTTCACTACATCAGGGGTGCTACCGGTCGATCGCAGAGCCGTCCACCCCGCGCACGCGCACGCGCTCGTGCACGCCCACCGCCGCAGCCGCTGCTGCCAGTATGGTGGGCCGTCCATCGCGCGCCCGCCGCCACACCGACGTCAAATGCCGTAATTGTCCCTCCTCTCAATGGAGTTTGCCACTTGATTGACATTCATGTTTACCTGTAAAAGTGGCCGTAAAATGTGAAAATTAGCGGGTGCGTACATAAAACAAGACGTTTCTCTGACCACAGTTTAAAAACAGCACTAATACCTCGGCCTGCTCTACAATGTTTTGCAGCTCCCAACTTCACCTCTGCACGTTAAGCTTTCCTGAAAACACACAAAGCCAAAGCAAGTCTTTTGAAGTTAGCACAGTTCTCTTCATTTTTGTCAGCGTGCTGTGGATTCCATCTCTTCATCTTAGTCTACAGGCCCCTTTATCTTCTCGTGGCCAGCAGATGTGAAGCAACTCACCCATAAAGTGCCATCACCCATTGTAAATGAGCAGAGTAAACCAGGCTAATCAGGGCTGCGAGGTGACGGGCCATTAATCTGGGAAAAAAATAAAATAAAATGATGAAAACTTGTCACTCACACTTGACCTCCTCTCTTTCATCTAGTCTTCCCTCCTCTCATTCCGCCACACATCTATTTGATCCTTTCATCTTTCCACCCGTCTGTTGCTGCCAGGAGAAGGAGGGCGCCTGGGGAGTTTTTATCCAGAATCCACAATCGCCGCAGTACCTGGGGTGGTGGTGTGTTAGCATATGTGTGTGTATGCTGGTTTTTTTTTGGTATTTTTTCACTCCATTTAGCTATTACTTCCTCATTTTCCATCACAGAGTTTTGCTCTGTAATCAGCCTGCGGTCTGATAAGGCTGTGATAAGCCCAGTGGAGAAATCACATAATAGATCTGAAATTTTTTGGCCGGTTTTGAGGTAATTACCAGATCTTACCTTTTAATTCTGCTGGCAGTTCCCTGTGATCTGTGGAAATGAGGAGGAATGTAGCGTGAACCTGTTTTAATTGGTTTTTAGATGACTTTCACATGAACTGTGAAATTGTAGTAATCAACAGAAAGGACAGCATGTAGATGGATTTCAGCCGGTGCAGCACTGCTCATTCTTTAAAGTAAAAGGAAAACACTTCATGTTTGTCTGCAGAACAGGTGAGCATGTGTACGTCAAACACTAAATACTGTAATACCAGCCTTTCAGCCTTAAGTTTCATTATGTTAAAACATTAAGTATGTTTTAACATGGATTAAGAGAAATTATCAGTAATAGATAGACACTAATATCTGCTTTTCTTGTCTTTTCCCTGGGAAATCCTGGCAGAAGTGTGGTCTGTTGGCATAATTATGATTCATTTTAATCTGAGGACACAAACACAAGACGTGTACCCTGTGAAGGGACGTGATCCGTACATTTGGAACCACTGGAGGAAATGTCCTGTGTATAAAGTGTATACTGTACATGAACTAGCTGCAGCTCGACCAGCTACAGTACAACAATGTAATGCAGCTTTCACATTATTGCATCAGTATTAACAATCTAAAAATGTCAGATATAATAATGGATTACAGCAGCCAGTTTTCTGCAGAACAAGTACTTTTACTTTTAGTATTTTAAGTATATTTTACTGACAATACTTTTGTTCTTCTCCTCAAGTAGGATATTGATTAACATATATTGGTACTTTTACTTTAGTAAAGGATCTGAGTAGCCTACATCATCCTCCACATCAGGAATCTCGTTTGGTTGGAAACCACACATGCAGATGCCATCGGTACTCTTCTAAGCCTTTCACAAAGACAAAGACAGAAATCTCAAATCTCCTCAAATTTGAAGCACAGATTTCCATTAGTCCAGTGTCCATTCCTGGTATCTGAGGTGCCATTAGTTAGTGACCTCTGAGGTTAGTAACTGTAACTCTCCTAGAGGGTTCTCATGAAAGTGAGCTTTATCATAGCGTCTGATGGTTTTTGTAACTGCACTAAAACACACATCAAACTTTCCAGATTGCCTGACCTTCATGTCATGAAGTAATGATGGAGTGTAAGTAAGAGACTTAGTTCTTGTCATAAAATGGATTACTACAGTTGTTGTTAGGCTATTTGCTATATGCTAACATTACCCTAAGAGCACAACACAACTGATGGTCTCAAATTAATTCAATTAAAATCAGGTGTCAGCTTCACATAGCCTCACATATCAATTAAAACATGTAGCAAACATTTGACAGGCAGAAGGAGTGCTTGAAGTGTGGTGTCCTGGATCTGTTGAATTTGGTTACAAATGTAATAAATTATGCGTCCATGCTGTAAAGTAGAGCTAAGCAGCATCCCGATGCATTTGCATCGGCAGACTTTTTGAATTGTAAATGATAGTTAATGACGTTATGTTACTTTGACTTGAGAGTGTTTCAGTTGCAAATGTACTTTCCCAACTCATAACAAGAGGTTTCATTTTCTAAGCACTTTAACTGCTTAACCTGCTCAACGGTTAGCTGACCTTCTTATCTGGAATTTACAGTTACGTACATGTCGTGCTGCTCTGTGGTTTGATTCCTTCATGTTGGAAGAACATTATACAGTATGCATTTTAACAGTTGGTGTTCAACAGTTAGGGACAAAAATATTACACTGCCTGTTTCAAACTGATGCAACTCCCCTCAGTGAGAATGTTCCCCTTGGTGTGCATTTGCACAGAGCCAAGCACCAAGCATCTCCATGAAATCTGCTCCTCAGACTGAGCCGGATGTTTTGTCAATATCAGATGGTTGGAGGGCCTTGGGCTTGGCATCATAGTGGGCATCACTGCTATCTCTGGCACAGTTTTTATTGAATTGTTTACCCTGAGCGAGGGAGAGAGGAGGTGGAGGGAGCAATGATTGTGTGGAGGCGTTTGATGCCCTCCATCTTTCTCTGTCAGTGTGGCTTCTCCTCTGTATCTAATCCTGCCAGGGCACCAGCTGCTCCCAGAATGGCATCTCCTAAGGCACAAGACACTTCCTCTCAGAACTACCCCCCCTCCCACCCACCCATCCACCCAGCCTGCTCTCTACTGGGTGCCCCCATGGCCACGCTGTGGTCGGTGAAGCCAAGTTCACACTGTTGGAATGATTGCAGTGACAGCAGTGTTTTTCTGCTCGTCCACCAGGACTCGCTTTTATCTGGTATGCTTCGCTGAGCCGCCGCTGCCGAGCGGGGGTCTGACAGGCCAGTCAAACAGGCTGATCGACGGGCTGATTGACTGGACAAATCACAAGAGGCTCGTAACACGGCATGCAGCATTCAGAGTGTGTCTAATTCTGTTCAGTGTCTGAGGCTGTGCTCACTGGAATACGCACTCCCCATCTTTCTATGACAAAAAGTCACCCAGGTCACTTGACAGAAATATGTCACTGCAAAGTTTATAACCACAAGAAAATGATGCTACTGATGAATATTTTCATTTTAAATTGCCCTTTGAGGTTTGAGTTTTTAAAGGAATATTCCCACATTCCGGGAAACGAGCCATTTTTTCTCAATATGAGTAAGATGACATGTTTCATCCCTGAACATGCAGTACACCACCAGGAGATGCATATAGTATTTTTAAAGCTTCCAACTTCTCCTCACATTCTCGAGTCTAGTAATTACCTATTCCAGTAAATACACAACCTCAGACACCCTTTATGTACATACTGATGCTGCTAGAACTGGTTTGAGGCAGTATGCACCTTTTAACTGAAATCAGCTGCAATTTACCCCCCCCCACACTCACTTTTTTCCTCACTGGAACCGAGGGTCTAAGGACAGAGGGTGTCACCCCCTGTACAGATTGTAAAGCCCTCTGAGGAAAAATCTGTTTTGTGACTTAGGGCTATAAAATTTGATTTGATTTGATTTGATTTGATTTACATTCCCTTTGTTGATTTGAAAGATTTATTATTTTTATCATTTATTTATTATCTGATATGTTTTTTAAATGATTCATGTAACTGTTTTCATTAATTCCTTGTGTAGTTTGTGGATTTGTGAATGTTCTTGTTCTCAGGTCTTTCTTGGAAAAACAGATTTTAATCTCAATCAAAGAAACACAATTCAATTCAATTAAAAAAAAAAAAAAACTTGCCTAGCTCCATCTGAGATGTCTTTGCACAACTTCAAAGCTGCCTTTTGTGCATGAGTCTGCATTGATTTATCAAGCGGAAAACAGCAGAACCATAATAACAACAATAGAACAGAGGCATGAATGGCACATTAACAAGTTAGTAACACTGAAGCATCGACTGTCTGTCCTCAACATCATGTTTCCAGCTTTATTAGCCAGAATAAGACCCAGCTGCCTTTTGCCAGTAGCCTGCTATATAAAAGGACATTAAAGTAGGACAAACTTTAGAATGTTGGAAGGTGTGTTTTTTCAGCTTGTCCTGAACAGAAACATTTTCATTTGACAACATACACACAAGACAAGGACAAAGTTTGGTCTAATGGAGGCCTGATATGCCTGACACTGGTACTATCCAATGATCATGTTGTTTGGGGAGTCATCCACGATCTACCTATTTGTTGTTTTTTTTCCCCTTGTCCAGTGGAGGCCAGCTAATTTCCTTTGCGCCTCGTCTTCATGCTCTGCTGGGTAAACCCTGAGCAACCTTTCTACTAACGCACAGAGATAAAACTGCTCCTGTAAGAAGAGTAGTTAGGAGTTGGTATTGGGCAGAGAAAAGACAGTGTATGCAATCCAATACAGCACAGAGTGAATCCTATCTGTGTAAGTTTATGTTGCTCTCGGGTCATTTGTAGTGATGTTGTGTTTCCCATTATACTGAGAGGTGTTTCTAATATCCAGGCTCCCTCATGCATTAAATGGGGTGGACAGTGCATTGAATATCAGTGTAGAGGCAAACCTCATGAACTGGCTATTATCAGAGTCAAATGTGTCTGTTTATTGCAGTTTTCTGTGTCTTTGCTACTTGCTGAACACAAACCAGAAGGGCAGAATTTTATTTGTATGTGTAAGTGGAGGATCCCTGTAGTCCAGTCCAGTTTAATAATCACCTGACTCTACTGGTTTGTACATATTCATAATGATGGAGCACTGGTGGAACACCTGTAGAGCTTTGTTTATGATGAGCTTTAACTGTGAATGATGATTTCCATGATTCTCTGTCAGTTTCTGGGTTATTGTTATTATGTTAGACATATGTCATTGAAATACCAGTGAAACCACATTTGATGCTGTGTCTCCATTCCAGCTCTCCTGTCTCTTGTTTTGGTGAACAAATGTGTTTATGCTGAAGTGAAAGAACAGGATGATTCAGTCCTGCTGAGGCTTGCAAATGATCAGGTTGAACTGTTCAAACTCCCACATCAAAGATCCTTTTGCAGAGTTGAACGGTGCCACGTTTTCATCCATCTGATCCACATTATGGCAGGGTTTAGGAAACCACTCATGACTTTTCCAAGTATTTCGCATAGTGGTTGAGGCCTTTGACCCACGCTGACCCCCTCAAGCTCTATCAAGGCAACTGAAGGCTTTGGGCTCTATGGGGATCATAGTTACATGGCTAAAGATGGAATAAACAAAAGGGTTCAAACCTGGAGTGTTGAGCATCCTGAGGGTCTCGCCGTCTGCTTAGCTGCACTTCTGCAGCTAGCAGTCCAGGTTGGAACTTAATCCCTGTTCAACCGGTGAGGCCACAAATTGTTCCATGAAATAAATTATTACATTTTGATCAGAACCAGAACCAGGTTTATTAACAAAAAATGTACACATACAGGTATATTTGTCTTTGTCTTTTGGTACAAATGGTGTGTGCAGTATGTTTTTGTACAGTTGTAAAGTGAGCAAAAGGCCACACTTTGCTAAATATGTAAATGTGCAAGATATTTTTCTTTTCTTTTTCTGCATTTTTTTGGGTGCGAGTCGAAGCCTCAAGTCAGTTGAGACCAAATTAAGCGTCAAGACAAGACTAGACAAGGCTAAGTTGAGTCTTGAGTCCTGTGTCAAAGCAATTTGTCTTGAGTCAACTCTCTAAACAAGTTTAGGAAACTTCAAATCAAGCTGCTAATGTTCTTCTTCTCTCTCTTTTTTTTTTTACAGTATCTGTTGTCTACAGCTGCTTTTTACTGCATGAAAAGCTTCTCTGTCACTTCATTAAATCCCTGCAGCATCTGAAGGCAGAACAACACGTCTGTGGATGAATCTGCAGCCTCTGATCGGAGAAGTACATCATCACATCACGGCCCCATTACACACGGCCGTCAGCTGTGTTCACCTTCTACAAACACATGCAAATGATCAGGTTTCTACACCATAACCACAGAGACACATCAGACAAGGCAGTTATGACTTCCCATTAGCAGGGCTCATTAATGCTGTGTCCTCTTTGAAATCAAAAAATCTGGTTTATTTTCTTGAATTGTATTTGTGAGCAGACACTGCTTCGTCATGTTTGAGAGTTGAACTGATGCGATCATATAACCAAACTATTCACCAAACATTTTTGTTAGTATTTATTTCCACCATTGTGCTATGCTATGAATCTTCCTGTGGCTGCAGATTTGTGGTGCTGTGTTTATGTCGCGCTGCTCTGCTGCATCCACACGCTTGACATGATTTCCTGCCGGAGCTGAGATTTTATTTGTTGAGCTGTTGTCATGCATCACTGTGATTAGCTCAGCTGTTTCAGAGCTATGAGATCAGTGATGTGAGAGATCAGATCCATAAATATGCTCCCGATCAGTTATTGAGACCATATTTATGAACTGGATCTATCTGATCTTCACACAGCTCTTTGGCACTTTGCAATGAGCAAAATGGTGCATGTGCAGGCATCCAACCTGAGTCACCCCTTGAGTCATTAATATTTGGCTCTTATTCTCCAGTCCTCATCATGGTGGCTTAAGTGTGACTCAACTCAAGTCTCTCTCAGGTCTGCATGGCCAAAAGCTCCACGGGGTACTTTCAGAATACGTAAGTACACTTGCATTCAGCAAAACAAGCAGCCGTCATGCACACTCAAATAAAAGTAGTGTAGACTACATCAGTCTGCCTGCTGCTGGCTGTTGTTAGTGACAGCGCAGACAGGCAGAGTAAAGAGTGCCAGATCGAGAATGGCATCATGTTTGTCTGCCCTTCAACCGTGCGCTGTGACTGGACGCTGCTGGATGTCGCCTCTGTCACTCGGCCGCTTTGATCGCCATCGCCTCTGACGCCTGTCAGTGTCCTCTTTTGAGACCCATCTGTTTCTTAACTCAGAGGTTCATAAGTAGAATCAATACGCCGCTGCTTGGGGCTGACGGCTGGGTGCAGGAGGAGGAGGAGGAGGGGAGCTGATGTATTGGTTTGGTATTGGTATTTTATGAACACTGTAGCGCACAATATGAGAGCAAACAGTCTTCTTTCAATAGTACCACAGTGTAAAACAACACTTTCAACTTCTTAATAAAAGAAAAACAACTGCAAGTCATTCTGAAGAGGAATACATTCATATTCTCTTGCTGTGTATTATTATTATGTGTATTTGCGCTGTGTGTGTGTGTGTGTGTCCTGTGAGGATGAACGCTCACACATTTGATTTTCTCCACGCTCAGTTTAGAACGGTTAAGTATTTCCCCCCCCTTTGTTATTCTCTTGTTTCGTCTTTTCTTCCCTCTTGTCATTTTCTCTCTTTGTTGTTGGCTCATTCTCTTTCTCTCGCCCCCTCTCGCCCTCTCTCCCACCCCCTCCTAAAACTCAGATTAAAGGAATGATGCAAACTCCTCGTCTCTTTCTCATGCTTGATCCTTTCCAAGCGAGTCGACTTGCCAGCGGCCCTGGGAAGTGGAGAAAGTGTCTTTTTTTTATTTATTATAGCTGATGTAAAAACAAGCAGCAGCACATATGCTTTTAATACCCATGTGCAAAACAAAATGTGGCATGAAGCTATGCATGCATTCCACCCTGCAGTATTAGGTCACAAAAGATGGTCCAGCAGTGTGCTCCTTAAAATTCCTGCAGCACTCAAAGCAGTGAAATGCTCCGACATGATTGCTGCTTTACTTTGAAAAGCTCATGTACACGTCATTACTGTGTTTGTGTCTCCATCATAAACACTCGGCTTTTATGCCTTAATGATACTTAAGAGACAGAGTTCAGTATTGTACGCAATTGTACATCACAAAAAGGGCATGCTGGGAAGCTTTTTGTGTTTTGCTCCTTGTTTGTCTGACACATTCAACATGTGTGTATATCTGCGTGTTATTTGTGTGTGTTGTTGTGAGTCTGACTTTCGGAAGAAAGGGATGAGTGAGGTGAAACACTATTACTGTTAAATGATTTGCATTATACAAAATGTAGGTCTGACCGAGCAATATGATTGGCCAACTAGACATTTAAAACACGCTCAACTCAGCATGACTCATCACCAAAAATAATACTCCATTACTCCACATACTACATTGTCACACCCTGAAAACATAGAACACGGAAACAAAGTCCACTGGAAGTCAATTTTAATAAAGTAATACATCTGAATTTAAATCTCAGCTTTCTTTAATGAATAATCTGTGTTATGGAGCTGTTAGACTGCTATGAGAAAACAATATATAGCTCATACTGTAGACAATTGGCATTGGTGGTAAACAGTAGTAATAGTAATATAGTTTTTTATGGCAATATCCAAGTTCTGTCATAGAGGACAGCAGCATATTGACTTAAAGTAAATGACTTCACATTACCATGAAATGTCATGATCCACAGACAATGCATGATAAGTTTGGTGATCCTCTTACTTTTCTTGTAGGGTTGACCAGACGACTAGATTGACCACAGCAGTTCACAGTGGTCATGGATACAGAGATCAATTTCCAAACTTTGTTGGAGAATGTGTTGTCCCAATCCATCATCATCATCATCATCATCATGTTAAACCAAACACGATCATTGTGAATAGCCTCAAGCCCAGGATGCAGTGCTGCCCTTCCACAGATACGCAGGGTAGAGATTGTGGCATGCCTGTCATGGTTCAGACATTCAACTTGTTCAATACTTTGGTTTCTGACCAATATGTGTATACTGTAAGACAAGTCAGAGTGATTCATGTTGCAACTGGCACCAAAACAACAAAATCTAGAATTTTACTGATTGATTCAGACTGGTTCACCAGCACGCTTCTACATAATCTCCCACCCACAGTTAGCGGCAATTGTGCAAGTACAATAGCATCTCCAGCTCTGCAGATGGATGTCTCATAAAGCTGAGTTGAGACAAACGCATTTTGAGTTTGAGACTGGTCATCAAACAATGTCAATTGTTGTCAAAAAATAAAGCAGCTGTGTGGAGGTCTGTGCATGTCCTATGGCTGAAATAGCCCAAATCTAGGAACTGCTGCTGTCCTTCCACGTGTAGTCCAGTGTGTTTCATTACATTCAGTGGTGACCTGAGGATACCCGTCCTCCTGTCAACCCTCTAAATGACACTCTGCCGTCACATGTGTGAGAGCTTTTTGCTTACGTAAACTGCTGTTGATCTTGGCTCGCTCCTGCACATTATCATCCTGGAAATGCTCGTTGAGAACAATGGAGGTTCGATTATGACAAAGAAGAAGAGATAAGCTGGAGGATAGAGAGTCATAGACAGGCAATGAAACAGAAAAGGGAGATCTGTTTGTTATGGCAGGGTGAGCTCTGGCCTGCGGGTGGGTGGAGATTAAAAATTCCTCGTCCTGAGCCTGCTATGATTTGGGGAGATTTAAGTATCAATTTGAGAGCCTTCAGATCAGCTTTGGCATGCCTTTCAAACAGGGTCGGAGGAGAGATGGCAGGAGGGAGATAGAAAGGCTGCGAGAGAACTTCCACTTTGCATCAGATTTGGTTAAATAAAAGGAGGCAGGCAGAACACTACAGAGAGGACAATGAAGAAGAAGACACACAGAAGAGGAGAGACAGGCAAAGCGTCTTTTTGTTCAGATATGGATTTAGTAATTCACAGTTAATGTTCATTTATTTGTTCAAGATGATTTAAGTCATGTTCAGTACTTGATAATAATTATTTACTTTTAAGAATCAGTGACCTCAAGACAGGGGTCGGCAACCTTTTTGGCTGAGAGAGAAAGCCACATATTTTAAAATCCTACACACTGGACCTTTGTGATGCAGTTACGGCATTTGACATACTGGCGCACAGGAACGGGGTGGATGGCCCACCATACTGCCGGCTGCGGGCGCCTCTGCGATAGACTTGATCACGTCTGGCGATCGACCGGTAGCTCGCGATCAACGTATTGGGCACCCCTGTTTTAGTGGTATGCAGTACCGGACCGTACCCCTGCCTCAAGAGTTTTAATTCCTGTTAAAAAAAAAAAAACATGCAACAAGGAAAACAGAAATAACGGTGTAGAGTCTAACGTGTGGCTCTGACCACAAAGTCTTGTGTTAACTGAGTATTAATTATGGTTTTTGATGGACTGTAAAGTGTTAACTGGACAGTGACTGCGGCGTGGGTGACTTTGGAACTGCTTGCTGCTGAAGGAGCGTGGTTTTCACATGAAGAAAGTCTAGCTGGCTGGAGCTAGGTTAGCCATTTGGTGTCCGGGAGAGACGTCAGACACTTTCTGCAGCTGGAGACTACAGTCGGGAGGAGATTCAACGGTGGCCGTGGTTGTTCTTTCCTGGTGCTGTGGATGATCTTCTGTCAGCGAGGGTGTGTTTCCTGCAGCTTTAAAGGTGCTGCGTTGCTGCGGACTGACACGGGTCGTGGTGGATGCATGAGTGATCCATGCGTCCACTCCAATACTGAAAGCTTAATTGGAAGCTTGCTTAAAGATCAACCTAAACCAAAAGTGCACTTAAGTTAACAGAGACCGATCAATATATTACCCCATTATTTCTGTTTTTATGTTCGGTTTTCTTTTGCATGTCTGGGCACACATGGGGATTTAGGCATTTGAATACATGTGATGATTGTTATTCATATTTCAACATTATGTTGGGGTTGTAAAAGCAGATTCATCCCTTTAGCCTTTCACCAATAAGAGACAGTGAGAGTCCTATGTTTACCCTAGACTGTTTATTTACAATGAGATGTCTCTTTCACCATTTTGTATAGCATTAAAGGTCCAGTGTGTAGGATTTAGTGGCAGTGGAGTTGCAGACTGCAACCAACTAAATACACCTCACCCTCTTCTTCCAAGCATGGAACTCTGGCTGTAGAATTGATATAACAAGCAAAAGGTCATATCCAGATCAGTGTTCATCAGTGTAAGATGAGATTCATTTTTAAAATTGAAAATGATTAGAGAATTGGTATAATTGAATTCATAAATTCAAGTATTTGTATATTCTATTCCTTAATTCAGAGTAGGAAGTACACTTTATGATACACCTTGCATTTAATGGGTGATTGTTAATATTAGCGGCGTATCGCATGTTGGTCAGTGCTCAGTTGTCCTGTTGTTGAGACTGACATTAAAGTATTCATGTTACACAGAAAGAATGGTCCCCATGTGTTTGCTTGACCCACAGCCTGTAACTAATTTAATTTAGTCAAAGTTAGGTTTGTAGTTAACGCTAAGAGGACCAGCGTTTCTATCTATCTATCTATCTGTAACACCCGCCTCATGTACATATAAGGGGGGGGGGGGGGGGCTGGGTTGCTCTTATGATATTCCCTTTTGTTTATGCTTTTAAATAAATAAAACACCACACAACCAAACTTTAAATGTAAAGACTCTTTAATTATATGTTTTTACCCTCAAAATAAATAAAAGAAAATTAAATAACTCACTTACACCAGTATAGTGTACTTAACAAAGATAGTACCAGTTGTACTATTATTCAGTCTCTTATAATATCAAACAAATGAAGTAAAACAAATACAACAAATGAGGGACCCACACACACTCACACTCTCACACCTGGTCCACAACAGTCTCTATGAGTCATCTAACCACCTGTTACAGGCCTGTGTCGTAGCTCTGGGTGCGTTGTGACCTAAAACAAAATGGCCGCTTCACTTTTAACCAGCAGAAGAAAAATAAAAGGCACGTGCACATCCAGTACTCACGCTCCTGACAGTTGGCGGGGTAAAGAGTAGTGAACAGTAGTGAACAGGTCACCGACAGGGCGCAGCAGCAGCAGCTCACAGTCCAAGCGGGCCGACACGATCCACAGCTCACACACACAGCAGGAAGGACGCAGGTCCTATGTAGTTCACAGGCGCTTTGCTTCCCTCTTTAATGCCGTCAAAACGTCCGTCTCCTTCTCCTAAATTAAACACACAAGCTAAATGCCAAGTCCACATGCTACTTCACACCGAGTTAGCATTAGCTCAAATTAACCAAACATGTCAGAGAGCAAGCTAATCACTTACGGTGCTAGGATGAAGCTAACGGCTAATAGCGGTTAGCATTAACGGTTCGTTTTATACTGTACAGCTTAGTTACAGTTTTCAAAACACTGATAAGCTCATAATTACCTCTCGGTTGGTCACAAAGTTCTTTACATCAGGTACACTGGCCGTTCCCCATAAAAATATGAACTCTGGTCCACCAAATCACTCCAACACGGACTCGGTCACGTTAACTCGTCTCCCTCCTCTCGTCGCTCTGTCCCGCCCCCTCACCTGCAGACTGCCCTGCGATTGGCCGGAGGTACCCGAGCTCTACACATGCCAATACTGCCAAAGAAATGAATGATTGACAACCCACAAAACAAGTAATAATACAGTGAGCCTAAATAATATACAATGACTCATATCTCACAAACACTATGAAATGAAATAACATAACTTGTATTTTAACAGATCACTTCTTCTGCATTTTATCTATCTATCTATCTATCTATCTATCTATACACGAAATACATGTGTCTGTATTGAACTGTTCGATAGTGGCCTTGGTTCGGTACGCACAATATGTTTTGTCAATGTGTTATGTCAATTTTATATTTATTTTATCAAGTTCTGACAATGTGCTCTGTGCTGAAAGCTCAGTGGATCTGCACTCGGCCACTCTTCCTTGGCTGCATTGTCGAGTGCAGATCCACTAAGCTGCACTCGACAATGCATTCAGACCAAGCTGCTGAGACAGAAGCGTGAACAATGACACTAAAGTATCGAACTGAACTAAACACTAGGGATCCACCGATTGTGAAATTCTGAGCCAATACCGATGTTTAAAATAACAGCTTGGACAATGCCGTTACATGTATTGCAAACTACATCTAACATGTAGCATGCAACGTTGATCTTTCTCGAAGCATCCCAGAAGCGTCTCTACGCTCGGCTGAATACGGCCACCTTCAGACAGGGACAGGGAAACCTGCAACCGGTGGTGGGGGAGTGCGGTGGTGGTGGGTGAATGGATGGTGAATGTAACCACTGTGAAACAATCAGGAAATAACTTTTTGTTTTTCTGATTAATAACAGCTTTATTGAGGCCAGTGCTCGCTCACTGTGTTGTAACTCTATGACCCTCTATCAAAGCGCGCGCTCTCTCTCTGTCTCTAAAATCATCAGACACAAATCCGATTAAACTTCTTCGTGTCATTACATTTTGTGGAAGCTGGTACATGAAATAAACAAAGTGAGAACACAACACAGGTAGATTATCAGACTTTAGTAAACTGGGAAAATGGCCAAATCTGAGCAAGTGAACAAAGTCTAAACGCTCCTGAAACTCTCCCGGTGGCGTTTGAAGTTACACGACGTGCCACAGACATGTGGAGTGGGGAAAAAAGAAAGGTTTCTCCTCAGCACAGAACAGAACATCGGCCGATGCCGATATTCATCCGATGCACCGGTGCATCTCTACAAAGCACTAGGCGAATTTTGTGTATTGTTGCACCCATAATACCCGTAGTGTTGCCAGGTTCACAAGTGGAGTGAAGAGAGTGGAAAGAGACACGAGGCATTGTGAGTTCAAGTGTTTTGATCACATCACATAATCGCTATCAGCAAACAGAAGGATGTACCCGGCTCTCATTGCCCAGACAGAGGTCGTTTTCTGGGGACAGTGACTTTTACTTACACATTAGATGTAGATTATAAGCACACATGCAGTGCACAGACATGTTGCATCCATCATACTATAGCAAATACTCCGCTCAACGTTAGCTTTGAGATAATTTTTAGCATAAGTGTGCTAACACACTTGCAGTAACAAAGCAACCACGCTGATGTTTAGCAGGTATGATGTTTGACATTGTCACTGTTGTAGTTGTAGCGCGTTAGGATGCTAACGTTCACTAATTACCAATTAATAATTGTGAATGAATACTGGTTAGTTAAAGGTCAGGTGATCACCAAAGTGAGAGGAAAATGAGCGCCTGTGCCATATTTTATGAGAACACATCTAATAGTTGTTGACACATTTCAATCATTACCACAAATATGAACCTCATGGGGGCCGTCATCGGGTCAGCAAATGTCTTCTGCAAAGTGTCTGTACGATCTTTTAAGTCAATCTATACTTTACAATTCCATTCCAATTTATTGCAGCTGATAGAAAAGTGCTCTGGTGAGATGTTTAATTCTGTTGATGTGGCTCATTGGTCTGGGCTGATTTCTCCGTACTCCTCTCACTAGTTTAGCTGGTAGGCATCCAGGAGCTGGCATCATGATGTGCAGAATTTGAGTTTAAATTCATAGGAGGGAAGTTTTAGTAAGAAAGAAGAAGACCCATCGAAACAGGACACTGGGCTACACATCCTGACAAACACAGGAAGCAAAACATATAAAGTCAAAGTGCAGTAGTAGTAGTTTTACACAAGCCAAACGCTGAAACCAAACAACTCATTAGCTTGCCAGGCTAATGCTACTCATTGCTATGTCTCCTTCCCTTTGTCCTCTGGGTGTTGTGTATGCACTTGTAACACATACCTGCATGGACGCACATAAAACAGTGACAAAACAGCTGGTTAGACATATTGGACATTTTCCAGAGCTTCCAGTCACATCTTTTAGCCCTCATCAGTAGATCAGTTGTCATGGAGATGGTTTAATTATTATCACATGACCTGAGAAATCAATAGCAGGTGTTATCCACCTGTTGACTGAATTCCCACATGTAAGATGCTGATGACATCACCAAAACAAAGCTGAAAGAAGGAAAAAATGTTTCCAGGTCAACAAAGAAGCTTCAGACTTCATGTAAAACTACTTGTAACCATACCTTGTGCTGGATTAGTGAGAGTGGCTACTTATCTAATGTTTATTGAATTTGCTGAGTCATGTCTGTGTGTGTGCGTGTGTGTGTGTGTGTGTGTGCGCGCTTGACAAGAGTTTGACTTGGCGATGGGAATTCTCTCTGACACCATGGGGCTTCACAGTCGCAGTAGAGTTTACTACCTGAAGGCAATTTCACATCTCCACCTTCTCATTTCTTTCTCCTGCCATCATTTATTTTCTATTCCTTTCTCTGCCTTTCAATCACTTATTCCTCGCCTGCTCTCCTCTGCTTCAGCCCCCCTTCGTCCCCACTCTCTCCCTCTCTAATGAGGTACTGTGGGGTGGGGGGGTGGGGAGAGCATATGCTCAATTAGCAGCTGAAGCTTGGCAGAAGGGAACGAGACTCTACCAATTTCCTGTTTTCTCATCTCTGCACAACATAAGCATGCACAGAACTTCACCTAAATATGACAGTCTTTGTGCTGCTTTGAAAATCCCAGAATAACAGCTGATGTAAAAATATGCACCTGTGTGTGTGTGTGTGTGTCAGAACCACAAGATAGATAAGATTTGAAGAAATTTTAATTTCTTCATTAGACTGATTAATGCTATTAAATGCGTGTGCTTTGGTGTCAAAGTAAACACTGTCTGAAAGCAAAGAGACACAAAGAAGGTGGGAAGACAGAAACAACAGCCTGCTTGTCTCTTTTTCTTGTGAGTTGCACTTGACTGCTCCAAAAAATGCCCAACTCCAGCCAGAAATGAGCAACACTATTATTTCATGTTTTTGTCACCTGATGAATGTAAGTCTAATATCATCTTTTAACTCTGTTTTTGGTCTCCGCCAACTCCTGAAACAAATATGCCGCCCATTGATTGGATGCAAGACTCCCGTTCTTGATACTGATGTTTATTCACACAGTAGAAGTTACACTGCAGAACAACGAATAAAAAACAACATGAGATGCATACATCAGTAAAATAACATGCTTAACACTGTAGCTGATACAGATAAAGAAAATCTAAAAGTGATACTAACCACTTTAGCCTGCTTCTCAACCAACTGCAGTTATTCCTCATAGGCAATCTTCTTACACGGGACTCGTAACGGCAGCGTAACGGCAGCGCCACGGTTCAGCTCCGTCCTCTGCTCGGCGTCAACTCACACCGGGCGCGAACGGCAGCGTTACGGCTGCGTAGCGAACTAGCCGTATTCACGCGAGAATCCCGAACATACGCGAGTCCCCGCGATTAGCTGTGTATAAAAGAAACAACAACAACAAACAGGTAACTTTGCTTCTCCGACGTGGGAGAGATTATATTAAGGATCTGTTGTGTCATAAATTATTGTGTGTTGTTCCACTTCAACAATTAGTCTCTCGTCGTTCATGTTGAGACTCTTTGATTGATTGACAGATGACTTGGTGCCACCGGTCATGATGTAATGTGGACGTGAAGCTGTGACAAGCGACATGAACTGCATTTTGTGTTGAAAGGGGGCAGAAGTGTATTACGCTGATCCTGTGTCAGATTTCCTGTCTGGTGCTATCTGCTCTGTTGAAATTGACGCGGTTTAGCAACGGCTCGCGTCAAAAATAGAAGTGCTACGTAAAGATAGCGCTGCGGAGCGGAGAGGCGCTTCTGGGACGCTGCTGAGACGTTCCGCAGCACGCCCGGTGTGAGTGGTCTCATTGATTATAATGGCAGCGATCAGCAACGGCTGACGCGATGCAGCCGTAAGGCGCCGCTGACGTCCCCGGTGTGAGTTAGGCTTAAGTCCACATACATTTCTCAAACATAAACGTCTTCTTAGATGCAGTAATGTAATGAAACTACGCATAGTATGACAACAAAAGGCAAAACTAACGAGGTCATGTTTCTTCTACAGGTGTGTCTTGTTGTGAAGCTTGCGGGATTGTGAGTCTGGGTCACAGAGGTGTGGAGGAGAAGAGGGTGTGGGGTCTGTGTGGCTAAGGAAGGGGTGAACTGAGGCTACTGTAGGTCCAATGAATCTGTTGAAAAACACAGTTTGAACAACAAACTGTTGTCTCTCTTCAGGTTTCCCTCAGGCTGACACCCCCTCGCCTTGAATCCAGTGATGGTCCTCATTCCTGACCACACATCCCTCACGTTGTTTTCTTGGAGCTTTCATTCCAGATTCCCCCGGTATACCTCCTTGCTTTTCCTCAGCTTGCGTTTTACCTCCCCTCTGCACGCTCCTCAGTAGCTCCCGGTCCCTGTCCTGTTCAGCAGCTCCTCCAGGTCACTGGTGATACAGGGCCTTGAGGGCCTCTGCAGTATTAGTTGTTTGTCTTTGACTGGCAACAGTAGGTGCCATCCTATCTCAATACTGTGGTGGCCAGGGTCGAAGAAATCTGGTGCTGCATGCTTAGACATAATAGACAGTTTGCCATTGACATTCCAATCTGTGTAAACAGACATCTGTGTCTCCAGACTAAATCATGTTGACAAATTAAGTTTGAGTTCACTATATTTTACTGACACTTATTTCACCAGTAAGGTTTTGAATTCATAGCTTTTACTTTACTTGTAAAGTATTTTGCATTGATGCCTCCAGCTAAGTAAAGTATCTGAATATATCTCCCACCAGTGGTTCATATTCTCATTTTTCACCCTCCACAGAAAGGTCAAAGGTCACTATCAGCAGCAACATAGCAGCCCTTGAGCTGGCAGGAATCCAGGGTGTTGTTCAAGGACAGATCATGTGACTCATGAGAGTACAACACACTGTCCATATCCATGCATGCACGCATAAATACATGTGTGCGAAGAGGAAGTGAACGTGGGGACAGATGGAAAGATAAACCGGACTCCTATCAAATCCCAGAACAACAGTATCCCAGTTGAGGGGCAGAAGACCCATATGTTGGTTGAAGGGAGAGAGTGTGGGGGTGCTTCCTCTATCTCGGTGCCAACCTTCCTACATCCATTTACCCTGTCTGTTTTAATATGGCTGTTTCTGCCACAGGCTTCATTTGACCGTAGCGTGGCCTAAATGATGAAGACAGAGGCCAAATGTCTGACATGGTATGCACAAGCTGGTAAGGAGAGAGAACACACTGGACATAAGAGCTTCTACCTGGCATCATTCCTCTACAGACTGTCTTAACTGTTTTATTTCATGTAGTTTCTTGTATTCATTTGAATGTCTTCTTTTGGATAATGAGATTCGATTCGATTTAATTTGATTTTGGTAGAAGTCACACAAAGATCAGTGGTGATATGGACCAACATGTGTAAAACAGAATTGACTCTTAGTTCAAATGTTTTAATTGTACAAGACCTTTATTCAAGAGCAACATAACATCCCCTGAAAATTTGTTTTTAACTGTTGTGTATTTGCTGTAGTGATGTCAAAATGTACCTCCGGACCCTGTGACATCACCACTGGGTGTGGTTACAGACTCAACAGAGCACATTTCTGACCACGCCCATTAATCAGAGGTGACCAACAAAGCAGGTCAAAGACACACTGAGCCTGCAGTTTGACTCTTTTTAAAGTAGTTAAAGATTTTGATTTTAGAATGAGATATTCAAATCAAATCAAATCAAATTTTATTTGTATAGCCCAAAGTCACAAAACACATTTTTCCTCAGAGGGCTTTACAATCTGTACAGGGAGTGACACCCTCTGTCCTTAGACCCTCGGTTCCAGTGAGGAAAAACTTGCCCACAAAAACCCTTTAACAGGGAAAAAATGTGGAAGAAAGCTCAGGAAGAGCCACAGAGGAGGGATCCCTCTCCCAGGACGGACAGACGTGCAATGGATGTTACATGTACAGAACAATCAACACAAACATATTGTACAATTACAATGAATGATAGAATGATTACAGTAGCAGTGGAACCTGTGATAGAGATAGAGAGACACAGATGCACAGCAGCAATAAATCATTAACCAACTAAGCTGTAGTGGAGATGGTAGAAATAAGGACAGTAATGCTATATATGGTGGACGTCAGCAGCAGACCACAGCAGCAGCCACGATCCATGAGAACCTGCTGGACGAGAAAGCACAGAAACTCCGGGGAAGAAGTTTAGTTAGAAACATGCATTGATGGTAATGATGATTGGAGTGAGAGAGAGAAAGGGAGAGAGAGAGAATGAGAGAAGGTTTTCAGCAAAGGGACATCATATTGTATTTCAGTCTGTGTGTTGGATACAGAGCTGGAGTCAGGAGGCAGAAAAAAGGCAGAAAAAAAACCCTCACTCCAGCAGTTTCCATCTAATTGTCAAGCATACTTAAAGTGAAATTTTAAATTTAAAACTTAGGTGCATTTTCATTGACTGGTTTAGTGTTCCACTGGAAATTGTCAGTATGGGCTAGCCTAAAATCCAGATAACCAGATGATTTAGAAAATGTGAGTTTGCTGCTTTCATCTGAATGGAATGTTTTATCTTTATGTTTTTTAGTCCGGTCTGCATTAACCCTGGTTATCCTACATTAAACAGAGTACATAAAGTAGAAGTCACTGAAACAAAACTAGCTGTTTGTCCAGTCTGAAAGAAAAAGAAATACAACCAGTTACCGTGAACATCTACGAGAGAAGAATAGCAGTGACCAGATTTCATACTGTCAGATACAAAGACAAAGAAATGTGAAGATTGCAATTCACACAGCAAGGGTCATGTGGCACTGGAGAGACAGCACACAGCAGATTTCTGGCAGGTTATAGTGGACACACATTTCACAGCGTTTTCAGATGTTTCTGCACAAACATGTGATCAGTCACGTTCTCTGTGTCAAAACCTATTCGGAAGGGTTTCCATGGGGTTTCCAGTTTTTCCCATCAAGAGCATGAACTCTTAAAAAAGGCAAAAAGTACCTCGTGCAAGAGAGTTCTGAATTTGGCCATTTCCATCAACCTTTTGTAATCTGATGCTTCAAAATATGTTGATAGAAACATGACCACTGACAACAAGAGTGATTAAACTTCACACAGTCATGGCTCCATACTACCACACAAACAGGAGATCATCTCATCTCACTCTTAGAAGCACATTTTCCAATTTCCAATGACCCAAAGTACCAAACTGCATTTCGGCATCAGGATGAATTTGTTTCATTTTTATGGAACAAAAAGTCTCCACGTTTATGTAGTCGTATCTTTTCTGATGTCCAAATGAAAACTTCTTGACTCGGCTTTAGTTGAACTAAGTTGGTGTAAAATGCAGTTAAACCATTTCCACGTGGTGCCACTACTTCCCAGCACTTCAGACAGTACTGCACCGATAAACATCTCATGTTATCCTCCTCCTCCTCCTCTTCCTCCTCTCCTCCTCCTCCTCTTCCTCCTCCTCCTCCTCCTCGTCCTCTTCCTCCTCCTCCTCCTCCTCCTCCTCCTCCTCCTCTCCTCCTCCTCCTCTTCCTCCTCCTCCTCCTCCTGCTCCTCCTCCTCCTCCACTGCAGCATGTGTCCTGTGGAATGTGCCCCCCCCTTACACCTAAAAAATAAACACATGAAACGTGAGGTCTGGGATTCACCAGACACCAAGTGGTGTGTGTGTGTGTGTGTGTGTGTGTGTGTTGGGGAGGTGGGATTGCTGAGAAGGTGGGATGGAGTAGGGTTGGCTGGAGTGGGGGGGCGTTGGGGAAAGATAGAGAACAGCTGTGACCTATTTTTTTGCTCTCCTCTTTCAATCATTCTCTTCTCTTCCCTGAGCCTCCTACAGTTCTGCAGGAGCTTAGAACTTTGCGGAGTGAAGCTCGGGCCTCCACATGAGTCGCCAGCGCCAGCAGAAAATCCATTAAAAGGCAGTTGGCAGATCTGCAAACCAAACCAAATCACACACATGCAGCTCCCTTTAGCATGTAGCTGTGAGTGTTTGCTGAAGATCCTCCTGAATACTTTTTGGGTTATTTTACTGCCAGCAGTTTGAAGGTCAGAGCCATTGTTTGCTTTAACTGTCAAATAGCAAGAATTCTCCAGTTATTCACACACACACACACACACACACACACACACACACATACACATACACAATGCACATTCCTTCCAGTGTGCAACTCTAGCAAATCCAGATGTGTATGTGGCTGTTAGACAAAGGCGGCCTATGAATGGGTCTGGCAGTAGAGTGTGTGTGTGTGTGTGTGTGTGTGTGTGTGTGTGTGTGTGTGTGTGTGTGTGTGTGTGTGTGTGTGTGTGTTTATTCACACAGAACAGTCTTGTTTTGGCATTTGCAGCAGGAATGTAAATACACTTAAAAACAGAGTGCGTATGCATGTTTCGTGTTGTATCAAGACTCTTCGCTCCGTCTGGCTTTGCATTATTATTATTAGTAGTAATAGTAGTATTTATGGTCGCCAGAGGATGAATTAACTGTTGGTTGTAGATGATGACTTGACCAGTCAAGTCAATTTAATTTACACAGTCCAATAACACAAATCACAAGTTTGCCTCAAGGGGCTTCACAGTATACAAATAAAATAAAAATAGGATGCAGCAAATGTATTTACAGATCAGACCAACATATTAAAACTAGGGGATGAAAAAATGACTCAGATTATAAATTTTATTCCCCTCACGTTTGGTCCAGCACCAAGTCATATGCCACTTACATAAGCCTTGCCTGAACTTCAAGTGTGGTGTTAATTTGCAAACAAACAAGCTGGTTTAATTTTGACAGTCACATGTCTGAAATCATATTTGAATCAGGCCACCTACATAACGATTTGTGGGATATTTGGATAATTTCTTTTGTTGAACTTCAGAGTCATTTAGGTGAAATAAGGAAAATCATGGTAAAAATATATGATCTTAACTATTGACAACTGGATTGGCAGCAAACATAACACTGAAGTCTGGAACAACTGTAAGTCTGAAGAAACAGGACATCATCACACATTGGTTTATGAGTGTGTTTTTGTGAAGGAAGAACCATCTCATGGCGGCACCCTGCAAGTTGAATGAATGCCGTACAGATGGGTGTGTTTACAGTGGAATCTAGACACACCCTGTCAGGTAACAGGAGGAGAAGCGGACACTCCCAGTGGACAGAAACTGTATCCCAGCCGGCTGACAAGGAGCCTCCGCATGGAGCAAACTTTCTGAGCGTCTGGGCCCTGATAAACATCAACACGTGAGCATTGTCAACGTGAGCATATGAGCATGCTAACGTGAGCAATTAGATGAATAGATTTTATTTCCTAGCATTTAGCTCAAAGCACTGTTGTATAATGCTGTATAATATATTATAATTTTCTTCTGATCACTTCCTCTGTGCCAGATGATTTTATTTATTCAGGGAAAATTGACACTACCATTGCTTTGTGAAGAAAACCTAATCAGAGTTTGCAGTGGTCATAATCCAGTGACACGGGAGTCGAATGGCATCAATCAAAGGAAGCAAAACTGTTTATTGTTGATTTGTTCTGTACATGGAGAGGGATCCCTCCTCTGTGACTTTACAAATAAAATTTGATTTGATCATGGAAAAGTCTGCAGTCCTCATTTGCTGAGACTTTGGCCTGTTTCTCTCTCACCAGGCTCTATTTTTGTTTCAATTCCAACTGTCTCGGCAGTTTTTACTCATATGTTAGAGGTGACATACTCACATAGTTTCCACAAGATCACTAGTGTTGCTCTGCAGGAAAATGTATTAAATTTATCATTTTACCATAACGATGAATTCGAACTCATAGGTCATCATCACCAGCATGAGCGTTTCAGAGATGCAGTGTCTCAATGTAAACAGTAGCTTGGCCAAAGCTGCTTCCTTTGGAATGTGTTTTTGGCATTGTCAGTGTATCTGATGTTCATGAAACTTTGTCCATAAAAAGTCCCTCCACAGGCCCACAGCCTCACTGCTTTCCTTGTCTTGGATGGGTATGCTGTATCATAACATCACGTCGCAACACCTAGCAAAGAGTTTTTGTTACAGCTCCTTGGTCTGAGACAGCTGGTGGTGGCTAATGTTAGCTAATGCTAGCAAACTTTAAATGGATATTGCTGTAACAGACAGTACAGTTTGTTGACTTGATAACTCTTACTTGTGCAACCATTGGATTGTGTTTACCATTTTGCTGATGCTCTCTTAAAATGTTCTAACTGCTATCCAAAGCACTGATGATGATACGAAACTCACCAATACACACACACATACTGATGGCACAGCAAACAGACATCGGAGCAAACTGTCTCACGCAGAAAACTTTGACTGGACTGGGGAGGCCAGAAGCCAGAAACTGCTGCTGTTTACATCCTGATTTTACAGGTTTCCTGTGTTACACTCAGGACACACTTATGATACACTCGCTGTATAGAAGAGAACTATCTATATAGAAGAGAAATAACAGCTGGTATTTCACTCGTGAGCGTTTGACTCGAATGAATTCAACAAACGTAACAATTTACACATTACGGACATTTACAATAACAAGTACATTAACACATCATTTAAAGAAAAAGTACAGAATAATAAATAAATAAGGAAATAAAATAACGGCTAAACACAAGCTTGCACTATACTTGAAACAGGGACCTGCACATTTGCACGCATGCAGGCACACACCCTTAACAAAACTAAACTATCAAAAACTAGCAGAAACTAAATATAAGTGCTTTAAAATATGTATCAGTTCATACATATAAAACAATTTAACATGTACAACGCACTGTACCTATACAGAAGAGAAATGAAATAACAATGAAAAACACTTTTAAACTTTTTAAGCATTTGACTATATTTAACTTTTAACCATTACTGATCACGAATTCTGCTATTTCTTTTTTTTTTAGACTTATAGCAGTACACAATTCAACTTGTCACACTCTCCCTTACAAAATTAGATGTCGTCCCGACATTACATGTCTAAATCAAACTCTATGTCATGAGGATACCAATTTAGTAGCTGTTTTTGACATCATAAGCATGGCTGTACAACTTTTACATGACTCAGGAAGTCTCTTTCTCTGCACTGAACAGCCAAATCCATCTTATGCCTAATATCTTGGCATGAATAACGGTTGATAGAACTGACATGGTTTTGTCCACATTCTTGCTGGCAGAACTTTTCTGTATACTATGGGCTGATACTGAGGAAACATTTCATTCGCATGTGCTGCACTATAGCATGCTGGAGTCCCAAGTCTGTCATATGTGAAGATTTTAGGGGCTCATCTTTCCCTCCTTGGGAAATCATGTGTTTGCTCTGTGTACATCTTCGCTGTGACTATCATCATCATCATCTTGCAGCACATTCTCCTGCTGTAGCTCCGGCTCATTCAGATTAGTTATGGGCCTTTCTTCACCCACTGGCTCATCAGTGCTAGTGTTGTTCCATTATACCATTTTTTGGCCCCTGATACCGATTCCAATATCCAGCTGTGCGGTTCTGATACCACATACTGATACTACTACTATTTTGAAAAAAATATATATGAGCTTTTTTTCTTCTAATAGTAAAGAACTGCATACTGACTTGGATGTAAAGTCATTGCTATCATGGCTTGGTCAGGCACTGCTTAAATACCTTTGTGAAACAGGAAAAAAGACATACAGAGTGAATCCAGTAGAAGTTTTTTATTGCCTACATGGTATGGGTGACTGAAGTGAATTGACCAGGGTTTGTTGCTGTGGTCCATCCCCCCTTCTCTTGTTCACAGTTGCCACTGCCTCCAACTCTTTGAGTTCGTTCACATGTTTCGTTCTCAAATGTTTATCAACATTATCAACTTGGCACAGCATGCACTAAACGCGTGCGATCACACAGCAGTGAATGTGGGCGAGAGAAGACACAAAGCACTGCGTTCAAAGTTCCATACTACTATCGGTAAATGGCATGTTATTTGTTAGTACTTGCTGATATCGATGCCAGCATTTTAATGCTGTATGGGGGCCCCTACCGATACTAGTATCGGTTGTGTCACTAATGACTAGTGACTAATGAGTGCTCAACGGTGGTGTCTCTTGATCACTGTCCTCTTCTGTGTCAACATGCTCAATGCTTTCGTCCACAAATGGCACTTGAGGTTGCATTACTGGGTTGTAGTAAAACCCACTTTCATCATCCTTTTCTGCGTTTGTGTTTTCTGCTGCCAGTCTCAGTCATCCTTTTCTTTTGCTTAGATGCAGCTTTTGGTTGGATTTCCAAAAGGTAGCAAGGTAACAAGAGATTGCGGTGCGGTCTTCCTTTTCCCTTTCAGGCTTGACCTCATAGACTGGGATGTCATCTCTAACCTGACGAATCACAACATGAACATCCTCTTCCCAGTGATTACAAAGCTTTCCAGTGCCTCCTTGAGGTGTCACAGTTCTCACAAGAACACGATTACCGGGATGCAACAATGAGCTTCTCACTTTTCCATCATAATGTCTTTTACTCCTCTCTGTTGACTTCTTTGCATTCTCTTGTAATATTTCTCTTGTATATTATATGCCTCCTGCATTTCTAGTCTCCATTTCTCCATGTATGTACAATGGTCTGTCTTTCCTGTTTCAGAGGAGAGGCCAAACAGGAGATCAATATGTAACCAATTTTAGCGATATAAAAGTAAATTACAGTATGATAATAAATTAGACTAATAATATGACCAGAATACTTATGGTAAGTAACCATTATCATTCAAAATATGTATCATAACAATAACAAACCAGGTTAACATACAATTAAAATACATGTCAGTTTGTTTCAGAGTTATCAAAGAAGTATGCATAACTACTCTCTCACTACAGCCTACTAGTGTGAGAGAACCTGCACCAAAAGTGACCGTCCAGGTTACTTTAAACTCACAGCTGAAATGCAATAAACTCCTTCAATGATTTGCATTTGCAGAATAAATTGTAATTGTGCTCTCATATAATAAACCAAATTATTACCAATAACCAGATTTGCAATAGGAAAACAGATTTCCCTTTAATGTATACACAGACATGAAATAATAGCCACATTATAGCCAATATACACATGTACCAAACGTTGCTCCATTACTCATCTCAGTTACTTTAATACCACCATTGCTTTCTTGAGCACACTGGGGAAAACCCCAGAACATTAGCATCAGAGCCGCTAAAGACGCGTTTCTCACTGCTGTGCTGTGTCAAAAGTCGAGCACGCCCCTGTCAAAGCTTGCAGTGGCTCTCCAGGTGCACGGGGAGAGGTTAGCCTGTGAGACACCGAGCTAGCATTAGCATGGACAATGACGGTAAGTGTTAACGCTTTTTTTAATCCAATAAACAACTCGTCTTACTGACGTAACTCTTCTCTCAAACTGCCCCGGACATCAGTATATAAGTGTACAGACTTTTGTCTTTCTCTTCTTACTGTTAACTCCATTTTTTTCCTCCCTCTTTTCTCTCATGGCTTAGCAGTTAGCGACTCTCACTCTCTTGGCTGAGGTCAGAAGCGCCCAGAAAACAACGTGGCTGCAGTTCACCTTCGACCTGACAGGCTGAATAGAATTAAAAAAAATAAATACTCTCTTTTCTTTTACTGGTCTCAGGTGTGTTTTTCCACGTGGGCTACAAATAGGTAACCTTGGATACCGTCCAAAGAGAAGATAAGAGAGGAGAAGCCTGTTACCTCACATCTGGTGCAGTTATAAGCATAGATTAGCTTGTTCAAAGAGTCTTTCCAACTTGTTTTCTGCTTATCTGTAAGTGTCTTGATTCAAACGTTCCACTTGTCCATTTCCTTGTGGGTGATAGGGTGTCGTTCATGACCCCATTATACCACAATTCTTTTTCAGTTGAGCAAAGAGCTGATTCTCAAATTTGCCACCTTGGTCATGATGAATCCTCATTAGCAGTCCAAATTACAGGGTGCAGCCATTAAAAATCCGATCTGCAACTGTCTTGGCAGACTTAGAGGTGGTGGGATAAGCCTATGCAAACAGAGTGAAGAGATCGATGAGTACTAGTATGTATTCATACCTGCCTTTCAATTTGTCGAAGTGAAGAAAATCTATTGACACAAGCTCAAACAGCTGGGTGGTAACTATACTGGTCAAAGGACTCATTACATGGTCTCTTTTGCTTCAAGCATGTGCATGTCCTTGCCACATAATGTTCAATATCTCTTTGCATGGCCAAAAGAATCTGTCCCTCATCAACCATGTTGTTCGATCAATACCTTGATGGCCCATCTCATCATGCATCTCTTTCAGTACTGTCTTGTACTTTTCAGGTAACACGAGCTGTGATTTATTTGTGGTCTTTCTGTGGAGAATGCCATCTTCATCCATGTGAAGTTTTTCCCATTCACGCAGTAGACACCTGCTTTGCATACTGAAGGCATTAAAGTTCATGTCCTGATGGCTTGTTATCCTGTAATTTGCACTTCTGTCTTACTGGACCAATGTTCTCGTCCTCTTGCTGCGCTTGTCATATCTCAACAACTGAAAATGGTTTGTGGGTGTCTTCACTCACTTGGAGAGAGGTTAGTAATGGGCACACTGATCAGCTATAAGTTTGAATCTCAACAGCTTGTCGCTGCAACACAATCAGATGTCATTTCCTTTGCTCCATCGTCTCCTCAACATTTACAGGCATTCTCGATAGGTTATCAGCATCTACATTTTCTTTACCTGGGTGATATCGAATGGTAAAGTGAAAGTCTGCAATCTCTGCTACCCATCTGCATCCGGTTGTATTAAGCTTGGTACTTGACAGGACATAAGTCAGCAGATTGTTATCACTGAACACAGTGAAAGTAGGTGCGTTGTGCAGGTAATCTCTGAATTTCTCTGTGACAGCCCACTTTAAATCAAGAAATTCCAATTTTCCTGAGTGAAGATGGTAATTCTTTTCAGAAGCAGTCAGTGTTTGTGAACCATAGTCAAGCTTATCATCTTGTCATTGATACAGAACTGCCTTGAGGCTTTGGTTTGAGGCGTCTGTATGGATGATGAAGAGTTTTGAGAAGTCTGGGAAACCGAGGACTGATAGCTCAACCAGACAAACCATTAGCCTCTTCAATATTTGTTGGTGTTTTTCAGTCCACACAATTGGTCTGTGTGATAGCAGTCCTTTGCACTTCATTACAACTTACTTTGTTTTGTGGCACACTGTTGTCTTCTGTTGTCCCTTTCATCAAGTCATCAAGTAAAGTGGCCCTGCGATAGGTGAGAAGTCTGTATATATTGCCTGTAATAACTTAACAAGCCTATGATAGCGTATAGCTCAGCTACATTGCTAGTTCTCTTTTCTTCCAGGGCTCTGACAGCAATGGTGTCGGCTGGGTTGATTTTGCTGCCTTCAGCTGAGACAGTCTTTCCCAGGTAGCGAACTTCATGTTGAAACAGGTTGCTGGGCTTTAGTTTGATCCTGTATTTTCTCAACAGCTGAAGCACTTTTCTGACGTGGTTTACATGGTCTTCAAATGACTGACTGTACACTAGTGTGTCATCCAGGTAGGGGACACAGATGTTATCTCGCACATCTTCAAGACACTTCCGTGCAGTGTTGAAAGGCTGGGGGTGCGTTCATTAGCCCGAATGGAATCTTTATCCATTCATACAGGCCCCAGGGGGTCATAATTGCAGTCAGCGGTCTGCTGTCTTCATCCATGAAGCCCCGATGGTAGGCCTTTCCTAACAAAGAAAACCATGAGTGGCCACCAAGACTGTCGAGGATATTGAGGATACTGTCTCTTTCTCAAGCCTGGGGAGAGCCGTTCTTAATGTCTCATGCAGCTGCTCTCTTCTTGTTTCATCCAGTGGCTCTGTAGTGCTGGTTGTCACTATTCGCTCAATGACATTAAAGCCTAGGATGGGCTGTGAAAGAGTTCAAAAAGGAACAAAGTAACCTCAATGAAACATTTAGGACATACTGTAGTTTGTCCATTGGTAGCTGTGATTTCTTCTCTTTTGGTGCATCAAGTAACTCAGAGACATCCATGTGGCGAGTGTTTCCCATTTTTCATCAACAATACAGACTTGAGAGCCTGTGTCTCATAGTGCTTGAGTTTTATGGCCTTGGTATATAGCAGTCAACTATACACCGTTTCCCTAACAAAGCAACAAATCGAGAAAGGCTGTCTTCATTCTTTGTTTCATATTTGCTTTTGGGTGGATGCTTTTTGCTTGTGGTTGAGTGTGCTGATTGCATTTCTGATGTTTTGGTCAATGTTCAGCTTGACATATTTTAGAACAGTAAGTGTCTTTTTTACAGGATGCCCCCAGTGGGAGTAATGCTGTTGGGACATTACACACTGCTGGTTACTCCCTGTTCCGTGTTACTCCCTGTCCCATGGGACAGGTCGAAGGGAGGGAGAGCTCTAAGTTTCTCAAAGAGCACCTCATCGCGGCATCTCCAAGTATGGTTGGAGGTCACTTCTGACCTTCTGTCATTTTGCAGGCCTTTTAAAACAGTGTGGAGAAACATTCTCTGTACAAGAACGGGATTATATCTTAGACCAGATTCTGCTTCCTGTGAAGTGAAACAGGATTTTCTGCCTCACATCCAGGGCACAAATGAGGAAGTTTTGTGGAGTTTCCTTGCTACTTTGCACCTCTGAGGTAAGTTGCTTGTACAGTTCTCACTCAGGACACACTTTTACATAGCACACTTCTATATAGCGAGTGTAACTATATAGAACTATCTATATAGAAGAGAAATATATGACTGTGACAGCTGGTATTTCACTGCATGTACACACACACACACTCAAGAAAACCTGACTAAACCTACTCAAACACTAAATATACGTACTTTAAAATATGTAAACAAGTTAATACAAATAAAACAATTGACTTTTCACTCGCTTCATTCGAGCAAAGCAATCAATCCCAGAGTGCAGATTCCAGATTATCCTGCCGATGACCAGTCAACACTACAACCACTTGAATTATTAATGTATTAACTCATAAAAATGAAATAACAATGAAAAATATTTCATTGTTATTTCATGTAAAAAACAACAAAACCATCACTGATCACAAATTCTGCTATTTCTTGTTTTTTTTAAAAACTTATAGCAGTACACATTTCAACTTGTCACGCTTACAGTAGCCAATAATCCCACCTCTATGGATTGCACGCAGTCATGTGAGCTACTGTCAGTGTCTGCCTTCCAGGGAAGATGGCCAGACTTGAGGCCAAACACAGCCTCTGAAACTGGCGGTGGCCAGTCTGGCAGGGAATACTGGAAACACATTTCTTGCCACCTTGGGCTGAGACAGTGTGGTTAGCTACATGGCTGGCCGAGCTAACAGCAGTTAACTACTCAGCATTCTTTCCATCAGGAAAGTCTATAAGTCAGTCTGGTACTGTTGGCCTCAGAGGCTGTGCTCCAACACCGGTCCTGTCCACCAGGCTGCTGAGCCTGTTCTGTTTCCTGCTAACAGCAGATTCAGTTAGTAGCTACTTTAGCAAGTGGTTAGGCTAAAGCTATCTGTCCATGAAAAGACTTTGTGAATCACATGTAGCTGGGTGGATTTGAACATCATTACCAGACCATGAATCCATCATGCGTCCTTCAACTTTACCACTTGCTTTAAAGGCCCAGTATGTCAGATTTGTTGGGCTGTATTTACAGAATATAGCATACATTGAATATAATATTCATAATTCTTTTTACGTTAGTGAATCACCTGAAACATATGTTTTTGTTACCTTAGAATGGGCCTTTTATATAACTCAAACTTTACCCTAGATAGGCACTTTACGTGTTCTACGGACAACATGTCTTTTGTTGTCTTTTGTCTTTGTGCTTGGAAGGAGAGGGTGAGTGGAGGGGGTCGCAATCTGCAACAATACTGTTAGATGCCACTAAATCCTAAATACTGCTCCTTTAAATTATGGATTGATGTTAGCTTTGAATTAAACATGGAGGGAAAACACACTGGGTATAATCGTTTGGGATATTAGTCATAGAAAGTATCCAACTATTGGTTGGATGCATCTCCAAACTCACTGCCATGCTAAAGCCCATATCGCTTGAATCCAGAGAAACACTCTGAGGCTATGGATGCTAAGCCAGGCCTGGAACTGTGATAGGATGAGGTGGTGGCGGGAGGGGGGTTTCCTGCCTGAAACCCAATCTGAAGTCTCCTTGTTGGGACAAAAGGCGAGCACTCTTCCTTTATCCCGACTGCTGAGACAAGAATAGCACCCAATAATGTTGGAGGGGCTTGGTAGGAGGAAATCAAACCCCGACTCTGATCCCCTGGGAGCAGCACACACACACGCTCTGGGTGACTCAAGCAAGCATATGTGTCATGGAGCTCGCTCAGTGTTTTCACACCACCACCCTCCTGCCTTTTCAGTCCCAGTGGGCGAGAGATGGGTGGAGGGTGAGCTGTGTGCAGAAGGTGTTAAACTGATCCAGAAATAAACACAGTAGCTGTTAGAGCTGTATTAGATAGAAATGCCCCTGGCTCGCACCACTCGCTCCCCAGAGCCACGACTGATCTGTGTGTGTGCGCGTGTGTTCGCAATAAGCACATGTGTTACTGTATGTGCTTGTATGTGTGTGGATTTGGCACTGATACTGGCTGTGAAGTGTGAGCACAGCGTCCAAGGACACAGCAGAAAGCCATGCAGCCTCGGGGATGGACAAATAGAGAGAGACACAGGCCAACTGAGCTCCGCCGAATGGAGCCAATAGGATTAAAGCAGCAATATGACCTTCACAGATGACTGTTAACAGAGAAAAGAATTGCTGCTTTATTGTTGTTTTCACTCAGTCTCCGCTCTGAGCTCTCACAGGCTCTGTGACTGCAGAGCTGCTGGGGCTGCACGGCAGAGATGTTCTCCTCTGTTCACTGGATGAACTGCACATGCAGGGTGAGCTGAGAGCAGAATCAAGGCACTAGCACTTTCACTGTGTGTGTTTGAGCCAAGGATGTGGTCATTTCTAGCAGTGTGGCTTCATTTTTGGATAAAAGAGTACGGAGGCTCCTGATGTTCACACATCATGTGGAATTATAGACGGACGAGTATGTATGAGAATGAACCACTGACTTGATGATACACATATTACATAAAAGATGTCCAATTCTGTTAATGCACCTCCTCTCTATAATCTGATAACTACTTCCAACAAAGTCTACATGAACTTTTTTATCACATTTGATCAAGCAGAGCTTTAGATTACCAAAGGCCAGGTCTGACAGGGTGAATGATTCTTTTATCTCTCGGGCCAGCCAACTGTTAAATACTCATCATGACTCAGCTGATGATTAGTTTCCTATATAACTATGATGGCTAGACACACACTATGAAGCACCAGCTCATGATATGTGCTCTGCAGTACGTTGAGTTCTCTGGAGAAACTTATTATCCTCATGATCCTTTTTTTGCTGTTTAAGATTTGTTGGGAATTAATAAAAAGACAGAGAGAGATCTTTAAATCACAATTGCAGTACTGTTGATGCTTTGATGTTTATTAATCTTTTCTTTCAGAGGTTTTTGGAATACTGATTACTGCTTCAAGCTTTGCAGCACTGTGACCTGGTTTTTATTCAAAACAACAAAGGGACAGTTTGAACACAAAGTACACTAACTAAAGACTGCTAAGCTTCTGACTAATCGCAATGGGCTATATTCTATACTTCATACTTTACTAAATAACATTTTTAATGTCATTTGATGTTAGCTAAATGTTGCATTTAGAGTTAAATATTTTAATTCAAATTATTATAAATTGCAGCTTGAATGAACTACACATGGACAAAAGTTTTTGTTCTAAATTCTTTTTTTTGTTCAAGAACTTGAAAATAAATATTACTTTGAAGAACTAATAGCTTATAGGTTCCCCTATGAAGAGCCACTGTAGGTTCTAACTCAAACTTTTATCTTTAAGAGTGCACCCTGGGTTTTATGAACATTAAAACTGAAGTTGAAAGCAGAGAATTACTTCCTAAAGATATGTAAGTTTTATGGTCTTTGTCAAAGATAAACTGTAAGATGAAGTTAACTTCAGCCTGCTGTTTTTGTCTTTCTCCATCCGCCTTCCTATTGTTATTATATTAGATCTAATATTAACAAGAATAAAGGCAGCAGCAGGGGCAACAGCAATTGTTTTATTATTAATAATTTTAATAATCTGCTTATACATATTTATTAGTTCGATCCACAGGGGCACTTTAAGCAAAAAGCTCAAAGGGGCAACTCACTTCAGCAAACATGAGCAAAATCTGAAGCAAGCACCATCTGCTAATGACGTTTTCTATAACTGCTCTGATGTACACAGGTATGACTCATACTGTTTGACAGCTCAACGTACACGTGTCAGACCTAAACTTTAGTAATCTGAGAATCTGTGGTGCAACGTGGATTAATGGATTAATTTCTGTGTGCCACAAAGTGCCAATGGCGGATTCTACATGGTGTCAGAAGTGCGTGGAATCAGATGGATAAGTGGGAGCCATATGCTCACCATGTTCCCCCTACACACTGGCTGTCAAAATGGCTGAGGCTCCACAGCTTGTGATGCTGCTGCAAAAAAAAGTGTGTGCTTATCCCAGCAGCAGTGTTGGAAGCAGTTCCGTTGTCAGATTCTCTGTGATTTGAAACTTTTTGGACACGCAGTAGTTTACTTTTGATCCTGTATGTAAACAAACTCAGATATTCTTATTAGAGTAATGCTGTTTACTCAATTAGGGCAGTCAACGAGCAGAGAGGCAGTGAGGACGTGCCTGTTGCTGTCTGTCTGTGCAGCTGCCTGAGCGACACGCAGAGCGCTCCAGCAACACGGGGAACCTCAAAGCCCACGCAAGCCCCCGCTGATGAATTCAAACAGATGTTGCAAGTCCTCTGACACTTGATGAAACAGTTGGAAGTTTTTCAGGAGACCGGGGGACTCTTGGCCTCCTCTCCACGCACCTGCTGCTGGTGCTGTGGAAGGCTCTGAGATGTTCAGATATTCATTAAGGAGAGCGTGACGCCATGCAACAATCCTCTTTGAAGAAACCCACAAAGTGGACACTACAACTTAAGACAAAGACACATGGCACTGCATACAGCTATATCTGAAAGGGGGTTTGTATGTTCATAAGACAGTGCATGCTGACATGTAAGAATGTGTCTAAAAAGATATTTAAACATGACGAAATATGTATTTGATTGCTGGACAGGAGCCCATGCTTGTTTTCAAATGAAAATCTACCTGCTCACATTCTAAAGTCAGTATTTGTGTATGAATGTTTTCAGTGTGTATCGTTTGCATGGTGAAAACAACAGGGATGAGATTTGACTAGACACTTGTGAGCACTAAGCCCTTTTTTTGCTACATGTTCATGCATGTGTGATTGGAGTGTTCCAGGTATATAAGAACCGGAGCATCAGTGATGACATGCAATGATGTGATAGCAGCAGCTGTTTGCACTTGAACCGTGGATGCACAGACATCAATCAATTATTGATTTGATCTGCGATGGACAACAGACTTAACGCTGTCACCGGCTGATAAGTCACGCTGATTTGAGGAGTCTTCGAATGATTCATGGCTTTTGGCCAATGGAGCTAACATTTCTGTCACGACAGCTGCCCAAGTTGTTTTTATTTCTCTCCGTCTGCCCCTCTCTTCCTGTCTCCAGTCACTTTGCTCTTGCCACAGGCTCATGCATTTCTTAGCAACTCTCCAGACTTGCTACTCTTAATCTACCCACCAAATGACTTTAGACTTTCCCACTGGTCTCAGTCATCTGACTCCGACATCCACCTGCTCACCTGTTCTTCATTCCCAATTACTCCCCACTGTATATTTCACTAGCCCTCATTTTAAATGTTGCTTTGTGCCTTTGTTTTCCAGCCACCTCAACCTGAACCAGTGCCTGTACTTGTACTCTTCCTGCATTCCTTTGTTTTCACATGTAAATAAAGAAATGTCACTTCATCCTACCCGCTTGCATGGCGTGTGTTTTGTCTATCTTTGAGTCCTCTTCGTTCTGTTGCCTAACTCATCATGATTTCGGACCTGCTGTGATTTGAGTGCAACAGATACTGATTTCTCATCACTATAAAATACTGCTAACACAGCAACAAAAGTATTCATGTGCAGCTAAAGGTGAAGGTCAATCTGGCAAGAAGATTATGGAAAAAGTTGTTCAGCAAACAAAAATAATCCTACTTTTTTTACTCATACTTTTATACGCTTCTGTACTGTAGGGATTTGGTCTCCAGTCTCATTCCTGTTCTAGCAGTTCTAGCAGTTGTTCCTGACAACATAAATGATGTGCTGCTCTGTTTTTTTTTCTGGCATTATAATAAAATGCTCCTGAAGACAAATTCATCATGTGATTGTTAAAGAAATGTTGATTGATTGCAGAAGAACAGTTTTTCTCTTCAGTTCATCCTTCATCACAAGAGATCGCGTTCACTTGTTGTCGGTACATCTTCCATTACATCACCGCATGCTTTCCATGCAGAGCTGTCCGTGACCTGACGTCCTTTAAGCCAGAGGAACCCCTGCATGTGCTTCATTTCTCCACTCATATCTACAACCAAACACCAGCTCTGTCACTGCCTCTGTGAATTGTTTCTGCACATTAAACCTCTGTAGTTCATAACAGATAGACAGTTTGCTGAATTGTATGGATACAGACATATCTACAGACATGCCTGAATGACCATACATTAACCTCCTCTGTTGTTTACATTTATGCGTTTAGCTGACACTTTTATCCAAAGTGACTTACAAAAGAGGGAAACAATCAAGGTAAGGTGGTTGTTGAGCCATAACATCTCTGCTACATTCACATCATGAGTTTTTGACTTCCAAATAGATCAAATAAATCACATCAACATCCAACTCATAATTACAACCAGTACCCCCAAAAGCTCTGATATAGAGCTGATAATATGGATGTTCCCGATTCCAGACATATATGATGACCTCAGCATTCAAGATCATATGAGTACACCATCATCTTAGGCTTAGACAGGACATGGACATGACTAACATGAAGTATTTAATTTAAACCAAATGCTGATATGGTTTATGGTTTTTTATCAGAAGAAAAATACATACAGAAGAGCATAACAGCTCTCTTTTTTTCTTTATAACTTGCTATATTTATTGTTTTACAAGAAGACACAAAAGACTCAAAGATACAAAGTATGTTACTCATGTTGCAAATGTCATAGAAAACAGCAAACTGCAGCCTGAATGCAGAGCAGATGAACTGAACAGGAACTGTAAATACATGTGTTAAAAATATGTCATTATTATCAACACTCATCTGTTATCTTATATCGATCTTATATCTTATCTTATATCTATTTCAAACTGCAGATAGATCCATTAAAATGCATGTTTCTCTCAGCCCGATGTCCTACTTCTTTGTTCTCTGTGGCTATATGAAGCTCATACTTTACTTAAATGCAGCTGGCAGAATATGAAGGTGTGCATTTTAAATATCTGCATTGTTTTAAGCTTCAGGAAAAATTCCTCAACATAAGTGCAGGCCTTGAGGGGGTTTTCTTAACATGTAACAAATGTTTGCCTTAGGCCTGTGATGCATTTTGTATGATCTGTCTTTAGTGGAAACATGCAACGGTTCATGTTTCGTTATCAAGTGAATTTCAAAACTGCACATTTCATGTAAGAGAAACAAATAATGTCGACTTCAAGAAAACATTTCTCAGAGCTTTAGGCGCTGAAAACAAAACAAGAATTCACCTGAGAGGTTGAGGTTTTTTCTAATTACGATTCTGTCTGCTCAAAGGAGAAAACACAGTCTCACATTACGTAAACTCCTATAATCTCACAGAGCCTGGAGTATTTAGAATAACATCCCCTTCTATGTCATGCCTGTCCATGGGCAATGAGAGAGCCTGTGGACAACATGCTGTAATATTTTGAGTAAGTTTAAATCTGGAGGAAACAAGTTTTATAGAAATGAAATTATTGGAAGTGAAGCGTGTTCCTGATGGTGGATCAGTTGGTTTTTGAGCCTTGGATCGTCCGTCATCATGGTGGACTGCAGTAATCTCAAGCGAGCACTGAGGAGCCAGGTACTATCAAATAAGGTAGTTGGCATGTACTCCAGCCCTGTGAAGGCAGCTCACTTCGAGGGGAGCTCGCTGGCAGGTGCCTGGTGGTTATTCCAACATTCATGTGACCTGTGTGGTAGGCGTCCTTATCCGCATGAACCACCTCACCAAGCTCCTTGTGACATAAAGGAGCAGCAAAATGAACACTCTCAGCTCCTTCTGGGTGTCTGAGCATGTCACCTTATCTTAAAGTGTGGGGCCATCCAGCCCCCCGGAGGAACATAATTTCAAATGCTTGTATCTGTGATCTAATTCTTTGGGTTGCTAGCAGAAAAATCAAGAGCTCCAGAAAAAATACGGAGTGATTAAACCACCTCTGTGAATCTGGATCTTTGGGATGAAGAAAGTCTGGTGGCTGCGTCTACGTCCGGGTCCATCCTGCAGATGTGGACGCACCACTGAATGCCAGCTAGGGCAGGTTTTGTGTGTGATGGTAACCATGCTGTCTGAACCCTGCCTGTTATTTACAATTTAACATTTGCACTTATATTTACAGATCATATACATCAATATATCAAATAAACCAGGCAAGCAGATCGGTTTAATCATTCCTCTATCTGGTATAATGGACATTTTGTAAATATTTCAAAATGAATTGGTTTAATAAATGTTATGTTGATGTTGATTTAAGTCTTGATCTATCTTTTTTTTATCAGGGTTACATTTCAATGTTGAAACAGTTTCGTTTATGCATCAACATTGATTCAACATTGATTCAACGTTGATTCAACATTGATTCATTGTCGGTCTGCTATCTGGGGATGCTCTGTTCTACATTCACTTCATCATTTTATTTTTATGGAATACATATCAGTTCTTCTGTCCATGAATCTGTCAGTCAAACATTCATTTCATGTAGTTTTGTTTGTGTGTTGCTTCACGGTCACGTATCTGTTTGAAAATTAGAGGTTATGGAACTGCTTATTAACACATAGACGAAAAATGTATTTACAAACCTGTTTTCCATCGACTAGGGAAATAAGCACAGCCACCACACAGCTACTGCATGTTGGGTGTGTTTATTTGCATCAAAATAATGCCTCTGAATGGGGTATTTAAATATGAGATGGTTGGCACACTAAGGAAATTGCTTTTTCTGCTGTTTGTTGACCCCACTAATGTTGAGCTGTGAGGCTTTACGCTACATTAAGACTCTGCTCTCGCCGTGTTTGCATAGACTGGTCTGTATGGATGTTGGTTTGTTTATGGAGCTCACAGTGTGCACGTAGAAATACAAATGAAACAACTGAATACTGCCAGCAGGTAGGAGAGGTTAAATAGGATATCAAAGGCACATTCTGCCATGTCTGTGAAACACATTTTATTTGTTTTATACAATAACACAGGAGTGTGTCTAGCTTTCAGTTGGTAATTTAATGAATCGTCTCCGTCAGAACAGTGATGGTAGTGTGATACATGTGCATTGTAAAGCTTTAATAACCTGTGGGAGAGTGAGTATATATGGTAAAGACTTACAGACACACATTCCACTCAAAGCATATTGCAAATAAAAGGTTTGACACCTCCCTGATTTGGTGAAAGGGACAACATTCCGAAGTAGATCTTGAAAGAACAATAATTTATGATCAATTCAAAGAACATTTATCCTCTTGGCTGATGTCTTACCATTTTCTGTGCTACTTCTGGTTGCAGAGTGTGCGAACGATTCTTCCACTTTTGCATGAGCTGCTAATAACAATAGATATTTGTTTTCCAGGCAAATACACAGGCAAATACAGACGACGTCGACTGAAAGTCTCCGCTGAAAAACAAACGCTGTCAGCAGGAGGATCATCAGACTGTGTTTACATGCTGCTCAACACTGGACATAAACCAAAGAAATGAAAAGAGAGAAATCATCAATTGATTTATTAGAATAACAGTAACTTTCAAAGCTTGTTTAAACATTGGAAAACAAATGCATGCTGGGAAAATAAAATCATGCTTAAGTTCATTCGTTTTTCTCTTTGAAAACTGAGCAGTGAGTATGGTGTTGACTATTAATTAGGTTAATCCACAAATTGATTAGCTTAGCTTCACTCATTTCTCATTGTGTACTTCAGTAAAAGTAATTATAACAGAACTGTAGTTTCAAGTTCACCCGTCAGCAAAGCACCAGGAGCACAGGAACGTCACTGCCGTCTTTGTCATTGTTCTTTTGTCCGTTCTCCAAATGAATGAGCGTTGAAGGTATTGGTAGGTGCATTTTTAACCATTGAATAGAGTCATGCTTGTTGTTTCTTTAAACTGAGCTAGGCTAATTACATCCAGACTCCAGCTCCACTTCACCTTCTAGACCCCATAGCACCCAAGACCACCTGTTTTATATTTCACTATAGTGCACCAATCGTTTTAAAATAATTCCCAGTGTCTTTCAAAACACAAAAAAGCTGAGCTTTGTATTGTAGCTAGTAATATCTACGATATTTTTTCGCAGTATTTCTCCGGTGTAAATCTGAAAATTCCTCCGCTGACACTGCATCCACAGGTTTACAATCTTCTGGAAGCTATGCAGAGTGGAAACACAAAGACAATGTGAGTTCTAGTGTTTTGACTGGCTGTGGTTCAGAGGTATATATGGTACAGTCCATTTACGTCACATCACCTCACATATTCAGCTGTTCTCGGGACAGTTCACCACCGAGTCGCAGTGAGGACTAACGATGACTTTAACGCTTCTTCTCATGTAGCTCTTCTGTTGTTGAAGTGCTATTTGTTTCTTTCTGTTTAAGACAACTACACATGACCCAAATTAGGAAACAAATTGAAGAGTAAGTTTACATGTAGTTGTCCTGCGTGACACCCAGCTCGGCTTGCAGCCTTTTATTTCATGAAGCTGCTGTTAGTATCCTCTTTAGCCTTTTGGTTCTGTTGCATGATGAATGCATGATTGCAATTCTGGTGTAATTTACAGCATTATTAAAATGTGTTATTGAAGTTTGTATAGCACATAGTAGAAGGATGTCTTCATCCACCTACACAAAGAGGATCAGTAAGAACAGCTCAAATGAACATCTTCACAAACAGACTGTGATTGCACAATAAGACTCTGGTTCCATATTTATTGTCATCCATGAGAATATAGTTGCCCCTTTCCTCCTCACAGAGCAGCTCCTCCTGTGATTTCCTTCTGTTAACAAAAACAACAGAAGACACAAAGGATGAAAAGCTCTTCCTCCACTCCAAACTCTGTGGAATACGAAGCGAGACAAACTTTGAATGTTATTCATCTCCAGTATTGAGTAAAAATACACAGTTTATGTGCCTCCAAAATCCCCACATCTCCTCCCAGCTCTCTGCTGTGAACTCTGCTGAGTTTACTGTTGTTTTTAGAAGAATAATAGGATCCTTGTTGAAAACTGGCAGTTATAAAATATTTTCCATTTCCTGGAATTCCTGGAATGTACGGTATATTCAGCCTGTAGATGGATGACTTTAAAGGAATATGTTTTTCCTTCTCACATTGATTACAGTAGAATCAGTTTCCAGTCTGGCCTGAGAACTACTTCAGAAGAATTAAGATGCCAGGAAAATACATAATGCTTACTCGCAACCATACTTAATGGTACAGACACCCTGACTGTACAGGAGAGAAAGACTGATGAAAAGATTTCCAACATACACAGCAGACGCCAAACAAAATGATCCAGATAAAACGCAAACAAAATACTCAACAACCAAAATCCAGAATGAAGAACCAAAACCATTAACACAGAAAAGCCCCAGAAAACCAAGAAGATAGTGCAGACAACAAACTAAATAGACCACCAGGTGAAACTAATCGGTCAGGAAGTAGAGGTAGACAAACAGGATAGAACTACAAAATAAAACAGGAAACAGAAGAAACTGTAAACTGTTAGAGACAGTGTAATCAAAAACACCACAGAAATATATCGTATTGCACTGCAATTAGACCGCTAAATTCTGCACACTGGACCTTTAACTGACCATGTCTTTCCTTTCAACACCAAGTACAAGCTGTGGGGAGGATGATGTTAGCCGAGCTCAGCATAAAGAGTGGAAGCTAACCTGGCTCTGTACAAATCTCAGGTGTACCAACCAAACTGACTGAGTTACACACAAACATGAGTGAGAGCCAAAATGTGTATCTATTCATTTAACGAGAGAAAGACATTGTGAAAAAAATTGGTGGATTTTTTGTTTTATTGCATTATTCAGATAATAATAATAATTCAGGTACGTGCCTCCCTGCAGACCACAACAATGCAACAATAAAGTATCAATAAAGTATCATTGACAGAAAAAAAATGAAATAAGAAAATAATGAAATAAAAATTTCAGGCTATGAAATGTGATTCATTTCGATTTTTCACGGCGCGGTAACCAAAACACACCTGAAATCAATGTTTGCCTCAAAGCTAAGAACCCGGTCTGAAAATGTTCGGAAATGAACAGAGCGGGAAAAAAAAATCTTCCCTGAAATAAAAAAAAATTATTAAAATGAACAACAACCAAGAACACATCCCAGTCATCCTGGCCGTCCACCTGAAGAGAAAGAAATGGAGTGTGAAGAAACAGACCTAGCTGCACACTGTTAGCAGCACAGGCTGAATAAGATAGGACGGGAGGGGGCGGGGGGGGGGGGGGGGGGCTGATGGAGGTAGAATGAAGGTATGGAAGGAGCTGAGAATGAGTTTGCCTGGGGCACATCGATTAAACGCAGGGCGGTGGATGGAGAGGGGGGCACAGCTCTGTATGGGTCTGTGTGTTGCTGTGCGTCTTGGGACAGACCTCATTGACCCCGTGGGCCTCGGCGCTGTCAGGAGCGTTTAGCCTGGATTGGCTGCAAGCTCTCCCCTGTGGTTTCCCTGAGACTCACAGGGATGGGCTTCTGTTGGACAGAACTGACAGCACACACTCCACCGGCTGACACACTGCGACAGACAGAACTCCTCCACAGAGATTCTGTATATGTCTAATTGTTGTGGCAGTTTTGGCTCTCGTTCTAATGAGCAACGAGAACACACACTTTACACACTGTGTGGCAGCTCTAGAATGGAAAGTTTGAAGTGATGACGAAAGGGTTAAAGTTTTTCCTCAAACTGTCCGTTGGTTCTTTCCAAGGTGATTTAACCCTTTGTTGTGCACACAGATTCACAGAGTAATGGACCAATTACAGCAGATATTTACAGCGCAGCCTCTTTTGGTTTACATTGTAATTTATTGAATCTTTCTTGGGGCGTCCTCGTGGCCGAGAGGTTAAGGCAGTGTCTCAGGTTCCAGTCCGGCTGAGGAGCTTTGCCGATGTCGTCATTTTCCTCTCCGCTGTCAGCTCTCTAATAAATCATAAATTGCCTCAAAACATAATTATAAAGAAGCTGTGTGACCGCTCATGGGGTTTCCCTGCTGGACCTGAGCTGATACAAATGAACAATGCCCAGGTAGTAAATACCAGCTTTGTGTGCCTATGTCACCATGTCTGCGCAGCGTTTTGGTCCAGACCAGGCAAAGATAATAAATGAAAGGACGTGTGTGTGTCGTGATATTCATGAATTAAGTTAACAAAGTGGACGAGACCATTTGTCTCATTATTAATATCATCAGTTTAGCCATACTGTCTCCAAAATCCAAGAGACAAAAGATTTATTTATTTCATTTATGTATGGTTAACATGTGGATTATGGATTTAAAAAAAAGGTAAGATTGTTTTTACTGTAATCAGCGTGATCTATAACTTTGGTAAGGTCTGATAAGTTAGGAGCCAGTGGAGTCACTTCCATCACTGGTACAGCCAGGGAGGTGGTGCCAAGTGGAGAAGCTGTTTAGCAGTGGCCTCTTGTCTGTTGAGGAGGGCAGAGTGAACAATGAAAACATAGTGCTGATCAGGTGTAGCACTTTACGCTTGATATGAATTGTACTTTGCATTGTTACAAGTTGAGTTTTATTTAGTTCAGCTAAGTTGTTCAGTTATCTTTTTTTTTCTGTTACACATGAAACTGGAAGCACTTTTCTTGTAAATAAACACCATGCAGTGAATTTTGAACAAACTGCCTTGAGTCTGCTTGTATGTGTGCCACGCTGGTTAAGCTTCTGAAACAGTTAGTTATTGTAGTTTGGCCCTCTGATGTAGCTCACAGCTCACAGCTCATGGAAGTCTGAAAAATCACACTCCTAATCATAATATCTGAACACAGCATATTTTAAGATTCACTGTGAATCCGATGATGAGTTTATTTCTATCTATAAATATTCATATTCTGAGCATGATTGCAGCCAAATTGTCAAATATCATGTTACTTATGGAGCTTTCTTGTCCCGCAGGTTCTCACGGATCGTGGCTACGCCGAGCTTGGGTATTGAAGGAGTACTGATGAAGTACTATTATTGCTACTGCTATAAGGAAAGGGAGAATTCACTGTCATGGCGGGAACTGTTGGGTCATGCTCTAGACCTGCTCTATAGGGATAACTTATAGTAATTTAGCGTTCCATAAATAAAACTAAACTGAGAAAGTGTGTCTTTTCATGGACCTGATTTGCAGCTCACTCTGGCCTTCACCTCGCTTTGAGTACATTAAACATTGTTAAAACATCAGCGTTTTGTTTTGTGTTTTGTGTTAACATGCTGACGGTAGCATTTAGCTCAAAGCACAGTACAAAACGTTCAGAGCTGCAAGCATAGCAATGTCTTAAAACCTCAGCAAAATTCACAGGTGAGTTTCAACCCCTCAACAGCGAGCTGGGGAATGGTGATGGTGATTTAAGGACGCTGATGAAGTTAGTAAAATTATCTCAGAGAGAAAATATTGTCATCTCGCAGCAAGATGGTCTAACACTTTATGTTTGAGTCAGGCCGGTCTGGCAAATGTCAGCAGGCCCATCATGACCCTAAACATGCTAAGTGGGAATTAAAGTTTATGGGCAGACAGACGGACGGACGAATAAAGTGACAGATGGAAAATGACTTACTGTAGGTCACGGTTTACCCAGCTTCTCACTCCAGAACTGATTATAGGCACATTTTAAGCACACTGCCAGTGCACGATAATTAGAATGATATAACACACACTGTGCATAAGATTATGGGGTTTAATACTTTATAGGGCAGCTGTCTAGTAATTTAATCGCAAGCTATTTGTCTTGTGCTTATATTGTGAGAAAAGTTCATCTTTGCTTCTAATGATTTTATAATCCTCTGCTAATGCATCACAGTGTGTAGCAGCTGAACACTGAATCTTTTTTTATTCTATTTTTGCCGAATCACACAGTATGAAAGAGGAGAACGTTATTTTTTTTCATCGTTTCATCCTTTCATGAACCAACTGTTATTCGTTTTTTAAGCAACAATAGCAATGATCGAGTTTGATGCAATATCCTTCAATATTTCCACTAAACAAATCATTGTGCTGTTTTCACTCCCGCAGATCCAGTGTGGTGAAAGGTGAGAGCTGTGTGATGCCACGGGGATTTTCTGTAGAAATGAGGCAATATACAACAAACTCAAGCCTTTTTTTTTTTTACCACTGGTGATGCTTTGACTTTATTTATAGCACCTTTGGCATGGCACCTTTACTGCGATGAGACCACATCCGTCCCCCTGTTTGTGTGGCCGATTCTTTCCGACAAGAGTCCTAAAATGAGGCTTTTGGCACGTGTTCATGAGCAGACTTGGAGAAGTCAGATGTGAAAATCACTCATGAGTAAATGAAGTAAAACTAGCCAGATGCAAAATGTGCCATGTGTGCATGAGTGTAGCTGCTGTGGTGAGATGCAAAACTTCAAACGGGTGTCCCGCTCATGAGCAGACATGAAGTAGTCGGATGCAATGCGAGCCATTCATTAGAACTAGCTGGATGTGACCTGTTAACGAGCCAACTGGAGGTGCCTGGAGAAGTACCTAAGCAAACATATACGTTATGATGTCCACTCAACTGACACATTACAGTACATGTGTAAGAGCAAGGACACACTGCTGTGCTAACTGTTAACCCTGTAGACCCCAAAGGCCTGTCATTTCAAACGCATGTTACTCAAAATAACCCCCACCCCCCCCCCACACACACACACACCGTTCATGGTCCGTTCACTACGAGCCTCACGAACCTCAGCTGGCTTGGTGCATAACACACAGTTCACTCATGAGCACACATAAAGAAACTGACTGTGACATGTGAAGTTTGTTGTAGTTCGATGTGAAAGGGGCCGTTCTTCTCTTAATAAAGCTGATGCAAAGTGTGCTGTCTGTTCACGAGTGAACCTGAAGTAGTTGTATGTAAAAGGCATGATTTGCACGTGAAGTATCTGGAGGTGAAATGTGCTTGGCAGCCCGGGGTAATTGGACGCAAAAGCGCAGCGTTTGATCGTAAAAAGGAACTGCATGCAGCTAACCTGAATGTGACACGGCATGGTCTTTCATTAAAACAATACGCTCGGTGCAAAAAGTGCTATTTTCTTTGCTACAGAGCAGGATCTTAGAGCAGAACAACAATATGTGCTGCAAACTATGGAAGACATCTTTATCCGTATCCGAGTTCTATTTTTTCTGTCTGTGACTCCAATCTCTCACTTCATACTTCATCCAAAATCAATAAACTATGATGTGAAATCTGGAGCTTTACTTGAGTCAAATGCGGTCAATGCGTCTTTGCATGGATAAGGCAGGAGACAAATAATAAGATTTAAGGAAAGGGGAAGGGGGGAAGAGAAAGGGGGAGAGAGGAAATTATGTGGTTAACAGGAATGCCAGAGAAACAAAAATATTTTAAGTCATAGCCGTCTTTACTTCAAGTAGATAGAGTGTGTCTCCATAAGCCCCGAGCTCTGCTCAAAAGCACGAGGAAGCCTCGAAAGCCTGCTTTGAGTGTGCCTCAGAGAAACGGAAAAAAGCGTAATCTACTTTCACTCAGTCTCCCTCCCCCTGAAGCATAACAAAGAGCCTGGGAAGAGTGTTTGTGATGCTAATTCTGCAGGAATAAATATGCAACACAATTTTCAGATGCTTTAAGAGGGAAGGAAAGACGAAGAAGAGTGGTGATGGAAAAAGAAACAGCGCTTTAGGGGGCTGCCAGGAGGGAGTAGACTAATCCGTTAACATATCCTGCATATGCAGGCTACGGAGGAAATGGGAAATTAGAACATGTTGCTGATGAAATAGGAGAAAGGGCTGAATAGAACGAAGAGCAGCCAATCTCAGGTGTTAAAGCATTACCTGGTGACCGGGCAGTGGATTAGTTCTGCTCATCCTGTGTCAGATGGATGACTCTTGTCTCACCAGAAACAATGCACGTAAGAAAATCTACATGATGCCGAATCCCACAAGACAGCTGTGATCCTGTGAAACACTGCTGCAGTCCTCAGTCAGACTGGTACAAGGAAAAGCCATAATAGTGCCGGGCAAAGTACTTAACATGCCCAGTTGTCTCGGAATAAAACTTTATATCTCTGTGAATCCTTGGGTGGCCTGTTTCTCCTTTTGCTACTTTCCAGCTGCAGTCCTCCACCCACCCCACTGCACAAGGTACAGTGTTTACACTGGAGATGAATGATTTGAGCTCCATGCTCCATTGAGATGTTTTTTCTCACTGACATTGTGATTCAAACCTGTAAATTAAGCTTGTTCTTGACATGTTATTGAAAAAGCTTTGTATTCGTGCTTGTTGTTGAAGTCAGAGAGAAATAAAGTCATCTACTAATGACCTGCAAAGTGTTCTTCAGAAAACAGACTCATTTTGCACTTCTATCATTAATGATCATTTTGTGATTGTGTGACATTGTTATATGTTTGACATTGTTTTGCCTAAACCTAATCTGACTTGAACAGTTTTACAAGTCAACAAAGTATTTGACAACCTGTGATGAGAACGTGTTGAATTATTGACATTAATTCTGACTTAAACAGCTGCATATTTGTCTGCTTAAGAGAATAATGACAAACTGCTCAGTTCCATCTGTCAGCGCTTTATATAACTATATTGTTGACAGTGTTTCAGATTCCAACAACTCTGTTCACCAGCTGTCTGTCATTTACATACAAGCTAACTGCTACCTGCTTTAAGTCACAATGTTGTCTCCAGCTTCTGTAACTCAGTGTAATCTCTATGAGCATTCTTTATTGACAATTATGAAAAAACAGTTACTTTGTTATTGAGTTGAAATCAAAAAATCCCAGGTTACCATAGAAATGATGTTTAACTAGTTTATTCCACATCATGTTTCAATGCTGAACCATCCTCTGTCTGGGCTCCTGTAGAAACATGGTGGATCAACATAGCAGACTCCGTGGAAGAGGAGACGTGGCAAAGAAAACTTATTTTCAAGTGGTTACACATGAATGAAAACATAGTCATGAATATAATATTCTGTAAATAGAGTCACCAACATCTGACACACAGCTGACATCAGTTGTGTTAATGGCGCTGTTAATTAAGTAAGACTGTAGCTTTGATTTGAAATAAAATCATAATGCATGAATCAAGATTAATTGTCAGCCCTAATATACACACACTAAATATGCATATGATCGAAATGCCAGCTTTGGAAGCGATCCTCATGTGAAATCCCATCAAAACACTATCAAGGCATTTTGGCGTGATTCCGGGTTCTTGCTCTCGGAGGAAAGGAGAAATGACAAATGGGTCTGAACTGGAACATCGAGGGGGGAGGGAAAAAAAAAGAGATTTAAACCTAATTTGAATAACCCAGATCTAAGATGATGTACTGCAGAGCATAGAGAGGTGATAGCCCAATCCGTCAAATTGGGAGAGGGGGAGGGGGGGGGGGGGGGGGGGGGGGGGGGGTTAAAGAGGAGAGAACAGGGCCAAGAGATGAAAGGAGGAGGCAGAGGGGATCAAGATGAGAGGGGCGGGGAGGCTGTAGAGGTGAGCCGAGAGGATCGAGAGGGAAGATGTGAGGAGAGAGGGAGGTTGGTGAAGGAGATAGCGGCTCTGGCGGCGAGAAGATTAAAGCCACTTCCGTGCGGCGTTGGCCCTCATTAATGTTTAACAAAACGCCTGAGCACGGAAAGATCACCCCCCCCTTCCCGTGATCCCTTTCAACCCCTCTCCGGGCCACACGAGGCAGCGTGGCAAGAAGACACCGTGGATGAAATATTTACAAAAGGCAATCATTTGTTTATGTCCCTGACATGAATAATTGTGATTAATGTTTTATTCATGCTGTATTGTTTATTGCCTCCAATCTGAGGAGAATAGGCCGCCTTTTGTCAACTGAGACAGCCAATTATGGAAGTGTGATCCTTTTGTGCTGCACTGTGTTTGAGAGTGAGCCTTTTGTGGCTTGTCTTTCAAAGAAACAAGGAGCCCTCGTTTCTTCTCGCAGGGAGAGGAGGGTGGTGTCACCGTCCCTCCTAATTGGCTGACAGTGAGCCTTCATGATAGGTGGGGAGTGATGAGGAAGAGGAGGTGGAGAAGAAGAAAGGAAGGGGTGGAGGTATAGGGGCGAAGGGGAGGCCCAAAGGTATACAGAGAGGTGGTAAGGACGATGTGTTTACTGAGCCGTGCTGATCACAAGTGACGTTCAATTTAACCGAGCTGACAGACGAAACAGCTAATAGAGCAAGCATGCACATGCAGGACTTAGTTCACAGTTCCTCACTGAGTTTACAGCAGTTTACCAAGAGACTCCAAACTCTGTAAAAGCAGTATGATAATGGGAAACAGAGCCCCAAATTGTAAGCGTATGCTAGTCCTTTAAGTGACATAATGTAGAAACGAGCATTTGTTGTCAGTGATATCAAACTGTAAATAACTCCTCTGGTACAAACACTAATGCTCCCCCGGTGCTCTGAGCTCACAGTCCAAGCAGCTCGGCTAACAAACTGAGCTAACAGTAGCTAACAGCATCTACCGTCGGCAGCAGTATACTTCACTGTCCATCAGGAAACTCGGTAAATCACAGAGAGCTGGTGACCAGAAGATAATAAGAGAAAACATTTTATCCACAAAATATGATCCAGCTTTTCGCAGGTGATCGTCCCCAGAGCATGAAGTTACATATATACCGCAGGAACAGGTGGATGAATGACAGGCACCACGTGTTTACAAGTCAGTGTACCATCAGCATGATCCAGAATCTGTTATTTATGGTAAAAAAAAAAGTGACACAATGTTGCTTTAAAAAGTTAGTTTGCTTTACCAGTTAGTTAAGTGTAAAAGAAAAAGTGCAGAACTCAAAGTTGGCAGTCTGGTTATAATTTGTGTTCTCGTTTGCTTTAATGAGAATGTTCTAGGATGTTGACAGGAGCACTGTTTACATTTGGAAACTGGTAATGATGATATCAATATGCAGCCGGTCTCACTTCCAACTTGTCAAATACTGAAGACACTTACACTTCAAAATAAGGCACTCCATATACTCCATTCTAGCGACCATGCAACAAGAAAGTCCAGAGAAGGACGAGGTGAGGTGGATGGATGGATGGATGGATGGATGGGTCAAACAAATGCAGCATTTTCACCCAGGAGACTTCTTTTAAAGGTCCAGTGTGTGAGATTTAGGGAGCTCCATGTACAGGATGATGAGTCTGAATGAATGGGACTCTCATATTTACACACAGTGCAGGTCCTCTTCCACAGAGTCCATCATGTTAAACCTCCATGTTTCTACATCAGTCGAGAACAAACTAACCACTGGCTCTGGATAGGGCCTCTCATGCTTGTGTCTACTGTAGTACCACTGAAGGATATAGTGAGGGGGCGAGTGGGTTGCAATTAACAACTGAATCACACACAGTGGTCTTTAAAGTAGAAAAGAACAAAATAAAAGATCAGAAGTAAATACACTTAAAGATAAAGCTCAGTATGCATAATAACCTTTATATTTCTGAGTGTTTATGATTGTATTATCATATTTGTAGAAATAAGATATTAATTTGTAAAGTAGCAACTGCAGCGCTTGACAGACATAGAGCTAGAGCACTAAATCATATCTGCATCATATTTCTCTGAAATGTCGTGAACTAGAAGTGTACAGTGTAGTGTTCTCACTCAGAGTGTAGCAACTCTGTTTCAACACCAAGTTAAACCGAGTCCAATGAAAACATATATATATATATCCTAGCAGCTATCGCTATATATTGTTTTTTTAACATCCTATACATGAAATGTATGCACTTACAGCGTTGCCTGTACAATATTTCTCAGCGGATAGCTAGGATAGCTTGATGTCTGCCTCACTCTCAGTCCGAGGAGAAAAGAAACTTAACTGGAATACACAAACACACGGGCCTGACAGGAAGTGATGTCAGCGCTGACACGACTGTCAAAATAAAATCTTCTTGATAAACTTGCTAGCCCTTTTGCTCTTATTATTTGACTACAACACATAAGAATGACTTATCTTAAAGCACACATTACAATGAACAACAGAAATGCCTTTGAGGCAGCACATACAGAGTTGCCTTAAATGAAAACAGTGAATTAACGTGTGTTGTGAACAGACAATATCTGAGTAACTACATTTAGCTACAGCGTAGAGTTGAGTATACGCAGAATGAAACATGACATGCTACAGTATGGTATTTTTATACATTGCAATGCAAATCCACATGAAGTTGTTTAGATAGTACAGATGTAATGTGGGCTGCAGGGATGGCCTCAGAGTAACCCTGTATCATAACTGATACAATGGTAAATAAATGAAGCAGATTTTGTCAAATCTTTCTCTTTTAAAGGACATGCTGAGTGGGTGTTTGCTTTGCCTTTTATTACTGACTAATAAAATCCCTCAGATCAAACTTGAATTCATGTAGGCTAAGACACAGACGCCAGCTGACACCAGTGCACATTTGAATAAGCTTTGATTCGCACAGGTACCTCTTCATTCCCTTAATAATAAATCTGAAAGCCTTTGAGCATACCCACCGTGCATCATACATATAACATGGTTTTAGAGCTTGTTTGAAGTGAGAACAGCTGCGGAGGCTGCTTCACAACATTAACACTGGTGACTCTATTAGTCTGGAAGGCTTTACAATGCAGGGAGGAAGTTTCACTTTAGTCAGAGCCTTTTGCATTCAGGAATAATAATAAAACGTCTCATTCCACTGCTGTGGAGCCGAAAGTATGGAAGCCTGGTTTAAGCCAGAAAAAGAGAGCGAGACATGAGGAATGATATGAATAGATAATTATTATTTTGATTTTGACAGTCAGACATACGAAATAACGAGATGCTACATCAAACATACTTCAAGCAAAGCAGAATAATCAGCAAATAATGTGTCAGTGAACATGTTTTAAATATGTTGGAGCAGGGGCAACGAGAGACTGAAAGTTCAACTTCTTTGAAAGCTTCAACAGGTACACAGGTTCATTGATAACAGGTGACAGGCATCATGACTGGGTATGAAAGGGACATCCTCAAAGCAAGGATGAGGGGAGGTTCACCACTCTGTGATCTGCAAGTAGTCCAAAAGTGTAAGAACGTTTGTCAGTCCACAGTTTGAATGTATTTATGTATAATGTATATATATATTTATTATTCGTTGAAATAATCAGAGAATCCAGAGATCCAGTGGTCTGCACATAAGACATCGAGGCTGAAAACCAACAATGACCGTCAACCATCAGGCAGCTCTGTGTTGGAGGATTGTGTAAAGGATATTTCCTGGACTCAGGAAGACTTCAGAAAACCATTCAACACAGCTCATCACTGCGTGTACCATGCAAAGAGACAGATACCAACAACATCCAGACATCTCTGGACCTGAGCTCGTCTGAGATGGGCTGACGAAAAGTGATGGAAGTGTGCCGTGAATTGACAAGTCCACATTTCCAATTGTGAATCATGGATGTTGTGTACTGTGTCCCAAATGAAAAGTCTGAGATAAAACGTCCAAGAAATTTTAATTAAGATTTTACAAATTCAGTCAAAATTATGACATACTAAAATATGATTTACTAAATTTTAATCACAAGATACTAAGTCAGAGTTATGAAATATTAAAATATGTGATTCTGAGATTTATAATCTCATAATTGTATTTTATAATTATTATTTTTTCTTCCATATAAGCTGCTATCGACCTGCACACATATTACCTCTTGTCTCGTCATTAGCAGGCTGCACTGAATCACTTGTGCATTACACCTGACCACACTCATTTAAAAGTTGCTTTATGAGCCTTCATTTGTTCTGTCTCCCACCCAGTCGGCCTTAATGGCTCTAAAGTTGATTAAGGTCAGTAGCTGGGTAATCGTCTACTATGGCCTTACTGTAAGTAAGGCTGATGGTCAAGATGCTGGCTTTGGCTGCCTCCTTCCTCTGCCTGAAGCACTGATGCGCTTAGTATTGATTCCACTTGCAGTAAGTACAGAGGGCCTCTGTAAATCAAGCCTTGTACCGGACTGTTAACCAAGTGCTGGCAAACCATGTCTGACACAGTAACACCTGTGTGCGCTGATCATATACACTCATATGCGATTATGAAGTATCACGCTGACAGTGTCTGAGCACATGACAGATGATCCACTCTCTTGCTCCTGCAGGATCTGCAGGGATCCATTACTTCCGCGTGCTTTTCTGAGTCACAAGTTCATGAAGACGCTTCAAATCCAGATGAAAGAAAAAATGCACTACAAATTGGCATTTCAGGGTCAGGGGCCCCATATAGCACGAGCTGATGACTGCAGCGTGATATCCATCAAGTGGCCTTAATCAGGCAAAATGCAGATTTTCAGCTATAAGCTGGGCTCATCCTCTTGAAGAGGCTCATTTAGGAGAGAAGAAGGCTGCTTGAGAATGAGAGAGGGAAATTAAGAGAGGAGAAGATGAGAGCAACAACCTGGGGTTTGCTTTGGTCTTAATCCACCGTGTAGGCTGACAGTGGCAAGGAATCTGTCTTAATCCATACACAGTGAGGAGGAGTGGGTGTGCGATGAACCCGCATGATAACAGGACACTAAATTAGAAAAGACACGCACACAACGACGCCTCATCTCCTCCCACCCCAAAATAAAAAAATAAAAAAAACAACACTAAAGAGGATGATCAAAGTAGGTTAATTGAAAATTTCACTTCTTCTTGTATCTTTCTAGCAGTTCCTACCTCCAGATGAATCTCCCATGGTGCTGAAAGATGATAGAGATGTTATATATAGATGTAGAGCAACAGCCTGTTGGCGATGAATGCTTGTATGAAAAATAATCTTCAAATCATGTTGCGAGCGTGACTAGCCGAGTCTTTGAACACAGTGAAAGGATCTTTCTGTCCCTCTGTATGTCACAACAGGCCGCCGAGTCTGACACTGAATGCTGAGCAAAGCTCTGGCTGGAGTAATCTTGAGTCCTGAGTAATAGTTTTTCCGATTATTTCTTTAGATTGTTGTTCTTTTTTTAAACACGGCTGCCTATGTGCCTTAGCAAGCATTTGTTAATTTACGCATCCAGCAGACACACGCCTTCTTCCATACACATATACCACACGTTTTTTTCATGTCATTTGGCAAAAGAACATGCAAATGATTGCTTGTTTCCATCAAGCAGCAGCCTCAGCAGCCGCGTGAGGCTGGTTGAAGAACATGCACAACCTCCATAAACATGTTTACAGCCCGGTACAAAAAACAGTTTTGGTCTCTATAGCTAACTTCCCCGTTCATGACAACTGTACTGAGGGAGAATTTATATACAACTCACCTGTTCACATTATATGAAGACTTAAATTTATGCAGGAGTAACAGTGTGGCTGTTACAGATGGATTGTTTGAGCACCAAATCAAGTTATGTACAAATAAAGTTATGTCTGAAAAGAAGGCTCTATGAAACAAAGTCCTCCCTGCTGTACTTAAAGGTTTGTAAGGAGTAACTGACTCGAACTCATAAAAGTGGTTCTGAATTATATATTATGCAAGAAGCTGATTAATCCACTGAGAAACATTAATCCACTGACCATTTCTTCAACATTTAGTGTGACAAAAAGAGAAAAACAACAACAAAAAAACACAAGAAATGTATTGCATGCCAATGCATATGTCATATGTATGTCATATTTATTCGAGAATATTAGTTGTGTGATGAATGAAGGACTGATAACACTCTCATAAACCTCTGATCATAAATTTGGCTCCTGTCTCTCCAACAACTCTGCCATTATTCACAGCACTAATCACATCCATTTTGCACTGCCTTTATATAGCGGTCCAACCAGAGGGCTCTCCCATAATGCTTTGGGAAGATAATGGAAATCAATAGTTGATGTAAGGACATTTTGGTGAACTCAGTGAAAATGGCTCCCACAGCCTTTATTTGGCTTAATAGCGGAAGGCCGCCAAGTTGACAAACTGGGATTGTTGTGGTTTTACAGGAGCCACAGGCAGAGCTGCTCCTGTACTAGATGGCCATGAACACACACACACACACACACACACACACACACACACACACACACACATACAAATACTCATGAATGATTCATGAGGAGAGGAATTACTGCTCGGCTCTCCTTCTGTTTCCCCATAACCGGCTGCTCCCTCATGCTCTCTAATAACAACTTACACACACATCAACATACACACACACACACCACATGCAAAACAAAGACTCATTGCACACACATGCACCCTCATCCCCATACATGCACACACAGACACGCACGCAGTACACACTCACATTCGCTCCTCACAGCCAGCTCTCGCAGTTCATTTCATTCCCGGATAATTAAACGGAGTCTTGCGGAGTGTGCGTGGTGTTTCATCGTGCACGCTACCCCGACACACACTTGTGCTTTTGAGTGTTTTCCTCCCGTCCTTCCACAACTTGCTAGACGCCAGCAGGCTGTAGCTGAAAGAGAGCGGCAGAGTTCAGCGGCTCCTCACTCTTTACTTTCCCTTGTTTTACTGCATTGCATCAGCTCCCTATTACAAAACACACGCTGTGACAACATGACGAAATCTGAGGATGTTAAAGTTCTTAAATAAGGACGCAGATCAGATTTTATTGTGTTAGATAGAGCATTCTCTGCATATATTTGCTGTAGGCAGATTTATGGAGCCGGGCTGCTAATATGGAAGAAATTATGGGATCATGGAGACAGCAGATTCTATTTCTAAATTATAGTTATAGTAGATTTTAAATTATGCACCACTGATCTAAACACCACAGTGCTCGTCTCACACGTTTGTGCATCTTTTTTTTTCAAACTGTTGTCACATTAACGTGATCTGCTGTAGAGTATAGAGACACTGTGAGCTCCACAGACCCTCCCAGTGTACAGAGGCTGATTTAGGTGATGTAAAAATGTGCAAGCAGCAAATTAGCACCATGCTATGAGACATTCTACCTGATATTTGTGCTTGCATGAGGTCATCTTCAACTGAACTGCACCCGAAACCTGTGCACAGTTTGCTCATTAGTTGCTCTAAAGTAACACATATAGCGGTTGTACACAGCGACTCAAACCAAATTCAATTAGTTAGACAAACCCATGGATCAAAGTTCTCTGTCGCTACAATGGATTTCCATCATTTAGAGTTCACAGAGGTCGTTTATGAAGCCTAAATCTAAACACAGAGCATTGGCTCTAAAGTGTAGCTGCTTAGGTAGCATGGCCTTGTTTTTACTGAAGGATGGCTCTGACGTATCAGGGACTGAAAGAACAATAAAAAATAAAACAAGACTGGCACAGCTGTCAGAAATGGGGAGAGTGGCAAGCCTAACAGAAAGCACTGACATCTTTTGACTGTCAGCTTTAGCTCTGACAAGAAACTATAAACTAAAGTAAAACTAATTGAAACTGATCAATCAATTGTTCATCAAGCGTGAGAATGTTGAAGAATGAAGTCAAAAAGCAAAAAGGTTTTACACTGACAACATATTTCTAATTATTTCCATCTCTGCCATATTCTGTAAATAGACACTGGACCTTTAACGTGTTGATCACAGCACCACTTTACATGTTCATACAACACACTTCACACAATCATACTCTCAAGGACATCGGCAGAGACTCTTTTAAGCCGCAGACTTCTATATCACAACATTAAGTCTTAAAATCTTTTATGTGACTTTACGTGATCAGTTAAGCTTGAGTGTTTGTGGGAGCTCTACAAAAGAGAAGCTGAGTGTGCCTGGCAGTAACAAGAAGAGAGTCACAAATGTCAGTGCTCAGATCTGAGGCACTGCTGAGGTCCTGATCTTCCAAAAGCAATGAACGTAGCAGCTACATGACTGTGGACGTCATCTCATTTTTTGTTTGGTTATCCTGACATTTACAGGAGGTTTTTGTCGTATCGGCATCTACTGAACCTCCCCTTCTGATGGGACTGTGTCCGTGTACTTTGTGCATGCATGTGCTTGTGTATTCTGCATTTGGAAATCCCAGATGGTCCCTATAGGTGAATCCCGCCTGCATCAGTAACACGTTGTCAATGTCTGCTGCAAAATCTTTAAAGCTAGACAAGAAGTTCAGGTTAGGGTTACCATAAGATAAATTGAGATTCTGTCTGCACTCCACTGCTTCTCAAAAAGAGTTCCATTTCATTGAACAGTTGTAAAATAAAAACATGATCATATGATAGCATTTGCTTTTAGACACGGTTTTGCTGCCTGGGATGTGAAAACACTGAAGCTCAATATCTTTAAACCACTCTGACCACGGACAAAGTCTCATGATAAAAGATCTTGACGCGAGTTGAGTTACTCCTTAATGGCTAAACTAATGGAAGAGCCAGCAGAGATGAAGGGAGGCAGGATGGGAAATGTTGTTTGAGGTAATGATAGAGAACAACAGAATATGGCCCTCAGACCATGAGGCGCTAAGCACCCTCTGCACAAGAAACAAACACACTGAGACACGACACACAAACACACACACACACCCAAACGAAACAAAGCGCCCGGCATGCCCCGTTGCCTTTAGGCTGTTGTCGACGAGGCAAAGGACGCTAATGAGACCTGGCTCCCAGCATCCTTTGCACCGTGAAACCAACATTTAGAGGCGAGGTGATGACTCTTTCCGTCTCAGACGCGTGTTTCTCCTAAACACCCCTGAGGTTTAACGTTGCTTTTGACATTTGGACGGAGCGTGGGCTCTGCTGAGCTGTGCAGCGTGGATTCAGACGCATTCAGACATTTCCCTCCCTTGAGCCGCACCGCCAACACCCAACGCCTGCATGCCACATCTGCAGCATGAAATCCTGTGTTCCCCAGACGAACATGACATTCGAAACTTGAATGCAGATGAGGAGCCAGTGTTGTGCCAGAACTGGAGCTGGGAAATGTAACCGGCCTGTAAGGTTGTTTAACTTAGAAGTCTTTTTAAAAATCATGCTAAAACATGGCAATATTTTATCTGCAACCTAGTATTATGAAAACAAATTGGGCTTGTGAGATCCCCAACTCAACATAAAAGGAAACCAGCTTTGCATTCAAATGATTTCAACTCCATGATGCATTTATGCTGCTTTGTTGAGAGAATATTTTACACTCACAATTTAAAGTTAGCTCTCTTTGTCTTGTGCGATTTATGTTTCTTTGGTGAAGCTTGCTCTGGCAGTCTTGTCATAGAAGGTGTCCAGTGTGGGAATTGATTTATAGTCTAGTTTGGAATGTATTATTACCACGAGACTATATTACATTATCAGGCTGCCTTCTGCATTATGGATATTTACTTTGTGACAGAGAGTGAAGATCACGGTGAGCCTCAGTGGTTCAGGAGGTAGAGCGAGTCGTCCACTAATCGCAGGGCTGGCTGTTTGATCTCCACCTTGTCATGTCAAAGTGTGCTTTGCGTTCCTGGTGGTTTGGCCAGTGCCTTGCAGGGGAGCTAGCTGCTATCTGTGCTTGAACGTGTGAGTGAGAAGTCTCTGTGGTCCATGGAACCACTTTTATGGCAGTAGTTGTTATAGTTTATAGTTCTTCACGATCCTCCTCATTCGTGAAGTCTGTTATGGAGTCGGTTCACCCTGCAGGAAGAGGGAGGAGATGTTATGATAAACTGATCTCAGACACAGAGATCAAACAGCAACCGCTGCCTTGTTATGGTGAGCCCGTAGGTATGCCGGGCTACCCCGACACCGCTTTCCTTTAAAAGCCCCAAGTGCAAATGTGAAGCAGGGACACATGAAAAAACACACGTGCATATGTGTGTGTGTGTGTGTGTGTGTGTGTGTACCAAAGTAGACCACACGGCTCCTCACCACAGTGTGTGCGAGTGTGTGCACACACATCCACCAGGATGAGGCCCATTTCTCCCCTGAAAAATCCTCCTCATTATTGCAACGCACAGGATGGCTCCATTTTTACATAATTATGCAAATATTATTTTATGACACAAGAGGTGTGCTTCCTCTAATGTATCTGCCGCATTAAGCACTCCACGCGGCTAAACCAGAGAATGGCTTCTGCCAGATTTCTCCTCGTTCTCGCACTGACGCACATTAGTTTACAGTGGAACAGAGAGATAAAGCAACCAGAAACTTGGCTTTTACCAGATGACTTTCTATTGAATTAAGCCAGAGTGTGTGCATGTGCATGTGTATGTGTGGCAGCACAGGCGAGCCCGAAGCGGTGATGGAAACACATTAGTATATAAGTGAACTGCATGGGGAGAAATATTTCCACAGTCTGAAAATGGGAAACAGATGAGGTCTTGTCAGAAGTGAATATTTCGAAGCGGACATAAGCTCATTGGCAGTCGATCGTGGGACGCACATGATTCGATTTTCCTCTCTCGCAACATGATGAACGAGAGAAGGAGAAGGGAGGGGAAGTGTCTGTGTGTGTGTGTGTGTTTGGGGAGTTGATGATGAGTATTCCCTTTTTCCCCTGTTTTCATTCCCTGTGGTTCTGGACAGATTGTGTTGGTCAGGCAGAGGAGCAGGCAGGAGTAATAAGGACCATTACCTGTAATATGTTTCCATTAATGAAGCGGTAAGTGCACAGCAGGTCTATATAGAGACTACAGCAGGGACAAGTGCAGAGCTGGGACGTACGGACTTCATGCAAAAAAGTAGATTCAGAAAATTTGGCAGGCGTAGACGATGGAAACTTATGCATCCACACGATCTACAACAAGACTTAAACTCAGCTCAGATCAGCAGTTTGGCTGATGGTGAAGAATGCTACGCTCGGAGCCAATCTAACAACAGCATGAAGAAAGTCCACTGAGGGAGTACACCAGCAGCCAGGAGGAGCCTTGAAAGAAAATAACTCTGATGACGTTATCGTGATGTCATCAGGCTTGAGACCCAAACTGAAAATTAAGGATGGGTATCAAGCAGGAAAGGAGGGTCTAATGCAGTGTTTCTCAATTATTTTCTGTCATGCCCCCCCTAGGAAGAATAAAACATCTCTCGTTATATAACACATTAAATTTTTTCAAGACACATACATGTTTATTGTCATGATTATGATTGTATGGTTAATACAGACCTAAACTAGACATGAGATCCAGAGTATTGAGTTAAAGATGAGTTCACGGGCAGGCAGTCACTGTGCTATTGATCAGAAGCTAATAAAAGCTTTTAAAAACTTAAAACATATGATTCAGTATATAAGTCAGGCTTATATAAAGTGAGCTGAGTATGAAGAAAAGCAGAATATACCAAGAAATACCAGAGAAAATCAGAAGCAGAAGACAAACAATAAAAAGAGTACTCATAAATAAGAACATCACTCTGTGGCTGCGCTGCTCGTACGCACACTGTGGTGAAGCCTACACATCGCTTCTCTTTAAAGGATCACATGCTAAAAAGGTTGCAAAGCACTGATGTATTTCTCATTTCAATGCATTCTTGCTCTCTCTCTCTTTGTTTTTTCAATTTCCAATCTTTTGTGGAAGTAGGCTGCAAACTCGTTGCACTAGACAACATGACATTAGACACTTGTTCTCAGCTCATCTGGCACATACAGCTGTAGACTGACTCGATGGGCTTTGAAGATTGTAAACTAGATCTGAGTTCAAATAGTCTGGAGGCAATTAGGACTCTATGTGGAGAGCTCTGAAATAAGTGCTGATCCCGTTGGCTTTAAAGGGAAATTCTGCTCCGTGTCAGTCTGGGTCTTATTTTCAGATTTTTTTGTCGATATTTATCACAGTCACATTTACTCACCACTGTGATTGCAGAGATTTGAGTAATGAGTACTCAAGAAAAAAATCCAAAAAATCTTAAATTTAACAGAAATCACCTAAAACACAGTGTCTGTCAAAGATCCCTGCAGCTAGTGAACATCCACCACAGTATGTGATGCAGCAGCCACAGGTCTTTCTACGAGATGAGTAAAATGTCATCAGAAAACTAAACAAAATCTGTTCAGCACAGTGGTGCAGCGGTCAGGTTCCTGGTTCAGCCTCGGCTGGAACCTTGGTGTGGAGTTTGCTGTTCTCCCTGTGTCTGTGTGGGTTCTCTTCGGGTACTTCGGCTTCCTCCCATAGTCCAAAGACATGAACCCTAACAGGTTAATTGGTGACTGCAAATTGTAATGTGAGTGTGAATGGTTGTTTGTCTCTATGTGTCCTGTGATGAACTTCTTGTCCAGGGTGTACCCTGCCTCGTGCCTAAAGTCAGCTGGGATAGGCTCCAGCCCCACCATGACCTGATGAGGATGAGAGGTTACAGATGAGCAAATGAAGGCTGAGCTTCTTGAGCTTCTTCCTTAGATAATTTAGAGCCAAACAGCTGATGATACAGTGTGCAGCACAGATGAGCTAATGTGTAGGAATACAGAAGTTCCACGGTTAGTGCCAAAGAAAGAAATGCTGCCTGTCAGCAAAGTGAAGTGGTTAAAATAGAATTAATATAGCATAGACTTAAATGTATATTGATTTTTTGGAGTTTAGCTTTTTTCATGTGGCAAAAACATGTTTTGTGCTGACCCTGTTCACACCAGTGAAGCTTTCTATGCCAGGATGTCCGTCTGCTTCCCCAGAGTGTGTGTGCCGTCTGCTGCCAGTCATGTTGGTCATTTCATTTTCACCATGTTTCTACAGTAGCACAGAACATGCAAACTAAACACTGGCTGCAGATAGGCAGGCGGATAATCAGCAGTAATGAAGGAGGAAACCATTATGACACCATAATAACACCATCATTTTCCTTTAACCCTTACTCTGCCAGCATGTTTAACATGCAAGGATTACAGATTACAAGAGGGTGGCACGGTGGTGCAGTGGTTAGGTTCCTGGTTAAATCCTCAGCCGGGGTCTTTCTGTGTTTGCATGTTCTCCCCATGTCTTCGTGGGTTCTCTCCGGGTACTCCAGCTTCCTCCCACAGTCCAAAGACATGAGCCTTAACAGGTTAACTGGTGACTGCATTGGTGAATGTGAGTGCGAATGGTTGTTTGTCTCGATGTGCTGAGTAGCTGAATAGTATAATAATAAAAATAAACTGCTGTAGGAAACAGTCATTATCGTTAATGGGAACTGACTATTATATATATTACATCCTTTAAATCAGGATGCATGCCAACATGAAGTCAATCTTCCATCTATTAAAAAATGCAGAGGCAGAATTGGACCCCAACACATTTATAATTTTTCAAAAGCACTAATTAAAACAGAAACAGTTCACAGAGATATGAAGTCATTAGGAACACACTGACAAAGGCATGAAAAATTACAGTGATAGAATAAAGCACCTGTGAGATATGACAAAAAGTACCTCTGGGGTCTGCGGGTACCCCAGTCAGTGGACTTTTCTGTATCACAGGGCGGAATCTTTGCAGTTTATGAGGTGCTTTGAATTTCACTCTCATGCTTCAATTCTCCAACACCAACATAACCTTCATTTTCACGTAGAAGCTGAACCACGTACCCCAGTAATTGGAGAAAGAGTAACATGCTGTCCTCTGTTGCAATCAAACTTTGTGACTCCAGGTGACAGCTGGTGTGTACGGCGTGCATCGTGGTCCCTGACACTGCAGGAAGACGTGAAGGCTGCTTGTCAACCGGGACAGCATGTGAGGTCAGCAGATCTCGCAGTGAGGAAAGACCAAACACGCTGGAAGAAAAGATAGGAGGGATGAAAGCGGCGGCAGCCTAATGTGAATGAGAACAAAATGTGAAAAGCTAGCTGAAAAAGAAAGTGGGACAGCTGAGCACGGAAAGAGTTCAGGGATGGAATATTTTCTTTTCACGGAGCCAGAGGAGGAGATAGAGGAAAGGGGTGAAAAAGAGGGAGAGGACTATTTCTGAGGAGATTGCAGCTCTCTGTGACACAGTGCGAGCTCTCGCTGACCAGAGCGAGTTAGATGGAAAGAGAGAGTGAGGGAGGGCAAAGTTTGCAAAATCCTTCACTCCGGGGACTAAAAAAATGGAGAGAGGGATGGAGGAGAAGGAAAGCAGAGGACAGAGATTAGTGGCAAGGAGCTAACCCAGGGGACAGCAGAGTGGCCTGCCAGTGGAAATGCATCATGGGTATTATATTGTGGTTGTGTGTTTTGGCTTGGAAAGTGAGAGACCATTTATAATTCAGGGTGACTAGTACCACCCGAGGCAGACACTCTCAATCTGGCTTAACTCGCTTTCTCTTTCTTCTATTCTTTCGCCTCTTCTCCCTCCTCCTCCTCCTCGTCGTCCTCCTCCTCCTCTTGTTTTTCCTCGTTTTTTTCTCCCCCAGAAGCGTCTCACTGTCGCTCTCTGTCTCATTGTTATCTTGTGTTTGTTCGCCTTTTTTTCTCCCGAGCCATTTCTCCAACACTAACTCCGTCTCTTCCCTCCAGTTTTAGCTGTGTGAAATAAAACACGTCAGGCAGGGAGATGGCTTCTTTTCTTTCTTTCTTTTTCTTTTTCTTTTTTTTTTGCCACAGTAAAAAATAAAATGGCTGATAAAACATCTCAGACCACAGAACAGAGGAAATAGCAAACAGTTAAGGTGCTGAGTGTAGCTGAATGAGCGCCAGTGGGTCCACAGCTTCGCCATCACTCTTTGGCCTCATTGGCTCAGGTTTCAGTGACAGTCTTCATAAAAAAAGAAGAAAATAAATAAACAATGAGCCTTCGTGGCTAACACAACAGAACATTTAATAAATAACACACTCCTTGCCTTGACCTTTACTTAGAGGCCTGTTCTGTGATGTTCTTCTACCAGTATGTTCTCAATTAAAGATCAGGGTCTTGTTGTGTTTATCAAACTTTTATCAATCTAAAGAATAATACTGAAATGGAAAACCACCAAAAATGGAGGACAGGAAGTCTGCTCCTGCTAGATGAGAAAACAGATTGTAATGAAAAGCTAGTACCACAAGTGCAGATAATTAAGATGAACGGAAAGTGATTACAAACAATGTCAGTGCAGCTTTATTTGTGTTTACACTGATAATTAAAATCCTGTCACATATTCAAATCAGATGCAAACAGGAAGCCAAAACGATTTGGAATTTATTACTTCGACTAATGACCAGTGTATTGTAATGTATGCGTGTATTGTATTGTAACGTATGTATGTATTGTATTGTAATGTATTGTACAATGCCTTGGGAGAACCTGCATCAGTTGTTTCTGGACTGGTGTTATCTTAATTAACTTAAGGTACCTGTAAAGCCCTCATTTTAAATTATAAGGAGGTTGATAAATAGCTTTTTTCATTTGTTGGACTTCAGAACGAGCCTTCTTTAGTGCCACACCACCAAAATCTATTCCACACTACTGGACACTTTGCTACTCTCAAAATTTTTGAGAAAAACACAATAAATTCTGAGCTGCAAAGCCGCTTTGGCATAATGGTCACGGTTGGAGCTGTAGATCACATGATGAATATTAGCCCAAAATACTGTAAGAGATGATGGGAACATAAGAAAACAACTTGGTAATAGGCAAATAAAAGACATCTGCATGGACAGGATGGCCATGTAGCAGCTGGCCTTGAAGTAGTTTGTATGATCTTACTATGTCACATTACATCCCCCTGCACTAAGTATCTCTTGGAACATTTAAATTGGTGCTTAGGTACCCTAGGGACAAACGAAACCCGGGCAAACATTACAATTAATAATATTGTGCACTCTGACGTGCACTGAGGCAGCAGTGGACTCATCAGGATCCTGATTCATTTTTCCTGTGAGAGCATTCGTTATTCTAATGAATTATTGAACTTTTTTATGAACTATTTGTCTCTTTCCACTCTGCATGGTGGTTCAGGATCACCACACAATCTGACAGGACAAAAACTACCAAAAACAAATCAGTGAGCTTTATTTCTGGTTCTGGTCATTGATGACAACTTAAACTATCTACAGGACAAAGATCAGGGCTTTATTTTCTGTCTTCTGATTTTGACATGATTTTAAAATGACAGGCATTATAGTGAAATACAGAACAGGCACTGTGTGCTCTAAAACGTTAATGTTAACACTGAATCAGTGATGTATTTGGTGCCATGCACACTTACTAAACTAAGTAGCTGTTTGAGAGCCTTTTCAGTATCAGTTGGTTGACTTTGTTGTACTCTGTGCTGCTGTATGGTGTGTAAATTCCTCAAAAGCTAAGAAATAAGGAAAAACTCAGCAGAAATCTGTTCTATGTGATCAGAGGAGCCTGGGAGACTACATTATTTCTAGCCTCTTCTTATATAATGCCACCGGCATGTGTTAGTGAGTTTAATGCTAATGTATGCTCAAAGAGCTTTCTTGGAAAGGTTGCCCTTAGGCTCAGGAAAATAATAACCTCAGATTGAGAACTAATGATTAAATTTATTACATCTCTGAGGAAGAGAGCTGTTAGCTTTAAGGACCGGGGAAGCCCACGGTAACTCACCTCAAACATACCACGTAATCAAGGCTGAGTCCTCAATGCACCCGTTTCATCAGATGCAGATCTGTCCCTCAATACTGTCACTGTCATTGTCAGGTGATTATAGACTATTGGAAACATACTTATAGCAATAAATCCCCCTTTCCTTACCACTGTCGCCAAGTGCTTACTGTGGGTCTCGCAAACGAAATGTGAAGATGATCTGCTGTCTGTGAAGTCTGCAGAGATCTAGAATGTTTGGAAGCAAGTACTCTCTCTTCTTTTGTTTCTTCTGAGGAAGCACAGCACTGCAGCTGATGAACTGCTGAAGAAAGCTCCTTCAGCACCAAACCAAATGTGAATGAATGTTATAGTTTTCCTCTTTACACTCTTTAGCACATCCATTTTATTTTTTCCCTCCTCACTCAACAAACAATTCTATTTTATTCATTGCCATAAGTTGTGTTGTGTTCATTTTAAATTAATTTAAATGAAGAAAGTAACATATATTATATTACCATACATTGATGGACTGGAGTGTGAGGCTTAGGGGGCAGAATATGACATAAGTATAATGGAAATACTGGTGGCAGTCCAGAGAGTCAGATTTACAGAATATGACAGAAGTGGATTATGATATTCATATGTGTAACTTGTTACCTTAGAAGTAACCTAGTTTCTCCTTCATGTTTGTAAAGGGTGACTGGCTGTAAAATCATGAATGAGGCATTTGATGTTGTTGCAAAGGAGAGTATTGGTTCTAGCGTGTGTATTATTAAAGATGAACATAAATTAGAAGCTAAAGAAGGTGTTGCATTTCCTCGACAACAGCACTTAGTGATCCAGGACTGCTAAGAGGTCTTTATCTGTGATCGAGTCTAAGAGCATCTTAAGTTTGAGATGCTTCTCGGAAACACCTCCAACCACAAGGCACTCTCTAAAGAAAATCTCTAGATAAATCGTACCATCATCTTCACCTTCAAACCAGTTTGGGAAATGCCCATCTGGTCCACTCAGTCCTGTCTGCCTGATGAATATACTACAATTTGACTGACATACGACACTGTATGTATATAACCTGAAATGATACATTTACAATGAGAAGGCAGATATATGATTTATTAGTGAGCATTATTGATCCTGTGGAACGAAGGTCTTTGGAGTCTTTTCTATCCTGTGAACATCAAAGAAAATGGAAATTTTATGTTCATGTGGAGTGAAAAAAAAACTAAAAAACACCAGTTGTAACTTGACTGTAGACGAGTAATGCTGCATTCCATTCAGTTTTTCCTAGATAGGAAATTATATGTGCAGTCACTTTATTACACTAATTGATCCTGGACTCAGGCTGTTGTATTCACTGCCAAAGAAGCGCCATTCACAGAAAGAAATCTGTCCTCAAGACTACAAAAAAAAAGTCTTTGTATACTCCACACCCTTGGAGTATACAGTAATGCACATAATTAACAGAGCTAAAAACAGCCAGAGAGAACAGAGACACACAGGAGCAACGATCTGAGCTGTGAGAGGAGGAAGTATTCACATGGTGTGTGTGTAGTATTTATTTGTGTTTGCAAGATAAAATGGAGTGTTAAGTTGCCTCTTGGAGATGGAGAAACCATGGTACACGACTCATTCTATCAAAATGTAACTCAAGATTCTTTTTTTTCAAATGGAAACATCAATCAACATGAATCCCCCTGCTGCTGTCACCAAGTGCTTGCTAATGGTGGTAACTGTGGGTCCCTAGATGAAGAGTATGGGGTTCAAGGACCAGAGAGAAGCAGTGTGAGCATGATCTGCGTTCTGTGAAGTCCACAGAGATCTTGAATGTTTCTAAGGAAAAATGCTTTTTTTCCTCTTTTGACTCTTTTGAAGGAGCACACCAGCTGCATCAACTGCAGAAGACAACTGTCTGGCTTCTCAACACTAAAACAGCTTTGTACAAATATGAATGTTATTGTCCTCCTCTTCCACAGAACACCTCATGCCCACTTCTTATCAGTCTTCACACATGATTAATATAACAAATCAAGAGCTTTGGAGCCAGGAGCAAAATAATACAGCAGAAAAATGGATATGGAGACCTGTAAGTTATCTCTCTGGACTTAGACTGAAGAAATGAGAACATTGAAGAAATTATTGAATCATATTAATGGACTGGAGTGTGAGGTTTAGGGGACAGAATATGGCATTTGTTAAATTGATATGAGTTTCAAATATTGATGTGACATGCAAGTTTAATCCAGGTTTAACTGGAGATTCTCCTGAATTGGTTATCAGCGAGGTTAACTCTACTGAAGAGTCATATATAGTCATATAATATATATATAGTGTTGAGGGACAGGAATGATCTGCATATATATATATATATATGTGTGTGTGTTCTCCCAAGGCATTGTATATATATATATATATATATATATATATATATATATACTGGTCTGAGTTCATACCTGATTCTGTCTGCTCAGTCACTTCTCGGTCCAGTCTAAAGTGTCTATTATGGCAATGTCTTGTGGACAACACTTTGTAAATATGTTAAGATGGCATATTACTGCCCCAATACTGCTTGTGCCAGTCCAACCCCACACTTCTAACCCCAGCCCCCGATATAACCAAGTGTGTCAGGGCAAATTCACTCTCAATGGCCCCATTGTCTGGTGACGTGGCTCTGCAGCAGGACGCGCAAACAAAGGCCTGTGTCCAAAAAACCCTGTCTGCACATGGGACAAAGGGCCTCCAATGGCACATGTGTTGTCTTAATGTGTTGACAAATGTGTGGGAGGCTGTGTGTGTGTCTTTTGTGGTGGGAATCAGTGGTAATATGGTTAAGACAATGAAGCTGGGTGGCAGGCATGTCAAAACAGACGGGCAGCAGGTTGGCACAGAGTATATGGGCAGAAACTTCATTTGAATCACTTATACTTGAATTTGTATTGTTCAATTTGAATCATTGCATTGGAAAACTGAATCTGAATTTTAATTTGAAATTGAATTTATCTGTACTTGATTGCTCGGCCTCGACTTCCCAGATGTCACAGAAAATTGCATTTGAATTGTGAGAACTGAATGTTCAGTTCCAAACCAATAAATTCAATTTAAAATTACAATTCAGATTCAGTTTTCCAATGCAGTGATTCAAACTGAACAATACAAATTCTAATTATGTGATTCAAATGAAGTTTTTAATGTAATTATTCAAGTCAAACGATTCAAATGCAAATATTAATGATTCAAAGTCAGTTTCTGGTGGCACACATGTCAGCCCATACAAGTGGCTTAAAAACTGTGGTCTAAAAGGTGTGTACCAGTATAACTCTCCCGCTGATGCATGTACCGTAGGTGAGACAGCTGTGTTGTGTTGTATTCATTTGCACATTAAAAGAAGAAAAAAAAAAAGGATGAATATGGAATAAGACAAATGCGGCACAATAATACTGTTATTAGCATATTTCTGCAAGTGGGCCTTTCCCTCAGGATACTGTGACCAAAGAGGAAACAACAACTTGAAGCTCGCTGCCACTACAGGGTGGAGAAGATGCAAGCACCTCTGCAGCAGTCACAGGGTGACGGGAAAAAGCATGTTCTGTAGGTTTAATGTGGCATGTAACATCATAAATTCACTGAGCTTGTTTCATGAAAACAATAACTAACAATACCTTAACTACTTCACATCCATATATCACCATCAGTTCTGCCTGTGTGTCCATAAGGTCTAGCATTATATGCTATATATGCTATATACACTGTATGTATCTGACAAATATTGTGGCTCACTTTACCAGTCACAATGCTGCTATTTCTTCTTTTAATATTTACAGCCTAGTTTCAAAATGAAAAAGATGAATCAGAGGTGTGAGTCATAGCTGTGTCTTTCATATATGTGCTCCATTGTGAAACTGGACTTTATGGTATGTATTTATGGTAGCCAGCTGTTTCAAACTGATACATTACGTTGCTATATAGCGACGTTAACTTGATACCTGCATTGTTGACTTGCTACATAGTAATATCATATACCATTGTAGTACAGTCCTATCACTATACAACAACATTAGCATGACATTTACCTTGCTTTTGCTGCAATAATATCAGCTGCTGCTTCAAACTGCAGCTTTAAACTTATGATGCATTCAGAATTTGAACATCTTATTGTAATGACTTGGCCTTCCCTTGTGCGCCCTGGATAAAACAAAGATGTTTCCCAATCACTGGGTGCTGGTTTGTCATCCTGATTATTCAAAGATGAGGAGGATGACTGATCCTGGAGGACATGATGGAATTTTTTCGAGTGTACTGGAAATGTTTCACTGCGTGGTTAGACAAATTACAGCTAGAATTCATAATGACTAATTTATTAGTTTTAAGCCAGTAACATGCGTGCAGGTTGCCTTTTACACATTGTTCTCCCTGTATTCTCTGCTAACATGCGGCCTTGAGCTCGATCAGACAGCAGCATGATGAGAATGCACAAATAGAGCCGGATGGACCGATGGAGGAAAAGACAGAGAGAATGGAAGACAACTTACATCCAGAAAAAAAAAGATGGGTGAGAGATGGTAGCACGGCTTGTGGAGAAAAGGGCCACATGTCATTTTCTATCTCTTCATGTCCTCTCTCTTCTCTTTCTTCTCTTCTTCTTTTGTAATGGTGTTGATGTGGAGTGCTTTTATGTCTGTACCCCAAGGACACAGCAGAGCGGAGCATCTCCAACAGCCCACTGGAACTCTAGGCCCCCTCCCATCCATCCTTTGCTTTTATCCATCCCTCCATCCTTGTCACCACCCTTGTACCCCCTTCCCTTTGGAACATCTCCCTACAGGCGCCTGCAACCCCGCAAGGCTAAATAATTCCTATTTTTACTGTCCCATTGCACACAATGGCTGAATAATATATCTGCAGGGGGTTGATAGGGCTGTTGATCAATACCAATTACTCAACGATTTCTTGGCCAGCTGCTGAGACTTCTGGCTTTCACAATTCACTCTGTGGTCTGTTCGAGAACAAAAACAGGCACACATATGAGTTAGATCACAGTCCAAAATCCCCCACCAGGACTTGGAAAAAAACATAACAAGGCAGTATAATATTCCAGTATTTTGCCTAGTGATTCACTTCTGTTCCATCTCTCCTCTAAACTGCTAACTTCTCGTCAATGATGTGGTCACTGATTCGAAATTTGATTTGGAGTCTGTTCCAGCCGAGGTTGGTTGGTGTTGGCAGTGTGCAGCTAAAATCAGACAGTGTGTGTGGTGTTAAAGGATTCTGATAGTTGTCAGATCCACTCACTGCTCGTCATGCTTATTAAGATCCTTTAAACACTGAAATCAGGACCATTAACCACAACATGGAAGAAGTCAAAACTTTTAATCACTGTCCAAAGATAGCAAACTTTTTGTTTTCCTTCGCTTTCATCACAGATTGAAGTAGCGAGGGAAAGTCTTTTTTATTTTTATTTTGAAATACATTAGCAGCTTTAATCACAGTGATGGTAAATCCACTGACAGCACAAAGCACTTATACAACACTTGTCACATTTACTCATTTACACACACTGATTGTAGAGGCTGCCTTGCAAGTTTCCAACTGCTCATTGGGAGCGATGCAATGCTTCCTATCCACACACACACACACACACACACACGCACACACCACGACTTATGATTCAGTATCTTGGTCAAGAACTCTTTAACTGGACTAGAGGGCGTGGGGATCGAACCAGCTGCACACCAATCACTAGAAAAAACACTTTGCCACTGACAGTACCTATTGCTCAGTGTTCTCTGTATTTGCAGCCCATTCTCACTCCTAACATGGGGTATTTTATTTTGAAAACCCATTCTCTTTCTCTTTGCTTTTTCTGTGAATGGCTTCCGCCCGCTCGAAGTGCTCTGCGGAGCCGAGCAGAGAGATGCTTCTACCAAAACCAAAGTAGAGCTGAGGCTGATGGGAACGCAGGTATTTGTTCGTGAGCTGACAATTTGGGGGGCTCATGACAATCCATCTGATGGCGGTTGAGACATTTTCTTGTATCACCACCAACAGATGAAAAGTCTGAAAAGTGTTGACACATTTTACTCAGATCTGTGATCGTGGCACAAGGTCATTATGTTGAGGTGTCTCAGTCAGTATTGATTCCTTGGAGTCTGTTCCCAGTTTAAGATGCAGAGCAGGTGAAAAGACATTGCCAGAGGCTGGTGGAGGTCAGTTATGGCATGTTTGAACACTGACTGGTGGTGACACATTACACAGCACAGTCGTCGGTGAGGCAGGTCTCGGTGTTCGGTGTTCTCACAGTGTCTTCTGTAAAACGAGGCGGTGAAATGATTTGACTGGACAGCTGAATTTCAATATAATATCTTATTTAAGATTCTCCTCCCTTTTTATCTCGTCCTGCCTGCTCTCTGTCCCTCCTCTCATCTTGTCTTGTTTCCTTGACTCTACCTTACCTCTCTTTTGTCTCTAATCTCCTTACCTTTTTATTTTCTCACTTTCCTTCTACTTTCTTTCCTCTCTGTTCTCCATCCATTTTCTTCTAATTCTCTTCTTTCTTTCATTCTCCTCTCCTTTGTTCCCCTCTATCCTGATTTCTCTTCATTTTCTTTACTTGACTCTTGTCCTCTCCTCCCTTTTCTCGTCTTGCTTTTTCTTCCTCACCCCCTTTCATGTTTCCTCCCCTCCTTACCTTTGTTCTCTTGTAGTATTATTTTCTCCTACTGTAGTTCCTCTTGGTTTATCACTCCCCTTATTTCCTCTTCATCTTTTCTCGTCTTATCTTGCCCCTCCCTTGTTACCTTTCCTCCTCTTCTTCCCTGCTCTCCTCTTTCTCTTCTCCTTTCATCCCTGTTTTTTAGGGCCCAGCTAAAGCCCAGCCCTCCTTAGTATTTTTTTTTTTCTCTGTGCCTCTTCAGGGGCATATTTGAGGGGCTAAACGTGCTCGAAAACTCACAAAACAAGAAACTGAAGCATTAAAATATGCTGAAATTTTTAGAATCCGGAAGTCTCACGGGCACTCGGACCAAGATGGCTCCACAGCACCACCTATAAAATCTTGTACGGAGCCTCCACCGTTGACAAAATTTCGCGTAGAGACATGGCTTTCGGTGGCAACATGTCTCTCCCCCAGGCCTACAAAAAAGTCTCTTCGTGACCCGGGCTACAATGTATGGCGTCCATTTTGTTTCAAAGTTGGCGTTTTCGTGTTTTCTGTTATGGACTTTCTGAGTAGAAGTTATCAAAATGATGAATTTTGAGGAAACGGTGTGGGCATGGCGCTCCATCAAATTTGACCCTTTGATCCAAATGTTCCCCCTGTATGTGGTCTATTTGAACAAACCCCTCCTAGGGATTTCATCCCATCTAACTGAAACTTGGCATGTGTGTTCTTAAGGCCTTGACCATGAAAAGTTATCCAAATTATGAATTTTTGATGAAAAGGTGCGGGTGTGGTTATTTTCTCAAATTTGACTGTATGAGAAAAAAGTGGTTGCTTCTTATGTTCTGTTTTAGGAAACTCCTCCCAGGGACTGGTTGACTTAAAACTTGCCCGACGTGCGCACATGCAGGAGGGCCCGTTCAACACCGCTTGCGGCTTTAATGTTACTTTTACTTTTCTAATCTGTCTTTACCTTTCTTTACACCTTTCTCTTTTTGTCTCTCTTCTCCTTTACTCTTCCTTCTTTTTCACTTTATTACTTTTATATTACTTTCCTCTACTTTCCCCATTTCATTCTTTCTTCTCTCCCAGTAGACTTCTCTAACTTTCTTCTCTCTTCGCTGTCAATTCACTTCCCCTTTCCTTGTCCTTTCCTCGGCTCGTCCTTTTTGATTTTGTCCTTTACAGCAGTGTTTTGATATAGATGCTGTCCTGACAGTGTCCACCAGTACTGAAGCCCTGGGTGAAGAAGACTAGAGTAATTGAAGTTTTACCCTGCTATGATTTTGTAATATAACACCCTGTTGGGGTTGATATTGAACCTGGTCACCTCTCGTATATTCCTGTCTGTGAAACCCTTGATGAGTTGCCTCTGTGAGACATTTATTACAGCCTACTTTGTTTTCCCTCTCCTTTTCTTCCCTTTGCCTTTGTCTCCTCCTTCGTCCTCCATCAGTCTGTCCACATCCTATTTGCCCTTTCGTCCTGTGCCCGCTTCAATTTCACTTTATTTCCTCCCTCATTACCCCTCCTTTCCCTCTGCTGCTCCATCCCGTCCGCCCTTCGTCTGGTCTCCGTCCTCCTCCTCAACCGTTCTGACTCCTCGCCTTATTCCCAGGATTGAAACCATCGCAGACAATTAGTGCCAATGTATTTCGCGCCAAAGGCCAGAGGAGATGAGGAGAAGTGTGTCTGGGATGTGTGATGTGATGAAACAGCAGGGGTCTCCGAATGCCCTTCTTCCCAAATGCCAGCATGCTCATTCAATTTATCCTTTCCCTCTTTCTTTCTGCCTTTTGTTTTCAGATTTACATCATCATTACTGCAGCTTTGTCTGGCTCCTACAGGCGGAATGAGGTACTCTGCCCATTGTCTTTCTGAGCCTGAGGAACATCTGAGTGCTTGACTAAATGCATCTTTGTCTGAGACAATGCAAACACAACCCACAAACAAAGCTCTTTTACCAACTGCTGTTCCCTCAGCACTCCACAAGAGGAAGAAAAAAACAGAACAATACAGTAACGCCTTGTGCCCTGCTTTCTCTACTTTTTCACGTCTTAATTTATGGATGTTGGGTCTTACCCGCTTGGCCTTGTCCTCCAGCCGCTCAAACACAAAGATGTCTGGGAGGGAATTTAGGCCAGGGAGATGCAGGGCTACAGGGCACAAAAGGCAGTAGAGGTGCACAAATGAATGGAGGGCAGGAAGAGTTTTCTCCGCTCTCGCCTTAAATCACCAACAACCTCCGACCGGACGCCCTCCGCGCACTTGCGCATACGTTTGCATACTAATTAGGTCAAACGTCTGCCTCCTTGGAAGACAGAGCGGGCGACTGTCTGTCCTTTTGTTTCTCCGCCTATCTTTTATTTCCCACTAAAACATTAACATGGGTGAATAAATGTCCTTCTTGGGAGTAGCCGGGCATGCTTTGAATATGAGAAACAGGTAGTGATTAACAGACGATGAAGGCCACTGTTGTTGGGGACTTTTCTTTCCCTTCTTCAGTGAAGTTCGTAAATGAAGAAACTCTGTACATAGAGAATCACTTTTAAGTCATTTGCTTTTGCTCATTCTTCCATTGCTTGGACTAATTATTTTCTTAATTGTTAATGAGTAATGCTTTCTTCCAGGAAACTACTGAGTTGTTAGGCTATTACCAAACAGAGAGAATGTCTTGAAACAGAGAAAATCTGCTGCTAAGTGAAGTTCTCTCTGATTTACTGGATGTTGCTCAATTTAACCAAACAATTTCAGCACATGGAGGACAGATTGCATCAATGACATGCGCTTTTACACCAAGCTGTCAAGTCAACGGACGCATATCACGCGTCAGTATTAAAGGGTTGCCCCGTATCTCCTGACCCACATCGACCCACTTTGGGAATCAACAGAACTCAATACCTTCCGACAACCACATGGAAGGATTAGCAAATAGGCATACTGAGCATGGGGTCTAGACCAGAGGTCTAAGGGGTCAAGGGGCTCCTGAGCTAGAACCTCATTGTGAAGCTACCGTCATTTCTTATTGAAAAGTCAAACAGCACAGTCAAAAATAGGGCTGTCCGATTATGTTGTTTTCCGCCAACATAATTGTGTTTTTTTGTTGTATACTGCTAAAGGTGAGGTAAAGTAACATGGTAGTTTATTATGTCAAAAACCTGCAGTGTCTCTGGCTTCAAGTGACCTTTTCAGTACACAGCCACCTTTTCACAAACCTCAACCGAGCGCACTGAGTTCCCTGAAATAACCATAAAACAACAACAACAACATGGCAACTACATGTTTATTCAAGCAGCAAATCCATTCTGCTAACCTCTGCCCTGTCCTACTATAAATGCGACATTTGACGTTACTTTCAGCCTTCCGGATTGTAGTAGTGCGTCACTGTGGGAAGAGAAATTCATGCACTCTCTTATCTGCATGGAAGGTTTTCAACTGACTCGACATCTTGTTCCCTGACTTTCCCAGGGATCAGATTAGGGCAGTTGGAGAGATAACAAGCAGAATCCAATTGACATTAACATACCTCAGCCTCATGTTGAAAGACATAGAGAGACACAGAGAGAGGGAGAGAGAGAGAGAGAGAGAGAGAGAGAGAGAGAGAGAGAGAGAGAGAGAGAGAGAGAGAGGGGATGAACAATTCCTTTTAGCTGCATGTCTTGCAGGGGCCCTCTGTTTAATTGCATTATTGTTAACGAAGTGCTGATGCAATTACAAGAAAGAGGCCCTCTTTTTCTTTCTTCTCATGAGAGTCACGTTAGCTTGAGCTCGGACTGGGGTCATGAAATCACAGAACATTTCATTTCACCTCTTCTTTCAAACACACTTACCGTCTGTCTGCTCATGTACGCTGCACGTCACCCTCCATCACCCTCCATCGCCGTCTCCCATGCCACACTGACAGGGAAGAGCAGGTCTCTGGAATTAGCGCATTCATGTTTGTGCGGGTGAGTTTGAGATTGAGTGATTATTTGTTTATTTCGGTGATGGAGGAGCGGCCGGGGTGCTTTGGGGGGCTTTTTATCATCCCACTCACATCCTGGATAAGAGCGGGTATAATCATACCGAGCATGAATATTCATGAGGGTCTGTGAGAGAGCAAGAAAAAGACTGACAGGCGAAAACAGACAGACAGACAGAGCCACAAACACTCCTCCACTTCCTCACACAGTCAAACTTGAAGTCATCTCTTTCAGAACATATTACAGAACATGGACAGCAAATGAAGGTCATCCAGCCTGTTCTCATTCCCAGTCAAATATGTGTGTTTTGTTATGGCCCTACAAATGCAGAAGGTACCCTTGAGCATCTGTATGAAACTCACTGGGCTTACATGTGCTGATGTAACACAACACAAGGCTTCCTCCTAAATTCCATCGTTCCACACACTCTTTTGATCCATTATTCACACAGCTTCATAACCCACCAGGAGTGTTTCAGGGTGTTTTGCCAGCCAGACTCTGTGAACTTGCAGAGATTTGGTCATTTTCCATTGTTTATGTGCCTCTACCATGAGTAAGTAGGCTGCGTACTTAAATTGTTTGATCGGCTCTGTGCTGCTTGATGCGCCTGAGCGCAACATCCATCAAAAATAGAACAGCTGTGCCTTCTCCAGTGAGCAGAGCAAAGAGCACCTTCTGAAACATGCCACAGTGCTTCCGGTGGAAACACAATTATTGTCCAGAACAGACACTGAACAATGGTTCTGGTGGCAAGAGACTGGGGTTCACTCTCTGTTGACTTCATTAAAGTTGGGTCAAACATTTTACTCAAACCAAACCAAACTACAACTGTTTCACAATGTGTTGGCAATGTTAACATCTGAGGATGTGATGGTGCATCATACATACACTTTGGATATTTAATGTCTGAGAACAACATGTAGACCTTGAATGTGAAGATCGTTACAGAGCTCCTCCAGAACGTACCTTCAGTGTCAGAGCCTGAATGAAATGTTGTAATTTTGTGTTTCATATCATTTAGTTCATGTTACGTCCTTGCAGAGGAAGAGATAAATGAATAAATCAGTGAGTGTACAGTTCCCACTCAAGGACAGTCTCTAATCCATAACCTCAAGCAGGGATATTATCTTTTACGAGACAACATATCAGGGAGCAGTGTGAATCAGGCTAATGACTCCGAGCATCATGATTATAATTACAAGCCAGTTGGAAAAAAAAAATGTGTAGTTTCTCATGCATGCTGGAACAAAAGATTATTGTTTCTTTACCTCTAACTTATTGTGTCTTAATAAATGAAAATATGGCTCCAATGTCTTCAAAACTCTTGCAGTGAGTTTGGGTTCAACCTGATGAAGAAAGCTTATTTCTGAAATGTATTAATTCAATCTACTATCATTAAAATATTACAACTGTAATGTTAAACTGCAGAATAAAGCAACATTTATCAGCTGCAAATTTAGCAGTGGTGTCCTTCATTGGTGCTTGAGATGAATATACTTTTGTACACAATCATTACAAACATCTATTTTTGGCTCTTTGCATCTGGTGATCCTGCAGTACCAAGTATGACCACTACATCAACGTTTCAAACTTTCCCGAAAACACTACTGCAGCTGCCACGTCGAATGAAAATGATGCAGACAGGACAGATACTCATTCACTACTTATTAATTAGAGCAAAACAGAGAGCAAAAATAAACCCACCCTTCAAACAGAGCTTGGCTAACATGAAAATGACGTCAGGCTGCATGAATGAAGAGAAACAGAATTGTAATTCAGTCATCATCAAGCTAAGTGCTGTGTCCTTTTCCTGAAGGTAAACCAGTGCATGTAAATCACTCCACTCTAGAACCTCAAGAGATGATCTTATCCAAGCTAAGCTATTGGCTTCCAAGCTGATGAACTGTGGGTTAATGAGGAGATAGAATTAGTAGTTTCATGTAAATGCATCAGCTGAAAGCTTCTGTATTTCCACTCTCAGAGCAGCCATACCTCCTTTCCTCCAAAAAATAACATTTGTCCTAGCTCTGTCTTCTACACGCTGGTCCCTTTAACTAAATGTCTTCTCTTTGTGGCTCTCCTGAGAGGAATTGACTTTAAGACACAGCTTTGCTTTGCTTTGCAGCCTCAAAACTGGAAGCAAATCCACTAAAACTGCTCTTCCTCGCTTTCTCAGGACTGGATTTACTCTGGTTTGTTCCGGAGCTCTCCTTCAGTCTGAAGGTGTCTTGCTGGTTTGCAAGCAGGGGGGTTGTGAGCTAGTATCAGCCTGGTGACCTGCGCTGCTGACAGGATCAGTAAAGCACACTCTTTTCTTTGTCTTTTTCCTGCTAATCAGCAGCATAACATCAGGATCTTTCTCTTAATAATTTAATAAGCGATTTGGACATGGCTCACATCCCGGCCCTTCATTAGTTCACTGTGTTACAGCACATAATGAGGGCTGAGGGCGTCTGTGCAGCTTCTCAAGGTGCACTGTTAGCTAATGAACGTGTGAGACTGTTTATCTTTTTGCATATTCCTTATCAGAGATCAGCGTTTGGCCCATAACCCGCTCCATACACTCCACTCCACTGATGCACTGTGCAGGAGAAATTCACCCTTTCTTTCTTTGTCATAGCTCAACTTTAGAACGTAAAGTCTGCCGGCCTGCTCTAAATACTTTATCTAATCTCCACTGAAGATTCAAGTCCATAAATCTATTTAGAAGTCATAGCAAAAATGAACTTCTTCTAACTTCAGCTTTTGCCTCATAATAACATTGAGATGTTTTCTTCATTTTCAAAGTAATCCAGTTATGGTTGCCTGTATGTCCATAATTACAGCACTCACAGGAACCCTTCATGCTTTCACAAAAAAATGTAATATTTAGATAATACAGTTTTATCTAATTAGAGGCTAAACAAGATGAGTTTCAGAGTATTAGCATACTAACATTTGTTTATTAACAAGAATGAGTTTTGCATGTTTGGTCATTAGCCAGTAGAAGTATTAGTCAGACAACAAAGTGCTTCCATTCACTCGGAGTGGAACATGAGTGTGTTCACCGTAGCTCATTGAGGTCCATTCAATAGATGTTGATATATTTGAGACACGACCCAAGAAATACTTCCCTCATGGTGGCGCTAGAGGAAATGTTAGGTGGGTTCATTGTCTGGGGTCCACCATAGCCTTGTCTCAATAGTTCTTTAAGAATCTTGACACTAGACTGAAGTGGTCTATGTACAATGTAAATCCTGTGAAAACAGCCCAAGGTTCACAGAGTCAACAAAGGTTCGACTCCAGCAAGACGTTCCCATCTGATGATAAGACTTGAAGTTAGAAGTGTGACCGTGCCCCTCCGATAATCTGGTGATTTATGAGTGAAATCTGAACCCAAATAAAGGCAACAGGTGATATTCCTACAACTAAAGCCTGAAGGAAGCCCAGTGTGTTAACAGCTGCAGGTGGAGACTCGCTATAAACAAACCTCGTCTTACCCCGAGGTCTAAGGGGAGGAATTTGGGACGACCACCACACTCACCCCATTTTGGTTTTCTCATTTACTCCTTTCTCTCATTTGAGGCTCCAGGAGCCCCCTTGTCATCCATCTCACTGTTCCTAATTTTCAATTTTTTATTGTACAGCTGTGTGGGAGACACCCACATACCTTCCACAAGATAAACACAAGTTCACAGTTCGGGGGGGGGAAACGAAAAAAAAAATTCTGCCCTTTAGATTCAGTCTCTCTCTGTCTCGTGGGTTTATACAAAGCCAGGGAAGGTTTGCGTGTCAGTGACAAGGGCCTGTGTGGGTATTTATATACCTCTTCTATGAGTCACGGCAGGGGAATCACATTAGCTATGGCTGTACTGTCACCACTGGAGTCCTCTACAGGGTCCTCTCTCTCTCTCTCTCTGTCTCTCTCCACTGCGACCCTATCTTACTCTCTCCGTCTCTGTATTTAAAACTAGCCAGCTCCCCTTATTTTAATCCGTGGAGGTCCTGGGAGAAGCCATGAAATATTTTCAGCTCCAGATGTCTCTAAATAAGCGTTATGGCATGGCGGCCGGTTAATGGCGTGTCATATCCTGCCAAAGCTAGGCAGCCTGTGTAAGCTCTTCAGGGAGTTGTGGGTGAAAGGGGGCTGTTTGGGGACTGGCTGATGATAGCTATGGAGGAGTATTAGCCCACAAGCAGTGAGAAATAGCTCAAGTGATGCTCTGGGCTCTGTTGCACTGCTGGATTGGACTGCACGTTTGCTTGCAAACTGTACAAGAAGACTTTTGGGGAGAGGGATACTAATATGTTTTTTATAAAGAAACTTTTGGAAAGTCCTCTGTACTGTTAGATGAAAATATCTGCAAAGGTTTCATCGCTGTGTCAAAAAGAAGGTAATAGATCTCTGTTTAGCCTAGCTTAGCAATAAAGCAATAAAAAAAATACACTAAATGTCTAAGATAACTTCCTAAAGTTCAGATAAAAGCTGGTCGTTGAGCTCGGTTTTAGATCATAGATCATAAACACATTATATCTGCAGTATGTATTGTCATATGCAGGGACACTTATAACACAACCAGAGCAAGACTGAAAGCTGGCATCAAGGACACACAGCAGAGACATGAAGAGGGACCTTAACGCCAACCACACCATAAATATATGGCAAGTGATCCAGACTGTCAGAGGCTATAAAAGCAGGAGCATCTCTATAATGACTGAGGCCACGTTTCCAGATGAGTTTAACACTTTTTATGCTTGCGTTGACCCTAGGTAGGTTCAGAGTGGCAGCCACACCTCCTCCACGCTGGTGCTAAACACTGGAGTCCTCCAGGGCAGTGTACGCAGCGCCCTGCTGAATGCAGTCCCTAGTGCGGAGAGAGTTTAAGGACCGTCATCGGTCAGATTTCAAACAACAGTGAAAATTCATGTGAAATTTAACAATCTATAAATTTAACAGTCGCAGCATCTTTGTCCTGCTACCAACTGCTAAGCAATACAGAAGTATCTCACTCCAGGCTGACTCCTCAATTCATCCACAGAAACCTGCCATAAATAATAGCCTTTTGGTTTGCTTAGAACATAAAGGGACTACAGCTTGCGCTTAGTTGTACTGTGTACTTCTGGATAGAATGATGGATGAAAGAACCCTGAACCTTGAAACACACCCCATTCTCAACCTTCAGTCACCACACACAAAAGATTTGCTAGCATTAGGATGAGCCTATATAAAATACAATCTCCCTCTCACAGGGAAAATTACAATTCAAACAAATAAAAACACCATTGCTCAACTTATTACACTTCTTTGCTGATGTAACGGCCTGGTATGACCAGCTAATGTTGGCTGTGCAGCTGTGTGTAGGTAATTCAAGGGGTGGTGACTATCCCTAACCTGCTATCCCTTCTCTCCATCCTCTTGTAGCAGAGAGAGTGCAGGGGAAGAGTGGTCGCTTAGCTGTCGCTTAGTTTCCTGACTCAGCACGGTGGTTCCCACAACTAAAATATTTTTGGCAGGTCAAAGCCGATGCAGGTTGTCTGAACCCTTGAAGCTAAGCTAGCTATCCGTGCATCAAATCAAATCAAACTTTATTTGTATGAGTCACAAAATACATTTGCGTCGGAGGTCTTTACAATCAAACAAATGACTTCTTTGAAGCCGTGTTCATTCTCAGTGTTCATTCTCAGATGTAAACAGTAATCATGGTGAGTTCATGTGAGCAGAAAACTGAGAACAAAACGACAGTGAAGGAAATATTGTCGTCATATATTGGGTAACAAAACCAAATTGTTTTCCTCTGAGAGTGTACTATATTGAGGAGATGATGAAAAGTTGAGTGGTAAATTGCTTGTTTGTTTGTCGAGTTTTGCAGCTCTGTCATTTCCCCATAATGTTGGCCACAAAGCCTTTAGCCCTGACTTACCAGGAGTTTTCCCAAGTTAGTCTTTTCAAGAGAAAAATCGATATTGCTTCTTTCCATTCAAGTCCCCCCCCCCCCCGCCAAAAAAAAAAAACAAAACACACACATAACCCAAGTGCTAATATCACGGCCTGCTTAGCAGAACACACACACATATACAGAAGCGTAAAGCGTACACACACACACACACACACACTGAGCATCTAGAGATGAGGGTTTTCTGAGCCAGTGGTCAGTGAGGTGCTGCTGCTTTATTATCTGCTTGGCTTGGTCCACTGGAAGGCAGCTAACACACAGACCCCAATACACTCTGTACCTCCCTTTCTCAGCCCTCTCTCTGACTCAGCTGAATCCTCACAAAACACTGTTGTCTGTTCTTGTGGTCCTCCTTAGAGAGCAAAAGAAAACAATTGAATGCCTCGAGAAGGTACCAAAATGTTCTAAAATTCACCTTTGTTTGATCAAAAAACAGAGCATGCTCGTCTTTTAATGACAGACCAACAACTCTGTCAACAGTCTTAACGTCCATCTACTTGCTTTTTCAGATGTTTCAACCGCTTCATCAGCCAATGACAATAAAAACAGCTCATTCTGATGATGATCATGTTTCTTTATTTCACTGCAGCAATTTGAACCCTTTGAATAGAAGGCTCAGAGCTACACTAAAGCGGTCTCAGTTTCAGTTTCACAGAAAACACATGAGAGATCCGTCAGTGTTCTGATCTGATTCTGATGATGAGAGCTGTGGACATCAAAGTGGAGACTCAGTCAGATTATCTCTGAGGATAATCTCTGTTTTTAATTGGATCATTTAATAACTGTCAGCAACAGATTTTTGAGATGCACTTATTTTGGTCTCTTTTTTTTTTGTCTTTCTTGTTAGCTATGGGTGTCATTAAATCTTCAATTCAAGACCTGATTCCATAAACATGAAAGTGATGATTTACATTTTACGGTGAAAAAAACCTGCAAACCATGACAGTAAAAGGCCGTAAAATGTGTCATGAAATGTGACTGTGTTTTATTGTTTAGAGCACAGGTCACTAATAGTTGGACCACGGTCTGGATCCTGACCCACAGCTGGAACCGACATAGTGAATTTTATTCAGTTTTATTGGAGACTACATTTTAACTGGTGACTCTTTCTACACCGCTGCTCATCCTACCTGTTTTTTTTTTATTATTATTAATATTATTTTTTGCAGCTTCACTGTATCACTGGAACATGACTCACTCAGCTTTTGATCTAATGGTAACAGTGTCATATTTCATATTGGGGTCTCAGAACACTTTTGGGTTTTTTACACATTCGGTCTATTCAAAATGAAATAATGGATAGAATATCCAGCATCTGCGCTAATACCCCTGCACATCTTTGCTCACTACACACATGAAATACACACACACACTCGCCAACAACATAGCCACCATGTGGAACACCATAATCACATGTAAAATCATAAATATTCACCACTGATTAAAAGATTAGAAAATTAATCCCTCCAGTATGCTAACTGCTAATCCTAGACCCTGAGGAGTAAACAAGCTTGTGCCCAGCACAGATCAATAACGTCTCCAGAGACAGACGCAGACAGAGAGGAAAGAAGAGAAAGGACACACTCTTCTTCAGAATATGATGATGTATTCTATGTGATTTTCACTTACTGTCACTTTTTCATTTTAAAGAAAAACAAGCTCTTAGTTCCTACCAGTTCAGTCAGTTTAAATGAGCTGGGGGATGACCTCACTGGTCATGCACACATTGTATTTAGGGAGAGGGACTGTACTGCAGAAGGAGAGGTCTTAGCTACAGAGACAAAAACTGTTTTTGTATCAGGCTGTAAAAGGTTTATTGTGTGAAGTTGAACATTTTAACATGGGGACTTACTTACTTACTTACATGGAGACTGACTCACTTCTGTAGCCTGCCTCAAGAGGCCGTTTGAGGAACTGCAGCTTTTGGCTCTGGCTTCACTTCACAGCCACATATGTTGCTGTTTGGTCTGCATACAATGCAAATCCTTTGAAATAGCCATGGGTTCACAGGGTCAATAAAGGTTTGACTCCAACAAGATTTGTGGTGAATAGTGTGACTGTACCCTCCGATAATCTGGTGATTTATGAGTGAAATCTGAACCCAAACGAAGACAACAGAAATGGATATGACAAAAACATTTTCTTTCTGAACATGATAAGCATTCCAAAATGATTTTTTTTTTATCATCATATCAGTGAATTATTTTCATGCTGTTCACTTGTCAGCAGGAAGTTGTCAGTTCAACTCTGTCACAACTGTCAAGATCATCTTACTATCACCATCTGTTTAATGATTACTAATGTATTCAGGGTCACTGCAGAAATGAATGAGGTCTGATGCTGTCTTCTGTAGTGAGTATGATGTTATTTTCGGTTACTGTGGGTGCTACATGTGAACTTTGTATGACTCAGCCGTGTGTGTGTGCATGTGCATGTGTCAGAGTATTCTCTGAGTTGAGTCATAGGTCATTAAGATGCTTGGCTGGCTTTTATGCTGACGGCCTCATAAATGGATGAGAAGCGCTTGTCCTTCACTGTGGCTGCACTCCATCTTATAATGCACGACGTGACATGACACACACAAGACAAAGAGAAAGAGCAGTGAGAGCAGGGATCAAACCAACCTTCATGGTATTGGACAACCCACTCTACCACTGAGCCATGGTCTTGGAGGCTGTGCTCTAAACCGGTCCAGTTGGCTGCTGGGCTCAGTTCTGTTTCCTGCTAACAGCAGATTCAGTTAGCAGCTTATTAGCAGCTAGCTATTTGAGCAAGTGGTTAGGCTGAAGCTGTCTGTCCATCAGAAGACTGTAAATCACAGATGGCACCCCTGGATGCCCTTTAGTGTTTTTGAATGGTGTCTATAAGTGCACAGAATCATCACCACGTCCTCAGGTTCTAGACTCACTACTTTGAAATGTTGATGTAGTCCCATGTCCAGACTGAAATGGATTTACTGCCAGGTCATCATACTTCAAGGTCATCGCCTGACACAAAGCCAGAATCTCTTTCTGTAAACAATGAAATGAATCTCATTTGGGTCCAATCATTCTCTTCATGCAGACCTGGAAATCCAAATAAATTCAGTTGTGTAAATAATCTCTCAAACTGCCCCGCATTCTTCTCTGCTCCGTTAAATGAACGCGACGAGTGACGAGTGCAGAGAAGTGGAGTACAGCAGAAGAGACGAGATCGCGGAACGAAGTGAAATCAGATAGGAGATGAAGGTATTGAGAAGAAAAGAAAAGGAAAGAGATAAAGAGAAGAAATGAGCAAGTGAGTGATGAATGGTGGGTGTATATTAGACGAGGAGGGAAAACTGACAGAGCAAGACCTACAGTAGAGGCGCGACAGAATGACAGGCGAATGAGGGGAGTAGAAAGAGACACAAGTCAGGGAGGAGAACGGTGAAAACGGCTGCAGAGAGAGAGGAGAAAGAGATGCTTGACTGCTTGCGTCTTTTGTGCCTGGCCCCGATGGCCCTCGGGCGGACGGGATGATGGGCACATGAATCAGAGGCTGTCTGCCTGAAAAATGGCACCAAAATAAAAAGGGCCTGTCGATTGTCACGAGAGAGGGGAAGAAGAGGAAAAGTACGTACAAAGTAAGACAAGAGAAAAAGAAATATACAAACTAACCAGATGACAAAACAGAACAAATCAAAGCTCAGCAGCAGAAGGATGAAAAGAGAGGAGAGGAGAGGAGAGGAGAGGAGAGGAGAGGAGAGGAGAGGAGAGGAGAGACAAGGGGTGAAGGTGAGGAGTGATAATAGGACATAAGAGTGGGAAGAGAAAGGACTGAGAACAGAAAGGAGACGATGTCTGTCTGGGTGCACAGAGTTGACATCTGCAATTCACAATGTGATGGAGAGTAATAAAAATTGATGAGATAGGAAGATGAATGAGAAGAAAAGAAGGGGAGAGGAAGGGTGAGATGGTAAAGAATAGAAGAGGAGAGGACAGGCAGCTGTAATTATCTTGTTACTCTTCTTTCATTTTCAAGAACCTGCTCGCCATTTATTTCTGCCCAATGCATGTCCTCTGCACGCGTCACACGTCATGTTTGTTGTCATAATCCATGCTCACGTTCATCTTTCTATATGCACGTGTCCCTTTTCCTGCTTTCCCTCTGACTTGAATCAATATAACAATAGTGCTCCACTTTCTGCACAGTTCAGATGGAGTTTTCCATTCGCAGCCTTCTCTGCAAACAGCTGAGATGAAACTCAGCGGCACCCCGTCCCTCTTTTGCTGTACACTAATAAACACTCAACTCCGCTTCACTCCAGACATGGGTCTCTAGTTCACAGAGGTAAACTGGTGGTACTGCTGGTCAATAATTCACACACACACACACACACACACACACACACACACACACACACACACACACACACACACACACACTGAGCTTGTGGATCCTGATGTGAGTTTGTTATGAATACTGCCACTTATACTTTCTGTTAAACAGTTTGATTTGGAGTGACAAGGTCTCAATTCATTGTTCAACATGTAAAGAGAAATACTGTACATTCAAAAGAAACCGATTATCTGTACATCATTCACTATTTATCTTCTCCCCATTCAGTAATTGATCCAATCTAAGAGCCCATCTACTCTACTCTACCACAGAAAAGGAAAAGTGTTGAGGCATGCTTCATCTTTAAGAATCGACCCTCGCCTCACTCTATGATTGCAACATTAGCAAAAAATTACAATCCGTGTATGGAGCTACTATTTTGTCTGTCCAGTCTGGGCTACTGTAGAAACATGGTCATTCAACATGGCGGGCTCCGTTGAAGAGGACCTGTGGCGCCTGTAGACATAAAAGTGCAGAAGTGCCAAAAACTGATTCCTCCGTGTCTGCTTGAGGCTGGTTGATGTCCAACCTCACAGCAGAAATAAGCATGTTTACAGTCTGGTACAGAGTACTGTACTGTACTGAGAAACCACCTGTTAGTCCTCCATTTAAAAAAAATAATGTCGCATTTTAAAATTAAATTCTTGTCAGGATATGAATTTACAGATAAGTTCCACCATAAAGAGAATCAATAGAATATATAAATATGTTGTCTTTCATATCTACAAGATCACATTTAGGCTCACGTGGTACAGTGAGTACCACATAATGACCGATGCCTTTGAAAATCCCAGACATGCAGGGTGCCGAAATGCCAGCTCATGTGACTCATGGTTCAGAAGCCAACGAACAAGAGAGGGAATTGTTTAACTCTGTGAGATTGTGAACGGTGATTATGAAGAGCTGAACCCTCAGAAAACAACAATTAGTGGTCTATACCTGCTCTGCCTGCCGCCTCTCCACATCCTGTAAATGTTTATGCGGTTTCTCTTTGCTTGCATTTGAGTGCAGAAGTAGCTTTAAACAGTCATTTCTGAAGCAACTGACTGGTCAGTGAGCACCACCAAAACACTTCATGTCCGGGCAGGCGGAAAGAGTTACTTTTCAAAATTCATTATTTGAACTAATAAAAAAAACTTTGACGTTACTTCTCTCCATCTGATTCCCGTTAGACTTAAATACTCCACAAATCAGCAAGTTCTTTGTCAAAGTCAGCCTCTTAATGCTGTTAACTGAGATGCTTAACTGACTAACTCATGTCTGTGAGGCCAAATTCACTTAGACAAATGAACTCACTAAATTGGACTGGCTAGATTTGAGATGATCAGATGACTGACAGAGGGAGGAATCTTGGTGTCTAACCCATAACGCGAGTAAGACAACGGGGGCTTGAACCCAGAAATGATTACCCAGATCATGACTACCTTCAAATATGTCAAATCATTGCTGCCTATATGAAAATCATACATTTAAATATTCAAAATGAAATCCAGTTTCATAAAACCAGGATCTTATGTTTCTAGCAGTGCCTCTGGTAAACACATCCATCTCTCACAGTTTACAGACCAAATTCTTGGTTCACCTTCTCCGTACTATACTTACCATAGTTGCATACTCACAGTTTTTCTGTGAACACAGAGATTATCTATTGACATGCTGAGTGCACTAAATTGTTGGCCTGTTTACACTCACTCAAACTAAGTTAAAAAAAAAGTCACTATCATTTGTTTCTGATCTTACAGTCTTATTGGCAGGAACAGAGCCTGTAACAAAAATGGTTCATGTGACCAGTTCTCTACCAGCTGTGGTTATGTTTTGGTAAGGTTTAGCAAACGATCAGAGTTTGGTAAATAAAGGAGCTATGTTGCACTTTACTTCATTACTGAAAGTGGTTGTGATGAATATTCTGAAGTGAAAACTGTGAGAATGTAAAAAGGGTCCCTCACAGTGACAAAACTACAGAAGATTATCTCACATCTGAGTCAAAGGTACAACTCCGTCCCATCATTCTGTTTTGTACACAAGCAGAGGTTCTTTTCGCAGCACCGCTGCTGCTAATGCTTTTATTTTACACGAGCTCCTGCTGTCAGTGAGCTGTCTGTCACTTCAGGTCTGACACTTGTGCAAAGTACAAAAAGCATCAAATTGTCACCAAAGTCTGGAGAAAAACAGTCAGAAGTGCTCACTCCTCCTCCTCTCCACATGCTCTCTGCATGAGCCTCACATTCCTTTTATCGCTCTCTCTCTCCTCGTCTCTGCACATGTCTCTCGCTCTATCCATGTCAGACTAATGTAGTGCTCTGGCCTCATTCCAACACTGTCTCAGTGGAACAGCTGGTTTCAATTAGGTCCCCCTTTTGGGTCTCTATGTGCACGTGCACATATACACACTCTCGCACGTACACACAGACACACACACACACACTAAAGAAGAGTGGGGCGGCCTGCTTTCTTTGGCTCACCGCTCTGTTGAAGGAGTAATTGAATCATTTGACCAAAATATTGGTGGTGCAGTGAAGCGCCCAGCGCTGGCTGTGGTCACCGCTCTGTGTCTTTCCATTAGACTTGGCTGGTCAAGCAGTCGCTCAGCCTAATGGAACAGTAATGTGCTGTAATAATGCAATGTTGATGTAGAGTGTGTAGCTGTACCAGGCTTTGACTTGTGTGGATTCTGGAGGATTAACTAGCATTTTTTAAAGTATGATTATAGTATAATTTAATGCTTTTAAAGCTCAAAACAAAAAAACAAACTCTGTGCATTTTACACTCCTACCCATGCTCTACATGGAGATCGTACGACAAAGCTAACGTTGAACGCCTTGCTCAAATATAAAACAAATGAAATTAAATTGCATGCATGAATGGAAACAGAGCTTCTTCCTGCTTCTTTGAAATACATTATTACTATATCACAGGTAGTGGTTCTCAGGGGTCCAGCAAGTGGACGATGTCCACACAGGTATTCCTCTAACCGCTGTGAGTCATGTGAAGAGGCCGATGGCCGTCACTGGCATCTGGAAGACATCAGCATACTGAGAGTCAGCATGTGTCATCATTTAGAAGAGAAGGCCTCGCTCTTTAAGATGCTGACATATTCAACATCCTTAGTTAACTTCAGACCTAATGACCACGATACCAGATCTCAGGATAGACCAGTCTGAACTGTTCCAGTCCTGAAGTGAGGAAGACCGGTTTAATACAGTGTAACTCACGGCTGGAATGAAGCCGTTAGAGACACTGACTCCTCTCAGAGATTAACTTGCTTAAACATATCTATGATTGTTTTAATAAGCATGACTGTGTGTGTGTTTGAGGGTCTGTATTTCCTTGTGGTGAGATTACTTAAAGAACTAATCAGATTGAGCATTTATATTAAAGATGTGCATTGTGGATTGGGAGCTAAAGTGGATATGTGAATGTTTTTCTAACAATCCTAACCCTACATGTTCCCACAGAGCACAGTGGTATTATCAAAACTATTTTACTGTTTTGGATTCAAATCAGGAATATCCATGTTAATGGCCACCTGACACTGACACGTGTGCATCAGCCAGACTCGGTTCAGAGAGATCACAGTCTATTCTCAAATCAAAACTATTCTTCCAGAACTATCCTTCTAGCTATCCTAAAAAAAATGGAGATACCACTTTTTCATTGAACAGCATGTTAATTAATAATTTCTCACTTTTTTTTTCATCTGGACATATCATTAATGTCTTTTTGTCTGTAATGCAGAGGTCAGGTGAATTGAATCAAACCATTTCTGTTCATACCGTAAAAGAGAGCAGGATGAACAGATCCTCCTTCTTTTTAATACACAATTTAGGATCTACTGCTAGTGCTCTCTTTTGTCTTCATCATGTTTGGGAGCTTCATAACTTTATTGATAGTTGACAGAGAGATGAGGGAAGGCATGTAGCAAAGATTTCCAAGCATGTGGTCAATGGTCATTGTCCTAACTTCAGGGACACTCCTCTGTGGCTCTTCCTGAGCTTTCTTCCACATTTTTTCCCTGTTAAAGGGTTTTTGTGGGCAAGTTTTTCCTCACTGGAACCGAGGGTCTAAGGACAGAGGGTGTCACTCCCTGTACAGATTGTAAAGCCCTCTGAGGAAAAATGTGTTTTGTGACTTTGGGCTATACAAATAAAATTTGATTTGATTTGATAAAGATTATGGTCTAGATCTGCTCTGTCTTCCCCACAGCTGTTTCCCTGCTGAACTCTGCCCCCCATCCCTCCATCTCCTCAGGAGGTGAACTGGATTTTCCTCACCTCACTGCATTACCCTCTATACTATTAATTATATCATAATTATTGGAATTCTGTAATCACAACTGCATCTGTAAATACTTATATAATCTGTACATATTCTATTCATAGTCTGTACCATTATAGTCATTATAGTTCATAGCCTGTTTATAGTCTGGATATACTGCACTATAATTATTTATATTTATATAGCTGTATAAAAAAAAAAAGTTTTATGTGTGTTTTTGCCTCTAAGTAGATGGTAAATAATGTTGAGATCATTCATTTCACTTTTGAAGTTAATGAATTATAATTAATTAATTAATTGAAATTAATCACTTTTTTCACTTTTAATTTCACACCACTGGAAACAAATGCTTGTCGAAGGTTCCTAGGTCCGTAACAAATATGCACTAACTGGCATTGGGGGAATGCAGACGCTATCTCGGCTGGTTGATTGAGTCAAGCGGTTTGTTGCATACTTACATACGTACTAAATCACGACTAATGCACTTCTGGTTAGATGCTTTCTGCATTGTGTTGCTTTGTACTTGTGACCTGTGCAATGACAATAAAGCTGAATCTAATCTAATCTAATATGGAAAGTGTCATGCAATAACTTCTGTGATTGGACACTATATGAATAATTCAAGAAGTTCTTCACTTCTCATAGCTTCTCTCATAACGGAGAAAGCCTCCCGGATAAGAGGCAAAAGAAGTTTTAGTTTTTTTTTGTTCTGACAGAAAGTTCTGGGCTCCTTTGAACTATCACAGTCTTCAATCTTATGTTAGGCCTATCAATGCAACAGACAATTAGAACTACAGTATCTGTGGTATGTCAGTGCATCATGAATGATGTGCTCTGTAGTGTATTACAATGTCTGTCCTGAGTCCCCCTCACCTCTCCTGGGCAAACTAGGTCTCTGCCTTCGTGTCCTTTATTCCATTTTCCTCTTCTTTCTGCTCTCCTATAGATCATAATTTTCCAGCACATCCTCCACAGGTCATTAGGAAGCAGATATCAATATTTTACTCCCTGGCTTTTATTTCTACATGGAAATATCAAACATATTAGGCCGATGGAAGTGCCGTCCCTGGGCTACTGCCACTTGAATATTTCAGTAGGTTCATGAAAGAAGCTTTCTGAATTTGAGATGCAGGTTTTCAGATGTGATTCCCCTCCTCAACCTTTCTCATTTTCTTTCTTTCCACTGCTCCAGTTCCTCCGACAGATGTGACACTAATTGATTTCTTTATTTTGCTTTTGTTCTTTCAACTAGTTCTTCCTCCTCCATCTTTCCTCCTACTTTGCTTCTCTTACAGCCATTTCCTCGTCTCTGTGCCTATTTCATACTCACTTCTTTCTTTCGGTGTCTTTTTACCGCTGTATTTTCTGCGATGGATGTGACAGCAATTGATTTTTCTTTCTTTCAGTTATTTCTCTCTCTCTCTCTCTCTCTCTCTCTCTCTCTCTCTCTCTCTCTCTCTCTCTCTCTCTCTGTCTGTCTTTACTCACTTCTGTCTTTGTCTTTCCTTCCACCCACTTGTTCCTCATTTTGCTTTTAGTGAATGTGCTGATTTCCAGCAGTGGAGGAGGTAGAGAAGAGCGCAGATTGAATTGCAGGATGGCTAATAATTGCACTACACTGATTGCAATTTTACATTCAGTTTTCCGGAACAATCAGATTAGAGAGAATGTGTCTGTGTGTGTGTGTGTGTGTGTGTGTGTGTGTGTGTGTGTGTGTGTGTGTGTGTGTGTGTGTGTGTGTGTGTGTGTGTGTGTCTGTATGTGTGTGCGTGCCTGTGGGCAAATTTGTGTGCATCAGCCTGAGATAGTGCAGATGTCTGCAGAAAACTGCAGATCCACAGCGGCGATCTCATCTCTGTTATCGGTGTAAAAGGATTGTACAGCAGCTGACTTTGCATAAACAATGAGAGACTTTTTCTTTTTTTCTCCCTCCCGCCTCATATTTGGACAGGAACAAACTTCTTTAAATTAACTATTGTCAGCGAGACAGACGATTCCTCATGCTGTTAACATGCGAGACACATGTGGTGATGTGTGGGAGTTTGCATATCATAAATCTGCTCCACAGGTGCATGGGAGTACACATGGGAATGCATCTATGTTGTAAATACATGAGCGCATATGTCAGAAGTAATAAATCACTGGTGCTAAAGTGATACTAATGTAAGCAGCTGCAGTTGAGGAGTACAAACAAAGGTTACACTAATATGGCTTTGTGAAGGCAGATGTCCATCAAAACTTTGAAATACAGTCACATGCACAGCAGCAAGAGTTTAACTGATGTGTAACTGCTACTGGTGTTATTTTGGGATTGCATTCTTGCTTTCATTAAAGTCAGACTGAGTGTTGTAAATCCTCCTTATAGGGCCACTTTTCTATCTAAAGCATCTGATATTGAAATTGAATGTGAAAAATCTGATCTTTGATCTGTAATAAGCACAGTTCATGCCACTGTGCGCGGTGCTATGAGGTGTATCTAAAATTAGTGTCCAACGGATTCAGTGCAGGTTAAATTACTTTCAGACAATATTAGCACTCAGACAATCTGGCCGTTCGTCCAGATTGCCCAAACCACGTTATGCAGAGGTCAAGCTGGAAGTAAGTGCTTCTAAGATGCCGGTAACAATCTCACATGGGAAAACGCTGTGCAGCACAGATGGTAAATACAGTGGGTTCAGGTAAGAGCAGAGAGTGGTTCTATAAACTGTGATGGATGTACGAGACACAGTTTGAATCATAATGTTACTGTACATGTCTGTTTTCTCTTTCAAATACAGTTCAGCTAACTGACAGACTGCTTGTGTTTCTTGACCCCCGAACTATTTTATTGAGCAATACTGGAATGTGAATGTGATCATGACTGATGAAAGAAAAAAAAAAAACAATTGTTCCTTTGGCATGCATACAATGACATTATTATTGATAGAAAACCACAAAAAGACCAGGCTGTCCATGTTGACATAAAAGCATCAGAGAGGTCCAGCCTTGTGGAGTCATTTGGTCCAATCCACTTTTGCTACTTTTACTAAGTCCCCCACCAAAAACATACTGCAGACAGAGATTCAACGTATCCGTAATTTGTAGTAATGTAACCTAACAAGGTACAAAGTCATTCTGGCAGCTGAGTTGGTATCTGACACTCACACACACTTTCTGATCTGAACGAGTCTTCAGATGTTTGTCTGAGGAGTAGGTCTTTCATTACGCAGTTCACCTTTTTGTTTCACATGTAAACTTGTGAATGTGATGAATCCTGCCACAGATATTATGATGACGGTTTTATGTTTAAACGAAAAACATCAAGTGGACACAAGACGCAGATCATTTTAGTTGTCTCAAATCAGTTCAAATAAGTCTTTCCGTCTGAAGTCGTTTATTTTCTGGTGTTTGCAAGTCATCAAAACAGTGACTCGAGTCCACATCTCTTTCCTGGAGCAGCAACATTTCTGTGGTCTGGAGAATGAGCTTGTATTTCATACGTAGTTGAATTGGAGAGTTTTTTCTCCCAGTTAACAAACAAATAGAACATTTTGTTGGATCAAATGAAAGGAAAACATCTGGAAATCATCATCATGCCATCATAAGTCAAACAACTACACACACTGCTTACTGATGAGCCATGTACATGTAAACTTGTTCTTGCTGGCTCTTTTCTTCTGGTGTCTCTATTTTTAACATTACAGCACTAGGAATTGTGGGTTATTCCCCGAAGCAAAGTGTGCAGGAGTGCAGACTTAAGGGAAGTGTTCATAAAAGGGCACAAAAAGGCTGCAAGAGAGCCCTGGTGTGCTTTGCAGTTTTACAGTGGGACGCTAAGCTAAACCTTCTCAGGGCAGTCAGGCACGTGCATCAAAGTGTGTGATTCCAGAGAGGACGCTGGGATTAAACCAAAGCGCCTGCACAGATTTTTGGCTAAAGTCACTATTATGTTCCAGGAACCGTGTTGAAATGATGAGCGTTTGCTGAGGATAGTGGAAGTATTCACAATAAAGTTGTAGACTGTGGAGGTAAAAAGATGATTAGGTACTCTTTGCACCGGTTCAAACAACGATCAGTGTGTTTTAAGTCTGTGAATATACTGGTTCTGGTGTGAGTATTACTCCAGTGTTTCTACTGAGAGCAACTGACTGACTTTGTGTTGAACTGAACATGCTGCTCTGTAACAGGGCAAACATGAACACATCAGCATTCATCCAAATGCCCCAAACTCTGTGAACCGATTGATTCGTTACTGAACTATTCAAACTGTTGATCAAGTGAGTCACAAAGTGAGACAAGTTGAATGATATTTTATTAAAATGAACATGAACTGCATGTTTCCTTCCACTTTTCCACAAGTTGCTGTTGTGCAGATGAAAAGTGTAACATGGCTTGACCCCTGCTGACTAGATTAATAGTTGATCCGAGAGCAGGCCAGGCCTTGTCACATTTAGATCTCAGTTTGAGAGTTGCTTTTGTTTCACATGCATTGCCTGTGTTTTTCTTCTGTTTTTCTTCTTACTGCCAATCATTTGTCCATCTCGTACTTTATATGTTGCTTCGCTGTCTGAATCTGAATAATTAACTTCGATAATTTAACCCTGCTGCCAGACAAGGACATGGATGTCAAATGATTTCGTAAAACCTTGGAAGATGACCATTGCTAGTATTGTTGTTGTCTACTATATGTGCTTTGTAAATGGTGGTGATGGTGGTGGCATGAGTGAGTCAGACTCACTCATGCCCCCGCCCAACATCCACCACTTTACTGTCCACCTCTCTACATGATTATTTCTGTGCTGATATCTGATGCTAATGTAGAAACACATTCAGGTAATGATATTCAGCTCAAGCTTCTGAAAAACGCTCACGTAAACCATGAGCTTAAGGAAGAATCTGCAGCTTCTCATCAAATGAAAAGTTTGCAAAGTTACCACGCATAGAATATTCTGTCCACATTACCATACAGATGTTTAAGTGAAAGTGCTGTCTAACACTTCACTCTGAAATCTTCCACAGGTGTTCAGTTAGACTGATGTGTCCAGTTACCATGGTATCCAAGCTGGTTTGAATATCCATCATGTCAGAGACAGACAGCCTCTAACAGATCACTTCCATATTTCACAATAACTCAAAGTGCAGTGGTGATGTACAAAAACACTGATAGAGCGTAATAACACATGTTGAATGAATTCCTGTACGGAGTGGATTAAAGCCAGACGTCTCTTTGTCTCTCTCTCTCTCCTCTCTCTCACACACACACACACACACACACACACACACATACACAGACACACACACTGTAGCTGTTTGCTTGGAGGATTTGCAGTGCGATCTTTGGAGCCTGAGATTTTAGGAGGTACACCAGACACAACACTTGGCTGTCTAAGAAACTGGCCTGTGTCCAACACATAGAATACAGCCCTGGGAATATTATTAATTACACTTAATGAAATCAGTTGCAGTCTCAATATCATAAGTTCATATTACAGTTGTGAAATAACATTGATTATTGACATTCACATTAAAAATCATTTTGTGATTTGATGAAAAGTTTTGTTTGTTTGATAAGTCTTCATTAACCCCATAGCACCCCAGAATACCCATTCTATAGTAAGAAATAATCACAAATACAAATTATAAAATGTGGATGTTAATTACAACTATTTCTGTATTTAGTGACAAGATCATCTCAATGTTTGTTCTCTCTTTTCTTTCCTTTTGGTTTTCTTCTTGCCACATTCAAACATCCAGAGGTCAGTGCTCCCCTCTTTCCCTAAACACAAGAGACAAACAGCGAGGAATGTGAGCGCCACAGTGGAAGTCGACACTGCATGCGTGTGTGGGATTCATCAGTTGGAGGTCAAGAAATTGTCTGCACACTCCAAAATGTTCTGACCAAACATGAGTTGAGCTGGTCACCCTCACACACACACACACACACTCACACACACACACACACTCACACACACAGCATGTGAGCTGGGATTGAGGCGTGTGGAGGAGGTCAGGGTCAGTTCAGCAGCAGGAAGTTGTGCACAGAGCAGGAGGCCAGGCACCACGAGGAGGAAGACATGTTATCTACATTTCTGATCATCCATGGTTAATCAATTGTGCTTTTAAGTCATTTATTCCCTTAAATTGAAACTTTGAATTTAATGTGTTCCCCCAAATGTAAAAAATGAAGATAAAAATAGAATATACAAATGTAAATTGTAATTTTTTAAACAAAGTTGAGATTGCTCGAGATGTCTCTACATCTACGAAACACCAAACCAACGTAACCTGTTATCAACGTGCATAATTATTTAACTAGTATTAGGATCAGCTGCACAAGGCACCTCTGGTTACCAAACTATCTGAGGTAATTAAGTATCATTTATACAGATTGCTCATGATCACTTTATTGAGAGTTCCTGTACAGCAGATGGCTGTAATGTCAGGTTTGGTTTTAAAGCTCGTGCTACTGTTACAAAGCCCTGTGCCTGCAGTTTGTCTGCTCTGCTCGGATCCACATCCAAATGTTTAAGCTCTTGTTCCGGTTGTTTGGTCAGCACAGCTTTCACACCAGCCATCCAAACCAAATGGGCGACTCAAACACACCCCGTGTAGCTTCTCCTCAGTCACAAGAATTTTACACTTTAAGATGCAGTGTGTAGGATTCAGTGGAATCTAGCAGGTGTAGTTGCTGATGTCAACACCCTAACTCACCCTCTCCTTCCAAGCATGCAGGGGAAATGAGATATATATATATATATATATATATATATATATATATATATATATATTATCAATGGCCATGAAGGAAGTGAAAATCTCAAACTTGTACATATGTACAACAATTGTTTATTTTGTCCATTGTAGAAACATGGTGGACTTGCAGTGTCTGTAGACATAAAGGGCTATGGTGACAACAACACAAAGATTCTTATACAAAGGTAATTCAACACTAATGGAATCATAGCTATGAATGTTATATTCCACTCCAAAAACTGCAAGTCTACTAAACATGGTTTGAGTGTCATGGAGAGAAATATATAAGAAGGTAAAGTAAAAAAGTATATAAGAAATGAAATACAGAAATAGCACGCACAAAAGTTCTCATTTCACTCAGCTGAGGAGGGATGGAGGTATTTTCTCCACACAGCAACAACCAGGCTGTGGCTTGTTGCTCTCTCTGCGGCGGTGAGGAGGCAGCGCTGATTAGCTCTGACTCTGTTTGGGTTCAGAGGAGTGGAGCACAAATTGGAGCAGACCTCTAAAAATAGGACGTTTTATTTACCCCTCCCAACATCCAGGTCTTTGTGAATGTGTGCGCAGGCATGCTCTGCCAGCATCTCACAACAAGTCATTCATGCACAGAACAACAACAACACACACACACACACATATGCAGAGATGAAGAGGAGGATCCATTTCCTGTGAGAAGAGGCCTCAGGGATGAATGTTGCTCTCTTCATGAATATCTTTCATTTTTCATGCATTAGGCATTAGAGATGGCATCAGTGTTTCTCTGACCTGTGTGCATGTGTGTGTGTGTGCATCCATGCATACGGCTATATGTTGGAGTGTGTGTTGAGTGCACTGGGCCACATCCTACTAATGCATCCTCACTCATACTTTCACCATGCACACTGCAGGCAGGATGACCTTTGACCTCTGATTGGTGCTTTGACCTCTGGTGGACTGCCTGCATTTGGTGGTGAAAAGGGCATCTGTCATGCTCTCCTCAGCCACCGTCTGTCTCTTCCACAGCAGTCTAACACGGTCTAATGTTGCAGATTGACTTTCTCCCACCCTCCACCCCATCACACACTGCCCCGGTGCATGTGGGGAGTTAGCTGGAGGCCCTAACCTCTTGTTGCTTTTCAGGCTGTGCGGTCGCCTCTGGTGTTTTTTTATTTATTTATGGATTAAGAAAAAGAGCTGAAATGATTCAGAGCTGAAATATGAAACACCGATGTTTCATATTATTAATATTAAATTGTTGAAGCAACAATCAAATTTAATAAAACAAGTTGCTCTCCTGCTCTGAATCTATTCTTGATGACAGACACCTGATTCAGCCTCTTGCAAGTTTGTAAAAACTTTGATGGCTGTTGTTTATCATGAAGATCCTGACAGAGAAAAAAGAAGAGGAAGAAGAAAACAGGATCAGAGTACCGCCCACACTCTGTGATTGACAGGATGTCTCTGGAGGATTGCAGTATGAAAACACCACAAACGAATGAATAACTGAACAGATGAAATAGATGTGTTATCTGTAAACACCAAACTAACACAACTGGTTGATTGTATTGTAGAATGAGTTTTTCCAGTTTCTTTTAATTGCAAGCAGACAAAGAGCTGCGTTAGCATTCATCTGAAGTGGTGTTTGTGTCACCTGATCAATATCAGTCCAATATTCTCTCTTTTAGCTTGGTTTTTGGTCTCCACCAACTGAGACAAATATCCAAGTTTAAATTTGGGTTTTAAATAATCCACTGTGTTCACCAGCTACGTTCTAACTGTGTCTGTCTGTTTGCTCATCAGTAAACAGACAGACACAGGGGTAGTGTATCATGGTCTCTTCACCAACAAAATACGCTGGAGGAAGTATTGTACATTGTTCAGGTTGACTGTAACAATCAAAGGCCAAGATTAGTTTGAACTGTTTAACAGAGAGCACTCAGCAGTGGTATTGAAGAGCAGGGCTGGTGAATCCAAAAAAAACAGGTGCAGAGACGAAACATGGCTGGCGGATGGGAGGGAGATTTCCAGAAGCACAGTTAAAACCTGCAAAGAGTTGCCTGTATTGTTACCACAATGTAGACTGAATGATCTGTGTGCCTGTGGTTTTGAATACTGCCTTAATGGATTGGATGATGTGGAACAGGTGGTGGGGTGAACTGGCAGGTGAGAGTGGAAAACCACACCCAGCGAGAGAGACAGCCAGATATACAGGGAGAGGGAGTACAGGGGGAAAACACAGAGACGAGGATGCAGACCGCCTCCTCATAACAAAAATACAATTGAGGAGAAGTGCAGATTTGTAGTATTAATATTTATACGTATTTTATATGTATTTTAATATGACTTAATTGAGCAGTTCAAGAATTTAGAATGTGCTTGTTTGCACAGACTAAGATAAACACATGGTGGACCTTTAATGGTCGCCTCTTTCAGAATATTTGTGGAACACAAAAATAAAGCTGCTAGTAAAGTCACTAGTAGTTTGCTCTAAAAATATCCCCTTAAAGGAGCCGAGTTCTCGAGAGGGAGGACGGACACATTCCTTCTTCCGGTCTCTTCCCCACATCCTTGGTAAGAATAGAAACTGGAACGAACATGCAAGCTGGGGAGTCAACCCATGAATCTGTTTCTCCCACAACACTGAATATGCACACACACACACACACGCACACACACTGAATGAAAACAGACTTTTTTTAAAAAAAGTCTATTTATCCAGGGAAAATCAGCTCAGCTTTCAAGCTCTTCCCCCAACAACACCCTACTTCACTTTGACTCCCACGTGTTCATACTCAGTGCTGTCCAGTACAATAAATCTGGGGATTTAGCAACTTACTCAAAAGCTCACCTCACCTCAGCAGTGTGTGTTGAGATTTAAGAGATGTGTCAACCAAGAGTTTTTTTGGGGTTTTTTTCAAACTGGCATTTAAAATGTTGACTACTTCATTCATCTGTGAGCATTAACAGAACTAACAGCAGTAGTGGATCAATCATATGTTGTTATTGCTATGAGTAAGTATTAAGTATAAGGTTTAAATCTGGTTTTAGTGCTGTACAAATGAATGAAAGAAGTGTTCAAGAACAGATACAGTCATGAATAAAATACATTAATTAAGGTCAAAACTATTAAACTGAGACAAGAATCATAAAAGCCATAGAACATTCCATTAAAACCGCACTAATCAATATTTTTATATTATCAATGGACCAAATGACGACATGTATTATGAAAAGTTTTAAAATATAAATTTGGAATCATGCTTCAGCTGGAAAGGTAACTAAGCGTCCAACACCAGCAGAATTCAAAGTAAAAGACATGAATTAAGGTCAAAAATAAGTTAAGCACAGATCATAAAATAACCCATAAAAGTGAGTCATAAAAATAACTCATAATCAATATTTTTTATATTGTCAATCAATCATGGCTATGTGTAATGTGAAAGGTACTGCTCATAGTGTCAAACCCGCAAAGAATTATCACCAACGCTGCACTTTCACTCAGCAGTTTAGCATCTTTCAGCTCATTGTTTTGACCCCATAACTTCAGGTTACTTTTGTCTGCTCTCATAAATCTGGCTCTGGCTGTTTTCAGTGAAAGTGTTTGTCAGGAGATGGTGGAGACCAAAACCGAGCTAAAAGAGCTAAAATACAAAACTCTAAAGGACAATAAAATGTCAGTGTTGTGTTTACAGCTTGTTGCTGTACTTCTTAAAAACGATTTGAAATGCATTCCACAGTTTGAAGATTTGTCACACAGATTTAGGAGCCGGAGCTTGTGATGCTGGTGAGTTGAAACCATCTAAATACTTCAAGGCACTCTGTGGATTTTTCTTCTAAACAAATAAAAGTTTACAGTCATTGTTACTCACCAGACCTCATTGTGTGTATCCTTGAGTCCTGAGAAAATATGTTGAACGCCTTTCCCTCTTCATAAAATATTTACAAAGCTGAACCTTAAAGGTTATACTGTATACTGAGATTTGTGACATTAAGATGGCAGCAAACAGCTCGTGGATTAATGGCGTCCTTAGCGGTGAGATGCCTCACTCCCTCAGCTTAGGTTCCCAGCCTGTCTCTGCTTTATTAGTCGGTCTGAAAGTGAAAGCAACATCTCTTTAATTCTCTTTTAAATCAGCAAAATTTAGAACCATGATATAAACATCATGATATCAAAATTATCATTTTGGTCATTATTATGCAGTTCTACTGGAAAGGCATCTTAGAAAACAGAACAGGTACAGATGTAACATTAACAATGGTTCCAAGTGTCATTCATGTCAAGAGCGAGGATGCTCAGTACCACAGCTCTTAACTGCCATCATTTGTTTTATTCATTCCACCTGCATGTTTCCTGCGTTCCCTCTCCTTCTTTCTTTTGTGACCAAAACTGATGACTCGAGGTTTTTGAATGTGCTCTGTGTAACCGGCCCAGCATCAGCAAAGCCACATTAGTAAGCTCTTTTTCTGGCTTGAATCAAAACGTGAGGATTTCTTCCTCTGTGGGTTTTTGGCTGCAAGTGAAGTCTGAACATCATTCCATTGTGTGCGTGTGTGTGTTTGTTCAGTGGTTGTCGTGGCTCTTTTAGAAATCCACTGAAGAAGAAGCAACCATCCCAAGCAGACACACTCTGACACACACTGACAGGGCATGAAGATGAATGGCCTGTGTTTTAGAGTATCCTAAGGTAAACCCCTCCAACAGAAGAGTGTTACCATCATGTCAAAAGTTTGATCTATGATCTCTATCTACATTAGTGCCTCATAGTATGGACACATTAGCTCCACAAACAGGGCACACAGGTTTACCTCCTGTGTCGCTAAGCCTGTGTGCTACCTGCTTTGAAAGTCTTTCTTCTCAAAGTCAACTTTTGGTTTGGACATTTTCTTGGGGGCTTTAATGTCGCTGTCTGTTCATCCTCTGACCGCTGATTAGTGTGTCAATAAACAACCGAAGCAGCAGGGGGAGGGGGGTGCACATGTCTTCCACGTATTCCATTCCAATAAGGTTTGTCTGATTTTAGGCTTTTAGGCTAATAAATCTATCAACTCCCTTGTCTAAAAAAAGACTTAAACACGTCTGTTTTTCTGGAGCTGATGATGGAAGCTAAGCAGTGAGTCATCTTTCTTCCGTCTCATCTCAGTTGACAGTTGGACATGTGCAGTATAGTGATCAGGCACTTTTGAGAAAATGGCGATGGATGAAGATAACCCCCCCCCCCTCCAAAAAAAATGAAAAAAATGACAGAGAATCAGGTCAGTTTTAAAAATAAAGCTTCCTGTGCAGACTCCCAAAGTAGTATTATTGTGGGCCCTCAATCTTTGGCCCTGTGTCAGCAGATAATGAAGGTAGACCAACGCAATTTTCTCAATAAACCTTCATAATACAATTTTGCAGTTCCCCAAATCCAACCGTCATCTCCATATTTCATATACTATGTAATGATATTCACAATTAAGTGAAAAAGAAATTGCTCTTGGCAAAGGGGGACAATAGGAAACTTTTTCAGCAGACGATGTGTATTTAAATCAAAACATCTTTGGGGATGGGAACACTGTAGTTTGGGGGGTGGTGGTGGTGGGGGGGCACACTACAGTCTGGAAAGTGCATTTCTCAAAGCCAAAAAATCTCAGCAGCTGGCCAAGTAATTGTCGAGTCACTGGCACTCACCAAGAAGCAAATCAACCCCCTGCAGATGTATTAAGTTTAAATATTACCGATTTCCCATTTAAAAGACATATTTTCCCCTCAGCTCAAGACAGTAAGGGATCAGCAGGGGTAAGATGAGCTGTCTTAAGGGATCCACAGTCAACACATGCAGGATTTTCTTTCCCCCTGCTCTCTGTATCGACAAGTGCCAGTGGGAGACAGTGCCATGTTTCTGTGCCTGAAGATGGATTGCCAGTGTGAGTCTCAGACTGGGTCTCCAGAGCTGAGTGCTGGCTGTGGCTCTCCAGAATGCCATGTTCCTTACATCATTCAAAACCAATATTTGACTAGCTGCAGTCCCCAAACTCTGTGGCACTTGGTGGTTTGAAAACAGAGAGAGAGAGAGAGAGAGAGAGAGGCTACAATTTGAGAGCGTCAGAGGAGCCAGAGCCGTTCCCACTGCAGCCCTCCTCCTTCTTTTCCTCTTTTCTTCCTATACTGCTTTTTCTCCTTTTATTTTTGTGCAAGTCTTCATGTCTGGTGCACACAGATCCCTTGGGCTTAGAGTGGTTTTGTGCTGAATGTGGCATAAAAAAAGCATGAACTTTATAAACCTCTCTCTCTCTCTCTCTCTCTCTCTCTCTCTCTCTCTCTCTCTCTCTCTCTCTCTCTCTCACGCTCTCTCTCTCTCTCTCTGTGTGTGTGTTTAATGTGAGGTCTGGATCCAAGTCTGTGGCTGGGAACGCTCTCTCTCTTTTTTTTTTTTAAGTGTGGATGGGAGAGGTAAGGAAAAAGATGGCGAGATCAAGAAGGAGACAGAAAGAGAATGAAAGACAGAATGAAAGAGAGAGAGAGAGAGAAATCTGAGACCAATCAAACCATGGCTGCTCTCCCAGAATGACTCCAAACACATGCTCCATGCCTCTCAACTCTTTTCTGTATGTTGCCTGTCTGAAGTTCAGCTCTGAGTCAGCTTGAATGCATGTGCAGAGACTGCCCTACATACTGTACACCTCCTACACTTTTCTTTCTTTTTTATCTAATTAAATACACGATTAAGAAGAGAACGTGATCCTCTCTGTGCTATTAAGTAACTTTTGCTGCACGACGGTCACTCTGGCCACAACTGACTTTACAGGATGAATACTAAAACATAGTGTAACTCTAGTAAGTAGAGAGCAGTCATTACACAGTACGCAGTGTCGATCTGCAATTAAAACTAGCTACCATTAGCAACCAGAGCCATGCTCTAGTACATCTGAGGTACAATTTTATTTTGGTTTTATTTTAGTTTTAAAGTCATTGTTTACAACTTTTATTTCCTGCTTCTTTATATTTCTCCACATTTCAGAAGGAGTTATTGTGCTGGAAATACAAATACAGTACAATATTAAAAATTCAACTACCCAACAGTGTTTAATAGTAGTTTAAATCAGCTCCATGTCGTGTAACTACACCATCAGACCTGAAGTGTTTGCATGTTTGGTTTGCCTCATTTAGGCTGCATGAAAAGCTGGCTTTGTGTCTATGTCTGTCTGTCTATCTGTCTGTCTGTCTGTCTGTCTGTCTATGTCTGTCTGTCTGTGTCTATGTCTGTGTCTATCTGTGTCTGTCTGTCTGTCTATGTCTGTCTGTCTGTCCGTGTCTGTCTGTCTGTCTATGTCTGTCTGTCTGTCTATGTCTGTCTATCTGTCTGTGTCTGTCTGTGTCTATCTGTCCGTGTCTGTCTGTCTGTCCATATTTACGATTCACTATTTACGCTTTGGTTTCCATTCTCTGACATTTCAGAGAGAAGTACTGCATGTTTTACTCCACCACACATCGCATCAATTAATTTTAATATGTTACAGTCAAAAACAAAAATAAGATTATAAAATGCAGCACAGATCAGATTAAACTGGCAGATCTTAATCCTTTTGGATGGCCTGGCTGGAGTTCCTCCTCATGTCTCAGATGTTCATGAGAGACAATTCCCTCTGAAATCATTCAGTATTTCACAAAAACGTCCTTGTCCTGTTGCTACCCGTTCATGGCTTATTGGCTAATAATACGGATAAAGACTTATTTTCCTGTGCTAGTTCTGAACTTCAGAGGAGATAAATAAAGCTGTAACATGCAAGAAAGTCCTTCATGACTTCTCAGTCATGGGAATTCCCTGTAGTGCTGACGATGCAGGATATCTGACACCACAACTGTCAAATTAATTAATTGCCATTCTTACAGCTCTTGGTTCAGTTGTCATAAGTCAACATCAACATGAAACAGACCAGACCAGAAAGATATCATTTTCTTTGGACCAAATGAACAGAACTTCAGGTGAGAAAGTGACCTGAGATGACCTGAGATGACCTGAGTTGCCGCTTTCAGTATGAGAACATGATTCTCACTGAGTCCATACAAGTGTTCAGGTTTAAAGCTCAGTTTTTTCTGTTTTTTGAGGGGTACACGCATTAATTGATTTTTACACACATTCATAAATGTGAGCACACGAACATGCTGAGATCCATTTTCATAACTCTTCTTGTACTATTGCTGCAGTCGCCTTGGCGAGCTCCATCAGCTGAAGTAGTTTTTGATGGTAAATATGTATGTTAACTTTGAGTTCTTGAAAAATAATCTGACTATGTTAACATTGTCACATTGCTACTTAGACCTAAGTATCTGTTGATCAGTTATGATTATAGTCAACTGCCTCAGTTTCTTGAAGACATTTCATGTTTCATCCAGGAGTTAACTGACTGGCATTGAATTCCAGGTATTTATACATATATTTATTCAGGTCTTCAAGAACCCAAAGCAAGCCAAGCTGCTACGATAACCTTCAATAAATACTACAACAGGAAGTGTTGTTAAGAGCAAACGTACGTGTGTGTGTGTGTGTGTGTGTGTGTGTGTGTGTGTGTGTGTGTGTGTGCATGTGTGTTACTGCTCACACATTCATTCGTAAATGGAAGATTATTATATATTGTTATTTCTTTCATTCTCACTTTGTGGAAGCAGATCATTAGTAACATGAACAAACACAGAGTTCCTCGGTCTGTCTTTAACACTCTGAGCTGCATCGAGAAGAGTTACTACATAAAGAAAGCTGTTCTGCCTTTTCGGATGGCAGCTGGTAAGTGTGTGTGTGTGTGTGTGTGTGTGTGTGTGTGTGTGTGTGTGTGTGTGTGTGTGTGTGTGCGTGCGTGTGTGTGTGTGTGTGTGTGATTTATTTTAACATGGTTCAAATATGTCTTGTCTGTTGACATATTCCTTCCTATTCTATCTTTGATAAGCACCATTAACAGTACAGTACATGTTCATCTGTGTTTGTGTGCATGTTTGCCAGAGGAAGTTTTTTTTTTTTTTTTCTTTTAAAGGCAGGGTGGGGGTTCACTGTTTAGACAGTGGGCTGAGGGGGGAGTGGAGGTATGGACAGGGGAGGGGGCTGGGGGTCGGCTGGAGTCTGGAGAGACAGACAGGGGGAGAGAGTATAAAGGATCTCATTGTTTTGAATTCCCTCAAAGGGAGAGAAGAGAGAGAGGAGGGAGAGGTGGGGGTGGGATGGAGGCGGTATTATGTTTCAAGTGATGTGGAGTGGTCCATTTTGGTTATGGGACACCACCAGGAGGGTGGAGGGGGAGAATGAGAGAGAGAGAGAGAGAGAGAGAGAGAGAGAGAGAGAGAGAGAGAGAGAGAAACTTCAGTTTCCAAAATAAATATTTCCAATCAAAACCTCCTCCTCTTTCACCCACCCTCTCTGTCTCTCTCTCTCTCTCTCTCTCTCTCTCTCTGTGTGTGTCTCTCTCTCTCTCACACACACACACACACACACACACAGCGCAGCAGGCTATACTCGGGAATTCTGCTGCTTCATCATGCTTAAATCATCTTCCATATTTCTTTGTTTCTCTTTGTTCAGCTTGGCTGTCCTGTGAGAAACTGTTTGCCTGCAGTCACACAGGCTCTGTATTAACATACAATGATACGCTTAAAAACAACAAAGAAATACAGTAAAAATAAAAGTGTAGTAAACTCAAGATACCATGCTCAAGTTATGATTTATGAAATCGTACTGAACTGGAGAGAGTGCACATGTGGAAACTCATGCATGAGAACAGTTTATAGTCAGTGGAAGTGGTGACGCTCAGCCAAAAGTAGTAAAAATAGCCAAATGTCCTAATGGCTTCTTCACTTTAAAGCCTGAACACTGTCTATTGTTTGTTTGAGATTTGGTGTGTTTGCTGGTTCACCCATTCAGCTCAGAGTTGATGTACGGTGTGTTTCTGTCTAGTTAAATTCTCTATGTCAGAGCGTTAAATCCACATAGAGAGTTATGATGTGAGAACTGATGCAAATGTGTGGGTGCTGAGTCATTACACGTATAAACAGCGCTGGAATTCTGAGTTCTGTTCTCAGGAACAGACTAAAATCAGTACAGTTGATACAGTCACAAACAGCATTATGGTCATACGTAGATTTGATCAAATTATCAGCACAATAAACAACTTGCTGCCAGAGTCCATAATTTTATGGTTATATAATATTCCACATTTAAAGTGAAACCATTTATTGGGTGGACAAAAAGTGCTGTGCTAACAGCACTTTGGTTGTTTGGTTGGCACCAATTTTGGTCCTACTGCTGTTATAAAGGAACAGTCCAACATTTTAGATAATAAGCTTGTTTCTAAAAGCTCAACACAAAGAGAGACAAGAACGTATTCACGTGAGTAACCCAATGCCAGTCTTTACGATGGTTTTACACTATTCCACTGACCCTGAGGTGGCAGTAATGTAGCAATGGGCCAGCAAAGGCAGGGAAGAGGAACTACAGGCTGGTAAATATGTAAACCAGTGATTGTCAAACTGTGGGGCCTCCTAGAGAGGCACAGAGCCCCTGGAGGGGTGCATGGATGACCAGCAGAAAAATGTGGAAAACTGAAACTGAGTTGAATGAATATGATTTATGTCAGAAAATAAACAACAGTTTTCTGATGCTGTCATGCACCTCCATTTCACTGAAATGAAACTTTGGTCCTTGTTATGAGTTATTAGTCCTATCATTTGTTTGAAATGATGGGTTTAGAAAAGAAAAGGGAGAAGAAATGCATTCAGCATGTTTGTTTCAAAGTGAATGTGAACATAATATTTGTTTGTTAGGGTTAAAATACTGCACAGGGCACCTTTAAAGTCACCTGACTTCCCCACACAGTTACGACTGTGCAAACCTGGCAACCTAACTGAGTATGAGCTTCAGACTGTCAGTGGGTGGATTAGACTAGCCGTTTCTCAGTGCTTCCAAATAAATGCTAAGCTGCTGGACCTCTCTGTGCTGAACACACCGAGATGAAAGTGATGGCTGGTCCGCTTTTTATACAATGGTGATTTCCCAAAAGGGTTACAAAAGTTTCCCAAATACGTCTCCTGAGCTCCCCTGAGCGCTGTGAACTGTGAATGATTCTAATGGAACATGTTTAGGCAACAGCCAAAAAGCCATTGCCTCACAGAATTGTTACCACATGCCATCCACTTAGCAACCACATGGCACCCACAATGGTCCCCAAATATTGGCCATTAATGAATGATTCTGTGTGTGTGTGTGTGTGTGTGTGTGTGTGCAGCTAATGACTAATGACTATAATGACTATAAAGCACAGACAGCCATGGGAGAATACACGCAGAATGTCCAATGGGCCATGACACATGTGATTTGTTTTTTTCTTTTTTTTTTTAGTTTGCACTATTAAAAGAGCCTTGAATAGTGTGTCCAGCTGGTACACACACACTGTCTTTGTGTCCCACCACACACACACACACGCGTGAGAGACACACCTGTGGTATCTGCGTGTGAATCACATCACCAAGGTCAACCCCTTCACTCTCTCTCTCTCTCTCACACACACACACACACACACACAGTACCCTCTGCTGCTCCGTGACCCCATGCATTCATAGATCTCATCGTGGGCTAGAGATTGCGCGTGCGTGTGTGTGATGGGGGTGGGGCCAGCATTAACCTCTGCTCCCTCATCCTGATGTCCTGCCTTATCGTCAGCCATATGTTGCTAAGAAGAGAACTGGGATCCAGAAGAAGCATGATATTATATTTTCACATATTTGATCTTTTATATTTAATCTTTTACATTTACAAGACACTCGGCTCTACATGTCAACACAATTACTGATAAAGTGATAGAGGAAAGTAAAAGTAAAACCATTCATGTAAACACTAACGTTCTTTGGACTGTGGGAGGAAGCTGGAGTACCCGGAGAGAACCCACACAGACGCAGGGAGAACTTGCAAATAGTTCTCAGAGGCAAAAGTGCTGCACGACTGTGCTGCTGCTCATGTGTTCTTCATTGTGCTTTACTTGTCAACTCGCCACGTTTTTACACTGTTAAAAAGACTGTCGGGTAAGATGAATCAACTGACACTACTCTGTGTTACGGGAAAGATTGTGGTCAGTTAGCAGGAGGAAGAATGTGAACCACAGCCACTGATGTCGCAGTCACACACACTTTGTTGACCATCTATGCCCGCCTCCTCCCATGGAGGTTTTGTGGTGCATCGATGCTATTTTCTCCTTTGCTTGATCTTTCATGTTGTGATGCAGTCAAAAAAAAATATGTGCTGTTTCCTCCATCATGATTTGGGCAATAAAAAGAAACAGATTCACACATCTCCTCAGCATTTCAACAGCAAAGCTTCTGCTGTGACTAACTATGACCATCGGCAAGGTGTACTTTAAAGATTGTTTAAGGGTTTTTGGTGCTGTGGCTTTGCAAATTGAATCATTTGAGAGGCTGCAGTAATTTGCAAATGCCTTCAGTGTGTTTACTCGTTGACAATGGGTGTGTGTAATGGCGGTGAGCGCGAGTGTGTTTGCACATTAACCCATCACAGTCCCTTACAGAAAATTCAGCTGTTCTCCTCAGGTTTTTCTGGGTCGAGACCCCGTGTGTCGTTGCAGGTCGAGATGCAGTTGAAGTTGATTTTCTTTGAGGGAGGATGGAGAGAGAGGAGAAGAGAGGGACGGAGCTGTGAGGCTCCAGATGAGACTGATTTCCTCAAGAGGAAGAGTGAGGGAGGTGCTGTCCATGTGTGTGTGTGTGTTTCTGTGTGTGTGTGTGTGTGTGATGTGGTACGCTGTTATGTCTGTGATGTGGTGCATTTTCATCTGCATACATTCCTGTGTGTCTATATGAGTGTGTGTGTGTGTGTGTGTGTGTGAGAGAGAGAGAGCTGGTGGCCCTGTGTGTGCATACATATGGCTATTTAGTTATTATGTGTCTAATTTGAATGTCGTGTGTTGGTGGCCTTGCTTTGAAACCCCCACCCCACATGCACACACACACACATCACACAACTGCTCCAAGGTTCTTGCCAAGCCGACAGCCCGTTGGCGGGAGGGGCGGGGTCTGCCACTGAAAGGAAGAAATTAAGGAAGTGGGAAAAAGAAGAAAACGGGTGACAGAATGTGAAAAGACAGCTGGGCGGAGGTGGCTGAGGAGAGAGGCTAAATGGAGTAGAATGAATGCTGCAGCAAACACACACACACACACACACACACACAGCAGGCTGATTGCTGAGCTGATTAGCCGAGGTGCTGCTCAGACTGAAAAAGAACAAAGAGTGTATCCTCCAGTTGACACAGGGAGACGGATACACAGACTCCATGTTGAACTTTTATTAAACATCTCTACCAGTCAGTGTCATCCACCTCTGATATGATGAGTCTGCTGGATTATATATTGACAGCTGATCAGCACTACACTGGCTGTAGTGTTATAGGATATAGGTTATAGGAGTCACGTGTACAAACATAAATGTTTGAATCAGAGGAATTTCCTGGAAGCTTCAACGACCTCAGCGTGGAAAAATGTGACATCATTTCCAAACATGCATGCTGTGTTATTATAGAGTTTTATAGAGTATGGAGTCTAGAGTTTAGAGCTCTGTGTTCGCCTGCCTCTCTCCTCTGCTTTCTTTTCATATGCTGCTTTTAAATGAGATGAGAGGGGCCCGTGTGATTGGTCAGTCACTGAACTCGCTCCAACTCCACCTGCTCATTGAGTATTCCTCCTACTAATATGTCACGCGTTCATCATTTCTTCCATATTGCTGCAAGCTGTGTCTGGTTTGTGAAGCCGCCAGTGGTCACCAAAATAATAAAAAAGAAAGTCCCACGCTCTCTGTTTAGAGTTTGTAGAACGAAGCAGGAAGTTCCATTTAGTAACTTTGTTAAAGGCATTCAAACCCTCAGCTCTGTCACAACATTACTGCATGTGTGCTGCATGCTGCGCCTTCACTGCATACCACTGTAAACTGTACAGACGGATGACTGGAGAGCAGTGCATGTGCTGAAACAAAAGCTGCAAGCGCAGAGACTTTCCTAAAGCACGGCATTCCTGCAGTCATTAGGAAATCGTCCAACTCCTTCTAAAATAATGTATTCAGATGAGTGAACTTCACGATTTAACCAGATTACTCACCCCTGAATGCCTAATAACAGAAAACTGGCAACACCTTAAACACGTTTCACTGATTTCACTATTTGATATTCCTGAAACTTCTTTACTGATTCTTCTTTGAGTGAGAGAGGAGAAGGTAAAAAGGAGGTCAATATTGTTTTGTTTTTTTTCTTCCTGGTTTGATGTAGAGAAAGTAGGGTGATTTCCAAACAGGCTCCACATCAATATTCATCCCGATAAGTCGCCCACTTTCATCTTTTTACATTTTCGATTCTTGCTCATTTCCATCACCAGCAGCCCCCCTCAGTACTTTCTGAGGCATTCTGTATAATGTCTTAAAATCCAGGCGATGAGGTGGGCCACAGTGGAATACAAACTACTTGAGCTCCCAGTGTATCCTCGAACTGTGCGGTAAAGTTACTTTGCTTCCAGAAAAGAAAGAAAAAAAAAGTTCACTGTAAGCTTAACGATTTTAATCTCTCCTCCTGATAATGCAGATGTAAGAAAAATGCTCTGGGTTCGGTTATTGACAGAGGTAATGTGTGATCTCCCCGAGGAAGCTATTTATGTGTGATCTCCCTGAGGAAGCTGTTAAAATGTTAATGCTGATGAGGGGGAAATACAATAATACTGGATTGTGTGTGTCTTGCAGGCAGCCTCAATCAGAGAGTGATAGATACTGGCTAATTTGGGAGAAAGTTAGGTGAGAGGTATTCTGCTCCGTAAGCTTTAATGGTTCGAGAAACGCATTCCTCTTTTCTTCCTCTATCTAATGTCTATCTATCCCCTGTGTCGCTCCTCTTTGCTTTATTCTTAATTAAAGGAGGAGGCTCTCTTAATCTCAGCACACTGCACACTAATGACCTGCAGGCGGCTTTACCTCACACAAAGAGCTGAGAGAAAGAAAGGCACAGACAGAGGGAGCGGGTCGAATCAGTGTCAGCATACAAGTGTCTTTGTCTAAAAGTGTGTCTGCCGAGTGGGCGACGCCGCGCGCAACTCATGAGAATGTGTGTGTTAGAGTTAAACCCCCAGCCCCGGTCTGGTGGAGGAAGGGCTAAGGGGTCAGGGGTCACCTGTGGCCTGACAAAAGGGACCCGAGGCCCCCACAAAAAGTCATGCGCCTGGGAGTGGGGGCTGGGAGGAGAAGACTTATTACCATCAGCCCTCGCCTGGCCTCTAACAATGACGGATCAGCATCTGTACATCCCGACACACTGACACTTATCCCTCAGCGGGAGGGAGATCACGACGGAAAGCACCAGAGGGAGAAGGGGGGTGGGGGGTGGATGGCGGACATCTGTAGATATGTAACAGCATGTCGAGCAGTGCCTGCTGTCAAGAATCAGCAGATCGGCTGATTTAGACTGCCGTCCATCTGCATCTCATTGCAGCTTTTCATTGAGACCGACTGGAAAAAATAACCTTAGAGTGAAGAGCGAGCGCTCCACGTACCAGCAGATGAACAGGTGCAGAGTGCAGAGCTCAGCCTTTGTCAGCCTGGACCTGCACTTCTGCCTGTTCAGCACGGCGCTTCCACAGAGTGTGATGTATTGAATTAAGAAAGTTGAATGGCAACATGATTCAATATAGCCTTTTAGGTATTAAATAAATTATGGAGTTGAATTGGTGGATAATTCCATTTTTCTTGGGTATGAAAGCTCCATAGAAACAGAAGTTTGACAAAATAATCTCATTTTGAGGTCTTCTTACAACCTTTCAAGTTTCCAACCACCTCTCATGGTCTTTATCAACAAATATTATTAAGAGTATTTTCCAGGTGATTAAATCTCAACTTGTACTTTGCAGGTCTTAACAAAAGACTTTATATGTGGCTGAAAGCTCTGGAAAGATCACGTCTTTTTTTATCTTCATAAATGTCCCAACACTAGTGAGTATCAAAACAAGATGGATCTGACCAGATTAATCACAATCACTGTAAATATACGTAGATGAGACACAACAGAATAAAGCTTTAACAGCATGAGGAGTGAGAGGCATCCAGCAAATGTTGACTTGGCACATTGTTATTGTCACGGCCATGGTTAAATTAGCTTGAGGCAGATGTCATTATGTAAAGGATCTACAACAGATGACTGGAGGTTCCCTGCTTCTCAGCCGTCCAGAAGAACTCCTTTAAGGTCTGATGGGATGAATGCAGAGCTCTCCAGACAGCTATTTGTCTTGGCTTCTAATTGCCAAAAAAAAAAAAAAAGTCTCATATTTAGCTCAAGCTATTGAATCACCGAACAGATCATACCATTTCATACCTGCAAGGAAAGTGACAATCAAGAGGTTGCTTATTAGTCCAGTGGGCCCGACTGAATTTATGACTCCGAATTTAAATCTCACACCAAAAATGGAGTTTACACAGTGAAGGCTGTTCAAAGTTGTTTGGATTTAGTGAGATGCTGGATGGAAAGACCATAACCAGCTGCAGAAACAGAACTCACTGTCCTTATATTGTATTTGAATGTTTACGCAGATTTAGATGTTTGTTTTTAGTTTAGCTTTGGAAAATATATTCTTATCTTCTATCTTAGTGTTGGGTCTGACGCAATTATGTATCCAAACATTATGTGAGGAGTTCCCCAAGCTTCAGTCTTTCCAGCACCACAACTCCAATGAGTATAGATATTTGCAAATGTATTGAACCAAGTGATGATACTTCACCTTAAGACAAAATGAAATGTATACAATGGTAATATTTGTCTGCGTATTTGTGACATTCATTTAATTATTTGTGTCAAGCATTTCTTTTTCAACTCAGTTGTTTGCTATGAATGCTATACAATGGTATAATGCACATTTTTCTAACTCTGCAAAAGCAATGTGGGTAAAGGTGCATAACAATTTAGAGATGAGGGTCTATGAAGTGCCAACACACAGATGAAGTCAAAGGCATCAGAATAAATGAGGTAAATCCTTGCAGAGGGAAAATGAACTTTGCTGCCAGTCCAGAAGTAAATTCATCAGTTTTAATTATCAAAATGATTTCTAGTTCAGCCTCAAAGACCTGAAACAATGTCCCAATATGTTTGACACGAGCACTCGGGGACTCCATCCCTATAGCCTCCATGAAGCTATGTATAATGAATGTGGTGGGCCAAGTGAAGTGCAGCTACTTCCCTTTATTGCACCTCTGCCCATTTCTCACTCTGAAAACACTATTACTTATTATAATCGGAGGAAAAAGCAAGGGAGTGAGGAAGAGTAGATTAGAAATGAAAGCAGTAGATGAAGGGTGGGTGCGGGTGGGGGGTCCTTTAGGCAAGCCTGATGAATAAGGTCTCGTGACTGATGACTGGGGCTTTCTCATGGAAATCAACGCTGGAAAAGTAATTAGGGAGCTCTTTCATTAGCTTAAACACAGCTAGGCAAAGAGATGCTTCTGGTGCATCCCTCTCTCTTTCTCTCTCTCTCTCTCTCTCTCTCTCTCTCTCCTTAGCTTGCCCCACCAGAGAATCCCTCTTGGGAGTATTGGATTTGTTTGAGCCTTAAGTTTTCATTAACAAACCCACTGGGATGAATGTGGAAGAAGAAGTAGAAGAAGAAGAAGAGGAAGAAGAAGAAGAAGAGCGTCGGGGAGAACTGAGGAGAAAGAGAGCACACAACACACCAAATCAGATCATTATGGTGTTTTCTCCAAGTTATTTTTATCCCATGCAAGGCTCTGATTCAAATTAATAGTCAATTAGCCCAACTATTAACATGCATGCCAGAACTCACTCCCGTAAGAAGCTCAGGGGAAAAAATGCTCCTCGGTCGTCTGACATTTTAACTTTTCCTCATGCAAATCATCTCCCTCTCCTTCCACTACCCCCATCCCACCCCCACTTTTCTTTCTTTCTTTTTTTTTGAATGTATGTGTTGAGTTGCACATGAATGATTCAAGAAGGAGCATGCCGCTAAGTGTTTGCGGCTCTTAATGCGAGTCGGTAGCTGCTTTTAATGTGTCCCTCCTCATCAACACACACAGGTACTGGCCCTCGGTGTCGCACTGGCTCTGGCCCACATTTCAGCCATGTGATTTCACACGAAATCTGCACACACACACACACACACACACACTCTGCAGGCCCCTGTCGCTATGCCCTGCGGCAGCCTGTACACTTCCCTTAGTAGCTGGGAGTGGGTCTGTCTGGAGAACATGAGCTCGGTAGATGCCAGGAGACTCTTTAGCTGTCAGAAAATCTTGTTTACTTTTCATTTTTACACCGCGCCACAGCCCCACTCTGGGGCTTTCTCATCCCTGCTACACTTCCAAAAAACTTGTACCGCCTGCACTTGTGCTTTTCCCCTGTCTATTTCTCTTAGCAACTCAAAACCAACTGGTGAATTTAAGAGCCGACTCCAACAAATATTCACTTACAGTTGTTTCTACACGCCCAACTCTGTCATGTTTTAGGGAAGAAGTGGCGTTTTGCTGGTGTTTGGCTGAGTATGCGCCACATGAGACTCACTGCTGCTGTTTGATTGAAGAGATTCTCTTAGATTATATGACTTTGGTCCTGCATTTCCTTGCAAACTTTGCCTCCACTGGAGGTCAAACAAAGCTGAGGACCATGCCGAGGTCATTAGCTAGTTAAACGCTAAAGCCTTTAAGGTTCACCAGATGAGGCCCTTGCAGTTTCCTCCCCAGGTCCAACCTGGAATGTGTTTAGATAAAGCACATGGGTCTGAGAATCATTAGGACAGGCCTGGTTATGGGCCGTGTAATAACTACACCCTTTAGTATCTCCTTCCCCTTGGGCCACCGTGATAAACACAACTGCTGTTTTCACTGTCTGGACCTTTTAATTAAGGTCATAAAACAAGATCCTGAAGTGATAACTAATAGCACTGGATTGCCTGCAATAGCTGGTTAAACCCTATAGAGAATGTTGGCGTCTGTGTGGGGTGCTGTAGCAGACCGTTATGAACAAAGCTCTGTGGTGTACCCAATTACTCATTGGGAGATTTGTTTGCCTGTAAAGTTTGTAAGTTGATAGCTCATAATGAAAAACAAATCTGATGAGTAGCCCCACTTTACAGTTGGTCTGTTGTCTAATTGCAATATAACAGCACTTTAAAAATCATTAAAATTGAAAATATGATTGTTATTGCAACAGCTTATTAGTTCTGTCGTAATGAATTAGATATTTGCTAATTACATTTGTGCATGAATCTGTTTACAGTTTAATAACCAGTTGCCCCTGCAATGCCGGGCTGATAAAATATCAACAGTGTTGGGGAATTGCACACAAAAGGGCAACAAAGTGAAGGAATTTTCAACTGAAGATTAAAACAGAAGGAAAACAGGTCTCAGGCCCCGCTGTGGACAACTTTGAAATCCAAATCACAACAGAGGGAGTCCGTCTAGCCTGCTGCGAAAGCTGATCCTGGGATCTATAAGAGTTTCCACGCAAATGGCCCCAAAATGAAGAACACGTGGCGCTCTGGTCAGAACGATTCTACCCCCACTCTCAGAACCGAAAAGAGAGAAAGAAAGGGCAGCGCCTGCCTCACATCTGCCAAGACAAACAGAAAAGAAGAAGTGGGGGCTGGTGGGCGGCTGCGGGTAGTAAATCTTTAGTCTAATGAATGAGCACTGCCGAAAATATGTCACCCATTGGCCCTGCACATGGTAAACATTCAACTCGAGCCACATAGGACGCCTTTGTTCGCTCTCATCTCCCCCTCCGACACCTAGAAAAACTCCTTACTTGCTGCTGTCCTCCCTCTATTGTCCTGCAAGCATGCGTCACTCTCAACTCTCAGACAGTTTGAAAAAAAAAAAAGCCTAATGAGTTGACACTCTCCCGTCTTGTGGGCAAACTACGATTTTAGTGACCCGTGCAAGGAGGAGCATGCCGTATAATGTAATAAGTTTTATGACCGACACCAAAGCAAACAAGGGGACAAAGTTTGCTACTGTATGTAGGGTAGATGAGCAGACAGAACAGGTTTGAAATGGACCCAAAATTAGACAAAAAGAAGGTGTTTGCTTAACATCTGGCAGATAGTCCTCAGAACTACCCTTTTGAAGATAGAGAAAGAAAAAATGAGGGGTGGGGTAGGATGAATAAAGGTGGATTGATACAAAAAGGAAGCATTTGAAGGTTTAGTGCATATTACACTGTGGCAACAACTGGCTGGATGCTATTCTTCCAGTCCAAAGATATGAAAAGAGGGCGTAGTCCCAGAGAGGCTATTGTGCAACTTCAAAAACAAGTGATCAGGTATCAGGGCAGCATATGCCAGACGTGTGTCCGTCAGAGAGGCAGGCTTTGGCTCTGTCACAACACGACTGCAGGGAAGGACCTGCTGTAAAAGTGCCTGTGATCATCCTAAACTGTTCGTACATGTAACATAAAACTACTGCAAGTCTTTTGAGGCGAACCAGAGAAGTCAATTAGCCTTTGTGGCAGAGAAAACCTGCCGACAGAGTCCTCACAGATGGATACCTTTGTGGTGTTTGTCAGCACTGCTCTAATTTACAGAGCAGGGTCGATGACAACTTGCTGCTTGCAGAGAGTATCGACGAGATGTTCCTGATTTTTGAAGCTCATGAATATTTCATGAGTTGTGAAACAACTTCAATAAGAGCCTAGTTTAAAATGTGTAACTTCTGAGCTCAGGCTACAAATGCAGCGTTGCGCAAGTCCCTCTATAGAAATGAAAAGAATTTTCTTTTTTCTTTTAAGGGCAAATCATCCCCGCGCATTCAGAGACCTTTTTAAACTGTGTGGTTTCTTTGTGAGAGCTGCTCTTCAAAGCGAAACAGGACATTTAAAAGCTTCTTTTCAAAGCTCAGAGAAAGTCAACAAGGTAAATGGTGGCGGCGCACAGCACATACCTAACAAGACAAGGGTCTTGTATACAGCTCGAAAACCCCATTACCAAGTCAAGGAGCTCCTTCAATACCTCCAAATGTGAATGAAGTCCTGGGGGGCAGTTAACAAGACTGCACCCCAGGTAGGAGCAGGGGCTTTATGGATGGGCTGGCAATCCCAGCAAAGACAATCAGAGCTGATCAGAGACGAGAGCAGAGCAAACAAGCTTTTCTGCTGCAGAGAAAGGCTAACAGGCTTTACAGCATGTAAGCAGCCCAGCACGAACACTCCCACATGTGATGTAAACAATGCGGTGATTACAACTTTTCCTGAATTTACATGAAGAATCCATCTGTTACTTTGTTGTTGCTGTTTTGTTTTTTTTCTTTTGTCATGTGACACAAGCCAGATGTATTTAATAATACACAGATGAACATACAGAAGCACCAAAAATGATGTTGTTGATGACAATGCTGAATGCTATTAAAACCGTGACAACCTACCTCATGTAAAGTTGTTTATAGATACCGTTGCATTGCTGGCTGTCGGACATCTTTGTGATATTGATGTTCTGTCACTCAGACTCTCTTACTCAGTTAAAGGGAGATGAACACCCCAAAAATATAGGGCATATGGAAAATAAAGAAATATTTGATGTCATTAAAGTTCATTTGATGTCAGTGTTTAGGTAAAGATTTTTCAAGATTAAAGTTAAAGTGTTGAAAAATTCAATTACAAAATACCTTCATCATGATTCTAAAGATGTACGATAGCTCCTTTGCAGCAATACATAAAATCATTGTTTATCTTTATCTGACTCCATAGGTGTCAAGACTTGACCCCTTGAATGCATCATAAAGGCATCATCTTAATATTTTGCCCACAGGGAAAACAGATTAAGATTCATTCAGCGGCTAACATGTCATTGGACATTGGATGCAGCCAGATCAAATTTGGGCCAAAGTTCCAAATTATCCTGAAGCTCCATTTTGGTCGCTTTGTCGATATCTAGGTGGATCCAAGCAGCGCATTTCTTCACGGAGCCAGCCTGATGCACAGGGGAATCATATCACTGCAAACACAGCAGCCAAACAAAACTGTTGGAAGCACACTGGTATCTAAAATCTCTCCCCTTCATTAGTCCAACGTTAACCTAAAGTATTTGAACAGAATTGTGCTTGTGCTGTTGTTGTTAGTGTTCCCGTGGATACCTGGAAATGTAGACGACATGAAATCATGCTGTGCTAGCGTCTACACAGCAACAATGGAGTTTGATTCTAAGGCACTGATGCCAGAATGTGACGTCTCTCTAATCAGAGTGCACCAAAGTTTACCCACTGAGAAATGGAGACGAGACAGATTCAAATTTGCTGCTCGCATGGTTGCAGATCTGTCACCATACTCTCTGTCTTCTTTCTTTTTGTTTAATTTTGCAACATCTTCTCTTCATTGTCACAACTGAACAAAGAAACACTTTTCCTCTGAGACAGAACTTTTCAGAAATGTGGGAAGTTGGTGTCTGTTGTAAACACTGCAGGCTGAGGATGCAGCAAAAAAAAGTTCAACTTTGTAAGGTTTCATCACAGAATAACTCCTGAGATATAGTTAACACACACACACATCCACACACATATCGAAGAGACATAACTTAAAAGAATAGCATAACACTTAAATATGCATAAGTCTCATGTAGCAGCGGTTACTATGAAGGAGATCAGGGATGTGATTAGCTTAAATTAGCATAGCAACTGGACTGGAAGCAATGAGAAACAGCTAGCCTGGTTTTGCCCAAATTTAAAGGCCCAATGTGTCAGATTCAGCGGCATCTAGCGGTGTAGTTGCCGACTTTTATTTTCAGGTGATTATACACATACATGAAAATGATGATGATGAAAACACTCTACAGGAATGACCAATCAGGGAGAGTAATGTGCCTCCTTTTGGAAGTCTTCAAAGTCAGGTTGCCAGTTGCACAGAGATCTGTATATATATATATATATATATATATATATGCTTATTAATTAATTAATATATACGCTTATTAATTTACAAAAATGTGAAATGATATCTGAACATTTTATTTTTTTATTTGTAGCTACCTGATCGGATCTGTTTTTAATAGTTCGGGCTCAGTGGCTCAGCTCCAATGTTTGATGTTTTAGACAGTTACTGTTCTTCCAACTTTGTGTCTACAGTTCCTTTTTTTTTTTTTTTTCCTTTAACCGCTTCAACATAACAATGATGGTTTTCCCAGTTTGCTGTGGGAGAACTTGACTGTCCTCCACAGAGCTCTGACCAACAACATCCATCACCTGTGGGATGAACTGGAAGACAGACTGTGAGCACAGCTTAATCACTCCACATCAATGTTGAACATTACTATTGCTCACTATTGCCTTTGGTGTTTGCAGTGTTTTGGTGTCCACATATTGGCCCTGTATCAATGCTTTGACCTGCAGGAGTGGAATTTTGCTTTAATACCGTGCCAGAAATTATTTTCTGGAACAGCGTGACTTTAGACTGATTCACACTTTATACTGTAACACACTGCACATGAAGCGATGATCAGCTGGCGATGTGTCACATTTAAATTTAGGCTTTGTGATGTGTCATCTCTGGCCAGGCTTGGTGGGTGGAGGAGAAGATCCTGACTCCCCTCTCCCTGAGCCCAAATCCCTTCCGTCTCGCGCGAGCTAACAGCATGGTAATGAGATGGTGGCAGATGCTCGCGTGCCTTTACAATCCTCCCAACCCCCCCGACGCACGCCAAGACACCCCTTCTGCCTGATGAAGACAGAATATCTACATACAGGGATCAAAAATTCATTCAGATCTAGTGATTTTAACGAGGCTGTTGGTGAATATTATTGTATTGCTGCTATCTTTGCTAATAACATTACTGCCTTAAACCTTTCCTGGCGGGATATCTGAACTGGAAATAAGAAGAATCAGAGGTGTCCCGCTGATTCAAAGAGGTGAAAATGGACAGGGCACATACTTCCCCATGTTCTAATATAAGTGCACACATGACACAGAACCCACCAACACTTCCTCCATCCCCCGATACCCCTGGTGTGCACACTGATTCTCTGGGGGAGGGGTGATGGTTTGGGAGGGTCTCCCCATGCCGCCCTCTCTCCACCTGCTATGCAGCCTTTGTCATTTGGATCTCCTGCTTCATTTCAATGACAAAGTTGCTGAGCCCTTCACCCTGCACCCTCCAAACTCCTTTCAGTAATTTTATGGTCCCCAAGGGCAGAATTTCTGCATCCACCCCATCACCCACCTCACTCATCCTAACCTCCAACTAGCCATATGAGTGGTCTGGGATGACGGAGTCACCCTTCTGGCTTCTCTGTGAAGAGGAACCAAAGTTAAACATGACTCTGAACACTAAACGTACTGACATTTGAATGTGACTGCATCTTCAGATCATTATTATCGCCACCAGTTGGCCAAAGCCTCTGATTGATATGAGTCTTTAATTCAAATCTTTGTCTGACAGTGCGGATGCAACGGAATTAGGTTGTGTTAGTATCACACAGTGCAGTCCGCTGTTGCAGCTCTGTGGCAGAGGCTCTGTTGGGATTAAAGAAACTTCTTAGCTGAAATCTTTGTAACGTGTCAGGCTTTTGTTTTCTTTTTTTCTTTTCCAGAGGAAATGTGATTTGAGCACATTCTCGACTCCAGTAATGCCATTAGGGCACCGTCAGCTCCTCACCAGGGGGGTTGTAGTGCTATATGTGCAGGAGCAACGGCCCATGGCTAACGTTGTTATATGTTACGGGATTCTTTCGTCCGTGGTTTATTCTTTTGTAGACATGCCGTGGTACCATGTCTGCTCCCATGAGAGACACCACAGTGTTGTTGCTGTGCATTGAGAGAGTTTGGCACCATGCGTAACGGCTCTGTTAATGGTTAATCAGCTGGATAAAACTATGACTTTACCACTTACAAGCATTAAATGGAACAAAATACATGCAGATTTAGGTCTGTAAGGCAAACTTTGATTCTTACAGTAGCATGTCTAATTTTGACCGTGTTGCATGAAAAGAAAATCCTCTAAATTCATTTCGTTTTTTGTAAAAGCCAAAAACATTCAGTTATTAATCTCTCCAGTCTGTTGTCTCCAGTTTTAGATGATCATCTCGACACTCAAAAAGTCAGTCAAATGTTTTATTTGGAATTTTCCATTTTCCTCAAGTGATCTGCTCATATTTTCTGTCAGTTTCATTTTCCTGCATTTAATGCTGTTCTCCACTCTGTTATCAGTTATTGCCCACAATGTAGCCAAGTAAAAATATGTATCTCAAAACTTGGTTAAAAACGTTGGAATCAGTCTTAAAACACACCTGCCATGTGTCCATCTTTAATTGACCTTGTGTCCGCGGTGATAGCTGCGGTGCTGAATGGAGTTCAGTTGTTGGTGCATGGACTCCAGCAATAATTAACTAATACAAAGTTAAAGGGCATGAAAGGTCTCCCCGTCCATGACCAACAGCCAAGTCAACAAGCTGACTTATTTGGCTATATCACTTGAAGAATTGTGTGTGTTGCATGGCGCCCTGTGAGCCATACTTAATTATATTCTGAGCAATGTTATGGTCATCAGAATATAACATTCAGTCAGATGGCTGTTAGCTATCACACACATTAGCTTTAGTAAGACTATTAGAGAATTTCGGAGTGGTCACTGTGCTCATAGGCTGTGATGGACATGGTAAGCTTATGCTGTCCACAGTCGTTCATAATAACATGAAACGAGCATCTTTAAATTCTGGACTGAATCGACACTTTGCCCTTGTTGAGTCGCTCAGCATCCGTCCGTGTGTGCATGTGTGTGTCGGCTCACAGAGCCGATGTCCATGTGTTTGCTCAGAGACAGATGGCGGTGTGGAGAGCCTGTTCCCACGGGTCACACATAGGAATTTAAAATGCAGATAAAATCCATCACAGAGACACATCCTCTCAAAGATGCCGGGCCCAGATAATTTGCTCTGTTGAAACCAATCAGCGGACCAGTTATCAGATATGGCTCGCACTCCAAATGAAACTTATTGAGAATATAAGTCTGCGCAGCGCAACTCATTACTTTCCGAATGATTTGGGGAAAATGGAATCTGGGGAGCCTTTAGAACGGGCTTCTGCTGGCTTACTGGAGTCTGTGACACTCTGATGAGGATGTACTATAGAAATGTTCGCTGTGATGTGGACACATTTAAGAGCGGAGAACGTATTAATACATGCCATAAAAAGACTTATCAGCCTCTTTGATCTTTATGCCCCTTTTTGCTTCACTGAAACATATCAGCAGCTATGACACATTCAAATAAAGGCAATCCAAAGTTCACCGAATGCTTCTCATTATTACTGAACAGTAAAGTTCTCTGCAGCAATATGGGCAGGATATTAGATTTTATCTGACTGGGGCTAATTCTCACTTGGTGTTACTCGGCTGGGGGGCGGCAGGGTCTGAATAGATGGTAATTGTTGGTTTGGGTTGTCTGAGGCCCAGGCCAGATGGCCTGGTGCTCCTCTCATAAAGCTTTGCTTGCCCAGTTGTTTGCTCTCTGAGCGACACTTTGAGTTTGCAGGATGGTAATTTGGTCAGATCAGGAGTTGTAGGCTTCCATAAAACATTATTATGCAGCCAGAGGAGGAGGAGATCTGCCAGAAGAACACACGTGGGGGTCAGCTGGGTGGATGGCAAAGCACTGGCCATACTTTAACCCTTACTGCAGAATGGAAGAATCTATTTTATAGACTCACAATTAAATGGAAACATTCTGGGACAAGTAAAATGCCATCATCTTTTTTTATGGGCTATGTGATTTAATTATTTAAGCAGTTGTGAAAGTTTCCCTTTTATTCAATTAAACAGAGGTGCCAGAAAAATAAAATAGAACATAAAATAACACATTATTTATCTAATTGTCTCTCGGGATTTCTGAGGATTTCATGTATTTCACACATGTTGAGTGCCAGCTCCATCCCCAAGAGGCCCAGCATTATCTGACACAGAGACTCGTGGGCATATTTGACTACAAATAAAATCTGGATACGTTTGCTCTGGAGTCAGGTAGACAGGTAAACTGGAATTAAGCGCCATAAAAATCGACTGATGGAGAGCGATTTTATGCGTTATTGAGTGCGCAAAGTGCACACAAAGAGCAGAGAGCTGATGTAGTTTGGGTACAAAAAGCTGTCGTAAGCCTCCCCAGTCGAAAATAATGGCGATATGAGGCCCAGATGCCAAAACGAGGCGAGCTGTTCCGGCTTTCATTAACAAACTGGTGAGATGATATTGCAGCAGTCTTTTCTGTGATTTTGGTTTTAAAGTGTGCCCCCCCGTTCACATGGCCAGGGCTGAGTGACGGGCATGTTTCCTCCGTCTTCCAATTATTATTCCAAGACAAGCAACTTCGCGTTTTACGCACACACGACAAAAGAGCCGAGTTGGCACACGTTGTGAATTGTAACCATAACAATGTAAGTCTGCCGCGGGTCAGTGTGTGGTGGTTGTGTTAAAAGTGGCGGAGCCCGGAATAATTCCTCCTCTGGCCCATTGTTGTGGCACACTTTTAATACCGGGGTGTCCTCTATGGCGGGGAGGGAGGTGGAGGAGAGAGACGGGGCTACTATCAATAGTCCCTCCTGTGCTGCTTGAAGGAGGCCATTCTGATGATTTAGGAGGAGAGGGGGTGAGGGAGTAGAGGAGGCGGGGGTGAGGAAGGGGGGGTTGTTTTGTGTGGAAAAGATACGCAGTTTGGGTGCGGGGCGGGCAGAGAGAGAGGGAGACTGGAGCGGCGACAGAGCAGAGCGCACGGAGCAGGGCGCACACACACACACACTTCATCCCTCCCTCCCTCCCTCTCTCTCTCTATCTCGCTCTCTCTCTCTCACTCACTCACTCACTCTCGCGCACAGACTGGGAGAAAGCTGCGCCTTTTCTTCGTCCAGACATTCACTCTCACTCATTCACTGGCGCACACACACTTCGGGCGACGGACATATGTCGATATATGCAACAGATCTGTCTACAAGGACAGCGTCGCGGTCTGTTTTTGTGCGCCATTCTTTCCCAAAAGAAGAAAAGTTTAGTTAGATATTTATCTATTTATTTATTTTTTTAATCTATTTTGCGGACTTCTTTGCGGACAGTGGGCAGCAGCCGAGGATTTAACATGCCAGACGTTTGAGAAGACATCTATTTTTCCCCCTCCCTCGATTTTTCCCTCTGTGGAAGTAATCGCCACAGTGTGCGCGCAGAAGACGGGCGCAAAAATGATCCAAACCAAAGGAAATATATTCTCTTCGGCACTACTCAAACTACTGCTTCTGGTCGCGCTTATGCACGGCGCCACCGGTAAGACTTTGAAATATAAAGTTTATGAGGAGCAGAAAGTGGGCACTGTTATTGCACGGTTAAAGGAGGATGTCGCCGGGGTTCTATCCAAACTACCCAGTTCCCTGACCTTTCGGTTCCGCGCTATGCAACGGGGGAGCACGTCGTTCCTGTCTGTCCGGGAGGAGGACGGGGAGATCAGCATTGCCACCAAAATCGACCGTGAGAAGCTTTGTGAGAAGAACTTGAATTGCTCGATTGAATTTGACGTGGTCACTCTCCCGACGGAGTACCTGCAGCTGTTCCATGTGGAGGTGGAAGTGTTGGACATTAATGATAACTCCCCGCACTTCTCCCGCGCCATCGTTCCTATCGAGATCTCCGAGAGCGCATCCGTGGGGACGCGCGTCCCGTTGGATGGCGCCGTGGACGCGGACGTCGGGGAGAACTCCTTGCACACATACTCTCTGACACCCAATAACTTCTTTAAGATCGACATCAGGACCAGGACGGACGGGGCCAAGTACGCGGAGCTGGTGGTGATGAGGGAGTTGGATAGGGAGGTGCAGTCCAGCTACCAGCTGCAGCTCACAGCCTCGGATAACGGTGTGCCTCCTAAATCTGGCTCCACTTTGCTCAAGATTAGCATCTCTGATTCCAACGACAACAGCCCAGCCTTTGATGAGCAGGCCTATATCATCAATTTGCTGGAAAACTCTCCCCTCGGGACTCTAATCATTGATTTAAACGCCACAGATCCAGACGAGGGCACTAATGGGAAAATAGTCTACTCTTTCAGCAGCCATGTATCGCCAAAGATCTTGGAAACATTTAAGATAAACCCAGAAAATGGCCACATTACTCTTATTAAAAAAGTGGACTATGAAACCACTGCCTCATACGAGCTAGATGTTCAGGCTCAGGACTTGGGCCCAAATTCTATTCCTGGCCTCTGCAAAATTGTGGTGAAAGTGGTGGATGTGAATGACAACAAGCCAGAGATAAACATCAACCTGATGACTCCTGGCAAAGAGGAAGTGGCCTACATTTCAGAGGGTGCCCCTGTGGACACTTTCATAGCTCTGGTTCGCGTTGATGACAGTGACGCTGGGCTCAATGGTGAAGTGGTGTGTAGGCTTCACGGCCACGGCCACTTTAGACTCCAGAAGACCTACGAGAAGAACTACATGATCCTCACCAATGTCTCACTGGACAGGGAGAAGAGGTCAGAGTACAGTCTGACGGTCATAGCTGAGGACAAGGGCTCCCCCAGCCTCTCCACCATCAAACACTTCACTGTTCAGGTGCTGGATGAAAATGACAATCCTCCATATTTTGAAAAGAGCCGCTACGAGGTCTTCAAATCAGAGAACAACTCCCCTGGAGCATACTTAATGACTGTGGTGGCCTCAGATCCAGATCTGGGCACCAATGGCCAAGTCACCTACACCATCATAGATGCTCTGGTCCAAGGGAGCCCCATCTCCACCTATGTCACTATTGACCCTTCTAATGGCGCCATCTATGCCTTACGCAGCTTTGATCATGAAGATGTCAGCCGGATCTCTTTCACCATTCAGGCACGTGACGGGGGAAACCCTGCTTTGTCAACTAACACCACCGTCCTGCTGACTGTTTTGGATGAAAATGACAACCCGCCCATCATCCACTCTCCCTCCCTCCGGAATCACACTGCAGAGTTGCCAGTGTGGAAGTACGCATCACCGGGTCAGCTGATCACTGCTCTTAAAGTCACAGACCGTGACGCTGGCGCCAACGGAGAGGTGAGCTGTGCCATCGTTGGCGGCAACGAGGATGGACTGTTTGTGATGGACGCTCGGCGATGTGAGCTCAGAACAAATGCCAGCCTGGAGCAGGCACCAAGGGATGTGATGGAGATCAGGGTTGAAGTGCAGGACAGGGGCACCAGTCGGATGTCTACAGGGGCCCTCCTCAGGCTCTCTCTGCAGGAGACTATGGACCTTCCACCTCTCTACCCCACTGGCTCCAGCCAGGCCCCACTGGACCTCTCCCTCATTGTCATCATATCTTTGGGTGCCGTTTGTGCTCTGTTGCTCATCGTCATGGTAATGTTTGCCACTGCCCGTTGCAACCGTGAGAAGAAAGACCCAAGGCACAACTACAACTGCAGAGTGGCAGAGAACAGCTACCAGAACCACCCCAAAAAGCCCGCCAGGCAAATCCACAAGGCAGATATCACCCTGGTTCCGACCGTCAATGGGACCCTGCCTATCCGTGCCCACCCACGCTCCCCCTCAGCCTCCCCTACACCTGAGAGGGGCACCCTGGGCAGCAGGCAGAGCCATCATAGCCGCCAGTCCCTCAATAGCCTGGTAACCATCTCCTCCAATCATGTGCCAGAGAACTTTGCCCTGGAGCTGGCTCATGCCACACCTCCTGTTGAGGTAAGATGAGATTTCATTCATTTTCTTAAGACATTGAATCCCTGTCATGACTGCTGTTTTTGCTAAAAGTCCTGTAAACATACAGAAGGTTATGAATCTATGAAGATAAACCACATTACTATCCGTGTACTAAATCACAGAGTATGCACTCTTTTGTCGCATATAAGTATTTGTTCTGAATTTATCCCTTGCTCCCATATTCTGTTACCTTCAGCCCTTCGTGTCATGTTTTTGTTGACCATCACATTCAGGACCAAGTCACAAAGCCACCCTTACCCCTTCCCCGTAATTCCCCCCACCCAACATTGTCTTGTGGCCTTGCTTGTTTGACTCCATTCATTTTCATTTTCCCCTCTTCATTTTTTCCTTTTATTTTCTTTTTTCTTTTTTTTTTGTCTTTTTTGTTTCTCTTGGGATTGTAGCAAGTCTCACAGCTTCTGTCCATGCTCCACCAGGGCCAGTACCAGCCACGACCAAGCTTCAGAGGCAACAAATACACCAGGAGTTACAGGTAACGCACACACACAAAATGATTTATTATCTGACACTGGCAGAAATAAGGTCATAATGAAGGCATACGCTTTGGTACATCCCTATAATATCACAGTTAAACATTTCCAGATGATTTTCTCTGTTGTCAGCACTTTCACATGTTCCGTTCTAATCGTATCCAGTAGCTTTTTGGTCTACCGTCAAACTGTATGCTCATTTTTTTCAACTTTGCATTTGCATAATTTTATGTAAAACCTCTTCTGCAGAGCACTCTCTGTGCACCTTATTATCCATCAGTAGCATGGCTTCACAATTTGGTAACATTGTTGCCAATGATCAGCCTTCTTCTCTGAGAAATGTATCAAATATCTGTCTGTCTCTTCATGCAGATATGCCCTGAATGAGATGGATAAGTTCAGTCTGAAGGACAGCGGCCGTGGAGACAGCGAAGCCGGGGACAGCGATTACGAGCCTGGCAGGGAGTCACCCATGGATAGGCTCCTTGGTGAGGGCTTTACTGAGATATATGCCCCTGATGGCCAGCACAGAACGCATGCAGGTACACCCCTGCCCACCCCCCATCTTCCCCTCTCCACCTTACCCCACAACCCTAACGTCATATCCCATTATTCCCCTCCTGTCTCCCTAGCATCTTGTCCTGAATTCAAAATGCAGCCTTGTTTTTAAATCCTCACTTTACTTTAATATGTAATTATTATGGAAGATGAATACCAGCAGGAAATCTTGACATTAGATGGAAGATAGAATCCAGCAAATATACTTGAAACGGTGCCAATTAATTTACATTTGATTTGTCATTTGACAAATCATCTAATTGTACAATTAAAAAGGTCAGTCTACATGGGCAATAAACATAGGTCATCATCTGTCAAACACTAACAAACAATTTCTTCTTTGAGTCTTTAAATACGACTGAACTAGAGTTTCTCAACCTTGGGGTAGCAACCCCATCTAGAGGTCACCCTGTGAGCACAGTGTGGCAGATTTCTTAGAGTGGCATGTTGATGTGCTCCATTTATTTTTAATAGACGGATTAAAAATATATAGTTTTGAATTATGTATCTTAAAAGATATATTCATTTTTCTAGTCTATCTTAAAGCAGCGCTCAAATGCTGTATGTATGAACAAAGAGTTTTTAGTTAGTTCAGTTGCTGCAATCATTCCTTCTACCCATACTGGAGATGAAGTGATGAATTTCAAGCACAATTCCAGCACAACAAAATCCAAAGTCCCCATCCTGTGTGAGATTGCATTCAGGCAAAGCTAATAAGAAGCTTCAGTTGGCAGAGTTGCGCGGATCAAGCGGCTATCTAGCTTTCCAAGATAAGATCCTAGCGAGTTTTCTGAGTGAGCCTCATACAAATACACATTATTATACTCATTATACTTGGCATTAGTCACTCAGTCTGCACAAGCCTCACATTAGCTACAGCTATCCCTAATAATGTATTTTTACATAGAACAAGGACTGTGGATCTTGCCCTACTTATAGTGTGGTCAAGCTAGAAAGCGATCACTTACTCAGTAACTCAATGTATGGGCAAATGATACATAGTCAGACTTGTAAAAAAACAGATTCCCGATAATTACCTGTGGTTTTCTCACCATATTAATACCTATTGCTGGGATCATGAACCATAGACTGGCCACAACAGGTTGAGAAATGGGCGACATAGCGAGTGCCATACCCCACTCTGTCTCATCTGCTGCCTGTTAGAAAACCACTGTTTTTGCACTTTCAGCATGCCTTCTTTGTTCTGCATTACAAGTGGCTGCATGTGCATTGGCCTTGGAGGTTTGCGAATGATACCCTACATACTTAACCACAGAGTCTCACCTCACTGTGTCTCCAGATAGCTCAACTGATCCTCCTTTACAGCCCCCCATCTCGTCTCCCTACTGTCACACTGCATGGAGCTTGCCTCCCCTCCACAATCGAGTTAACAAGGAAGAATTTGAACACTTGTTGAACACTGATTGACCCTATTGACTTCGAAATATGCTACCCACCTAGCATCAAATATCTGGCAGGTTTCATCCTGCTAGTTGAGTTGGAAACACTCAGTCACAAGCTCTAAAATTCCTCTGCCTCTCAGCCTGTCTGGGGTAACGTCACACAGGTTGCAAGCTGCTGCAGCTTCCTTTATCACGCCATCCCTCTCCTCCCAGAGCTCCCATTTCTTTCCAGCCAGCTTCCCACACAGCCATCACTCGACACTGCATTTGAGCTACATCCCAATTAAAGTCGACCCAGACGGGCAGACAATCTCATCACTAACCCCCCCCCCCCCCCCATAGCTTTGTGGAGGAGCTTTTGCTCGTTAGTCACTCTCCTTTTTCCCACCTTCAAGCTTTCACTTTCAGCCGTCCAAACTGAAGCTTCTCTGATGAAAAGAAGACATTTAATTGCCATGTGACGAATAGTTGCTATGGAGTCGGCACTGATTTGCGCTCATGATTAAGCCCTGAAGAGAATAATTATATCTCAAAGCTCACCTTTCTCCTTCTGTATGTTCACCCCGCCTCCCGCCCCCGTGTCCACTGCAGCATGGATGATTCCGAGCAGCGTTTAGTCAGTGCCCTGTCATTATGCCTGGATATGGTAGCCCTCCCTGCTCAATGGATGATGAGCTAGAGAGTCTTTGTTTTTGCCTATCTGGTTGCAGAACATATTTTACTGCAAATGTGCCTTCATGCTTGAAAGACCGCAAAACACAGACGCTTAGAGCCCTTTTAGAAAACATGGAATTCTCTCAAACAGCAGGATTAAATTCTATTTTTTTAAGAATAGTATTCTGTTTTGAGAAACTAATTTTATTTCAGAGAGTCAAAAGAGAAGAGCAATAGCACGTCACAGTCAGGATGTTGTTAGCTTAGCATAAACACTGGAAGCAGGGAGGAAACTTCTAGCCTGGTTCTGCCCAAAGTTCATAACACCTACCTCTAAAGCTCACTAATGCATCTATTTTATCTCATTTAAATTAAATAAATAAATACAAGCAGTATTGTTAAAATGACAATCTGTGGAAGTCAGCAGGTGGAACAATTTCTTGGGTAATAACAGTAGTGATGTCTTAGAGGTGTTGTACCATCCAGCCTATACAGAAATCTAAAAAAAAAAATTATCAACCTATTCCATAGCCAGAGATGCTGCAGGAAGGTACTGGACTGATAAGTAAAATGATCTTTGTCAAACCTGAGTGACTCCCCCTAAAAGCACCGATTGTGGCTTCTTTTTGAGGGTTAAAGGAGAATTCCACAACCTTGTGCAAAGCTTTGCCAACTATGAGGAAAAAACCCCGATGATGTAATACTTAATTATTTCAGCTTGGGCAAGGAGACAGTGTCAAATATCGAGTGCTTGGAGTTTGAAAGATTCAGGCATTCACCAGGCAATTCAGAAAGATGCTAGCCACTTGCATTATGTGAAGTGTAAGACCAGTGTTTTTGCAGCTTAACCCCATACGAGGAACTAAAAGTCAGGATATCTGAACCTCTGCTGCTTCATTTTCATCTTTCTCCCACAAACATTCAAAAAAAATAAACCAACTGCTTGTCTTCGCCTCTGCTCGGTGGATTACAGAGCGCTCCTGCTGCTTCTTATCAGGGATAAAAGTAGAATTTGTATCCTGATAAAATTTGATAAAACAAAAGCTCCCAAGTAAACAAACATTATCGGCAGTGAGCCATGTAGTCTGGAGTTCTGAATAAGACTAGTCTGATTTACTTGCCAAAATTATCAATCAGTAAGTCAGCTGAATTGACTTTACAGTCACAAAGACAGGCAGGCTTTCAGTTAATGTTTGCCTCGTCTTCTTTTTCAATTTTTACACACAAATCATTCGGGTTAAATCTTTCATTTTTACCCTTTCATCAGCAGGGCACCCAATCTGCTGCTGCCCCCGCACTGTTTTTTTTTCCCTTTCACTGCACCCAAATGCACTTTTCATCTGCTCTAAGATGTATTATAAATGTTCCTTTCATGTTAATGAGGGGATAATGAAGTCCCTCAATAGCACGACTGAAAGCGCCGCACTCTTTTAATGAAGGCTTTAAGTTGGCATATTTGATTTGTCTAATTTATTCTTCAGAGATTTTCTATTTGAAGATTTAATATTGAAAAGAGCAACTTGAAAGGGAAAAATGCAGGGCTTTTAAAGGAGGAGTTATTTTGAATGGGTAATAGGCATTGATCGGCCTTGCTGAATTGTCTCTCCGTGGTAAATACATTGGAAGGTACTGTAGCAGGCAGTGTTCCTGCAGAGAGCCTTTCAGACTAATTAGGGCAGATTTCCACCATGTTTCCAGAGACAGTGCGGCAAAAGCACCTGAGGAGAGGCAGACAAATTAGTCGGATGGAAAGAGACACAACTGGCAGGAATCATCTTTACATCTTTTCAGTTTTGTGATCAAAAATAGCGGTAAAGTCATAAATTTAGTTAAACATGGAAAGAAAAGTACACATAATATAACCATATTTCTTTTTGTATTATATGAAAGATACATCTAATTACTGTAGCATCAGCCGGATTTTCTCAGCCCATAAAGTCATATTTAATCCTTAAAATGCAACAATTATCCCATCAATCAAATAGTTGATGGACAGAAAATTAGTTGGCAACAAAACAGTCAATAAATAGCCTCTCAAACATGTGTTTCTCTCTCATTCTCATGCCATTTTTATTAATATATTTGTGTTTTTTGACTGCTGGCTGGACAAAACAAGGCGTTAGCTTTGGCTCACTTGTGGTGTTTTGACTTTAGATGGTCTAAGCACGTCACATCTTTTACCTCATTACTCATGATCATTTCTATTTTTTCCCCAGCTATGAGGCTCTGCACAGAGGAGTGTCGTGTCCTGGGTCATTCAGATCAGTGCTGGATGCCCCCCCTGGCCTCCCCGGCGTCTTCCTCCTCTGACTATCGCAGCAACCTCTACATCCCTGGGGAAGAAGCCCGCCAAGCCACCGACCTCTCCCAGGAAAAGACCCCACAGCCCTGCACTGACACTGGTCCCAACCGGAACCAGAGCTTCTCCACCTTCGGCAAGGACCCGGGTGGTGAGGATGGTGGGGAAGAGGAGAGGGGAGAGGATGGTGAGGGTGAAGCCAGAGATGAAGACCTGTGTGGGACCACTTCATTACTGTCTGAGATGAGCAGTGTGTTCCAGCGGTTGCTACCCCAGGGTCTGGACTCGTATGTCCAGGTCAATGAGAACCAGAAGGGGACTAGCCTGAGTGGGGTTGGAGTCCCCATGACTGGATCTTTAGATCGCAGGAGGGGCCATCTTCCTGGCAAGTCAAACCCCTCTGTGCACCAGCAGGGTGTGGCCGCCTGGGCCGCCAACACCCACTTCCAGAACCCAGGAAGTAGCATCGGCCCCTCTGGCCACCACCAAGGTGGCAGTTATCATACCCTGAAACCCAGCACCAAGCTCAGCTCCCAGAGTAGCAGCCACAAGGGCTCGCAGGCACCCAAAAACAGTCCCCAGAACAGCGGCCACACTCCCAAACCCCACAGCAGTCCCTTGCTCACAGCGCTGGTCAGCCCCACTCTAGTGCAGCCTTCCCCGGCCCCAGTGCCAGTGCCAGTTCCGCTCCCCGGGCCCTCCTCCAAATGGCTGCCGGCCATGGAGGAAATCCCAGAAAACTATGAGGAGGACGATTTTGACTCAGTGCTCAGTCACCTTCAGGGCAAACGCAGTGACAGCCGACATGAGCTGGTGGACGCCAGTGAGCTGGTAGCCGAGATCAACAAACTCTTGCAGGATGTTCGGCAGAGCTAAACTTCCTGTTTCCTTTTATCTTTATTTATTAGCCACTCACTGACTGCTTCCTTTACTTTAGAATGAAAGCGAGGTACTGTGGGTGGCAAAAGAAGGACAGAAAAAAATGAAGCAGCAACGGAAAAGACAAAAAAAAAAAAAGACCTGCAATTGTCGTTAAAGTTGCATTTCTAATGTAATAATTGTGTTTTGTGAATGCTAAATATCCAAAAAAATGTTTGTAATTGCTGGTTTGGTACACAATGTACACTATGTGACGGTATTTATCTTTGTATTTTAAAAATACATTTGTATACTTATATTTATAAAAAAAAAGTGTATATAAACTTAATCAGAAGTCTATTTTTATATTTTGAATGCATGTTGAGCAAAAAAAGAAAGTTGAATCAAGACTTTGACATGCGATCGACATTCTACATATTTAAATTGTCTTTTGTATTGTGAATCTTTTTTTTATTTGTCATTATGATATGTATACATGAATATATTAATGAATTATTGGTCTTTGTGGATTATTGTGGGGAACATGAATAAAATAAGTAATAACACACAAACATTTTTCAGGCGTCTGTGGTTTATGTTTGTGCATATCTGTGGTAGAACTTCTATAGTTTTTAATATGCCGTATGAAACACTGTTTACCGCCAGTGAAATGCATGCATGATTACAGTGCAGTGTCAAGCTGCTGTAAAAGTAGACATTGACATCTGACACAAAGTTTCAGCCTGCCGTGGACTGAAAGGAGTTAAAGTGGATCTCATAAGACATCAAACTCAACGTGGAACAGCAGCATGATTATTCCAGAGCCACGGGCTGCAGCCGCTGATCAGATTAAGTCAGGTGCAAACAATGGATCGAAAAGTGGGACTTAAAGTACTGGAAGAAAAATGCAAAATAAGTAATTTCATGACTGTATGGATGATCAGCTTTTCTCTGTATGTCAACATAAACTGGATATCTTTGGACTAAAACAAAGACTGAACGATTAATCGATAAAATTAACGTGCGAAAAATTATTGTCCTACACCATGTGGTCAGTATACATCGTTATGTATCAGCTAAAAACTCATAAAGCTTAAGACTGAAATCCATGACAACACAGTACAACAGCACCCTTCACTAAACCCATCACAAGTCCTCATCTTCACATCAGCAAATTTTGGTTCTTGTCAGAGTTTGCAATTTGTGCGACACGCTGCTGCTCATATGAAAACGCTTTGAAGCATTCCCTCAAACACTTAATGACTTGATACAGCCAGGATTGTCGTCTTAGCCCAGAAGCACGCCAAGCAGCTCGGCATTCTGTCAGCAATCTCAGAGCCACTTGAATTCACAAAACAAAAGAATCAAACTTGCAATGTGTGGTGGCTGATGGGAGAAATGTGCTGTGGAAGCAGATGGAAATAGCTGCTGTGAAGAGACACAGAGAGGTGCTGAGAGTTTCATGGAGGGGTTTTTGGATTTGACGGAGACACCTCCCTCCTCTGTTGCCTTAACAACTAGATAATGGGTGACACCTAGAGGTTCACCATGTGCACTGTAAACCAATGACTGTAGCACCCAGTTCTTACCACCACATTACCACAACTACTAGCAGTACCCAGCCCCGACATGGAACCACGGAGGAGCGAGAGCACACAACCAGACAGAGCCCCCTGGAGGACAAGCCACCACCCTGCAGCGTTCAGAGGGAAATACTGCAGGGGAAATCTAACACACTCCACACAGACACACACACAAATACAGGACATTATTGATAATTTAATATATAGGTTATAGCTAATATATATCTTATCAGTAAGGACTAAAGGCAGTATAAAAATGACCACAAAAGATATAATTAAGAAATCATAAATCATTGAAATCTAGCATGTGAATGTTTAAGTTTTGTTTGTTCATTAGATTGATTGTACATGATGAATGATCCCGGTGTGAGTCCCGTGTTAGAGAGCACTTTCACTTAAACATCTGTATGGTAATGTGGACAGAATATTCTATGCGTGGTGACTTTACAAACTTTTTATTTGATGAGTCCTGTGTAAGACAAGAAGAACAATAAAAAAAAAAAATTAAAATTCATATTCATTTATTTGTGTTGCTCTGTCAACATTTTTTGGGTATTACTCAGGGTGAGAATATCCCATCAATGTTCTTCTTATACTGTATGTCTGGATTTCAGTCAGGTCAGCTGTCAATCAATCAAAGAGTCTCAACATGAACAACGAGAGACTAATTGTTGAAGTGGAACAGCACACATTTATGACACAACAGATCCTTATTATAATCTCTCCCACGTCAGAGAAGCAAAGTTACCTGTTTGTTGTTGTTGTTTCTTTTATACACAGTTTATCACAGGGACTCGTGTATTCCGGATTCTCGCGTGATCTCACGTGAATACGGCTAGTTCGCTACGCTGCCAGTACGCGCCCGGTGTGAGTTGACCCCGGGCAGAGGACGGAGCAAAACCGTGCCGCAGCCGTTCCGTGGCGCTTACGTCCCCGGTGTGAGTCCCGTGTAAGACAAGAAGAACAATGAAAAATTTATTAAAATTCATATTCATTTATTTGTGTTGCTCTGTCAACATTTTTTGGGTGTTACTCAGGGTGAGAATATCCCATCAATGTTCTTCTTATACTGTATGTCTGGAAAACTGGATTTCAGTCAGGTCAGCTGTCAATCAATCAAAGAGTCTCAACATGAACAACGAGAGACTAATTGTTGAAGTGAAACAGCACACAATAATTTATGACACAAAAGATCCTTATTATAATCTCTCCCACGTCGGAGAAGGAAAGTTACCTGTTTGTTGTTGTTGTTTCTTTTATACACAGTTTATCGCGGGGACTGGCGTACGTTCCGGATTATCGCGTGATCTCGTGTGAATACGGCTAGTTCGCTACGCTGCCAGTACGCGCCCGGTGTGAGTTGACGCCGGGCAGAGGACGGAGCAAAACCGTGGCGCAGCCGTTCCGCGGCGCTTACGTCCCCGGTGTGAGTCCCGTGTAAGACAAGAAGAACAATAAAAAGTTAATTAAAATTCATATTCATTTATTTGTGTTGCTCTGTCAACATTTTTTGGGTATTACTCAGGGTGAGAATATCCCATCAATGTTCTTCTTATACTGTATGTCTGGAAAACTGGATTTCAGTCAGGTCAGCTGTCAATCAATCAAAGAATCTCAACATGAACAACGAGAGACTAATTGTTGAAGTGGAACAGCACACAATAATTTATGACAAAAAAGATCCTTATTATAATCTCTCCCACGTCGGAGAAGCAAAGTTACCTGTTTGTTGTTGTTGTTTCTTTTATACACAGTTTATCACGGGGACTTGTGTATTGCGGATTCTTGCGTGATCTCGCGTGAATATGGATAGTTCACTACGCTGCCTCCAGAGTAACATCTTCATTTCCTGATCAGAAATCCTGCCTGGCAGGCGTTTCTTTTTGTATGCCAGCTGCTGTGAAGCCAAACAGATTGGTTGCATGTGTAGTTTAAAATGTGTCTTTGTTTTGAACAGCATGGAGCACATTCACACCTTTAGATACTATTTAGACATTATTACTGATTATGTCATTGTTAAGGAATAGACCATCACTGTCCACTGATGGACAGTAACGTGGGAGATAGCAGGACCATGCAGCGTGCTTGGAAGTGCAGACATTACTTTGAGTTTGACTTCAATCTGAGCAAGCAGCTAGCAAATGTAAAGTAACTGGATTACTGTCTTGGAGAAGTAATTAGTAACTAATTACCATTTCCAAGTAACTTGGCCAACACCGATCCTGTCCACATCAACCTTCTTCACACCACTTACTACACTGTTGCTCTTTGCAGGCACTAGGCATGGTAGAGCATCATCCCCATTACTGTCAGAAGCCGGGGCCTGTGTGCTGGTGTTCCTGGACTCCATAGTGCACCTGACGTTTTGAAACCATTCCCAGTGTAAACACAAAAACAAAATGAAGTCCCGAACCTTGTATTATAGATCCTTTAGGTTGTCATCAATAACCTGAATCAGAGATATGCAACGTAACATTGAAATCTTTTTTCAATCGATCCAAAAGGTCACATGTCACCCTGCTGCTCATCCAGCTCTGCTGGCTACCTGTAGCAGTCTGCATTAAATTCAGATCCCTAATGCTGACTACAAAGTAGTCTCTGGTTATGCACCCACCTACTTCAGTGTCTTCATACAGACATATGCTCAGGGCAATCCAAACGTTTCTCTTCTGTTCCCCGTTAGTGGAAGTCTACCAGACCAGGTGCATCAACCTGATACAAAAAGAGCAATGTGTCTTTCCACTGTGATATGTTTGGAAGAGATTGATCAGTAAAGTTTGGAGAAGATATCAAGAATTAATCACACTGTCTCAACCATTTCACGAGAAGATGTCAAAATATGTTATTCCAGCTTTAAGAGCAACAGTGTATATAAGCATACATAAGCATATGGATTATACATCCTCACACACACACGAAGAAGGAAGTCAAGAATAGAATTTTCCTTGATAAAGCAGAATAGACTGATGAACTGACTGTGCTGAGGACAGTAGGAAGCTTGAAACCTGCAGCCATGATCTCATGAGGAATGACAGACATAACAGACTGTCTTTGTATTTCCATTCAAAAGAAGAAATGATGGGACTGTACAATTTGCACATTTGAAAAAAAGTCTTCCCTGCCCTCAGGCATCAGTGTGGTCCTGATGCTGGTTAGTGAACTTGTGTTGTATTTATGGACAGGTTTCAGTTTCCGTAACACAAAAACATGTGGAGAAAAAAAGAACAACATTGCTACAATCAATCTGATTCTTCTCCTCTCTGAGGTTCAGAGGACAGACAGAGCGAGTGAGCATCAGGGATAGAGACAGAGAGAGAGAGAGAGACAGACAGACAGACAGAGAGTACTAAAGAGACAGATAGAAGAGGATGAAATATGCCTGCAAAGAGAGAGGCAGAGGTAGAGAGACACAACAAAGCTTTTAATGCAATTCAGCCCTTTTTGTGACACCACGCACACATACACACACACACACTTTGTCTGCTATCTCGTCTGTACAGATCCCCTCAATGACAGTGGGAATGAAGCCACCAATGTTACTATTGTCGTGGCTTCACTGATACACAGTGTGTGTGTGTATGTGTGTGTGTGTGTCAGCCTGCAGTGTTTATGCAGAATGTGAGATTTAAGCAGCGTTATTCAGGGTGTGTGTGTGTGTGTACCATGGGTGTGTATGCTGCCATTATCAGTTTTGTATTGACTGCCTCAGAGACAGACAGACAGACAGAGGATGACAGCTGATTGATGAGAGACATTCATCTTGCTGAGATCCTCAAACACTCTGCTGTCTCAGGCTTTTTACACAGTTATTCTGTTTTCTGTTCTCTGACAGCAGCTGGAAATGACATCTGCATACAGCGTCTGTGCAGTGACGTCACCAGAGCAAATACCCTCATCCTACCTCGAGTCCTGAACACTCCTCATCCCTGTAACTCTTTGAGCTTGCATGCTGATGTGAGCTGGCATCAGGGCGACCCATGTCCGACGTATCTAACCAATGGTGAGACGATCATATGTTCTGCTTTTGTGAGTGTAAATGCTACAACAGGTGACCAGTGGAAGAGTGAGGATGTTAGAAATGTGTGGGACGTTTCTTTTACTAGAGGAGCTGGTCGGAGTTTTGAACAGGGCTGGATCTAGGCTTTTAGTGGCCGTACACAAGATGTGTGTGGCCCTTAAAAACTCAGAGTACAGTACACTCAGAGAGTTCTGAGCTGAGCTATTTTGTTTGGATTAGTTCTGAGGACCTGTCTAATAAATGAGAGTGAGCTTTGGGGCTTAACCTTTTATTTGGCTTTAGATTTGTCACGTACAATTATGTTATATAATAGGAGATTTCAGCATTGAGGAACAATCAGACTACATTCATGATTTCATTGAGAATCATTCTAAAGTTTCAGGGCGTCTCCGTAACCATAGTACTTGTACATAATACTGGTGGGAGAGCAGAGGGAGAGATGCTGAACGAAGCCATTTACACAGATATACTCTGGACCAAAGTCGTCGTTTCGCACATGAAACACACCACGGCACACTGTGTCACTCTGTGTTAGATGAGTTCTCGTGGGTTGACAAAACTTAACAGACTGAGTCTCAAAATGACGACACAGGTCTGTGACGCAGGCAAAATCTAAATGATAACCGACAATGCTGCAGCGCTGCAGACAGGACACAGACAGAGATAGCTCGCTGATGCCAACGTCCCGCCCTGGTTTTGAATTTGAGCTGTCCAATCTTAAATATTGTATCTTTAAATTAGTATAAGCAACAAGTACATCCTATTGAAGAGAGAAGTTAAGTGTTTACCAAGGTGTGTGTTGGTCATGCAGACTGTATGAGGAGTTTTCATAAAGTGCCTTCAGTATTGACCGATGCGTGTTAGCGATTAAAGAACAGAGTGCAGCTGCACGTGCATTGAAACAGCTTTTATCTGAGATCCTGCTCATTCCAGTTGACATACTGTAAACAGTTTAAAAGAACCTGGTGAACATACATTGTGGAGATAGCTCGTACATTACATGTCATGGTGGAGCCGATCATGGCTCCATTTTCACTTTGGTTTCCACCGCTTACAAAGCAACACAGCTGCTTTTTTGTCTTTGAGGCGATGCACTCGTGTTTTCATAACAGCAACACCAGAAGATGTTTTTCACTTGGATTACCGCCGCAGCAATAACCACGGTGTGTGTAAGTGCATTTTTATGTGTGTGGGTGGGTGTGTGTTTCTCTCTATGTGAGTGGTGGCAGCACTGTAGTGTGACAGAAAGCTTATAGCCACAGTGGGAGGGATGCTGTCCACAAAGACACACACACACTCAGACACTGATGAGAAGGGCTGGCAATGGTTAGATAATGGACCATCAGCGGAACAATAGCTGCTGTCTGTGAGTGTGCGTGTGTGTGCATGTGAGTGGATGCCTTATTATCTCAGTGCGTCTTTGTTTTTATTGTGTCCACCATTTGCGAGCGTTTAGATTTTTTTGGATTGTTTCGTGCGGCACGTTTTGGGTAATGACTGTGTGAGCGTGCTCTCTAGACACACAGGAGCATGGACGTGTGTGTGAAATTGTGGTCGACGCACTGTATGTCCAGTATGTGTCTCCGATGATCCACTAGTGTTTGTGAGCCAGTGTGTGTGCGTGCGTGTGTGTGTATGTGTGAGGGCTCAATAAACCAGTGTAATCTCTCTGTATAAGGGAGTAAACACCTCGCTGGGTTGCTGGCTACTATCTGTGGACACACTGTGACTGGACCACAGCAGATTAGCCTGATATCACTGTTTGTGTGTGTGTTGGGTAGGTAAGAGAGAATGTGTGTAAGGACACACTGATGGAAGTCAATGTGTGCAGGGGGTTAATCTTGTCTAACCTTACAGAATGTGATTTCTGACTGCGTGTGTTAAAAAAAGAAGAAGAGAGAAGTGTTTGGCTTCCTGCAACAGCCAGTTTAACTTCAACAAAAATAAAATCATAATAACAATTTCACAATAAAAATATGATGTCAGTTGACACACATTCACATTAGTTGTCACTAACTTTCACAGTACGCCATCAAAAAGTGATGACATGCTCCAAAATATATGAAGGAGACTTTGTATTGCACTCCTATAACTTCCTGGACTGGTGATGAGTATGCAGACAGTGTCTGAGAAAGCCAGGCTCCTACATTACCCACAATGCAGCTCCTGTCACCAGCTCAATTTGAGATTCAGGTGTGTGCTCCAGATTATGAAATGAGGAGCGTGCTGAGATTCTCTGCTCATGATATGAAAGTGATACTCCCTGTCTCTCAGGCGGGTGTGGTCTCCTCCACCCACTTGGTTTGGAAGTGTTGTGAATGTTGTGTGAATGGATTGAAACAGATTGTGAGACGAGTCTCAAACAAAGTTCACTTCCTCCTGATCTGTCTGTTTGAAAGAGAACATTTGAGCGTCAGAGCGTGTGAAGAAGGTGTGAGGCATGAGTAAAATGAGTCAAATATTTACTTCAAGGACTAGGAGCTGAATGAATGGTTCATAATCTGAGGTCATTTCCATGTGTCCATCTCCCAAAGAGGAGAGCACATAGGAAACGATTCTTCAGTGCGCTTCACACACCACTGGAGGCATTAAAGCCTTTATTATATATATTTTATTATTATTATAATAGCTCAAATCAGAATGTGGACATGTGATGGACATGTGATGATTTAGTTCAGCTCTTCACAGGTGAAAATCAGGTGAAAAATTATATCACTTTTTTGATATTAATACTGTTAAAACTACAAGGATCACATCAGACATTTTGAGTCAGGTTTGTCTCTGTAATAACATTTAAAGAGTACAGTGTAGACCTACTCCACATGGAAGTATTATAGATGAGACTGTCACAAAATAGCTAGGCAGATTAGGACTAAAGTACCACGCAACCCATGTGGAATCAAATCCAAATTCTACACTCAGTTTATTCACAGCAAGCGTCTCGTGGCGTCTCGAACCACATAATAGAACACATGTGCAAAGTGTCTGCACAACCACTCAGCCCAAACTTTAAAACGGCAGAGAAAAGAAAATGGCTCATTTATGTGATGATGATAATAATAATAAGGCAAACTAAATCTAATAAACCTGGTAAAAAAAGAAAAGAAAAAAAAACAAGTGAGACAAAACATGTTGGAAAACATTCTAAACTGCAGGCGACGAGCCTAATATTATATTTAATGGACTATTTTAAATATCTCAGCACTGCTTGTGCATGTGCATACCTGTTTCTTGGCCTGATCTGTGTAAATGATCACTGTAAGCTTGAGTCAAACAGTAAGAGTCTAACAAATGAAATATATGTAACAAATAACATGATCTAATGACATTTTTCATGGTCCAATAATTCCAATATTAAAATGATGCTTCTAAACATTTTCAAATTGGAGCTAACCAGCTCAAACTCTAAACAAACACTGGCCTTAGTTGTTCTCTGAGGTGCGTCTCATTCCCTCCCCTTCTTATAAGCTCTGCCCGTATGCCTGCTCCTAGTGCTGGACATCCTGTTACCCTTCCTTCCTCTTGGGGTTGGGTCTTAAACCCAAATCACACCTTTTCTTTTCTTATTTTATATGAGTGAACTGACCCATAAAGGCCAGTGTCAGCACATACACAAACATTTCTCTGTTTTCCACCTGGTCACTCATTATCACAGCTGCTGCTGGCCACCGCACAGCTTCAGCATCAGCAGTGTGTCTGATCTCATTCACACACGCGTGTGTGTGTGTGCGTGTACTCATATCACATATCTCTCACCTGAGTCACAGCATCACACTTGCCAAGAAACCTCCTTACAAGAAGATACAGTAACACCCGACTTGGCAAACTGTAGCTCTGCACTGTGTAACCTGCCACACAGCATACGTTTCTCCACGCCGCGCTGCGTCAACAGCAAACAAACGCTTCTCGCTGCCAGAGAGGCACGGCCATCGCCACTGATGAATTAATCTGCTAACAAAGCTGCCTGCCATATTAATAAAGACATGTTTGTCATCACGCCTGACACCTTCTATTGCTGTGTGTGAGGGTGATGTGTGTGTGTGTGTGTGAGGGTGAGGGTGATGTGTGTGTGTGTGTGTGCGTGGGAAGAAGCGGCTGACCCTGGTGTGAGCGATTCATTGCCACTGAAAAGAACAAAACAAAAAGGGCAAAAGAGGGTCTTAAAAACAAGTCCACTTTATTCACTGTGCATTAAAATGAGGTCTTTGTGTTTCACATCCTGTTTGTGCCACAGCATCTATCTGTCCGCCCGTGTGTTTGCACTCGTTTCACATTTTTCCTGCCACTAGGTGGAGCTCTTCCTGTTCCTCAGGAGCCTTTCCTCACTCTCTGCTCCCTTCCCTCCCGGTGGATGTGGCTGCCAGCTCTCCGACTAAAGCAGCAAATGGATCAGCGGTGGAATAACAAAAGGATGGATATGATCCCTCGATATCCCCTCTTTCTCCAACTCTGGCCTGCTCTGCAACTGGCACCGGCATGTGTCTCGTATCTGGCGTGTGTCTCCGCTCTGATTTAGCAGGATTACATTTACACCTGGTGTTAAAATGCATCTCCGGTACACACACTTAAATTGGATTTCTCTTCCCATCTCCAAAGCCTCAACAGATTGATACGCACATCTGTTGTCGTTTTTTTTCCCCTTTTTACACCAACAGCAATGCATAAATGATCAGTTCAAGCGTGAGATACAGTTTACACACCTTCTCCGCGCCAGATCAACCTCAGTCACAGGCGGAACTGTTCTGGCACAGCACTAAATAAATCAGGAGCAGTATGCGTTATCATAAATACTGTCTAATCCAGATACAAACACTTTACTCATCACTGATGGCCTTTGAAAATGGAAGTCAAAAGTTTTTGACTCACTGTGCCCTGTTTCTCCCACTCCACACTGTGTATGTAGCTGTTGGCGACAATGTATCCGCTTATTTAATTAAGCGCAACTTCATTTTGTTCTATGCTCCATGTATGAATCATATAAAATGAAATAATAAAAGACTTCTTTTTTTTCCTCCGGCATCATTATAACTCTGGTGTTGCTTTAATGCAATTAATTATTTCCCCACAGTTCTTCTTTAACTCTTTAACCCTGTAAACTCCAGAGGACCTGTGCTGATTTCACTGGAGCTCAGAGGATCAACACAAATGTACATTACACTGATATCTATGCTTCTTTTTTCACAGTTTTTTCACCATAAATCTCGAAATGCCTCTGCTGACTCAGTGTCCCCGGTTTTATGATCTACTGGAAGCTGCCAGACCGAGCACCACCGTGCAGAGTGGAAAGAAAAGAGACAAAGACATTGTGAGTTCAAGCGTTTTGATCACGTCATCACATAATCACCATCAGTAAACGGAGGGACGTACCTGGCTCGGCTTGCACTGCTCAGACGGAAGCTGTTTTCTGCGGGCAGGTCATGGAAGTGAGGACTGGCCGGTGATTTTTTTTTCCACCCATGTAGCTATACTGTTTGTTCGGACAAAAGAACAATTGGAGTGTTTTTTAGAGTTGTGTTTTTTTTTTTTCAGTTTAAAAAGCTGCAAATGCCAAATATTTGGTATCAGATTAAAGAGGAAGATGTGACGTTTTTTTCAAATTAAAACAACTCGAAAAATGTCATTTGAGTAACAGTTCCTCGTGAACTGCAGCAATATGCTACAATTCATGAAAGTTAGAATGTCATAATTTAAGCAGCAGATGCTGACTTTTTGTCCTTACAGGTAAAGCTCAAAACACTGAATCTTAATTTAATTCAACAGTATCTTCCATTTGGCTATGCCTGCTTGGTAAACATCCACATCTTTAAAAACACACTTCCAGTTTATTACAAAAACTTTCTTTCTCTCGTTTTTCTGTCTGAAGAAGAAATGACCAATGAAAAAGATGACTTCATGTGTGCTGAGCGCGCACATGAAGTCTGAGTGTGTGAGTCTGATTGGTGATTTAGTCTTTCTTTGTAAATGCTGCCTTTGTGTGTAATACTTTACTGTTTCTGTGTGCTTGGAAGACAAAAACTTTGCCTTTACCTGATATGTACTTGACAGTTTGAGTGGTTTACCATGGTGGCTTGAGGCGAGGCACCTGGCACTCGGAGAGGTCAATATTTCCTCTCCAATAGAGCAAATCAGAACCCACTAAGAGGGATGACTAATTAGAGAGTGATACTCTGAAACACAGACATTAAAGGCCCTATTGATCATTGATAGGGCCTTCGGTGTCACTGTGTTAAGTGTTCTCTGTCCTAGATATAAAGCAGCACACCCAAAGTGATACATCCTTGGCAATCGTTCATTCCAAAGTGTTGATTGACAGGTGGATATTGGTTGGACTGGGCTTTGGCAGGGTTTAGCTGTAGCGGGCTGGTGTAGTGGAGCACAGACTCTGTGCCCAGGGGCCTCCTCACCCTTAATCTATCTTTGATGACGACGTCTTGACAAACATACTAGTATAAGCCTTAACCACAGTCCGAGCCTCACAGGGCTTTACTGTGCCTCATTATGAAGACACACACCAAATGACACGCGCCAAAGACCTTCATTAAGAACAAGCAGGATCTCTCATAAAGCCTTAGTTTCTGTACATATTGAGTTCATCCGCAGGTGGATTAGATGTGATCTTTGATCTGACCCAAAAGACAAAGAAATGTGTTCTTATTAGCCGTGAAAAGTGTACAGCTTTGGTTTTATCCACCAAGGTTTTGAGATATCTGATGATGGTCTGGTGATATTTCTGCCTTCATCCCATTTAAATGAAGCACAATAGAATATCCAGCAGTATGCGGTGCTCACTGAAAAATGACATTAGAAAAGCTTCAGCAGCAACATCTCTATCCACAAGCAGCATCCATCTTAATTAGTCTGGACCAGTAAAAGTCATCATGCAAATGAATCATTATTTGAAGGCAGGAAGTTACATTACCCCAGAACCAACAAAAAGGAGTAAGGGTGAATTTAATAGACAAGTCAAATATTCATCGCATACTGACTGATGTAATGATTTAGACGTTCAGCCAGGTAGCTCTGTGCTATGCCATCAAGCCTCAAAAGTTAAGAGTGAAATTTGAAAATAAATTCTTAAACAGAGAATACTATGAAGGTGAAGGTACGATAAGATAGGGGATCTTCAAACAAGTCATTACATTAATCCAGACAGTGATAAAAGCATATTATTATTATTAGTATTATTCCTAAAAAGTGGGAAAAAAACATGACTGACATATGAGAAGTGATCTAAATTAAGTCCAGGGTTCTTACCAGAGGGTACAACATGGTGAGTTAGAGTGCCAAGAGCAGGCATAACATGATGCTTTGGGAGAGTAAAGCTGAAGGAAAAAAATCTGCCATCTGATCCTTAACCACAGCACAGCAATACATAGATACAGCCTGAGATGATAAAACCATCAACAGACACAACAACTGGCTGGAATAGTGTGTGTGGTGGTTCAGGTGCTGCATGGCATGCGTTTTGTGACTCCCGTTTTGCATCGTCAGCAGTGTTTGTTATATAATGTGTTGATGTTGTGTTTGCCCCGTTTTCAATAATTTGACCAACTCACTGCGCCGTGTGTGTCAGTGGGTACACTATTTAAGACCCAGTGAGTTTGGTGTGATTGCTCTGGCCCAATATAGTGTGCAAGTCCCTTGCCTAATAGTACTTCTGCCTTTCCTTTGGACAGTAGCTGCTGGTGCGAGGGACTGGCTGATCCTGGTGGTGGTCGTTCCCTTCATGTTCCTGTACAGTAGCGCACTTGGGTGCCAACAATTTGTGTGTGTTTTTTCACGCATGATGTAACATAAGGAACCCCCCCCCAGCAAGTCATCTCGACCGGTGAACCCTTAATCTCCCGTACGCCGCACGTTAGAGCCATCGCAGTCAACACTTTTAAAGAAAAGATGTTCGATTGTGCAATATTGTAATGATTGTAGATTGTAGAAGAAGAACCGATTTTGGGAATAACAAATTTTGTATCTTTTTGGTGGAATCGCATTAAGCGCCTGTGTCTTTCAAACTGGTGTCCTGTGGATGACCATAGACTGATTGTCCCTGTACTAATTCCTTGAAGTGGAATTCCCCTAGGTGGCGTTGTTGGTTTATTAGTTCAGTATAAATTAGATACCCTGGTAGCCTTGCCACATATGGAAATGCTAAAAGCGAAACCAGCACTCAGTATTGACAACAGGCTTCATCAAGATATCACTAGTCTGAAGTCTCTGTGTCATAAGCAGTTTTTTTTTTTTTTTTTTTTAGTTAGTTTTTAGTTTTTTAGTTTCAGTCTTTGAATAATCAGGAACGCATCTGGAAGATGACAAACTGTTAATGGAATGATTGGAAGGTATGAGATGGTGAGATGGTTTCAATTAATTCTAGGATGGTAATTCCCTTTAAAACGTGCAAAATATTCCATAAGATAAGTCCAATAAAAAAGTGGGGAAGTGAATCTTTGGTCAAAAACCTTTTAGTCTGCATTTGAGGCATTAAGGTCACCAGAAGAAACAGGGTTGACTAGACAATCAGTGGTCTTAAATAAGATTCCAGGCTTGTGCTGATTGGAGGTGATAAGCTCTACAACTTTAATGTCAATGTTATAAGATTGGAATAAAATGTATTATGATTATAGTACCCAGAGTTTGGATTTCTTCCAGTCTCTCAGTCGTCCTACGCTCCCTTTTTATGCCACAGATTCTTCCAGTAATCCAAGGTGATACAAAAAGATCATTTGAATCGACATAGACAGAAAGACTGAGATCTAAGGCAGCTGTGTACATATCTTCAAAGCAGTTCACTAAATTATTAATGCTTTAATATAAATCTAAGCATTCAGCGAACTTCACAAATAAGGAGGACAATCTTAAAACACTGGTGTATAAGATGAGTGAGAAACTGTTTATGAGGATTTCTCTTCACATAAAACACAGAGATAAAAACAAGACCAGATCAGAGATAAAAATGTGTCTTGAACAGAACTTTTAAAAATGGATAGATAAGATAAGACATGCTTTAATGATCCCACGCTGGGGAAATTCATATACTGTACATTTACATTTAGTCATTTATCCAAAGTGACTTACAGAGAGGGAAACAACAAGTTACAGTGTGATAAAAAAAAAAGAAAAGTGCAGCAGTAAGTGCTGTGACAGTTCTTAAAGGGGTAGATTTATCATGTCCAGTTGTTGGCAGTGTTGGAGAGGAGGTCCTCTCTGAAGAGCTGGAGGTCTTCAGGAGTCTTTTAAAGGTAGAGAGGGACGCCCCTGATCTGGTAGGAACTGGTAGGACCTTCCACCAACGGGGAACAACAGACAAAAAGAGTCTAGATTGCCTTGAGCAAACAGGTGGCAGAGCCAGGCGTCGCTCATTGGAGGAGCGCAGCAGTCGAGAGGTAACATATGTCTGTATAAGGGCGTTCAGGTAGGTGGGTGCAGTACTGAAGACAACTTTGTATGTGAGCATTAGCGCTTTGAATTTAACGCGGGCTGCAACAGGTAGCCAGTGGAGCTCAATGAGCAGCGTGGTGACATGTGACCTTTTGGGTTGGTTGTAGACCAGGCGAGCCGCCACATTCTGGATCATCTGAAGAGGTTTCGCTGTGCAGGCTGGGAGGCCCGTCAGGAGCATAGTCACCTATAATCTGGATTCTGTCACATATGGCATATCACTCATGTGAATTATTAAGAATTGCGGCCTCCACAGCCCTTTCAACCATATCCTATGGTCTTCACCAGTAAACTCAGCTGTATATTTGTTTAGAGGTGGGGTCAGTCATAGTGGAGAAAGAACACCGCCTGTTGCAGTGCGTGCACAGTCACAGTGCCATTTTGCAGTACACACATCTACCCCTGGAGAATCTAGATGTATGGGTGTGTTCAAGATGTTCTTTCTGTCTAAAGACACACTATCTCTCTCGTAAATCGACACATTTAAATAAGACCTATTTAAATACATACAGTGGTTTGAACATATCCCCCACACAGATAACAGCATAATAAAACATGCACTCAAACAGGGTGACAGGGGCTGGCCTTTGTGGACGGATAAAATGCCACCACAAATTCATATTATGAATTTGCAGGCTGTTTTTATTATGGATGTGTCAGAAGCCATGTAGAGAGTGATGTGAAGCCTGTCACCAAGGTCCTGCACAGCGAGCGTTACCACCTCTTCAGTGTGAAGGTGGCTCTCTTGGAATCACAGCATGGTGTGTGGCTTGTTGGAATGTGAATGGATGCCATTAACAGATTCAGACCTTCCAGTCCAATCATCCTTGCCGTGCGCAGAAAGCCAGAACACCTGGAGCCCAGAGAGGTTCTCTTTTAAGCTGTTTGAACACAAGGCTGCGTGTGAAAGACTCAGATCATTTCGATTCAGCTGGCAAACAGTTCAGTCTAAAAAATACTATTCATTTGGTCACCCGCAAATCATTTACAAAAATGTTTCTTACGATTATTTGGTGCAGCCATTCTGTTTGGTGTCAGTCTTATCAATTGTGGGTGAAATGGAACATATAATGTTTTTAGTCATCCAACACCAGCTGGAACTAGAATACAGGGCTCATCAGACAAGCAGCACACAATGAGTTGGATGAGGCTATATGAGGTGTTGCAAATGCCTTAGACTTAGTCATGTATGAGTATCATACCCCTCCACACACACACGTGCATGTGTGTGTGTCCCTCCCTCCTTTTCCTCATGGTGGCCCCTCTCCCCTTCACTCCCCCGCCCTGTAGGCCTCCCTGATCCTGTCACTTTGTACTGGTAAAATTTTTCAGCGCAGCAGCATCCCATTTTTTTTTTAAATCATAGAGTATATTTTGTAATAAAAGTTATTTATAAGTGGAGTATTTAACATAAATGTATTTTATATAAATTTATCTCCACTTAGGAAACCTAAATCAAGGCGGTCTAAAACACACAGGGCAGACTCTGCTGCATGCTTAGATTTTTCATTTCTTTTTTTATTCAGTGACAGAACAAGAGTTATATATTTTTATCCATATTCATGCATTTACATTCACATTTAGCAGACACTTTTATCCAAAGCGACTTACAGAGAAGGGAACAATCAAGGTGCAGTGTTAATATCACCTGTTAAAACTAAATATGTGTGGGTGGGTCAAGTAATCGTGATCTCAAAATGTCTATTTGTAATTATCATTGTTGCATAACATTATTTTCTACAATGAACACATGTGAGGTTCTCTCCATGGTGTTCAGCAACCGGTTGTATTTTATTAACAAAATGACCAACCATGGCATCGTTACAAACAAGAGGAGTTCAATAAATATTAAATAACTGTCCACAAGGCATCCCTTGCACAGAAAATCCACCAACCAACTTGCACAGTTGGCACAGTTATCAAGTTATTCTGTCAAAACCTGCTGGTTTAATCACACTGTCCCCAGATGTGGTGACAAAGGACACATCCCACTTGTCCTTCCAGCAACAAATAATCTCCTCTCACTAGTTTACAAACTGTGATGGAAAGTTCTTTCTATCCAGCCTAATGGTACCATTGAAGTAGGTGTCTGCAGCTAGAGGAGAAAAAGTTATCTACACACACACACACACACACACACACACACACATATATGTAGACCATATATTATAACGTTCAGGAAATGAAACCTTTGAATATATTGAATGAAACTTTGAATATATGGAATGAAAATAAACACCACGTCCACCACGTTTCCTCTGATGGCGGGTCAACATCACTATCTGGAGTTGAGACCTCACATTCCCCATGCTGACAGACAGAAGAATATGTCTTTCTCCGCCAGCTCACCTCTAGCACAGCGGTGCAACAGGGCAAAACGTACTAATAAACCAGAACAAACTGGTTTGGTACATAGTACATGGGTGGTTAAATGATGAACATCCAGAAAAAAAGTAAATCAAGTAAATAAATAAATAATATTAAATATAAAAGCAGATCAGCACTGTAATGCTGCTGTAATGATATGGAGTACATTTACACAATTTGACAGTTCAGACAATGAGAATTTGCTTAACAGCATCAAACAGGAGACACATCGTCTCCTAAACTCCAATTCCTCGTCTCCTACTCTTCAGCTTGCCTTTCTCTCCTCCTCTCTTCCTCCCCTCCTTGCTGTTGTAAATCCACTGTCCTCTCAGCCATGTGTGACTGACTCTAGCAGAGCTGATTGCTTCTAATTACTCCAACACATTGCTGATTAAACCGCTGACACATATTGATGCACATGCACATGCTACAAAAACAAAAACCTTATGTTGTCTTATGCTTATGAGATCTTAAGCCATGACTGTCAATCTATACCCTAATTTGAATGTTTTTTAAGGAATTTTAATGATAGTTAAACATGAAACCTGAAATATTTGCTTTCTTTTCGAGACTGAGATGAGAGAACAGATGAATATCAGTATCATGTATGTGTGTTATGTATAGCTGGAGTCAGGATGTGGTTAGCCTATCTTGGCACAATGACTGGATATATCTGTGTCGGCTGCCATGTCTCAATTGAAGTTTGTTTTCTTCTCATTTTTGTTATTCTCGCAAAATGTGACCCAAGCCAGCTCTAGCATAAATATGATAACAAGTCACTAGCCTGGGAAATCCCAAACTGCCTTGCATGATTGTTCCGATCCAAAAGACAGCATGGCGATAGCCAGGTGAACAACTTATGGTTTTCACAAAGACTTTGCCTGACTCACCTATTGTTCCAGAGATTCTCTCTCTCTGATTCTCCATTCACTGCCAGGACCGAACAATAAAATCGGGGAAGAGCAAGTGGTGCTTCGAGGTCAACAAGCAGTGCTCGGATGTGGAAATCATTTCTATGGGTTTCTTTCTTCTGCTCTAAATCAGCCAATGATTGGATGCTGCCCTTATTATCTCAGTTTATTGGTTATACTCACAGCGTTTTCCTTTCCAACACCAGAGAGGCCCTGGACAGACAGAAGATGAATTAGAGAGAGAAAGAGACGTCACATCCGGAGTTAACACCAATCTATGGTCCTTGGATCTACAGGTCATCAGGTCTACAGGTCATCAGGTCTACAGGTCATCAGGTCTAAAGGTCATCAGGTCTACAGGTCATCGGGTCTACAGGTCATCAGGTCTACAGGTCATCGGGTCTACAGGTCATCAGGTCTACAGGTCATCGGGTCTACAGGTCATCGGGTCTACAGGTCATCGGGTCTACAGGTCATCGGGTCTACAGGTCTACAGGTCATCGGGTCTACAGGCAGTGTTGTGGGTAACGCGTTACAAAGTAACACGTTAGAGTACTCTGATTCGTTTTTTTCCAAAATTAGTAATCCGTTACTTTAAGAATTTCCCTCGATAAGGAAAGGAACCCCGGCAAGATGGCCAAGAGGACAGCGTTTGATTCATCGAGGTACGCGCATTATTTTGAGTTCACCAGCGAAAAGGACAAGAACATTGTGGTATATATATATCCTGCAGGTTCCATGATTGATTCATAAACAGTAGGCACGTTCGGTGCATCTAAAGGAGGCTGCGTGTGTAAGCTGCTGCAGGCAGAGACGCATCCCAAACGGTTTTTAATTGTTGGTAACGGATGAGTACTCTAACGCGTTATTTTTATTGATGGGTAACGTAGTAAGGTAACGGATTATTTTTAATTGATAGTAACGTTGTAACGTAACTAACTACTTTCAAAAGTAACTATACCCAACACTGTCTACAGGTCATCGGGTCTACAGCTCATCGGGTCTACAGGTCATCGGGTCTACAGGTCATCGGGTCTACAGGTCATCAGGTTGCCTGAAACTTTTTTTTTTAATTTAATGCTGAAATGGTTTACATGTCTGTTTACATCTATATTGATACAGCATACAGTGTATATTACCTGTTCATACCGTCTCAGATAACATAATATATACACTGTAAACCAGGAACACATAGTCAGTCTAGTCCTGAACAGACTCGTAGCATCCATTACAGTTTACAGATCCACTTTCATCTTTTGTATTTGCTATAGTTGCGTGCTCTGAGGGATTATAGCACAATTTAGGGTGCACAACGTTACCAGAAAAAGTGGATTCTCTCTGGATAATCTATCTGTTGTTTTGATCGTCTCACTGTTGTTGTTCCTTGCCCTGTTGGACCTATTTTTAGCTGTGATCCTAGATCTCAGCAGCACTTTTATTATAACGCATAAAACTGATGGCCAGGGCGAGGAAAATAAAATCCAATTTGTGAGAGCTGTATAGTTTTCCTCCAATGCACCAACATGAAAATTATATCAATCCTGTCATCTCAGAAAGGAAGCAGATAAGCATACTTCCCAAAATGTTGAATTATTCTGATAAAACCCGACACCAAATCTTGAAGAAGCCCAACTTTAAAGTTAGAAAAATGGTATTCATGAGAAAAAAAAACACCCGACCACACACACGTTCCACAGGATGGCAGGGATTACTCATTCTGGCTCCATAGCACAGTGAGCCAGACGGTAAAATCAATTAAGTTTAGCTTGTGGCTTCACTAGTTAAAGCATCTGCAAATAGTTGATAAATGTCAGCTCTCTCATCATTCAATCTCTCTCCACACAAGCCAAAATCCTCCATAATCACAAGGAAACTACACTCACAGACACAAAGTTGAGATTTTTTTTCTTTATGATTCACCTGATATAAACTGCTACAGTAAGTGTGGAGCTACAGTAAGTGTCACTTTGCATTTATGGTGGTGACATATATATGATTATCAGTTGACAGATAGCATAATGCCTAATTTGTTATTGTGTGTGGAGGTGCTTTCATCTCTCTGCCTATTATTAGCTGTCTTTATCTGCGTGCAGAACAGATCTGTGATGGATTAAAAAAAGTCAACGCAAGCATCTCATCTGCCAGCATATTTCATAGCTCTCTCTCTATAGTTCATTTTAGATGGGCTAGGTAGGACTGCATGCAAAGTCAGTGGATGCCAGTTGCTCAATGCTAATTTGAACAACAGTTAGCTGATCTGAGAACTGAATGAACCTGGTGAACAGAGATGAAAAGAGAGTGACTGAAGGTAAATAACAGAAAGAACTAGAGTCTGATGAGTTCTGAGATCTGTCTGATGCTCACTGCTATCTTACAGTTAACCTCTGTATAGTTACTACATTGGCTGTTTTAGGTGAATAGACTACACAAACAGTAATTTGAATTCTGTCTAATTTTATGTGGAGAAGATCCATTTTCTGTGTGAGCAAGCAGCTCTAAAATGTGCCTAATTACTCCTGTGCCTAAATGCTTAACCCTTTATCAGGCAAAGAACCGTATATGGTCACTTCCACAGGATTTTAGAATGGTACCCCGTGTCTCCAATGAAGGAGCAGAATCACTTGACTTTTTCCAGCCAACCAGCAAATGCCAGGCTATGCCACATGTAGCGTTGCTATCGCCTCTAATGAACATCTGATTGTTTATTTGGAAATACATGTTCCACATATTTTTTTAATGTTGGTTTTCTTATTTGACTTTGATTGGCAGCCTAAAAGATGAAAAAGTTTGTTTTTTTTTAAAGTCAAAACGAGAAAGAAATACTCCAAGGTTGAAATCTTACATTTCCTAAGTATTTGAGTTGACACTGACAATGTTAACATGTGTAACCCTTCTCGAGAGGAAAAGAGAACAGTAATTAAACAATTAGGTAAGTATGAAGAGAGGTAGTAGAGTACAATAGCCAGTGAAGTTCTATGTTCGACTATGGAGCCTAGGGTTGATCAAACGATAACACAGGAATGAGACAACTCAGTATTCTCTTTAAGAAACGTATAGCGCTTCCCTATTTATTACAAGGTGGGAAGGATAAAAACAAATTAAGTGCACACAATATTACAATTCTTACCCGGGTAAGTAAAAAACCAAAAAATATATAAAGAAGACTCACAGCTGTGATTTAGAGTTATTTTAGAGTTCACAATTTCCCTTGTTTTCAGTCACTTTGAAACAGTTTCAGTTTTAGTTCTGATCAGGCGACCACCGAGAAAGTGGAGAGAGTCTGTCCTACCGCACTGCTGGTGTGTGCGTATGTGTAAAATGTAGTGCTGAATTTCAGGCTCTCAATCCTCTGTAGGCGCCGTATCTTTAGTTCTTCTCCGGGCTGCAGCTCGCCATCAACATATCGATCCAAGCTCCAACATCCAGGTAGATCAAAGGCTCAAAGGGGTCCAACAAGAAAACCTGACCTACAGTGAGTGAGGTCAGAATAGTCTTTTAGTTTTGTTTTTTAGCTTCCAACCATGAAATTATAGAACATAAATCATGTTAAATCCATTCAATAAATTGTAATATGACATTACAATATCAAAAACAACTTAAACATCCTCAAAATATCAGAGATAATCTTTGAAAAATCTCTTCAATATAATACCAAAATATCTCATTCTCATAGCAATTTGAATACAAAATTATAATAAACACCAGTAAGTTACATTTTGCGTACCTTCTGCCATGTGACATGTTTAAATCACAAATGGACCATTTCTTCAAGTTCAACAACATTCACATTCAAAAATGAATGTGCTTAAAATGCTTGAATAAAATAAACATTTTACAATTATGCGTGTAACAATTCTGCAAACAAACATATTAAGTTTGTAGCTTTAAAAGTAGCATTCCAGCTAGCGCTTCACCATTAGCCTTAATGCTAGCGGAGTTAGCGTTAGCGACTAGCGCTTAGCATGGTAACCGATGCTCACCGATGCGTTTTCCTTTGTGAGGGACGTCAAGTCTCTTCGACGGCACTCTCACAGGTCCAGGCTCCACACGGCTTATCGCAGTGAGTTTTTAATTTAATCTTAATGAGTCTCTTCCAGCGTTTATTTCATTAGCTTCACGGGGTAGGTATCGTGCTCAACAAGAGGGTCGCTCTCTCTCTCCCAGCAGCTCAAGAGGACATCAACCCCGCTCCGAGCAAAGCCAAAAAAACGGAGCTGCTTCCAGATTGGCTGACGGTACGTCTCCAATCCTTCTCCTTCAAAATAAACTTCCTATTTATTTATCATTTTCTCTCCGCAGTTCAGTTGCTTTTAAGACAAATATCAATTTGAAATCAGTGTTTTAAACATAAACACACTTCATGAATTAGCTTTTAATACAAATTTCACTTTTCATGAATTTACCCTTTTAATTTGAATTTTCACTTTTCTTCCGTAACCATCCCAGTTTTCAGCAAACAATGAACTAAACCTGGGTTACACATGCATATTTGAAATTGTAATGCCATGACTCTAAAATTGGTGTGAGGTGTGGCATTAACAAGAAAAAACAGCAGTCATGAAGGAATTATCCAATGTTTCATTTACTTTATATGATAAATGTTAAAAACGCACCGAACTGTGACCCAAAGCAGCGGTATGAACTGAACTGTTGTCTATCATTACAACCCAAACACATACCCACTAAATCTTAGACAGAGTGTATACAGGGAAACAGACCATTGTTGTCAGGGTGCATGCTGTGATAATTACAAACTGTGCTGTCAGGCTCATCAGTGTGCTAAATGTGTACATTTCAATATATTTAACCATTTCTACTGAGGTCTTTTGTTTACACTCTCACACACAGACAGATGCTAGCAGGGTTCTTATGGGTTCCTGAATGGCTCAAGTTCTGATAGTGGAACTGGCACAGTTCGGTTAAAGGAGGTTGACCCAAGAACAGACATAAAGGTAATGGTGGACAAAAGACTTGGGTAGGAAACAAAAGATAACAAAAGGTGGTTGAATAGTCAGCAAGTAAAGATAAAGTCCAATAATCCAGGAATCAAGCTTAAATCCATACAAATAAAAAAACAGAACATTGAACACAAGCTGTGGGGAACTGACGCAAAACTGGAGAACAGAAGATAGAACTCGCGATACAGACACACCACACAGAAGAGAACAGTCCTGGTGAAAAGACACGGAGGACCTGACAAGAAAAACCAAGAAACACTGAATACACAAGACACAGAGAGGGAAAAATTACAAAATAAAACAGGAAATTCTAAACAAGACAAAACCTTGACAGGAATGAATCATTTTGTAAAGGCTGTATACTAAAAGAATTTATCCACCATTTTACAGACGCTTCTTTTTGTAAGCTGATAGGAAAAAAGTTCCACGCTTTGGCCGCTATGTCAAATTGGCTTCACAGTCTGGAACTCCTGAGGGCTTTTTTTCATACACTAATGAAACAGAGTTTTGAATATCACGTTCCAGTTCTGTCATATTCTGTAAATAGAAATCTAAATCTGACACACTGGACCTGGAGTTATGATAGTTGACGAGATTCAACACTTTAGCTGCATATAAAGGATCTCAAACATGACACACTTTCAGCAGCCCAGCTAACCCAATGGCTGACTTGTAAATCTGAATAGAGACATAGAGACAGAGCTTTATCTGACTAACATTAGCCGACATTTGCCAACCTATGCACCTGTTTATACCAGCCAAAGTAAGTATCAGCAAGTACATTAAACAGAATAAGGATATGTTTTATGGCCTATGGATTTAACTTCAGATGTGGAATGTTTTGTTTCTTCTTCTAAAACGTACAAGTCATGTTTCAAAGACTTGGTCCATTTACCCCCAGTGGTACTGAAACATAAAGAGAGTTTGGGTTCCTCGGGTTCTTTTGTCATTTTGTGGTTTAAGAAAGTAAAAGTTTTTACAGACAGTATAAGACATAAAATGCTCATATTTAGTTTATATGTCTAGAAACTTGTGCTGCATGGCTGCAGAACAATCAGCAGAATGTCCACATGAAGGTCAATGTAAGGTTTTAAACATTTGACTTTTCTTCATAACAGACACTTTAGAGTGAAACTTGTGAACTGGTATTAACATTACAGAAGCTTCTGTGTGTAGCTGAGAAACTGATGTCACACTGGTCCTTGCAGTTGATGAAACACAAAATTCTGGAGCCACATTCAATAGTTTTCAATATTTTACCCCTCAGCTGGATTCTTCTAATAGAATGATTGCTAAAAATGATCGACCTATGCTAGGTTTGGCCTCATTCACTTTTCTCTACAATTTCTCAACTGCAGATTAAACTGTCGACTCAATTCACTACTGATGTTCAGTTTTGCACAATACAGTCTGCTTTTCCTTTCAGCAATAGATAGCAGACATTTTCTTATGTGGCATGAGCACGTCTATGTGTGTTCATATGCTAAACACAAGTTGCTATGAAACTTCCACAGACAGCCTGAACTGTCTCTGAAGCTGAGACTATCCAGGTGGATTCACAGACTAAACTCTGATAATCTACCTGCGTGTTCTGACTTTGTTTATTTCATGTACCAGCTTCTAAATCTGAGTTTGACTCGCAATTTACGCCACAAATAGAGACACAAAGTTCAATTTGTCCGATAGTTTAAGTGAGAGAGAGAGAGAGTGCTTTAGTCAAGAGACCTGCGATAATAATAACAGTGAGCGAGCATTGGCCTTGATTAAGTCGCTAATCAGCAATCACCTTTTTATAATGGAGATCTGCTCCATTATAAAAAGGGTCCACTAATCCGAAGACTGGTGGGTCGATCCTCAGCACCCTCCAGTCACCCTGACCACCAATGGCTCTGAATATAACCATTGGTGGTCAGTTTCACAGCAGGAGGAGCCCTTCATGTCTTTCATCGTCAGGGAATCACAGTATGACCAGATTCCTTTGTGCGCTACATTTTTGGAGAATAGGGTGCCATGGCATAGCATACATGGATTTGCATTGCCTGCCTTTCACTTTTCACAAAACCTGACCCACATTACATACATTAAACAAGTTCTAACAACACAGGGCTGTGCTGAGGAGGATGGGTCATGTTAGGTACCAATGAGACATGAAACACAATCCAGGAATTCCAGTTGGAGTACCAGATTGAGTTTTAAAGGCTTCTCAGATGCAGCAGTTTGTAATACTCCCAAACAAGTTTCTGAAATGATGGAAAGCTGTTTTTAGATTCAGGTGTTCTGCTGGACAACCGTGAGTTTTGTTGGTGACGTCTGCATTGGCACCCCCACTGTCTCATCAGACTGGCTTCATTCAAATGAATGAGGGCTCTGTCAATCACACCGGGTCAGCGTTGGTTTGAACACAGCCTTTTTCATTTTGAAAAATGTAGTCTTTAGGAGGGCGTCAGATCAGAAAATTCTTACTTTCCAAGGGACTTCCAAGAGTTCATCAGCTCTCCAGAAATACAGCAGTTTCACAGCAGGATGACGTGTGCTCTGAGAGTTAACCTGACATGCGTTAAATGTTGCAATGGTCGAAGGTACACAGTTTGTGTGTGTACTGCTTGTTTGTCTTTTGGCTGTACTTCCCACACTGTCTCTTGGTGTAAATCCTGCTCTGAGGATGTGTCTAAACTGGAGGGATTTTAGGGATGACGGGCTGTATTGTCTAATGTCATTGGTTCTGACTCCATGTTATACCTGTAATTACACTGAATATCTCCTGTTGATATCACTGCCACAGCACTAAACAGATATGTGTGTGTGTGTGTGCATGTTCAGTCCATGCGCTCCCCCAGTAACTATGTTATTATTTATGTACTTTGTGAAACAGAGTGTACTGAATACTGTTCCAAGCTGAACAATTACTGTACATGTCTTGTAGTCCTTGTGTGGCTCATGTCTATGGCCTAGCTCAGGGGTCGGGGTGGATGGCCCACCATACTGCCGGCTGCGGCGGTGGGCGCCTCTGCGATCGACTTGATCACGTCTGGCGATCGACCGGTAGCTCGCGATCGACTGTTTTAGTGGTACGCAGTACCGGACCGTACCGGCTTACTTTCACTCCTCTGCGAGCCATCGAAAGAGCCACATCTGGCTCGCGAGCCATAGGTTGCCGACCCCTGCACTAAAACAATAACTAACACAAATAAAATACACATAAATACTTTTTTAAAGTAATTTATTTTCCCAAGCCACTCGGAGCCGCAGTGTAAGGATGAAAGAGCCGACCCCTGGCCTAGCTGCTATGGCCTAAGATTTAAGCCACCTCCTCATCCAGCCAGTGACTTTTGCTATCTTTCCCTTTATTTATGTCTGTCTGTCCTCGCTCTCTCAATATGCCATGTGCATTAATGAAACAATGCATTGTGTGGAATATTATCATTACTTTGGAGTCGTTTCTCTGCTGCTGTGTTTTGAAAAATGACTGGCAGCACAGCGCACCGACACGTGTAAACTTCAGCTGTTTTCAAAACAAACCCCTTCTTCTTCATCTCTTCATCTTCGGGAAATTTAAAGGAGACACATTATGCATTTTCCCGCCAGTTCACACAGGTCACAGGCACCTTAATGACATGTCTGTGAAATCCTTCGGTCAAAATTCCTCACAGGTCAAACACAGCAGCCCTCTCTGTACCCTGTCCGTACCGCGCGGCGCTCAGGCGGTCGGTTTTCGTGTCTGTCGCTCACAATGCAAATGAGCTGCTGCTCACTCCGCCACCTCTTCCGCCACACTTCCGCCACACTTCCGCCCAGCCTGCCGACCTTAATTGAGGCGTCAGGTTGCCATGACAACAGTTGAACACGAGCACTGGACGTGGCTGTCGGTGAACACATGCCGCTCCAACCTTATATGTTCGAGCCAGAGTCAGACCCGGAACACGAAGAGGCCCCAGAAGAAGTAAGAGAACCAAGGAGGGAACAGGACGTTTCTGAATGGTAAGTTCATGTAATGTGTTTTTATATCTCTTTGTATGTTTCAGCTAATGGCTAGCGCTAGGCTAATGATGCTAGCGTGTGTATCGTTTACATGCTATTGGAAAAATACGTACATGAATAGTCACGCTTTAGTCTGGTTGTAGTTACTTTTTCACCTACATTTAGGTGGTGTCTGGAGCTAACTTTGCCAGAGCAGGCACAGTACGTCTTTCTGGAACCTCATAACTAGTACTGTAGCGACCCTGCAGTAATGTTGCAGTGTTATACGTTCACGGTTAAGGTTCTGTGATTTCCCATGGTCTGTGAATGTGTCTGAATGGATGTGAGAGCGAGAGGGCGGGGGAGCAGGTGAGAGAGTGAGCGCCGGTCCGAGAGAGTGTGGATGGAGGACGACTTGAAAGAAGAAGTTGATGAGTGGGAGCGTGATAGTTTTTTTTGTTCTTTTGGCGTGGTTATGGCCGACAGTAACCAGGTTCTGTAACCAACTCGTTCAGCAATAAAGACAAGGTTGGTTGAACAACGCCTCGTTATTCATTGCGTCTGGTCGGACGCCATAGTATGTTTATCAGATAGTGAAGCATAGATGTGTACTTTTTGCAAGGAAAAACTTTGAGAATTGTTGTATCTTCTAACCTGTTGTACTTAATAAAATATTCAAATAAAGTACATCCGCAATGTTGTCACTTATTGAATTTCTTACCTATTACAGGTGTACTTGGAAATTGTGCCACAATGCCCACAGAGCCAGAGTGTCTGCTGCAAGGAGATACCACAGGTATTTCATTACGTAGTCATAATTTCTGTGTTTCAATGTGACTTACCGTTTCTGATTTACTAGGTAACAAGAAGACTACAGCAGGTTCCAATTCAGCCAACTTGCATGGTGGACCAGCCTGGCCTTGTACCTGTATGTGTACACCCTGCAGAATGCGTTTAGTTCCTATAGAGCAGACTATGGGTCTTTATGTTTGAGAGGAATAGAGCAGTATGTTATTTTATGCATAGAAGTAGTCTGCTACTATTGTAATATAAATGAGTACGGATTAAAGTACAATAAAATACTGTCCCCTCTGTCTTACATTGCTTACTGTTAATCTGTCATGTTGTTACTTGTTATGTTACATATCAAACACTGAAAGCACACAAACTGTTCAGATACAGTTCACCTTTATTGTCATGATTTCTTCAAACATCACAACTTTTGAAAACAAACTTGTTCAATATACTACCAAGAACAGCAGTCTGAAAAAGTTTGGGTCAGCATTTAGGTTTCACAGAATTTCAGAAGAGAAGATGGACACGTTATAAATGCATGTCACTGTAGTTTAGACTAACCATTATGTACACTTTTAGCTGTTACAGCTACAGGAGCTCTGTAAGCTGGTGTTGGGGATTTCTCGGCCGGAGAATCAGGGTGGTACTGCTCAGCTGTGTGATGCAATAGAGACGACCCAGACAGTCAAGGAAGCTATGTGGGGTCAGACCGGTCCTTGATTGAACCTCAACACCTAGTGGTTACAACCTCTTGCTTCCCTGGTCTTGCAAACTGGGCTGCGAGACCCTCAGGATGGGGATCTTCAGCACCTCATCCACATCTTTGACTTATACCATTTTTAATAAAAGATTGTAAAACCAACGGTTGGTTCTACTTTCACTGTCTTAGCTGTTGCGGTTGTTAGTTCAAGTTCAATCTGTACAGCAGCTTACCAGCTGATGTATGAGGGCTGCCACACAGGTGGAGTCTAAGAGAAGAAAAACAGAAATATGAGAAATATGATTGAGAGAACAAATATACATATACATTGTACTCATTCACTAAGTATCAGAATCACCTTTATTTGCCAGGTGTGTGTACACACACACACACACACACACACACACACATAAACTGTCCATATATATATACTTACATTGAGAGCAACGTATAAACAGAGTCATTCCTTGTGTGGACACACACCTGGCCAATAAAGTGATGCTGAAAGTTACTACTTGTTAATTGTTTTAGTCCAGAAGCCTGCAAGCAGCCCGACATGTCACTAAAACCAGACAATATCCAGGTGGAGCTCATGGACTGAAGTGATGCCGTCCTTGTATTGTAGCTTTGTTTACCCAGCTCCCTAAGACTGGATCCAGCTTCAGACTGTGCTGTAAAAACAGTTTACAGAGATATCTATTTATCTCTGTAAACTGAGCACGGACAAAAGGTGGCATCAACTAAAAAACTACTGGCGTCATGTTAGAGTGCATCAACCAAGTACAGCTTTTCACTTTATCATTTTTAGTTTGTACTTATTTTATTCCAATTTATGCCAATTTATGTTGTATATGGTTGTATGTCGTATATACCTACGTATTAACTGTAATTTTGTGCATTTAGTTATTTCATGTTAGTCTACCTATTTTATCTCTCTCTCGTATTACTTCACCACTTTTTTATGCAACTGTTGCACAGCAGTTTCCCTCGGGATAATTTAAGCTTCTTGAATATTGAATCTTGATATGAGACAGTTAGCGCTGATTAGCACGAGCTAATGCTAACTAGCTGTATGGTACAGACATTAATTGCTTGCTACTTCATCCACACCAATGTAACGCCAGCAGTTTGTAAGTTGAATGTCTTTCTGTAAGACAAACACGTTTTGCTGCTTCTCAGTTTTACAGAGATTTTTTTTTAAAAAGTTGTGAAAACTTGTGTAAGGGGGCGCGGTGCTGCCTGTCAACATGCAGCTGTGTGTGCTGAGCACAGCGCTAGCTAGCTGTTAGCCTTAGCTCGTGGTAATCTAAAGAAACACAAAGCACACTTACATTTCCATCCTCTGTGCTTGGTATTCCTCCTCTTCCGTGTGACGTCTCTTGCCGTGTGTTGTTCTGTGTTCACTGTATTTGTCCGTGAACCAAACGACTCGTGCATACATAGGTCTACTCAGGTCTCACTACTTAGCACACCACGACAGTGTGGGGACGTCTCCGGTTAAGTAAACTTAACCCTCCGTTCTTCGGTCCTCTCATGCTGGGCCAATGTAGCCCAACAGCAGAGTAATGAGCATGCCTAGGGCTGAGCCTTGCCCAGCCATTCTTCTCCTGAAGCAGGAAATGTCGGAGCTTCACCTGAGCTCAGCGTTGTCATCACCTGTGGGGCGTGGTGGGTGGAGACTGGGCGTTGGCCTGCTGCAGAGCCCAGGAAGTGGGTCTGGCCTACAAGATTGTACGTCACAACCGGAGCGGAATCTGACTGGCTTACCCAGAGACGAGCAGCAAGAGAGGGGAGGGGGGGCGCTGCAGCGCACGCAAAATAGAGGCGGCAAAGTCTTTTCACATGTTTTCAGCAACTATTTTACTCCATATTTAATGTGTATGGAAATCACACCTTTACACAGACTTTAAGTTTGTTGCTTATTGGTGTCTTGCGTCATGAACTTCCTGGAAGTGGGAAGGGAACATGGCCTAAAATGATAAGGGGGTACGAGGAGGGGAGTTAAGGACTGAAGTATTGAGGAGAGAGGAACAGCAATGTGCAGGGGCAAATAATAGTACAGATACTTAGAAGAAAATTGTAGGTTGTGTGATATATTTAGCAGAAATTGCCAAGATATTACCAGTTTTAAAAGCAGAAACTGTCGCCTATTTCACTGATGAAACTGTGTGTCACCTCTGGCAGAGCAGAGCAGAGCAGGAGTGCACTCCGTCGGAATCAGCTGTGTCTTCACCAGATCCACTGAAACAAGTCGGCAATCATGTTTCATCAAATCAGTGTGAATGTCATGTATCTGAGTGATGTGTGTCTCTTGGCTTCTGTTCTGCAAAGCCCTGAGGGCTTTATTATACTCCCTGCTGAACCTCGTGCTGCTTCTTGGATTCAGTGGGGAGCACCCTCAAGAGCAGAGCCTGTTCTGCCATGTTAATATGTAACCATCTATGCAAAAAATGATCCTCTATCCCGTGGCATATCCTGTAGCGTATCGCTAACAGATCACTTTTTATATAGTTATAGTTATTCTAATTTTCTACATTAACTTTCTAGAGTGAAAAGTCAATTTCCTGTTGAATAATTAGGTAACCTGACATTTTGATTTCCAATTAACATGAGAGGATGACACCAAAGTGACCAAGTCGAATTCTGAGAGGAAGTCAGTGTTTTATTTCTCATTTCAGAATATGATAATGACGGGGATAAGCTCTTTGCACACCTTGATATAAGGGGGTGATGATTGTGATTATCAAGTGATTAATGGTAAAACTATATGATGCTGACACCAAGACTGTAGGTAGTCACCACACCTGGCTAACTTCACATAAAACGACACATTATTATTTTGACAGTTATGTTTGTGCAGATTAAATGGCCAATACACCCTGTTCACTACTGAGGTTTAGAGGTATTGGTACACACAGACATGAGGTTTGACAAGCATATTTCCCAAAATGTCCATATGTCATATGTAGGCTACATACAGTATAACATAGTTAGAATAATTAAAATAAATAGAAACATTAGAAATAATATCCAAATAATAAATGTCAGGATGATATTATGTGTTATTATCTATTACTAATTAGACTGTGCTGTGGTGTCAACTGCGAAAGCCCTGTTTGTCTGACTTTTTATTCTGTGCTTAAGTTTAGCTCCAGATAATTAAACCAAAATGTGTAATCAAACAAATGAATTAATAGGATTGAAATTGAAAATACAGAAATTTGACCCATATTCATGCTGCATTCAAATTGTGGAGCTCCCGTCTCCCTCATATCCCTATAATGGAATCCATTACTGGTTCTCAAACTGTAGTGCAAGTACTGCTGATGGTATGCAACCTCTTCCTGGTGGTATGTAGAGGAGTGTTTTTTTGTTTGTTTGTTTTTAAGAAGCAGTAGATTAATAGATTAAGATTAATAGATTATTTTCAACCCTGGTCCTCGGGGAACACTGCCCTGCATGTTTTAGATGTTTCCTGCTCCAACACACCTGATGCAGCTCATCATCAAGCTCGTCATCAAGCTCTGCAGTGGCCTGATAACGAGCCACTCATTTGAATCAGGTGTGTTGGAGCAGGAAACATCTAAAACATGCAGGGCAGTGTTCCCCGAGGACCAGGGTTGAAAAACACTGGATTAGATAATAGATTAAACATTACTATCAAAATCTTTCAGATTTTCAAATGTAAATAAACTAGAGGTGAGTTACAATGTGGATTGTACCCGAGGTAAAACGACTATAATCCTGTCTCTGAACGGGACATATTAAGAAGAGATGTGCAGATCAGAATACTCCTTTTTTAAAAAACTAAATAAGCTCTGGTTCTTGAACCAGTTCAGGTCAGTAAATAATCTTATTAGGAATGAACCTGCCTCCTCTTGTGTGAACTGACCATACAGTAAAGCCAGTAAACACTGCTGTATCTTGGTGTAAAACATTTGAGAAAGACTGCATTACATACTTTAAAATCTTTTAAAGCTATCTTACTTGCTGTGAATTAATATATTTCTTCTTCTTCTTACTTATTGCTGTTTATTGCATGTCTTTTTTTTTTTTTTTGTCCTTTTTGCTTTATTGGATAAAGCTGAAGAGTGACAGGAAACGTGGGGAGATGGGGAATGACATGCAGGAAAGGGCCCTGATTAGAATGATAGATTCTTTTGGTGAATGGATGTTGGACTAGACTTGATGTTTTTATGAATTTTTTTCTAAGTGGTCAACCAATTCTTGTTCTTTTTACAGTATATTGTAGTTAGGGGTGGGTGATATATATCGTCTGTGATATTATCATGAATGTTGTTTTAACGATGTGCAAATTTACATTATCGAGTATTGTTAGCTTGCCAAAACAATGATGCGCACGACAAAACGCTTCACATCATCTATAAACAGCTTTATCTAAACAGTTACCAGAAGACCAGTTGAGACGGGGAGCTTGATGATGAGTAAAGAGAGTGAGACACTGTGTGTGTGCACACACAGCGCCTGTGTAGCTGTCTCCACGGACATGGAGGGAGAGAGAGAAACATTTCACTGGTTTAAAAAAAAGAAAAAAAATCACTTTGGAGTTTTAAGTCTACATAGCATAATCTACAGAATATGCACATATGGCAATTCTTTGCTACTCTATTCACTCCACATACACAATGTGTGCTAGGCAAGGCTGGTTTCACATGTAGCGACTTTGGATTCATCAAATAACAGCACTATATGCGATGCTAGTTATGCAAGGGAGTCCCGCTAGCATAAAATGCTAATGCATTGGCAACGATGTTCGCTAACTTTGTTGGGTGAAGCATATTAGTGTTGTATAGAAATTAAGTATTAAGTATGCAACTTGCCATGTTCATGTTACTCCTGAGAAAGGAAGCTGGCGGGGGAGAGCACACTCTGTGCCGTGTGTGTGTGTGTGTTCAGTGTGTGTCTGTCCTTGGTGAACCAGTAAAGAGTCAGATCTTAATCAGCTGTGTAAGTCACTTCACAACAAAGCAGATGTTCCAAATTCAGCTTGTTACACTGAAAATGATTTAAAACCTACCAAAGTAGGGCTGCTTCATGTGCCACTTGTTTTTATGTATTTTTGGGAAAACATCGAGAAAATATTGTTATCGTTAAAATCCTGAAAAATATTGAGATATTTTTTTCCGGTATCACCCACCCCTAATTGTAGTGTATTTGGTTCCACTTCAGCTGAGATATTAGACAGAGTACAACTTCAGTTATCAAGTAGTCAAATGTCATCAATCAAACAGTTGAGCACACAGCTGAAGGGTTAAAATTGCATCTCTGCTCGGAAAGTTACTGGGACTTTTTTCAGAAAACTAAGTGAGTGTTGTTGCCGTGCTTAGCCACCCAGCAGTGTGATTCATTTGTCTATTCAGGTAGTGTACAACTTGCTGTTGTGGTGCTGATGAGCCAATAAGAGAGTCTCTGGATGAACGGCAGCGATGCCTCCTTCCTGTGTTCCCATCAGCCTGACAAATGGGAACAGAAAAGAAAAACACTTTGCCAGTCAGATGAGCTACAATGGCTCTTTAATGTTGACGCACTGATTGGATTTGAATGTTGTATGAGCACGAGTGTGTGTTTGCTAAGTTTTTTTTTTTTTTGCTTGTTTGTTTGATTTTTTCTGTTACTGCCAAAGAAAGCTGGATAAACTCCACACCTTCAAATTTTCTGACTGCTTTAATCCACAGTCAGATTTCACACTCAGCATGTGTGACCCTCAACAAGTTTACCCCCACTCCATCGTCTCCGCTCTGCCTCACTATTTGCATCCGTTTGTTCTGTGTCTCCACTCAAGGAGAGACTCCAGGTATTCTGCTGGCTTTGACTACGGGACCCCGGCCAAGTAGACAGAGAGAGCATTAAAGTGATGAAACGTGTTGTAAGTTCATTTTCTCTAATCATTTTTCACACACAGGGATGGATTTGGAGTTCCAGTCGGCTGATGTGCTCTGTCAAGGGAGACACATAAAGAGACTTCAGAAATCATAACAAAGCTCTATATTTACTCCAAGCAGAAGCCATTCACAAGCTCAGAGAAGTAGTGATAGACTTTCACCCCATGTAGAGCTGGAACAGACAGCAAAGAAATATGTTTTAAGTCTTTTAAGTCAAAAAGAGAGGGAAAAGAAGCTTCCTCTTTCTTATGCATTCTCCTTTGTCTTTGTTTGAGGCAATAACGGCTGACAGAGGGGCCACAAAATTATAAATCTACTCGCAGGGAAAATGCTACACATGGATTTTCATAATGATCTATTTTTCACTCATGCATACAGCTCCCGCTCAGCAACTGTTAGACAAATGAAAGCACTTTTCTGCAGTATAATTTGGATTTGTTATCACATTTTATTACATGAACGCCTGCACGCCTGTGATGCATGCTTGGAGAGGAGAGAGGGGGATAAGAGACAGAGAGTCGGGGGGGAAAATGGGAAAGCGTACCGAGCAGAATGAGCTTTGTATCCTTAAGGCAAGGCTAGTTAATATTAAAGTCAATTTATAACCTTTCATAGCGTGGGTCTTCAGCGGGAAATTAATCTTGCATGAAGGGTGATTTCTGTGACGAATTACAAGGCTGTGCGGAATGACCAGCGCTAACACACAGTTCACCTCTTTTGCAATCTGGGGAGTGTGTATGCCAAAGTAAGCATATCCGCATTTACAGTAGACCTCTGCTTCACCTCACTAAACAATCATCTGCATTATAGCCCCTATCCGATACCATTTACCACCCAGACTTTAAGAAAATCTACTGAAGATTTGTCAATGTAACACACCATCAAACTCTAGAAAAGGCTGGATTCCCAAGTGGGAAACTGCGTGGAACAAAAGACCTTCAAAACCCTCAGGTACACTTATGTTAGATGGGTGTTGGTAATCTGATCAGTTATTGAGAATATGCAAAAATGCAGTATAATGTACATTGTCAGAGCTCTGTTGCTTGGGGAATGTTGAAGCCATCCAACCCCTTTGCACAAGTGGACACACAACCTTTATACAATCTTGGCCATTGAATGTACAGCTTTAGACAACTACATGTGACAGTGATATATTTAATAGGATAAGGATGAATTAAATAATTATGAAATAATTGTATAATCTACATTATGAGAGTTAAAAATGAAGTGGTCTTCTTGGCAATATCAGTAGTTATTCTCTATATTTGTGATAAACATGAACACACAATTCCAATAATTGAATATTTGCTTCAACTGTTAATTATAAAAGTGCTTCATTTCATGAATGTTGGCAGCAGTGAATGAGATGCTTGAGCTTGCTTCTCGTACACCAGAAGATCCACTCCTGTGGATGAGGCCGACTCCCCGGGGTTGCTCTTTGCCTCCTCCAGGCACTGGCCACAATTGAAAATTCTGATTCACACAGGTACTTGGCCCACAATAGTTTTTATTGAATAACTTACATTTGGCAGCAACCAAAAGGATGCTGTTAGTCCTCCCTCAGAGCGTGAGGCTTAACTGGTTCAGCAGTGTAAAGATGTCAGAGAAAAGCAAGCAAAGCCTAGAACTTCAAATCTGCCCACTGCTGCCAGGATTTTGGTGTTTTCAATTGAGGACCAGTCTTCTTGACAGGACCTCACCTCACTGTGGTACAGTAGCTGGACATGATCTTCATACCGATCATACCGTCATGGAGCTCCAGTGGAGTCCTTTTCGATGCAAGGCTTTCACGATGGAGGCCATTCAACTTTGGGTGCCCGATGGAGTACCTGCCTGATGCTGTTATGTTGGAAAGACATGGGGTCAAGGCTTTGGCTGTATACTTAACATTTATATCAGAGAGCCTGCTACAAAATACTTACATTGCATTAAGGGAAGAGTAGGATCCAGTGTTTTTGTTTGTTTGTTTGATTGATTGTTTGTTTGATTGATTGTTTGTTTGATTCATTGTTTGTTTGATTGTTTGTTTGTTTGATTGATTGATTGGTTGTTTGATTGGTTGTTTGATTGATTGGTTGTTTGTTTGATTGATTGATTGTTTGTTTGATTGATTGTTTGTTTGTTTGTTTGTTTGATTGATTGGTTGTTTGTTTTGTTTTGTTTTTAACTTTTAGAACTAAAAGTCAAGATCCACACTGTGATTAAAAGCTTACTTCATGACTTGCATAAACCATTTTCCATTTTGACTTGTCTTTGTGTATGAAATATGCTGTATAAATAAAACGTAGCCTTGGAGGGAGATCAACAGGTCAAAGAACTTAAGCAGGGATTCAGTGAAAGCAGGAGTCTGACCATACAGAGCTGAGTCTGGTTTTATCTGTATCGAGCTGTTGGAAATGATTCAAATTCCAAACCTTGATGGATTCAAGTAGTAATGTCTTTCAAAAGACCGATGGTAAAAATAGAAAGATGTGGCATTAAATAATGACAGAGATAAAATAATAAAAACAAAACAAAACAAAAAAACCCTTTAAATCAATGGGATTACTTTAGCTAATTCTGGTTCGCCTCCAGTCTTCTGTTTCACTGTAGAGAGGTCACTAACGTTTGTGACCTATTATGCTGTATGCAGATATTCCACTGAAAGAAACCAATGATGGACCTAACCCTGAATTAAGTATTTAATTCAGTTTTGGGTTGTCCATTTTTTATATTACATCAATCCATTCAACTGTTTGTCATCCCAGTTTACTATGACTGAAAAGCAAGCTGACACTGTGAAATCGCAGGGTTTCACACATTTGCACAATATTCACCATTCGGTTTGTGTTTTTGGTCCCTTGGCCAAGAGGGGGTCAATACTATTGAAAGAATTCAGAATGAAATGAGCAAATAAATGAGTTCTCTCCTAATGTGTGACTTCAAATGAAGTCATGCAGTATCAAATTCATACACATTAATCCAACATTAGATTCCTTATGATCCCTCATCCACCTAATGCAAGTAAATGGGAGTAGAAAGGGTGCAGATATGAGAGCAGCACCGTCAAATCAATAAAACAACAGGATCTACCTGAACTTCCAGCAAAGGAGAGTGTCTGTGTTTGTATTTTTCATCCAGTCAATAACGTTAGCAGCTGGGTTTCTTCAACTAAAAAATAAAATGGGTTTTAAAATTGGGTCCAATATTTGTCTTATCAGTACAAGGGGATGACTTCATTGAGCTTCTTCCTGTTTACATCATTTTCTGTTGAGTTTGTCAAGTGCATTTTGTTCAATGCTTTCAGCACCACAAACAAAGTCCCATTTTGTTCCATTGGATTTGGTGGCAAAGAAGTTAAGAGAGGAATATCTCAGAACTATATGAGCCCTGTGAAGATGTGTGAATGTTGTGAGTTGGGAAAATGCTGATGCGGCTGTTGTGCATACAGAAGCTCATTCCTTCTTCCAGACACTGTAAATCATAGTGACATACCTACAGTTGGCGGCGTAGGGGTTGAAACACGGTGGAAATGCTGACTTTCCTGCAGGTTTGCACTCAGTATGCTTACACTGTCCTGTCATGAGCACACCATGGCTTTTAAACACGCAGACTTGTTTTTCAGTCAGTCTTTTAGATGGCAAATGAAACACACTATACTGTAGTAAGATTCCAGTCAGTGTAACTTTTCTGTCTAGCAAGAGTGCAAAACATATTGACACCACCAAGGCTGCAGCGCTTTAAAGATTCCATTAAAAACAGCTTCAGTTTGTTAACACAGTCCTCGAAACTCAGTCAATGGAGATTTTTTATGAATTGCATTGTTAGCAATGCACATCAAATCTCAAAACGCTACTTTTGTGGGTTAAACGTGGAGTTCACTGCAGGCCCTCACACTGTTTAGAGATTTTGTTGCACCCTCAAAATGAACTGCAAAAAACCACGTCCATCTTCGTTTTAGCAACTTTTTAATGAGAAAAAAACTGTCCACGGTCCAACACAAGCATACATTTTTCGCTTCAGCATGTTTTTTCCACAACGTACTCTTCTCGTCCTCTTAAAGAGACAGTATTACTTTTAAAGGATAAGTACGAACATTTCTAATTTCCAAAATATGCTGACATTAAGGTAATTAATATTTTAACCTTGAACTAATAGCAATATGAATTAACTGTAACACATATGAAACAAATTATTTCCACTGGACACTGATATTCTAGAGTTAACAAATATGAAATCACTGTTCCAGTGTACCACAATTTCATTGTTATTGTAAAGTTGACTTCATACTGATTAAAGATTTCATAACAGATTGTGGGCAAAACATTTTGATGCACCTGTGCAAAAGAAATGTGCTCGACTCTCAATTTCAGTGCCCCAACTCAAGCTGCTCAGCACTGATCTAATACCACACATTTCCTAAATAAGAACAAATCTGTATACATCAATGTGTGGAACTCATCGTGTTATGTTTTATGCATACTGCAGGGATTGCCGTGGTCAGTGGCTCACTACATACAGTGACATACACTACAGACAGTGAAAACACAAAATTTCATGCTTATTGATCATCAGTGAGGGCATCAGTGTTGATGGTAAGCAATATTCCTGCATGCTATTGACTGAGAAAGCAGAGTTCTTTTGGTTTACAAAGAATAAAAAGTATGGTAGAAGTAGTAGGTTCAGTATTAGTTTAGTAATCATTTTTCACTCACCTCCGTACACCTGCTACTCCTGGCAACCAGTGATAGGACTATGATTACCCACATTGAGGAAGTCGCACAAATCAGTATGGTGTCTGACAGCTAGTAAGGAGCAGGGAGAAGTTAGACCTCCGCTTTATCAGCCTGTCCAGGCATTTGCACTGTATCACAGATTTGCATGTGTCCCTGTGAATCTGGAAAATCGTCTCCGTTCATCAGTCTCAGAAACTGTCGAGGATCCGACAGCTAAACATCTCTGGAGGCTCAACAGCTGTGTAATAATCCCTCCCCATGGTAACCCTGAGTAAGCCTGGTGTTCATTTTCTTATTCTTTTTTCCTCTTGAACAAAAGCTTTGGGGGTTTACAGGTTTTTGTTTGTGATAAAAACTGTGAACTGAACTGTGCTTGGAGTTATATAACCAGGGAATTCTTAAGTGGATTGTTTTTGTTACTTTATAATATACCAATGCCATCAGTTATATGAATGTGTGTATGCATGATATGTAGTGAACAAGTACCTTGAGTGGTTGGAAGACTATATAAGGTCCTATATAAGTACAGTCCATTTACCACTACAACATTAATCCAACAACGCCTCTGGGAGCGGCATCCTAGATTATAGCATTTTTGGCTAAAACAGAGGATAGGGTGACAAAAATACTCACTGAATGGTCATCTGCCCTCTCTGCCCTGCTCTTTTATAGTTTATCTCTGCAATCCAGAGGAGCACACCACTGCTAAAATGAGTAAAACTTCCATGCATAGTAATGTACACACAGACTCTTAAGGTCGCCGTCTGAAAAAAGTGTGGTGAAATTGATTGCAGCAGAATGATACAGTTTCTGTTTTCATCAGAGGGCACTTTGAGCAAAGCCAACAGCAATCGCTGTTTTATCTTGGCAGCTCAGGTTCTGGATGGTCCCGGCTGGCCATATCCTCTTTAACAGAATCCAGAGTCCAGCAGAATTATCAAGTCAGCCAAAACATTGTAAAATGTATCCTATCCTCTGCACTTGAATTCTGGTACGCCATTTTTGCTGCTGGAAACGTAACAAGTTGACAAGCAAAGAGAAAAAGCTTTGTTTTTGAGTGGCAGCATGCCCCCTGGCTACCCAGTGCTGGAGACTAGAAATCTAAGCTGAAATGGCCTGCAGTTTTTCCTTAACACATACACATGAAACGACAGCGAAAGAATTGAATTGCTTTAATGACTACATTTTCCATCAACATTATTGGACATCCACAAAAAATGACACTGCTTTGGGGACAGTATTGACCCTGGTCCTGATATGGCCAATCAGACTGATGCATCCTTGGTGGAAAGGAGTTTGTTGATCATTTGTCTTGATACCATCTTTATTCCAGTAGTCATATTGTCATTCCTAATGCTGTCTTCTGTGATTGTGTATTGTATGTTTCCCACTCAAATTTTTTTTTCTTCTTTTTTTTTGGTGGAGGTTAATGATGAAAGGAAATGACAGTTTAAGGGCAGGATCACAAGAGAGCACATGTGCCATTGCTGTCTTCATAAGTGGACATCTTCACACAAGCATATGCTCTGTGTATTTATACATTTCTGGCTGCATGTCAGCGTCTGAGTTGACCCTCACAAGTCTGCGCGGATAATGAAGTTGACATCATAGAGATCAGCTGATGTGAACTTCAGAGTTTGGGATGCGAAACCTATATGAAAGTGCATGCGTCTGCTGTAAGAAAGGAAACACTGTGTAGGAAATGCAAAGAGGTCAGACGGCTGAAAGCCTTATATTAACTGAACTTTAAAATGTTGCTTACACAGACCAGTGACTGAAGATATCTACCTGCTCAGCAGAGATAGGGGTAACAATTACAGCAACATATCACTTCCAGTGTACATGGCAGGTGAGTGCTGAACAAAGAAAGAATTGAAAACAATCTAAACCTTCCCTTTAAGGAAAGCCTGTGTTTCTGGGTGTGTTTCCTCGAATTGGAAGTGTCTCAGCCTTTGGGTGTGATGTGCTGAGTACCAGTCCAGTTTGCAACATGTCCTCAGTTTATTTTGTGATGCCTAACCCTGGCTGCATGAATAACCGCCAGCTATCAGATGTAAACATCCATCTCCTTGTCCCCCTGAAACCTTGTGATTTTGCGTTATTTGATTTAGTTTGTTGCGATTACATTTTCACTTGCACCCCACAGTTCTGTCCGACAGAAACAATTATTTTCAAAGAATCTTGGCTATGTCATGGTATCTAAAGGCATCACTGTCAGCAGTCCAGCTGATCGAACCAAACATGCCTGGTATGAGCTCACCTTTATTGAAAGACATTCAGGTCCAGCTCTGATCTGATGAAAGTTGCTCTCGGCCCACCATCCAGTCAATATGTTTTATTACTATTTCATATCAGATACGTGACAGATAAATCATTCTGCTGTGATGTGTGTGTGTGTGTGTGAGTGTGTGCGTGTGTGTATGTGTGTGGAAGAGTGTATTCTGTAAATTTGACAGCAAAATCTTCTTCTGCATCTGTATCTTACCACTAGGATCATCGGCATGCTAGCACCACATAGAGGTTCTACAAGGGTCGGCCAGTCTGCGTATGTGATTGCATGTAACTTATTATTCATGCTTACTCATGCAGTAATGGAATTGTTGGTCTCTTCAAATAATAGCATAAAGAGTACGGTCTAGACCTGCTCTGTATGGAAAGTGTCATGAGATAACTTCTGTCATGATATGGTGCTATACAAATAAAATTGAATTGAATTGAATTTTCACAGACAGTGCTTATACTTATGTACTGTATATGTTCTTCTTGTTCAGCAGGTGTTTTTATAAACTGATCATATTGTTTCTTTTTGTTACACTTACTCATAACTCACACTCACACATAATAAGCACTGTCATCACTGTCTGCAGTAAAATGTATCATGACGTCTGTTTCATTTCCTCCACTGCTGATCTGATCTGAAGGTGAAGCTTGAACAGGTGAAAGTCTGCAATCCCCCCCAAACAGACATTTTACCGACTGTTAGCTCTATATGCACACAAGCCTCAGTGTCCCGTAGTCCATCGATGCTCCCAGCTCACAAATATCTATTGCAGCTTTTATGGCGTGCTTCCACTCACCAGCGGAAGAAATTCAGTGTGTGTTAAGATTTTAAACTTGGAATCCCTTCTTGCCCACTTCTGCTAATGGAACCGCTCTGACAGCTTGCATCCTTTAAAGTGTGAACACACCTTGCAATGAAGAGCCGCTGTAATGGAACAAAACACCTTCACTTCTCACTCATGTCTGTGGGCAACACTCACAAACCAGCGAGCAGCTTGCTCGTTAGCAACATTCTGTAAAACGTTCTCCAATGATTTATGCGACTGTGAGCCAAGTAACACTTTGTCTTTCTCTCTGTGATGTTGGAGATGTTTTTCAAAAGAGCAAACTACGATAGAAACTACATTAATGATCTGCACCGATGTTTCCATCAAAGGACAAAAAATATTAATTAAACTGAATTCTCATTACATCTGAACATCATCAGACTTCACTTGCTGACCCACCACATTTACATTGCATTATTATTTTTTAAAGCTTGAAATGGCGGAAAGCTTAAGGTGAGTACTGTCACAACAAAATGTTCAGGTCATTGTTAACCTACTGGAACTAAATGTCTATTTTTTCACCTTAATGTTTTTGTGACGAAGACTGCTGATATTTGGTTTGATGCTGTGACATGTAAGAAAGTTTAGCAAACACTTGATTTGATTAATCTAGATTTATGTCTGAGATGTAATGAAGTAATGCAAATAATAGTGTAAATTCATGGGGTGTAAATAAATATTGTTAATATGTGAATTGATGTGAGATATAAATAAGTAGGTTATATAATGATAATATGTGTTAAAGCGATGGCAAATACAAATGTTTTGAGAGGGCTTCCCCTCCTTACAAAAGCCAATTTAAACGCTGCCTATATCTGATTCCTGTTTATTGACTGGAGTTCAGCTTGACATCATAGGTCCCACCAGGGTCATCACGAAGCTCACCTGGATTAACACCTCACTGTGCACGCAGATCTTCAACTTCCAGATGGATAGATCTCAGGTGGTAAGAGTGGGCAGACACACCTCGCCCACCCTCATTGTTAACATCAGCGCACCCCATACTAAGTCTGCTGGCAACAGCTGTGGTGAGTCTGATCAATGAAAACAATGTAAAGATCTATCTGAAGGAAGACAAGCACCTGACCCGCTTTTGTTGAGCCAACAACCTTGCTAGCAAGACTAATGAGATGATAGTTGACTTTGGGAAGGAGCAGGAAAGGAGTTATGCCCTCATTCATATCAACTGGTCATCAGTGGAGAGAGTGGACAGCTTCAAGAACCTTGGTATCCACAGAGGGCCTGATCTGAGTGCTGCATACCGAGTCTGCAGTGAAAAGGGCAAGGCCGAGACTATCTCAGGCTCCAGACAGTGGTGTTTGGTTCAGAAACAGCATGGAAAAAGAACAAACAGTGTGGATCATTTGGCTGAACGTACAGTAGGTGGTGTTCTGTAGGTGGTGTGGTGCTGCAAAAATAAAGCTATAGGAGAATCATTCATGATCTATGATCCCTGCTCCGACCAGAGAGAGAAGATTTTGGACACCCTAGACCAGCACAGAGAGGCTCAGGAAGAGCTTCTACACTCAGGACCACGAGAATCTTAAATGAGGACACTGACTAGAAATATTTATTCCTTATTTCTATTGCTGTTATTAATACATTAATTAACTTACTACTATAGCTTACAGAAATATAGTTCGCTATAACAGTTCTTGATGATATGTGGAACAATAAATTGCATTGAATTGAATAGTGTTTTATTTGACGTGTTAGTTTGCAGTTTTACCGATAGCTGATTAATTAGCTTAATGTCCTGAACGACCATATGGTCCATTCATCCACTTAACCAACAAGGCACTCACAGCACATGTAGCACAGCAGCTAGTGTACCCACTGGTAATAATATCCTGCATGAATTTTATCAGCAGTGCTAACTTGCTAATGGACCTGCTGTTATACAGTGAATACACAGTGTCAGCTTCAGAGGAGGCTGTTACATTATTTTACAGTTGGTAGGACACATGTTTCTAAATGTGTGCCACCAACAATACGAACAGTTCTCTTTACCGACGCGCAGCTCAGCACCGCTGTTAATATCACATCCAAAATGCACTAATGCAACCAAAACACTTGATATACAGCTCAGGATCAACTCTATTGGCCCAGAACACTGACAACGTTTATCTGCCAGCAGTGAAACTTTGTCATTTTATAATGAAACTACAGAAAACAACTGAGAGCACGGCAATATGTCACATTATGACTCTCTCTGAAGTATATTCTATTCATTTATTTAACATTAACCAATTTTATTAGGCCAAAAATATGGAACCTTTGAATTGAATGGGATGTGCTGCCTTGTCGTACATGTCAAGGGCACATTTAATTGAATGAATTACAGCATTAAAGACACAGAGACATCTGGCATGATAACTATATGAAGAAAGATATGATCTGATGAAGTGACTGGTGGCCATAAAATATCCACCTCCATGAGGAAGGTTGGAGAATGACGAGCAGGTGGAAGGAGAAGTGACACCATCATGGGATGAGCTGTAAACCACTCTGCGACTGGAAGAGAATGCAGTAAAATCAGTTTGTGAAAAGTTGAAACTTGTAATGACTTTCTTCTTTTTTGCAGGGATTTACATGTTTACTACGCTGCTGTTTGTTGTAGGAAATAGGTTTTTCCGTCTTTTCCATCAGTAGCTTATCAATATGGATTAGTCCTGCAAAGTGATGCTTGACAGGTCAGAGCTTTTCTATCACAGGCATATGCATGCACATGCATATTACAATATCTGATGACTAGAGTTTGCTATGAAATGATGACATTGAGTATTAATTTAATAATGTTTAAATAATTTAACAATTAAACATACAGTACTACCCCTGGAGAGAGAGAGACAGACATGCATATCAGTGTAGACATGAACGAAGAACTGGTCATTTAATCACACTGCTCTGACAACCAGCTCAATTCAGTTTTATTTACTAACCAAGTCATAACCAAAATTATCTTTGCATCAGAGCAGATCATGACTGTATTCTTTATGATATCTTTTTTTACAGAGACCCATCAATTCCCACCATGAGCAAACATCACAGCAGAGACCCCGGCTCATGGTGGACAGCCGTGTGAGAGAGAGACAAAAGATGCACAGCAGCAATAATAATAATGATCACTATAATAGTAATAAAGACATGACTAATCAGTGGAATGTTGGTCACAATAATAATAGTATTTGTAGTGGGCCTGATCTAGACATAGCCACGATCCATGAGAACCAAAGCACAAAAACCAATTGCTACAACAACTTCTGTCTGAGAAAAATCATGGCTAGTAAATGTAATGTAGGTAGGAATTACTCTAAAACATGGGTGCCACGGTTACGGCCCACGGGCCGGAAACGGCCCAATTGGTCATCACATCCGGCCCGGTCACATCCTTCATGATTTTAAATCAACTGTTTAATTTTGATTCAATTTTTGTGAAATCCGTCAGTTTGTCTTTAGCTGCTGTCCGCCTCAGAAACACACCTGATTAATAGATTAAGATTAATAGATTAAGATAGATTAACTCAGTGTTTTTCAACCCTGGTCCTCGGGGAACACTGCCCTGCATGTTTTAGATGTTTCCTGCTCCAACACACCTGATTCAGCTCATCATCAAGCTCGTCATCAAGCTCTGCAGTGGCCTGATAACGAGCCACTCATTTGAATCAGGTGTGTTTGCGCGTGCACTGACCAGGATATGCTATGAACTACTACCGTATTTTACAGACTATAGAAAGCACCTGAATATTAGCCGCAGCCACTAAAATTTCAAAAAAATCTATACTTTCTCACCATATTTACGCCAATTACTTAAGAGAATTAATTACGATAAATATGGTGAGAATTAATTCCGCGATTAAAGTAATTAAATATTTAATAATAACTTTAATCGCGTAATTAATTGGCGTAAATATGGCAAGAAATAATTACAAGATTAAAGTCGTTATTAAATATTTAATATTTAAGAACTTTAATCGCGGAATTAATTCTCGCCATATTTAAAAACAACCATATTCTTGTAATTCATTCCAAAAAAAATGTATTTAAATGTGGCCCTAATACTCGCCGTATTGTATAAGGTGCTTGGTTCAAAGCGTGGGAAAAAGCGGCTTGTAGTCCAGAAAATATAGCAGTCGCTCGCTATCAAGATGTTGTCTAAAAAGTGGAAGGTTCATCCTGGCACTTCTTTCTTCTGACTTGTTTAGGCCTACTTGGCCTGGTCATCTTTATAATTGGCCTAATTGGCTGCCATGTAATTGTATGCCTCATTGTGAGGCTATTGCATTGCAATTCCTTTTTGATGTATAGGCCTTCATGAATAATATCAAATAGCATGTCCATGTGTTGAGTTAGTGTTTGGTCTTTTCAGGCCAAAAGTGTAATCCCCCAGAGGTCCCACTTGAAAAAAATCTGGCCCCCTGACCAATTTCACCCTGGCATCCATGCTCTAAAATGTATTTAGCAATGTGCAGCAGACCGTCAATGACTTATCGGTCCTGGTTGGATGTTTTACAAACGTTATCGTCACCAGCACATCTTTATGGCTGGGTAGCCTCCACCAGTCATGTGGGTGCATAACCAGCCCCAAACACCAGGAGAGAGTGGCACCAAAATGTCTGTATTTCATAGTTCACCAGTTGGATGTTGCACAGATTGTAACCCCCCTCATAACAATCCACTATCCGTCGGCCGCTAATGAGCTGTATTTAAATGTACTTTGTAAGCGACAGGGATGCAGAATCAGCTTTCAAGTTGTCGTATTGGTTAGGTCAGCACCTAAACATTAGCATGCCTGTCCACGGTCTCGCACACACCTTTCCTGGTAACAGACTGTGATCCTCACATTGATCTAAAGGCCTTTTCCTCTTTCTCCCCATGCTCGGCCTACTACTTCCCATCCTCTCTCTGTCTAGCTCTCTCATTTGTGCTCCACTACACCAATACATGCTCTGCCGAGTCAAGCTGAGTCCTTTTCAATTCACTGCTTTTCTGTCTCTTTGCTTTTCACTCTGTCTGCCAACCATCTTCTCCCTCCCCCCTCTCAAATATCCAACACGATGTTTTCTCTAACCTCTCCTAACATTCCTTTTACTTGTCTCCCTCCCTGCCTCTATCTATTCTTTCTCTCACTTCATCCTGCTATTATCCAATTCTGAAGCTTTTCTGCTTGTTTCAGTTGTATATTATGTTACTTTGGGCATTCAGATAATGATTTAAAAGGCGGGCAACATCAGAATGTGCTGAAATTATTTGACAGCAAATCACAGTAGGAGTGCAAAAGTTCAGGGAAAAAGTGCCTGAACAATATTCCTGTGACCTCAGAGGCTTGGTGTAAGATTCAGAAAAAACAAACAAAAGAAGAGACATATTTTTAGAGGAAGCAGAGGGAGTTAAGAGGGAGAAAATACTTGGGGAACATGGAGAAAATCAGATATTTGAGTCCACAGAGGAGGAAGCTGAATGATTTTACATGTGTCACATGTGTTGTGATTACAGACACAACAAATTTGGCCCCAAAATGCAAACACAGCCAGAGACCTGACATTTGCCAGCATCAGCCACAGATGGGTTTTCTCTTATCACTAATTAGCAAATGTTAGCATGCTAACTCGATAGACTAGGAAGGGGATGAAGTTCAGACCTGCATCAGCATGTTAGTCTTGTGAGCTTGCTAGCATGCTGATGTTAGCATTTAGTGCAGCGTCTCAGAGATCTGGGCTTTGAGGTGATTCGGTGTGGCTCAGCTAGAACAGCTGTGGTGCACATGCTCTATATGCCTAGAGCTGAAATAGTGTCTAAATCCTCTCAGATCACCCGAATGCTCGTGCTTCTCACCCCATCTGACTTCTTTCTTGTGATGTTGCCATGTTCCCAGATCTCAGCAATTACATTTGTGAACTATAGAAATAACACACAATTATCCTTTTAAAAAGAGGCAGGTTACAGCATCCCACCCTGCGTCTTGTCTCTGCTCAGGGAGGCTGACACGACCTCCCTCACGGCTTCCTCTCCAACAGGACGGCTGCTGGAACATAGGGACAGAAAGGGGAGGCGATTGTCGAGCTGCTCACCTCTCCGTGCATCAGCCTTTTCTGGTTTCTGTACTAAAATAGATAGGAGGATAATTGGCCTGAAGATTAGATCCAATGTTTCCTTCCATTTTTCAACAAGCTCAGGCAGAGGAAGTTAAATATATTTCCACTGAGCTCGGCAAGATCTCATCTCCCTATTGACAAGCATTTTCATTTTAATTCAAATTATTTTAGTGCAGATGACTGAAGACGGGTGTGACCCTACTTTGAATAGAAGAAACTCATTACAGCTGTATTCTCTGAGATTTCCATGTCTAATTATTTTAAATGATGTAACTTGGCTACAACCAAAGGGCTATGATGTGACAGCTCTTGTGGCCACGGTGGTCGAAAACACTATAGTCTTGCAGCAAGAAGGTCCAGTGCCTGTACGCATTGAGTAGCTGTGCATTCTCACTCCAAGTCAAATGGCTGGTCGTGGCTATAGATAATCCTCTAAGTTGGCAACAATAACTATGCAGTGTCTGAAAGCTGCCATCTTTGAGTGTATTTGCTCTGAAACATTTCCTTCCATCAACAGATTTCCTTTCATCACTTAGGCTCACTCAGTTCTCAAAATTGGAACATGCACCATCAGTGTACCTCAGCGCTATCGACTGTCACTGTTGGTAAAAAGTGACTTTAGTGGCAGATTATGGGTTTGTGATTTGGTGGTGGTTCCATTTGAGTGATAAAACAGTCCATCAGCAGCTATTTTTAGAGTCAGGCAGGGAAATATTAGACTTGATTGACAGTTGTTTCAACTTATCACAGTCACATGTAGTGTAGTGATTGCAGCGTGTTCGTCTCGTCTCACCTCCACCCAACCAGATTCCATTTGCTTGATTCAAGATTGTCTGCCTCTAGTTTTCCAGTGATTGCTTTGAGCAGTCAACCCAAATCCAGTCTTTAAATCTTAATATCGGTGACAACATAACACTGCGTCTATGTTGTTCTGCAGTGCGTGAGGGCAACAGAGCGAGCCACCATTAAAGTCTCTGAAGTAAATAACAATGCAATGCATTCTGGTCAGCTCTGAACGTTCACGCTGAACAAAAATGGTAATATGTGATGATACTTTTAGCAAGAGTGAGATGCCCTTAAATGAGACCTTCACTGTCTGATCTACATTTTTATGTCACTGTTTCTTCAAATGGGGTGATGATGGGAGAGCAAAGAGAGTAATATTCATCAAACTGAAATGTTTTTCTTACTTTCTGGAAAGTTGACCTTTTTATAGCTTTTGATTTCTCTCCGCAACATGCAGTTTTTGATGTCAACAACAATTGCTCTCATCATGAGTCACCATTAATATGCAAAAGTTACAAAATTCACTTCAAAGCTTTAATTTTCAGCCTAGAAAGACACACTTGTACATTCATGTCTGAACTTGCCTTGAGGAGCCTCATTAATAATCATGCTGTAGCAGAAAGGAAAGCACTCCACTTATTTGATATAACTGGTGCAGCATCTCTCAACCTGCCTGACCAGTACTGAATCAGAAGAAGTAAGAGGAGTCACGAGTTTGGACACTTCTTCATGTATTTCCAGTAAATGGATATTTTAAAGTTCACTGACAGCATCAGAACTCTAAGTCATAAGGCAAAAGTAAGAGCTGCTAACCTTAGACTTATGACTTCTTGTATGTTTTGAATATTTTAAATCCCTTTTAGACAAATATTTGATGCTAAAATGCATAAATTAGATTGACCATGTGATTGGAAGCTTCTTCCAGAGCATTGTTCAGCAATTAAAAAGACGACATATGCCATTATGGTGCCTATTTAGGTAGGCACAGTGGATTAAGGCCTTACCCAGCCACTAGATAATTCATTAAAAATCTAACATCCCTGTGTGTAATAGTGCCTCTCATTTCCACTAAAGAATGTGTTTTGATTTTATCTCAAGGTTTCATTAATTGTTCCGATGAGGCAGAAGAGGTCTGTGTTTCGAGTGATACAGGCAGGAAAGATAATACAACAGTAATGATCAGAGGACAGAGGGAGTGGCAGCCATATGCTGAGGCTTAATGAGGAAAAAGGTACAGATGTGGTTCAGTGAGGGATATCAGGACAGCTGTGCAGGAAGGAGCATGGTCACCGACTGACAAAGGGCAGGAAGGAGACTACAATAAATACAAGGGCTCGAGAGAACGTTAGACAAGGCGAGTATCATGACGGTGTGTCACATTCGACAGCATTTTCAGCATGCACGAAAACAACAATGTTTAACCACCAAACCAAACCAACCAAAGCTGTAAAGCAAACTCATGATTAGTCTGGCTTAAGTTTCATTAGACAACCTGATCATAACAAGCAAATACAAGCGGCACAAAAACAGAGTGTTGTTTAGCTCAGTTGGTAGAGTATCCACCCCATGTACAAAGGCTCAGTCCTTGCCGTGGCAGCCCAGGGTTTAAGTCCGACCTGTGTGGCTCTTTCCCGCATGTCATTCCCCATCTCTCTCTCTCTCTCCACAGATTTCTGTCACTCTTCAGCTGTCTCTGTCAAATAAAGGCCAAAAAAACCTTTAAACGGCACAAAACTAGACAACAAAACATCCATCCAATGACAGATGATGGTGCCCTGTGCACACACAGGTTATACTTAAGCTTTGCTGTAGATGCAGGACTCATGTCCTGTTAACACCTGACATTAACATGTGTTCTGTGTGATCTGATCACAGCTCTAAGTACAGGTGAAGGTCAGGTTTATCAGTTTGTGCATTAACTATCCGTGTCTTTGTGCTGTATTCATTTGAATAATGGTTGACAAAGATTTGAATGTACTACACAGCATCCACCTGTTTTGGAATCAGGGTACACACGCGTTTGGAATGAATGTGAATGTGCTTATCCCGTTCTGTAATCCGCTGCCGCACCTATTGATGAGAAGGACGAGCATAATTAATGAATAAAGCTTGATGACTCTCTCAGGACTCACACCCCATCCTACCAGCACCTCTCCCTTAAAAGTAGCTCCCTTACTGACACCTCATTGATCTCAACTCATCATATTGTTTAATGCAGGGCCAAGAAGTCACTGTAGTTGAACTTTCTGAATGAGTGCTAATCAATATCTTTCTTTTCCCATCTCTCCTCCTCACCCTCAAACCCTAAACCTTTCCTCCTGTGCCCTCCACCATTCCAAATCATGGACCTATCGATATGCATCTACCTCTGGGGCTCCGAAATGTCTGCCGGTGTGGCTGCTTTGGAGGCCTGGCCTGATGGGTCCCATCAGACTGGGAAATGCTCTCTTGCCAGGAGTAGACAGGTATATTTAGCCATTTAGCCATTAGCAACACTCATTGATTTGAACCTGGGAGGAGAGGGATAGAGGTGACAATATACTTCAAATTTTTCCCCATCTCTTTTTTCCTTTTTTCCCGTCTTTGGCTGTATCATCATATTGCCTGCAGCTGCACTAAATCCTGTCGGCCGACTGTAATGACTGGAAAATGAAATGGAGGTCGAGGGTTGAGGCTGAGCCTGAGAACATTAAGCGGCTGATCGATACGCTGCTTGGATTTGCCTGGTCACATTAAGTAGCACATCTAATATGCCCTGTGCTCGTCGATGTTTGGCCCCTATCATTTAATTATGCTGTGATGTGTTACAAGCAACTCGCCAAATTCATTAACATTAAGGAGAGGCGGCCTTCTCTCTGTTCTCTGTCTGCTTCTCTTCCATGTTGATTATGCTGATATATAGTCCCCTTGGAAACATGATGTTCAATTAAAAAAAGGTCTGCCATGCTATTGATCATCACAATTGATTAACAGCATGAAAGAGACAGAAATAGAAACGCGATATGCCACAGTTTGTGTAGTTTAAGAAGGCAGGATGCAATAGGTTTGTCTGACTTCCTGGCATGGAAGGTGATATTTTTTTTCCTTTTTCCTTTTTTTCTGGATCTAGTAGCACAGTATTTAGTGCCACAGTGAGTTCAGAGAAACACTTACTCCTTTCAAAGCCTGACTGATCCATGGACTGGACACATTTTATTCTCTGATTAAACAAAACAGAGCATTACTTTAACATTAATTATAATTAATTATAGGGAAAATAAAAACAATTTCATCAGTATTCTATTATTTCTCTGTTCCGTATAAATTGTAGGAAGGTGCAGCACCAGCCACTCCTGCTCCAACTGTCCAGTTGTGATGTCAAACATGAGCACATTTTCAGGAGAAGTCTTTTATACAATAAATAAAAATAAACCCTGGTCTAATGGAGACAGGAGGGCCAACCCACTTTTTGAAGAGGAATACTGTGATGAGTGCCAGAGATGTCTCCACCTATAAATCTCAGCGCTGAATGGTTGACATAATTTAGGGGCGGAAGATGATGCGGCTGCATCTTTAAATCATGTCACCGTAAACTAGCACTGACAGAGATACAGCAATGACAAAACTATTTGTCATTGCATTTTATGATGCCACTCCTTATTTGGTAAAAAAAAAAAAAGAAAAAAGCTGATTAGGTTTAGGCAACTAAAACTATTTGTTTAAGGTTAGCGAACAGTGGTGGTCATAGTTAAAAGAAACCGAAGTTGACGGTTGGTAGGAACCAACAAGACCAAAATATGCAGTCATGCATTGGTCTACTTCACTGCACCATCTTCAGTGGACGTGTTGCAGCATAGCAGTCGGTCACTACACTTAAGAGCAACAAACCTTGTAGCTGAGTCTGCATGCTGATGTCTTTAGTCTGGTCTTACTATCTGGTTGTGAAATTTAGAGAGATAAGTCAGCTAATTTCATTTTCCATGCATCCATTTTTTTCAGTTCAAGCAGGGTCATCGGGGACTGGCTGCATCCACAAAGGACAGTGCAACAGTTCAACAATTTTGAACTTTTGAACAGCCCCACTCTGCTCGGTGCACCATGGACATTTTTATAGAGCTGTTACAACACACTACAAACACAATAATGCCTCATTAAAGCCTTGAATGGGGAAATTTGCAGTGTTATGACAACGTAAAGTAACTGTGCCAAGTTTTGTGCATATCAAAAAATTGGTTGGTGATGCATTCATCATTTAATTGCCACAAAACTGTGTAGGTAGATCCAGTAGTAGTTCAGTTGCCCAAAGTATTAGCATTCAGTCCAACTGCAATCTAGTCATCTACTTGTGATGGGCACTGTTGAACGCACAAAGAATTGCAGTGATGCAACCCAAAGTTTCACTGTCAGTTTCTGGCGGATCTACTGCTACACCACTGAAAAGAGAGGAAAACAAGATGGTGGAGACGGCTCAGACTGAATTTCCTGAATCACAAGAATTCATTAACAAAGGAGGCCATGAGTCACACAGCTGTTAAGTTCCTCTGCCCCAGTCAAATGCAACATTTTGTAAAGATCATTTAAAATAAATAAATAAATAAAAAATGGAAGAAATTAATGTGATTTTTTGGGCCATGAGCTTAGTTCAAAATTCATAACTGTGAACTATATACATCAACTAGTTCATTTTAATCCTTGTGAACTGAACTTGAAGTTACCTCCTGTCTAGTGTGAACTGATGACGGGATGGTATCAGAGCACCATTTATACTATAAGTCCACACAAATCCTCAAATTACCAGAAGATATGTGTAACCAGCATGAAAAATCAGGTCACTAACCCAGTATTTGTGATTTAAACAGAAAACGTCAGTAGGTGGCAATAGTTCCCTGTTAGTAATATATTATTCCTGAATTTAGCTCAGGTGGCCTGACGCCATTTTTTCTCTGAGACATGAGCCAGATGGCAGCAGACCAGACCGAGTGAGTCGCTAGCAAAAAGTAAACTAAAAGCAAAGCAAACTCGAAGAAAAGAGTTATTACGTGCTGCGGACAAAGTCTGAACCGACCGCCGAAAGACCCGGTAGCCACGGGCAAACCCAGGTTCACTCCAGTAAGCTGTGAGCCGAGGAGGAAAAATCTCCCTCGTGGAAGTAAATGCAGAGACTCCGGTGAGTTAGCATACAGTTAGCCTGTAGCCATTTAGACGGAAAAATTACATTTATTGTGTTATCTGCCTATTTTAAGCTAGTCAGTATTGTTTATGTTGCTTATTAAAATGACTTTCGTGCACTTTTTGCCGTAGTTTATTGTTGAAAAGTAATTGTTAGCTAATGCTAATAGCGACCGCAACATGCTAATCGCTAGCTCCTAGTTGCTAGTCTGTCCATTGTTTATGCTTATTCATGCTAATCGCTATGCTAATCGTTAAATCAAGCTAATTACCATGCGGTCTGCAATGAGAAGATGCAGTTTATTTCTTTTGTGCCATTTGGACTGCCTGTTTGTATTGTTAGCCATTGAAAAGGGTTAACAGTACCATTAAGGTGTAGTATAATTCATTTTTTATTAAGGAATTTGCACTTGTGCTTAAAAACTAATTCATTTCATGTTTAAGAGTTAAATAATTAAAAAGTGAATTAAAATGATTAAAAACTGATGATATAAGATAAATAGAGGTTAAAAAGAGATGCATAAATAATGTGTCTGTTTAAAAAATACTGTTGTTGATAGGAATTCATGATTAATTGATTACATTTATGGTTAAAGCAAACTGTTTTACTTCATAATGATTCATTTATTGTGAGTTAATATATTTCCTTGATTATTGATGATATATCTCATGATTAACAGAAAAGATGAGGTCTCATAGAACTTGACAGAATCAGATTTAGTTCTTACACCTATGCATTTCCTGTGTTGTTCTTCTGCTAGTCTGAACTACTGTCCGAGAAACAGAGATGATTAAGATGGCAGCCCAGCCCAACGGATCTGAGAGAGAGAGTTTGAGAAGCAGTGTGGCCAGCTGCAGAACCTACCTCGACAACTCCAGACCTTCTGATTCTCACACAGAGAAACACAGATAAGATACTCACACACTCACCTACCCGGGTAGTAGTGATTGTAGCGAGTATACCAGTAAGGAAAAGAAACTGTGGACAAGGAAACTGAATTGACTGACTTGCTGATGAAACACACATTGGATCCATCCTGAACTGAACTTGCCAAATACTGAGCAGGATAGCTCAGTCCCAGGATTCTTCATTCTTTTGCTTTTGTTTGTTATTTTACGGCTCCTCATTTGTTTCTTTATTCATTTGGGAAAAAAGTGTAGAGCAACGCTGTCAATGTTATTTTGTTATTTGTGAAAATCATTTCCCAACTCCTACTGAACCTAGAGATGTGAGTATTCCTTAATTGTCAAAGTAAAGACTAAAGGTGCTACATATGTGATAGTTTAGAAAGAATGTTGCCACTAACAAGTCTTCTGGCTACTGTTATGCGACACGTTCAGGCTTCGGCCTGTGATGGGTGGAGATGATGTTGAGAAGGCAGCATCTGATTACACACAAACAATTCACTTCCTTCACTACACAGAAAACCAGACTATTGATTAACTGCTAACAAATAATTTCTTCAGTCATAACAGCATCTGTCTTTTGTGGTCACTCAGTGAAGCGCTCAAGCTCTCTCTACAGTTAGTGTCATACTGATGGATCCATGATCAGGGTTTCTACTGCTCCTGGAATTCAGAATCTAGAATAAGTGGACAAAATAGTCCTCATGGATAAAGACTTAAAAGCACAGACATGGGTTTGATTTGAGAGGGAACTTTAGGAGGGATATTTTTTCAGATGATCAATATGCCGCACACTGGCGCAAAGACTCGATTCTGCTTTAGTATAAAACAGGACATTTGTTTGTTTTATTTGAAGTTATCAATGTAAATCTGAGACTGAAATGAATATTTAAAATGGCTGTTGTTACAGTTTGCCCCGGCAGGTCTATCTTGTGTAGTTTTCCCTGTGTGTTAATGCAGGTGTGCTGTTATTGGTACCTGGCTGGAGTTACATTGGCAACACAGCAAAGATGTGCGGGGCCTGGATTAGCGGAGTGTCTCCCCACAAACAGGAAATCGGAGGGCTCTATGAGCCGTGTCATGGCTATTTAAATGAGGAGCGCTGCTCCAGCGAGGCGGCTTGTGTGTTTGTGTGCTCGCGCCTGATGGTATCTGAATCGTGTGGAAATTGTGGCGGTTGGTGGGGTGTTGTCGTTGGGAATGGGCCAGGTTTAGATTTGCTTTACTGTACTGATTGCACTAGGTTCAGCTTTCTGTTAGAAACACTAGGTAGGGGTGCTGTTTCTGATATTTTGTTATTATCAGAAGTAGTTTAGACAGTGAGGTCTTTGTTTCTCGTTTGGTTTAACTTTAGCATAGGCTCTGGTAGAGTTCTCCTTTTGTTAATATTTGTTTGTTCTTTTAAACAGCACTCGTGTGCCCTTTGTTCCCCTTTGCCTCACCTCCTTTCATTGAAACTATCTGAACTGCTCAATTAATAAATACCTTTGTTTTCAGACCATAACACCTTGGTTTTATGTTACATCCACCATACCCCTTCATCTGCTTGGAACAATATATTGTATGATAGTCATCTGCCACCTGTCAAGGAGTGCAGTGTGTGCACAGTGTATTCAGTTAGTTTCACAACACTGTGGGTTCCTAATAAAATAGTTGATTTGTGGCACTAATGCTCAAACATTTCAAATGTGACAAGGAGCGGAGTAGTCTAGAGTTTTAGGGTCAGCAACATCACCTCAGGAAAGACACAGGGTTGAGACTGAGGAGGCAGAGACAGTAGAGTAAATAAACTGTTTTATTCAAATAATGTAAATGAATAAGGCTTGATAAAAACTGCTGCTGCTGAGAAAAAGAGGGGAAAAAAGTTTAACACAAGGTGAGTATAAGAATTATTTTATTAACAGAAGAACGCTAAAAGTCTGGCTATAGCAATACTAAAGCTCAAATTACAATAACAGAACACTAAAATCAGTGGGAGGCATACTACTGTGGGCCCCTCCTTAAGCTGGGGTGCAACACTGCAAACAAAAACGAGCAAAACACTAAAAATGCCACAGTGTCTACTTTCATGCAGAAACTGTACAACTGCACAAAAACGTAACTCAAAACAGCACAGCAGCAAGTGAAAAAACCCCATCAACAACAGATCAGTGAGGACAAACAAGACTAAACACACACGGGAGGAAACAAGGACCCTAACTCACCACCTTGGTAAGGCAACCACACCAGTGCTGTGTCTCGATTCAGGGGCTGCATGCTTCGAAGGCCTTCAAAGGCGACTCCTTCTGAGGCTCCTTCGAAGGCTGCATCAGCTGTTGTTAAATGAGGCGGTCTAGCCTTCAAAGCTTTTCCTGGTTGCGTCACCAGCTGCGCACCTGCCGTCAGTTGGTAGTTTTAATGTAGCCATTGAAAAAACGTTTAAAAAAAAATATAGCCAGCCTTCGCGCAGCGTTTTGACGCAATCGGCCTTCAAATGCGTCCTGTGAAGGATGCAGCCCCTGAATTGAGACACAGCCCAGACCAGCAAGAGGCTGAAAGGAGCCATTTTGAGACCTTCAACACCTAAGCAGGGGAGGAGCTAAGGGAGGTGACTACCTTGGATGTCCACCACACAAACGTGTTAATATTTCTGAAGTCAGCTCATGAACTGCCAGATGTTTCATTATCAGAGCTTACTGTCTGTGTGCCTCAGTGGTATTTAAGTAGTTGCTAGGTTCTTGCTGATAAATATGATGTAGGATGGTTTTACTTTACTACACAGCTACATAAGTTAGTAATGTCAGAGAGGATCACTGTTTGTTCAGCTTTAAATACAAAACATGTTTTTTTTCCTTCTTCTAAGCTCTTCATTTAAAAAAAAAGGACCTGATGCCGACGACTGAGCTTACACAATGTTACAAAGTCTTCAGAAAACATACAATAGCATAAATCACTAATAATAATAATAAAAAGGTGATTTCAGTCCGGTGGCCTTAAGTTGGCAGCTGTGGCTCAGGTGTTATCTAGTGATCTGAGGCTCAGCGGTTGGATTCCTGACTCCCCCAGTCCAGCTGAAGTGTCCTTTGACAAAATAGTGACCCCCTAATTGCTTCAGATGACTCTGCTGTGTGAGTATAGTATTATCATGAGTGTTTTGGATATGAGCTGTATCGCTCCTAGCAAGCAGCTGATACCTTGCATGGCAGCCTTTGAGTGGTCGGTAGACTGGAAAAGCACTGTATAAATAAGTCCATTCACCATTTAGTCACCAGTTGGACCCTGGGATTGATCAGAAAACCACTATCAGCTGATCTGAGAGTGTGCCCAGCCTCAAGGTAAATAGATCTCCAGTAGAAGTGTATGGCATGTAAAGCTTTAAAAGTCAAGAATGAAACTTCAAAATCAATGTGAAAATGAACAGGAAGCCAGTGCAGGGTGGTCAGAACTGTTGAACCAGTGATAATCCTAGTGGCAGCATTTGGATTTGAAGGCGATGGAGTGAAGCCTGAGTAATACCTGTGCTGAAATCTCAACAGGAAAAATAAAAGCATGGACAACCCTGTATCAGTTCTTAGAGCATAGGAAGGATCTGTTGCATGGAGGAAAAATGACAAGACCAGCTGAGAGTTTTAATACAGACAGCGCCTTGATATTGGTGAGAAGTTACTATGTCTATGCCTGAATCTACATAGATGCTTAAAAGACATGATTTTCTGGCCGTGGATGGGGCTTGTTTACATCAGCAGCTATGATTTTGACTTCACTGGAATGCAGACCACAGGAATTCAGTTACGTGGACGAACGATTGAACCCGAGAGACTCGGAGAAAAAAAGATAAAATATGCAGTATTAGAACTGATAAGGATTTTAGTGAAAAGTGCATTTTCACATGTGATATTGGATGTTTAACGGATGAGCCCCACTGTGTCTCTTTTCTAAACTAACAGATTTATGCTGTGTGTTGATGCTACACAGGCTTGTAATCAGGTGAATGATGTCTCTGTCATTCGGAAATCTGTTTGGGCATAGTGTAACTTTGTGCTTGAGGTGTGTTTTCCTGCAAGAAGTATGTGACACTTTAAAGCAGTCACACACTACCAACTATTAACGGATTTTGGTAAAAGTGTAGATAGTAAAAAGAATGGATGTTGTATTCCTGTCGTCCTTCGCAGGTTTCTGAAGGGCTGTTGTTGCTCTGGCCATTGCCATCTTGGCAGTCCTGTCCTGCCACTGCTGCCTCCCAGCTTATCTAAAAATGGGCAAAGATGTGGGAGCTGAATGAAGCCTGGGTGCTCAAACAAGCCATCTGTAACAGCACACAAATGAAAATAAAAGCATCAAGCAAATCTCCATAACTTTGAGCCTAATATAATCTGAACAGGTGAGTTCTCTAAAAATTCACCCTCAGTACAGTCTGTACCAGACTGTAAACATGTTTATTTAGTTTTAACATGGAGACTTATGGAGACTGACTCACTTCTGGAGCCACCCTCAATGGACGACTGCAGTTTTCGGCACTCCTGCATTGACTTCACTTCACGGACACAGAGGTTGCTGCTAGGGTGAATATTCTTTTATGGAGAAATGTTTTCCTGTTTACCTCTGACGTTCTCCGGCTTCTCTGCCTCAGTGCTGCCATCTGTAGCTGCTGTTTGCCATTTGCCATAGCTCAGTTTGGTAGCCGGGCTGCCTGGACTGTATTGAGGCTGAAAGACAGACACAGAGCTGCACTCAGACTAGTCAATATTATCGTAGCTGGCTGCTATGTCTTGTGTTATTGAACTTTGTTTATGTTTGGCTGTTAGCAAAGTTGATGACCTGCTAGTTTTTGATTATGAGTAATTTAATTATATCAGATTCATGTGTACAGCTGTCAGTATTTACAAGAGCGGTAAATTGCAAAAATACTACTTCCTACACAGTTAGTCATAGTCAGTTTCCATAAGATTTTACAGAGTTTTTTTTTTTTTTTTCCCAGAACTCAATTGTAATACCACGTTCATCAATGAATGGAGTTACAATGGAGCTGTTTGAGTTGTCATCAAATGATGGTAAGCGTCTCTATTCAAAGAAGCTCTCTGAGTTTCTTTGATGAATTTCCTGCCCTCCACTAACTTCCTGGTCGATGACTTTTGGATTTTTATTTTTTTTTTTTTACTTTTGGATGCTTTGATTTTCATCTGGTGTTTTGATGTTGTCTGCTTCCAATGTTCTTTCAGTGTGTTTGCTGTTCCAGTGTTCAGTGAATATTTACCATGATGTGGTAGATTTGATTGAGATTTGGCAGAATAAACAACAAAAATTACAGACAGCACAATCTTGATAAAAGCTCTGATTATGTCAAACAACAAAACTGTCATTTTGCTTTGTAAAAAGTTTTGGAGCTGGCACAGTGGTCTGATGTTACAGGGAAGGCTTATCCAAATGGCAAATTCAACAAATATAAAACTGTCTCCTTTTTTTGTTAAGATCCTAAAAAAAGCTTCTGTTCTGTGAGCATGAAACAATACTATAGATGATCAATTACTGACTCATTCAACTCCATCTCTTATAGTGTTGTTATAATGTAAATAAAAACAGATAGCATATTACACGTTTCATTGAAATCAATGTACTGGCTTTTAGTAAATAATGCACAGACTCCCACAGAGGAGAGAACTCTGTCGAGTTTGACATATTTTTAAGGTTGGGGCAATTTTTGAGTAAAATTCTTTTGTTTGTATTTAAAGCAACTCATAGACTCCTCACTGTACATTTCATCTGCCATCTATCTATATCTGCATTATTTTAATATGTACTGTATCATCAAAGTTAACATTACATTACATTTAGCCATTTAGGCTAAAACAATGGTACAGTGTGACAAGGACACATACACTGAAAAAAGTGAAACAAAGGTGTTGTTCTTTCAATGTGTTTTTTTTCATTCCACTGAATAAAAAATAATACTTTGCTCAATTAAACTAAACTTTTTAATTTATATTCATGGTTTAATCGATTTTTTTTACTTTACTATAATGTAAACTGACAGCGAGGCACCAAACTGATTTTTTTTATTTTAATCAAAGCATTTTTATTAGATTGAGTGATTCGCGCATGCGCACTTTTCAAAGTTCTGGCGGCAACCTATCCGCCTGCATTGCAGAAGACGTGGTGAAAAATATCAGGCCCTGCGGCAGCGTGGCAACGTTAAGGTAAGTCATTCCGATTTTTAAAGATGACTGGGCCTAAATTTTAGCCCCCAGACAAAGAGTCTGTCATAAGTTTGTGCTTTTGTGGGCAATTCATTCTTCTGTTGGGGGGGGGGGCTCGCAACCGTCGCAGTTGTCAAGGCCGAGCGGAGGTTTTATGGGTCACCGGAGCTCCGGAGAGGAAGCTGGCCGCATGGTGCGTGTGTGTGGGAGCAGCGAATCTTGAGCACGGTCTCATGAGCTCAGCAGAACTGCGGTCAATATTAATTAAACAGGAACTAAAATTAAATGTTGTTGAATGTGTATACCTTAATGATAATTTAATTTAAAAAAACAGATAAAATTAGACTGGGGCATGATTATTAGGTCACTGTCATTCAAAAAGTCGAGTCACTGCTGAGGGCTAGCTAAAAAGTGTCTTCGATGCCACGTGTGTGACGTGTGTTGTGCTGTACGTGTTCAATGACCGATATCATTGATGACCTCGTTCATATTTTAAGCGAACATGAACTGAACGTAGCCTAACGTTACTGTATTTCGGTGTGTGTGTGTGGTCGGGGGGGGGGGGGGGGGGGGGGGTGATTTAGAAAGCTATTTTATTTTTGAGCAAATGTTCTTGTGTTTGACTTATGGATAGTGGATAAATACTTATGAATATTACTGATACTGTGGTGCTTACTGTGCTATTGTGCTGTGTTTGTGTGTTATTGTTTACTGTGCTGTATTTCTCTTTTTGCTAAAGCTAAACAGAACTGTGTAATAATAAGGCAACATAAGTTATGTTTTGTCAGGTATTTTATTTCATAGCCATAGTAAATTTAAAAAGAACAGAAGGCATAATATTGTTTTGTCACTTTGAAACTGTATTATATGTAGTTCATGGAACATTGAGAATATCCAACATTAAAGCATGTTTTTCTCTTTTAATTTAAGGAGAGCAGCTCCAAGATCCACTGTGTTCCTGCTGTGCAACCACCAGTTTGAAAGTCCCTCGTGTTATTGTAGTAAGTTCTGAGTACAGTATCATGAGGGTATTTGTGATAATTAGATCACTCTCCTAAAACCGTCCTCTGAGTTATACATGTGGAAATGTAAAGATTGTAAGAATTCATATTCAAGAAGATCTGAACTTCTGAAACATTATAAACTTGATCATCATCATTATGGGCGGGGCCGTGCTTACCCCTGTACTTATGAGAATTGCCCATGCACTTGCAAAACATGGAAAGCTCTGCTGACTCATCTAAGCAAATGTCATCCTACTCAAAAGTCCCACAGGAAGATAGCTTTCAGCATTCAAGTGCCACATCTGCAACAACAATCAACTTTCTACAGAGACTGATTACTTTAAACACATTGGGACACATTTAAGAAATCGTGAATCTGTTGAATGCGTTTTTAATGATTGTTCATATAAAACAAATATTTACGGTGCTTTCAATACTCACAAGTGGCGAAAACATAACCCCCACACAATTCATGATTTTAAGCCAGGAATAGTTTATGGACCTGTTGGTAGTTCTGCTGTTGCAGAATCTTTTGAAAGCGGTGCTACTGAGCAATCTGATGATGATATAACATCTGAAGAACTTACTATTGAACAACCAAGAAATTTGGCACAATCTATTGAAGTGCAGTTAGCCTCGGCCCTGCTTAAGTTAGAACATTCTTTTCTGGTGCCAAGTGCAGCTGTAACCGAACTGCTTGATGAGTTACAATATTTAATTGGTACTGCCTCTGTCCCTGTCGCCCAGAAGACTCTACTGGACTCCTTAAAAAGTAACAATTGCATAGTTGATGAATCTCTTGTAAAAGAGTTAGCAACTGTACTTTGCACTACAAATCCTGTTAAAGCTGCAGTAGGAAAGGGCGGTCCTCTCTCGACTGCATGGAAAAGGAAGGCATATTATAGAAAAAACTTTAATGTTGTGGAACCCATTGAATATTTTTTAGATTGTAAGAATAAGACTTTTCAGTATGTGCCTTTACTCAAATCCTTGCAGCAGCTTTTAAACTGTGAAACAACACTAAATAAGGCTATACATTTGAAGGAAAAACATCCAGTGCAGAGTGATAAACAAGTATACAGATCATTTTGGGATGGACGCCTCTGTAAAAGTAATGCTATTCTCTCAAAAGACTGTGCAATTTCTGTGATTTTGTATGTTGACGACTTTGAAATTTGCAATCCCCTTGGGACATCACGGAAAAAACACAAAATCTGTGCCTTGTATTGGATTTTAGGCAATCTGCCACCTGGTTGTCACTCCTCATTGTCCTCTATCCATTTGGCTGCATTGATCAATAGCAGTGATGTTAAGGTCTATGGTTACAAAAAAAGTGTTGGAGCCTTTGATTGCTGATCTCATAACTTTGGAACAACATGGGGTTTTTGTGGAAAAGCTGGGAAAAACTTTGAAGGGTACATTGCAGTGTGTTATCGCCGATAACCTTGGGGCGCACAGCATTGCTGGTTTTGTAGAGAGTTTTTCAGGCAGCTATATTTGCAGGTTTTGTACAGCAGATAGGTCAGAAATTCAGGACAAGGAAGTTGGAGCTGGAACTTTCTATCTGAGAACTGAGGAGATTCACACAAATCATCTGAAAACCCGTGAAGAAAATTTCTTGAACAACTGTTATGGTGTTAAGAGTAAATGCGTTCTGTCAGAAAAGCTTACCACTTTCAATGTTACTAGTGGTTTTCCTCCTGACATTGTCCATGATTTATTCGAAGGAATAGTTCCGGTTGAAATATCTCTCTGTCTGACTGTATTCATTTCCAAAAAGTTTTTCACTTTGGACGCTTTAAACAAGGCAATAGAAGATTTTCCCTATAAATGGACTGATAAAACAAATCGGCCCCACTCTATTCCACTGACCTATGCATCCAGGAAAACAATCGGTGGAAACGCACATGAAAACTGGTGCCTTATAAGATTTTTTCCACTACTACTTGGACAGAAGTGCCCACTGATGAACCAGCCTGGAAACTCCTTGCGGATTTGAAGGACATTGTAGAAATTGTTGTATCTCCAGTTCAGACTCAGGAATCAATTGCATATTTGAACTTGAAGATCTCTGAGCACAGAGTTAGATTCAAAGAGGTTTTCCCTGAATCAAACTTTCTACCTAAACACCATTTTTTAGAACATTATCCTCACTTAATCTGTGATTTTGGACCATTGGTTTCATTATGGACCATGCGCTTCGAATCGAAGCACAGCTTCTTCAAAAGAGTTGTGGCGGCATACAGCCTGCTTCAAAAAATGTGCTTCTGTCCTTAGCACAAAGACACCAGTTTCTCATGGCACATCACCTTCACATGTGGAGTTTTCCTAAATCTCCCCTGGAAGTAGCGAATGTTTCAAGTCTTCCCATTGATGTTTTAAAAGAGGACATAGCATTTGCTCTGAAGCAGAGATACCCAGAGTTGGATGGTGTATGCCTGGCTAAAAGTGTGACATACAATGGCCTGAATTACAGGAATGGAATGATCCTAGCTCATGGCTCATTGGCAGGACTGCCGGAATTTGTGGAAATAACCCAGATGATTGTTGTCGAGGATAACCTGCTTTTCATCGTCAGAAAGCTGAGTGCATGGTACTGGGAACATTTCAGGGCATACGAACTGAAACCGTGTCCTACGAAGAAGTTGGAACTGGTTGACCCAGAATGAACTGTCAGATCCATACCCATTGGCTGACTACACAATTGGAGGAATGCGGTTGATAACACTCAAAAGATACATACATGTGTAAGGTCAGTCTTTAAAGTGGAACACAACAAAAAAGTAATTAAAAAATGTGCTTTAGGGTTTTATTTTCTAACTCCACTAGAGTATTGCTTTATAATATTGCGGAAGCAAAATCTACTGCACATGTTTACTGAGAGATGGAGCAGGAAAATTATTCTAGTGCATTGTATATATTATCATCTTAAGTTTAATGTTGAAAATATTAACTATTACAAATATTAATAAGCAACTGAGGCATATTTCTCTCTCTCTTTTCTCTCTCTCTCACAGGGCACCATGACGGAAAAACACATCCGTTCGATTGCTGGTTATTCTGAGTGAAGACAGCAGTGTGAGAATGGAGCTACGCAATGGCATTCCCAATTCACTGGAAGAGTTAATCGATGAGGTCAAGAATGCATGTGGATTAGGGGGATCATAAGGCTGCAGTACAAGGACACGGATTTTGGGAACATATTTGTAAATCTGACCTCTACAACTGTAATTAAGGATCTTACAGTTCTCAAAGTAGTCCAGTTAGACCCTGATTCAACCGTTGTCTTGTATGCACTTGATCCCCCAGTGAGTAGCATCCCTTTGGTTGGACTGGACAGTGATGACTCCTCAGTGTCTGTGCATACAGACGACACAATACTGCTTAGCAGCCCTTCCTCAGACTCACTAAGGACCCAACAGTGGCCACGACAGTTCCCAATCCCACGCTTCTCCTATGATACAGAATGTCAACTGCAGAAGGGGAATGCTGAGTACTTGAGAAGCCAAACTAGACTGACACCTAGCTCAAAATGCTGTCGGACATATTGGAGAAAGTAGCTGAAAGTATCTATGCATACACACCATTACCCTGAAGATTCTGACTTCAGTGACGTTGCTGAAGCACTGACAAAGAAACACCCCTGCCTGAAAGAACCAGGGTCTTTCAATGAGAGCTATGGTTGGAAGCGCAGGATGAAGATGAAAATGGCTAACTACAGGACCCAACTTAAGGCACACGGTACATCTGCCGAGGTCACAGTGAATTCTTTGAATCCAAGTCTGAAGGGGACTCCTACCCAGCAAAGAATGTCAAGAGACCTAGACGAGCTGAGGCCAATCATTTTCCATCTTTGCCAAGTGGTGAGACTACAGGAAGCCTGGAACAAGAGAGGGTTTCCCTTTTGACTGAACTACAGAAAAAAAAACAACCGTCAAACAATAAAAGAAAAGATGGCAAAAACGTTTGGATACCGTAGACAAGAAATAGTGCATAAGCAGCCGAGCATTGAAGACATGTTGGCAAGATGGCCAGCACTTTTTCAGATGGAAGAGGTATGTTTTAGATGTAAGGCACTTTTAGACCTATTTTTGAGAGGAGAGGGACTTAATATATTTATTAATGCCATTAATTAGACATTCATGAAGATGATTTTTGAACCTTCAAAACATAGGTCTTTACAGAAGAGAATTTATTTAATACACTTTCAAAGTTCTTTCTGCATGCTGTTTTTGTTTCTCCAGATCAATGCTGAGTTTATGCGGGTGACAACAGTTCCCTTGGAGACAAAGTTCTTAGCGCAGTTGGACAAGCACACATCGAAACTGCTTGAGGTCATTAGGAGCAAGGGAGGACGTGTGAAGAGCAGACTAAGGCAACTTTGCAGGTTTTAGATGAGGTATCTATGTATGAGTTAGTTCTCAGTGGATCCATAGTTGAATAGTTGGGGTGTATGTGCTTTTAATAATACCTATTCTTCCTCAGACTGTGGACATCACAATTAGAAGAGAGTGCATCTTCAAATCTTTGATGATCTACCTGGGTGAACCTGTTCATCACCTCATTAAAGAATGCCAGGTAAGGGCATCTCTCTCACTAACACAGACAATACCTATATACCAACTTTTGTTTTGAGATGCAACATAATACTGTGTATATATTTCAGGTAATAAACATTCCTCTAATTTGTAACTATTTAGAATTATGGCCAAATTGCTCAAAACAGGCTCATTAACCAATTATTAACCATTAAGATGCAGGGAGAGCTATTCAACTCGGTTCACAAAGGGCCGGTGTAGCTGCAGGTTGTTTTTTTTTTTGTTTGTTTGTTTTTTTTGCAGCCCTTTGTGGACAAAGTTGAATAGCCCCTGTGTACTGTATGGATATGTACACCTGAAGATTTGCTTATTTATCACAAGTCACATTGTCATCACGATATTGAACAGTGTGATTGCACATTTCACATAATATATATGATATATTGCAGGCCTAGTTCAGGTCTTTTGACATGCAGCTGCATGACATCCCCATCAGCAGTGTTGTGCATCAACAGTGACTCTCCCCTGACTGCATCCTGTGAGCATAGTTCTGGCCTGGTTTTGGTGTTGACAAAATCACAAAATAAAGCGTTTTGCTTGCATTACAAAACTGTTGTCCATGAAAAAGTCAAAACCTCACAATCATGTGGTGCTATTTTCTCTCCTTTCGTATCACTGCGTGCAGCAGCCTGTTGAGAACTGTTTTCCATAACCTGTTTCACAGTGGTTACTGCTCTGATAGTTAATGTAAATATGTCTATGACACAAGTGATTTAAGACATCCCTTTTAGCACAGAGCCAAAGGTATAGGCTACCTTCATGACCCTGAATATACAGATGCTGAACTTCGTCAGCTGGAGTTTGAATTGGCAGAGAGAGAGGAGGGACAGAAGTGATTCAAGCTGAAGTTGGACCCACAGCTGTAGCTGTGGTGACAGGGTGACCACAGGGTGCAGCACAGTCACCTGTAGCCCACCTGCAGCTGTCAGAGGGGTGTCTGCTAGTCGTCTCTCTCAGCCTAGTGTTTTGCTGCACTTTGTTTAAAAGAGTTCAGTGGGCTCAGAGCTCGGACCACTTTAGTCCCTCCCCTCTCTCTGCCCATTCAAACTCCAGCTGACGAAGTAGTCTATCCCTTTGGCTCTGTGCTAAAAGGGATGTCTTCAACACTTGTGTCATGTTTATTTTAACTATACGAGCAGTAAACACTGTGAAACAGATGGAAACGTGCACAGCTGTAGACAGGCTGCAGCACGCAGTGATACGACTTTTTTCGTGAACAGTTTTGTGATGCAAATGTATTGCTCTTTTGAACACATAGATTTGAGAAGCAAAACACTTTGTTTCAATCAGGACAGGCTATTAAGATTTAAATAAGACAGGTTATGAGGCAGATAGACATTTATTGTGCACAAATGAACTTTGGTGCTTAGACCCTGGGGAGTAGATCAGCTTAGAAAACAAAGGATGTGAAGCTTCTTTTTGAGAAAATATCCCTTGGGCCTAGACACTGGTGGTGGTAGGGATGATGCCTCCTGACACTGAAACCTCTGGTTGAAGATGGAGATGGTCTATAGTTTGATTGAGGGGGTGAAGGGGTGGAGGTGGGTCGGGAAATTTTCTGTGCTGGATGAAGGTAGAGAGAGAGAACATCACAACACATCACATCTTAAGACTGATTTGAAGGAAGACGGTGAAGGTGGAGAACTGTGATTGGATATAAGTGGAGCCAGAGGAGTCGGATTTTGTTCTAAATTACTTACTTAATTTAATTAATCTTAATTAAAAATATAGTGACAGTTCCAGCCAATTTAATTGAAGAATCTAAATTCACTGTTATACACTGGAAACAATTATTCAAACTACTCAACTATTACACTTAAACATGCATTTTTAACATTTCAACTGCCTTGAGTACTTTAATTCATCACCATGCATCTCTTAGCTTAGAAGTTATACTTTTCAGCTGTTGCATCAGCCTTATCAACATTGCTTCAGCAGTTTCTTCAGTGGATTCAGCATTGCTTCAACAATGGTATTGAGCATTGACATGCATTGTCTTCAAGAAATGCTCTAATTGTTCTCATTTGTTGTTTTTTTGTGTGTGCAGGATATGCAGGAAAATGAAGCAGCCATGGCAATCGTCAGTGGAAACGAGGACATTAAAATCGTCATTGACGGAACAGAGGTCCTCAGTAAGGTGCCCACAATACCAACGGCTGTTGCTCTGTTCTTTGGGCTCACCTACGCTCTCAACATAAAATATCCCAAAAATCTGCAGTACACCCTTGAGTTTGTGCAAAAAGTCCTGATGGAGCTTGGTGGAAAAAAGATGTCCCCAAAGATTCATAGGCTGAGTACCCAACTTTACAACCAAGAGTAGGCACAGTTGAGTTCCACTGTCTGGCCTGGTTTAATGGCATTTCTATAACAAAGACTTTGTACCCTTTTATCTGGGGTTGGTGTTTCAAACTTAGACTTGTATAACTGCATTTCTGCTGCAGTATTGACAAAAGAATCTGCCTAAGTGTGCTGAAAACCTGGAGAGCACTGATTTGTTTATTGCAAAAAAAAAAAATGTTTAGACCAAGAGAGGGTCAGGAGCTACCTCACACGTTTGCAGGTTATGGAACTGAGGACATTCACTTTTTTTTTTTTTTTTTTTTTGCTATTTAATAATTCCTCTCACTGTATTACATTCCATTTTCAAATGGTCACTGTTCAGTAAGAAAAAATTGTGCCCAAATGCTGTTTGTTCAAATTTTGTTCAAAAATGCATGTCTTGATTACCGTTTGTATTACATTGTACTACAATATGGAGAAAAAATGTTACTGGTTTTTTACTGGTTGCTGATGTATTTCAGGGGAAATTGTTATCATTCAGAAGCACTGTTAGGACTATGCATTTTGTGAAATGTATAGTGATTTGAAAATTCAGTTGCTGTTTGTAAAACAAAAAATGGACCGTTAAGGGTCTATGTTGGAAAAAAAATGTTCAACAATAAATGTGTTGAAAAAGAATGGCTTGAGTGTAAATCGAGTGTAAAGGTATTAATTATTTTAATTATTATTTTTTTAAATTCAGGTCTATAAACAAATTAGGATGACTTTAAATTTTTATTTGAGACAACTTAAAAAAATAGTTTGGTCCCATATGCAAAAGTTGTTTAAATGAATTTAAAATATTCAGGTTTGACGAAATAGATTTTTTTACATTAAGTAATAAATCCAATGTATTTATTTTAATTTAGGAGAATCTGAAATAATTGCTTTGGTTCAACCTTCAGAAATTGGTTTACATGAAGTTAAATATTTTAGGTCAAATCAAATGAAATATTTATGTTGTATAACAGCACAATATTAGTTGTGATCGATTACCTCAATTTTTTTAATTTGAGCCAATGTCTGATTTTTTTCAGTGTAGGATCAAGTCACAGTCGTAGACAGGGAAAGATCTAGTATGTTCAGTTGTTGGTGGTGTTGGAGAGGTGGTTCTCTTTAAAGAGCAGGGTCTTCAGGAGGTTTCTGGATTGCCCTGAGTGTATGGGTTGCAGAGCCTGCAGAGCATTCATTGGAGGAACGTAACGGTGGGGAGGTAACTTTTGTCTGTTTAAGGGCATTCAAGTAGGAGGGTGCAGACCTGGAGAGCACCATTTGTGATTTGAATTTAATGTGGGTGGCTACAGGTTGCCAAAGGAGCTTTCTGAGAACCTGAAGACCAGGCAAGCTCCCGTGTTCTGGATAATCTGAAAGGGTTTTACTTTGCAGGCCCAGAAGTCCGTCAGCATAGTATTACAGTCATCGAGTCACAGGAATACCACAGCCTGTATCAATTCAATTCAATTCTTTTCAATTTTGTTGAAAAGAAGCGCTGTTATGTGTGGCCAGGTAGTGGGGTGTGACTGGTAGTAGTAACAGGTAGTGACTGTGTTTTCTTTTGGGGGCTGCTCTTCTCCCTCCTGTCCTTCCTCGTTGTTCTTTCCTCTGCAGGTGGCAGGAGGGTGGGTTAAAGAGGAGGAGGAGGGAGGCCACAGTCTTCGGACTCTGGGGCAGCAGCAGCAAGGGGACGTTTCGCTTTTCTTTCTTTTGAGCTGAGCTAACCCTTCTTTTTCCCCTGTCTCCATGATGGCAGAGTCTTCTTATTGGATGCCTAGCAGCATAGCCTGCAAAAGCAGCTATCGTGTTTGTAGCTTTTCCTATTATTATTAATGCCGTGGTGAAAAGTTTTGAAACTTGGCACACGTATTCAGGACAGTCCCATAGTCAACATCAAGAATTTTCTTGCCCGTACAGTAAACTCTCTAGACCAACATGTCAAAATTTGAAGTGCATTCAGCGTAATAACTTTGGACCCGTTGGTCCAAATTTCACACATGAGGTACCGTTGGAATCCTTGGATCAAGTCAGGTTCAACTCACCCTATGACGTCGTGCACCATATTTATGACGCATTTCAGGTCCTTTAGTGGGCGTTATAAGTAGCAAAAATGCTTTTTTTGCTCCTAAATTCATATTGCTTTGGACTTTGACCTTGGACTTTAATCTGGCTTCTATTTCAGCGGCAAAGCCACCAAACAGAAAATGAGGCCTTATCTTGGCAACAACTTTATATTGACTTCAGTCTTCTAAGACAGACTCATTATGACTTCTTTGAGAGGAATTTCGGTGACCTTTGACTTTTGAGGGGTGCTATAATTAGCAAAAATGCATTGTTGCTCATATCTTCCTATTGCTTTGGACTCTAGTGTTGATTGACACTCTTAGACAGCCCAGTACATTTGGTAAAGAACTGTGTAATACATGCATAAAGATTTGGTAGCCATTTTGAATTCAGTCAAAAACATGCTTATGATTACAGTGGGTAGAGGGATTTACATGAAACTTGGTGGATATGGTCTTCAGACCATGGCTGGCTGATGGTTGAAGTTTCATGTCTGAAAACCAAACTCTTTCGCCATAACAGCCAATCCAAATTGGCAGCAAAGCCACCAAATAGAAAGTGGGCCAATATCTCTGCAATGCATTGATGTATTGACACAAAACTTGATGTATGGACTCATGACACCTTCCTGAGCAGGCATAGGTTTACCTGCTATGCTGCTAGCCCCCCATTGCTGCTTGAAGCTATATGTTTAGGTTGTGTTGAGTTGGAGACCACCGGTAGTCATGTTTGTCATTTTGTGTTAGGTTAGGCCTGTTTTTCCCAAGTTAGTGGTCTCTTTTTGGTTCATCTTCTTTTTATTACTACATGTTTTTCTTTTTTTCTTTTCTTTCCCAGTGCCAATTAATCAATAAAGAATCATTTTTTTGAAAACTTTGAAACTTTTGTGTGGTCTTTACATGTTGTGGTCTCATTGAGCCAACATTAAGTAACATTAAGTATTAATTTAATTTTATGAGGCGGTAACAGTGCCATGTCATGACAAAAGTTATCTTGTGACACTTTCCATGCAGAGCAGGTTTAGACCGTACTCTTTATAATATTATCTACAGATCCAACAGTTCCACCATGAGCAAGCACTTGGCGCCGAAAAACGGTAGATGTCATCCACCACGACCACTTGAGATCACTCTGGATCCCTGTTCAAGAGAGACTGTAGCTTTTTTCTTTTTTTTTTCTTACAAATCTTTTAATCAGTTGTTGGGTAGCATGTGTAAGGTAAGGCCTGATTTTTCTAATGCTGTAAACATAACAAAACAGATGAGAAAATTTGCTGTCTCAGCAGCAGTCGACTTAGCTTTGTACTTACTGGGCCTTTAAAAGGCTACACTTAGAAATAACTATTTCCTTTCAGAGAAAACTGTGAATACAGCTGCTTTAACATAGTTCACCATGATATATTGCCTTTATTTACTTTTATTGCCTTTTAACTGTTCAGTTAATATTTGTAGTTTTTATTTCCCACCATGAAGGACAGTGATGGAGAATAATGACTCCTTTATATATTTTTTGGTTTAAATTTTGGGTTTAATTCACATTAAACATTTGGGCCTAAAAAATGCATTCTAATTCTAATTCTATGAATTCTAATCTTAACTAAATGCACTTAATACAGTACACAGACAATGAGAATGGTTCTTCAGTACCTACATGTATGTCTCTATCTCAGAGAATTCTAAGCATAGTTCTCAAAATATTCTATATTTATATTTATAATGTGAAGCACAGACTTTCCCTTTCCTCTGCTGAAACAAACTGAAAACAACCTCAATCAGACAATGATTACAATTCCGCCCATGAGACAGCTCAAATTTCACTAACAAAAGACTTTTAATGAGACCAAATTAATGGCAGCAACAGTCCAGACAGTTCCTTTAGTTACCTTAATGACTGATGCCAGTGGTCTTATAGGTACAAAGACCCCGGGGATTTGCGATGGAAGGATGGAAAGAGGGACTTTATTAAACTGATGAAGGAGCCTGACAGTAAATCCAATTGAGCTTCATGACCCAGCCAGAATTATTGGTTTTCTGCTTCCTTGCTGGCATTATCTGGGTGTGCTCAGCACCCAGGGAGCCATTTGGGTGGTTGGGAAAAATAAATCCTCGATAGTGTTAGGCATTATGGGGCAATAATGCTTAAACACGTCTCCTCTTTCCTTTTCATTAATAGAATAGTGTCCCAGCTCAGTCATACACATTGACAGACATTTTTTTGGAACAGAAACATGCCCACTTCCCTCACCCTTTTCTCTTTCATTGTAGCAATAAAACGCTTTAGTCATGATTAATGAATGTATTCAGAAGTGACTGGAACTTGCCTCCAGCTAACTGGAACTCTTTAGTTAAGCTCTATCTGATAACAGCCCTTCCCTTCACTCCGAAATATGCCGGGGCAGATATATCACCATTCTCACCCCTTTACTCTATTATGGGATGAGATTGTACCAAGCCTCTTCCAAATAGCCAAGCTGTTATTGTTATGCGTTTGGAATAGCAGAAATTGGAGGGTGCAGGTGGGAGCTGGCATTTACCTCCATGCGGCTGCTCGTTTAAAACTCAATGAAAGAGGAAAAGTGCTGAGTAAAGTGTTAAGTGGGGGAGGGAACATCTGTGATGCTATTTTTCTCCATTTAGTAGTGTGGTGTGTGTATGTGTGTGTTATTTCTGCACTGTTTCATGAGACTTTTATATCCGTTTGATTGCTTGGTAAGTTGACGTTGTCGTACATCATGTATTTTTAATGATCTTTCTTTCTGACCTGAATCTTGGTCTTCTTTGCCCTTAATCTTTAAGAAGTGGCCAGTCCACCATGATACAGTCCACTCCATATGGAGTGTAGTGAATGCAATGTTATGTTTCACTAACTAGCTCCAAAAATAAAGTGCAACTGAGGCTGATGGAAATGTCATTAGCTTTGGAGGTCTTTGGTTGTCGGAGAAAGTGAGTAAAGACAGACTGGGAACCAGATATTCATGGAAACCATGATATCCAGATATCCAACCATGAATGTGCAGAATTTTCTGCAAAGCCATCAAGTGTTGAGATACTCCACTCTAGACTGAAGTGGTAGATCACCAGACCAACAGTTGTTGACTTTTGGTCTGATTGCAGAAGGAAGCAAGGTCACACAAACCTTAGGACCCCCTTTCAGTGGACCATGAACATCAATTGCAAATGCTGTTGTCATTCAGCTAAAATGTTGGTCCAGGATCAGTTTAACCGAGACACCAGACAGCGCGCACTCAGTGTGGATGTACACACAGATGTTTGCTTGCAGAATAGCTGCAGATGTCACAGTTGCACAGTTTGTGTTCTTCTTGTTCAGCAGGTGTTTGATGAATAACTGTCTCTTTATTGCTCTTATGGATGAGTATTGTTGTTGTTGCAGTAAAATATATCATGTCTGTTTCATTCCCTCTTTTGCTGCTTTGCTGTTACACTGCCCTCACACTCAGTGTGTGGATAATATCAGTATGTGGTGACTGGTCTGTGTGGCCGTGGTGGCAGTCATTTTTAAATGCTCAGAATTTTGTGAGTGTGTGTGTGTTTACCTTTTTTATGCTTTAGAAAACATCCAAAACATATTTTTTAAACGGCAGTGTGTTATTTATTTTTATTTAAACTAAGAACAAGCCAAAGATTTCTCAGACTGTCCTGGTGGTTCTAGTGTTAACCCAGCAGAGTGAATTGGGACTGCAACACATGAGCTGAGGCTCTGTAGCTAACACCCACAGCTACACTTAAACAGAACTGTAACCATGGTGAAGTCTGTAGGTAGCATCTGTCACATTCACTCTGCGACTCAAGGCAAATGACAGGCATAAAACCCTGACAGATGCCATCACAACACCTGTGATATTTCTGCCGAATGATGTATGACATACCAAATGTGTCAAGACAACATTTTCACCCTGAGTATGTGTGTGCTGCTAATGAAAGAAACAGTCATTTCATTATTTCATTGCAAATCTACATCTTATTATAGATCGTGTCTATATAACATTATAATATTATTGATACTTCCTGCGGCAGCTGGAGAAATTCAACCTGCCGAAGACAACGATGGTGCACTTCTACCTCCATCATTGAGTCCATCCTCACCTCCTCCATCATCATCTGGTACACTGCTGCCACCGCCTCCAGGGGTGCGGTCAAATAGTCAAATTTGCTTAGGAACCTTCCTAAGTGAATGAAATGACCCAGACGTATTAACATGTCCACCATGATAAGAGCTCAAACTTCCACAGACAGCCTGAAATGTCTGTGAAGCTGAGACTGTCCAGGTGGATTCACGCTGCAAAATAGTGAGACAGAAGTTTAGTTTTGATTTGTATCCGACGATGAGAGAGAGAGATAGACTCGATACAGCTGTTATGTATCAGAGAACTAAAAAGTTATTTCCTGATTGTTTCACAGCGGTTACATACAGCAGGTATAGACACCCACTGCAACCCACCTCAGCTCCACTCACCCCCCCACCACTGGACAACCCTGCCACGAGTTGCTGCAATCCCTGATCCTGTATGAATTCGCGCTTACATTAACACACAGTCTATTTATTTGGGACCATTTCACACTATATTCACAGAATGCTATAAATGTGCAACAGGATGAACGCTCACTCTATTACATGTCATATACTTGCACTACATCTCCTTCATTTTAGAAGATATTGTATATTCTTTATATTTTAATACTTTTACGTTTTTCTATCTTCCTATATTTTTTTAGTTAATGTTTATTTTGTGCCAACTACACTGAGTCAAACTGAGTGCAAACCTACTTGACAATAAACTTCTATTTGATCATTTTGGTCATGAGGTTGGGTCAGACCTTAATTTTAGCTCTGCACCCCTCCATGATGAATTTGAAATTAAATAACCAAGTGGAATTGGACAAATTAACAACTTCATAACTAAAACTTATATATTTTGGTAAACAACCAAAATAACAAAAGTTGTCTCAGTGTCCAAATATACTGTATATGGACCTTACTGTTAGTCTGCAGAGAAGCAAGAAACACACTTCCAGATTAACTTTCAGTGACCAGTCCAAAGCTGTTAAAAAAACCAAACAATCCTACTTGAGTACTACTAGATATGTGAAGTCTGATATGTGATGTCACTTGACTACAATTGAATATGAAGAAGATCTGAGGTATATGACTTAGAAAGTGAGCTTAGCAGACCTCTGTACCTGCTCCTCATCTCTGCTGTGGTATGGCTCACCAAAGAGCCCAGGAAGAGTGGTGGTCCTGCATGACGTCCACTACATATATTATTAGACATTATTGTTACCATATCTCCATTACAGTTTATAGTTAGTTAATGATTTACTGCTGCTGTGCATCTGTGTCTCTCTATCTCTATCACAGGTTCCACTGCTACTGTAATCATTCTATCATTCATTGTAATTCATTGTCATTTTATGTTTATTGATGTTATTTAAAAAATATGTATAGGTTGAGTTGCATTGCAACAATTGTAAGGCAGGCCATCATGACAACTTCTGGTTCTCCAGATTGCCAGTCCGCAATTGGTGATGAAAATGACGTAATGCACATAACAAACAGACAACATCTCTGGTTCTTCATTTGATCCCTTTAAAAAACAAGAAAAAAAACAAAGAAGGTGACAGTGTTATTGGAGCACAGTGCTAAACTGCTAAATTGGTGGAGCAGTCTATCAGTGATGAATGTGTTTGTCCTAAATGCAGACTCAGTGACTCAGGTCAATGTTTGATCCAGTCCAGCGAAGGGAGTCCCACTCCGATGCTTCTGATGGTCCCTGCTGACTCACCATAGTCCGTCCTAGTCTTGAGTTTGGATTTCTAATTATTAGATATTAAGAGGTCAGAGGTCATGGAATAGGAGTCAGTGGACCACCACTGTAAGTTGGTTTCAAAAGCTCTTTAAAAAGCTACTACGCTCTCAGTGTGAATCCAGGCTTGTAACCAGCCTGCTGAGACCTGCCTTTGGTCTCAGTAACATTTCAATGAACAGATTAAATACATGGATTATGTTGAATATTTCTGTATCAAACAATAATAAGCATCTGGCTCAAAATAACAAGATCAGACAAACAATATGCCTAATGGGGAGCTTGTTGCGCAGGTTTGCTTTGAGTCAGGGATGCTGTGCAGGCACTGTAACATCCATGGCCAATTCTCTCTCTGTAAACAGCTGAGCCTCTTCAGGCTACACACACAGCGCTCATCAAATTACCGAGCAATGAGGTGTGAAAAACACCTACATCTGACAATGCAAAAGAAACTTTCATATCGTCTGTGTCTCTCACAAGCTGAGCCACCCAGCTTTTCTCCCCAGCAGAACAAAAGCCTCACGCCTTTGTCTCCTTCAATCTGTTGGAGCTGCTGGGCAAAAGAGTGACAGACAGTCTGGCAGCGCGTCTCCTCAAGTGGAGAAGAAGTTCATTACTCCAGCTCCAACCCAGCCGTCCATCAGACAGGGGACAGCTCCGGGATTAGCTTCTTCGCTGGGGTCCCACCTCTCCTGAAAGGATTTCTACAGGATCATTTCCACATCTGGAGCACATCTGTCAATCAGTCAACGCACAGAGCACCTGTTGTTTATCGTACTCCCCTGTTCATCAGTACTGGAGAGCAAGAGATGACTTTTAGCTGACAAATTGGACTGAGACAGATTATCAGTTTGCCCTGCTTTTAGCCTTGTATTGCAGAAGTCAACAGTGAATAAAGGTGAAGGCAAAGAAAAGCAATGGGTTGTTGTGTATGTGCATGTATTGAACGATTCGAGGGTAGAAAGGCCAGCCATTGAGAAAAAAATAGTGTTATATTGAGGCTGAGGTGTTAAAAGACCTTTATGTCACTCTACCTGATTCTGCTTCTCCTGCTGTGGACAGTGCATCATGGTGTCCTGCTGTCACTCAGTGATTTAGTCCTCTACTCCATCCAAACAACCAAGATTAGTATTAAAGTGATTCAGTGATAGTTGTCTGAACATACATGCAGTAAGTACATTACACCCATGAGCTGCCAATAGCTAATTTAGCACACATTTAGCTTGACAGAAAGAGATAGTAATAAGGTTGTACGTAAGTTGTAGCAGCTTAAAGGGGCAGTATGTAAGACTGTTTAAAACATTCAAAAAATAAATTAACATCATCAACAAAACATGAAGAGGTAGCAGCTGTGATCTGATGTCAACGGCATCTACTGTATGCACCGTTTTCACTCATATCTCATATTATTGTCCTACATTCTGAGCTTCGGCTCATACTTTTTTGTAAGACCTCTTGTGCATCATGCATTCAGTCTCAGTCCAACATGAGGATGAACAAAAAGAGAACCAGTCGGAGCGGAGTGACAGAGCTGCTGCTAGTTGACCCCAGCCTCAGCAGACAGAGAGAGAGAGAGAGACCAGAGCCTGAAAATCTTGAGGAATAAATTCCTGCACTCATGGCAGATTCTCCTATCATCTGGAGCTGTTTACTGGCAGATGGATAGCTGGGAGTTTAAGTTTTGTTTTTTTTGTTTTTTTTATCCCAAAAGTTAAAAAAATAATGTATTTACTTCATATAATAAAAAGACTGGACAAAAAGGAGGTTGCTTGGAGAAAAGTGAACAGGAAGTGCTGAAAATGTGTGTCTGTGACTTGATGCCATCGCCCTGATTGATCTGAACACCGTTTAGAAAGCACTCATTATGTAGTTCATCATGATGTAGTTGCGTCAGCATGCTTTTGATCTGTTTATGCCAATCAGTCATTTGGGTTGATACTGCTGGAACCTTCAGAAGTGGCTCAGTGGTTCATGATTACTCGCACGAATAAACAATTATAATTATACATTGCCCCTTTAATTCACACGGGTCCTGGAGTTGTCTTTGTTTTGTCTGGAGGGGCAGGCCCTAAGTGTCAGACTCTGTTTAATAATAACCAACACTGAATTTTGAAGCTGATAAATAACAATGAGAGGAACCAAGCCATGCAAGATACATTAGCAGGATTTCCACTTGAACTGACTTGCGTCACCAATTGGTCACCAATTAGCCAATGTATTCGTCACCTTAAAATGATATCTACTGATGACATGGGTCCTCTTCCACAGAGTCCGCCATATTGAACCACCATGGTAGCCCAGAACGGGCAAACACTCACCCTGGATAGTGATTTTTGTGGCCACCATAGTTTTTTTCTTTTTCACACTTGGAAGGGGAAAGGTTACAATCTACAGCGGAAATCACCACGGGCCATTCAAAGAGGTCCAAAAGTGAGTAACAACAACCATTTTTGCCACTGCATGGAGTCTATTGGATGGGGCATGGTGGATTGGACAGGGTTAGACATCAACAGAGACACCAAGGAAAAAGTTTTCTCCGGTCCACACTTTTCTCACATAAACAGTAAACTAAAACAATCCTCAGTCCCACTGGTGAGGTGAGTAACCTGATGTCATGGTAGGTGGGAGAGTAATGTGGTGGGAATAGCCAAACAAAGATAATCTTCACTGATGCTTTTGCACGTTTCCGAATGTGTGCTCACTGTTGACACTTTGGAGGTTTTGTTTGTGTTTGTCTATTCATTTAATAATAATAATAATATATGTAAAGTGGTCATTAAATCCTAAAGCTTCACACTATGCAGTTAGGTCTTTAACATTCACTCATCAAGGTCACATCTAGTTGTTTTGCATGACGTATAATAATTTCCTCCATGTTTTTGGAAGATTCATTTGGTAGCAGGGTTGTTTATCTCGTCCAGAACACTGAGGGAGGTTTTCCAACCACCATTTTTAAGAAAGAAAGAAAGCTATGGTACGTTTAAGAAGAGAACAAAACAATATGTAACCAGCATGAAAAATCAGGTCACTAACCCAGTATTTGTGATTTAGACAGTTCCAGAAAACGCCAGTAAGTGGTAGTAGTTTCCTGATAGTAATATATTATTCCTGAATTTAGCTCAGGTGACCTGACGCCATTTTTTCTCTGAGACACGAGCCAGATAACAGCAGACCAGACCGAGTGAGTCGCTAACAAAAAGTAAACTAAAAGCAAAGCAAACACAAAGAAAAGAGGTATTAAGTGCTGCGGACAAAGTCTGAACCGACCGCCGAAAGACCCGGTAGCCACGGGCAAACCCAGGTTCACTCCAGTAAGCTGTGAGCCGAGGAGGAAAAATCTCCCTCGTGGAAGTAAATGCAGAGACTCCGGTGAGTTAGCATACAGTTAGCCTGTAGCCCGGTAGCCATATAGACGGAAAAGTTGCATTTATTGTGTTATCTACCTATTCTAAGATAGTCAGTATTGTTTATGTTGCTTATTAAAATGACTTTCGTGCACTTTTTGCCGTAGTTTATTGTTGGAAAGAAATTGTTAGCTAATGCTAATAGCGACCGCAACATGCTAATCGCTAGCTCCTAGTTGCTAGTCTGTCCATTGTTTATGCTTATTCATGCTAATCGCTATGCTAATCGTTAAATCAAGCTAATTACCATGCGGTCTGCAATGAGAAGATGCAGTTTATTTCTTTTGTGCCATTTGAACTGCCTGTTTGTGTTGTTAGCCATTGAAAAGGGTTAACAGTACCATTAAGGTGTAGTATAATTCATTTTTTATTAAGGAATTTGCACTTGTGTATAAAAACTATAATTCATTTGACGTTTAAGAGTTAAATAATTAAAAGGTGAATTAAAATAGTTAAGAACTGATGATATAAGATAAATAGAGGTTAAAAAGAGATGCATAAATAATGTGTCTGTTTAAAAAATACTATTGTTGATAGGAATTCATGATTAATTGATTAAATTTATAGTTAAAGCAAATTGTTTTAATTCATAATTAATTTATTGTGTGATAATGTATTTTCTTGATTTTTGGTGATATATCTCATGATTAACAGAAAAGATGAGGTCTCATAGAACTTGACAGAATCAGATTTAGTTCTTACACCTATGCATTTCCTGTGTTATTCTTCTGCTAGTCTGAACTACTGTCCGAGAAACAGAGATGATTAAGATGGCAGCCCAGCCCAACGGATCTGAGAGAGAGAGTTTGAGAAGCAGTGTGGCCAGCTGCAGAACCTACCTCGACGACTCCAGACCTTCTGATTCTCACACAGAGAAACACAGATAAGATACTCATACACTCACCTACGCTGTCAATGTTATTTTGTTATTTGTAGTGATATTAAAATATCATCTGTTCGTATGCCAACCCTCCTTTGTGAAAATCATTTCCCAACTCCTACTGAACCAAGAGATGTGGGTATTCCTTAATTGTCAAAGTAAAGACTAAAGGTGCTACACATGTTTGTGTTATTAAACCTTAGAATCAGAGGACAGACATAATGCACAGTTTGGACATTCTGGTAGTTTGGCTGAAACTATTTGTGATAATGTGTCGAGCACATCTTTCTGAAATCTGTTGATCCTCGGGCAATCAGTGAAACAGTGTCAGAATTCCATTTTGCATATCAGTCTATACTGATCCATCAACGTGGTGTAATAGAAACAATGTTACATGAATAGACATGATCCATTAGTCTAAATGTGGTGTTGCCTCATGACATACCTGCTGCCATTCATGTTTTCTCATTTACATATCCAAGTCACTACGTCAAGCAAGTGTTCTCTGAGGACTCTCCTGATTTAGTCATAGTCATAGACCAAGAACTTGACCATAATGCCAAAATGATGTCCTATTACCTTTTCCAAGGTAGAAAGGGGTGAACACAGGAGAGTGTGACAGAAACTACTTTTGCTGTCCATGTAGGGCAATGTCAGCAACAAATGAGATGCACTATTAAAAAAACTTGAAGCTGATTGTGAATGAACAGAAGCATTTTCATACATTCACATTCTGGTGTACTCTCACAGTCAGAAGACATTTAGTCTTAGACGATCAGACCATCTGATCTGATCTATCGATCATTCTAAAGTATATGAAACAAATGATCAGTTGTATTACAAATTCATGGATAGATGGATTCATGTAAATACAAGAGGCTGCTGTGCTTGTACCATGATCCCTTCACAGGATTCACAGGATTTTTTTGGTTTTGTTTTGTTATTTGAGTTATCCGTTTCTGCATGCAATTGTAGCAGTACGAGCGTTTTTTTTTTAGTTTAGTTTCCCCTCGCTCTTTCTGTTGCTTGTGGTTGCTATGGTTTCCCTTCCTCACTTCTGCCAGTCATTGAGGTGAGCCGGTATAAAAGCGTCAGTCTGGCCACCGGTTATTCCTCTGCGCTCCCATCATCACCCGTGATACTTCCGGGTCAGAGGTCGTTGTTTCGTTTGTCCTTCTACTTATTAGGTGTTCGCAATTGTTATAGGACGACCGTTGGTGTGCTGCTCCATGCTCCCTGTGTGTGCTGCTGATCGTTGGCTGGCGGTAAGTGTTGTGGTCTTTCGGCGTTGTGCTTGGTGCTGTTAGGTGGCTAATGCTGGTCTGGCCACAGGTAGATGCTGGCGGCTGCCTGGAGTCCGTTCATTCATTCCTCCTCGTGTGTGTTTTACTGACAAGGTATGTACATTGTTACATGCCACCAGATCAATTTTACTGCATCTAGCACATGCTAATAGTGTTTTCTTGTTGACTAGGTGTTGTAACCACCTCATTGGGCAGCTGCTGCTTTGTTGGATGTGACTTTTATGCTGATCTCTCTGTATTGCTGTTACCTTTTGCTGCGCGCAGCGTTCTTCTGCGGCTTCACGGCTTTCAGGAAACACACTGTGTTCGGCCGTGCACTGCGGCTTAAGCACTTTTCTATTGGGGACTGCTCCCCCTTAGGTTGAGTGAATGAGTGTGTGAACGTGTGATTGTTATAGTGTGTCTAGGTTGAGCCTGGATTTGTTTATGTAATTTTATTTTTAATTCAGAGTTGTTTTGTAAAATTGTTTGAGTTTTGTTTTCTTTAGTTCTTGGGCAGTTATTTTGCTTAAGCTTGAAATTTGCTCATTTACTTAATTTGTGTTTCCTCTTCAGTTGCTGTAGGCCGGTGGTGGCGGTACTGGTGACCTGGTGGTGGTGTCCCCCCTCCATCGGTATTGCTGTGTCCCTGGGACTTCACTGAGAGTGTCTGCCACGTGTGCCTGGTGATTTAAGTTATATTTTTCCCTTTTTGGTGGATCCTGCCCCTGCACTATCCCTTGCCCATGGGTGAATGAGTTTTATAGAGTATATTTTAGAATAAATGTGGAATAAAATTTCTATTTTTAAACTTTGAACCACGTCTCTTGTCCTCCAGTAACTACGAACCTGTGTACCTTGTGTTTGAGTAATTCCCTGGGTGAAATTCCCAGGGTGGCCTTGTCGAGCTTTTCCCTCAATACTAGTTAAGTAACTTTTCACCTCCCCCTCGCCACACAATGCATTTGTAATGCTGCAGTTGCATGTTTATGGAAATCACTGCTTGGGAACCATGTGATGTTACTTGTGTGACAGTCTAACAACAGAAAAATCAGCAGAATTAAGAAATGTACTTGAGTCATTCAGATAACTGACAGCACAGAGGCGTCACTAATAAAAGCACTTCATGTGCTGCTGTCAGCTGGACTTTGTTAATGTTGGGCCAGATCTTGTGGACATTGGCTGAGACTGTTTTGTCAAAATAATGATACTAGAATTGCAGTGGACTGTCTCTGGAGCTATGACACAGTCAAAAACATTAGAGGGAGCAGAGCTCTATATTGGATTTACTGGATTAACGGAGTGAGAATGAATTATTTACTTAAACCGCAAAGAAAAACACAAAACTGTAAAATCAGTAATAGAATCTATGACTGATGCAGCCTGTGAGAGAGAAACATATTCAAATCATTCTCTTCGAGCTTGTTGTTTTATGCCAGATATAGCAACTCCATCCATAACTGGCACTACTGTATGTTTGGATGCTAAAAAGTCATTAGTTTAGCAGACAGATGCAGTCAGTAATGTAACAGTTTCCATGTCTGGGAAAGGCTCTAATCTCTGCGTTTATCACACCCCATATAGTGAGAGAACAACATTTACCTGAGACAGTTACCTTACAGCTCAGCAACAAGACACCTCAGCTGCATCAGGACCAAAGTATTGTGAGGGCTCCTCGACGCGAGACCTTGTCTATGTTGGTGTCACTGGCAGTGCAGGAGCAAATTCCTGTGTGTCTTTTTCTCTCTGCAAATAGCAGAAACACAAGCCCGCCATCATTGTTATTCCAGTCACAGTGGCTGACAAACAGCCATCTCCAAAAAAGACCCCGCTACATAATGAGATGTGAAGTATAATAAGCAGAGTTGGCACGAGGCAATTTCAAAATCCGGTGTCTGATGTGTTTTTTTTTTTTTTCTCCCTTTCTTTTCATCATGTTTTTGTTTTATCCATTTTCCCCTTCCACCAGCCTCCCTGTCCCTCCTTCTCTGTGCGCCAAACACTGCTTCCTTGACATGCGCGTCCCTCAGCTCTTCAGGGATTGTGGGATCAATGAGATGCTCTCTCCTTAGATTATTTCTCACTGGAAGAAAAGAATATCAGAATGCACAGAGTGCTTTTTAAAAATGATTTTTCATTGTCTTCTCCTGCTAAGATACAATGCTGTTATTCACTGCCAAGATTGGGGTGAACCAATCTTATTTTTTAAAATGTATTTATTTCTTTCCTGATAGGCACTGAACGTTGAGACAAAGGGCCTCCTCACTTGTTGAAGAGTTCATACAAAATGCAACAAAACAAAAGCACACAGACACACACCGTTCAACGTCCGTTGCAGAGTAAAAGGCAAGGGTATTTCCACTCATGCCAAAGGGTTTAAGATCGGTTCATTTGCCTTCAGGAAAGTGGTGAATATTGGGAGCCTCTGTGTGTATGCTGATGGAAAAAAAATTCAAGATACAGAAAAAATGTGTTTATTTCATATGCAGTATATAACCAATTAGCGTATTCATTACTGTAACTGCTATTCACAGGTATATTTTCATGCACCAAAGTTTACTCATCAGTAGCTGTCATACATTGTTACATCTGCTGACAACTCCGTGATTCTTTTGTCTGATAAATATATCAGGATAGAGGCACTTAATTTAAACATCTTAACTTTATCTAAATGCAAATAAATAATGGCTAAAGTACTTTTGAGCAGCAGACTAACGGGAAGAAAAAGGCTGGTGGAGCTCTCAGCAGCAGCCATGTCCAGACCTCAAGATGGCCTTTCTGTCCTCTCCCATAGATTCTGTTGACTGGATGCTGAGAGGTAGGAATCTGCACTAAGCTGAAAAGAAAAGAGCAATCACTGATAGTTCAGTGGAAAAAAAAAAAATACTTGCTTTCAGTGTGGGAAACACAGGATTGATTTTCAGTCAGAAAACATGTAGCCCATCTCTGTGAAAGCGGAATAAGACCAGGAGGAGTCTCACCTGTCACATGCAAGACCAGTTTGTCAGTCATATTCATTTTAAATCAGGTGTTGCAGCATTTAGCGCACAGTTATGCAGTGGTATGTGAGGGTGAGTGGGTGTGTTCATTTGTCACAATCAGAGAATAATAATATGAACTTTCTTCTGGGATCAGCCAGCCAATTAATTTACAGTCTGGCCGTAGATAGGTGAACATCACCTGCTCTGACTACAGCTAGGAGCGGCTGTTGTGCAAGGTCCGGGCCACCTGTGAATGCTTTGGGACGGAGGAGGGGCCCACTGCAGCATCTGCTGCTTGTTGAGAAGATGATACATGCTTTCACATCAGGGTCTCCAAATGTCTCCAATAACATTTTGAATTTAGATTTGTCGCTGGTCATTATTTTTTAAAAAGTCGCTAGAGGGGTCTCAAAGTCACTAAATATACACTATATTAGAGCCAGGCCTTCTCGACCAACATCAGTGTGTGACCTCACCAATGCGCTTCTGGAAGAATGGTCAAAAATTCCTATAAACACTCTCCTCAACCTTGTGGACAGTCTTCCCAGAAGAGTTGAAGCTGTAATAGCTGCAAAAGGTGGACCGACATCATATTGAACTCTATGGGTTAGGAATGGGATGGCAGTTCAGTTCATAGTATGAGTCAAGGCAGGTGAGCGAATACTTTTGGTAATATAGTGTAGCAAGAATGTCACTAAGTTGGCAACACTGAGACCAAGGACAAAGGCTCCAATCTGTCTCTGATATCACTCATGTCCTGATGTCAGTTTTGATCTGACAGTCTTTCAATGCTACAGCTTGTTGGCTAATGAGCGCCTGTAGGACACAAGACTGTGGGGTGATTTGAGCACCTCAGCAAGTGATGGAACAGTCCACTGTGACCTTTCTATTCAGCTGCTTTATGAACACTTAATGTTCTGCATCTTCCACAATGTGGAAAAGTGGGTGCCACCCGGGCTGTATTACTGTTGTTCTCCATTGTTTTGGCTCATTTCCTGAAACAGAATTTACATTCTCAAAATAACATGGACAAACCTCCAAACCACTCGACAGTTGTTCACAACAGAATTGAATTTCTTATTCATTTCATCAAATTGCAAATGTTTTAGTACATCTTTGCAAACGATTGAGTACAGGTAGCCTACAGTTAGCACAGTTAGCCTACATTTAGCTCAATTTCCATGTGAATAGATCTTGCTGATCTAAACTGTTAATTCTCAGTCTAATGGTGGTTCTCTCCAAAACATGTCAGCATCATTTCATTGTATAAGTTACCACACGCACAATACTCTGTTCAATTGTCAAAATTTATCAAGAACCTAATGCCATGAATACCATATATGGATCTCTTGAAACATTTGACAAATTGATTACTTGACAGGTGGAAATAGAACTTGACTAACGAAGGTGGAGTTTCACACATCTCAGATGAACAATCAAACAATATGTTTAGTTACCTGACAGGTGCTGTCTGTGTGATTGTGAATGCTGCCAAACATGTATGCATAGAGCTTGATCAGGACCAGTACAATTTCTTAACATGGAGGCACCTGGCCAAGTAACTGAACAAGGGCAACTGCCTGCTTGAGGAAGAGCAGGAGTAAGGGTAGGTGGTGGTAGAATAAGAGGCTGAGGAGCACAAAGACACCATGCTGTCCTGGATGAAATTTGGGCCACATTTATAGACCGTGTTATCAACCATTGCCTCACAATGGCAGAGGCAGGTCGCCGAGTGCAGCCTAATGTTCCCCCACTCACATCCCCAGCTTTGGCCCGTAAAATACTCAGAAGGTCCTCATCTTCTTGGACCGCCTTCATTTTGATTTGATCCCTGAAAATGGGAGAGGTCTTGAAGGGCCTCACTTTCCAAAGTATGTAATTGTGTACATATAATTTTCCTTGTTTTTTTGTATATATTTTGTATATATCCTTTTTTATGTTAGCTTGACAAAAAAAAGGACTGGACTAAGACTGAGAGGTGGACATGAGGGGTATCTCCATGGTCCTCTGCCATAGTGACAAAACATCTAAACATTTTAACTTGCAGTGCTTACACAATGCATTTTGGGGGCACTGACTATTTATATGGGAAAGGAATTTAGAATTTAATAGTTTTGAAGCATGAGTGAACAGTTTGGGGAGACATGTGAGCTTCTGCCAGTGAACTGATGTGATGGTGATGTGCTGAACTGACTGTTTTGCCAAATGATCCTAGAGTTTTGAGAATGAATGAGCCAAACCAATGGAGAAAAACTGTAATGCCTTGTCACCAAAGGTATTTTACTGCGGCAAGCAAGCTGCAGCTCATAAACCGCCATAAATCAAGGGTTCAGTTCCATGATCTGCGAGTCGAGTACATCACTCCATATATTTTTCAAGGTCTGATTTTTTTTCTAGGCAATGCAACCACATGTGTTACTACTTGGTATTTGTTCAGGAGAAGCTGTCAGAGTAGGTGTCTGGGTTGAGAATGATGGCAGAATTGAAGTTGAATTCTCTTCCTCTTTCACTTTGCCATGACTTTACCCTCATAATATTCAGCTAGCTAGACGGACATTTCCAAATATCTTGAAAATGAGTGATTCTATCACGTTCACTCCCCATCCTGACACTCTTGGACTACTTCTTCTGTCTGTATGACACATCTTTGGTCGTGACAATTGTTAGAGGTCACATGATGAAACACCAGACAAAATGACTGCTGTGTGCTGTACTTTACTTTCATCTTAACCAGTGTTCAATCCAAAGTCGAGCAATATTCTGGCTGCATAGATTTTTAAATTCCAAATTCTTTATTGATTTTTTACAGCTTCCAAAAGAAACATATAACTCCTTCAACTCTGTACCTCAACAGCTAACTCATCATTTACATTTACACAGTCCCTGGTGTCTTCAGTTAATGAGGGTATCCACGCTGCATGTGAACTTCATCCAAATGCGATGAGGTCTGAGTGTGCTTAGAAATGTAAATTAACATAATCCATTAAAAACACGTACAGTGCTTTAGTGTTCTCAATCTTTCTGTATCACTGTCTTGTTGTTTATTATTATTATTCTATAATATTAATTTATTTCTGCCAGCCTCCCTCCATCGTGCCTCTTCTGCAGTCAATGGCTCAGAGAGAATTGGATTGTTTAGCCAGATGAGCGCAGTCTCATTTTGTTTGACTTGGTCCTGGCATTGTGTTTACCCCAATGTAGTCACTTCATGCATCTTTGGTGGATCTAAGAAAATTTCAGTGAGAATTCATCTGACATCTGAAATATCACCATATAATATATATCAGAAATCTGATTGTTAAAACCACCTCGAGAGCCAGATGTTGGAACTGTGTAAATGTATCTGTCTCTCAAAGCCATTCACTATCTGATATTCCCTCATGTTGTCCTTGGAGTCATTTTGACCCCAGGACACCAGAAGAGTTAACTCAACAGCAGAGTATACTTTCATGTAAACAAGGACTATTGGTCGTGAATTCCAAAATGTCGTAATGGGTTGGACTGATGTAATTAATTCACTCAATAATTTATACTCTATGTAAATAAAAAGTAAATCCCTGAGGGGTCATTTTGACCCCAGAGGACAAAAGGTGTATGCTAATTGGGGAACATTACAAGGTTAATGCATCCATGGTCTGTCTCCTCTGTCCCCGAGACAACACTAAAGTTACTCTGAAATGAAAATAAATGCAAAAGGTTATCTGGATGATAGAACGATAAATCGATAGATCTGAAGAAAATTCAAGAATCCGATATTAGCATGAAACCATATGAACATACGTTAGAATTAACCTAAAACACAGTATCCATACTTTAAAGTTGAGCTGAGATAGATCTACTGTATATTGCTGTATTTGCAATATTTATGCTGTTCATTCTGTTTATACTGCTATATTTGCCATATTTATACTTTATTTGACGCAACTGTGGAAAGTTGTATGAAAAGTTTGTGTGTGTGTGTGTGTGTGTGAGAAAAACGTACTAGAAAGAATGTGCGTGTCCCTTTTATCTACATGCGCATGCACATGAAACACGTCTGACCAGAGACAAAGGAAGATGTGGAGCGGGAGGTTTGAACAACTGCACCTGAGCACAGTGAATGTACTCACACAGTAACACAGCAGTTGGTTCATCTTCGGTGGTTCATCTACATGGCTGTGGACCTTTAACTGATAAAATACAGCTGTACTGATCTTGTCAAATAATATAATGGCAGATATCAACATGAACAGAATAAGAACACATGTATGTGACTAAACAAACACACTAACAAAGGTATGTTAAGCTATGTAAAGCTAAATGCCCAGTACATTACCGGCCCATAAAGAAAACAGTTGCGTTGATTTGCCGTTTGGGGAAAAGTTCTGAGCCTGCCCTTTCACCTTAAAATATATTTGCCCTTGAGTCCAAATGAAAACACTGCATTTATCAAGCTGCTAGACTGCATTACAGATATAAAGCACTGGCTGGCACAGAACTCTTTGCATTTAAATGACAGCAACACTGAATGCATTTTGTTTGGTTCTCCACCTGCATCAGATGTTTTGACCACAAACTTTGGCTCTCTGGCCCCCTTTTTAAAAACATATATCAAAAAACTTTGGCTGTCAGACATGGTGTGACAGGGTAACATTCGACAATGGGCTAAAATTTGACAAACAAATTAGCTCTGTCGTCAGTACGAGCTCCTTTCAGCTCCATCTCCTGGCCAAGGTGAAGCTGTTTCTTAGTCGGCAGGATCTCGAGAGCGATTCATGTTTTTATCAGTTCCAGACTGGCCTATTGCAATGCCCTCTACATTGGCCTCAGTCAGGCCTCAATCTCTTGTCTCCAACTCGGGCTTCCAGTCCGTTTTAGAATTGATTCTGTTGTTTGTTTTTAACACCATTAATGGCTTGGCCCTTTCTTATCTGTCTGAGATTTTAACTTTTCGCAACTGTGGCAGACCTCTGCGCTCTTTGGGTCAGCTTCTCTTAGAGGATCCCAAGTTGAGACTTAAACAGTGGGGCGATTGTTCTTTCGCCGTTGCTGCTCCTAGATTGTGGCACAAACTGCCCACTGACATTCGCGTCATTACTGATACCAGCCTTTTTAGATCAAAGCTAAAGAGCCACTTTGTTAGATTAGCCTTCAACTCTGACTAGGGCAATACTATTTCTTAGGTGTACTCATACCTCAGCCCTACACCACTACAGCACTTTTGTTTGTATTTCCATGCTATTTATGTGTTATTCATTGTTTTTATGGATTTATTGTAAAGCACTTTGGGTACCTTTCGGCTACTGTAAAGGGCTATATAAATAAAGTTGATTTGATTTGATGTTCCTCTCAGTGGGTTGCAGGCCCCTGGTAGCATAGGCTCTAGGCCTCACCTTGCCTGCCTGAGCCTGAGAAAGGACTGCACCCAAGCCACCATGGCGTGCATCAACCTCCAAAATAAAGGGAAGAGAAAGGTCTGCATAAGCCAACACTGGTGCTGTGATGAGCTTAGATTTCAGTGTTTCAAAGCTCTGGTTACACTCATCAGTCCAACACCTAGAAAGCCGCTGCTCAGCCTTCTTGTTGGTCTTAGTGCCACCACTTTCAGCCACAGCCCTATGCAGAAGAGCTGCCAGCTTCGCAAATCCTTCCACAAAGCATCAACGAAACCAAGAAAAGAAGCTCAGAGGCAGTAGTGGGAATTGGCAACCACTTCAATCTTGACTGGATCTGTGGAGACGCAGTTGGCCGAGATTACATGGCCCAAATAATTCACTTCCTTGCGAAAGAATGAGCACTTGCTGAGCTTGGCTTTGAGGCCCTCACGCTGAAGTTGCTCCAGCACCGCTTTCTCTCTCCACATGCTATTCCACTGTGGAGGAAAATACAACAATATCAAGAACATATGGCAGCAAGGGCTGACATGGATACGTTGCATTAACCTCTGGAAGGTCTGGGCACGTTACAGGTCTCAAAAAGGTATCCTGTTCCACTCGAACAAACCAAAAGGGGTGCAAAAAGGAGTCTTTGGCCAGTCAGCCTCAGTGAGTGGCACCTAGTTATAACCACTGGCCAAGTCCAGGGTGGAGAACCCATAAGCACCAGACAATGCATCCAGAGACTCCTCTATTCATGGCAGAGGAAAGGCATCTCTTCAGATCTTACTATTAATCGTCATAGTCATAGTCAACACATGTGCATGCTGCCATCTTTCTCACGTACCAACTCGATAGGGGACGCATAGGGGCTGCTACAAATTACTTGCGATGAGAGTAGCCGGTTGATGTTCTCCTTCACAACCCCATATTCTGAGGGTGGAATGTTCCTATAGCGCTACTTCACTGGGGTATCATCTACCAAAGGGATATCATGGAGATGAGATTAGTACAGCACAGATCAGTGACGCTGATGGAGAAGACGGAGGAATAATGTTTAAGCAAGGACTTCAATGGACCCTGTTCCTCTACAGACAAGAGTGACAAATCCACACTCCCTACCTGCTTCCCACTAGGGGCCACCATGTATGCCACACCTGATGGCACCTCAGAGATCTCTCAAGGAAGGCTGACCACATTCGCAAAATACAGTGTGCGGAGACAACAGTGCGAGGGTACAAAACAACGTCTTTACAGCCAGCATTAATTATGTAGGTGGGGCCCCTGATGACACGGACCAAGTGTAGCAGGATGGACTCATTGGTCCTGGGGACGTTCAGCTGTGTCACAGTCCTAGGCAATCGCGGGGAGAGAGAGACAGAGACGCATAAAGGCAGGCAGAGAGCACCTGTCTCCCTCTTGCTTGGTAGGTCTCAGCCCTGGTTGGCTCCTTCATCTCCAGAGTGAGAGCGATTTTAGTGCCAGAGTTTTAAAAAGAAAATAAATTTTTAATAAACATTTTGTAATCTCAAACCACGGTCTCTGTACTCCCTTGTAAAACGAACCTGAGTGTTTTCCTTTGTAATCCTCAATCAAGTTTAAAAGCAGAGTGGAGCACGAGCAGCCACACAGCCAAGCGGCGTGGAGACTAAAGCAGTCCAGACAGAGCAGAGCAAAGTGGCAAAGTTTGAAATAGGACAAGCAGTAGAGTTTGAGTTTGGACAAAGCAGTGGCGTTTGCGTTTAGACAAAGCAATAGTGACCCCATTCAGCTGATGGCATGTTACACCTAATGATAGAAAACTTACCATTTGTGTCACTGCATTTTCTGCGGTTGGTTGCTATACTAACACACACCTGTTTTAGGGACAAACACTCATTCACACCGGAGGAGGGAGGGAGAGAGAAGACCGTCTGGCACATTGCTGGCCACACTAGCATTAGCCCTCAGACAGCATCAACTATAATGGCAAGAAAGGGGGGACCCTTACCACACACAAATTACGCCACACATGCGGGACACAGGAAGCAGCACGAGAGCAGCTGCCCTACAAACAAACACAAATGGTGTGAGCACAAAGAAAGGTCCGAGTGACCAGTGCGGTGAAGCAGCTGGCAACCATACATGAATTTGTAATAACTTATAAATTAAATTTTTGTATTTTTCGAACCACTGTCTCTGTCCTCCCTTTTGAAACGGACCTGAGTGCTTCCCTTTTGTGATTAGCCCTTTTAAATCTCTGGGTGAAAGTCCCAGGGTGGCATTGTCAGGCAATTCGACTTATTACTAAAACTGCAGAAGGCCCATACTCGTGTTGCCACACTGTCACTTTTAAGGCGATCAATCCAGCAAAGGTTAAATGCTGTGTTCTAAACAGTGACAGGATGAATAACTCTTACATAATAGTTCACCCAAACATGGACCATTAGAATCTCTACATTGTCAGATAATCTTCTGCTCACACATTGCCACATATAAAATGATTTTTATTCTGTTTTTTTTATTTATTTATTTTTTTTTTACCAAGACATGCATTCATATTGCTCAGTATGCCCTGATAATCAAGATGTTCAATATTTAATCAATAGTCAATGGCCCGTTCAGCTTAATCCTCTCAAAGTTATAAAGTTATAAAAACAGACACCCACTTCACACGAGGGAGAGGCAGGCTCCTTGCTTAATTTGTGATAGCATCCTGGAAAAAATTACTTGCAGAACATTACAGAATTAGACAGAGAAGTTGTTGTATGCCAACTGAAACACCGCTGCTTCTACAGTTGCTATTTTCTTTCGTCTGCAATTAAAATATATATTATTCCACATTTTGCCATTTCAAAATGACACCCATTTTTCATTCAGATGGAGACTATTGTGAATGCATAGCAGTCCTTTGACCTTCCAAGCACAGGATGACTCCTCCAACCGATATCTCACCCACAACCTCTAATGATTGCAGGGCTCATCATGATTGCTGGCTTCCAGCTGCAAGGCTATTATCTTTCATAGAAACTGATGTCCCTTCAAATAACATCTAGCAGCATACGGATGCTTGTGTGTGTGGTGTGTGTGTGAGAGTTGGGGCAAATGAGAGTATGTGTAAGGGAGGTTGCGGGGGTGACAGAATCACGTTACCACCCTCCTATCGACCGCCACAGGGCTTGTCTTCCTGTGGAAGACGCAACATTAATAAAGCTTTCGCACGGCATCATCTCAGAGATTGGGATCTCGAAGGAAACAGGAAAAGAGAGAGAAACAAAGGCTTTCCTGGCTTGTCATACGGAGGAAGCCCATATCTGCAAATCATCAACACCCCCCTGAAAAAAAAGCCATTTTTCATAAACAGCTTTCTAGAAACTTCCGCCATTTTATTTTTCCCCTGCTTCAACTGATATATAGTGTGCTGTCATCTACCTCTGATGTAATGAATGTCTCCAAGATTGTTTGATAACATATTTATTGAAGAATTGATCGGCACTGCAGTAATTGCTTATGAGGGGATGTCAAGCTGATACACAATGAAACGCCATAGAGGTGCTAAAATATTGTTTTACTGTATTTAGAGATACATTAAGCATGATGAGTGCAAATTGAGGTCTTTAATGTTCAAACATACAGACATCAGAGTACTTCCCCGTATGCACTTTAATGAACACAGCACTGTGTCAAATTAGTGTAACTGGTAGTGTCTAGAGTCTCTGTGATTTGGCGCCCAGACATCTTTGAAGGCGTTCTCCAAATAAATTAGGCCAATTGGGTTCATGTAATTTGAGCTTCTACACAAATTGAATGACATGCTGCACAATGAGTTTAAGTTAGTAAGTAACCACAGACAATGAACTATGAACCTAAACACACCACACGCTAATAGACAGTGAACACCAGGTGTGTCGGACATCCACAGGTTACAAAAGGACGAGGTTGGCAATAGAGAGAAAGAGACCACGTGGAGACGGAGGATTGTGTGGGCCTGATTGGAGCCTGGACCAGCGCGGTGGACAGAGCCAGGATGAAGGGGGGGTCAGCACGGCGGGCACAGAACTAGCTACAACAATCTAAGATTAAAGTGGCGGGCACTGGGGAGTGTTGGACGTTTAGGCTTCTGTACTGCCTGGGTTGATTGGCTGGCGAGGAGCAGGTAAAGAGACAGGTGAGAGGTGAAACCAGAGACCATGCCCAGCAACACGACAGACAGATACACAAGTAAAAATGTACGACAGCATACACACGGAAGGTAGGAGACCTGTCAGGATAGCTGTTTGCACAGGTTGTTTGTTGTGTAATTATTATGCATATTAATAATATATATTTGACTTTACACACATTACTTGTGTGTGGTAGTCATCACAGAAACACAGTATCGGGTTTTCAGAACCTGTATCAGTCCCAGCCTGTGCCTCGCTCCCGTTTCCCAGAGTAAACAGAAACCTTGTTGCCTCCCTAAACATTTATTACACACCGTCTGCTCATGACAAACCTCAACATGCAAGGCTGCAGAGGCTAATGGGATTGCACCATATGGGCCTACATATTGCAGACATTCATCTTGCATGGAGGTGTATTTTTCTTCTTTTTTTTTGTTTTGATTTTGATGAAATGCATTGACGTTTCCACTCTGCATCTCCTCTGAGTGCCTAACCCTTCCTATCCAGCAGGGAAAGAGAATAGAAGAGAAATGAAATATATTTCTGTTTGTTTGTTGTCTCTCTCCAGCCCTGGAGGCCAGCCTGGGTTTGAAGGGAGTCCGTCTCGGACCTTTCCGGAGAAAAGCTAATGTCGAAGATAGTGTTATCGCCCCCCGAGGGCTAGAGACAGACAACTGACAACTGAATCCAGGGCTTAAGTAAAACACTGAGGTCTAATAGTAGCTGTTTTACTGGCTGTAAACATCCATCATCCCACTTGTCCGACACTTTCAGAGCTGGAAGAGCACCACGCCACAGGCGATAGTGGTTTGATGTGAGAAAAAGAGCAGTTCAAAGGTAAGAAGATTGCAATGATTCCCTGCGGAGGCCAGAGGGAGGGAGAGATATAGATAGAGACAGACAGAGAGAGAGATAGGAAACTGTTCTTTGTATACCATTTTTCACCTCTTAACTTGAAGTGGGAGTTTGGGTGAAAATAGAGAAATGGAGAGAGAGGATGTGAAAAGAGGCGGGAAGACCCTCCTGATTTCTTGCATGTTCCCTCGTTACATTCAGTGTAGCACATGGACTCGTCTTAAGGGGGCAAAAACAGACCAATGAGAAACCTCAATTGACAAATTCATTTTCAGAAAAATGGGGGCATGCACTGGTATAGATCATACTGAATGTGGATATGTGGATCTGTTTTTATCCTTTTATTTGTGTTCATTTTAGTCACATTATTTAAAAAAAGCAAGATTTCTCATTATTTCCTTTAATTGAATTGATTCATGAAACTGAATTCAATCTGTGATTTCATCCGAACAATGTGACGGTGTACAGTTCTAATAATCATAGTCTATTTGTGTGTCTTGCAGGGAACAGCAGACTGACACTGAGGGAACTTTAGGGCTGATTGCTCTTGATAATGTCACAAGCTCATGCTTTCCCCTCATTCTAAAGGAAACTTTGCAGTTTTGAGTGGTTTCAGTTTTAAAATATGATTACCTTTGATTTTTGGTCTGTGTGATGTCTGTTTGTACAGCTTAAGTATGTTCCAGAATGAGTGCAGGTTCTAAGTAAGCTGTGTGTTTTTTTGGGTTTTTTTTGGCCTTTTTGTTTGTATTGATAGAAACAGCTCAGAAATGACAGGAAATGTGGAGACAGAGACGAAGAATGACATGCAGGAAAGGGCCGCACAGGTCAGGATTTGAACTTACTCCGCAGTGACCAAGCTAAGCGCAGGCCTGTAAGCTGAGTTTTTTTTTAACTGATTTCAGAAGCCAACATTAAAGGTTACAGGGCCGCATTGTCATTTTGAGAAGGAAACATCAGATCTATTTCTTCTAGAAACTTCATTTCTGATTTTGTTAAGACATTAACATCAAGTTTAAATTTAAGTTTAAAGGTCCGGTCTGTTCACAGAGTATGGCTGAAAGGGAATTTTGAACTATGTTTTGTCATCAGCCATTACCAACCTAAAAATAAGAATTGTTGTCTTTTTGTCACCTTATAATGAGACTACAAGAGATCTACAAGTCTACGAGTCCACCATGTTTCTACTTCTATCCCAGAATGGAAACACTGAACACTGACTCTAGAATGGGCCAGTGAATAGACAAGTTATATTTGTTTTTAAACTGTATTTGTTAAAATGTTAATTGGCCAATTGCTAACTAATTATTCAAGAATAAATTAGCAGTTGATAAAGCATTTTAATGACTTTAATGAAAGATAAGTGTATAATTGCCAAATCAATAATAAAGGCATTTCATTTAGTTTAATCAAGTCTGATGTGATTCATGCTGACCTTAATAACCTTAATAACACATTTGGTTAAACTTGTTTTTTTCTTCGTGTTTCCATGTTTTTCACATGTTTTAACACTTACTGTATCCTGTCTCTATTACCTGGTAAATGGTTTTTAGTTTCATCTTGGTACATGCAACCCAAACTGACCCAAATAGAACAGTTGGAAGGTCCATAGAGTGCACCTACCTGATCTAATTTTGGACCTCGTTTAAAAAGAGATTTATGATCAGTGATGATCATCACTGTCCACCCAGATCCATTCTGGATACCCACACTCAAGAACGCTACATGAGCTGCAAACCTACTCGGTGCAATTAGACTTAATGCTATGTGGTTTATAGGAGGGTCCATGCTCAATAGGATCAATAGAATCATATCCACGTTTGAGTGACCAGATCGAAACGCTAACTAGTTTTGGATCTAATGCAATACCATTACTAACAATCATTTGGAATACTGAAAGATAATAACAAGCTAACATACTGTACAAAGCAATTAAGCTCTTGTGGCTGCTTTGATTGAGGCAGGTGGCTTCTTTGAGCCAAGCGGGCTTCATTCAGCCCGCCACAGCTCTTTTCCCCATTTCTGGATATGTGAGGATCCAACAGAGGCAGGACCACCAAGACAGCAGCAGCCAAAGCCACCACACTGAACATTGCAATGGCTCCTCAGAAACCTGTGGATGATGTCATAGATACTAATGTCCATGTTTTGTGCTGTCTATGGGCAGGAGGTGTCAGTTCCAGACAGATAAAATAGGTCTTCAACAATGTGCAATCTCTGGGTGAATATTAGTTTTCAGGACCCGGTCAATGTCAATAACCATGCAGTCCAAATTGGATAAACTTAAATTGATAAATTGCCATGCCAGATGCCCATTTTTTGCACTGATGGATCAGACCTTTGTTCAGTCGACACTGAAAAGTCTAATTAGTTTGTATCTCTGACTTGTTTTGGAGACATCGCATGGATTTGATGCTCAAGTTTCCTCTTCCTCCGTTCGGTCCCGTCCCTCTGGCTTTATCGCAACACCAAGTGGAAAGTAGGTCAGCGTCTTAATGTCCCATGTTGATGAGTGCAATGGGCTTGTTGTCTCCGTGTCCCTCCCTCTGCCGGTGTGCTGTGGCAAGCTGGTAATGACGGTAATGGAGGTGCTGGTAATGAATGGGCGTCTTCTCCATCTGCAGCACCTGCCTCCCTCCTTATGCAGAGATAATTCAGAGCGGGGGGCTCACATTGCTCACACACAACGATTGATGAGATTGTCAGGCAGCCTGTCGAGACAATGGGGGGTAAATAAACATCCAAAGTGCATGCACGCACACACACTTGTGAATATGTGCTCCATGTAACAATTTGTAACACGCACACACACATGCATCATACATGCAGTGTTTTCTTTTACAAAGGGTGTGTTTTCTGCCTACTACAGCTCACTAATTCAATAAATTAATTGCCATTAGTGTTTATTACAAATATTATTGCTGGATACATGCATAATCAACACAATGCATCATCCACTATGAAAGATAATGGCGTTTTGTGTTGTATCTCAGTAGGCAGTACATTTACATTTATTCATCTGGCAGATATTTGTCTTCAGGAATACAAGCCAGCCTGTGAGGTAGTGTTCCAACCAGAGGAAGATACCTGTTTCAGGAAAGGAAGCCTAGAAAATGTGACGGTTCAGCATGTCAAAGGCTGGTAATAGACCCAACAACCCTGACCTCAGAGCTTCTATCACTGTTTTAGTACAATGACCTGAATCAGCTGAATGGATGAATCAGAATGGTTTGCATCAAGTAGATCCTTTGAGAGCAGAGGTCTCTTGAATAATTAAGGTGGTTGTGAGACCAGCCTGCAGTTTTTTATCTTAACACAGTTTTTCAACAATGGCCTCCTTAAATACGATGGCAAAACAATACATGATCACAGGCATGATTGTGGGTGAGAGGCATGAAAGAGCTTTGAGGTGAGGATACCCATTCTGTACACTAAATTTACATCCAGTGCCAACAGACAGTACTAGTAAAGGAAGTAGAATGTTCTGCATGTATGTCTCTCTGTATGTGTCAGCCCTGCAATGAACTGGGTGTTTCCTATCCTTAGGTTAGACGTGGTCACGCGTGGGCCTTGAAGTCCTCAGCAGTAGTAGTGTTTGGCCTTGATTGGGAACAGTTGGTGCCAGTCTGTCTCAACAGGGTTGAAGAGACCTTATGTTCCTAGACAGAATAGATAGCTTGCTTAGACCATCAAAAGCAAATTAAACCAAAGAGCAGTTTGGGATGGATTCATGGACATCACCCAGCTGCTGCATCACAAAGAAGTCTGTAGTTAAGTAGTTAAGTTGACATTTGACCATGTTTTGCTGTACAGCAGACCGGACTTTCTTATCCACACATCATGCTGCAGTGTTCATCAGTGCTGCTTTTCCAGTCTCACCACATTTCAAGGTTTGAAAATAGAGCAGTGACATGCAACATGTGTCACCTCGCACTTCACAAAACTGCCACTGCGTGGTTTCAGAACCACAGGAACGGTTATGTTGATTCACATGCACAGGTGTCATTTATAAATGTGCAGTCTTTTTTTCGTGTGGGTACAACACCAGCATGTCTCTCCATTTAGAACCTGGATTGAGGTTTCTGAGGTCACTTGGAGGATTTTGGTTTAACCATGAGAATCTGCAGAGACATTTCTGTGCATGTTCACAGAAATATAATATAAGCTTCAGAGTTTATAGTTTGAAAGTGCAAAAGTTTAGAAGGAAAGGAAAGAGTACTTGTCATTACGTAAATGTGAGGCCTTAATTTACTCAGTGCCTCTTTAAATAACTTTATTTACATGATGTCAGTTTAATTATAATAAAGAAATTATTTATTCATTAATTTGTTTATTTTAAATTAGTTTCACAGTCCAAAGGCATGTTCGTCATCTGAACTGATGTAGGTGAGATTGTGTGTGAATATCTTTATCTGTGTATATTATCTGTGATTGATGGGCATCCTGTTCTGTGTGAGTGCCCGCTGATAGAAGGAATAGATGGATGGACTGATGAAAGTTGTCATGGACAATTGAAATGAGCCACTTGACTCAGATACAAAGCCATACAAATGAGCTGCTGCTTGGTTAAATTGAATTCATAATTCACACAAATTCTAAAATCATTAACAATTAATCATTAAAAATAATAAGCTATTGTAAAATATAATTGATAGCCCTAAGGATATATTATATATATTTTAATAAATTAAAAATTTTAATATATATATGTGGATACATGAGTGGAGGCAAGAGTTTGTCATTCTAACCAGAACAGACAGAGACAAACAACATTTTGGTAGCTCTTTTTATGTGTGCTGTCCCATTTCTTGGTAAATGCCAGTGACAGAGTTCCAGATTGGGATGAGCTGCCCACGCTGCTCATTCTGTAATTAGAGAAGAAGAACAGGATGAGTGTGTGTGTGTGTGTCTGTGTGTGTGTGTGTGTGTGTGTGTGTGTGTGTGTGTGTGTGTGTGTGTGTGTGTGTGTGTGTGTGGATGAGAGAAGAAACAAATCAGTGCTGCATTTAACAGATGTGCTGTGTTTGTTTGTTTGTGTGTGTGTCTGTGTATCTGTGTGTGTATTCAACTCATATATGGGCATTGCATCTGTATGCTGTTTTCTCCAATTAAACAGTGCCGGCACAACCTATCCTTTAAAGCACACACACACACACACACACACACACACACACACACACACCTCATTACCTGGATCTAGTTTTCAGGCAGTACAAAACTGACTATGAACACACAAACACACAAATGTGTTTTGAGTGTTCAGACACAACCTCTGGCCATTGCTCTATCTTGCAACCTGTTTTGTGCATGGTAAGTAACAGTGCACTATGTCATGCTGACATACATACCAAGAGTTTGTATTTTTTAACATTAAGTCACCAGACAAAGTAAATGTGGAACTGATTTCTTTTTTTGAGTAAAGTTAGCTGGTCTGTCTTGTGTTGTTGACCTTGACCTTGCTTGATAGCAAAGTCGTCATCTTGCTAGTTTTTGATCATAAGTAATGTAATCATAAGAAATGCACATGTACAACATTACAACATATTTACATCATCTTTCTATGTGATGTTGCTTAAAACAAAATGTGACCAAAAATCTGTAGCAACATGCTTACATGCAACTTTTACTCCTATCTACAGTATATCCTGGTTTCTACAGAGGGGTGTGTTCATATATCATTCATAGTGTGGTTTCTAAAACATTTTATTCCCACAAACATGGTGAAAATTGATTTTTTTTTTTCATAGTTTTTGACAGTATCTTCTGATTCATGGAGTGATGAAAAGATCCACAATTCCCTCTGTAAAAATCTTTGACTCTAATATGTCAAACCAAAAAAGAACTTTGAGGCTGGCTTTATCCAATGTTCAGATATCAGTTCTGGAAATGTATGACAACTAATGCATATTTAATGAGATACGACATCATTTGCATCACAAAACATACAATTTCATCAAACTTGCAATACAAGCATTTTAGCGAATGATGTGACTTCTGTCTCACACATCTCCGCTTCCATACCTATTCACATTTTCAAAATGAAAAATGTTAAAAAGCAAATATGTGAAACATATTGTTGACTCTCAAATACCAGCCTCAAAAGGTCCAGGATTAGTTGGGCTTCATTTCAATCAAATCTCACAAGTTTTGTGAAAATTATTCGGAAGACAAAACAATTACCCAAACTGTCTGCTGTAAACATCAATCACAGACTATTACAGACATTTTGGATCTACCTAAGTGGTTTAGATAATTGGGATAAACTGCAGGCTTATTTACAATCTGTCTGACTGCTTGTGTTTCCTCTGACTTTGTTGTAGAGATGTTCCAAATTTCAACAATTCCCTTTGTGAATATGTTATCAACCCTGATAGAAATGATGAACAAAAGTATGGAAATAAGGCTGCTGTTGCAGCTCCCACTACAGTTTAAGATGCAAGATGAGCTTGTGTTGAAGCCATACACAGATTAGGAAACACTGGCAATTGGTGCAAACCACAGTCAATAGAGCAAAATGTAGGCATAAACAGTGCGTGAGCTGACCAGGGGCATCGAAGCACTGGACGGCAAGCTAAATTTAGAAAGAATAGAAAAGAATATATGGAAAACTATCAGTCTGTGTCATAAATCATTTGTTTCTTTGAACCACAGTGCTCTGAAAGATTCATAATGGAGACAACAATCTGGAGCATATGGAGAGAACTGATGTCCTTGTATGGGACCAGCAGGAATTCTACAGCACCTCAAATTCAATTATCAAGGGAAAAGAAACAACATTTACTTACTGCACTCTTCTTAGGAGATTGCCCAGAAACAGCACTGTACACACTGTAAGAAACACTTTGGTGATGTCACTTTAGGACAGGTAGGAAATGCAGCCATTTATAAACGGCAGTATGCCTACAGTCAGTCGAACCAAAGGGATATATTCTCATATACTTCTGCTGGAAGGTTCATATTTGATTAAATCATCAACAAAAATGTACTGAGCAGTTTGAAGAGGATGTTTTTCATCCTGTGGTAAAGCCACGAGAAGGACAGGGGACATGCACATCAGTGATTTAGCGCCATGCATCATTGACCTGAACTGAACAGGCAAGCAAGGCAGGTGCAAATCCAAGTGGTCCTCGACAAAAAACAGCCCTGAGCCAGTTGATGACTGGCTCACCCCTGCTCCCAGTTCAGCACAGTCAACATCTCATCGGCTAGTCACACACATTCCAAAGGGCACAGGTATGGAAATAAATCAATACATAAATCTGTGTGCGTACTGTGTGTTTTTCAAAAACATTGTATCAGTTTAAGCATGATGATGACAGTACTTTGAAATCTTACCTCACCTATCTGACAAGGGTTCGTTCCAAGAACCTCATGTTGTGTTGTTTGTTTTGTTGTGCTTTGCTATATTCCCCAAGGACCCCTCATGGGGCCCTTTTGGAACTACAGTTTTATACATCAAAGACGGAAGATGTGATGTTTGAAAAACATGATACAAGAAAGAATGTTGAAATTATTACTACTGAAATTATCCCACATATTAAAAGGGTCAATTTCTGTCATTGCTCTCTCCACGTTACTTACCAGACAATTATTCGCAAATATTTCTCCTGATTTATGATTTTAACTCTCTCTCTCTCTCTCTCTCTCTCTCTCTCTCTCTCTCTCTCTCTCTCTCTCTCTCTCTCTCTCTCTTACCACATGCTGCACAGATCCCGTGTTTAGCTTCAGTTGACTATAATGGCTGCCATGTCACAGAGTAGCATGCACAGTGCAGGAACAAAAAATGAAATCATAATAATAAATAAAATTAAAGGTATTGCTAAAAAAAAAAAAAAATCTGTTACAGTGTGCTAACAACCACAAATGCACTGGATTGAACATCTTCATTACTTCTTTGGAGAAGGTCGGTAAACGTGGCTGTTTCTTACTTTGGGTGTCTTGGATGAAGAGATTTAGCCATTCTTGACCTGCTCTACTACCTGAGCCACCACAATAAGATAATAATAAGATATAGGGTGTTATTTCAGGCTAATTCCTATTACAGTGGCTCCAAATGCATAAAATACATAAACAGTCTAAAGCCAGTGTTCAGTTTGTCCACTTAACATGGCAAATAGGTCCCACAGTATCTATACACATAAAAGTCCCATTCTGTAGTAACAAGTATGATTATCAGGTGATTATACATTAATGAAAGCCGAGTTATGATTATTATATTTTATTCCTGCCATGGTTTGTGAATAAATAAAGCCACAGTAGAATTTACTGGAGGTCAAAAAAGTTGTAGTCCGTGAAGACCAGTAGAAATGTTGGTTCTGACAGAATCATCACTGCTGCAGCGCTGCAATTCCCTGCTGCAAAACAAACAACAACAACAACAACAAAAAATATGTAGCATTGTGATGACAGCGGTTTCTGCTGAGACACCATGTTTTCTCCTCCGCATCCAGTACAAGCTCAGTAACAACAGTATGTATCTGTACCCCCCCCTGCACAATGTCTCTGTCTCAATCCATATTCTGGCAGCTCCTAACAGGTTACAACGCCTCTTGAGCTCTTCTAAATACATAGATATGGCTAATATCCTGGGTTTAAAAAGAGAAACATACATTTACCCCTTTGACTTCTCTGCCAAATAGAACCCAATGTGTGTCACTCATTTTCTGGACAGTTGGAACTGATTTCCTACTCTGGGATGTTTGATAAACAGAGGCCCTGGGCCATTTTTATTACAAATAAACCAAGAGGTGTAAACATGAAGTGACATGGACTGACAGGTAACTCATTGGACAGCAGGTCATGCTGTCAGTCTGTGTTTTAATGAGAACTACCGTACAGTATGGTGTGACACAGCACAGCAACCGTGTTTTACTTTCTAATAAATGCGGTGACATGCACACTTTGCCATGGTTACCAAGTGATCTTGTATCATTCGATTTTATCACGTTCCTTAACAGCTATAATGATAACCAGATGGACCACATGCATTTAACAGTAGTTGGCATTTGAATTCACCCTGCTGCTCATCTGCTCACTCCTGTCCTCACGTCACCTCTGTCCTCCAAAGCCTGCGCTGGCTTCCTGACCCACAACAAATCCAAATTAAAATTCTTCTCCTAACTCACAAAGAGTTCCATAACCAGGCCTCCTGCTACCTCGCCAACCTGCTCCACCACCCCAACACACTCCATCCCATAGCCTCTCCTCCACTAATGCCAACCTCCTGTCTCCACCACTGAGGGCTAAAGTCCGGACCAGGCGGTGACAGAGCCATAGCTGCCTCTTCCCAAACAAATCAGAAAGTGCACCAACCTGTCTACATTCAGGTCATTACTCAGAGATCACCTTTTTAGGATATTTTACTCAATGTGCTTCATTTAATTATTTCCACTTATTTAATGAGACCTGTAATTGAAGCGGTTTCCTGCCTCTTCACACTTGTAGTTGTCTTTATGGACAGCTTTGAGTAGATGTCCTGCAACAGGAAGTGAAAAGTGAACTGCTGCTTTAAGCTCAATTCAGGCCAATTCCGGTAGAAAGCGGGGTGTGTTGTGGCCGTGGTGCTGAGTTTATGCCATTTAGCAATCTGTGGTGGAGAAGTTGAGCCAGATTCAACTTTTGGAGAAATATAACGGCATGACGGTGCTGTGACCAATCTGATGACAGACCAGTTAAACTCATATGAATAAACAGGGCTCTACAGTAGGTTGAGTTTATGGACTCCTATTGGACCTAGAGAGAGAGCGTGATTGAGTGACACAGACAGTGAATGAGAGTAAGGGACTACCAGTGGCAAATGAGTCACTGAATCAGAGGTACAAAGTTAATGCCTGAATTGCTCTGAATGGGCATACTGGTCTCTGTCCTTGTTGTCTCTCTCTTAATGAAGCCATGAGCAATAAGCACTAAACACACTGCCAATGAGAATACTCATCTGTCTATCACCCCCTCCCACGTCCATTCAGTACGACTCTGGCTCTCCAATTCTCTATTTTTTTTTCTCATCCTGTCTGTATGATTGAAGCAGCAGCATTTGTATCTTCATTATGCAGCGTCCTCACAGGAGCCCTTGACACTGCTTTCTGCCTTGCACTACTGTATGTGCGCATGTGTGTGGAGAGCAAAGATAAATGGATGTGTGATTGTTGTCAGATGTAGTTAAATATAAATGCACGACATAAAAGCTCATACTTTGGAGCAGCTGTGTTCAAAGTGTGAGCTGCACCAGAGGACTTCAGATACGCCTGAGAAAAAAGGGAAAAAAAAGTGTATCTCAGGTTTGCCAGATTGGGCGGTCCTGCCCAATTGGATGGTCTTGCAATCTAAACCCAAAAAAAATAAAAACTGGGCTGATTTCGGATCAGTTCGGTGGGTTTTTGTAGCCGAAACACAGGCACTTCAGATCGTTCTTCCTACCCTCTGTTCAGCAGGCAGCAGTCTCACAGCCCTGGCTGATGTGGACCCCTAACCTCACAACAGACACTCCCACTGCCTTCAGCTCAGGTCACGCATGCTGGCTCATTGAGTGAGTCTGTTGCAACTACAGCACACACGCGTCTGCGCAGCTGACACACAGTTGACACATCTAGAAACACTAATGTCAAGAGTCGATGTCACTGTTGACTGGATTTTTATTTTTGCCAGGTCAATTTGTTATCAACTACAGTTGTTCTACCTGGCGATGTTGTAGCTTACACACCCACAGAGACCCGTTATTACTGGATAGACTGGACAGCAACTAAGACATTTCTTATGTTAGGCTACATTATAATTCAATAATTAGTAAGGGTGACTATATGGGGCTTTAAATCCAACACAATGAGGATTGTACGCTGCACAGGGGAGGAGTGTCCCGTGAAATAGATGCTTCATTCATCACTGGCCAAGCTAGCTAATGAGTTTTTTTTTTTATACACGCCAAAATGAATCTTCACCCGCATTTGGCGGGTGTTAATTTAGAGCCCTGGAAGGCAGGGAAACCCCACAACATTGGTGAGACATTGCTCCTCCCTGCTGATGATAGGCGAAGCTGCTGCTGCCAAGCTGGATGCCATCCCGACATCTAACAACACCATCCAGTGCCGCATCTCCGACGATGATGTGAAGAAGCAGTATGGAAGAATTATCCTATCTTTATTCAAGAGCATAGATTTTCAGTTTGAGAGCATGATTTCTGCTTCTCGTGCGCAGATTTATTCTCCTCGTCCACACATTTTGTCGCACTCAGATTTCTGCTGCTTTCTTTCAAAATGTGTGCTTGGCTTAAACATCACATGCTTGTGCTCACATTTCTTCTTCTTGGACACAAAGATTTCGCTCACACTCAAATATGTCCTGTGTGCGCTCTGATCTAACGTCTGCACGCTCACATCTAATGTGCTCGCACTCTTGGGTGAGTTCCTTCATCCGTTTTTTGAGCGCTCCGTAGGGGCGGGTCTATGGTCTGTTTGTAAAACTGCTTCTCTCTTAAAATACACCAATTTACCACATTAGCCAGCTGTTTGAATCATCACCTATGTAAGACGCCAGCTTATTTATGTAGAATTAATCTTAAATAATCCTAAAAAGAGTCATCATAGTTTAGATCTTTTTGAATTCTATATTTGAGTGTGTGCGAAATGTTTGTGAGAATAAGAAATGTGAGCACAAGCATGTGATGTTTTGAGTCCAAGCACACATTTTGAAAAGAAAGCAGCAGAAATCTGAGTGCGAGCACAAAATGTGAGCACGAGGAGAATAGATCTGAGCACGAGAAGGAGAAATCATGCTCTCAAACTGAAAAGCATCAGCACAGCTAATTGTGTATGTGCGCTTTATTAAAGAGCTCAGTGTCCAGGAGGAGTTTCTGTTTTGCCATCTTCTGCACTTCAACAGAACAAATTTTCAAGGCTTTGAATGACTTCATTCAGGAAAATCATTGACTGTACTGATGGTGTGAGGGCAATGACAGGCTGCCACAGCAGTCTAGTAAAACAGGTGCACACAGTTGCACCCGCTGCTGTTTGGTCACGCTGTGTTATCCATCGCCAGGCCTTGGCAACCAAGAGGATGCCCAAAGAGCTGCACAATCCTGGATGAGGATGTAAAAATTGTAAGCCTAATTAAATCTTGCGCCATGATTGCCCGTCTCTTCTCTATTCTCTGCAATGAGATGGGGGCTCAGTTCCATCAGGTTCTCCTGCATTCTGAGGCCTGCTGGCTGTCACGGGGCAAGGTCCAACAAAGTCCCCCTCTTCCTCACCGAAATCCACTGGTGAAGCATGTGGAGGACACAAAGTGGGTTGCAATGCTGGCATATCTGTCTGATATCTTGGACTGGATAAACATACTGAACACTTCTCTGCAAGGCAAAGAGTGCCATGTCATTTTGGCAAGTCTCTGCATTCAGGAAAAAGTTGGACCTCTGGTACGCTCCTGTTGAACAGGGCTCAGTGGAAATGTTCCCAACCTTGGAGAATGTTGTGGAGAAGAGAGGACTGCAACTGGACTGTGTACAACAGGTGCTCATTGGACATTTGAAGGGGTTGCATGAGCAGTTTGGAGACTATTTTGGAGAGGAGACCTTGGCAAATCAGTGGGTGAGAAATCCGTTCTCTTTCCCAGTGACACCCTGTAATGGACTGACCCTGCAAGGCTCTTATCAAGCTGAACTTTAATATGGACTTGAAACAAAAGATGAGTGAAGTGTCACTTGCACACTTCTGTGAAGACTGAGTTCCCCCACCTCACCAAAAAGGCTGTAAAATGTTCATCCCCTTCACCTCCACTTACCTGTGTGAGTGTGGATTTTCCGCATTGACAATGATTAAAAGCAAGTGTTGGTCATGGCTGGGGTTGAGGATGATGAGCGCATCCCCACATCAACCGCCCGTGCACATCAAAGACAGACTCATCAAGTCATACTAATGATCCCACACTTTTTAAAAGTAAACTAATATAAGTTATCTCAAGTCAAGTCAATTTCAAGTCAAGGTTAAAAACATTTAAAATAACATTTCACAGAATACAAAGCAAATTGAAAGTTTACTTCATACTTTATTTTGAAGTAATAATTGGTTCCATTTAACATTTCTGAATGCCAGACGGCCGTAGAACAAGCAACATACCACAGCTACTTCAGCAGCAGAGAATCACTGTCTTAATGCAGCATAGCTCCATGCTCCATACAACAATAATAACTATAACTAAGTGCATTACGTGCATTACAATTATAACAACAGCAACAGCATTGCTGACATGTCGGAAGAAGATCTGTAAAAGCATCTGTATGGCTCACAACACCAGTTTATATAATATAAAATATAAAAAAACAAAACAATGCCAGTTAAAGGCATACAATTTAACATCCTAAATTGGGCAGAATTATCCAACTGAATAAAACACCCACAAAAACAAAACAAAAAAGTTTGCCATGCATGTGGCCTAAAGCAAAATTAAAACCATTAGCTTCTGGTTATTAGCTTCTCGACCCTGATCCAGACAAAAGGATAACATTTTTTTTGTTTCATTAGCGTCACTCCAATGAACGGTAGTAACTGGGATTCACTCTGCTTAGTCATCAGATAAACTTCCCAATGGTGTACACAGTCCTGTTTGCCTATTTACCCAGTCATGTCATTTTTAGACTCACAAATTAGTGAGTGATGCTACTTTTGAATCAAATACTTACGGGAAGTCAAGTGCAGCAACAGCACAAGAACAACAGGAAGAATTAGGTCAACAAAATAAAAATGTCTATATACGAGGAGAAAGAAAGAAACATTTATTTACAAAATTAACAAATGTACTTTAAGCAAGAAATTGTTGAAGTTTCTGTTCTAAATACAAGCAAACAATGTTTGGTGTATTATCAATGTTAGTGCAAATAAATATTCAACCACGCATAAACCACTTCCATTTCTAAAAGCTCTTCTCGAGGTGGAGCAGCACACATACTAGGGATGTGAACGATAAACCGATATGACCGGATATTCAGTTTAACAAGTGAGAGATACGCCTGCGTCGGTAGCAGCCTGCTCAATTGATACGAATTAGCCATGAATTCCTAGATGAATCTGTTACGGAGTCATGGATCGGGTATCGCGAGCCTTGGAATTGGCTGGCGGCTTCACAGTCTTTTGGGAAAATCCACCGGGCCTGCTCACAGTGCATTGCATGAGTGTGGCATATTTGGTCCATCTTGCACACGACTTCAAACCCACCGGGAGCATTTCAGAAGCATTTAGCCAGCCAGACTTTGTTTGCTTGCTCCGATTTCCTGCCATTTTCCTGGCGTACGTTCTTATAAACATGCTTCTACATGTGTAAATATGCTAATGGTTAATTAGTTAATTAGTTTTAGCTTTATTTTTAAGTAGGGTATTTTATTTTGAAAACCGGATTCTCTCCAACAAATGATGCTGATTCAGTCATTCTCTTTTTGGTCCATGTCTAAAAATAAATTTAAATAAATTTTATTTTTGCCAGTGCCATAGAGCAACAATGCTTGGTCTTGTGGTCTACATATTTGAAAAGAAAATATTGTACTGTACTGTAAGATAGTCACGTTCATAGAATTGGCTTATTTATTTTATAAAGTATCTACAATAAATATTAACCATAGAATCAAATCGTATCATTCTTACACTGTATCGATTCCTATCAAATTGGTCTGTAATAAAAGTACATTGTTTTTGAATCATGTCGTAACCTGTGTATCGAGATGTGCATCGAATCGTTTATGATAATAAAGTACAGAGAGATGTGCAACCCAAACAAGGCTGTGATGGCTGCTCCTTCCCACTCTCAGTCAGAGAGAGAGACAAACACACACACACCACTGCGATAGCTGCTCCGTCCACTCTCAGTCAGAGAGAGAGAGACAGACACACACACCACTGTGATGACTGCTTCGTCCACTCTCTCCACTCCATCCACTCTCAGAGAGAGAGAGAGAAATAAACACACCCACACTGCTGTGATGGCTGCTCCGTCCATTCTGTCTGCACTCAGTCAGAGAGAGAGAGAGAGAGAGAGAGAGAGACAAACACACACACACGCTGTGATGGCTGCTCCACCCCGCTTTCAGACGGAGTAAGAGAGAGAGAGGTGTCCAAAACTTACAGCTGCATGCTGCCAACGAGAGAGGGGTAATGTATGCGCTGCACTTGCTCTCCAGCGTCTCCAACAACACAGGGCTGCCTGTGGATGTGCCTGTCTGTAAATCGTGCCCACGCAGTAAAATCAGTAAAAAAAAAAAAATTATATAAAAAAACAGCCCAATCTAAATTTGACAGCTTAAGTTTACAGTAACACAGTGCACAATGTTTCTGTTACAGCTAAAGATGACAACCTAAATGAATTTCTCCACCACCGAGTTATCTGACTCTGTTAGTGTGACGTCATGTGACGAAGTGTATTTGTCGCTTAGCAACACTAGTTTGCTGCAGGGTAGTCAACTACAAGCTAACTCGCTAGCATTCATTCAAAAATATACCTCAGTTCCACAGACTATATATTGAATTCATACTTACTAAAGTCAGTCAGGAGAACAGTGAGTGAACTTTCCCATTGAGGAAATCTTTCAATAAAAAACGTTTTCCAGTTCTGATATAACTATAACTATATATACTATATATATATATATAGATATAACTAGATAACTATATAACTGATGCTAGCAGCATCTATGCTAACCTTTTGAGCAGCCGCCATTGTTGTTTTAGAGTCACTTCTCCTGACACACACGCCCAACCAAAAAATGAGGCGCTGTTCATGCAGTAGCTGATATCACACATGTAGTTGTCCCAGCATGTTTGAAGATAAAGGTGTTGATACAGTACCTGATTTAAATAGCAGGACAAATAGCCATTAGAGCCTCCCTTGGCTGCATCGCACTGCCTCCCTGATGTCTGCGTCCTTGCATATCTGTAATCTTTATGCAAAAAAGATGTACAAATGGAGATTACACCTCCCATATTAACCATCTGTTTACAGAGGCCATCAAGGTGTCGCACCCTGTGGTACACATGACATGATGGTATTTTATTATTGTGAAGACAGAGAAATAACAGGTCTGCTCTCACACCTTCACACAATGGGTGTTTGGGGTGAGAGGCTGGAAACCAACAGAGATTCCATTAAGCTGCAGATATTGAAGGGGAGTGTTGGCCTCCATGTGCTTTATGCTGTGTTTTGTTGTTGTGCTTTTTTACACAGCATCCACTTTTCTTTATGACTTGAATAGTGGTCATATTAGCAACGGTTGTTATGTGAACAAGAACAACAGAAATTGGTTTAGCGCGGAAATCACATGTTGTAAATCTTACCCAAGCAGCCTAATGCAAGAAAAGTACAGCAGCCCCTCACAGCAATGTCACCGAAGTAAAGAGTAAATATGCCATTTAATGAATGAGTGAACACTTTGAAGCCTTAAAATAGAATGTCCCCTGGCACTGGGAGTAGCCTTGCAATGAATTGTTGAGATGTGGGTGTGTGCGTGTGCATGTCAGCTCATCTGCATGCCCCTGCAACCTAAGTCACCCATAACTTAACAAACTTGTTTAGATTCAGAAATGTCTTTGCAGAAGTGTAATTCCTGCATCACACCTTAAAATACCCAATTCTATCACCTTCCTCTCTTCCTAAGGATATTTGGTTTACACACACACATCAATGGGGATCTCTCTCCCTCTATAAAGACAGATAACATCAACGCAAATATGAATATAATCAAAAATAATATGCTGTCTCGGGGGTTAGAAATCAAATTTCCTGAGGCGCACAGAGAGGTTCATTTCCCCGGCACTGCCACTTCTCTGTGGTCCAGCCAGTCACAGCACCAGCTGACAGACTGGATGACATAACAGCAAGACTCTATCAGGTCCAAACGCACACAACCTTATTAGACCTCAAACAGAAAAGCCATATTGCACCACAGTGGTTATTGGCGGGAATCAGTGACAACTCTATGTACCAATTCCCTCTGCCTTATTTAATTCACTCTCTCTATAACCTCTCCCCTTGCTATTAAACCTCCTGCCACCACAGAGATCTCATCACCATAGACTAATAGTGTAATCTTCCCATACAGGGTCTAATATCAATGAGAGCACAGTTATATTCATATAAAATGCATTACGGTTGTCTCATTCTTCACTGACCAACAAAATTGGACAAATCAGTATAGTAGTGCAAATTGTATTAACTCACCATGGGTTAATGAATTATGGGTTGAATACAGTTGGAGGCATCCTATTATGTACTAGACATGAGTGGAGGTTTGGCATAGGATGGCAGTGCAGCTCATGCAGCTGTTTTACATTACCAAAGCCCCCTGCCTGTTGAGGCTATCATTCATGCAGAGTAAAGAGAACACCCAGAAATAAGAGGGTTATTTGTTCAGTGAATTATGCTTCTTGTTTAAAGAAAAGCAGCCACACAATACTAAAATCCAGGATAAAATTTAAAATCCTTCTCACCTACAAACCTCTTTGTGGTCAGGCATCATCATATGTTAAAGAGCTCATATCTCCCCACCAGAACAGTGCACTTTCAGAATGCAGGGTTAGGAGTAGACTTAAGACTTTCCTTTTTGATAGAGCTTATAGTTAGGGCTGGCTCAGGTCATCCCTTATTTATGCTGCTATAGGACTAGACTGCCATGGAGCTTCCCATGATGCACTGAGCTTTTCTCTTCTTCTCTCCCTCTCCATCTGTACACATCCATGTCTCATTAATGCATGTAGCTAACTTAGCTTCATCCGCGGAGTTTTACTGCTTTCTCGTCACGCAGGTTCTCACGGATCGTGGCTAAACTGAGATCAGTGATTGCTTGAGCCTGCTGCTGTGGTCCTGCTTGACATCCACTTTAAATACTCCTGCTATTATTATTATCACTATTGCTACTATTTGTTATCTTTCTATTATAAAGATAGTTGGAGTTATCATTATTATTCCTGTTGCTATGCAGCTTTCACTGTCATGGCGGATGGTGACCCACCATGAGTTGGATTCTGCTCGAGGTGTACACCTGTTAAAGGAAGGGTTTCCTTGCTACTGTCGCTGTGTGCTTGCTCATGGTGGGCATTGTTTTGTCTCTGTAAATGATAATACAGTACAGTCTTATACAGTACTTGCTCTGTATGGAGAGTGCATGGAATCTTCAGTTCTCAGTTCTTTCTGTGTGCATTAAATCAACCCATCCATAGCATTAGTAGCATTGGCATACCTCGATCATGCCTTTTCCTGATACTAACCAGGGTATTCTAACTGAACAACCCTAACCAGACCAGAGTAAGAGTGAATATTTCACACATACACATTCACAAAACAGTTTTTCTTGTAACTGCTTGGTACTCAGCTCTACTTACTTTCTGTCTTTTTCAGTCTTTATCAGATAAGACTGTTCAGTGAGCAGTGCCCACATTAATCTGCATGTCTCGCACATAGAACCATTGTGGAATACAGTGAACAGTCCAGTGTGGCAGCAGCTTCAAAGAATCCTCTGATTTGTTGAAATCCTTCATGTGGCTCTTCGTGAGTAGAATATTATGCAGCAACATTATTATACTGAGTAATGGAAGGTCACAGGCACTAAAGAGTGAAGGCAGCAATTGTAGTAACATAGAAGTGATTTTATCATGTGTCTTTATTATTGATGACCTTAGTGTTATTTCAAAGCAAAGTTTAACATGACAGTACTAACACAACATGTGTACGTTTGAGAACATATTTTGGTAATTAGCAATGCTGCTAATTTCGGGCAGCTGTGGCATAAACTTTACATTGGGTGGTGGTCTAATAATTTTGAAATATTCTGTAAATCAGTGCATTGGGTGTGCTGTGCACAAAATACTGAAGGAGTGGTTCCAGGTGCACAACGCGCTCTACGCCTTGCAGCTGTAGAGCTGCACTTTGTGTTATAGTTTGGTAACCAGTTGACCAAACAATGCAGAAATGAAGCCCTTGTAAATTATGTAAGTAAATATAAACTCTTTGGCCAACTAAGCACAACATGGTGGTGGTAAACATGGACATCTTTAGTTGCAGTGTCCTGTTTCTGTAAAGGTGGTTGAGATAAAGACTTGAATCTTCTGTAGTCCTTCTGGTTTAAACAGCCCAACACAGTGCCCAGCTTCAGCAGTCATGTCTGAAGGAGTGAAACAGCTCGGGTTTACTGGTGATATTAACTGAAAAATACACAGAGTTGACTTGAGGAAAGTAGCCTGTGTGCCTGTGTTCTTTTACTAAATTGAACGCTTTTTGAAAGGCTTTTGTCTGTGTAATGCTCAGTCTGCTTTTATATCCTCTCTCTGCCTCGTCATTCTTTCACTAATTTCTACTCTCCCTTTATTATCTTCCTTATCTTCCTCCCTCTCACTGTCACATTTCACAGAGTTCAGTCTCATCTGCTCTCTCTCTCTCTCTCTCTCTCTCTCTCTCCCTCTCACTCTCTCTCTCTCTGTCTCTCTCTCTCTCTCTCTCTCTGTCTCACTCTTCCTCTCTGCTATTCATGCTCTCACTCCTCAACTTTTCCATCTTTCTTTCTCTCTCTCATCCCCACATCCTCTCTCTTGCTGGGATGCTGTTGCCGTGGCAACATAGGCCTACTCTGCTGGAGTGGTACTCAGGCTAAATGGCTGGAATTTGAAGTAAAGTGCGTGTTGAGGCTGTGTGTGTATGTGTGTGTGTTTGTGTGCGTGTCTGTGTCTGTGTGCAGTCAAAAGCAAATGCATGCTAGTTTTACTTCAGGGGATGTGTTGCTGTATAAGAGAGTTTGTATTATGCTGTGGAGAATAAAGGAAGCAGACAGAGGAGTTCTGGACTGTTTGCCATATTATGCAATGAAATGACCTGGGCCTGGACGGTAGCCTGTTTCTTCACCTCCACATATAAAAGCCCTGCTCTCTTCCTGAATTGTTCTCTTTCCCTCTTTAGGCTTGCTCCTTTCAAACATCCACATGGTATAGAACATTAGCAGCAGCTCTGCTACAGTATGTTCCTCCTCCCTGCTGAGACATAACTATAGCAATGCCTCTTTTTTTCGTCACATGACGGTGACGAGATATTCAGGAACATATAGAAATATATATCTTCAGTGTCCTGCTTCACAGTTTGACCTTAAAACAACATTATCTTCTGTGGCAAATTATAGCAGAGGTATGTTAGTATGATTTACTACTGAGAGTTTATGTAGATGATATTTTTATTTATTGAAGCTGCTTATGTTTACTGTCTTTAACTGCTGCTCAGCAGTAGTTAAACAAGTTTAAACTGTGATTTTCAGTTCATAGTATGTTCAGCTGATATTCTGTGATTCAGTTCTGATGCTACCTTCCATTTCTATTTTAAGAACAGCTTCACTAAAACAACACACCTGTTAATTCCTGCCTGTTACATGCATTCATTTGCACTTCACACATACACAGGAACCCGCTCTTCTTCCACTCAGACTTCTTTTACAGATGTCGGCTGATTCCATAGATTATTCTCGAGCTGTTGCTCAGAGGATCTTTGCAGTTGTAAGAATAAAGGACCATTTAAATTTACACAGCAGTCCTCTGATCAAGCTGATGGATAAAGCTTTAGTGGTGGGTGATTCCATACATTTGAACAGTAATGTATATCACACCATAGTGTAACATTTAATAAACTGCTGCTTTCAAATTTACAGACCTTTTACTGCATATGACAAATCCACAATTTACCTTTCGCTATGAGACTTGCCTTCTTACGTTTAAAATGTTTGTAACAGACAAACAGACAAGAGGCAGTGACCAACAAGAAAACTAAACAAAGAAACTAAACCTTCATTACATATATAACCCTTTAAGGCCTAATGTGGCGAATTCGCTTCCATTCAAAATGCAGCTGAAATAGTGCATGTGTTCCCCCAATGTCAGTTGATGCCTCTTCGATACGGACCTGCAATTCCATTAATGCCTGTTGACACTAATTTGCATCATACTGTACCCTGTATATTTCCAATTTACAACTATTCTATGTGCTGTGGTCAAATGGATAATCTCCACTTAATTTAGTCTCTGCTTGAAAGCAAAAACACGATAAACAATATTTTTTTTAAACATAATTGCGTATAAATTCAGGCGTCAAAAGGTTAAGAATGTTTAGAGAAATTTGCACCCGGCTCATTGATTGTGAAATAATCAATGGAATGCACTGGACTCTTCACAGGTGAATTCAAATTCAAATTAAAAACAACTTTATTAATCCCACTGGGTGCAATTTGTTTGGAGCAGCTTTTCACAGACACAAACACACGCACATACAGATAAATGATGCAAGGAAGCTAAATGCAGAAGAGCCAATAAATAATTGATAAATAAACTACAGAAAGGACAAGATGAGAATAGTTAAATAAAAAAGACCAGATAAAAACATACACCAAAAGCAACAGTGGTTTAAGAACAAGACTACAGAGGATTTAGCAATCGGATTGCAGAGTGAATGAACAATTTAGAGTACTGTCAGTCTGCATTGATGGCAACATAGAAGATTCACTTGCAAGTAAGTGTCCAGAAGAGCCCAACTGTTTTGTTGGTTACAATCTCCTGTTTGTCTTGCATGTATACTATGTATATATTATGAGGTGTAATTACAGAGCTAGAGGTAATTAATTGATAAGAAGATCTATGTTACTACTATCACTATATTAAATTGAATTACATATTAATGCTAAGTGATCTTTAATTCTCTCCATCATTGCTGCTGTGCATTCGTTGCTTTCTCTGTGACTTCACCTGTCAATCAAATGTCATTATCAGCACTGTGATGTCCCACTTCTACTGATGTCCTCTTGATGAACTCTGTGGCTTTTCCCTGTCTGCAGCTTCTGCACATTTTGACAGCAAATGTACTGCCTGAGTTTTATCCTGTATTCAGAACAATGCAGAGAAAAACTAACAATAAACTGTCTGCGCAGTTAGTCCATGAAGTGACATCACAAAATAAAGTTTTACGTGCAATAAATCCAGAGATCCCTGTGCTGCTGCTAAGGATAGAAGTGTTAGATAATAAAATGTGATTGATTAACAAAAAAAACAGCAAGGGTCGAGTCTTTACAGACCTGCAAGCTTTGTTTTGAACTCTAATGGAGATCCCCGAATAACCAAAGATACCAAATATGGCAGGCTGAATTCTGGGAAATGTTTCTGAAAATGCACGAGGCAGGCTGAATGTTTCAATCTGGTGGAGTTTGGATTTTTAGGTTTGAATGTGTCACTCAGGGTAAACATCATATAGATTCGATACAGCTGGAATGAAGTTGTGCAGAATGCAGTCTGTTTGCTGACAGGCAGTGTGGACTTGCTGCTAAACAAAGAAGCTGCACACTAAAGGCCTCAGTATGCTTCAGACTAAGCGTTTGTTGGATGCTCTGCATTTGAAACCATCTTTCAGGAGTTTTTGTTAATGTTCACGGATGGACAAGGTTTGAACTTCTCTCCTAAGATCTTCTTTTAAAATCTTTACACGATAATTCACATCATTTCTCATGCTGTGATACCCAGTTGTATGATTCCTTGTGTTGAAAGACAGAATGCTTAGAGAAATGTGTGCTCTGTACTGCTAACTGCAGCTGACTTCATCTTTGTCAATAATGCATGTAACATGATTTGGTGTGAACGTGTGCAGGCTATGTCGATGTATCGTGTCTGTGGGCAGCTTTCATGTGCTCTCTCTGCTGTTATGTGCAAACTGTGTGTGGATTTGATGTCAGATAGATCACCGATCACAGTATAGGCACCCGTCTCTGCACCAAAGATGTTCCCAAAGAAGCCACACCGAATCATTTACCTTCTCCTCCTGACAGTGGGGGAAATAGGTGACGAGCTCTGCTGGTCAACCACAAAAACTCCATTTTGAAAAGAGATGTGAAGAACTGAAAATGAAGTGGTGAGCTATGCTCATAACTTTCACTTCACAGTATTTGCTCGAAGGCAGTCTCTGTCATGATATAAAAGCCAGTAAAGGTATAGAAGGTATTTTTATCATTGTTCACTTTCTCCAGGCTGACACACACACAGACACACACACACACACACACACACATTAAGACACCAACAAATGTGTGGGTGTGTTTCTGTTCCGTCTTTGTCCAGTAGGTGGGAGTAGCACTCTGTGTGTGAGCCCGGCTCCAGCTTCACTCATGTGAACACACGCCGCTCGCTCAGTATTCAGGCTGAATGACCCTCCGACTGTCCAGCAGCTGAGCTGTACTCAGACCCTCACCTTATTATCCCCTCACACGACGACATTCCTCTCTTCAAATGTGCAACATGCAACATTTTAGGGATGTTTTGCACACATTTTTTATTGTTTATGATCATTTTCAGTGGGAGTATCCACGTGTGCTATTGTGTTCGTCGGCCCAAAGTATAGGTCTCCATGGTAATAATCACAGTATGTGTGCTTGTTGCTGTTGACGCTAAACATAACTCTCCACAGGAGGCTGACTGTTTCAGCCTAATGAACAGGACGTACCGGCTGTCAGGCTCAATCCAGTCCTCATCCACTAACTGTAACATTTAGAGGAAGTGTAGCTGTCCACCGGGAGGCTTGAAATAATGTACATTATGTATATAATACACACACATGTCCCAAAGGAAAGCAGAGAATGTGCGAGAGAACAGGTTTACTTCACCGAAAATGCTATAATGTATTGAATCTACTGGCTACATACCTCCAGTGTGTGCAAAAGAGTGTGTGTGTGTGTGTGTGTGTGAATATCTGCCTCCTGGCGTCAAGCCGGCACGGCTATTAGATGCAAAAACCACTTCATTTTCTTTGTTTGAACAAAAGCAGGATTTTTTCTTTCTTTCTCTCGCTGTCCCTCCATTCTTGAGGCTCTCCCCGTCTCCTCCTCCACCCCCACCTCTTTTTTTTCTCTTCCAAATAATCCCAGATACTCTGAGTGACAGTCGCAGTTTCCTATTAAACCTCTGGAATCCTCTCAGCTGTCATTAAAATTCTTACCATCCTTTGGAGAAGCAGAGGAGAGAGAGAGAGAGAGAGAGAGAGAGAGAGGAGGCGGTGGGTGGGGGAAGTGGGACGAAAGGGACAAACATGAAAGAGAAAGCAGTGGTACAGATTTGCCTTTGATTCTCATCAATAAGAAGCTGATGTAATAAGATATAAAAACGTGCAGCTAATGAGGCCGGGAGACAAAGGCTCGGAGATAGACGGGGATGAGGGAAATGAGTGCGACATCTCAGAGTTCCTGGGTGACTAATATTATTCCAAATTCCTAATCTCATCTGGAAAATGATTAGTCTGTACCTGAGCTCTCACCATATCACTTTTATTTTTTTAGTTTTCCATTTCTGGTTCTTCACACCACCAGTCTGAATTCACGACAGAGGCTGCAAATATATGAATCTAGTACAGGATCTATGCTGTGCTGCTGTCTAAAACTGCCTAAAAAAACGCTTATTACAAAAGAGAAGTGTAACAACAATGGAATATCAAAATAAACTACATATTTTTCCTAAAAGACAACAAGAAAAAATCTGTAGAAATAATAAAAAAAAAGATTCCAAACAGCTCGTAAAAAAAAAAAAGATTTTCCTAATATACACAAAATTATATTCATCAATGTGATTCACAGAGCAGATGAAGATAATATATATCTATATATATATATAAAAAAATAAAGCAGACACAGATGAAGACACTAGCAGTGCCTCTGTAGAAATACAGCTTGAGAAAGGACTCTACAACTGAAGCAGCAAAACCTGTGTTAGTCCAGCGAGGCATTCTAAGGCAGGCGAGCCATGAAAACCAAGGCTGTGTTGTACACTATGTGCTTACTCACATGTAATTATGAACAGCCGGGAAACCTTGCACATGAGGCTGTAAAAGGTGAAGAACTCTGTTTGAGCCTTGAGCTTGATCACTAATATTTTATGATTAATCAATTTGAAAGTGATTGCCTGCCACATTTTGGCTCTGTAGCCAAGATGGAGGCTGAACTGTCTGCAGGACAGCAGCGTATGGAAAGACTTCATGTTGGATATTTTTGCACACAGGTGCAGGCATGTTAGCCGACTAAAATGAAACCAAGCATTTGCATAAAAGTCAGATAGATAAATACATAAATAAAGACATTTGAGATTTGACCTCAACAGTAAAAGTTTGACCCACTTCATTCTCAGTGTTTGACTCCAGCCCTCTGTACGTTACGCTGTGCTTCGGTCATGCGGTGTTCCCTTACAAATCCATAGGGGGGGATGCATGTATCACAGTGTGGATGGTGACAGCTGTTAGAGGGCTACGTCCACACTCGTGGTATAAATTATAACCAGGTTGTGTTAACTAAAAAAAAGAAGAAAAAAAAAAAAGAAAAACAGGCTGATCTGTGAATCCAGTAAAAAAAGGAGGACGAGGCGGAGCAGGCAAGTATTTTTTTTTAGCATATGGAACGCTGCGATGTGACTGAATTAAAGATGCAGAATGCTGAGGTCACAGCCAGCAGAACACGTGCACCTCCTGAAGACTAAAACACAACACCGTCATGAAGCACCTTCAAAGTAATGAGTCGGACTGCCAGCCAGTGGAAAGATGATAAAAAGAGAGAAACATGTTCTCTTCTCTTCATTTGTATCTCTGGACTGGAGGAAGGAAATGAAAGCATGTCTGATGAATTTGGAGCCTCTTACAGTCATCTGAATGATTTAGGTGACAGATTACAGAAACATAACTACCTGGCCTGCTAAAAGGCAATCTGATGCAGATAGGCTGATGAAAAAGATGTTCAATTTGATCAGAATTTAGTTGCAGAAATATCAAACTAAACACTGGATGATTAGATGAAGATGCAAAACTCAGATAACTCAATTATGAACCATGGAAACACACACACACACACACATAATTTCTCTTTATGGACTCAGCCACATTTGCAATCAGCGTGAACTGTATTCAATTAGTGTCTCTGCAAGCATCTCTCCTCTTGTGAATTAAATGACACAAATCCATATTCAATGTTTTGTAATGATTTAATGACGAGGGCTGCGTGCCATCTTGTGTTGCAATTGACCCACTCAATTAGTCCCACATTCAGCCCCCAAAGCTCCACATCAAAAGATGGAGAAGGGGTGGCAGTGAAAAAAGAGAAACACTCTCATTCTGATAAGTCTCTCTCATCTTAACTGCATCTGAATGAAAAATCACACGAGTGATCTGTTGGTAATTTAGCAGAAAGCTCAGTTGTTATGATAGACAGCCCACAGTGGAACAGCTGAGTGATTAAATGGACCTGGGGTGGCCTAGGCAGCTTGCCTTGCCCTCCTGCATCCAGCTCCTCTCCACCACCACCACCACCCCCCTCCTTTTACCCTTGCTTCCTCCATTCTTCACCGCGGTGTAGTTTTTGTCCTCATTTAGCTCCCTCTCTCAGCTCATTACCCTGTCGGTTTTTCTTCCCCTCACCTGTTCCTGCCATTTGCCGGCATCATGAGGCGGCGCCCCGGCCGCTCAGTGTCGTGGAGGGGAGCTAATAATCCATAATTTACAATAACACTCGTTAATAATTAAGGGAATTGGAGCGTTCTGAGAACTCCAACGCAATTACCCCCGAAGCCAACGCTGCGGCTGTGAGGGATCTCACTGCGGTTTAGCTGCTTTATTACAAAGCAGCAAAATCAAGCGGCAGATGAGAGCGGAAGGGAAGCCAGTGTAAAGCGGACTGTGATTGACCTGCAGGGTGTACGGCAGATGGAACGCCGTGGCGAGATGAGCTGTGGGATTACCGCCCGTTAGAGCACTGTGTCTGTGTGGTTTATCTATGTGCAACCCTGCTATCTGTTTTCATGGCAGACAGAGGACGAGATAAAGACGAAGCACGTGCTAGTTGTGGCTTCATGTGACAAGCAGATTGTTGGGATTCTGGTTCCTGCTAAAGCATTTAACCCAGGGCGCTGGAGTGACATTCAAAATAAAATTTGACAGGCACAGTTGAAGGGGGTCCTCGAGCGAAATGTGATAGGCAGGCAGAGGAGGGAGGTCCTTTAGCATGAGCTTGACAGGCAAACGGAGGCCACCTAAAGGGAGAAGAGCTTTCCTATCAGGGGCCTTGTGCTGGCTTCAATTCAAACAGCGAAACTGGAACTGGATCTCTACCCTGTGTGGAGCAATCAGTGCAGCCATATTGGACTAATTAAGTCCCTTAACGAGCTTTGCTAACAAGGATCCAGTGACAGAGCTTTCTACCACACAAGAGCGACAGGAAACTGAGCTTTCTCAGTAAAAAAGTCACCTCCACTTTCCTCTCCTCCATTTGTGAGAGTGACACTCGAACCTTTGGGAGCAGCTCCAGGCTGTCGAGTGGCCTCTCTTCCTCTGACTCACTGGGGTCAGGGGTCAAGCAAGCCTCTCATGGTCTAACTCCTTATCCCCCCGTAACCCCTGGCGACCCCCTCAGCCTTCCTGGTCGATTGACTGGAGAGTGAATTGAGGCTGATTTGGCAGTCCTCCAGGTCAAGAGGTTTAACTTGAATTTCGAGCCAAATTTGCTATGCTTAATTACCCTATTTTTTTTCCTGTAATCACATTTGACACCAACCCCCCGAACACATACACACACACACACACACGCAGTGTCCCAAGCACTGCAGCAAGCTGCATACCCTCACACATATCCGTCAGCTTTTTTCTCAGCCATAGGCCTCTGAGAATACAACTCAGGAGAGCCCATAACTAAGAGAAGGTTATTACCGTCCGCATAATTAGGACGGGATGCACCATTTATAGGTGGCCAATGACATTAAATACATATAAATCAGGAGGCCCAAGTTTCAAAAGCCTTGTAATCTATTTGTACGAGCTGCATCACATCACTCAGCTGTATCAGCACTGCAGAATAAATTGCTTACATAAGGCCAAAGTGCCTCGCTCATACATAGAAAGGAAAGGTTCAAAATGAACATTGTTTCCGTGCCTCGGTACCATCCGGATGGCTCAGGATGCAGCGTCATTTGAATGTGAACCCTGGAGATGGAAAGAAGGAAAAGGGTGGGGGAAGCAGGGGGGAATATTAGAGGGAGGAAAGAAAAAAAAACGGGAAAGGGAGGGAAACAAATGCGAGAGCTGTCGTGCATGAAATTAAAAGATACCTCCAAAATACTCCCGCCTGCGATGCTTTATGGCAGGCCCTCCTGGAAGTCTCTCTGTCTCTTTTTCTGTTTGTCTGCAGGGAAGGCAGATGTGAGACAGTGTAACCTTTAAGGAACGTCCAAATCGATAAAGCTCTCCAGTTCCCCGGCACTCAGCACTACTGTTGCCTCAAGCTAAAGGCTCGGGCTGGGGAACCTGGGATACGGGATATTTGCTCAGCCACTCTTTTTTCTTTGAACTTCCTGGTATTGTTGGGGAAAACCTTTGCCTGGAGTATAAAGAAAAAACAAGGAGATCAGGATTGAGGGAAAGAAGCAGACTGCCTGTAGCCAGAGTAGATGTACAATCCAGCTCCACGCTTAAAGTTCACCACTGGGCCACGTGAAAACACACCTGAGGATTTGGCTTTGTCTCCTACAGTCTGACCAATAATAGATTGTTGGGGCCGATACTACTACTGATTTTTTATTTATTTATTTATTGTTTGTTTAAAACCTGTGAACCCTTGGCTGTTTGGTTCCCTCCTTTTACTTTTAGCAGGTACCACATATCTGAGCAAAGGATGTCATATAATATAATGTTGTTTGCAGAGTAAGATAAGCTAATCAGCAAAAAAGATGTCCTTGGCTTTATTAGCTCAGATACAGGAGAGACAGGTTGCGTAGTGGGTTAAGCAGCCAGCCCATGTGTGGAGGTTCCATTTCTTGCTGCAGCTGGCCCCGGTTCGACTCCCGCATCGGACGCCATGTCACTCCCTCTCTCTCTGCCCCCTACTTCTACTACTTGAAGAACATTTTGTCAAATATACCATGGTTCATATCTTCAGTCTGTCATAGACCTATACAGTAAATATAAATAAATATTGTGATGGCGCCATTAGCTTGGCTAGCACCTTTTTTTTCCAAGACGTACTGAAAAGAACATATCATGGGGCTTTGATACCACGAGGCAGTAACTCGCTGCCTCCAATTGTTCCATTGAGTAGAAGCAGGCAAAGGAAAAGTGGTTTCAGTTATGGTGGTTGGGGGTATACAGTGGTTCAGCATTGTTTGGAAGGCATGGTAGTGACCACCTAGCAGCAACAGCTGCTTTTTGGGAACACTTGTGGAGGTAGGTGGTTGGCAGATACAGATACAGTTACTAAACTTGTCAGTTCTCTGCAGTGGACCAACCAGAGAAGTGACAAAGAAGACTGTGTTTCCAAATGACCTCAAATATATCGTTGGCATTTCTGCACTGCGTTTTCCTTCGTATATCCTTCGATATACACGCTCATATTGGGGTGCCTGTGACTGTTTGAAATTGGCCAATAATATTAGGAAGTTTGATTTATTGTTTGGAATAAATCAAACCAACTCAGTCTATGCTGGGGTTACTAAGGGTGTGAACACAGTCTGCTTTCCAGCATGGGCTTTATTTCCCCCCTGCAGAGGATTGAAACACACATAAAACAAGGATGTTGTCTCAGGATCTCTGAGGAGGGAATTGGTATTCATCGACACAGACCTTTGATTACTGTCAAGGGAGGGTGCTACTCAGTAACGGTGGATGGGAGGGATAGATGCACTAAAGGGACGCGTAGTGAGAAGCTTAGGAAACATGAAAATAGCAAACGCCTTTTAAAAGCTGCTTGTAGCTTCATGACACCAACTCATACAAGCTCAAATCCAAATATCCCTCGTCGATGAGCAAAGAAGAGAGAAAAAAATCAATGTTTCATGAGCAATTCATATCTGACTGATAGTGGGTTTGCCACATCACAGTGCTCAGGGCTTAACTAGTTCAAACAGCTTATACTGGTTCCCTCTATCTGAAAAGGCACATTCATGTTCAGCTTGTCAGCTCTGATATCGTGTAGCCTTCAGGTGAAATTCTGTCCGGAACAAAATAAATAAATGATTCGTCAAAGTCAAAACCTCGTTTTGACACTAAGGCCCAAGCTTCAGTGACATAACAACTATTACATTTGTCTTGCACTATCCACATCTTTTTAGGGATTGGATCAGATTGCATGGAGTTACACGGGTCTTACAAGCACTGACATCTGCACATTTGAGATCTTATTATTCAGATGTGGTCTGTTCAGTATGTGTAACAATCTAGTTAGTTCACCACAGCACAAATAACAATAGACCTCTCCTGATTTATTATTTCTACTGGATTTATTTCTTGATGCTGAAAAACTTGTAATTACTTGTAATGTATTAAAATAATGAATAAATTATTTTTTAAAAAAAGATAAGGAAAATCATTGGCACGATCCCATTGTTATATTAATTACTGTCCCTGCCCCATGTTTAATGTTTTATCCATTTAATGTCATTTTAATCAAACAATCAAACACAAACAGATTACACACAGTATAAGACAGTTGATACTGGCATGTATCAGCATTCATCACAATATTTATGGTCTTTGAGTCAAAACAGGAATGAAGAAATTTATTTGCATGTCTTCTTGGCACAAGCTCCAAATACCAAAGTGATGAAATGACCTGGTGATGAAATGTCAGGTTATTACCATTCATCCATCCCAGAGGACGTGTTGTGTCATAAACACCCTCACACACAAGTCTTTTATTTCTTTCCATTTTTTACTGGTCTTATAAATGAGGTCTTTTTGATGATTATCATTTCCATGATCCACAATATTAAATGCTTCGACACATCGAATGTGATATTCAAATAAAGCTGACTTGACTTGGACTTGTTCCTGAAAAATGTGTGTGTGTGTGTGTGTGTGTGTTTGTGTAAGCGATGAGTAAAATGACCTTTAATGTGTCGGCTCATTTCCTTTAAGAGCTGTAGGAACAGCAGGAGGATGAGGTCTATAGATCCACCCTGCATGTTGCCAACATGAAGAGGACATAGAGTGTGTCACCTCCCCGAACATGTCACGAAAATAACTTTGTTAAAATGAAACACGCGGTATTCCTCATGCTCATCATGTGCCTGATTAAACCCTGCGCTGAGTGAGAAATCCTAAGAACACTAGCCTTTTTTTTACTGCAGCACCAAAAAGCCTCATCCCTAACACTGGAGAGGCTGTATATGCTGGCTAGTTATCCAAATTAAATTCTAGTGCCCATATGGTCACTTGTGGGAAATCTTCCTGCAAAGGAAGAGACTAATTAAAACTTAAGAAGGAATCCAAAGGAGTCCACTAAACAGCAGAGAGCGTGCGCCACACACTCATCCACAATAGCTTAAGCTCTTCACTTATCCACCCACAGCTTACTGCAAGAACAAGGACACAGCTTGCTGATGTTACCACAAGAGTATCGTGCACAAAGAAATATTGCATTTATTTATGTCAGGAAAAATGTCACTCACAACCTCCAAACTTTGATTGCCTGCAAAAAGTTTTTGACTGGCTGCTAACGTGCACCAAACACATGTGATTGTACACGTTAAAAGTCCATTGTGTCAGGTTTAGCTCTATTTACAGAATAAGACAGAAATGAAATATAATATTCATAACTGTTTTTTTATTAATGCATAATAACCTGAAATGTTTACGACCTTGTATTTAAATGTTCTTTTTTCCTATGTTTTGTAGCCACCATGTTTTCTTCTTCTTTCTTCTGCGAGGAAGGTGAGAAATTCTACTGACTATATAATATACTATACATTATTATGGTGTGCTTTAAATACAGGCTTGTTTGAAAGCATAGAGCCTTGCCAAAGTAATATCTGGTCACTGTGCAGTCTTACTCTCACTTCAGAACAGGAACTGCGGTTTGAAGAAACATAACCTTTCTGCCATCTCACTTTGACTTGAAGGCTTTCATTTCATTTTATCATTTAAAGTAAAAATCTTCTGAACTGCAGATTGTGAAAAGCATAAAATTATAATGGGCTCTCAGAAAACCAGACAATGTCCCTCGCTGCTACTTAAACATTTTACAGGAATGTTAATCTGGTCCAAGAAAGTTCCTCTCTGGAAAACTGTTCATCCATAGATTAAGAAGATTGCACAGTTACGGTTATGTTTTCTGTTAGCATGGACAAATTGACATTTTGATGTGATGATAAATTTAGAAAATCTCAAAAACCAAGACCGCTAAATCCTGAGGGAAAATAAACGCCAAGCCACGTACAGCACCAGAGCCTCAGCCTTAAATAATTATACTTTCATCTCATTGTCTTGACTGTCTTGGTTCACTCTCATCACTCTTATAGTATTTCTCATTTTTCTTTGGCCACAGCAGGCAGCTGCTTTCAGTCACAAAAAGTTTTAAGTAAACTCTTTTTTACTGCCTGTTCAGAATAATTGGGGAACACAGTGGAACATGTCACGAGAGAACTTTTCTTATGATTTAGCACTATGTAAATACAATGTAACTGAATTGAAATTGAATTGTCCATATTTACATCTGGACCAAACTGAATGACCAACACTGCCATGTAGAAACCATGCAACTATGTGGCTTGAAAACTTATATGGTGAGTAAGAAACAACTGTGTTTGCAGTATGAGGTGTCCTGTCAACAATTTTAGAAAATAACTTTTAGAGTTATGATCTATGAATACATTTGTACCATGTATTTTATTTCCCTTACCATGTTTGGCATGTTCAGTTACACCCTGACATGATCTTCTTTTCAAATTAGCATATTTTAGAATAAAAAACAACAATAAACACCTGAAGGAAACACATATAAGACACAATCAAATCCAGCTAATACATCAGAGCAGTATATAATATTTTGTGAGAGCAGGAAGCTTGAGTGCAGCTGTAGAAAATGGCCTCAGTGGTGCTGGCTGATCTCTCTCAGAGCTAATGTGTCAGGGTGACAAGCTCCGGACTTCCATCTTTAGATGGAGTGGCTCCCAGTGGAAGTTCAGGGCAACAGGCATCTGTCCGATCGATGGCTGCAGAGGGATATGAAGCATGGGTTCACCTCTGATGATAAATCTATCGCGGTGGGCGATATGAAGTATGCACACGCCACACCTGATGTATATGAGTGGGCAGGCTTGACGCCCCGGCCAAGAGATTGATTAACGGTGCTTTCGCCTCTGAGTGTGTGTGTGTGTGTGTGATGTGGACTGATACATGCACATAAACACAGCCTTGTCATTTTGACTGAGAGCTTCAGTTGGGCTGAAATCATGTCTCTCCTAAATTGAAAACATCCTTAACTCAGGGGACCCCTCCGCCCTCCTCCTCCTCTTCTTCTTCTCTCTCTTTGTTGCAGGAGAGCAGCAGTATCTCCAGACGCCACAACGCCCACTGGGGGCTATTGTCTGGACAGGGATTTCATTTTCTTCTGTGGACATGCTATGAGCCTCCTGTTGACTCTGCCCACATGTACACTCTCACTTATAAAGGCTTTATTTCTAAATCCCCCTCGCACTGCAGGGCCTCTAATGTGAGTGTACATTATCAAATGGACAAAAGGTCCAGACCTTATTTACAAGGCGACATCATGCTGTCACCTATGGAAATCTGCTGTTAGGCCCTTGACATCTGATCACTGACAGAATCAGCTTTAGCCACTGGCCCCATTCACAAATAATTTAACTTAAATTTATAGTAGTAGATAGTCCCTTAAGATGAATCATCTTGTTTTTAAGGCAGTCCTTATCATTAAAAACAAGGCAAAACATTACAACAACACGGTACAAGACATACAGAAGTAAGACAAGACATTACAACAGGACAACCTTACAAGACAATAACATCCAGTCAATACACTCAACCCAACCGTAAAAGCATTTTGCTTTTGATGACGTCCTACCTTCTCACCTTGCTGCAGTGATGTAGAAGTTTACTTTAGGCAGTGTAAGTACACTGTGACATCACTGTTGGGTGTGGTCAAAGGTGCAAAAGAGCATGCAAATATTGTGGTTATAATTAGATTAAATGAATAGGAGAACATTAACCGCAGTCTGTGCAGGGATGTAAACTCCATGCACCACCCCAAGTGCGTACTTGTCTCGCTCCATAAAGGACACACTACTTCCTGCATTTGGCAATGAATGTCAGCAGTTGACACAAATCATTAGGTACAGAAATGTCCAATGTGGAAGTGATTCCAACCAGGCTGGATGAGCACAGCTTATACACCATCAGTGTATTGTTCTACTGTTGCAAGACTCCGGCTCATAGTAAAACACAGTCCAACTCGTGCACAAACTTTCACAGCTAAAAAACAAACACTGTCAGCTGAGTATTGGGGAGTTCAAAATTAGAAGTTTTGCTCAGCTGAATTACACTATTTCCCTGTCAATGAGGAACAACAGTGCAATTGACCTAATTACTGACAGAACGTGCTAGAGTAACGCTAGAGAGGGTCATGGCTTAAACAGTGAAGTCCAGCTTCTATCAAAACTATTTCCCTGCCAAAAATTCACACATCCAGTGTTTCACATCTCCATAGAGCTGACTGATAAGAGCTGCTTCCATGGGCACATCCCCATGACTGTATCTGACTGTTGTTTTAATTTGATTACACCGGTAATATCACCTATTGATGAGCTCTCACAGATTCTATGATCATTATTGGAGGTGGTCAGAACCTATCTAGGGCTGCAGCTGAATGACTGGTTGGACTGGACAGCGAACATGGACTCTGTCCACAGGAAAGGACAGAGCCGTCTGTATTTCCTGAGTAGCCTAGGGTCCTTTGACATCTACAAAAACTGCTGCAGATATTTTACCAGTCTGTGGTGGCCAGTGTCCTCTTCTATGCTGAGGAAGCAGCAAGGACAGAGATGCTGCCAGACTGGACAGACTTTTGAGGTAGACATAGGGAGTCAGGACATAGGGAGGTAGACATAGGGAGTTTTGATGTTGATGTCATGGTGTATAGTAGGCTTGGCTGAGAGGACCAGCAGTTCAGCTGGATATCTGTAGATGGTGTGCCTATCTGGAGGTGGTGTGCCTCCATCCATGTGGAGATATCTGAGAGGCAGTCTGAGACCCATTCAAAGAGGGGCCTCAGGAGGAAATGACAAATAAAGCTGTCATCTGCATAGCAGTGATAGGAAAAGCCATGTAAGTGGATAATCTGACCTAAGGAGGTAGCGTAGCAGCGAATAGAAGAGCCCTGGGGTACACCTGTGGTGAGGTGATGAGAGGTGGACAAATGTCCAAGCCAGGACACATTGAACCACCCTTGGACCACCCTGTCAGGTTAGATTCAAACCAAGAAAAACTCAGCGATCCCTATGTTTGAGAGAATCGAGAGCAGGATGCGATGGTTGACTGTGTCAAAGGCTGATAAGTCAAGCTGGATAAGTACAGAGGACTGCGCTGCTGCTCTGTTCAAGGCTTCAACAGAGCAGTTTTGGTCAAGTGACCACTCTTGAAACCAGATTGATTTGGATCACCAGTAGAAGACTGATACTGACTCACAGCTCTTATTGTTCACTTGCCCTCAGTTGTTCACAAATGCAGTGGAATTCTGAATGAATTCAGAAGGATTCAGAATCAGACCGCCCCAGCAATGTAATGCTTACACTTGATTAATTGGTGATTTCTGAGGTTGGTAACTATAATGAACTTGCCCTTCCCTGTGGTGTTTCTAATGAGAGCCAGTTTCATTACAGAATGTTTTCAAGCAGCAAAAAAAAAAGAAAAAAAAAAAAGTGTGTACCTCATCAGACAATTTGTTTATTTCATTTAATACAAGGGGCCTACAATTTGACCAAAGTAATAAAAACGAAATATAATGATTTTCTTAACATTACATTTAATTTGAAATGTAATATTAAATTGTAACGTTTGCAGTCTTTAAAAAATGTAGTAAAACTATATATAAGTCATGTAGTTGTGTTGCAGACAGAACAGCAGGGACCACCCAGGAAAAAAAAAGTGGTTACCACACACACCGTGACCACAGGCCCAGAAGGCTTAGCCCAGAAAATAGCGATAGAGTAGGTTGTCCACTAATCAGAAGATTGGCAGTTTGATCCCCGGCACCTGAAGACTGCATGTCAAAGTGTCATTGAGCAAGATACTGAACCCCAAATTGCTCCCAAAGGCTGTACCATCAGTGTATGAATGTGTGTGTCAAGTTGAGTGTGATATGAATGGTCACAAGACTAGAAAGGCACTATATAAGTACAGTCCATTCACCATTGAGCCCCATAGTGGTAGAGATGTGACCACCTGCTACACCTCATCTCCGCTGATGTAGATGGAGATGTATCTTTGCTTCTTTTTTTTTTTCTAAAATCAATAACCAGCTTTTTGTTGATGTTGAGCAGTAGGTTGTTCTTTGACTGCATGATTGGTGATTTTTTCCCCCCAATAGATATGAATTCTCATTCCTGTTTGAAATCCAAACTTTGCATCAGAATTCTTTCCATGTTGCCAATTACAGTCTTGGTGTGTGAACATAAGGGGGTGACGACATGGTGCTGGGGGGGCTCTGGTGTTGAGTTCTAGTCTGGAGGAGGTGTGACCACCAACTGCCTGACGTCTGTTTGTGAAGAAATCCAATTGAAACTGAAAGTGAACAGTGGCTCAGTGAAAACAAAAGGGTTGGCAAGCATGTGGTGCATATTCAAGCTGTTGTGCTGTATCTGTGACTCAGATCTTTTATGAATCAATGTTAATGTCAATGTCATTTAAAATAATGAAACCAATATTACATTAGTGGCACATTAGGGCTAGGGTTAAAACAATATGAAGAACTTGCATCAACAAAGAGAACTTCCTCCACCAGCAAGCAGACCACAGTGAACGCCAGCACTGTAGTAAGAGGTTCATTGACAAAGCTGTCATGTGGTAAAGGGCTCCAGCCATTCTTTGTTGAACAAGAACCATTTAGAGATTTTGTTAAGGAACTGCTGCCTAATGCAAAAATTATGTGATGGCTGACCCTTCACTCTGTGATTGATGATGCCCCCAAGGAAATAAAGAAGGTGACTGAGGCCATGAGGGGAGTTGTACATATCACCACCACAAATTCCTGCATTCAGACAGCAGAGCTTTATTGGTGTCACTGCCCATTGGATTGACCCTGACATTCTCAGCAGCCCTAGCCTGTAAAGAGAGGTTTGCACACATTTGATGCACTGACAATTGTCCTGAATGACTCCGTTTGGCTCCGAGTGGGATACGACTGTTCTATTTTTGATGGATGCCACAAGCAGCCTGCATCAGTTTACACAGAGCACCTTACAGAAACCTGTATACCTCTGTGTACCTCTATAGATAATCCAGTCGATTTACAAAATAAAATACCCCGTGCAAACAGACATATATCATATTTACACATTTAGAAGCATATCTGGAAGCATGTAAATCTGAGTAAGTAAACAAAGTCTGGTGGGCTAAACGCTCCGCTTCTGAAATGTTCCCAGTGGGGCTTGAAGTCGCGTGGAGGACGGACGTCAAGCCGCAACGTGATGGAGATGTGCCCACTAGCAAGACAGACAGAAACAGCTAGTAAGAGACCATCTCCACTGCCCTCCACTCTATACCTTGAAAATAACTATGCTTACAACAGAATGTTACTGACAAATTTAGCACTCCAGGCTTGAGTAACACTCTGAAACTGGATATTGGACTTCCTCACAAACAGACGTCAGACAGTTGGTGGTCACACCTCCTCCAGACTGGAGCTCAACAAGGGAGCTCCCCAGGACTGTGTCCTTGGCCCCCTTATCTTTACACTGTACATCTTAACAATACATTTACTAACACGGAGAAAACTCTGGATTTCAAACAGAAATGAGAATTCATATTGGGAAGAACTCACATTCTTTTTTTTTTTTTTAAATATTTTTTTTGGCCTTAAATGATAGTACAGCTGAAGATAGACAGGAAGCAGGGGCAGAGAGAGGGGGAGTGACATGCAATAAATGGCCGTCTGATGCGGGAGTCGAACCGGAGCCAGCTGCAGCGAGGACTGTAGCCTCTACACATGGGGCGGCTGCTTAACCCACTACGCCACCAACCGCCCCAGAACTCAACATTCTTGCAGAGTGGTGCACAGAGAACAACCTGAGAGAACAGCCTCAATATCAATAAAAACAGGCTCCTTGTTTTTGATAAGGTACAGTACCTGTACTTTCACTCATGGCTATCAGGTGCTTCATCCACCACTGCAGCTGCGGTGCTAGTTTTGAAGTTTTCTTTACTTCCTCTCAGTATATAGGGTGTGTAACATCAGCCTTCTGGGGAAGCCATTAGCGCATAGACGGGGCTGATGCTACTCTTACAGACAAATGATTGCTGGCCTACTGTAACTAACTCACACAGAACAAACAGTCCAGCCGCCAGTGTCTTTGCTTGTCCAGTTAACTAATGCACGTGCATGTCAGGAGGTGTAAGTGTCTTCAAGGAAAGTTCATGTGAAAAGTTCACTAGATGAACTGTACATGCTGATCAAAACAAAAAACATTCTAATCATCAAACTTCCTTCCCGCAAACGTGATGATTACGCTTAGCCCTCCTGCTCTGCATGACACACAAGATATTGGAAAAAGTTCTGCCTTGATTTACAGTCTCTTCAAAAGCCTGGCATATCCCCATGATAAATCCACTGAGAGTATGAGTGAGAGGGTGCTGTGCTTTTACTCCAGGCTACAATGAAAACAGACCTCACAATACATCAATAACCGCACTGACGAAGCCGAATATTTCAAAGAAATTACAGTGAGGTCTTACTATTCCAGGAATATGTCAGAATGAGTGGAGTTGGAGAAAGTGAGTTATTTATTTTTAATTGATTTATTTTACCTCACATTCTTTATCCACGTTCTCTGTTTTTCTCTCCACTGAACTGTGCCCTCATCTTTACCTCATGGGTCAAAGTGTTTATGGCTGTCCGATAACATCGGATAAAAACAGATCTAAAGTCATGATTGATGATAACAATGACAATGTGGGAATAAAAGCTGTTTATCTTCAAATAGAACCAGGTGAAGTTGTTTCTCTGAATCATGTCGGTATCAATAGGTCTCATATCCATAACAGTCACAGCTTTGAAGGTGCCAAGTTAAAAAAGTAAATCATTTGTTGCTCAGTCTGGTAGGCGCTGTGCTGCACTGAGACCGAAGCAGAAGGTCACTGTTTTCTGTCTGATATTCCTCTAATATAGAAACCCCTGCCAGGTGGTCAGGCCCAGGCCTCTAAGGATTGTGGGAAAGAGGAGGATAATAATGGGGGGACAGATAGTGCTGTTCCCCTGTTGAAAAAAAAAAAAGAAAGTTGCTGACATTTGGAGATGGTCTCTGTTGCCTCCATTGAGAGTAAAGATGTGTTAATGTGTGTAAGACATGGATTCCCTTGGTTGTTCTGTGCGTCTGGTAGTTCTTTGGAATGTTTTACACAGATGATGTTGACATCGTTTTGTGCCTGTATTACAATAAAGATTAAACAATACCATGGACAACCAGTATGATATGAGCTAGTTCTACAAGGAGTATTTACCAATGACACTATAAAGAATGGACCTGGGCCTGGGTGACGTCACCTGTTGGTTACTGAGTGCCATTTAGAGGTTAAAAATATGGCGCTGATCGCCGCCATGTTGGGCATACTGCCTCTTCCACCTCCCAGGTTTAATCTAAATATCGACAGACGTGGATCATCTGCGGTCTTGGGGCAGGCCGAATGGCACCTTGGTGCTCCAAAAAGCCATATGTAATGGCACCTACTTGAAAATCAAAACAGCCACACTCTTAATTCTGCATAACTTTAAGCCTTCATATGAGTTGAACAGGTGAGTTCTATAAAAATTCTCCCTATAGAGACCAAAACTGCTTTTTGTACCAGGCTGTAAACATGATAAACAAAATAAAAGTATACACTTGCTTCAGTTAGGATGCCTATCAACTCCTGAGTCCACTGTGTGTTTCCTTTATTATAATTAGAAATTAGACAAAGATTTAGCATTACCCTTACTGGTGTTCTCTACCATACCGTAGCTTAATCCAAGCAAACGTGAACTCTGTTAGGGTCATAAAATCTGATTTTTTTTTTTCTGTATTGGTACCTAGGCTTTAGACAGTATTTTAAAAAAAGATTTTTAATACGATTGCACTTGAGTGACATCTTCCTCACCTTTCTGTTTGATTTGCTGCATCTATGGAGAAATGACGACTTCATTTGTATTGATGCTATAATATAGGCTGCTCTTATTTAAAGCTTCATATATTCTCTCTTAATCTTAAAGGAAGAATAATCAAGAACTCAGTTGTGTATTTTACTCTTTTATCAGTGATAGTCTGTTGAGAGTATTTTTTAAGACATGTTTAAGATGTTACTTTTTCAGATGATTTTTTATCGTCCTTGCAGTCTTAACTGGAATTATACAACTGGATGAAAATATCTACTGCTATTATATAATTAAAAATTGAATTAAAATTCATAACTTAGTGGCCACTAAGTTATGAATTTCAATTCAATTTTTTGTTATGTCTTGGATTAAGGAGACTCGAGGGCACACCTGCACAAATGTCACCTGTTGTTGAGATGATGGTAGCCAGTTAGAATATTTTACTGTATTTCTTAGGTCCATAGTCTAAACAACTACATGAATGAAATTGTGTTTCCAAAATGAAACTGAAGAAAGAACTCTGCTGCTGATGAATAAAATGTTAAAAATCCACCTGACATATCAGTCTCAATTTAAGGTGGACACGTGAACATCCAGACAAGAGTGCACGTGCTTGTCTCTCTATGAGGGCGTGCAAGCAGGAACAAAGTCGATGTAAATAGGAGCGATGGCAATGATAAATTCTTGTCATAATCTGAGCTTACCTTGGGGTTGTCTTTCTTCTTCCTCCAGATAGGAAAACTCTGTGGAGTTCCTTATCACACAGCCAGAGATAACAGGGCCCCAGTACAAAGCAATGATCCCGTCTGTTTGCTGACAAGCGAAGCAGCTTCAATCCCCGCTGAGGAATCCCACCTTGTTCTGGGACAGAAGACAGACTATAGAGACAATATGAAGAGTATAGAGAGCTCATTTACATGAAGAACTTGACAGACAGACAGAGAAACCGAAGAGAGAACGACAAACACCCAAGTTTGAGTCAAAGAAGGAGCAGGGATTCACTGCATCTACTGTACCTGCACCTCCTTCTCATCCCTGTACTCCTCCATCTCCACCACAGTCTCCCATGAGTTCATGGTTAATACTATTTGTCTAATAATAAAGTAACAGTAACAGTTCTCAGCAAGCAGCAAGGTTGGTTGAGGAAGCTGTCACATTAACCTTGTCAGTACATCTGTGTGTTTGCTTGTTCTGGCTTTGATTCCGGCACATGAATGACGGCATACATCACACAATCATGAGGTTATTTTTGCAAAAAGGACAAAGGAGATTTCAGGACAAAATCTTGTTTTTAGTCCTCAATTGCCCAATGACTGACATGTCAGTTCTGCAACCAGTTATCTTCATAACAAATGGACTTAGCACTTATTCTTCTACAAAGGTATATAACAGAACTATCTGCCTACCTTTGTCTGTCTTAGATACTGCGTAACCTCTCACAGACTCCTTTTCTTAGCACAGATATGTAGTTGCGTGTTAGCTAGGAGCTGATGTAAAGACCTACCAGAAAGTCAGAGGTGCCAGTGAACTGTCTAAAACTTTGGTGTCACTGCTGGCTACACTTAATTGCTTCCATGAGCTGTGTGTGTGTCACTGCCACTGCATTTCCCCCCCCCCCATGTAGACAGGCTAACCATGTGTGAACATAGCATCTCTAGCCTAAATGATAAATGGACTGTACTTATATAGCACCTTACTAGTCTTCCGACAACTCAAAGTGCAACTCCCTATGTCTTGTCCCCACCAGGGTGGTGAGAAACTTCGGGGTTATCATTGACGACCAACAAACCTTCTCCAGTCATGTTGCCTCAGTTGCCCGGTCATGCTGCTTTGCACTTTACAACCCCAGAAAAATCAGACCGTACTTAAACCAACACGCCACTCAACTCCTGACACAAGCTGTGGTCATCTCACGACTAGACTACTGTAACATCCTCCTGATGGGCCTCCCAGCCAGCACAGTGAAACCTCTTCAGATGATCCAGAATGTGGCGGCTCGCCTGGTCTACAACCAACCCAAAAGGTCACATGTCACCACGCTGCTGATTGAGCTCCACTGGCTACCTGTTGCAGCCCGTGTTAAATTCAAAGCGCTAATGCTCACATACAAAGTTGTCTCCGGTACTGCACCCACCTACCTGAACGCCCTTATACAGACATATGTTACCTCTCGACTGCTGCGCTCCTCCAATGAGCGACGCCTGGCTCTGCCACCTGTTCACTCAAGGTAGTCCAAACTTTTCTCGTCTGTTGTTCCCCGTTGGTGGAAGGTCCTACCAGTTCCTACCAGATCAGGGGCGTCCCTCTCTACCTTTAAAAGACTCCTGAAGACCTCCAGCTCTTCAGAGAGGACCTCCTCTCCAACACTACCAACAACTGGACATGATAAATCTACCCCTTTAAGAACTGTCACAGCACTTACTGCTGCACTAACGCTTTTATCGCATTGTACCTTTTGTTCCCTTCTCTGGATAAAAGTGTCTTCTAAATGACTAAATGTAAATGTAATATTCACCCATTCACACACATTCATACACTGATGGCATTGGCTGCCATACAAGGTGCCAACTGCTCATCAGTTTGAAGAGCTAACCATTCATACACATTCACACATCGATGGCACAGCCTTCAGGAGCAGTTTGGGGTTCAGTATCTTGCCCAAGGACACTTTGACATGCAGAGTGGAGGAGACGGGATTCAAACCTGCGATCTTCTGATTAGTGGATGACCTGCTAAAAAGCATACATCTTTATCTTAAATGAATGACACATAATGTAAGACCTCCAATGCCCCACCCTTATTTCCAACATCTCCATCATTGATTTGGAAGTGGGAAAGAAGAGGAAGAGAGAGTATGTAAATAATGAGTGAGCATGAAGATAGTCACTCTTCCAGACTGAACTTCCACTAAGCTTTATATGCATCTATGTATATATTTAGATAGAAACATCTAACCTCTATAGATATAGATAAATATAGAACTTGTAACCTCAGTCTTGTACTCGTCACTTAGATACTCAGGCATCCTGTTCATTTATTTGGACAGTTTCCTGTGTTAATGTGCTCCTATTTATAGCTTAATATATGTAAATATTATTTGGTACTTTTTTTGGATCACCTCACAGGAATAAAAACACTACAGACTATTGATTGGTCACTAGAATCATCACTGGTCACTCATCATCTGCTGATGTTTCCTGCAGTTTCACTACATGTCACTATAACACTCAGCTTAGAATCCCGCCTACATTGAGGAGGTACTGTCTCCATTTAGAAACAAAACTGAGAAAGTACCAGAAGTGAGATGAGTCAGTGGGACATATCAGACGTATCATGCAGTGAATATAAGGCTGACGATGACACCATATGCTTTGTGCATGTTTACCTCCTGTGAGGTTGATCTCTTATAAACCCGAGAGTTAATGAATATCTGTGTGAGTGTGCGTGCCAGGGAGCGGCACTGAGAGAGGTGTGAAACACGAGCATGTATGCTGCCATATGGCATAAATTCAGGTATGTCACGCACATCTCTGTGTATTAGACTACATACACCTGTGTTTCATTATGTGTGTGTGTGTGTGTGTCACTGTGGTCGGGCCATCTGTGTCTCTAGCACTTCAAAGGTGCCTTCGCCTCAGAAGTATCTCACAGACAAATGAATTATTGAGTCGATTTGAAGACGTTTGCCGTTGAGCATTTTGTTCTGTTGTGGAACAGCCTGCCTTTCAGGAAGTGGAGAATGAGTTGTTCCCTTTAGATCAAGGTTGTCGCCTCCTCCGTTTCCTCTACGCCGACACACACACACAGACGCACAGTACGTCCGTTGCCTCCTGTCTTAAACTCTGCTTTAGTTGTTTTATTTGAAAACTCACTTCTGTGTTTTAAGTCAGCTCTGCCTCTCTCTGTTCCTCTCATCTTTGCTGTAGATTTTTTTTTTCTCCCATGTCTAAGGGCACTGAGCGTCTATACAAAAGACTTAATGTGAAACTGTTTAAAAGGAAAAAGAAAAAAAAAGAAAGAAAGAAGAAAGAAAATGAACACATCTCCACGCTCACTCGTCAGGGAAAAAGAGGATTGGGGTTTTATTAAATGTGTGGGTGGAGTGGAGATTGAGGAAGTACTGGTTTTAAAAGATGGTCTGATTGCAGAATTTCTCTTTGTGAACTTTAACTCCTCGTGTGTTCTATCATGTGTTGCTGTCTTCTAAAGGGAGCAGAAACTACACTCATGCTTTAAAACCCAAGGAAATAATTAGAAGAGACTAAGATCAAGTTTAGCCAACCATTACTTTTTGTTTATTTCACAGTAACAACTTGCGTCAGCGTGGTCTATAGAAATCATCTAAACTGTCTAATTCACTGTGTGATAAAAAGTTGGATGAACCAAGACGCAACCTCCATGTCTGTGAAGTAAAGCCATGGAGGAGTGCCAAAAACTGTTTAAAAAAACAAAAACAAAAAAACTCTTGGTCTCTAATTTTCGCATTCAGGAAATTTCTTGACTTCTCATGGAGACCGTCCTCTTTATAATTTATAATCATTTACAGCCACTCAACAATTCCCATAATTTCCTTAAATGTGAGGAGTACCCCTTTTCAAACGATAAAAAAGTTGTTGATGACTCATCTTCTGAGGGCTGCTACAGTCATCTATGGCCAGCTGATTACTGTACAAAAGCACAAAATTAATGTAATTAAACATATCTTAACAATATATATATATATATATATATATATATATATATATATATATATATATAGACACACACACACACACACACACACACACACAATATGTTCTAAAATGAACAGAGCTGAGAGTTTGTACAGAAATATACAACGTACACACGAGGTAATGTGCAAATGCAGACTGCTTAAAATGTGCAAGATGTTAATTGAAACAAGGTAGTCCAATAAAACTCCAATAAACAGGCGTGCATTGATGTAATGCATTGTCTTTGTATCTGTGTAAGTGGATGAGTCAGTGCCAGAGGGGGCACCGGGCCTTGTTGATAAGGCTAGCAGCAGAAGAGAAGAAGCGGTTCTTGTGGCGTGAGGTTCTGGTCCTGATGGACCGCAGCCTCCTGCCAGAGGGGACTGTCCCAAAGAGTTTGGCTCTGGGGTGGGCGGGATCAGCCACAATCTTTTCTGCATGCTTCAGACTCCTGGAGACAACGGCGCACAGGTCCTGAAATGACAGCAGATTGCAGCCTTCTCTACAGACCAAATGGTGCCCTTTGTCTTTCAAAGCGACAGTGAAACTCATTCAGGTTGTCGCTAGCCGCTAGTCGTTGATGGAGTGGGGGTCTTTATGATCTGCCCGAGTCCCTTCCTGATAGATTCAGAGTCGCTAGCTGAGAACTGGTATCGGAGCTTCTATTCCAAATGTTTAACCTCCTGAACACTTCTTCCCTTGGCTAACATGTCTGACTGAGTTTGGCTGTGAACCAGCGTTTCTCATTGTTGTAACTCACCATGGTGTGTGATGGAACACAGCAGTCCTCACAGAAGCTGATGTATGATGTCACAGCCTCTGTGCACTCATCCAGACTATTGGTAGCAGTCCTGAACACATCCCAGTCAGTAGACTCCAAATATGCCTGAAGATACATAGTACATATGTACAGTTTATGAATTCCAGATCAGGAGAACAGTGATCAAGAATGGGCTGGATCAATGTCACGTCATTGGATCAACCACTGTCACAGATTTCTCTACCTTTTGTCTTGCTGGAAAGTTCTGAGTCTCTGTTCGCTCTGTACAGCTGGAAGCCAGCCAGCTGCAGCATAGAGTCTGGTATGGAGCCGCACAGCCACGTCTCTGTGAAGCACAAAACAACGGATTAACACAAGTCTTTGTCTTTCACCAACAGCAGTTGTAATCTTTCTAGTTTGTTGGACAGTGAGCACACATTGGAGAAAAACATACCCGGTAAGGGGTGTGTGCTGGCAAAGGCGCATGAGCGCACCATTTCCCTCTCCAGTGGGGTTTCACTGCAAGGGCAAAGGTGAGCGCACCTTTGACCAGAATGTCCTCAGGTGTTGTTCCGCTGATGTTTGTGAGCTCTTCACTGGTGAAAGAGCTCCAGGTACCATAGCAAAAGACAGAAATAAAACATCAAAAAAACAAGACACCAGGGCAATCATCCGCTGCTTCTTGGCTGATACCCTTCAGCTTCTTAGCTGTGATTCATAGTTTTTCTGATGGACAGATAGCTTTAGCTTAACTACTTGCTAAAGTAGCAAGCAAACTGCAACCTTTGTTATTTTAATTGCCTGCTGCTCACTGGGACACTGAACACACTTGCTGTAACATCTTCTTGGAATAAATTTCAGGGCTTCCCATTTGTTCTTGTGACTCGCCAGCTGACACCTTCTCAATCAGATCTCTCTGGATTAAACGAGCATGTAATGCAAGTCAGAATCACACTCACCAGTCTGTACTCACCTGTAACGAGCCCTGCGAGAGTCAACAGTTAGCTCTTGTCAGATTTGAGAAATAAAGTCAGCAGATGGGCAGAAATAAACACTAACTGCTGACAAAGCCACCTGTTGGCCATTGGAAGCTTGTTTGAATAATCAATGGGGGCTCTTGACTTGAGTGAATTTTTAGACAATAATTTGATCAGTGTTTAACAGATGTAAACTTTCTACTGGTGAGGAGCGGTTTTATTTACCTGCTCCTTTGTAGTGTATTGTATTAGAGTGAGTCATTGTGATGTAACTAACTACAAACTTCAGGTTTCGTATCAAGCGCCCTCCACCTGCATCTTGCAAAATGCACTCGTGTGTTATGTATCCTTCTTTCTAGGCCCAAATCTCCTTAATCAAACAAAGTTGCTCTGGACTAACGCCAACAACTGTATGAAAGCCCTCTGTAAGACTGACAGCAACGTGCAGATGCGGATTGAGGACGCATGCATACAGGCATATTTGCCTGTATGGTATGGGGTCTGATGGTAAAGAATACATGGTCATGCATTATAGATAGATGTGTGACAATCATAACTTTTCTTTGTTATGCAACACCCGCCTCATGTACATATAAGGGGGGGGCCTGGGTTGCTCTTATGATATTCCCTTTTGTTTATGCTTTTAAATAAATAAAACACCACACAACCAAACTTTAAATGTAAAGACTTTTTAATTATAAGTTTTTACCCTCAAAATAAATAAAAGAAAATTAACTCACTTGAGTATAGTGTACTTAATAAAGATAGTACCAGTTGTATTATTCAGTCTCTTATAATATCAAACAAAATGAAGTAAAACAAATACAACAAATGAGGGACCCACACACACTCACACACTCACACCTGGTCCACAACAGTCTCTATGAGTCATCTAACCACCTGTTACAGGCCTGTGTCGTAGCTCTGGGTGCGTTGTGACCTAAAACAAAATGGCCGCTTCACTTTTAACCAGCAGAAGAAAAATAAAAGGCACGTGCACATCCAGTACTCACGCTCCTGACAGTTGGCGGGGTAAAGAGTAGTGAACAGTAGTGAACAGGTCACCGACAGGGCGCAGCAGCAGCAGCTCACAGTCCAAGCGGGCCGACACGATCCACAGCTCACACACACAGCAGGAAGGACGCAGGTCGTATGTAGTTCACAGGCGCTTTGCTTCCCTCTTTAATGCCGTCAAAACGTCCGTCTCCTTCTCCTAAATTAAACACACAAGCTAAATTCCAAGTCCACATGCTACTTCACACCGAGTTAGCATTAGCTCAAATTAACCAAACATGTCAGAGAGCAAGCTAATCACTTACGGTGCTAGGATGAAGCTAACGGCTAATAGCGGTTAGCATTAACGGTTAGTTTTATACTGTACAGCTTAGTTTTCAAAACACTCATAAGCTCATAATTACCTCTCAGTTGGTCACAAAGTTCTTTACATCAGGTACACTGGCCGTTCCCCATAAAAATATGAACTCTGGTCCACCAAATCACTCCAACACGGACTCGGTCAAGTTAACTTATCTCCCTCCTCTCGTCACTCTGTCGCGCCCCCTCACCTGCAGACTGCCCTGCGATTGGCCGGAGGTACCCGAGCTCTACACATGCCAATACTGCCAAAGAAATGAATGATTGACAACCCACAAAACAAGTAATAATACAGTGAGCCTAAATAACACACAATGACTCATATCTCACAAACACTATGAAATGAAATAACATAACTTGTATTTTAACAGATCACTTCGTCTGCATTTTTAAACTGTTCTACATTTTAACCATATTTATGAACTTTTCCTCACTTCAATACATAATGAACTTTTATGAATTAGGAGTATTTGTTATCAAAATAAATCAACTATTTCAGCAAGGGCTACAGTTAAATGTTGGGTGATGCATTTGTCTTCCTTGCAATCCTGCACCTCTCTATGCAACAATGGAACATGCAAGACAGAATTATTATTATTATTATTATTATTATTATTATTATGGATAAATAAAATATAATAAATGCAATATGAAAATGCACTCCTGGTTCATACAGGTTACCCAAACACCTGGCTAAACAGGTATGTCCTTTAAAATAATTGACGGACCATCAGGGTGGAGACAACAGAAAAAGCTTTGATCACCACGGGTCATAAGTCAGGTTTGTGGGACAGAAAATAAACTTAGCATATTTGACCTTAAAGTGTGGTTATGAGTATGGATGAAGTAGTTCAGGCACAGGCTGTATGCAGAGAAGCTCTTTAAGTACGTGGGAGAATTTTAATGGATGGTACATGCAACAGAGAGCCAGTGAAGAGATCTAATTATGGGGTAATGTGAGATCGTCTATTTCACCTTGTGATGAGCTGTGCTGCAACATTCTGGATGCAGATGATCAAGAGCATACTGGGTGATGAGAAGACATATTAAGCATATTAAGCATATAAAGTGAGGTTGGAGTGAGCAGCAGAGGAAAGGGGTCCAATACTTGATCATGATCAAGCTTTTCTGGAACAACCAGAACCTCCATCTTATCAGCATTGAGCTCTAAGAAATGTTCTGCCATTAAATACTTGACAGCTTAAAGACAGTTTAGTTTAGCAGCATAGAGCCTCACTGGGTTTTAATGAGTGACTGAACTGTGATCTGCAGTTTTGTAGATCAGTGGAATGCATATATATATATATATATATATATATATATATATATATATATATATATATATATATATAATATGTTGGCAGACTAAAGGGTGGAGTCACCTGCAAAACTTCAGAAGCTTGAAGGATTGATGACTGGAGGTACAGCTGTTGAGATACTTTTCATCCATTTGTCTTTCAAGCCATCAGAGGAACTCATGCTGGTCATTGAGATCAATGAATCGGTCAGTCATATGAGAGGAAGACAGGCGATTGTTACATTTCATTGCAGGGTCATAAATGGGAAACAAACAAATTGAGCCACTCAACACAACAGGTGGTGTTCATGCTGGGAATCAGACTCAACAATTAATTATGTTGGAGCCCCTGACTCAAAGCATCTGTATTTGATGACCTGGGAACAAGAACACCACCTGTTGTGTTGTATGACTCACTTTGTTTCCCATTTACATCAGTGTTTGGCAACCTGGGAAGGAGAATCAGCAATCAGCTAGCTTTCTTTAATATTACTGCCCCTACCTTTAGGGCAGGTACTGGACCAAGAAACACAATTAAAGCATGAAGGAATGATCTGCACACTGAGCTCCCTTATGTACAATTTATTTGCAGATTCACAAGTGATGTTTTGAGAAGAAGATCTTAGAACACTTGAATGTGCTAATAAATTGCACATCAGGGAGCTCCAGTGTGCGGACCCTTCTTCATGTTTTGACAACTGCCCTGGGGCTGGAGACCTCCAGGGGCCTCAAAAGCTCAAGCTTCACTCCATATCAATGGGTTGTAATTGTAGTAATTGCTAATTTGTGCAGACATTTGCACTATTACAGAATAATAAGGCAGATTGTATAATAATATTATGATCCCTCCCTCTTGTAGAAAGGTGTAAACTTCTGAGAGAAAATATTATAAACTAATATTTCAGCACAAACTATGTTTTGATTCAATACTATTGAGTAACATTTTATTTTAACTTAACTTACTGATTGGAAATGACAATCCTAACATTGGTATCACTTTTCCTTCTTCTCCAAATTGCAACACTGAGGAGCATCAGCAACAACATTTAACTGCCAAAATATAAATCTAAAACATATGTACAACTTACATTGAACTGCAAATACTATAACTATAGCAGCTTCCTCAGACACCATTTTCACAATGCCAGTGGTCCCTGCCATTCTGCTATGTAGACGAAATGGCAACCAGTGAGGGCGAGTGTCCAGCGTTCGGGTAATTTAGAAACTTTCCATGGTATTTTATGGGAATAAACAGGAATATACCAGGAATTTTTAAAATCATGAATGTTGGCCCTCCTATTCTCCTCAAATTTACTAACACTTTTTACCCTTGGGGTCAATCTGACCCCAGGTATGTTTGTTTGCTTCCAGAAAATGATTGACAGAAAATTGTTTTGTGATTTTTTTGTGTCAGACACTTTGTTTATTTGTTGAATACATAAGTAAGCCCTTGATAATGAAAGCTGATCTGTTCTCTAGCACCACCATCATGCCAAACTTAAACCATCAGGCCAAAATTAGAATTCATTTATTTTGAAAAGTTTTCATTCAAATCTTCTCAAATTTACTGACAACATTAATGACCACAAGAGTATGTACCCTAGTGATTTTGGTGATGATATGACCTTTCCTGTAGCGCCACCATCAGGTCAAACTTTGAGTTTTAGAGTTAATGCATATTGAAAATCTTTCATCCAAATCTTTTCTAATTTGGGGTGCACATTCATGACTCTCACAGAATGAACCATATTGATTGATGTTGGTGACCTGATTTGTACACCCCTGCCAAAATAAGCAAGCCAGTGTAAGCTTCCAAATCAGCTACATCCAAGTCTCTCCAACTGTCCCCATACATGCGCTTCCCCTCTAAATTTGTCATCCCAAGCACAATATTTCCAATTGATGTGTGTTATGAAGAGTTGAATGATGATTTGATGTCTTCAGTGTGGCTGATTGCAAATCTGGTGGGGCCTGGAACCATTTTGATAACATTAGTAGCACTAAGTCTACCCTGCTGTTGATGTGTGGAAAGGGACCGTGTTATCTTTCCATTTTTGGAGGTGACCATGTCTGCTGGTTGTTGAGAGACAACAGGATGGTCAACACTCTCATTCTCATCAGATGAGAATCCCTCAAAATCACGGTCCATCTCAACACAATCGTCAGTGTGAGTTCAGATGGTCACACACACAGACCTTCATGTCCATGGTTGGAATAGTTGTTTTCTTTACCCCCTTTCATGTATCAACTCAAAGGTATCACCTCTGCACCTGCAGGTGTGGAGTTATTAGGTCTCACACAGAGACAGACATGTTTTACACAGCTAAAACAGCTTGGGGTCAAATTGACCCCAGAGGAACACCAATTCATGTAGTATGTGTTCAGCACATTAGAAAAATATCATCATGAAAATGTTTTGCTTAATCAGTTGTCCCCATCAAATTAGGAAAAGTCATGAAATATGAAGCAAAAAAACCAAAGGCAACTATTATTTTTTGAATGATAAACATTGAATGGGGTCAAATTGACCCCAAGGAGAATAGGAGGGTTAACAGGGAACTTAAATATGGTTTGTGAAAATATATTTTAGCATAATCTTGAGTAAAACAACCAGATTTCAAGCAGGTATACTTGAATATCTGTTATTCTTCAATCACATGCACATACTGTAGCACACTGCTTACTGCAGGGCTATTGAGGCCACGCCCCCTACCTGCACAGGTGATTTCTGTACCTGGACCACACTTTAGAGCCCAGAGCACACGGAGACTATTGAAGCCACACATATGAGCTGGTGGACGGCATAATATCAAACTTTTGTTTAGTCTACTTTAGTCTACTTTCAAATAAATCTGTTGAAATGCCATGTTTATTCACTAACAAAACAATTAACTCAGTGTTTTTCAACCCTGGTCCTCGGGGAACACTGCCCTGCATGTTTTAGATGTTTCCTGCTCCAACACACCTGATTCAGCTCATCATCAAGCTCGTCATCAAGCTCTGCAGTGGCCTGAATTCAATGATTCCATTGAATTTCTGATTTGGAATATTTCCAAAATTCCAAAGTTTAACTTTCAATGGAAATTTTCTGGAAAATACTTTCCACCCCTTTGCATCATAGCTCACAATGCACTACATAAATGGCGGTGTCAACACACACACTAAAAATAGCAAGTGTAAGTATGGAAGCATGTGAATTGAGACAACAGCTAATAAACTGACCATGTGGTCAGATTATTTTTTCAAGAACAATGATGAACCTGGAGCCTCAACTAATACCTATAACACAGTATGAGGCCATTGATAGCACATAGAAACAATGATAGCTTTATTTAAGTGGTTGATATAGGTTGATATGGTATAAATATTAAACAGTGTTGCAGGTATCAGCGCTCATGTTCATACGCATGGCAGTATTAGCTGTGAACAGGTGCTCTGCTGTCACTACAGGAGAGCAGAGTGTGGTGACATGAGGCAGGGAGTGCTGTGGTTCAGGTAGTACAGTTCATAAACACAGTGTACTGTAGCAGCACAGATGTTTAATGAGCACTAATGGCCATTTTAATGCCCCTCCATTTCCCTTTCCCTTAGTGATAATGGTTTGGGTGAACCATCACAGACAATACATCCACAGATGTGGAGACACACACACAAACGAGCTATGACACAAACTCACACACACACACACAAGTGCTCACACACAGGGGCTGAAGCCCATTAGAGAGGCTGACAGGCTGAGTTACGGGGGCTTCACTCACTCATCTGATGTGACAGTGCTGCTTGGTTATGAGCGTTTAGGGAGAATTTAGTGGCATTTTCCCCATTCCATCATACAGTCACCAGCAGGCTGAGCATCAGAATTCAAAGAAGCACTCCTCGAATGTATGCATGTGTGTATTATTGTGAATGGTGTTTCTAATGTGTGTGTGGCAGTGGGTGGGTTGGGCTGGTTGGGTGGATAACCTGTTTTATTGAATGTAAATTGCAGGGATTCATAGAAACAGTTACATTTTTGTATCAATTAACGGGTGCATGAATGATCAGACTTCCGATTTGGACCTCTAACATTTGCTATTTGATGGCTAAAGGAGCAGTATGTAGGATTTAATGACTGCAACCTCCTCCACTCATTCCAAGTGTCTGTGGAAGAGGATGTACAACATCTGCAAATACAAAAGGTTTATTGTAAGGTAACACAAACATTCATTTGACAGGGAGCTGTCTGTTAGAAATATCTGTCCTTTCTTTCTTATCTCAAATCATCCTGTGGCTCTTTACATTTATCACTTACATCCATGCTGTATGTGAGGAAAGATGACATTTCTGTAAAATGGACTGATGGAATGGTAAATGGTAAGAAATGGTGCATGTAGCATACATATGGTGGGAGTGCTAAAGAGACTAAATCATGTGTACAGTCTGTGACAGATGATAAAACACACGATTTAAACATCTTCTAATTGTGGCCATTTCATCATCTTTCTCACTGTAGTAATGTTTGAAACAAAACGACCCTTGAGTCTCTTAAATTACAGCTTTCTTATTTCCATAATTATAGTGCAATTAGATTGGAATAACACATTGGCTCTTTTAATTTTTTATTTTTGTTTTCCTCAAAGCAAAACTGCTGACATGAGAGAGAAAAAAACATACTATCTTTATTAGTGATGATTTATGCTCCACAGGGTGCAACCAACTGGGACAATTTCTCATCCAATTCCAGTCAAGGTCAGATGAAAGATGGAAGTTGCCTGATTCTGTATTGATCTTCATTGGAAAACTGTCTATTTTCTTCTAACTGCACACCAGCTCTGTATGCGGGTCACAGGTCAGAGGCAGCCTTAGTAACACAGCAAAGGAACAGAGGATCATTTCAACCAGAAAGAAAATGTAACTGAGAGCCGATGCTGAAGGACAGTTGCTGTCATTAGTCTTGAGACATACAGTACATGTCACATTTTTAATTTCAGCTCCCTTTCCCTGTCAAAAATAGAACAAGTATTCAACAAGGAGCTGAGCAGATTCTGGGATGCCTCTGAACCAGACCACGGCAGAGCTGATGGGGTTTAAAACATTGACTAGAACAGCCAACGTGGCACACGTGCCATGAGTCAAACCTCTCAAATAAAACATGGAAAGCTGAAACAAAACAAACAAAGCTAAAAGGATCTAAACTACGATTGGTCAATGTGCTATCGTTTCACACAAATCATTACACACGTAGTCCATGTTAGTGTCTATAATGTGACTGAGAAATGCTCATCTCTAAAAGTTATGAACATGGTTAAGATCCGATTGATTCAGAAAACGAATGCAGCTTAGAAAAACACGTTACAATGTTTGATTTGAAGAGAACTTACAATGAAGCCAATACTAATTATTCCCTTTAGTTTATTTACGGTAAGCAGAGTGTATTGAATGTGTATTAATAAGAATGCATGTATGCTGTAGTAGGATGAAGCCTTGACATTATATGTACAGTTCGGTCTGTCCATTGCCGTTTATTCTCACTTGCTATTTTTCTCCATCAAGACTGGATACAGTAGGTTAATGAATCATCTTCCGCTATGCCTCCAAATATAATGCTCCTCAAGGACAACATAAACGCACATGTAGAGAGAACATTTCTCAAGGAGAATCCACAGAGGACAGCCGCTCAGAGCTTTTTTTTCCCTGCTCTTTAAACAAACTGACGTTGATATTTCCATATTCACTGCCACTGCAAACAACCTCAAACAGCCTTGGGAGCATATACAAAAAGAAATGACAAAATTCCTGTGTTTTGCAGCTTGTGTGTGTGTGTATGTGTGTGCTACTGGGATGGGTGCCCCCTAACTCCTCTTAATGCCTGCATTCATTTTTCACTTCGATTCATTTGTGTATTTGTTTGTCATAGTGGCCTCTGTCGTCGCTTCTCAAATCAAAATGGATAAAAATAATCATTCAAAGACAGAGGGGTGCGTGTTTGGCTCCAGATTAAAAATGTCACAAGAAAATGAAATGAAGAAAAAAAAAATCTTTAAAAACCTCAATTTTCTAAGGATAATAGATTGAGAATAAGTTGCAAATTAAATGTAAAAGACATGTTCTTGTAGACCCGGATGCAGGACCAGAGTTCACCATCAAAAACTAAAGCATCCTTTGTTACTCTGTGTGTCTTCAATTCCCCCGAGGGATGCTGTAAAGAAAGCTTGTTGTTTTTCAGGAAGCTGCTGGTAAATGTGTACAAACACACACACACACACACACACACATTTACCGAAAAGGTTAGCTGTGACACGTTCCTTGGCATTTTCGAGGCAATAAAACCCCATCAAGCAAACACAGCTATGTGTGACCAACATAGCTGCTCAGCCGCTGCCCTACACGCTGCCGCCGAGCACCAACAGCTGAAGGCTTCCTGAAGTGTCGTGGCTGAAACTCACGCCAACAGGGGGGAAAAAAAGAGACGGAAAGAGAGCCAAAAAAAGTGAAAACAAAGTATTTCAAAGTATTTCATGTCTAATGAAAGCTGGACTTGGCGACTTCATTTGCCGGCGGCTCCAAATGACACCAAGAGATAACTATTTAAAAAATAAACTGAGCTTGTTGACATCAGTGAACTACAGATGGCATGTGTACCAATCCAGACAGTCTGCCAAGCAGTGGAGAGAGGCAAACGATCAGACGCTGGTGAAGTCACCTTCTTGTCAACAGAACACTCACTCACTGCTGATTAGGACCACTTTTAATCCAGACTTTAAGGAGTGTTCCTTTTTTAATGCAAGTTTGCTTGCGTGTTTGTAGTCTTGGCCATCATTTCTATGAGTTCCGATCACACTGTACCACAACAAACACAAGTACATCAGAAACTGACAGTGAGAGCAACAGAGTTATGGACTTGAGTCATCTGACTTGGATGCAAGTCAGACGAGGAAAGCCAAGCTCCAATCATAGCTGATGTGGTGGCTAATGACTATGTTATAATGAAAAGTTGCAGAGGTGCAGGGCAGCGGTGGTGAAAAAAATCCAAGAAGTGGGCTTCATGTGGTGGATAAAGCAAGCAGAGAGGAGGAAGAGGAAGAGTGGGGTTAATAAATCAGTGATCGCAAAGCAGAGCCATGGTGTCACTTACCACTTGGGAGACTGAACAGTCTGACGCAGTCCCGGTGGGTGAGCCGGTCTTTTATAATGGTCAGGTGAGGAGATGATTGGTAGCAGGGGAGGGGAGACAACAGGAAACACACTGGAAGAAAGAAGAAGTGCCTCAATCTCAACAGACTGTTCCTCTAGCCATATAGCTATGGTCACGACTGTAGCTGCAATTGTTAGGCTGGCTACCAGAGGATGGTGCTGGATCGAAAAATTAGGAGATCATTAAAGGTAGTGCAATTCAAATGAGAGAGATGAATATAATAACTTCTACCCAGTAACACAGTGCCAATTCTAAAGCAAGAACAGCTTCTGTAAAACACACGTTCCTTATTTCAAGGGCACACCTAACAACACTGAAAATCAATGTTCTGAGCAACATTATATGGTCCCACGTGTTAACAGCACACAACTTGCACTTGTCACCATCATATCACCATAATGGCAATGCAGGTTTTTTTTGTTTTGTTTTGCTTTTTTAAATGATCTTAATCAACAAAAGCTTCTGTGTCTATTGAGTGACGTGTTTGAAGGGCTTGTGAGTCTAGGGGATCACCAGTGTCAGTAGGATACATTGTCTGGGGAACATGCATGTTTCAACCCATCCAGTTATTGACATTTTCTACAATTTTCCACCAAAGTGATGGACCAACTGACATCATGATCCAGCCTCTGGCCTCTAAAAACAGATTAAATTAAACGATTAAATGGAGCATTACTCTTAACAACTCCATTGGTTAGTCAGTGTTTATATACTGTATATATGCATTAATTCATTTACAGGCTCACTGGCCAATGCGTGCATTACGTAAGCCCATGCAAACCATCACTCAGCAGTCCCTGCCCATCTCAGGGATACTTTTGAAGTCAGACTTTGGTTTCCTACAGTTTGATGATGCTGACACGACTGGGAGTATTACTGAACATTAGTGATAAACGACAGAGTGGTGATAAATGATACAAAGGTTTATTAAATCAAGGCTGTTCTTTTTATTAAAAGGCCTCCATCAAAGTAAATCTGTATTAATCAATCCCTTCACATCTGTTTTAATACAAGTTAGAATTTAAGGCCAAACGTGTCAGTTCAATTCTACTTTAAGCTGTTTTTATCAGTCAGGGTTTCTTTTAAAGTTTCCCTTCTCATATTATTCTCTCCTGTTATTTAGTGATATGTGGTCTGTCAGCTTAAAAGGTCGCTTCATCAAAAAGTAACATTGTTAAGAGAAGAAGTGTTCACAGTGTGGATTATCCCAAATAACAAGGAGATTGTTTCCAGAAGAAGATGTTACATTTTCTAAGCATCATTTTTCATTGCTGTGTTCTCTGAAAACAAGAATCCACTCACCTCTGTAGTATTTGGATGGAAGCACAGTTTTCAGAAACAGGTATGCCAAAAGAATTGCATTAAAATGAATGCATGAACAGATACCATTACAGGGAGGGAGATTTTACCCTTTGAGATTTAAAAGAAATGCAACACAAAATGTACAAATGACGGATGAATGTACAGACACACAAACAAATGGACAGAGACCAAACCACCAGACAACAGTGCATACTTCTCAAAAGGGGGAGCGGCAGCAGACATTGATAAATGTTGTCTCTGACCAGACTATTGTTCAAGGATAAACACACTGGTACCTGCAGCCTTGAATCTCTGCAACTTCCTTCAGCCCAAACTATTTAACATTCAAGGCTAAGTCACGACCAGCAGAACCACATCTTAAATTTCATTACTTTCCTTAAAGCAGTTTATAGTCTGGACACACTGAACCGTAACAGTTATCTGGACTTTTAATTGAACTCTAAACATAATAGATATCAAAAACTAAAGCTGTTGCATTTACACTTGAACGTAACCCAGGGATAACAGAGCTTATTCTGAGAGGTGGGCTATATCAGTGTAATGCACTTGGAAATAAGTAAATGGAAAAATTAAGCAAAGTCTCCCAAATAACAGCAATTGCCTTGGAGTGATGTTGAAATGAAGCAGGGAACACATAGCACAGTCGCACAACACACACTGATCTTTAGAATGAAGTGCATTGTGATCAAGAAACAAGAGCAGCTAACCAGAACGGAAATGTATCAGGTTTACAGAAGGTTAGAGGCTAACTAGCTGTTTCATATCCATGTCCAGATGCAATGTCACACATCACACACCAGCAGAATAATGGAAAACCCTGAAAGAAATGTGCGTAATATTTTCTCTTAGCCCCCTTTTCGATGTTTTCAGAATTGAGGGAATTCATTAAGCGGCCCAGTGTGAAACCCAAATGCAATATCGACTCCTGTCCGCAATTTGTCAAATCTGTAAAATATATGGCAGCGTGGAAATATCCAGTGCCACCATTTACGGGGGCTTTCATAAAACATATTCTTTGGTAATAGTGCTCTGCAGACAGCCTTATGTATTATTGAACAGTTCTCATTTTCATTCAAAGAACCTGTAAGTCCTTCACGCACTCACACACACCCACACACAAACATAAACACACATGCACAGACGTACAAAGGCCTCTACAACATTTTGCAGAAGAATTAGTCACCCTGTCCTTTGCAGCCAATTTTCCGCAGCTAGCTGTGGCATTTATCAAGGCAGAGCAGGTGAATGTGCATTCGCAGAGCAGTTTCATTGAGCCTTATTTAGTTGGCATTCTTACTGAGCTAACACCCATAAACACTCCGGGGAACGTGCACACACACGTGCACACATGCTAATACACGAGCCGAGGTTATTCAGAGGTCATAGCTAGTCATAACAACCATGACTGATGCGAGTGTGGTTGATTACATTATTATGTCCTCGTGGTTCAAATACAGGTGATCCTGTTTCCTTTGTCTCACTTTTAAACGTCACTCGCCCTTGTTTTTATTCGACTGAGACTGTGGATCTGGACCCAGGGAGGCATTTATACTGACAAGAGGGTGGATGTGTTCTCTGACTTTTATACTCGGGTCTTAGCCAGTGTCTTGCTGCTGCTGTCATAGTGCTAAAAGGGAAAAAAAACAAGTTCAACTGTTTTTAACAGTAGACTCATGAAAGGAGCCGCAGAACTGTGAAGCATTTTTCCCTGAGTGAAGGCCTGTCAGGGAGTGCTTCATTAAAGGATAAGTCTGGTGATATTCTATGATTTTCTTACTGTCAACTAATCCCCTAAGGCCAGAACTGAAAACAAATAAATCCCACTAACAAGTATTGTGTGTGTATCAAAGCCTGATATGTCTTCTTCCTCTGTGCCAAAGAGCTCCACTGTGGTCCAGAAACTATTAAAAACACATCAGCGAGGCACACTGTTGTGCCTTCATTACCATGAACACACACACTGTACTTTATTTTGACTCAATCCCACATACATGACTCTGCTGCCACAAATTCTCACTGGAGCACTAAATGTGGATTAATCCGCTGCTGGAAATAGTCCCAACAAGTACACTGTTTCCTCTCCTCCTGTGTGAGTAACGTTTGATTAAAAAAAAAAAAAAAAAACTACAGTGACCCACTGTTTCATGAACTTACAGAGTTACAGAACTTACAGTTAAGAGAGTTACTTCTTCTGTGGATTTCCATGATGATAGGGACAATATTGTGAGACAGACTAACCCCCTGAACTAGCCTTTAACTATTCTTTAAGATAAGAAGGAAGCTCCTAATATATGCTTGTTATTGTTAGAATTGTAGACTTGATATATGATATAATCATGGGAATTGACTTAATATGATATGCCTCTGTATATATATATATATAAGCCACAAAGACGAGAGATTTAATCCTCTCTGACATTAATACATCATCATGAGCTCCTGTCAACCTTCCAAGAGTAAATAAAGGTTGAGACATTTTCTTCTTCAGATCTATCAACCTCTGCTTGACATGCCAAAGTGCTGTTGATTAAATTACACTCAGATATTAAATAATCTATTAATGTGCAGGTCTAATTATTTGGGATGCGCTATTGACCTAGTTGGTAATTGAATTCAAAAAGCAACACGTTGTTGTGTTTATTAATTCATGAAGAACAGCCTGCTGCTAATGATTTGGTGCCTTGGAAATTAATTCCTCATTTCTCACTCCATCTCTCTCTTGGCCTCTGACAGAGCCTCTTTTTTCTGTGTCGTAAATGTACAGTGCAGATTGGATCAAATATCTGTGGATTGTGAAGTGGTTGACAGGAAATGAATGTTTCATGTTTCATTCTTTTTATGTTCCTCATCTCCTTCCAGCAGATATTACACTGTTCTTTTGTTCTTCCAAAGCTCCAGCTAAACTGCTGGGAAAAGGTGTTCTGCAAATTTTCACAGCCTGCCTGTTAGATTTGACTCTTTGTCATGTATGAGTGTAAAGCTGACCTGACAGTGCCAAAAGAAAGGTCACGGGGTCATCAAGGGAGTGTGCGAGGGAAAGGAGAGGCAGCCCGTGAACTGGATATTGCAGGCCCTCAAAAAATAGACGGATTTGTGAGTTTGAACTGTTAAGGCCAGCACTCAGTAGAGTTGAAGGTGAGAAAAACAAACGCACACAGGTGTTCCAAATCTGAGTGAGGCTGCAAAACACAGACCTCCTCATAAGACCCCTCTCCACCTCTCTTTCTGTGTTTTACCTGTTAGTCAGCTCAAACCTTCAGATTTCATTCGGTGTTCAAACTGCTTTTTATCTCACAACCAAAAAATAACATGAAAACAACATAACGCTGATTTGAGAGAAGATAGTTCCGCATGTTATGTATTTGCCTCAACTTGTGAGGTGGTGTGTGGAAAACCAAGACTCCCAGTGTCACAGTCAGTAAGTCACCTTCCCTTGGGGATGCAAGGTCACAGGGTTTCAATTCCCGGTGTCTAAGTCTTGCCAGCAATGTGGCAATTCAAGCATGCATGTGCATGTATGTTTTCAAGTGCTGTTTGTCATTTAAAGCAACATTATGTAGAAATACTTTGTTTTTCAATTTAGTATGCCCAGTGCAATATCATGGTGGTAAATATGTGCAGTTGTACACATTCATGTTACTTACTAGTCCAACAGCAAGAAGCACAGCTCAGCATCTGTCTTTCAGCCTTTTATTTCACCAGGTTCTCTTGGATTGCGTTGATGGATTGTCTCTCTTCCTCTACACCTTGGACCTGAAAACCTCCCCTTGAAGCAATAAGTTACATAGTGCACAAATTATGCACACAGAGTGGGAATGACAGAGACAACAATTCACCTGATTACAAGTGCATCAAAATGATTTACAATCTGTTATTTTATGCTAGAAAAGTTACACAGTGTTGCTTTACATGAGAAACGAGCATCCAAATAATGGAAATCTGCTTACATCCCATCAATTCCTGTAGCTGTAGTTATTAATTTAACTGAAAATGTTTATAATTAAATAATTGTATAGGAAATGATGAAGGAAAGACTAGTAGTAAAGTATTAAAAAGATACACTTTTATTCATATCGAGTAAAAATATCTAATCCAATCCAAGTCCAACTGAAGCAAAAATAGCATTAAATCAGAGTAGAACAGAATACAGTTCACTGTCTGAATCTCAGTTTCTTTTGGAAGGGCTCCTGACTTTGCCCGGAAAAAAAATCCTCATTTTTAAGCTAAAGCTCTGATCGATGAATTGTTTCTCCATCCAGAAAAGCAGCTGTCAAACGGCACAAAACCAAACATATTCAGTAAAAATAGATGTGACCAAGGGTAATTCCATCTGAAATGTGATGGCGTGAACGAGGATGTCCGTGTTTTATTTTATAAAGGACAGGTGACTGCTTACAAGTCAAACTGGTCTATGCAGTTCCAGTAAACATGGAACATTCCACACCTTTACATTTGACAGTAACTGAGGGCCTCAGAAGAGCTGCAGGCGCTGATGAACCTCCTGGTGTCTGGCACAATAGAACCATCTCTCTGTAATGATTGGCAGGCCTCAAGTCCTTAACACAGCTGTAAATACATTTAGAGATTCCATAAGTGGCACCAGGTGCCTGTCGCTCCCCTGCTGCCAGGAGAACTGCCATTGAAAACCCAACACTGTGAAGCAAATCAAACGCAGCTCAAATGTGAAAGTCTGTGAAATGTGGAGGTCTAATTTGTCCTGTTTACTGGGATGGGTCTGAGATGAAAGCTTCACTATAGGTCAGGGCTCACAAGCGTGTGCACACACACACACACTCCATCAGCAACAGCAGTGTTCGTCAACACCATCTGTGGTGTCTGCTTATTTCTCTCTAAGATAGGGTACACATCAATAGAAATCAGGTTGACTGAAACCAAGTTGCTCAATAAAAGCTGCACTCCAGGTAGTGCTTAAGCATGTGTGTGTGTGTATGAAAGTGTTTGTGTATATGTGTACACAGAATAATCACCTCCAACATTAAACTGAGGCTGTTTTCAATTAAAATCAGTGTGATGAAAGGTATTTCTGCCTTGGTATCACATTACCATGCTGGACAAGTACTCCACACCCAAGAATACACACAAACATTCCTACACTACCAACAGTGGACTGTCACATTACACTGCTCAAGTGTGGACATCTGTTTCTGGTCATTTTGAAAACACAAAACATATCTAGACAATTACTTTTTAAGTTCACTTAACATAATATACCTGCAAATGTGCTTTTTATTTATTTTATTTGATCTTTTTTAGACATTGCAAAGTCGGGACTTTAGCATTAGTACTTTCTACCTTCTAAATAGAGGACCTTCATAGACTGAAAAGGTGAAAGAATGGATACTGGCTGCACTGTGTAGTGCAAGTAGTTTTTTTGTTCCAATTGACAGTTTAAATACATCTTATCTTAATGTGTTCAATATTTTTTCAGTCTTTTTTTGTTCCTGATCGCGGCATTGGCAGTTGATACAGGAGACACAGCAATCTCAAAGAGGAGGGAAGCAGCAGCAGCCAGAGAAATCACGGCACTGTAACATATTCATGTGTCCCATTATGCTATGAATTATGGCTAGGATAATCCATGGGGGGCATGCAAGGAAAAATCTAACTCATCTCAATGATCCCAGTGGTGGTGGTAGTTTCATTCAGACCAAAATGTGCTACATCAGCCTCACAGAGGAGAAGAGCAGATGATGACAGTCACCTCTGTGATGTGTCCCTGTGCCAAGTGTGCAGGGTCAGAGCCAAGCTGCACGGCACCTATCACTGCCCAGCCTTTGAAATCAATGCAAGATGCTTTATTGTCGCAATGCTCTGGCACTCCACTTTATGTTTGCCTTGCACTCATGGAGCGTTTGTTGTTCTGAAAGCACTGGCAGTGTTTCACTTTTCTATGATTTCAACCTGCAGTGTATTTTACATTATTAGCTTACAGGAGAATCATTAAAGTTATGAAATGTACAATCAATATATGGTAATATCTTTAGTATATCTTTAGTATTGTGCAATACTAAAGATGCATACAGCTACAGTAAAGTTTTAGTTAGGCCCCTTAGTTGTAATGGTTGTAATTCAGTCAGATACTCACATTAAATATATATTATTATTTGAATGTAGATTACGTACAGTGCTAATATTTGGTGTCTGATATTTGTTGAGCACCCCACAAGGAAGTAGCTCAGCAGAGCACGGAGTGACGATGATAACAGGTACCTGCTGGGGGGTGGAGGTAGGGATTTTGATCCTTAATCGTCGAATCAGCAAATGTCAGCGTAACTTTGAGGTCAGAGCTATGGCAGCAGGTATGTCAATGAAACAGTGAGCAGAGCACTGATGCTCGAAGTACGCTGCAGCTCAGACGTCCAATATCATTTTGTCATTCATCACACCAGGCTTACATTAACCCATCTGTGTCAGGTAATGCAGTGTGCAGATGGTAAAATGGCAAACTTATTTTAACCAAAATCATGATCTTTTCATAAAATATAATCAGGTTTTGTTGCCTGGACCACAGCAAACTATGATTATTTCACAAGCTCCTCTTCCTTGTGGTCAGTGGTCCAAACACTAACACCTCCTGTTGCTCTCAGCTCACAGTCCATGCAGCTCAGCTAACCAACAGGTAACATTAGCTAATGGCAACTACAATTGGCATCAGTTTACTTTACTGTCCATCAGGAAGCTCTATAAAACACAGAAAGTTGAGGCAGGACATCAGAGGACAAAACCAGAAGAAAATTTCTGCATGATCCAGTTTCACCGAAATCAGTGAAATAGCTGTTAATATGTGACTTAGTGCCGCAGTGTTATGTCAACGTGCCCGGAGCCCAAAGTTAGAGAGTACAAAACATAGAGGGAATGGCAGAGACACCATTCACCTGATTACAAGTCAGTCACAATGCTACTTTAAAAAGGTGTCTCACAGACACCAAAGAGTGTCTCTATGAAAAGCTGGGGAAGAGATGCTATTTTTTTTTTTTTTTTAAAAAGGTCTGTTTGATATATGTTGCAGAATGTTGTGTTGGAACAGCCTGAATTAGCTCACAGATTTAACTTTATTTTGTTGAATTGATGAATAATGATATTTTATCTTTTATCAGTGTTCTTTTAACTTTGTATTAACAATTTGTGCTTGCATCTGTACTCATGACGACAGCGCCATCATGTACAAAGCCAGCTCCATAAAGTCCAGCTTGTTTCCTATGGCACAACTTGACTAGCCTAGAACCTTGACCTCAACAACATGCAGCTCCCTTCAGATGAACTAAAGTACTGACTGTGAGTACTGTTCAAATGTTTGGGGGCCACAGAACCTTGATTCAGTGTCGTCAGATGACTGAGAACACTACTCGATATATTTGAATGGCCTATTATGCTTTCACATTGTGAAAGTCCTCTTTAGTTTGTACATGGAGAACAACACTCTGTATAATGGTTCAACTCACCAGTCACTGGTAAAAGAATTCCAGTTTGTTTCTGTGAAATAGGAACCTGTGACTGTTTTTGATGGGGAGCTTCAGATTTAACACATTCCCACTATATTTAGAGGATGAGTGAACTGCAATGATGCAACTGGGCTTTAGATTCATTTGCACTTGTCTGCAAAACAAATTTAAAATGTAAAAGTATAGTAGAAACAATAGTTATAGCATACAGTATTATCGCGTGGTATAATTGTCAGTATTGTCATACAACACTGTGGGAAAAGCTAAAGCTAAACTGAATCATTCATCTTCTTTTGGGGCCAAAACTATTTTTCAACCTGGCCTTATTTTCCCATGTTTCCCATGCACAGCTGCCCATAGGGAGCCATGTTGTAGCCAGTTTCACAGCTACAGGCAGCAGCTCTCACTCAGTACTGGTCCAAATTAAAAACCTGTTGCCCCCATTAGTTACATTGTCACAAAAACATGAAAAAAGGTCCAGGTCGTAATAGTTACCCTTTAGGTAAAATGCCCTTGCCATTTTTAACACAGTGCCATTTTTGGCCTGAGCACCCAGTAATAGTGTCGTGGCTGAACGGCAACAAATCCCTGCAAGCAGGTATAAAATCCTGTGGAAAGCCTTCCTAAAAGAAATGAAGTCTGTATTAGCAGCATATTACTTTTGGGCATGTGGTGTATGTTGTGAGGGTTGATGTGGGAATATGAGGACAGCCATCCAGTCGGTTTATAATTGAGATGAGAGCTCCACCGGGGTGGCCCCATCTCACCAAGTTCTGTTTTTTTATGCTTATACTCCTACAGTGACATACTCAAAGCATGGAGCTGCATAATACCGTGTGAAATGTTGAAACGTCCACAAGAATGAATGCAAACCTGGGCTAAACCATGTGGTTGTTCTTTATATTAATAGCACTAAACTGCATGGAGCTGTTTTTCCAGAGAAATGTTTGCTGGCCCTGATCTTATCCTTTAAAATAAAATACATAATATTTGTTGTTGTTGTCACGTGGACCAACATGTCAACAGGCTTATTTAACACACAACTTTATATGTTTGCTCCCTTCTGTGGTTGCTGTGGAGCTGCTTTGTTACATTAAGTGAACATGTCTGTGCAGCGTCATCATCCCGTCATTGAGTGTGATACAAACCTGATGGCCTCCACACCATTTAAACTTCATACAGTAACACTGTGGTGACCTGAATGCTGCGACAAAACAAGATATACCAACAACATGGTAAATAATATAGTGGTAACCACATGCAGTACAGTGGCTGACTCCTCGTGAAAAGTGAATAGACATGATTTGTACTGTGATTTGAAAGCCACAGTCACAAAGTGAAGCGTGTTACCCTGACAAACATCTGTCCAGATGTGTTCATCAGCAGCAGCACTATCTCACTGGCTTGTATTACCATGTTCATCAGTGATGCTGTGATTGAAACAGACTGTGTTTAACTTATGCGATCAACGTGTGAATCAGAGATGTGCTACTGCTGACATTACACCAACAGGAAAAAGAAGGTGTTCAGAGAGCATCGGACTAACTTTAATTTGCCAGGTATGTGTAGACACACAAGTAATTTGACTCTGGTTACACTTTGCTCTCATAGTACAAACATATATATAGACACAGGTACAGCATCCAGCACATTGTGGAGACCACAAAGTCCACACTGAATAGAGCAGTGTCAAATTATCTTGGCTATGTGCTCCAATATCTCCTCTGTGACCTCTTAATACAGAACTCTAAATCCCCCTTAAAATGGGGACATTATTCTCCAGAGCCAGAACAATGGACACAAAAATATATCAAAGAAATAACGAGTTCAGAATGAATAATGGGTAAAATGAGAATTTAGTTTGATCATCAGGACCACTTTCAGGGTTTGAAAGGTATGACAATGGTTTTAATCAGCTTTTAACCTTCTGCAACCGTCTATTTAAACACTCCACTCCATTCTGTACAACATACTGTACAAGTCACATTAAAATCATATTGCTTGTCAACGTTTTGAGAATTACAAACAAGCAAACTGACTTGCCTTACATTAGTTTGTAGAAAGTTACATTGTATGTTTAAATGTCTACTGTATGTTGGCACTATATGCCGCCTGATCTCCAGTATCTGGACTAACAATGATGAAAAGTCATGTTTTCAGTATTTTCAGGTATTCTTTGTGGTATTTTAGAGTTAGACCATAAAAACTCAATGATGACTCACCCTGCACTTAGAGCCGTGTTCTAAGTTTACATCTGCTGCTGCATGCATCTGGGCTACTACTGTACAAATGCACAAATACTGTACAAATGCACAGCTATATAACTTTATTTTTGATTTTGGTGAAACTGGAACAGATTTTATACAAAATGCTGCACTTATGTACCTCAGGTGGTTAATCTTCCAGCCACCTCAGGCGCCTTTTACACTGCATATCACATTCACCCGTTTATACACTGACTACTACTGACTGCCTTGCAAGGTGTCAACTGCTAATCAGCGGGGAACTAATCACATTCATTCAATTCACAGTGATAGCACAAACTTGGGGAGAAATTTGTAGTTCAGTATCTTGCACTTGCAGACCAAAGAAGCCAGGAATGTAACCAGTGAGGGAATACAACTGTGATTTACAGAACTGATGGAAAGATTACTAACTAGCAAGCTGCTAACTATTGTTAGCCCAGTTAGCTGTGTAGCTTACCCAAATTGGCCCACTCCCGGGATGCCAGGAGCTGAACCTGGCAAGAAAACAACATGAGTAGGCTACTGTTCCCTGCCAGGCAAAACATTTCAACCTCCATAAGTCCCCATGTTCAAATGTCCAACTTCACAGCAGAAATGTTTACAGCCTGGTACAAAAATCAGTTTTGGTTTCTATGGCTAATTTTCCCATTCATGACAACTGTACTGAGGGTGAACTTTTACATGACTCACCTCTTTAAATTATATTAGGGCTTAAAGTTATGCAGAATTAACAGCATGGCCGCTTTGATTGACAGATTGTTGGTGCCATTATGGATGGCTTTTTAGAGCACTTATTACAGCACACATCTTTGCTGATATTTCGATTAGCCGTTCTGTGGAAGAGGCAGAGCAGCCAACATGGCGGTGACCAAGTCTGCATGTTTTCAGCTTTGGGTAATATCACTCAAGCACTGTCCATTCTTTGGGTCATTGGGTGAAACACACATTTACTGCTGACTACTGTATATTTGATATATGATGATAGTTTTCCTATCTGTCTGAATGTTTTTACAGAAACTACTAACCTCCTCAATCATAAAAAATACAATTTGGTCTGCATCATTTTCCCCTTCAAATGATCTTGCTGTTGCACATTGGTTGTATGTGAATATCATTTCTCCACACAGGGCTGTCTGCGCTGCTTAAGACCCAGTGTATTTATGTAAGGGTTAAGCAGCTGTTGTTTCAAGCTATGTAAAATGATGTGTCTGACCTTCCACTAAATGACGGTGAGTCTCATTAACAAGAGGTGGCATGTGATTACCTTTGTCCAAGGCTTTAACACGGTACGGCGACCATCGCTGTTTTAACTCCCAGCTCTCGTCTCAGTCTGTCTGCGTGGGTGCTCATCTGTTTTTGTGCTTTTTCATGTTGCACACTGTAGCAAGCAATATTTTTGTGCTTTTAACATTTGGACAGCCTACGTTTAAAGTGCTGTTTAACCTTTCAAAACGCTGCAGAGGCTCCAAGCAACATTTGAATAATACTGTCTCTGCCAACATTTTACCTTCTGTACTGGGAGAGGCTCGCAGGCAGTCGACGGTATACAGCTTACTACATCAAAAAAGCTGCGTCTATATTTAGGATTCAAGGAAAATGTGTATATTTATTTTTAAAACAAATGTTTATTATTCCTTTTTATCATCCCGGCTCTTGAAAAACATGTCAGTTACAATCGCTTACTCTCTCCCCTCTGTTTCCCTCCATATTAAAAACTCATAAGAGGTATTTAAACAGTGAAAGGAGTGTTTAAGGAGGCGGATGGAGATAAACTTTGGGCCCTGTGTGTTTTCAATCTCAGCCATTCCCCCGGGCCCTTCCTTTACCGCCTTTAAGAGAATACAAATCACTTCAATTATTCAAACCTCCAGAGAACTCAGGGGGAATAAAAACTAATACACAAGGCAGAAAAACAGATAAATAAACCTATGCATAAACAAACACTGCACGCATTAATTACACATTTCAAAAGACAGTGAGGAGGATGCTGCTAGCCAAGAATAAAGCACAACTTCTCAGTGTGCTTTATTGGGCCCGGTTTTGTTTTCTATGCCTTACCTACCATGGAGTAAAAAGCCCACACAGGTAAACAAAGCAACTCCCTTGATATGCTGGAGTGAAACATCCTCCTTTTTTCCCTGCCTTTTGTCATCCTTCACTTGATCTGAGATGCTTTAGTCATATCGTACACAGGGACAGCTGCAGCTTTCGTGGGAGGATGATGTTTTCAAGTCGGAGCGACGTGCAGAACGAAACGTCGAGGAAAAACGGTGACCTACTTTTTTGGATCTGTGCTCCCTCAACATGATGATGAAGAGGCTGTATTAGAAAATCATCGACCGGCTGGTCAGCACGGAGCGAGGGGCTTCTTTGAAGAGCAAAGACATCCAGAGAATGACCAACGCTGAGCTTTTCACTCCTCACAGTGGAAGACATAGTGCCTGCTCACTGAAATACACAGCCTGCGAAAAGCTGAAAGTGATACGGTGTGATGTGTCACATTGATCTGTGAACTGTGGTCCTGACACGCCGTGCTTTGAGCTTATTCAAATCAAAGTCCAAACTAACCTGTTCAAATGTCCACGTAAATGCTCATGGAGGAAAATAAAACCAGAAAAGATTCACAGCAGTGAAGCTGGAGCGTAAAAAGTGACGTAAGGGCTCAGTGTGTAACTCTTACTGTGATATAAAATTCCGAACTCTGTTTTCATTAGTGTATAATCACCTGAAAATGAGAATCGTTATGTTCTTGTTACCTTAGAATGACTCCACAGAGCCGCCACCACAGTTTCTCCTGCACACTGGAGACAGCCTGCTTGAATCACTGGACCTTTAACTCAGTGATGCCTATTAATTTTCTGTCGATCCTAATTCATTACTAGAGTTAGTCTTTTAGCGCTGGAGTCATTCAAATACACTCTGTGACTCAGGCATGCAAACCATACTAATATTGTTGCTCACAACTGACGTGATGGCTGCCACTGTGTCTGTGTGATCATGAAAAGTTCCTGTACTGTGCGCTGAAAGCCTTTAGATGACATGACTATCTGTCTGTATCAATCATATACAGATATTTGTGTCATCTAATGAATAAATGATAAGTGTGAAGAACATCCATGTCGATGGGACATTGTATGATTTATCACTGCCAAACATATATTTGTGGGAAGTAAAAATATGAAAGCATTAGAGGACACTAAAAAGAAAGAAGCCTCTGTATGAGCGCTGTTCATTTAGAACAATAAACTCTGTACTGCAAAATCTACAGCGTGTGTGGCACAACTTAACATAAAACCTCTGATCTTGTGCAGCGCTCCCTTTCCATTAATAGAGCGCGTATCTCTCACTCGTGTTCCTCTGTTTGCGTCACTCTCACTCACTTTCTCCGGAGACACGCATCATTTACACAGTGTTCCTCTGTGGAAATGTGAGTTTACCCAAACCTAGGTTTCCTGTGTAAATACTCTCCTGTGTGAGAGAGGTAAACAGTAGACATGGACACTATAATTAGTTTCTGTGCTATCGTTACTTTTATTATTAGATTTTGAAGATAAGAGAAAGAACCTCCACATGCACATTTCATGACCCACGTCATGTAATTCTCCTCAGACAAGACAGCATCATGCTTTCATTACTGCTGTAAAAGACTGTCAGCTCCATTATTTATGACCGAGAAGAGCAAATGTAGAAATTGTTGAACTCATGAGATCATTTTGACAGATCTGTGGCTGCTACATTTTTATTTACCCTCTGAAACACTGCACTACACCCCACACTGATCAAACAGTGAGCCAAAGGAGGCAAAAAAAAAAAAGTTACATGCATTGAGTTGGGTGAAAATTCTTGGTGGGTTGGGAAAAAAGGAGCCTGTTCACATGACATTCAGCATGCCTGACTGCTGCAGTTAGTTCAGTGAGCATTCAATTAGAAATGACAGAGAGACGGCTGCTTTTTGTGTTTCACACTGATAAACAAGGTCCGTTCTTACATAAGGTCCTTCCCGAGATCATCAGATGTAAATGTCGTGCCTAACATCAGAAACAAGACAAATCCAGTTCATTGCATCAGCGTGTTGGTGGGAAGGAGATCCCAGGCATCAAGGCCTGACAAAGGCAGACAGACGCAAAGAGAGAGGGTGGCTGACATTTAAGTTAGACTGAGGGTGGAAGCGTGACCTGAAGGTGGTGGTGGTGGTGCTCGGTGAGGGCAGCAGGGGTATTCTCTCCCTTGTTTTTTTCTGTGTAGGATAAATGTCACTTCGTTGAGTGTACACCGAGAAAGCAACAGGAACAAAAGCCCACTGGCATCCTTGGATGGTTATAAACCTGCTGTGACACGACCCCTTTATATTGTTCCTATTTATAACTGCATTCTCTCAACATGCCTTGAAGAGCGAAGAGAGAGGCCATCATATATTTTACAGACTCATAACTGTCCACCGTTATGAGCTTCTATTGACCAAACATCGACTGCTAGTGTGGAGCACGGCTGTGCCTGTGTGCTCTTTGAGTGTTTTTCCTAAGCAAATGCGCCTGTGGGTTCAGAACACGTCGAGGTACTACAGTGTAACCCCGCTCTCGGGGTTCACCAGACGGGCCACTCTGCTGGTAATTTGCGGCGTTTTAGGCAGGGACCTTGATTTACACCGCCACAAAGAAGGGCTCCGTGTAGCTGCTGCCTAATCCCGTCCACGCTGAATGAGAGGCTGATTAGCAATGCATGGGACCGAGTCCAAAATGGACCCCGCCATTGTTGATTCTGCTGACGCGGCAAGCTTGATGGCTCAGCCAGAAACCGAGGTAAGGCGGGAGAGAAGACGGATGGTGAGACTGGAGCGAGGGTGGGAGGAGGGGTGGAGGGGGTTGTAAATGAAAAATGAGCAGCTATTATAAAAAAGAGAGTTAAATGACATGAGAATGAAATATCCACGCACACACCTTTTATAAATAGCATTGTTTTTTAGGGCTACGAATGCAATAATGCCCCAATTCTTGTACGTGCTTGCTGTGGAACTGCTGATCACATCAAGTATTTAACCCTGGGGGCAATGTTTAGCTCAGTTGGTAGAGCAGCCTTCTCAACTATGAAGGCTCAATCCTTGCTGCAGCAGCCCAGGGTTTGAATCTGACCCGTGGATCTTTCCTGCGTGTCATCCCCCATCTCTCTCTCTCTTCCATCTCCCAAGTATTTAACCCTGTAGACTCCAGTAGACTCCTCCTCAATCAAACAGCTCTGTCTGGAGAGCAGAAGGGGAAAAAAAAGCAAATAAATAAATAAATAAATAATAATAATCTACGAGTGGCTCCTGAAGGCTAGACTTAGCAAGCTGGTCAGAATACTAATAAAAACTAATATTAGTGTGGCAAAGCTAATAAGTTAATGAATTGTCAGAGTTTAATCTTATGGCAAGATAGCAGGCACCAAGTATTTCTCTCCACGGCACTCAGAAAATGGATAAACAAACCGGCAACAGAGGGACAGAAAGAGGAGGGTCAGGGCCAGCTAAGTGGGTAAAAGCCACCGTGGAGACCTGGAGAAGAAGGAGGCCCTCCAAATTGGCCAGGTGAAGAGGTCAGCCGCTGGGGGATGCAGCAGCACCCGAGCAGGAGGAGGAGTAGGAGGAGGGTGAGGCCTAACAGCCAAAGAGCAGTGGCACAGGTATGTGTTTTCTAAACCTGTTAAAAGTTAATATAATCTGACCAGCAGCAGTAAAATACAGTGTTGAAAGTTGGGAAAGATTTTTAAATGATGGCTGTACTGTGGTGCTAGATGGTCCGATCTCCAGGTTCCAGCATATGGGCCTAATCTTCAGGTGTCTACATGCTTTGCTCATGTCAGTGTCTGAATACATACAGGCACAAACAAACAAAAAAAATCACTTTCTGTTTATTTAGATGCACAAAATGTGAATAATTCCCTCAGTAAGAGAACTTCTCACACTGCTTTGCTTGCATGAGATTACCCCAACTACCCATGTGACAAGTCTGCGTTGTTGCAAAGCCCCTCTCCTGTGGTGTAGTCAGACTTAAAGCCAAAGCTTTACTGCCATGTTCAGACGTATTACACAGTAAAACTGGATTTTCAGTGTCTATGACAAATCAGCATCGATGTGACAAACTTTTTAGGGAAAGAGGGGGAAGAGAAATCTGATCCTCTCTTCAAAAAAAGAAAAAATAGAAAAATATAAGGCTATTAGCCGGCACATATTTTTCCCGTAAGCCTCTTAGGGTGCAGAAAGACACACCTAGGATGCCAGGCCGCTCCCTCGGAAGCTAATCCAGAGCCATAACGTAATCTCGTGTTAGGTGATCAAACGGACGAGCGAAGAACCTATGAGGAGGAATTGTAAGAGCCACAAATCCGCAGGAACAAATCTTATTATGGGGAGAAACCTCTGACTTTACTCCAGCATCAACCATATTTACTGCTCAGGCTTCCTGTTAAAGGAAGTCTTTAAATTGTCACAGTTTCAGCCAAACGGGAAGATATAACAGCTCGTAAACGAGAGCTGCTACGTTGGTTTGCTGCTGCTGCCTCTCCTGCTGTCACCAACAGAAGTCTGTGCATTAGTTTGGGTTTTAGAGGCAAAACACATCCCACTGAGGCTCAATTCACACAGAAAATTAGTATTTGATTTGCACCCTGTGAATAAGCTGCACTGATGTACTTTTCTCACCCGGTTCTGAACTTTCAAAGGAAAATAAATTATTATACACTAAAACAAGGATCAGCTGGGTGGAATCAAATGGGCGTGTTGACGCAGCCAAAGGGGAATGTAATGATTGATTAAAGGAAAAATGGAGAGAAAACAACAGCAGCTTAAAAGACGACTGCATGTAATAAGCTCTGGCTGAGTTTTTCGCTGAGCGCAATCAGAGTAGTTTATACAGACAGGCAGGGGTCGGCTATCGATTCCAACTCTTCCTGTGGAGCGCTTGTGCCTCTGACATCACATCCTGTGAGCTCATTTAAACAGCAGCCCCTGTGGTGACAGCCAGCATGCACGGCCTTCTGGGATAACTCCAGAAGCTGCATTGCAAATATCAGCAGATCGAGTCAGAATTCTGAGGAGCCTGCTGGCCAAAACAAAGCCATAGTTGCCATCATGTGTAGTTCTGCAAGTCTGAACTCATATTTGTGATCTATGAGTTCCCTCCTCCACCAAGCACATAGTCATTTTCCTTCATCTGACCAAGATTTGATCTAACAACAATCATGTTCAAGAAACCAACAGAGGAGTTTGCTAATGATAATCCCACAATGCATTGCAGTCTGAAGGCCATGATCATGCTGGACGCTCATTGGAACACCCACATTTCATGCTCATGTTTGTTTCACTGTTTAATATTTTTACATAATACAATATTTCAGCATTAGCTCATTGTGTATTGGATAACTTAACCCTCTCAACCCTTGGTAGACATATTCCACTGTTTCTATTTGCTGTGTCCGCTTCACTTCACATCAGGTGATGTAAACAGTAAGTATAATGTTGCCATGGAGTCAGTGAGTTAGCTGTGGGCTACACCTGCACCCTCCACTCTTTTTTTTCCTTCTAAAAGTATTGAATCTGCACTCCAACACAGAAGAGCACCTGTAAATCTGCCATCTACCTTTTTACGCATAAATTACACCTAAACTGCCGACAGATAAAATCCAGAAGTATAAATGCACTAAAATGCAAACACACTTTCCAGCGCACAGATTTATAAAGCAAAGCGTACAGCGAGGATACTTCAGATGGTGAGTATACTGGAGCAGATTGCAGATATGATATGCTATGCTGACAATGAAACAATAGCAAGTGACAAAATTTGATAATTAAACGTGGTGTTTATGGTTGTTAGTCAGTTTCACTGTGTGGTTTTTCAGTCTTCTCTGAAATGTCCATCAAAGCACATTAATTACTTTTATCAATCATCTTTGTCATTTATGTTGGAAGCTAAATGTTCTTCTTATGTTTGTGTTTATGTTCACTTTAAACCTTTTTGTGAAGTGTTTGGATATGAATGCTAAAAATGTATTATTGATTTATATACCTCTATAATCACAATGAGATAATAGCACTATCACTAGTGATACTGGTTAACATGTGCTTTGCTGTTCTTTTCATTGACAGGTGTAGCAGAGTACTGACGTGTGTTTACATTCATGTGTGACTGACTGTGGGAGTAGAAATCAGCTTCACAGTGATTGAGGTTTATTAAGGGTGTATGTATCCAGGGAAACAGAACACACTGTGAGGTACACACTCTTCTAAAACTTGCAACATTAATCCTGGTTCTGTCTCCTAGAAATGAGGCTGCATTTCACCAGATTGTTTAACAATTATTAGTTAAGCATTGTTTTATATTAAAAAAAATAAAATAAACTGCTGCCACTACCAACTGAACTCTCTGTGTTATTGTGAGCACTGCACATGAGGTTAAGAGCTCAGCATACTATTATTCACGATTGAGTCATCAGATTCTTTCTGCAGCTTTCACTGTCTCTGAATCTGCTTTTAGCAACAAAGCAATGTAGCCTCCTATGTCACATGAGCTGACAACAGCACTCTCACATGTGAAGAGCTTTGGCTACTCACCAAATCAGAGACAATCATGCTTTACATTTTTGTTAAGAAAGACAGACTGTCAGAGTTTGAGTCCTTTGTGGACGCCATCTTGTGCTGGTTCTTACATCTTGTTTAGTGGTGTATGCCTGGGTGGGTTCTTGGATTTGATTGGATACTGGATGTGTGATGGGATGACAGCTGATTAGGTTACCAAATGACATACAAAGAACTGGTTTATTTTGAATGTACAGTATTTTTCAGTAGAAGAATAAACTGAGACCAAGTGGCAACCTCTGTGTCTGTGAAGTGAAGTCAACACAAAAGTGCCAAAAACTGCAGTTCCTCAAATGGCCACTTGAGGCTGGATCCAGACGTCGGTCAGTCTACACAAGTCCCCTTGTTAAAACGTCCAACTTCACAGCAGAAATAAATGTAACACCCGCCTCATGTACATATAAGGGGGGGCCTGGGTTGCTCTTATGATATTCCCTTTTGTTTATGCGTTTAAATAAATAAAACACCACACAACCAATCTTTAAATGTAAAGACTCTTTAATTAGTTTTTACCCTCAAAATAAATAAAAGAAAATTAAATAACTCACTTGAGTATAGTGTACTTAACAAAGATAGTACCAGTTGTATTATTCAGTCTCTTATAATATCAAACAAAATGAAGTAAAACAAATACAACAAATGAGGGACCCACACACACTCACACACTCACACCTGGTCCACAACAGTCTCTATGAGTCATCTAACCACCTGTTACAGGCCTGTGTCGTAGCTCTGGGTGCGTTGTGACCTAAAACAAAATGGCCGCTTCACTTTTAACCAGCAGAAGAAAAATAAAAGGCACGTGCACATCCAGTACTCACGCTCCTGACAGTTGGCGGGGTAAAGAGTAGTGAACAGTAGTGAACAGGTCACCGACAGGGCGCAGCAGCAGCAGCTCACAGTCCAAGCGGGCCGACACGATCCACAGCTCACACACACAGCAGGAAGGACGCAGGTCCTATGTAGTTCACAGGCGCTTTGCTTCCCTCTTTAATGCCGTCAAAACGTCCGTCTCCTTCTCCTAAATTAAATACACAAGCTAAATTCCAAGTCCACATGCTACTTCAGACCGAGTTAGCATTAGCTCAAATGAACCAAACATGTCAGAGAGCAAGCTAATCACTTACGGTGCTAGGATGAAGCTAACGGCTAATAGCGGTTAGCATTAACGGTTCGTTTTATACTGTACAGCTTAGTTACAGTTTTCAAAACACTCATAAGCTCATAATTACCTCTCGGTTGGTCACAAAGTTCTTTACATCAGGTACACTGGCCGTTCCCCATAAAAAATATGAACTCTGGTCCACCAAATCACTCCAACACGGACTCGGTCACGTTAACTCGTCTCCCTCCTCTCGTCACTCTGTCCCGCCCCCTCACCTGCAGACTGCCCTGTGATTGGCCGGAGGTACCCGAGCTCTACACATGCCAATACTGCCAAAGAAATGAATGATTGACAACCCACAAAACAAGTAATAATACAGTGAGCCTAAATAATATACAATGACTCATATCTCACAAACACTATGAAATGAAATAACATAACTTGTATTTTAACAGATCACTTCTTCTGCATTTTTAAATTGTTCTACATTTTAACCATATGTATGAACTTTTACTCACTTCAATACATAATGAACTTTTATGAATTATGAATATTTGTTATCAAAATAAATCAACTATTTCAGCAAGGGCTACATAAACATGTTTACAGCCTGGTACAAAAAACAGCTTTGGTCTCTATAGCTAATTTCCCCATTCATGACAACTGTACTGAGGGAGAATTTATATACAACTCACCTGTTAAACTCATATGAAGGCTTAAAGATTGACAGGTGGGTGTCATCACAGATGGCTTGTTTAAGCAACCAGGCATCATTCAGCATGCTTCAGCTCCACTGATGATCCACGTCTTTCCGTTTTTAGATTAGCTGGGAGGTGGTGGAGGCGGGATGGCGACGACCAGAGCCACCACACTGAGCTTCACGATGGCTCTTCAGAAAAGACGTCATTGAGATTACATCCAGTTGTATACAGTCTACGATTGAGACCTGTTGGTGACAAATGAAGAAAATAGTCTTTTTAATGTATTTTTAACTTCGACTCTCCATCCTTGTGTTCTGACCTGATAGGCCAGTTTGAACTGGAGTGTCAGGTTCTTATGCTGTGGCAGCATCTGAACTGTTTGAGCTCAATGAATCTATGGCATGATGTTCTCTTCCTCACGTTGTACCATGCTACCCTGCTCCTCACCTTACAGCATACATGTACTAGCAGGTTCGGTAATGCAAGCATATTCTAACATGAGAATGAGGACTTCATCATTTTCTGTACTAATAATGAATCAAATGAGTCTCTGTGACGTGAAAGGCCTACTGCTCCTGTGTGATGTCAGGATGAGGACAGGCTTCTTAGTGGTGACTTGTCATAATCTCTGGCTCACACTGGATGAGCAAGAAACCCCCAAGTGTGCCTACCACTTCTGCCCCTTTCATCCCAGCTGTGCAGGATGTCTCCCAAATCTTTCATGTCCCGCTGATCTCCTGGTGCCTTTTCAGCCCACACGCTGCAACCTCATCATGACAGCTCTCCTGTTCTTTCCTCTTCTATTGCTTCAAATGTGTGAGGCGGAAGGATGGGGGTGCCTCAGGCTGCTGTGACCCGGCCATCTGCTGAGGGTTGGGACCAGCAGACCCACTGCCCAGGTGAGCAGGAGTTCAAGAAGAGTCAGTACATATATAAAACATAATAAAACATTAGTTCTACTGTTTACCTCAAGGTACTGATTACCTCAATATTATCATATATATGTGTGTGTGTGTGTGTGTGGACTTTATATTGTTCAGAAAGCATTAATTCATTAATTAATTTTCATTTCAGAGTGTTGACTTTGCCCTGCTGATAATCCTATGCCCATCATCTACTGTGACCCCAATGCCAGTCTTTCTGCCTGTGCTGTTTGACGTCTCCAGTCAAATCTGCCCTGACAATGGAAGTAATGGCAATGGAGTAAGGTTACATGTACTTGATTGAAACAAGGTACAACATAATGAACATGTGTCGTGTCTCTCGTATTGAAGCCGTACATCCTGCAGAGCGAAGTGTGCCCTCTCGTGTTGTTACTAAGTCACTCGGGGTGGGGCTCAGATTTCATCATGATCCTGACTCCCTGAAGTCAAGCAGCAGAAATCAGGTGACATTGTGCAAATACTACTGGCCCATTTTGGGTGAGATACATATGCAATAGCAGTCTCACATGTCACTGCTGATAACAGGGCACTCCTTTGCTGGATATTGGATATCACAATCTTTGGGATGCCAGTTTGATATGTATTGCAAATCTTAATCTACAATTATGGTGAGATCATGATTTAGCTTTTTTAACATTAATCCAAGGGACCAAGTTGACACTTGTAACGAAACTATGAGTCACATTTCCCTTGTCTTTATGAGCTCTGGATTAACCTGCAGATTGGACACAATCAAGTGCAAAAGTGCACTGGTCTAATCAGTACAGCCTGATAAAATGATGGCCGTGAACTAACCCTGGCAGTTTGTTTGGTGCTATAGCTCTTCAATGTGACCCATGGAGAGGCTAAAATGCTAGCCAACAGAGATTAACAGGTGAAACCCCTGAGATGATCTAGCAACAACAAACAAGCAAACAAAACACATGAACACATTTTTTTCCTTTTGTCGACTTGATTTTAATTGCTTAATTTTAAATTGTTTTCTTTTAATTGATTCTCTTTTAATGCATTCACCTGCCTGTGTAAAACACTATGAACTGCCTTGTGTAAGAATGTTGCTATACAAATAAATTTGCCTTGCCTTTTGCCTATATACCAGAGAGTTATGTGGACAGTTTTAGCTATACATACGGCAAAATGTATCTCACTGGAGATCTATATGTTTCTTTCTACACTGCACAAAAATGAAATAATTCAATAATTCTATTGGCTAAAGCTTTTCTGTTTCTCTGCACTTATTTTTCATCTGCAGTCACCATATACATTGCAAGCTTTCCTTCAGGATTCCTTTGTAAACTCAAAGGCATGTTTCTACTGTTTACCTCAATATTATCAGGACAAAACATTCAATTATTTTTTTCAAAGTTGTAAATGACTGTGCAGTTTTGGCATTGGAAACACCTCAGAATTCAAGAATTTGCTACTCAAATTGGACTTCCTGGATTATTATTATTTCATGTATCACTTACCAACCCTTCCCCCTGTTAAAATGTAGTCTGAATACCTGCTTAGTTGAAATAAAGTTGCAAGCCCATACGGTAACTAATTGTCAGACAGTGTATTATTTTTAGGGACCTTGGGACAGTTGCCCCCTTGCTCTAGATTATATGTACCATAGCCCCCATCTCATTCCCGTTTACTTGATTTTGCTGCATTTTAAAGACAGAAGGAAAATATGAATGCTTTGTACTATTTCATATATGTGTTTACCGGACATAACTCCTGTTATTAAATGTCCTGGACAAGCAAACATCTACGTGTATCATATACACACAAGCTCAGATGCCTTCTCCACCACAGTGAGGCTAATATTACTGGGACGTTTCTCATTTCTCTTAGCAAGAGTAAATGTTCTGATTAATATGTCTGTACGGAGGTCTTTGGAATGCAGTTCACTCACAATCTGAATCATTATGATCCTCATGAGTACTTAAAATTCAGTTTTATTGCATCTGAATGTTGTGTCATGACAACAATAATGAAGATGCAACATGAAGCTGCATAAAACATAAGCTGTATTTTTACTCCTTTTTGTTCAGAGTTTCCCTAAATGAGCTATAACTCCGAGACTGTAAGTCCAAGGACAACAAAATCTGTAGGTATAAATTCAAATCACCGAATGGGCAACAAAAAATGAGACAGGAAGCTCAGACAATGCTGCTAACAGAGCAGAGCTTCACATTTCTGACAGTAACTCCAGAACCGGGAAATCTAATAGCAATAATTTATTCTTGGCTTAGACAAGTTTCCTTGCATATACAGATTTTCATTTGTAATGTTAGTAAGATGAGAGGATGTTGATGTAGGAGAGGAATGACCATTCATTTTCATTGCAGTGGGGGCACTGTGTATCTGCTGTGAGTGTACCGTGTAAAAACAACAATGTGGTGGAGAAGGTGAGCCAGGGTTGTGTTTGATCGCTTGTGGCCTAGCCTAAATAGTGACATGAAGACGTTTCCTTGGGTTTGTGCCCGCTTGTTTGTTTGAGAGAGACAGCGAGCAGTGGTAGAACGACAGGTCGAGAGAGCTTGTGAATTGGTGAAATCAAGTTATTTTCTGATTGTTTCATAGCAGTTATGTTCAGCACTTATAACCACACAACCTTAGACCCTATTCTCCCACGGGCCAGCCCTGCATCTGAATATAACCTTACGCATGTACATTTTTTTTTTCCTGATGCAGCTGTCGTGATGTTCTATTTACAGTTTTAATGCTATTTGTTGTTGTTTTTCTTGATATTCTTTTAGGTGTTGAATCAACTCAGTTTAAAATTCAACAAACTCTGAATATATGGTATCAAATTAAAGAAGAAATTGTGTTTTTTTTTTTTTAAATAAGAGAACGTATGATTGTCAGTTTCTGTTGTTTTTTTTCAGATTGAACTGTTTGTTGATTGAGGAGTAGGAGGAAATCATTTGAGTGACAGTATTCCAGTAACATGTTGTTTGACTAACTGCTGATGGTGTTTTTAAAAAGTTTTAACAAACAGTATCAACTTGAGACAGCATGTGATTAAAAGTTGTCAACTTTGACAACATAATTTCAAGTTGAGTTAACTTGCATCTTTAAGGCAGCTGGTGAACTTACATTTGCAAGTTAAACTGACGTGAAATGTCTGAAAGTGAAGTAGAACCATTAATGGGTAATATTTTTACCTTCCCTCTTTCTTTTTGTTCATTTTTCTTTTCCAGATCAGTTTGGCTGATCCGTTGTCGTTTTCATAACCTGATCTTCTCACTGCTTGTATTATTTTTTTCCTTAAAATTGCTCTCATCAAGTTAACTGCTGATGTCTCAGAACGTGAAATAAAAAAACAAGCAGTCAGAAAATCAGAGTCAGAGGTTGGAAACAAAACCCCAGGTCAAACAACCATACTGCAGTTTTCCTTAACCTGGTGAGTTATTACCAATTATTATTACCAAAAGGAATTATGGCCAAACTACACCATGTGTGTGCTACATGTATTAAGGGCTTCAATATCAGCCTCAGAGTGTGTTATCTATTGGACAGAAGGCGTTGTCTTTTGTGCCAGAGCATCAGTCCAAACTGTGCTGTGTCCAGCTCAGCCCTCCTCGCATGCTGTCACTCAGTCATTGAGAGATAATGTACCTTTGTGTGAGCGCATGTTTGAAGGAACGAAGCAGTTGGTGGAAGTAATTGGACAAGCCTGATCTTAATTACCATATAAATGTTCCTCACAGGCTGTGGGAGTAATTGGGTGGGCCTGAATGTACGAGTCCTGTGAGTGCCCCTGCACACTGGGGGTGTGGGCGAGGTCCATTAACCGTGAGACCAGGGCATGCTTGGCTTGTCTACTGGCCAGGACATGTGTGTTTGACACTGCACTGTTAAAGTATGAACAGAATATGTATATAACAGTATGTATTGACATAAAGGTATTTGACTTGTACCACACTGTATACTGTGTGTAAAGCTCATTGAGACGGAGTACAGCAATAAGGCAGAACATAGAAAATGGGCTCAGACTGCACACATCCGCAGGATACTGGATATAGGTCCTGCTCCACATTAAATCAGATAGATATTTATAATGGACAAGCTAGAAGAAACCCTTTGGACAGCGCTCTCCTCTTCACCTCTCCTCTAAAGCAGGCGGGCTGCTTTTAAACAAGCGTGGTCTGCTGTGTATGTTGTAGCAAAGCAAATGCTCTGTCTGATGATGACAAATGCCTCGTGGTAGGTTTCATTAAAAACACACTTTCCCGTTGCCGGCCCACTTTGTGATTCAGACAGATAAGACAGATGTGGTGACCTATAAATCTTACTCAGTGTAGGGTCTGGTGTCTGGACAAATGTACATGTAGCTGGATCAGTAGTTTTCGTCCACCTTTAATTCCAAGGCAGATGGAAATATTGATTACCTTTTAAATTCTGGGTACAGAAAACTTTTAGGAGATTTTTTTTTTTGGCTGAGGTCGACAAAATGGTATACTCAGAAAGTGCTGGAGCAATTAAAGGCTGATAGAAAGATCTTTTTTTTTTTTTAATACACGCTGGTGCTGCTTCTTCTACTGCACACACATACATGTTGCTGTTATCACTGTGAATTGCAACATCCAAAGCTCTATCTCCAACAAATGAATGATCTTGTTATGACCAAAGTCAGAATTGCAAGTCACATGATTACACTGGCACACAGTCACTGAAGGAGCTGCTGTAAAACAATGACTACATTTTATGACCACAAACAAAGCACAACATTACTGTTGGTATCAAAATTCAAACAACTAGCACAAATACTAATTTCCAAATCAAGAAAAGCTGAATCAGGAATGATTTGCTTTCCTTTCTCAGGGGGAAGCAGCTACAGTTCAAGCAGAGTGCGGCTCCGATGTGCATGCTCTATATGGCAAAAAATGCAAAAGCTTTAGGCAGCCTGAAAAATATGCCTGGAGAGTTTGTTTTGGAACGAACAGTGTGCCATCTGTGAACATGGCATCCAGATGTCTTAATGCATCAATAACCACAAGCAGGAAACAACGAACACATCTCATAGTGTGTTTAGGTTCATTATTCCTGACTGTACCTGGATGTCCAGCACTGGCAGGTGCAGGATGTTGATCAAGGATCACTGTGTGTGGTGGAAATCCAGAGTCATTAAATTTGATTTAGTTTTGAAATGTTTTTGTAAAACCAAATCAAATTTAGATTCACAAATAGAGGAGAGTCATAGAATGGGTGAAATAACTCGACAGCCATACACATCTGCCTCCATGAGCCACTGGTCATACCAGACCAAGTAAGACTGACTGTATAGAACTGAGCAAGCAGTTGTTTTTATCATCAATTCAGATGTGAATCTACAGTTTGCTCATCTCAGAACCACAAAAAGCTGTTTAGTAATCACTAGTGCATAAGGACAGTACAGTACCATACACTAACATATGCACATATTTACAGCTGGGAAGGAGGCACTTGCTGAGTGAAGCATTTGTAACTGACTGTTTCACAGCTTATATTGAAAGAAATAATTGCTTGTTAATCCAGTGATATAGAACAAAGAAACGACACTACTGTAGATTTACGCTGCATTAATCTCTTTCTCTGATAACTCATTGAATAGATAAACTGTTTTTTTTTGTTGACCTTGAATAGAGTGTGAAATGCTGCACAATGATTTGTTCAGTCCTTTGTTCAAGCTGTTTCCTTTTCAGTGTGAATTGTGGCTCAGTAAAACGCCTTTTGTTTCCTAGAGGCAAAGAGAAGCTTAGCATGCACACCAAACAACCCTCTCCAGTATGTCATCACAGAACATGTGATAAATATCTGCTATCCAGTAACACATGAAAACAAAGACGCCAGTGTGCGCAGCCTGCATGGACCTGTGGTTTTGGTTCTCAAGTATTTTTTCAAATGATGACAGGATACAACGGCTCAACTATGGAAGTGTAATGTGTTGAAAAATCCGAATGGTTATTATGCATGAGTATTTGTGTGTGTTTCACAGAGCTGACTATGGGTCCCTTTGTGCTCAATGCACCCCAACGGTTCCTGATCTCTGTTGGATACACAGTGTCCCAAAAAGCCGGGGCCATAATCCAATTAGAGACACTTGACTGGTGGAGCTAATTAGGACTGGGGACAATGTATTCCATCTATGGATCAAGTCTCTTGGACCAGTGAGCTAACAACCCGAGCACTGGCCCCGACATCTGGTCGCAACATGGGCTGATCCATAGTCCCCATCCATGGGAATGCTAATTACCTCCTTCAATTCATCCAAGCATCGACCTGGACCTGAGTCATGTCTTATTTGTCATCTTTTATGAACACGGGGCCCCTGAATGTCATAGGGTGCCTTTCTGTTGCCTCTCAAAAATGTGAAAGCCTGGATTTTCACAATAAAAAGCATGAAATGAGCTTGATTGTTCTCGCTGTAAGAGGCTTGGTCCTAGAGGTTTTTTCTGGAACTTTGTACTTCTGTATTTGTGCTTCTCAGGGTCATGGCATTCAGTGTGAAAAGAGCTCATCAAGAAAGCAGGGCCAACCTTTGTACCTCACACAAAGGTAATTGGAGCCTGACAGAAAGATGAGGCAGGGAGAGCAGGGGTTCTTTGGACTTGTTTCCTTGCTGCCCGTGCTTTGCAAAGCTTTGTTGATCAAGTCATGAAAAAAGCAGTGGCAGACGCATTATTCCAGTACGCATGCATTTTAAATGTCGAGGGACTAAGTTTAAGAGCAAGGCAGGGTGAAACAAAGACAGACCCTCTCTTTTACTCGCTGGTCCCTCCCATCTCTCTCTGGAGTTCCAGCCAGCTTAGAGAAGTGTGGTCCAGTCAAGCAGTATAAGAGGATTGGAGCTCAGATACCACTTGATTAGGCTGCAGTGAATGGAGCTATGTGCTATGTCCCAACAAGGTTTCCATGGCACTTGACTGTGGACATACAGGCTTTAACCCAACACAGAGAAACATCCCGCAATCTGCTGCTTTTCTTTTCGCGTGCATGTGTTCGCCGTGGGGAATAAGAACACCCAGACAGCTTAAAACTCACTTAGCCTGCACAGAAAAGCAGAGTGCATGCCAGTCCTTGTGCGTAAATGAGTTGTACCCTTGCAACGGGCCATGGAGCTTACACTAACCTAATTACTATATGATAGAGTCGAGGTAGGAGACACTCTAATTAATGTAAGCTTATAAAGACAATGGCTGTTGATTTCTCGAGTGGACAGGGGATTGTTATGAAATGTAGATAACATTCAAACCCTATGGAAGCAGTCATGGACAGTTTGTACTTACAAATCCATCTCTCAGCACTATAAAAGTTTTTTTTTAACGTGAAGCTGACCTTCATGTTGCTCAGGGTTCCTGCCTTTTCTGTAAATATGAGCACTTAATTTGCTGTGTCCCCACAGACAGCCAGCATTGTACAGCTGTGCGGTTTTGTTGCACTGTTTTGAAAGGCTGGTGAAGTTTGACAGCCCTGCTTGCTAAAAAGTAGAGAAAATATGTCAGTCACGACTATGTAAAACACTGGCTGGGATAGATGGAGTGTAAACTTGTGATAAAATAAGAATGCACTGTAGACAGAGTCTGAAGTGAAGTATTTCTCCTTAAGCTTAAAAATCTTCAACAAATACTACGCCTCAACAATAGAGCTTCATCTAGGCTACAGCATAATTAATCAAATATTCATCTCTGTAAACAGGTGGGACCTCTGTAGGGAAGGGAACAAGATTTTGGTATCAGAAGTGTTCTGGTTTCCTTTTGTAGTCCGAGTAGTATTGACTAATCACATTTGAGCAGGCTCTGGTTGAAGGAGTCCATGTGAAGAGCAAAAGACATGGAACACACTAGTCGAAATGAAACCTTTATGTTTCTGTCTATCTGTTTATGAAGCAGATGAAATGTGTGTATCAAATTGCTAATCAGACTACAAAGGAAGTCTTGGCACCATTTTTCTGCTGGCTACAGTCGAAGCTCTAAGCTCTGTATTTGGCATCTTTAATGTAATGACAAACCCAAATGTAAACACTGTTTTTTTGTTTTACAGGAAATGATGTCTGGAAGTATTTCCTGGTTGGATGTAGTGACTTTCTCAATTCTTGTTATCACCAAGAGAGATGGTGGGAAGTCACTAGAAAGATTGTCGTTCCAACATCTAGATCCTTCCAAAAAACCAAACATCATGTTAAGTTAATTTGACCGTCTCCTGGCTTCAGCAAACAAGTGTGTTTCCCTAAATGTCAAACTGTTCCTTTACCAAGTGGTTTTATTTGCTTGACCTAAAAGCAATGTGTTTTTTTTGTTTTTTGTTTTTTTATATTTATATTAATAATGGATCAAATGGCAGCCTCCTGGTTTCCCCAGAGTTAAAACACTCAGACCATGAAATTGCAAAGTCAAAGGTTTGAGTCCAGATAGAGAAGTTGTATGTCATTTCTCCACAGTCATTTCCAGACTGCTGCATATTTTATCAAAGTAAATGTGCAGAAGAAATACCAAACAAAAATGCATCTAATGATTGCATGTCAATGAGGCGACTACTGTAACAAATTCACAGAGTGTATTTAGATAACTCGTTTTAGCCTCCTTTGACTTGTTGTTTTGCATATCAGGTCCACAAATTCAAATGTTATCAACCTGGTCTCCAGCAGTGGTAGACAGCTGTTTTCAGTGAAAAAACTCTAAAACAGCCACAGCAACCAGCTGGTGAATATAGTGAAGCCTAAAGAGCCAGACCTCCATCATGAAGGTTATATTTCCAGTGTTGTTCATTTGTACTGGCCCCATTTTCATGAAACGTGCTGGAAGCATGGGCCAAAGAAGAATCCATTAAATTTTGGAGTGGATCTAAATCACAGAGAAGATACACAAAATATCATGCATTTATCAAACTAGCTGCTTGACACTAGTTTTAACTTTGCTACAATGTCTACGTTTTAGATCAAACTGTAGAAAGGAGGTCTGCTCTCAGGAATGCATAAATAAAATTAGCTTCATGATGAAAATAATTTACTTTATGTTTCATATATTTTTACATACAAGAAATTCAGCTGTCAATCAGTATTTCTGCAGTAATAAAACAAAAGATACTGTGAGTGAACTTCCATTTGTTCCACAGCTGCACTCTTCAGTTAATGAGTCAAACTCTCACCTTTATGTAATTAACTATTCCAGGTGAAACTGCTTCCTGCTGCTGTGAGGAGCCATTTTAAGAATCACTTCACTGTTTTTTGGGGTTTTTTTTTTTTCAATTTAATTTATTACTTGACCCATTTCAGCTTATGGGTTGGGTTTAACAAGAACTTCTTTTACATCACATTTACTGCCTGTAATTTAAAGACTTATTAAAAGCTTTAAAGACCTATTTAAGGCCATCAACTCAAATGTCAGAGTAGATGTAGACAACTATGATATTAGAGGTTATTTTGGGTTATTTCTGATCTGTCACAGTGACAGATGAGAATTAGAGACATTCTTATAAAGCATCAGAAGTGCCTGAGTCAGTCTCACATTCTGCCCAACTCATGCTGGTGGATAGACTTTAAACCCCAAGATAACACCACAAATACTATACGCCCAGAATTAGTCAAAGAGAATGTCTTTACCCATGCAGGTGTTATTGTCAGCATATTCTAGTCTGTTTACGCAGATTGGAATGTCAGTGGTAAGCTGTCTATTATGTCTAGGAAAGCAGCAATAAGTGTCTTCGACCCTGGCCACCACAGTGTTGAGATAGACTGGCACCTACTGTTCTCAACCAAAGCCAAACAATTAATACTGCAGAGGACTTCAAGGCCCACACATGACCACATGTAACCTAAGATAGAAAACAGTCAAGCTTAGTTTATTATTAACAGACATGCCTCACCTTTTGTTATGGTTAAAAGGGAAAAAAAGGAAAGTTTGTGCTATTCTTTATACAGCAGTTTCACATCCTTTGCAGTTTTTCATCAGACAGCTCAGCCACTGTACACACACTGCACATCTCACATTTTTCAGTAAATGAAACATTCATATGGCATTAGTTCAAACTGCTGATCAATGTCAGGTTCTGAATGGAGGTATGTGCACTTAAAAGTTGAGATATATCTGAAACAGGGTTGTAGGAATGTCTCCTACAGCTTGTAATGAATGCTATTGACTGTTGAGAGCCAAGTGTGCCATAAATGATAGATAGATAGATGCCTCAATTAATACACCAAATTATATTAAAAATAAATGCATTAATGCATGCAGCTTATTTTCTTTCCCATTGCTTTTTCCATTTTATTTGTTCATTTTTAAATGTACTGATTTACACATTGCTTGGCATGTTTCCCCACTTTTATTTACTTCCAAATTTCTTCTTAATTATGCAAATGGAAGGACTGTCATTAAATTGTGTCATGGGGTCATCGTTTCACCTATTGGTTGTTCGACAGTTCATAGGTCGACCACACACACGTTGGGGACAGGGTGGCGGCTCTGATCAACTCTGATATTTTACATTTACGATTAAAAAAAAAAAAAAAAACAGACATCAATGTATGTCACATTCTATAAATTAATTAGGGGCTTAATTTGTTGTGTATATCATTTTGGTGCATTTAATGGCACATTTATTTATTTATAATTCATATTCAGATTTGACTTTGTCAGTTTTAGTCTGCCATAATTAAATAAATACTAATACAAATACTTCCAGATGACTTTTGTTAGAGGGCCACTGATTCCCCTGCTCAAAAGACAAAAATGTTGAAGTGGTGTAAAATGTCATGCCGGGGATGACAGAAGCCTGCCACAGGCACATTTGCCATTTATAGCACAAAATGTAGCATGAATATTTCAGACCAGAGATCCAAGACTGTCACTTTCCTTTTCCAAACACAGCATAGCAGTTTGTACAGTAGCCAGACAGATGTACACTTCAGCAATAGATGTACACACATATGGCTGACACTGGTGTGCACAAACACACACTGACATATATCTTTAAAGACACTTGCCTACACACACCAGGCCTGAGCTGCCAAGACCTTTTCAGATCATCCTTCTACCCCACTATCCCTCCCTCACATCCAAACCATCACTAAAGGTGTGTGTGTGTGTGTGTGTGTGTGTGTGTGTGTGTGTGTGTGTGTGTGTGTGTGTGTGTGTGTGTGATTGGTACAGTCTGTCTTTCAGGTTAGCCACAAAGTGCTCTGACATCTGCCAGCTGTGTTCACCAGGCTTTGTGATCCCCCCTGTCCTTCCACCTCCCCCTGCTCCTTTACCTGTGGATAAATGCATCACATCCCATCATGTCTAAGCAGCTACGCACACAGCTTCTCTCCCCCACCACCCCTCTTCCCTCTCTGTACTTGGATTAGACTGACAGCCGAGTGTTGATATTTCAGACCACCTTGGATATGTTGGGCATTGCATGGTGTTCTGTTTGATCTGTGTCCAGGTAACAGATGAAGCTAGAGTATAAGGCAAAAGAAAATTCCATAGAAAGGAGAAACCTCTTATGCTGACAAGATTCAGTGGCACCTAATGGTGTAGTTGTGGATTGCATTTGTACCTATAAGGAAACTTACAGTATACTATGCTATAGTATACCACATAAAAAAGCATGTACCTGGCTCTTGTGGTGGGTTTGTCACCTGTAATCTGCACTCTACTGAGTGTGCTCTTCATAATTGTAAATACTATGGCGCTCTTGTGCATGACACATAAACGTGAACTCTGCCTCTACACATTGCAAAAAACCTTAAGCTCTGACATTGTGGTGAGGAGACAGGAGGCAGTACTGACAGTACACGCCTGAATGAAACTTGTATCTTGAACTTGTATCTTTGAGAATGCTAACATTTAGCATGGAAGTGGTGCGGTGGCAGGATGGGATCTTGCAGTGAGGGTTTCCTGAAAAACCACACGAATGATCTTGCAGAGTTTTGGAGGTTGAGCTTTTGTACTGCCTGAGTTGATTGGATGACAAGGAGCAGGTGGTGAGGTGTTTGAACAGTTGAGAGGGAATTCCACACCCAGTAACACACACAATGGAGACGGACAGACAGACAGAAAAGAGGGAAATGAGTGATAACACTGGAACGAACACTGGCCATAAGGTTCAGTTAGAGATGATACATCATGGATAGCACATTTCCTGAATAAATATAAGCAAACTGCACTAATATGCACTATTTAATATTTGTCAGAAAAATACCAATTATGGCTTTGTGAGAGCACTGTGAATCTAGAACTGCAACGACTCTCTGAATCTTCTAGCCAACAGGAGGAATACACTGGATTACTCACTAATGTTCTTGTCGTGGTCCAGGTCCAGGTTTTCTGTGCAAGTCCCAAGATAAAACATTTCCTGTGCAGGCATTTCCAGAATTTGTCGATTATCTCTCAGAGCACTGTGACCCTGACTGAACCTGTATGTGAACTGAAGAGGAACCTGTGTCCTGTCAACTCTTAGATCACACAGTGGTGGTCTTCTTTGAACTATACACAACTGACTGGGCTGATCACCTGCACGTCATGAAGATTCAAAACCTCAAAGGCCTTCAGATAGCAACAAAGAAAGCAGATCGCATATCCTACACACAAAGAAACACAGAAGGCAGCCAGTTACACACAGCAAAAAGCTTTGCACATACCTGCACACGTGATGTGACTTTTATGACCAACACTCAGAATAAGAGAGTGGAAAAAGGTAGAAAGAAAGGACCTAATGTGACTGACTACCGCTAACACAGCCGAGTGGCATGTTAGCGTTACAGCAGTTTAACAACTAGCCCTGTGAATATAGTCACTAGATCATAGACCTAGATGTAGACTATAGACACTAGAACCAAATATTTCACAGAGACGACCAGATACATTTTGCTGCACCACTTTCGCTTCTGACCAGGCCATCATGCTCCGGGGCCTCTCGCTCACCACTCCACTATGCCAACAATACATGGCTGTTCTATGATGGACAGACACTGTGGGCGGGAGGAGGTTTGAAGCTGTGTGGAGAATAGACCAAAACAGTGTTGTTCAGTCCCCAGTTTCTCCATGTTGGACAAATCAGTTTTCAGGATCAGTTCAATAAAACTAAAAATGAAGCCACGCACAGATATATAAGTCCTAAATAGATATGCATGTTTAGTACACCTGCATAGTCATCCTTAGCATAAGAAAGGTGTGAAAAAATTTCCCAATGGACTAAATGCTTCGAGGAGGTTCTGGACCACCATCCGGAGCCTCAGGCGGGGGAAGCAGTGCACTGTCAACACTGTGTTCAGTGGGGGCGGGGTGTTGCTGACCTCGACTGGGGATGTCCTGGGTCGGTGGAAGGAATACTTCGAAGACCTCCTCAATCCCACCAGCACGTCTTCCACTGAGTAAGCGGAGTCTGGGGACCCTGTGGTGGGCTCGCCAATCTCTGGGGCCGAAGTCGCCGAGGTAGATGTAGGTAGGTGAGATCTGCCCGGAGTTCCTCAAAGCTTTGGATGTTGTGGGGCTGTCTTGGTTGACACGTCTCTGCAACATCGCGTGGACATCGGGGGCAGTGCCTCTGGACTGGCAGACCGGGGTGGTGGTTCCCCTCTTCAAAAAGGGGGACCGGAGGGTGTGTTCCAACTATAGGGGGATCACACTTCTCAGCCTTCCTGGGAAGGTCTTTTCGGGGGTCCTGGAGAGGAGGGTCCACAAGATTGTCGAACCTCAGATTCAGGAGAAGCAGTGTGGTTTTCGTCCTGGTCGTGGAACTGTGGACCAGCTCTATACCCTTAGCACGGTCCTGGAGGGTGCATGGGAGTTTGCCCAACCAGTCTACATGTGCTTTGTGGACTTGGAGAAGGCATTCGACCGTGTCCCCCGGGAAACCCTGTGGGGGGTGCTCCAGGAGTATGGGGTCCCGGCCCCGTTAATACGGGCTGTCCGGTCCCTGTACTCTCGGTGTCAGAGCCTGGTCCGCATCGCCGGCAGTAAGTCGGACTTGTTTCCTGTGAGAGTTGGACTCTGCCAGGGCTGCCCTTTGTCACCGATTCTGTTCATAACCTTTATGGACAGAATTTCTAGGCGCAGTCAGGGCGTTGAGGGGCTACGATTCGGTGGCCTCAGGATTGGGTTGCTGCTTTTTGCGGATGACCTGGTCCTGTTGGCTTCATCGGAGCGTGACCTTCAGCTCTCTCTGGAGAGGTTCGCAGCCGAATGTGAAGCGGCTGGGATGAGAATCAGCACCTCTAAATCTGAGGCCATGGTTCTCAGCCGGAAAAGGGTGGAGTGCAGTCTCCAGGTCGGGGTTGAGATCCTGCCTCAAGTGGAGGAGTTCAAGTATCTCGGGGACTTGTTCACGAGTGAGGGAAAGACAGAACGGGAGATTGACAGGCGGATCGGTGCAGCTTCTGCAGTGATGCGGACTCTGCGCCGGTCTGTCGTGGTGAAGAGGGAGCTGAGCCGAAAGGCGAAGCTCTCGATTTACTGGTCAATCTACGTTCCTACCCTCACCTATGGTCACGAGCTTTGGGTAGTGACCGAAAGAATGAGATCGCGGATACAAGCAGCCGAAATGAGTTTCCTTCGTGGAGTGGCTGGGCTCTCCCTTAGAGATAGGGTGAGAAGCTCGGCCATCCGCGAGGAGCTCGGAGTAGAACCGCTGCTCCTCCGCATCGAGAGGAGCCAGTTGAGGTGGCTCGGGCATCTAGTGAGGACGCCTCCTGGACGCCTCCCTGGTGAGGTGTTCTGGGCACGTCCCTCCGGGAGGCGGCCCCGGGGAAGACCCAGGACACGCTGGGGGGACTCTGTCTCTCGGCTGGCCTGGGAACGCCTTGGGGTCCCCCTGGGAGAGCTGGACGAAGTGGCTGGGGAGAGGGAAGTCTGGGTCTCCCTGCTGAAGCTGCTGCCCCCGTGACCCGCCCTTGGATAAGCGGAAGAAGACGGACGGACGGACGGACGGACTAAATGCAGCATCTCAAAAACAGCATAAATAAATAAGGAGATCATTTCCAGGAATCTTTTTGTCTTTGAAACGAAAACAAGACTTGTTAAAATTGTTTATTGATAAGATAATGTATTGATCTCCCATATTTAAATGTATCTAGAATAAATAATAACATAAAAAACTGTACAGTGCAATTGAAGTCAAAACCATTTTAGGCAGTAGTAGTACATATGCAGTATAGACAGCCGATGCAACCGGTGTTACAATTAATAACACAGTGCCGTCTCGAGCACAGTGACATGGTGGTGTGATTAATAGCAGCAAAGTCAGCAAAGTCCAGTCTACATAACAGTAATATGATACAGTCAGCTAAAGTAGTGTACATCCACATATTATATAATACGATTTTACAGAGATAGACTGTATTAGTCAGTGGGAAATGATACCATCACAACAACTTAGAGCAAAAGAGACAAACATAATGAGCAAATGACTATAGGCAAAATGTTTATGCAAATAGCAAGTGTGAGCATTTTTACTGTGAATATATTCATAATGAGGTATGTGAAGAAGAAAAAAAACAAAAAACACTTCACATATAGTGTGAATGGTAGTCCAGTTATGGATCAGGTCATTGAAAGATGTTGAAAGGTGCATGAGCCCATGGTGTGTTTGCACAGGACTCCCTCTCATCTCTGATAGCTTGCACATTGTTCAGGTGTCTGTACGTATCCGACATCTCCCTCTTAAAGGGATCAAGACCAGTTCTTGCCTCCACTGATTTAGTCAGGTTGGGGAGTAGGTGGTTCTCACTACACCACTCCAGATCCTACCACATGGCAGTACACTGACTCCTGACCACCCTGGAGTCATCCAGGAATTCCTGATGACAGGACTCTGAGATGTCCTGAAGGTCCGCGGTGAACAAAAGAGCCAACACGGCATTCCTGTTCTGCTCATCACCGTGTCAGACATGCAGGTCAAAACAGGCTGATATGATATCCAACAAAGTGTGGACCTTCTCATCACTTTCATCGCACATACTGCACTCATCCTCTTTCACCTCTAGTCTTGATCCGTCCACGTCACCTTAAGGACAACTTTTCATTTTTCAAAAGCAGTCCCCATTCTGTCTGTCTTTCCTCCACTTCTTTTTTTATTTTATTTTGTTCTCTCATCAGATCTTGTCTCATCATCTCATCCCTGCTCCTTTTCCTCAATCTGGCCTGAGTTTTTGACAATTACACATCATTAACGAGGTGCTGACTGCTAGTGAATAACAATGGAATCACTTCTCTCTCTATTTCACGACTTACCTGTTCTCACCTGAGCTCTGTGAATGGCATGTGTTCATACAGCTCCATACCTCTTTATACCAAAAACTGTGACAGTAAAGTGACAGTAAATGAATTAGTCCCCTAAAATATGACACGCATAATACGTATGAGTAGAATATTCAAACAGTATTCTGAAAATCAGAATAATATTAATTTAGACTTGACACATGTGGTAAAGGTTTATAACATAACATAACATGAATATGTAACAACGGTCACGTGCAGGTCTGTGTGTGGCCTCCATCAACAGGTGGAGATGAAGCATCCTACAGTACGCATCCACCCTGAGTTTAACAATTTGTCACATTTAAGTCAGAAGAAAACATTTGAAATGTAAGAAAAAATAAAACAATACTTCTGCATGTGCAGTATAATAACCATAAGAGCTCAGCCCAAAGGAGAAAATAAATGATTCAAATTAAATGATTCTTTTTTCTTAGTTTGTTGTCCCGCTGCAGCTGTCAATCTCACTGTACAAGCTTTCCGAGCTCCTGTTGTTCTCTTTTTAAACTCTTTTTAGCCTAATTTAGCATTCGTAACTGTAATTCTCACTGCTCATTCAGCTTTACACTCTCCACTGCTCCCAAAATACAGCATGATTATTGTAATTATGAACTGTCATGTTGTCTGACAAAGTATAAATTCAGTCATCTGACACTGAATTCAGATGTAGGTGGCACTTTATTTCATTAATCTTGCTCTACTTAAACACAATATCATATTTACAAGAGAAAAAAAACTACAGGGTGACACGAAGACACTGCAGCATTATAATGAGGAGCGAGTTTTCATTCAATTGTCAAGAAATGTACTTTTTAACAAAACAAAATGGCACAAAGATGAAACTAAAGCTTGACGTACTCATGACTGATTACTTAGTATTGTGAAGTCCCATCCCCTCCCATGATCAGTTGAGCTCTTCTCTTCTTCCCTCCCACTGTACATTAACACTGTAATGTTACTATTGCAGGTTCTCATGGATTGTACTCACACGTAGGTCGAGGACTGGTTAACTCTCTGGTCGACATGTCCACTACAAACACTATTATTATTATTATTATTATTATTATTATTATTATTATTAATAATAATAATAATAATAATAATAATAATAATAATAATAATAATAATATGAATACTACAATTAGTCATATCTCCATTAAAGTTTGTAGTTATAGTTTTGTTGCAGTCTCTCAGACATTAATAAGTAATTAATTGATAATTAACATAATTTTGCAAAAAATAATATAATAATAAAAAACGTATCAAAGACATAAGAAGACAACATAGTGAAGCCCTTCAGTATGTTTCCTTATGAACCTTATGCAACAATTTTACATTGTTAATTCTGATTCAACCTTTTTGAATTATTACAACAAAGATTGGTGGACAACCTGTGACAATTTTCCCCAAAATAATTTGTGGGTATTAAAAAATGAGTAAACTGCAAGCATTCATATGCAATAACAGGCTATGTTTGAAAAAAAACTATTTACAAATCAATGATGCAGTCCAACATAATGTGAGCAGCCGCTATCAGTTCAGTTCATTCTTAGTTGTGAAATTAACATGAATCAATTACTAAATAATGCCAGCTACTTCTTTGATATTAAGTCAAGCAGAATGGATACATTTGTCCTACAGCTACTCCCTCCCTTCACATCATATATCAGTGATCAACCTGACGTCCTGAAGCTGAATGTTTGTGTTAAAAAATAGCAATCATAGAAAATATAAGCCTCATCAACTACAACAACAATAATACATTAAGACTGTAGGCTAATCAATAATAATCCAGCATATAATTAGGTGATTAAAGTAAATATTAAAGTTATTATAGGCCAGGCTTAAAATGACACATTTTTTTAAAAAAAAGTTTGTGTCTCATCCAAGGGGTTGAAGGCTCCTGGCCTAAAACAAAGAGCTGTTTCACCTGCTGGTGCAAGTTACCCAAATAAAACACATGCACAATGTTAGCTTGTCACCAGTCCATGAGGTGTTACCTGAAGCGTGGGGGAAAGATGGAGAACAGACGACGGACAGTGGGGACAGGCTGTGAGTAGATTTCAGGCTGGACGCTCTGACAGCAGGTAGGACAACAGTCCAACTCTCACTGGCAGTGACGGTTCAGAGTGAAGCTGGAGCAGGTGGGAGTTTAGTCGACCAAGTGCTAATTCATACTGAGGTAGTTTGATCTCCAGGTCTTGGCTAAACACACCACCCATGCTGAATCAAATTGGCAGTGTTACACAGAGGCAATAGTGGTGTGGTGTAACTCTCCATTAACACACATCATGGTCATGTTCATTCTGTGCTGTGTCTGAGAAGCCTGCAGCTTGCCCTGTGGTCTCATCTCTATGACTTGGATTAAAAAGAACTCATGTCCTATTAAGAGAATCACTCCTTACAAACTGTTTGATTTAAGTGCTGGACATGGAGTTTTAAATTTTTAAAAAATCTATTTACTTTGAGGAAATGATGAGTTGTTGAATTATCAAACAATGTTTTGATTTGGATCATCGTCCACCCCAGAGATTCAACCTCTCCTCTCCTCTCCTCTCCTCTCCTCTCCTCTCCTCTCCTCTCCTTCCGTTTCCGATTTGTGTTAGCCAGCGTGAGTGGTGGTTGTGTGAGTGGCGCAGAGTTTTGAACTGGTTTCTGTTTCGGGTTGAATTCTTTGACACTTCTTGACGAGTGTCAGTAAGGGGTCAGGTTCTCTGCTGGGTCTTTTTCAGGAAGGCTCTACCTCTGTCCATCCGGCAGGGAGTGAGGATAGTCCCGCCGGATGGCGGTATCAGTGTGGAGGAGGTTTTGTTGGCTGCTGGTAAGCAGGTACGACATGATAAACTCTGTTACGCATCAGGAATGAACAAAGCGGTGGTTGTTTTCTTGAAAGATGAATCACATGTTCATCAGCTGATAGCGAGCGGTGTGTTTATCAGGGATTTATTTGTACAGGTGTCCCCGCTGTCTGTTCCCTCTACGCGGATCACCGTGTCTGGTGTTCCGCCGTTTATACCTAATGAGCTGTTAGAGAAACAATCAGTTTGGGGTGTAAGGATCCCAAACTGAAGCATGTGCAGTCTTTGAGGCGCCAGGTGTTCATGTTCCTGGACTCACCTACACAAACGCTGGAAGTGTCTTTCAGAGTGAAGCGCGGTGATGGCTCGTACATGGTGTATGCCAGCTCCGGGCACATTCAATGTTTTGAGTGTGGAGATGTGGGGATAAACGGTTTGCATGTCGCACAAACAGCAAGTGTATGTCGCAGTTGTGGTGTTGTGGTACTAGTGGTATCAGCTCACATTGTGAGAATGAAAGGGATGAACGGAAGCAGCTGGCGACTGCAGAGAATCTGAGCAGAGCTAAGTCTGCAGTTAGTGAAGTGCAGTCACAGTCAGCGGGGAATGTGGACGCTTCCACTCGTGAGGTGTGCAGTGGACAGGTTGTGGTGAACAGCCAGGCATCATGTGAGGAGGACTTAGTCAGATACAGTCTGTTGGTGACATTTCCACCAGGAGCACTGAACTCTATTCTTTAGAGGAGATCAATCAATTTCTGGATGAAACTTATAAAAAGTCTGTGAAAGTGAGTGACTAATGACACTCAGAGAAGTTTATAAGATCCGTTGGCATACTGATGAGGTGTATTCACATAGATGCATACTTACAGACTAACATTAGTACTATTATATATGTATAATCTGCAATGAAACACTTCTCTGTGTAGGCATCTAGTACTCTAAGGCCACCTGGACTTTGAGTTAAGTAGCTGGAGGGGTTTTAGGTTCAGCAGGAAAGTTGACCTGTCCGATGATTGAGTTTGGGTCCAGCAGGAAGGCTGACCTGTCTAGAGGATTGGGTCAAAGGTTGAGGAGTCATCTGACCAGAAACATCTGGTTGAATCTCTCTTATCCCTGTTTTAACATTCCTTCTTAATTGTTTGCTCGAGGATGTTGAGGATGCATGTGGCATCCATGGTATATAAGGGCTACCTCTGTATAGTTCTGGAGACTCTCTCATCATTCGGCCGAGGGCTCTCCAAGTAACTTGTTACTTGCAACGATGCTGAACTTGTTGTAATAAACTTGTTATACAACTAAGACAGTGTCGGCGGACTTTCTCTTCAAACACTACTGCTCTCTGCTTGTTCCAGCTTGTCTGTTCCTCTTTTCTGTCCTCTCTATGCTGAAAGACAAGCACAAGGGGGCTCTAATCTCTGAGGTTGGTGTGTTGTTTTTACAAGAGACACACACTACTGCAGCAGATGAGGTAGATTGGGGCTTATGGTTTGAAGGTTCAGTTTTCCTTAGCCATGGCACTAATTTCAGTGCAGGAGTAGCTGAAACTACAAATGCAACAATTTTATCTTCTGCTGAGATTGTGAAGGGTCGGGTACTGATTGTCAGGGCAGAATTAGAGAGTGGTGTGTTCTGTTTTGTTAGCTTATATGCCCCAAATCAGGGAAGAGAGAGAGTGAGATTTTTTAACCTGCTAAAAAATGAACTAAAGAATCATCTCCAAGATCACCTCATCACTGGCAGATTTTAACTGTACTTTAGACTTTACTGTAGACAGGACAAGCGGGGAACCCCACCCACAGTCAAGTCAGAGCCTTTGCAGCACCATTACACATTTGGACACGTGGAGAGTCAAACATCAACAGAGTGAGTGCAGCTAGACTAGACAGGATTTACAAAGTTCTCAGTTTCAGACTAGTGCAGAGCAACATCAGCACAGTTGGTTTTTCTGACCACCATTTGGTTACTGTAGAATTCATCATTACACCAGGCGAGAGAATCAGGTCTTACTGGTCTTTCAACAACAAACTCCTGCAGGACAGCAGTTTTTGCCAAAGTTTTGAAATTTTTTGGCAGCAGTGGAAAATCCAGAAACTTGATTTTAGTTCTTTGACGACGTGGTGGGAGGTTGGGAAAGCACACATTTGTGTCTTTTGCCAGCAGTACACCTCCCATTCCACTGACAGGATTAAGGCAGCTGCTAAAGATCTTGAAGATGGTATTAAGACCATTGAGGAGAGTGTACATGGGAATACTGATCCTGCTGTTGGTCATCTGCTTCAAGAGAAGAGGCTGGCCTTGAGCTCCTTCCTGCAGGAGAGAGTGAAGGGAGCTCTCGTTTGGTCTCGGTTCCTCCAGTTAAAGGACATAGATGGCTCAAGCTCATTTTTCTTTAATCTGAAGGGGTCTGTGGCACAGAAGAAGCAGATGGTTTGTCTTGAACTTCCAGGGGGCAGACTTACCACCAGTCCTGGGGAGATCAGGAGCCATGCAATGGACTTCTGGAAGGGTTTCCGCAGCTCAGTCCAGAAGAGAGGGCTGCTTTGGACTGCGAGCTGACTTTGGAGGATTTGATGGTTACAGTGAATCAGATGACGTTGGGACGGGCACCAGGAATTGACAGTCTCTCCACTGACTTTTACAAATGATTCTGGAGTATTCTTGGATCTGATCTTGTTCGTCTTGTGTTGCAGGAGTGCTATAGGACAGGATCCCTTCCTGTTTCTTGTCGATGAGCAGTGCTTTCTTTGCTGCCCAAGAAAGGAAACCTGGCCTTATTTTAGAACTGGAGTTGCCCAACTCTGTACGGACTATAAGGTTCTTTCAAAGAGCCCTATCTAACAGACTTAAGAACATCCTTGAAGTAATTGTTTATCATGATCAAACTTCGTCCTGTTCGTGTTCCGGACAGGACCATTATGGATAACATCTTTCTTGTTCGAGATGTAATTGAAATGTCTAAATGTTGTAACATTAACTTTGGTATTGCTTCTTTGGACCAGGAGAAAGCTGAGTTGAGAGGTTGAAAGTTGAGAGTGTTGGGAGTATTTCTGGGGACTGAGAGAGACTTCATGCTAAGAACTGGGGGGAGTGAAGGAGAAAGCGTGTGCCCGGTTGTCTAAATGGAAATGGTTGCTACCCCAGCTGTCATATAGGGGAAGAGTTCTGGTTGCCAATAATCTGGTTGCTCTTTGGCATAGACTCACTGCTCTGTGGCTGAAGGGGAGCAGGGTCTCATCAGCATCCAGTCCAAAATCGCCTCATTCAGACTTTGGACTGCACAGAAACTACTGTACAACTGTGGCCCTGGATGGTGTGACACAGCCTGGAAGGAAAGCTGGGAGACTGGGCTATGATAAACACCTTTTTCTCCTGCGCCTCGGTGACGTGGATCTCACTGGGTTCATTATACAGCTCTGTGTTGCAGGCATGGCGGATTTTTCAGGTTGCTCTTGAAGAAAGCGAGACTCCAGGCATGTGGCTGTTTGAGGAGCCATTGTTCTTTAACAGCTTTATAAGAGCCCAAACACTGTCTGTCTGCCAGTCTGAGAGTCAACCTTAGAGAGGCTGGCTGCACCAAACTATAGGCCACCTGATGAGGATGACGGCAGGATCTGTGGACGCTCTGAGGGAGAGGAGCAACATCACCTCTAAAAGACTGATCGGCAGAGTGGTGGAGGAAGTCTGCGCTGCCCTGCCTCCATCCCACAGACTGTTTGTTAAGAACCCGGCTTTATGTGACCAAAGGACTGAGGAGAGTGAATACAGCTTTCCCTCTCTATCTATTACTCCAGCTGTGGGTGAGTGGCAGGAGGGAGGTGACCAGCTGTTGTCCTTCTCAACTCCTCATCTGGGGAAGTTTCAGGATGCAGGGAAGAAGGAAGTGTATCAGAGCTGTGTGAAGGTTCTGAACCTGCGCCCCTTGTCTGGGACAAATGAGTCGAGGTGGTCTGGATTTTTGGTCCAGATATTTCCCCGAAAGGCAGCTGTGCAAGCTGCCTGTTGAAAAGCGGGCAGCAGACCTCCAGTGGAGTGTAACCCGGTTAAGAATATTAATAAGTGATGGTTACAGTATCATTCAGTATTAAAATCATATAAATAGTGTGATTTTAAAAAGTTGAAATTCATTTTAAAAGTTGTGATAAAAATGTTAAAAGCAGTTTAAAAATGATTGTGTTTATTGTTTTATGTAAATGACTGTGTCGCTGAAAACCGTCTGAATCAGCATTTGTGGGGTTACAGGCAGATTGTAACGTCACAGGTGTTTCAGCACGGACAGAGAAAAAAAAGAGCGCGGACCGAGTGAAAAAGAGTGAGCGTGATTCAGAGGTTTTCTGAGTTCATTCGTGAGCTAGAAGTGCACAAACCAGTGTGTAACTTGTGTGTCTTATGACTGTTTGCACGACAGCCAGAAAGAGGAGCGACAAGCTGCATATTGAGCAACGGGAGGAATTTCTGTTTACATCGTGTGCTACTGCTAATGCTAGCGCTTAGCTACCTTGAAGTATAGGTCCGAGTCAGTTCATTACAAGTGGACAGATATTCTTTAGTTAAAGTTTGACTCCCTCAGTTGAGCTGTTTGAGGGCTTTGTGCTGCTGCTGTCGACCTGAGGACAGAGAGGAGACCCCGACAGAGCGTGGAGCAGTCAGGACTTTGACTCGTGAGTTTTCCATCAGCGTGGAGGAGGACCGAGAGGCCCGACGGAGCCCGTGCTGAGATGCTGAGCGGAGGCTGAGGGAGGACGCGGCAGAGCCATAAAGTCAGGTGCATTCATTTTACTTTGCTCAGTGAGAGTGAACCGGCCACAACGAACACAAGCAACGCAACAGGCCTGCAACGGTGCATTTGTAATCATTTTAGTGCCGGCTTTAGATTGCATGGAGGTGTGTGTGGGCCCACATATTATGTTTATGTGACTTTGAGTTGGTAACTTGAGGTTTTCTGAATGAATCCATTTGAAGGTTAAAGTGTCATAAAAGAGGGGCATTTTATTTTGAAGGTTTACCAAAGAAGATTCATATTTTATTACATTATTTTTATGTTATCCTAAATAATTGTTTTTGTGTTTAGTAAATAATTGAGACTTTGTGTGGTGTTACTTTATTGCTTATCTGGAAATAAGTTACATGTATTCAAACATAGGCATACCAACACAAAGGGTTAAAAGTCTATTAGAAATATACTTGGGTTCCTAGATAAGTTAATAAACATCTCATGTGTGTATGTTAAAAGAAACCTAAGATAATATTTCAAACTGAGTTATTCAGGGTTAAAGCTAAGACGTATAGTACGTTAAAAGAACCCAGAAGCCCTTCACTAATCAATACAACTACTAAGGGGAGCGCTACAGGAGGATTGTACATGGGGCAATAGCTACGAACAGATACCCGTAGCTGAGGGAGGAGTGACCCTGGAACATTTATTTGTTTGCGGTCCTCGGCTGGTGGCTCTTTTTGAGCTTTTAAAAAGGTGGTTTCAGGTTCTAGGGGAGAGTTTCTCATTTGGTTTGTTTATCTTTGGTCCAAAATACTGTGCTAAAAGAAAAGCTGTGCATACACTGATGAACTTTTTGTCTGCTACTGCAAAGCTGCCGTTGGCTGACACGTAGGAACCGGACTTAGGGCGACGGTAGTGTGTGGCTGGTGGCTCAGGCCCGTTTGAGGGTGGAGCATGCATATTATCAGATGATGGACAAAATTCAGACTTTCAGCCGTGTTGGGGGGGTGTTGTGCTCTGTGGGGGTGGATGGGGAGCTGATTTTCAACTTTTGAGGTTTTTGGTGGTTTTACTTGAACTGATGATGTGAACTGATCTGTTCTCCTTGGGATTGTTTATTAAAGGGATTTTGAAAACCAAAACTCTCCTCTCCTCTCCTCTCCTCTCCTCTCTTCGCCTCTCCTCTCCTCTCCTCTCCTCTCCTCTCCTCTCCTCTCCTCGCCTCGCCTCTCCTCTCCTCTCCTCTCCTCTCCTCGCCTCTCCTCTCCTCTCCTCGCCTCTTAAGTGAACTCAAACATTGTGTTCTGTGTCTGGTCAAATCCAAGCAGCCAAATCCAAATCAAACTACTCAGCGTATTTAAAGCTCTAATGATCAGTATGGACCAGCACATCTGTCACATCCTGTCATTACGTTACGTCAGGCTATATTTACTTTGCCTTGCTTGAGCGTGACAGAGGATGTCTGCATATTTATTAGCGTGCACATGTGGACAACGTGTGACGCATTGCAGACTGTAAAACTACACTCAGCTGCTGTGTGTGTGTGTGTGTGTGTGTGCTCGCTCTGCTCCAATCATCATAATCATGTTGTTACAGTTGAGGGGATATATTTTTTTAATGGTTCAGACAGTAATGAGTGATGATTAATCTATAATTAAGATGGTTTAACCCTCACCTGCAGACCCCAGAGGTACTTTTTGTCATACCTCACAGGTGCTTTATTCTGTCATTCTAATTGGTTATGTCTTTGTCAGGCAGCATGCTCCTAATGACTTGTGAACTGTTTCTGTTTTAATTAGTGCTTTTTAAAACACAAATGAAATGTACCAAAGCTGCTTTACCTCTGTGTTTTTTATTAAATGGAATGATTGATTGAATTCATGTTTGCCATGGGTCCTTTATTTCAAAATCTCACACACTGTCAGGGGGTGTCAGGGCAATGATGACAGAAAGAGACAAACACATTTCCTCTTGTGATCTGTCAACAACCCTAAATGCTGCTCTTCTTAAGGTAAGATGATGTTTGAAGTCAGAAGCATGTGACTGATATGATCAGGGCACGGTGTGAGTGTGTGACACTGATGTACGCATTCTGAGGCTGCACAGGGACAGGGAGTAGGAATAATAACTGTTTTATTCAAATGACATTAATTAAATTGTGTTTGTTGAGAAATAAGTAAATGACAGTTTGCTGTGATGGTTGTTACTTGCACCTGGGATCCCAGTCTGTAGTCTGTGTATGTAAAATATGCTGCAAGGAGGAGAGTTAAAAAGGTTGCTAATTGTCAGCGTGACTCTGGTGAGGGCAGATTGCAGATGTTGGGACTGTTCATGTGCCTCACTTTCTCTGAACAGCGTTCTTTCTCTTAACTACTGTATGATATGAAGCAGCTGCCACAGCACAGCGGCTACAGACTGCACCTGGCTCGTTGACTGTGTGCGCGTAAGCACGACGAGCTGTTGAATGTGACATTTTTTGTCATGCCTCATTTATAACTGCCTGCATTTTGCTGTCATTGTTGCAGACCTCTGACCTCATGGACAACACACGGACCGTAAATTAAATTAGAAAAAAAAACAACAAAAAAAACGTTCGTTGCATTGAGCCTCGCGCAGGATCCTCTGAGCTGCCATGTTTACAAGAAAGCTAAATGGACGTTCAATTCTTTTTTCTTTTTTTTCTGATTATGATGCCGTAAATGTAGCAGCCAACAAACACCAATCACGAATCTGACAGCCCTAAAGATGAGTCAGACACAAAGGTGATGTAATGTGCCTCCTTAAAAGCATCATTAAACCTGTTCAAGGATACCTTTGACAGAATGGACTGGGGTCTCTGCAGGGGTCGAGCAGAGAGGGTTAACTCTGTGGGTGCTGAAGGTACGCTGCAGAGTCCGGGTGAGGGTTGGGGGACATCAGTGTTAGGGGAGTGATCTACACTGACAGTCCCTGCCTGTGTCTGCAGGCAAGGCCACGGCCAAAAACACCCCAGCTGACACCATGACAACTGGAAATGGTAGGAGAGACATCGCACTAATGAGAGAGAGAGAGACAGACAGGCAGACAGAGACAGAGACAGAGAAAGTAGCGCTCACAGTCTTCCACCCCAAGCAACCTATCCTGCCGATCTATCTGTGCACACCAATATGTTCTCTGCACAGGTTATGTTCTTGATCATTCCAGTGCCATCACTTCCTGTTTCTCATTCTGGAAGTAACATAAACAGGTTTATGTACAAACCTACAGGTAATACTACAAACATACAGTATGTGCATACACACCTCACTGCACAGGAGTGTATGAACTGGAGCTTGTCTCTGTATATAAAGTAATGTTTTATAACGCTCCTATCCATTAAAGTAACCCAGGCTGCCATCAATCTTTGCACTTTATCAACAAGCAGTCTCAGATTTTTAAAGTGACGCTCAATTAATTTCTAGCAGGACTATACAGGTTCCACACTTACCACTCACAAAATGTCCTATGTGTACAATTTATGAGGGACTTCCATAAAAGTGGAAGGTATTGTATATCTTTCACGCTACACAACACACAGATGCAAATGTTTCCCCGAGCTCAGGATCTGTACATCGCCTGTCGACATAAATATGCAAATCAGCTAATGAGAACGTTGTAAAGTAACATGGTAAGGTGTGGAGCAGGCTGAATGCAAATGAACAGGGGAGGAAGACAGAGTTTAGGTGTCATCAATAACCCCTTGTCCCATCTCTGTCACGCAAACAAGGCCGCGGCTGGAAATACACACATTTACATAGACAAAAATACACTTACGTGAGGTTAAGTCGGGGGGGTTAACGCAGTACGCGTAATGTGCATTTGTGCATAGATAAATAAATAAAAGACTACAGATGCAAATCATTCCCACGGGAAATATTCTTTCTTCTTTTTTGCATTTAGCTGTGGTCAACAGATTTGCCTCTTGTCATACAGTACGCACACACCAAAACAGCAATTGTACATCAACAAACAATGATGTATTATCTATTATACGGAGTTCACGTCCCCAGAACTGGAAGCAGAGCGCTGTTTGCTTCCTCATTTTTGTGTGTTTCCTGTAGGTACTCTGTAGCTAGTGTCATAAGCTAGCATCAGCGTCTGCTTACCCAGAACCCAGAACTGAGTCAGGCGAGGTGAGTGAGGCCCGCCACGGCTGAAATACTGAACAATTTCTCTTATACAATGTACATGACGTTAATTGTCATCTATCACCATCACTCTCAACCGTCATTCTGTTGTTCAAATCAGTTCTGTGTTCCTCTTCTCATGTAACAGAAAAGAATCAGAAATAAAATGAACATACATTCACAAATCTGTGTTTACTCTGCCTACAACGTGTGAGAACGATAATTAGACGATTCTTTTTGTTTTTTGCGCACCTTTTCGACATGTGTAACTAAGTGCTGGTTCTACAGGTTCAGAATGCACCTGAAACACTGACACGTACTGAGCACTGTCAAAAAATAATGACGTAAAACAACAACATAATTGTGACAGTTCTTGGAAAGCCTACTTACTCGTTCATAACAACAACCAATCAACCACCTGGAGTGGTAGACTCCATGAATCATTGCATAAGTGATGGAGGCATATGCACTATATTGTCATGGAAGAAGTAAGCTAGCTGAGCCCTGTTTTTTTTTTTTTGTCTTTCAGGCTTCTGTTTTATGAAGCTCTGGCCAAAAAGGAAAAGTCGGTTCCAGCTTTACTCTTTTTGCTCACTCACTCTCTCTTTCTCTTCTTAACTTTCTCTGTCAGCATCCTCTTTGGTCCCCTCTCCTCCGTCATTATGTCTCTAGAGGCTGCTGAGCCTGAAAACCTCCTCCAAAAGGCCTGTGGTACAAACGCAGCACCTGTCTGTCTGTCTGTCTGTCTGTCTGTCTGTCTGGCTGGCTGTTCAGATGATCCAATTTCACCAAAATCAGTAATTGGTAATAAACTGAGACAGTTTCATGATCAGGTAAAAACTTGTAGTTCATTCAGGTTCACTTAGAATATTACTTTTGCTGAGGCTCAGCATCAAAAAAAAGATTCAGTGATTCCTGCATCCTGATCATGTTTTTCCAGTCAGTTGTGGGACTTTCCTGGAATAGCACAGCAGCAGATGGCCTTTGTTTCTGTGGAAGTCGGAGGGCTCAGTTCAATCCAGCTTCCGTCTTAGTGGAGGTTTTGTTTGCTTTGGCCTGTAGTCTCTTGTTTACCAGACTGCTGCTCTCTGTTTCTTAATGTTTTTATTTATTTATTGCTTGTTTATTATGTAATCCTATATTCCATGTAGATCGGATTATGGGATAAAGGACCTGTTGATAAATGAACATACATATTGCCACATAGGTCTGCAAGCTGTCTAGGATGTTTAGCACTGTGTGGATTGTATGTGTACTGTGTATGAGCCGACCAGTTTAATACAGTTATGTATTTGACCATGACCGTTGAAAACATTCAGAATATTGAATTTATATTTATAATGGATGTTGAAAGAAATCTGACCTTCAAGCTCTTTGAAATTGAAGAGAATCTCAGGACTTGTGATATGGATGAATGAAGTCCATGATTTGTGACTGAAAACTCTGAGCCAAATGCAATTTTGAATCAGTATATGAGATTTTATCTGTGCGGCTCTTACACACATTTTGTTCACACAAACACAACGTAACACAACATGCTCCACACAATAAACCAGTTAGGAGGTACTGCTGGCATCACAATTTAGTGCTCGCACGCAATGAGCACACCGAATGGAAGGCTGCGTTCAGGCTGCAGGCACAAGCAGGCTGACCCATCCTGATTTTTGAATGAGACTTAGATTCCTGAACAGTTTGAACAGCACAGATAACAGCTGATCTCAGAATATCATTTATTTATGTGGAGATGGGTAGGATAGCAATCTTCCTATATCCGGTGGCTGGCCCGTCCGTGCTGAGAGGACTTAATGATCCAAACATGTTTTTTCTATCATTGATTGAACAGCTGATCTCCCCCACATCACCAGTAGAACGACAAATACACACACAAGGGCGACGCCCTTTCAACAGAACACATCCCTACGAAACAACAATAAAACAGACAAACTCCACAAATAAGTTGAGTCACTTTCTCTCTACTGCCGACACCACCATCTACGTTCAGGCCGAGTGCTCTGAATAAGGAGTAACATGATAAGACAATCAAAATGGTAAATAAATCAAGGCTAAATTATGTATTCTGTTTCCCTCTGTGTGGCCCACAGCTGCCACTGTCCTCATCTGTCTTCACTAAGTGGCTCAGGGCCGTTCAAGAGCTCTCAGTGTTCCAGCACATTCAGTAAAATATCACTGCAAGCCACCAATGCAATGTCAACTCACCCCGTCTGTGTGCAGAGCTGCACTTTCGAGACCATGTGGAGGTTTATGTCAGATTGAATTCTGCAGCATCCTGATTGTAATTTTGAAAACTGAAACTTTGCATCATGTATGTTCCTGACAAAGTCTCATATTTGTGTCTCAACTTTTCATTTAAACATGAAATGACATGTTTAGATCTTTGATGGATTGTTTACATTAGACTCTAAGTTTGTCTGAATGTCATGCTGCAGTGTTGCCTTTGAATTCTCAAGAATATAACAGCTCGTTTCACAACAGTAATTCAAGAAATAATGGAAATCTTCAGGTTTTCTGGTGAAACCAACAGAAACTCTGAGCTTAACAAGTGACATTGATAAGTCACAATAACAAACCTTTGCTCATGGAAACTTTAATGTGGCGAAGAAAAAGAGTGGAAACAGAAGTGCTCTTGGGGGAAAAGAAAAATTGAAGAGGAAAAATATGTCTCAATCCACGGGTACAATGTGGTATAAACATACAGTTCCAGACACTCAAGTTCACATTGAAACAACTTTATTAAATATGTGCAGTAATACATAATAAAACTGCATCAACACCTATCAACACATTTCGAGTTGTCAGGGTCTCACGTTTCATGCGGTTAACCTTAAGAGTATCTATGAAGGGTTTCATTTACAAAATTATCATTCACAAAATCATCATTAGGAATAAATGTGTTTGGCTGAAGTAGAAAAAAGACTTATAGAATCATCAGACAGTGTGTCTCTGTTCAGGTCTTTCAATCCAAACGTGTTCACCTTAACTTCACACATCACACCTGATAACAATATCTTCAGTCTCAGTCTCGACAAACATCTTAACCTGAGTACTTCTTTTTCTCTAACATCTCTTCATTCTGTTTCCAACCAGCTGTGTCTCTCTTCTCACTCAGACTCCTCTCTCTTGTGTGAGGTCACAGGGTGTACAGATTATTGCACAGATTGTCACTCCAAATTATGATTTGTCATCCTGCAGACTATGCTACATTACATTATGTATTCTGTACATACCATTGGTGCACACACGTTCAAACACATTAGGAAGGTTATACAGGAAGGTTGTGCAATTTTACAAAATAGTGAAATAAAATAAATATTTTTTAAAAAGGAAGACTTTTCAAAAGAAGGCATTTTAATACAAATAATAAAACTATGTTAGGATGAAAATATAAAGAAATCGCATTTCACAAAAATTAATTATGACCATAAAATGTGGCTGGAAGCTTTGAAAGCACTGAGTGAACCTTGAAGAATCTGATGTCAGGAAATAACCTCCAAGCTCATGAAAGAGAAATATTTTTAAGTTATTAATCATTTTAGAATCAATGATTTTTAAAAAAATAGAATTTAAAGGTTTTTTTTTTCAGTATTAATTATTGTGCAACATCCGACTCTTCAATTCAGTTCAGTTTTATTTATATAGCACCAAATTATAATAAAAGTGATAAAAACCATGAGAATGTCATGAGAATAAAAAATCTCATGACACTTTCCATGCAGAGCAGGTCTAGACCGTACTCTTTATAATATTATCTACAGAGATCCAACAGTTCCACCATAAGCAAGCGCTTGGCAACGTTGGCGAGGAAAAACTCCCTTTAACAGGCAGAAACCTCGAGCAGACCCAAACTCATTGGATGGTCATCAACCATGACCACGACAGTTAAAGAGATAGAGGGGCAGATAGAGAGGGGGGCAAAGACACACAGTGACACACAGTCGCTCTTTGCTGGCTGGCTCTTCCAAGTTTAGAAATGAATCGGGATTTCCTCCAGTTGTTCACATGAATGGACTATAAGGCGTGCAGAGGTAGCTGCAGATGTTGGCTTGGTCCTAATCCAAATCATGAGTCCATGGTAGCAACATGAAAACGGTATTAAAAAACAAAACATGGGACAGCAAGGTTAAGCCGTTCTAATGCCCTGCACTTACACTGAGACATGGACAGATAAAGAGAGACTGACAGAAAGAAGGATGGAAAACATATCCATGGAACAATATGAGGCAAAGGGTAGAGTGGATTGAGAAAGGTCAGAGATCAATCTGTGGTTGATTAGATCAACTATATCATCTCCTGAAGCAAAATGTTTTTGGGTTTGCAACCAGCCTGTCGCATGACAGCCAGCCAAGCACGCCACGGGTCGCGTGTGTGTGTGTGTGTGTGTCATAGCGGCTGGTTTTCAACATTCAACAGTCCCTTAAGTGCTTGTCACGCTCTCGTAGGCGCTTACTCAGGCGATCCCCGGGGGAAAGCACTCGAAAAAACAAACAAGGAATGGTAGAAGAGGAAGAAGAGAGACGACGACGACGAAAAAAGAAAAAAAACACACATGCTCAAAACAAAGTACAGCAAATGGAGGAGTAAAGCGATGCCATAAAAGATGCATCAGGATCCCCCTCCCCCCCAACTGCATCCTGTTATTTTGCCTTGAGGTCTGCCTGCCTGTCAGTCGCCTATGAATTCTGACGCCTGTCAGTTTGCAAAAAGCTAAATGAAATAAGTGACGCCGTTTAATATTCACACTGCGGCATAAATCTGCACAGCACTTTTACGAGCCTGTGTTGTGTTTCATTCCAATACTTTATTGGCATCAAGCACGGTTGCAGCAGATGCCAGTTATTTATAGCCCTGTGACAACCTCAGTCCTGATGCATTAGTCAGTGGGTCATTTTCTGATGCCTATAAATTAGCTATGTTGTTCCTCAGGCCATTCCACAACGGCCTGATGAAACTGAGCACTATGGTAAATACACTGTTTGTCGCAGTTTCACCTCTCTGACCAACGTCCTGGACCTATTTCTACTCTACTATCTAACCAGCTGAAAATCTATCAGGAGGAACGGAGGATGACATGAAAAATAAGGCAAGTGAGAGGCCTAGGGATAAACTGCTTCTTTGGAGGACCAGCTGCTGAGACGTCAGAAGGGACATCCGTGGCTTTCCTCTTAGTAACTGCTCGTGCTGCAGTAGATGGACAGTAGCTGGTGGTATGGCCTTTGCAGGAATCTGACAAGTTGTTTCCCAGCAACACCCCAGAGCACCTTTCCTCTTTACCCAGCAGTTGTACCAGCACCAGCTGCATGAAAGTGCCTTAGTAGTCCTGCATGATCAGGGACCAGCTTGTGAGAGTGGTCATCTTTCCTACCTTCTGTGGAGTCCTAAAAAGATCACAAAGCCTAACAAAGGCTGCCTCAAACACACTGCAACAGAGTGGCCACCAGTGGTATCAATTCCTCTAAAGTATCAAAGCAACTCAATATTCAGTAACTATGGAAACCTCGCTAAACAAACAACCTGGAGTCTGGTAAAAAATAAATGCATAAACTATATGGAGGGACAAACTGTGAATGTAAATATGATGAAGCATCTCAAGTTTGGAGAAAATCCCAGCGTCGACGGCTGCAGCGTGTCCACAAGGACAGTGTTTTTTTAATGATACCCACAATTGATCGAGCTGAACAAAACACTTTCTATGTGACACGTTTCTATGAACATTTTTATATGTTTTGACACATTCTAATTGAGTCAGTCCTGACTGTGGTTTGCTGTGGTCTGATTTTAGCTGCCATCACCCCGAAGGAGCAAGCTGCAGACCTTCAAATCTAAAAGAGAGTGCTTGATAAAAGCTCATTTCCTAACAGCATCACAATACTTCAGAAGTCATGTTTTCTTTTTGGAGGGTGGGTGGCTTAAATTCAAAGTAGTTCAAACTGTCGAAACAACAGGACTCTTTTGCTGTGTCACAATCATTGTTCTTTTCCCTTGTTATTTTCAGCTCCGGCCAACTAGACTTTGTTCCTTCCTTACTGGCTGCAAAGCTCTGCCACATGACAGAAAGCAGAACATGGGAGTCACCGGTCCACTGCTGCCTCTGTCCGTTCGTTTGTTGGTGTTATTGTGACTTTGATGTTTTAACACGTAACATATCTGTTAATGCTTGATAATCCCTGCTATCTCTGTTAAACGCACATCTGCAGCACCGCCCTTCACCTCAGATCTTATCTCGTGTGACTTTTGACAAATCTGATTGTTTTATTGCCATGCAACTAAAGCAATAACAGAGTTATTGGCTTTGATATTGGTAGTTTTATTATTAGACACAGCACAGCTTGTGATATGCAGCAGATTATAGCACTTTATTGACTTAGTATATTGTGATTCTTCAAAGATTCAGAGGTTTTATTTGTCACTTTCAAAATGTGCAGTGGAATGCAGGCTGGCATACCCTTGAGGCTGTGCTAAAAACACGTTCCTAATTAGAATAGGAGTAAAAATAAAAATTAGAAGAGAACATATGATAAAATGAATAAATGGTGTAAGTATAAACTTGCTAGTGTAGATGAGCTCTACTCCATTTGTATAGCACTTATTGCAAATAAATCGATTTAACTTTGAAATGTACATTTATGACTGTACAAAAGGATTCATTAAAAAAATACTGCAGCTAAAAGACATTCTGCACATATAATTCTGTATGTATCCTTCTCTCTTGTGTATCATTTGTGATCTGTGAATTCGTATTGCCTAATGTACGCAAATATATCATCATTTTAGGTAATATTTTGAATGATGACAGTATGCTTCACGTGGAACTGTGAAAAAAGTGAATAGCTGGTAATCATGTCACAACATTATGAGTTCTTGTCTGAGTTTAGCCCCTGCTGAACTGTGAGTTCTCCTTCACTCACAGCGTCTATTTGGACGACAGTAGCAGGAACAGTCTAGGACTGCACAATGAGCTGCTGTCTCAGGAAATCAGAAGCTGAATACACACAGATTGAGACCTCAATTTCAATGAAAAGTCCAACGTCCAGTTTCTTGGTAAATCTGCCATCTGAGTCTGTAGCTATGCTAGCTGCTCTGTGAGGCTGTGCAAGGCACATCGGCATGCTAACCTGCCCACAATGATAGGACCAACATTCTCATGTTTCTCATGATTAGCATGTTCACCAGCTTAGTTAAGCATGCTGGCCAGATAAAAGGTCAGGGGATCAGCTAAGTTGTTAGAATTCAGTCTGAACATTTTTTTTTCCTGTCATGTAAATATTTTAATTCAATTATTTTTTATTGGATTGAATTTTGTTGTTATTCTGAATTCATTTCAAACAAAATACTGCCTTGTTTTTAGACCTGTACTGGAGGGACGAACGTAGAAGCAGTTTATCTCCATTGAATGTCAGGCGTGTGGAAGCAGCCGCACACCCTACAAAAGGAAATGGAAACAGCAAGCAACAGGCATGTGGACATGGAGGGTTGCGGGGTCCGGTTGAGGCCTGGTTGGGGCCAACGCCAGGGCTGAGAGTGAAGTCGGGAGCCAAGAGCTAAGAGCCAAGAGACAGGACCCCCTCCCCACCCCCGAAACATGGCTGCCGGGTACACGGGACTAGGTACAGTAATCTGATTGAAGTGGCAGGCAGTGTTGGGTATAGTTATTTTGGAAAGTAGTTAATTAGGTTACAACATTAGCATCTATTAAAAGTAATCCGCTACATTACAGCATTATCTATAAATAAAAGTAAGGTGTTAGAGTACTACAGTACTATCTGACAAGAAGCAGGCTGCAGTCGGAATGTTCCTTTCCTTATCCGGAGAAATTCTTAAAGCAACAAATTACTTTTTAAAAAAATATAATGAAGTTACTGACTGCTTAACATTACATGAAAAACATGAAAAAAAGTGTCAGAACACTGGTGCCAGGCACCAGGGAGTGCTCTAATTAGGGAGTCAGCCGTGGGGCCAGGTGGGGGTCAGGCAGGTGGTGGACGGCAGCGGCTGGAGCGGACAGCAGACAGTGGTAGCTGGCAGCAGCTGAGCGGGTGTCGGATGGTGGCAGATGGTAGCGGACGGTGCTGGCACAGACTGAAATGGGGGACCTATTTTTATTATTATTTGGATTTTTTTTTTTTCCAAGGTTTATTAGACAGAGACAGCTGAAGAGTGACAGGAAATGTGGAGAGAGAGAGAGAGATGGTGAATGACATGTGGGAAAGAGCCACAGGGGGCTCCTCGAACCCGGGCCAGCTGCAGCGAGGCTTCGCATATGGGGCAGTCAACTGAGTTACTGGGTATCAAAACAAAATGTCTACTGGCAACTTAAATCCAAGAATGTAAAAAAATAAATAAATATCTCTGCGTCTCACTGTGGTGATGCCCATTGTGCTTTCCAGACTCAGCTTGTGTCTGTGTGCTCTGATATCTTGTTAACTGTGCTGACAGGCTAAATGAGTGTTCTCGAAAGTTTCATGGCTGACCAAACTGTCTTAGCATTGATCTCTGCAACCCCAATCCCTTCCATCCCACTTTGAGCAATCAATAAGAATGGCTCAGACACCCCAGATGTGCATAGATGGACATACACGTACAGCACCCACTCTGCCTCTGTCACATTTCTCTGCACACTCTTTTACAATAATTTGTCATTTGGCTTTTCTCGTCTCCTTGCTGTCTCTTGTTTTCTGCTGATTGTTCAACAGGAAACAAAGACAGCAGCCACTGGGGAGGCGATGAAAAACAACCGCTCTGTTCTGCACTCAGTTATCCACAAATGTGCTCTTCATTTCATCTCTCCCCCTCAAAAGACTAAACTCACACTGTGTTACTGTGCTTTTAATTTCCCCCAACCCACCCACCTCTTGGCTCAGAGCAAGTGCCAATTCAAATCCTCCAATTTGTATTTACTTTGCTCAGCAGCAGCAAAAATGACCTCTGCTCTCTTTCTAGTACAATTGGATTTGAGCCAAAGAGCTTGACACGCAGCTCTCGGGACAGTACAAAATCCCAGCAGCTAGAAGGAAATCAGTTTGACCATGGAAAACAGTGTGGCGGCCGATTGGACAGCCATTGGCTTTCACCTCTAGGGAGAGAAGATCCCTATCAGTGGCGGGGAACCACTGGCTGGAGCTGGGTAATAGCTTTGGATTCTCTGGGCCAGACAGATTAGCACTCCGGGAGATCTGTGCGCTGCTGTTTCCATTCAGACTTTAGGAACTACATGTTCTTTGGACCATGGCTGGGGACACTACAATGCAGTGGTGAAAAAGGTATTTCTTACCCCTTTTTTCTGTCCCTGGACTGGATCAATTATATGTGCTTCTATGCCCTGGTGTCTGTAGAAGTCTCCACAATATTGTATATTTCATGATGAAAGGAATGTGCATTTTATTAAATATTAAATAAAATCTCCCCCTGCCCATGGCTGCTGTGAATGCCATGGTTTATTACAGCTTTCTACAGAAACGCTGCCTGAAGCTGAAACAGTTTCTTGTATTTTTCCATGTTTTGATGAACATATCTAAAAAAGCACAAATCTGGCGAGTGCCTGAATGTATCAGCATCCACTGACAACAAGTTTCCTTTGTTTTCTATACTTGTAATGACTAAAGCCTCCATTTAGCAGAATGCTTTGTTTGTGGTTCTATTTAAAAATGTCAAAGCACTCAAATCTTCCTTACAGGTAGGGAAAGGTGATGGTTGTAGACAGGACGTGACAGCTGCCTCAATATTTAACCAAATTACTTTCTTTGACAGTAGTGAGTCAGTGAGTACATTTACTCAAGACATGAAATTACAGATCATTTTGAGGTACTCCGTACTTTATGATGATGTCACCACCACAATGCCTTTTTTGGTTGGTTCCTCAGACAACTTTGTGAACATGCTTCTCCCAGAAGGCTGCACACTTAAATAATGTCCCTTCTGTGTGATCGGGTCTGTGCAGGATGTTTCATTTTGAAAATGGATGCAGTGTCTGTGTCCTGCTCGATCCGCTCTGTGCTGATTGCCAGGGCTGGTCACCACCATCAAAAACAGAATAGCAGTGTATTCACTTCGAGTCACTTCTGGATTGCTTCTGAAGCATGCTATCATTGTCTAGAATGAGTGCAGTCAGCTAGCTAGTCAGCACATTGAAATAATTGTTCAATGTAATTGGATCAATTTTTCAGCATTTCGCAAACATAAAAAGAAATATGTTGTGTCTTCTTTTCTCCATTAATCATCTCAGCAGCTTTATTTAGGTGACCCTTTGGAGGGGCTCACACCCTAAGTTGGAAACCACCGGACTAACTGTACTTAAAAATGTGAATGTCCACCTCGAGCAGCTAAATGATAATGGAAATAATTTTCAGGTGTCTGTTGTCTTACATGAACACTGAGATAATGCTATGCACCCACTCACTGACACATAGAACACACACACACAACCAATCTGTCACACTGCTTTTCTTTTCTGTTGAGTTGGTGTGATGCAGGCTCAGGGATTTTCAGAAGCCAGGATAGAGAGGGGAGGATTTCTGAAGAAGAGCCGCTAACATAATGGCCTAGTCCTCTCCAAGCAGGCTGCAAACACACTGTAATCAAAGACGCACACAAGCAATACTGCTGTGCTACAAGTTATTATCTTGATCAATGTCATAACTACAAGCAGCTCAACATGAGGCTGTAAATCTAGACATTTTAGTAAGGACCTCTGAATGATGAATCATAGATTCTCACTCTGCTACACAAATTGTCCGTAAATGATGTTTAATTGATTCCATGTCAGCATTAAATACTGTGAGTTCTAGCAGAAGCACATTCATTTGATGTATATTCTTGTAGTCTGGAGTACAGTTGCTGTTATACAGAATGATGCATGACTCGTGTTTAACAAAACTGCAAAATAACTAAACAAATCTAAATGAATGAGTCTAGGATTGGTGGATGGACAGATCGTTCTTCAGCAGCTGATAAACTATGTTCATTTCCATCATTTTATTACCAGTCAGGAAACATTTATACTGAATATATCCATAAAGAATGAAAATGTTAAACATTTGTTTTCATGTTTTCCACTATAAAGTATGATTAACATTTTCTGGCTGGACCAAGCAAACTGGAGCCAGAACTATAAATTCTGGCAATATTGAGTGAGTAATGAATTTACAGCATTTGTCTGTTGAGTGTTGAAATTTCCCCATTGGCTATTGCTCACAATAAACAGACACAAACAATCCTCACTGTATGTCCTCAGGTGAGCTCCGCTCATTAAATGGATAGATAGTTCGAAATCTATACTCATATATATATATAACACATATCACATGCTAAGAATGGAATATTCTGCATGTCATACTACTATCTGAACATTCAAGACATCTGAGTCTCCAATGCTTTTATTTTTTTAATATTATATATTATTAACATTATTTAAAAGCCTTTATTTAGCTCACTTGCAGAGGCCCTTTATTAGTAAGTAGTAAGTAGGTTTGTATTACAGACATGCCTTTATTTATTTCCTTTATTTACTTTATTTCTGTTCGCCCGGTTTGATGCAGTGTTTGGTCACACTTTCCTATAAAGCCCTTGCTCCCTGTTATTTCAGTGTATACAATGAATTCTTGCCAATGACCAGCCTGAACCCTAGTGAGCCATCTCTTGAGACTACAGGCTCTCTCGGGTTCCTCTGTTGCTGCCCCCCTCCAGGACAGCTCCAGTGGGATGCAGGAGAATAGTAGGCGGCTGTGTTGACATCATAACGCTTGGTGTTTAAACATAGTCAAAGACAAGGTTAATTGACATACATATTAAAAAGATGGATAACAGCATCATTATGTTGTAATGTATATGTTATGACCATGTTTCATTTTATTTTCATTTACATTCAGGTTTATTTTGAAGCGCCCTCTGTTTGTTTGTGCTGACCTGGACCCAGCTACTATTTGAGAGCCAGCTTTTATTTGTCTGCTGGCTTTTATTTGACAAACTGGTTTAGCTTGTTCTGTCAGTCAGTAGGGTGATTTGTGATTGCTCTGTGTTTACATCTCTCTCTCTGTTAAAACAATAACTACATATAGGTGGATGCAGTATGATATAATAGGCACAGACCACTGTAAGTTGGAACAATCTAAATTACAGTAGAACAATTAATATGCTGCACAAATTTGACCAACAACTTATTATTATCATGTTGCTTTATCCATACAAAAAACAAAAACAAAAACAACAAATGAAAAAGTTAATTTGTTGTTCCTTCCTGGAACTCCTCACAGCCAAAAATAGTTCTCCTAAAGTGTTGAAACATTTATTTTGGCCTTTTAGTATCTTTCAACTCATTGTCCTTTTTCCCCCTCTCACTGCTTTCATCAGCTTTTGTTTCAAACAGCAGCACACAGTTGTTTCCAATGAAAAAGCTCGACAAAGCACATTGTACACTACCTGCTCAGCACCAAACAGTGGACAGACACAGCTGGACATAGTGGAACTTCAGAAGCTAAAGTGTCAGATATTAAAGAGCGAACCAGAGTGAAAGGTGGCTGAATATTGGACTTTGGATACTGATCAGGTGGACACAACTATACTACAACTATAATACTTTATATATATTTTTTATAATACTTTAAAATTGATACTTTATATTTGAATGATTTTATTGTAAAATATATCTGTTCTATGTAAAGAGGCAACTGTTTGTTGACTGTGGTGTCTTTTTATAGTAAACCATCCACCCCGACTATGACCATCTGCAGCAGATGTCAAACTTGCCAATGAAGGTCATCCAGGTACTATTATATTTCCTTTTGTTGGAAATATATTAGTAACTTATGGAATAATGTGCAGGGTAAATGTTATGAAGATAGTCCATCTACAACATTTCAACTTTTCTGTCGATGTTTAATAAAACAAATGTATTCATATATTCATGAACACAGCTTAATCAAACCTCAAACACCGTAGTTTAATACCAGAAAATGTTTGAAATCAAAACTATAAACCATTTAAATGTTACAAACACCTTATGAACTGTGTGTAGGTGGACTATCCAAATAAAGCCTTACTGCATTTCGTAGAAGACAGTGTTGAAGAACACAGTGTACAGCACAAACCTCAGTGATGCACAGCTTCTGCAGGAAGAACCCATATGAAACAATACAGGCTATCTCAAAGACAGGTTATATAAGCTTGGCAGCTACATAGAAACAAACAGCAGGGCTATTTCCTCCACACAGCAACCTTTTAAAGCACACTCTGATATGTGCTGTGGAACGGAGGCTTCAAGAAGCTGCAATGAGTTTTTGCCACTGACATTTGCTGATAGCCATTCCTGCTAATACTCGTGTGTTAAGTCTAAATATTTTCATGTCGAGAATTGAAAATTATTTTATCTCTCAATTTAAGCCGGCAAAAGCTGCATTTACATCACGGTGTCAGGCTCCATCCACTTAAAGGCAAATTAAAGAAAACTTTCCAGGAGTTTGCAGCTCATTAAGGCACCACAGTTGACAGTACAGTCTCTGGGTCCTTTAGCTTCCTAATAATTTCTCAGATCAGAGTTTATGTGTAAGTGGTAATTATTAGTAAGTTTCCTGGAAAGTATCATGCAGTTACACTATGTACTAATTACAGCAGAGAAGAAGAAAAGAAAAATCCTCCTAATTTATTTAAGTTGTGAAGAAAATGGCATTAAAAAGTGGTATTTACAGAGAAAAAGGAATAGGTCAGGTTTGTGGAGTTCAGAAGAGTCTGGTAATGTCTCCGTGCGTTGCCTCATGCTGATATTGTCAGGATAATTAATTTAAAATTAAAAAGTTGGCACAGAACATCGTGCTGCCTCATGTATTACTAAGAGTCCTTTTCATTAATGTGTGAAATGTGTTGTGTGTACTGTATGTGGGTTGCCAAAACATGTCAGACCACCTGTGTTCTGCATCTCCTATTATTAAAGATCCTGTGTTCTGACATCCATTTTTTTCCTTAGGAGCTAATCATTAAAAACATTTTTAAAAAGTCACATCTCTTGGAGTTTAATTGGGCTGGACTTGTCCGTGGCTCAGCAAGCTCCCAACACAAGTTCTGTGGCACAGGATGAAGTGGATCAGTCCTCTAATGAAAAGAGAGAGCATCTCCTGGTCTGTCTGTGTATTCTGTGACTCTGACCAGTGAGAGTGAAGTATATGTATTCATTACTTATGGTGCCGGTCGGCAACAGTTTTGTTTTGGGTTTTTTTGTGCACAATCACAAAAACACCTGCATCTTATGCAGGCCAAGCGCACAGGATATCTCCTCTTCATTTCCACTATCGGACATAATTGGACCAATTGGTCTTAAAGGAAATTACAGTCCTAAAATATCTTTTCTTTCAGGAAACTCATAATAATCTGACGTTCCATAATGCAGACGGTTTGTTTATGAAGAAAGTAAACCTGGAATATATTGTTGGCGTGAAATGGAAAGACTCATTTTCGAAGACAGAATTCTTTTTTATGAATAATTAGTGTTAGGCTTCAGTCACAAGTTTCTTTTTGACTTCTGTACTGAATTCATGTGCACGTGACCTCCTCACACATTCACTTGATGATCCTCCATCCTGCCTCACAGCAAAACTATATTCTTACATTGAACACTACACACGTCCTCTTTTATTCAAACCACTCTCCTGGTTTTTTTTTTTTTTTTTTTTGTCTTCTTGGTTTGTCCATCGGGAACCCACTTTTCTCTGCCAAGCCATATGTCCTCCCTCTGTAACTGCACACAGGCAAGAGGCTGTGAATGTAAATCAGGCTTCAGACTTCAGAGTGCAAATTGAGATGAAAATAAGGAGAGAGCTGAGAGCAGCTGAGAGACACGCAAACATGAAGATGAGAAGGTATGAAGTGGGGCAACTGTGAAATCTCTATGACTTATTCCACTAGTTAGTGAGAAGTCTGGAAATACATGAAAAGAACATACTGTGCATGCTGCATGTCATGGCAGAGCCACAGCAAGCCGACGCGTTTCAGTCCAATCAGTAGATTATTGCTTGGTTTGATATTACGAAAATATAGTTTGATATTCCTACATTTTCATTCAAAGAATAAATAAATACAATTTAAAAAAATCTCCAAAATGATGATTCTTGCCAAGATTTCAGACTCTAACGTGATTTTAAACTGTACTGAAGACAATGAGAAGAAAAGTACGAGGCACAGCGACATGAACATGTAATCAATCAAAGCACAGCGCAGCAGAGGAAACACACGCTTCCTTTGTGATGATCTCAGTGTTTTGTTGCCACATGTTGCTGATGTGTATATGTGAACTTCATCAATATGCATGTCATCAATAACCGCATGTCATCAATCAGCCATTTAGTGCTCCCCGGGAGGTGAGGAAATATTGTCATTTTGTTGTGAATCCACTTGTCATCGCGCTGCACCGTTCAAAGAACAGTTTCCTACCACACCACGTGACAGGTCATTGCTATGACAGTAAAGAGCTGACCTAAAGGAAAGTGAAGACTGCAATGTTGCCTGAATGTTATTCTGACAATAACAGAATAACATATTGGACCAATCCAGATTCCTTCCTGTTCTCAGTTTTTTTTTTTTTTTTTTATCCTTGCAATTTGAAATGTCCAGTATACCTTGTGATGTGGCTACTGTCACAGCTAACTACTAACAAACCACACAGTTTGTTACTGACATCTACAGCTAAAGAAAAAAAAGCCCATCAGTGTGGGAAATGAGTACTGCAGATGTTGAGGATAACGAAGCTAAGCTAGGCATGAGCTGACCTTTGGTTTTATGATGATCTCACCTGGTGATTCTATCATATCTAGCTTTTTTTGCAAAGCAGTGCCCATTCAGTGAAATCATTCTTCCAAGTAAAGCGAATCGGACAGAAGAGACACTGAGACGGGACAATGTTGAATTTCTTTTAGTTAACCCACTGGTCCTAGAGGAGTCAACACTCAAGTTGTTTTTCTGAGATTTCCACTGAAATACTGAGGAGCTTCCACTGCTAAGTCAATGTTAACAGTGTCTTCTTTATATGGATGATTGATTCTTAAGAAGAGAAACTCAAGAGAGAGTTCCACAGAGATGCAAACTTTGGCTGCAGTACATTCTGAGCCTCCTACCAGCAGAGGTGGTCTTTGTCAGTGTATAAACTGCTGTAACATATCCAGCTATCAATGGTCATTAGATTTGTCTTCATTTCACCAGTGAACCAATGGAAAGGAACAGCAGTTGTACAATAAAGTCTGGTTGTTGCAGCCCTACAGCTTCAGTTATTCTGGACAGCTCTATATGACATTCTACGTAAGTTTTCATAGAAAGCAGCTCGGCTTCATGAGCTTACGCCAAGCTAAACCTCCCCTCAGCTCTGAGGAGTTGATGCATCTTCATCTAATTTGCAGTGCGAGAGAGAGAGAGAAAAAAAATGGTTTGCAAGCTACCAACTACAAGTTCATGTTCCCCACTCGTTAGACACTCTGATTGGCATAATCAGGTTACAACGAAGCTGAAAGGAAAAGGCCATCAAGAGGAATTAGCATCACCGTGTTGCACTAATGATCAGTAATGTCACCAGGATCTATATCAGATACGACGGGAGGGAATAAAAGTGCTCACGTGGCTACAAGTCCTCCTCAGTTTGGGACCCACCTGAACAACCAGGAAATGGCTGCCTGATGAAATCTAGCATTAACAGTGTCTTTCTAAGAGGACGCATGGAGGGGTGGGGTAGAAAATAGCAGTTGTAGACAGATTTGAGGTGACAAGGCGCGTACAAAGCCTGTCAGGAGCCTGAGATGTGAAGAAAGGCTGTCAAGATGCAGGGGAAGGCAGGCATGCTGTGGTCTTTTGAAGGAGCTTGTCATTACAACAAATTGTTTCTTCAAGTTTGATTTCTAATTTAGCCGTCTATTTACAGCGATCATTTGAATATTCACCACTGATCACATTACAAAATCATGTTGTGCATGTCGTCAGTTGGAAGCGGTTTGGTGTATTTTTGGATAAATTGCAGCTTCGCACCGTTTAATTACCTGCCTGCGCTGACTTGTAATTGTAAGTTGGAGCGATAGCGTTGGAGTTGTTAAGTCAGCTTCAGAAGTTTAGAAGTTGGCATATTGATGTAATGTCAAACACTTTGACTATGCTGTCAGTCAGCCAGCCGTGGATTTGCAGGTAACACTTGAAGTAAATGAAGTTGGGCCAAAAAAGAAGACGGCGCAGTGATATTATCCAGACAAACCAAACAGCAGTGTTTGGAACACAGATGCAGAAAATAAATAGCTTAGAAAAACGCTCCAAGATGAAAAGATAATTAACAGGGAAAAGGGACAGTGTATAAATACTAATTAGCGTGAGCAAGATTAAAAAAACACATTTTAGAAGAACACTGTGAAACAACAGCGAAAGAACGAGGGAACAAAAGAAAACAACAAATAAAGCAGGATGACATGCTGAAACTCAGCTGGATCAGAATTAAAGCACAACATGTGTGTCGTGGAAAGCAGGAAAGGAAACCACTGTGTGATAATGAGTGCCAGCGTGTGTGTTATGTGTGACACGGCATGATCACAACAGCCGTGTTTTGATCTAATTGATACAGCTCTGGCTATTTGAGCCTTTCATGAAAATGTTAAGCAAAAAAGGAAAAGCACAAGTGATGACTTGCGGGTGGAGCGGTGGAAATGAGCAGTCTTGAAAAGTAATTTATGCTCCTTGCAGTTTTATAAATGTGTCAGTAACTGTATTAACACCTTTTGAGTAAAACAGCTCATTTGACTACAGATATTTTTAAAGACCTACTGTGGAAAAAACTGTCAAGTCCCAGAAGCAACACACACACACACACACACACACATACCCACAAACCATCTGAAAATGTGAGGTTTCCATTTGCCCAGTGGTTTCCACCTCTAGATAGTAAGATTTAACATACATGTTGGTACAGCCCATGCCATCACTGATGACAAGAGTAGAACAGCAGGGCATGCGTGGTTGCCAATCTCTTTCAAAGATCCAGTGTGCAGGATTTAGTGGCATCTGTTGGTGCAGTTGTTGATTGCAACCCTCCCGCCTCACCCTCTCCTCGGCAGCAAAATGTGATGTGTCTGCTCTAGACCCAGCGTCAAGTTTGTCCCTTCTGGGCTACTATAGAAACAAGGTGGTTCAACATTACTATTATTAATTTTAGGTGTTTTAATACTAATCAAAACATATATTATTATATAATTCAATTTCTACCATCATGGGTAAAGAATAGACCCTTCATTCTGACACACTAACTGCAACTCGAGAAAACCGAGGAACAAATTAACATGACAATCAATGTTTGTAGACTAAAGGTGGAACTTTGATGAAAAGCATGGTCAGGAATATGTGCATGTAAACAGGTGTCACACTGTAAGAAGCTCTGTGTTGGTAGGTTGATATTTTTGGACATCAGGACTTTTTTATTGAACTAACGTTTTGTCGATTGAGATAACATAAATACAGATTTTAAAAAGCCACAAATGAAGATGCAAAATATCACTAAATTCAGTCTATCATCAAACAACAAAGTTGAAACAGTCAGTATAAATGAGCTGATATCTCACTGAATAATTCATGACAGACCGGTCAACGCGGGGGGGGGGGGGCGTGACTGGTCGCTATCGTTACTGTTACGCCGCGAAAGTGACCCAGACGTCACTGAGAGAATCATTTCTCAAAATAAAAGGTTTTTCAAAATAAAAGATCGTCCATACTCAGATAATACATGAAACGGAAATAATGAATTATTTCTTGTGCGGCCAATTGACCAATTGATCGACGGACCGGCCCGGTGGTTGGGGACCACTGCATTATATCACAGTATTAGTGAGGTGTGGTGTTGTTACAGGAAGTTGGACCCACTGAGTTTACTCGACAAGAAAACCGCAAAGTACGGTCAGACATTTCTTCTGTTATTCAAAGCAGCTTGCATTCAGGAAGTGTGGCATGTGTTTACAACCAACAGGACACTCACACACACATAAACACGTCGGTACATGGCACCTCCCGCTGTGTGAGAGCGGGCTTCCTCGGCCCATCAAGGAGGCTGAACGGTGTAATTAACTGCGTCCCCTGGGTCCCTGCCTCGCTGCCTAAATGGCGCTCCCTAATGAACCAAGCTACAGTGTAGTACAGGTCGCACAAATTGAAGTCTCGCCTGACTGTTTAACCCTGCCGACGACATCCACCACCTCCTGTGAGCACACGCAGGGCATCCACAGTCTTCCCCGAGGGCATTAAACCAAGAGACCAGCTTGTTTTGGCCTATGACGTGTTTGTGTGTTTCCTTGTACCACACATCTTGGGGGCAGTATTGCTGGACTTCAAAGGTATCACACACACAAACACTCACATCAGGCTGTATTGTGTGTGTGTGTGCTTTTCTAGCCTGAGATAGGACTGGATGTAATTGAGCAGGCATTAGCAGGTGCCCAGCAGAGACAGGTCCACAGTGAGCAAGCGCATTTAGCTTGAAAGAGATGGCCCTGCGCAGAAGGGTGGGAGGAAAAACCACACACACACACACACACACACACACACACAAACAAACTCCCCATTGAGCTGAAAACGTACACCCACCCTCTCTCTAGAGGCTGCGGTTATATTTACCTCGGCAGAGTTAAGGCAGAGGAGAAAACTGGAAAACTAACGCGAAGGCGAGGAGGAGCAGGAGAAGTTTCTAGCCGTCGAGAGCGAGTGGCAAACGCTGGAGACAGAAGCTCCCTGGTGACCAGACGAGCCAGGCGGAAACGCATCACTGCCTTCCCCTATTACATCCACAACGCTACAGGCAATTTTCTCTCCCGTCTGGCTCAGAGATCCTCTTCCTCTGCTCAGTCTTCTGCCACCCACAATAGACGGATTGAGCAAAGGCAATGGCCTCCAAACCACCATCCTGCGTGTGTGCCCAATGCTTGAGTGCCTCTTTTAACCCATTTTGAGGCAGGGTTTTCTCTGCTCTTTTTAAGCCATTGACAGTCATATATGAAAGATATCCACACCCCCCCACTCACCACAGGATGCTGCCGAATAAAACTGCAGTTCACTAAAGTTCATGTTTTCTTATTTTCGTCTTTTTTTGTCAAAAACTGACCAGACGCTGAATATATAAAGACGGACACTTTCACACGGGTAGTCTGTTTGATTTGGTCCAGAGCAGACTGAAATCCAGTTTTCCAGACATACAGTATAAGAAGAACATTGATGGGATATTCTCACCCTGAGTAATACCCAAAAAATCTTGACAGAGCAACACAAATAAATGAATATAAATTTTAATTAATTTTTTATTCTTGTCTTACACGGGACTCACACCGGGGACGTAAGCGCCGCGGAACGGCTGCGCCACGGTTTTACTCCGACCTCTGTATAGTTAGACTTAAGGAAGAATCTGCAGCTTCTGATCAAATAAAAAGTTTGTAAATATTCTGTCCACATTACCATACAGATGTTTAAGTGAAAGTGCTGTCTAACACGGGACTCACACCAGGGACGTAAGCACTGTGGAACGGCTGCGCCACGGTTTTGCTCCGTCCTCTGCCTCGCGTCAACTCACACCGGGCGCGTACTGGCAGCGTAACGGCAGCATAGCGAACTAGCCATATTCACGCGAGAATCCGGAACGTACGCGAGTCCCCGCGATAAACTGTGTATAAAAGAAACAACAACAACAAACAGGTAACTTTGCTTCTCCGACGTGGGAGAGATTATAATAAGGATCTATTGTGTCATAAATTATTGTGTGCTGTTCCACTTCAACAATTAGTCTCTCGTTGTTCATGTTGAGACTCTTTGATTGATTGACAGCTGACCTGGTGCCACCGGTCATGACGTAAATTGTGGACGTGAAGCTGTTACAGGCGACATTGTGTTTTATTTGAAAGGGGGCGGAAGTGTATTACGCTGATTCTGTGTCGGATTTCCTGTCTGGTGCAATCTGCTCTGTTGTGACGCTGCTGAGACGTTCCGCGGCACGCTCGGTGTGAGTGGTCTCATTGATTATAGTGGCAGCGATCAGCAATAGTGACTGCGACGCAGCCGTTAGGCAGCGCTGACGTCCCTGGTGTGAGTTAGGCTTTAGATCTGATTAGTTGAGAATCATGTCAGTTTAGACCAGATCCCGTGAATGTGTGGAAATGTAAACAGGAAGTATAACCTTGCTCTGGATTCAGTGAGTTTTATTCTGAGCTGCAATTTGAGCCCTGTTTTTAATTTATTTATTTATTCTTTGACGACCACCTGAAGTCGACTTGTTGGATCCATGCTTTGATTTAGTGGTTGGCCAGTGGTTAGACATAGACAATGAAATGCATATTTCAATTTGAGGTATGTGTCCTGACTGCACTTCCTACTGGAATAATTTTTGAATATTTAGTTCGTAAACAGTTTCCTAATGGGGAAGCTCCTCTGTCCAATCACAGAGGGACTCGCATCAGAACATCATTTGGTACTGGTAATACCGCCGACAAGTAACCCAACTCGTTGAGGCTCAGATATAAGCTGACTCTTCCATGACTCATAACTCATAAGTTAGTGATTGATTACTTTTGAATTGACAGGAAAAGTTCCACCACTCTTGTACTGTTCTGAGGATGAAGAGATGGCAACTTTCTAATCTCCTGAGTGCAAAGGCGAGGTCTGAGGCTGTCTCTGCTGGAGCAGGGTTTTGATCGCTCGCAAAAACACATCCTCAGTCCTCCGACAGTATTTACATGGCTGTCATCACAAAGAACTGCTGCACTGGGCACACACACACACACAACTGATTACACAATTTGCTACTACTTTTTTTTGTATTCATCAATTTACCTGGAAGACATGGCACTACATCCCAGCCAAAGTCTCCTCTAACAGGCGAGCAGAAGCATCCGGGACGAGGGTTCATTACACAGCTCATCAGTAGCATGCCTCTCCTGGGCCCTATGAGTGTCTTCCGCATAATTCCAAACTAGCTTAGTCCACTTGGCAATGATCAGCATGCATTTGCAGTAGTCTGTATTTATGCCAGCACAAATTGCCTTACACGGCACAAATAATACCCTTTAATACACTTACAGGGTTTGCATTTCCAGCAGTGGAGAACCAGAAAACTACTTTCTCACATCTGTCACTGCACTTTTTTTTAAGAGAATAATTTTCCTTTTCTTCATCGTGTTCTGTGTGAAAAATTGCACTTTGACAACTTTCTGTCTTTATGGCAAAACTTATAGATATAATTTAATTTAAATTTTTGCATATTTTGGAGCAAGTAGCAGAGAAGCAGAGTATAAATACATGTTTTTATTAAAAGGTCATATGTTACATTTCAGTCATTTTTACTTTAATAACATTTAAAACAGTTTGTATTCATTTATTTATTTTCACTCAGTAGACCTTGAGTTTTAATGCTGTCTACATATGAGTATGTATTATATGGATTTTTTGTCCATATAATGAGGCATACTGGAGATTTTACATGTGAATAAGTTGTGAAATACAGTATTTACATTGTGGTGTGTTCTCAGAGTTGTAATGCTTGATGATAGATGACATTCTCATATCAGGACTGGGTAATCCTGACTGGAGACAGGCTTCGTGAAATAAATAGAAATAAGTATGGAGGTCGTTTTGAAAATATCATAAATGAGTACACGTGGAGCTGAGGCTCCCCATCATTACAATTTATGGTAACAGAGAAAATCAAGACAATTACAACTCTCACGAAATTCAGACAAAATTAACCCACGGATTTGAGCCACGTCAACAGAAAGGTGAAAATACAATGCTGCCAACTGGCAAGTGATCAGGACCGCGCTGCCTCTGGTAGGCTCAACTTGAACAGTTGCGACTAGCACCAGTGGCTGAAATTTAGTCGTAAGACTCCTAGCACCAAAGTGAAAGTACAGTGGTCATATCTGTCTGTGTTTGCTTTGTTTCTGGGCTAGTGTAGAAACATGACAGTTCAACATCGCAGACTCTTTGGAACAGAACATTTCTTATTTTCAACATTCTCAACATTAAACACTAATGAAAACATAGTTTAGTTAATATTTCTGCCATATTCTTATAATAAAATAGAATTCATCTGACACAATGGACACATTTTATTGTATTGCATTATTTGACGTGGCGCAACAGAGATGATCAGAGACTGAGAACACCAATTTCACCATTTCAAATGTAACACTAAGATTCAGTAACCTGTGATGTGGTTCAAAACACAGACATCAAAATAACTGTTTGAATTGTACAAACAAAACCATTACAAACACACACACACACACAATTGATATATGATGAATAAATAATAATCTCAGCCGTCATCATAAAATAGTTTGAGACACTGGTGGAACTTTACAGCATGTAACAGACGTGTGATGATAGCTGATGCTCTGAATAAAAAGGACATGGCAGTCTCTCTGTACAGTATAACACTGTATATTACAGATGACACATTTTGCAGGGAACACTTTGGTCCTTTCACTGAATCTGAGTCGTGGGGACACAAATCCAGCTGCTTCCTTCGTACAGCTGGCAGTGTGTGTCAGTGTGAGGCCCACAGACTGTAAGGCTATCTGTGATCTGTGTGTGAGATGACATGTTGGTCTATTCTGTGCCAGTAAAGCAGCGGGGTGGATTTTTAAACTGAGAATTATCTTGCCAAGATGCTCTTGGATCCGGGTATCGCTTTTGTTGTGATTGACAACACACAAATAAGCAGTGCTTTGAGTACAAAGTGACAAAATCTTATATTGTAATCGCTCAGACCCTCTTCATTCCAACTGGAAGCAACCGGCTCGTCCATGGAATGAGAATGAATGAATTCCTCTGACTTCCAATCGCTTTAGAGAAAAAAAAATACAACAACAAACAAAAAAAAAGCAGAAAAACACCATTGTTCTGCCATTGTACAAGTGAGCCAATAATGTCTGTCACATTGGCAGTAGCAATTATTTCACTCCTACCGGCAGCTGTCGGTTTTCGCAGTCATAAAGATAACGTTCAGTGGCACTTTTGTGGAAAAGAGGGAAAAGGAATTGTGGGAAAAAATCCACTATGATGAGTGACAGCGTTGCTGTCTCAACAGTGAGCTTTGTGGCTACTGTACATGGCCTTTGTTCTCTCGTCTGAGTCCAAAACACACAGGGAGGAAGGCTGTGACGTCAGAGTTTGGGTCCATTCTTCAAACCCCACCAGGAGCATTTTAGAAGCGCAGCGTTGGTCTGTATCTATGACCTGGATTCTGCACAGGGTGGTTTATTTTGAAAGCTTTTCCAGTGATATGATTTGGATGTGTAATCTGCATGTTTTTCTCCCAAATCTGAAGCAGTCACAACATTCAAGGTCAATGTTGCACCATTACCGAGCAGCAGTGTAACATGTTTAGGAATATTCTCAGCTCTTCACGCAGCACTGTGACCTCCATGCGAGTTTGTTGTGCTTCTTGGTGCTTGATAATGATACTTCTGTGAATTTTGGTCGATCTTTTCTTAGAACTCTCATCTCTTCAGACACAAGAGGGCACTTGCATGATAATAGAAGCATTTTGTCTTGTATAGTGTTGTGTGCCAATGCTGCTTTAGCATCAAGTGAAGCAAGAATATGTTCTCAAAGTGAGTGAACAAGGAAGACGTGCTGCCCAGCATATATGCACAAGGATGACATTTCTGAAGCTGTGGGGTGTAAGTCAGCATAGTAGTTTGTTATGTGACTGTTGATCATAGAATGTAATACATTTACAGTAATAATAGTTAAAGATTGAGTTTGCAAAAGTCTGGCCTATCCTGGTGGCATCAGCTGGTGGAGCTTGACTATGTTAGTGAGGGAAACATCATGTAAAACATCATTATTACTAAGATTCAGGTTTTATTCTTTAAATATTACCAGACGATTGTAGCTGGGGTATAGAATGGACAATGACAAGTGTAACATATCAACTCCCTTTACTTCAGCACTCTAACAAGAGTTCCATAGGACGTCCATTTATGGATGACTTTGAAGCAAATGAAGAAAAAAAAAAAGGATCCCCTGATGTCATGAAATACACACTTGGCAATTCGGAGATTTCTGTCAAAACACATTAAATATGTTGTAAAATAGTTGCTGAAAACATGTGAAAAGATTTGAAGGATATATTTCTGAAATGTGGAGTCAGAGGTTCAAACAGTTGTTCACCAGTTTTCAGTCCAGGATTTTGTGGGCGGTCCTGAAAGGTGGCTCGATGATGCGTTGAGGCCTCCCTGAGCATAAACCCTTCCTAACCCACAACAGTATAAAAGCCTTCAGCGTGTTAGCATCTGTGCTTCTCTGTATGCTAGTTATTATTCTTGTTTACACTCAGTTGCTAGCTAGCTCTGCCTTTGCAGTACTGTACAAGTACTGTAATGTAATGCTAATGTCAGGAATTGAGACCAGCTAATGTTACATGCAGTGAGTAGAGTTCAGAGGAAAATAGACCAGTAGTGGGACATCTTTCATATGCACCAGCAGCCTGTAGCTATGGCAGGGAATGTATGCAGTCAGATCTGAAGTTTATATGTGTCAGTACTGGCACACACAGACCAAGAGACACCTTGTAATTTTTGTGTTTTTCTGATCTACCAGCTCAAAGCACTTTTCCAACATGGGTCACATTAAGCCTTTCACACACACATTCATACAATGATGGCTGCCATACAAGGTGACAACTGCTCAATGGGAGAGGTGCAGCAAGTATATTGATCATGGGAAATATTCAGGTCTGGAACGATTCAGTCTTTTGCACCTTGTTTCAGCATGATTTGGCAAATGTTGCCGCTCCGTCATGGAGATGGAGATTCTTCAGCGTCCTCAGAGTCTTTTACAATCCAAATTCAAAGTTTCATGAAGAATGTTTGAAATACTCGAGCCTCTCTATTTTCCCTTTCAGATCCTCGTGCTTGATATGAATGACGTAAATTGAGAATGCTTTATGTGCCCTGTCTGCTATTTTGATTCATTTTCTCCTGTTTAACAGAGACTTCCTGCTAAAGTAAAGGTTAAATAAACTACACAGAACTGTTTTATTAAAGATTTGTGTTCTCTGTTTGGTTTCTTTGTCAATATGTGAGCGCTTTATAAGAGCACACAGAGTGCAGATATAGATTTGTGGCTGTGTGCTCATTATTCCCTTAAATGCTAATGAACTGTGGTGATTGCTTTGTTTTGATGAAGACATGAGTGGATCTTTCACAGATCAGACACATGTACAGTAGAGGTCACACATGTTGGACCCACACTGGACTGTTCATATCAGAAGCTCTCACAGGTTAAACTCTGCAGCGGCGTTCCAAACGTGTCGATGAGCCAGAGAAGTTCACTGAATGACACAAAATAAATCAAACTTTCATTTTCACCTCTGTCTGTACGCTCGCTGTGTGCTGTCTCTCTCTCCCTCATCTCATTTTTGTTTGTTTCTGTCACTTTTCATGCAATCTGTAAAATGATGCTCCTAAAATGTAATAATTTGTCAATAATAAGTCAATATGGTCATTTTCAACATTGCAGGGATACTGACAATGCTGATGAATCCAGATTTTATTCTCATTTCACTCTCATCCTAATCTTTTTGGATCTGAATCATTCCCCCTCTGTAAGGTAAACTACAGATCTGCTCTAAGCTTCATTTGGTTGAAAAGGTGAAATTAATCAAGTTTGAAAGGCAAAATATCTTGTAGCTACAACCTGAATGAGTTCTGAGCAGCAGATCATTTAACAAGTCCAGCAGCTATTTCTCACCGATTTCCTGTTGTCATGATGGCTGCACACTTACACAGGTTTTCATTCAGTTAAATGTCAGCTGCATCGAAATAAGAAAGATTTTCTTGTTACTCTGACGTGATGGAAAACATTCAATCAATCCCCCCTTTTTCATATTTGCTGCACATGAAGCGACAATGGTGAAATGATCAAGTCTCAGGGTGATCTTAATATTACAATTTCTGTGCCACATGTGAATACAATGTAGACTTGGCCTAAAACATCAGTTTCACATTGAGTGACACCTGTCAAGATCATATATCCAAAGTGACTTCTCATATTTCATATGTTTTATGGAAAACACTTTATAATTTTCACCAGCTCATTAGTTGAGTTTTAATAATTCAGTGGTTTAATTGATAAACCGTTTTCTAATATTTCACCATTTTGCTTAGTCTATGTTCATAAATTGTCACATATACTCAATAATCTACAGACAAAGTCAAACAGTTCTGAAATGTTCCAAATACTCTAAATAGGATCTTACCACTTTTCAAGCATGACATGCTTGAAATACCATAGATCAATGAGTTCCCATGAAGTCAAAATTGACGTGTCTCATCTGTACTTCAGTATCACAATGACACAAAGTCATGTTTTCAGAATTTTCAGGTATTCTTTGGAGTATTTTAGAGTTTGTCATTTCATGATAAACCATAAAAAGTTGATGACTCATCCTGCACTTGGGGGTGTGTACTAATTTTACATCCAATGAAATGGTCGAATAGTCAAAAACATTAGCTCCTGAGTCCTTTCCTAACCACTTTTCCTTGACCTTGGAAAACATCATGAGGTCAAGGAAAGATGTCAAGCAGAACTCATAAGGAGTTAGGAGAAGAAAGTTCAAAAGATGGACTACAAAATGCGAACCTGAGACGTCTCCCTGTGCACTCTGACTGTTTTGTTTCATGCGGGAAATACAAACGTGGACAACCCGGTGAAAAATATGACTTCATCATCAACGTCAGAATTCAAATAATAAATGAATATTGTCCACCTGTCACAGAGGTCAGATGAAGTGTTTGTTACGCTGGTATGGTCGCTCACCCTCCTGTCCACTCATATATAAACATATTAACAAGTTATGGCAAATATATATGATTAATCAGCAGCAGGTAACTTCTATAATGATGTCACCATTTTTACTGTGTCAAAACACAACAAACAACAAGAGAACAGACTTCATGGTTGTTTTTACATCACATCAACACGTATGTTCATATTCACAAAAGGAATAAAAGAAGCTCTGAAGCTCCTTTCCTTAACATTTAGAGAATTCAAACAGTACTTCCGGGTCATTTCACTCAGTGAGGAACCTTCCTAAGCAAAACTGACAATTCTCGCCTCCCTGATTACTGTATGAAACCACAACTTTAGAACTTTATTCAAACTGGATCAGATTTTATACACATATTTTCTGCTTTTCCCACTGATGTCCTCCTGCTGCCCAGTTTCAACTCTCTGTGATTGACAGATAGCTTTAGCCTAACCACTTGCTAAAGAACTCCTCATTAACTGTTGCTAATTGGATCTGCCTTTAGCATGATAACAGAACTGTGCTTAGCAGCCTGACCTGGCCAAGATCGGTAAGAGATTAATGTTACATTACAGAGGTGTTTTTGTTTACTTTTACAGGAAGAAGATAAATATGAGGAATCAAATGACACTCTGCTTTCAGTTTCAAAAACTAGTCAACTAAAAGGATTCAGTGGATTCAGTGTGGATGAGAGAAACAGTAACCACCTCTAGAAGTAACAACATGCATAAATTGAAGTAGCTGTAATTAAAGCTCTTCTTAAAAAGCCCACTCTAGATCCAGAGGTTTTAGCCAATTACAGGCCGATATCAAACCTTCCCTTTCTTTCTAAGATACTTGAGAAAGCAGTAGCTAATCAGCTGTGTGACTTTCTCCATAAGAACAGTTTACTTGAGGATTTTCAGTCAGGATTTAGAGTGCATCATAGCACAGAGACCGCACTAGTCATAGTCACAAATGATCTCCTAAGGAATCATCTCTGTACTCGTCCTGTTAGATTTTAGTGCTGCATTTGACACCATAGACCATCAAATTCTTTTACAGAGACTGGAACATCAGATTGGCATCAAAGGAAACACCCTAAACTGGTTTAAGTCATATTTTTTAGATTGATCTTAGTTTGTCCACGTCAATGATGAATCCTTCATGCATACCAAAGTCTGTCATGGAGTCCCACAAGGTTCTGTACCAGGACCACTTATATTCAGTCTATATATGCTTCCTCTAGGGAACATTAAAAAAAGTTGGATGACCTACAATTTTCTGACATTAAATTCAGACAAAACTGAAGTTCTTGTAATTGGACCCAAACACATCATTTAAATTTGATATGATTTGATAAAATGGATAATAGCCCCTAGTATTTATACATTTTTCATACTTAATGATTGGTTAATGTTTCATGGCTACTTAATAAGAGAGTGACTTACAGTGTGTTGGAGCATCTGATGAGATGAAAGTCTCTTGACAGAGGAGCGCTAGAGGCTGGTCTCCGTGGTAGGCATCACATTGTTAAAGTTCAACCTTGCAGAAGCTAGTCAAACTGTCTGTCCACTCTCTCCTCTCCCAGGCCCTGCCCTCCTCATCTATCATGACCGACTGCCCACGCTCACGGCCATGATTCATTCCCTAGTCCGTGTGAAAGAACACGGAGCGGCAGGCTTCAATGCTGAGGAGAGAAGAAGGAAGGAAAAATAAGAGGATAGCTGAGAGACAAGAGGGATGTTTGATCCAGAGACAAAAGGAAGAGAAACACTGCTTTTCCTCAGGTCAGTCTGTCAATTAGCCTGGTTCAAGCCGTCAGCGAGAAAGGTGTTAAAGGTGGAGGAAGGCAGGAAGTAGGATGGCAGAGAGGAGGAGGGCAGGCTAGATAAGAGACAGAGGGTAAGGGAGGCTGAGGACGGAGAGCGGGAGCTGACTCGCCTCTGAAGAAAGGCAGATGGAGACAGGAGAGCGGGGAGCTGACTTGTCTCTGTGAGAGCCTCGCAGGCTGGTGGAGTGTTTCTTCTTCCTCTGTCTAAACTTTTTGTCTTGTTCACAGTGTGAACGGCCTGTGATCTTCCTCACTGCATCCTGTAAACACAGCACGAGAAATGGTGTGCTGTCGTTTACCACTATGGTCTCCCTGACAGAAATGTGAGAGCCAGCCAAGGGAAGAGGAGGGAATGGATGAAAGGAAAAAAAAAAAAAGGTTTTAAAACAAATTGAGGTCAATCCACGGCGTTCATGGCAGACAAATACAGTATCTGTGGCATTCATATGGAGTGAGGATTTACATAATGTGACAGTGCATTAAGAAACATCCGGGACACAGATCATTCCTCTAATCCTGGTCGACACAAAACCTACTCGCCCTGTTGAGCCCACCTGATCCTGTGCCCAATCCATCACTGGGTCTACTCTCTGTTTCACACTGGCAGCTGAATTCATCCAGCAGCCGTCTGGTAAGATCATTTTGGGTTAGATTGGTGGGTGTATACACTCCCAACTAGGGCTTAAGTTGGATTTGTAAAAATGCCCTATATCATATCATTTGTGCAATTTGCACTGTGCTCCTTTACTCTGCCATTATCATAATTGAGGCCCGTCTATTGTTGGTGGATCAGAGGAAGTATTTTGCACAGGGGTACAAGAATCCCAAGCAGAGATCTGTGCCGGGAGGGAGGCAAGCAAAAAATGCTAGTTTAGAACCACTGCGATTAGATTAACAAATCCAATTTTGACATAAAGGCAGAGCTGTCAGAAACAGATGGAGCGCCTGTGAAATCCTTGCCTATCACTCAAGTCAAAAACAAGATTATCTCCACTGTGGTGCTGGTGGTGGGGTGGGGGAGTGGTCCCGCGTTTGTTATTTTTCAGCCGGTCTCTTTCATTCTGATAAACCAGACTCTTTCTGCTTCAAATACCAGCCCGAGATGATGTCAGGCTCCAGCAATCATTCTTTGGCTCCAGCAGACGTGTGCAAATGACTAATGATCCTATCATACTGACGCTATGAAAGAAATGAAGAGGATATTGGAACAACAAAGTGAAGATAGTCCGGCTCTTTTGTGAAGCATGTGTTTTATCTCCCATCCATACATCAAGTAAATGTTGTGAGACGCTCTTTGTGCTTTGACAAAGTTAGGTGGGAGGCGCAGCCATCGCGCTGGAAGATGTGTCTGAGATGTAAACATCACAATTAAGACCTGGAGCTGTAAAACAATAAGCTTTATTATTTCACACCCTATATCTCAAGTGCTAAGCTAAACCCAGATAACTCTTCCCACTGCCACATCCAAACTATCAAATTAAAAGTACATATGATACATCTTGGCTTAAAAAAATCAACAACAAAAAAAAAAGCAGGAATCGAAGAACAATAGGATATATGTTTCTCAGTGAAATCAAAGCAAAACTGCTGCCAAGTGTCTATGCCAAGTCAAGACTAATGGAGAAGCTGAATCGAGGCACTGAAGCAGAGAGGAACTCACAATCCTGATAGAATCCTGATATAGCAACTTTTTATGTAAGCAGGCTTTGAAAAGTTAAGTGCAGATCCACAGTTTCACAAGCCAACAGTTAGTGAAGAGCAAAACTCAGACAACCAAACTACCAAGGGACACAAAGCAAAGTTCAGATAGTCTTGGAGACTGATGGAGAGTTAAAAAAAAAATCTTGCATTTATTCTGTGAAACCAAATAAAGGTTTGCCGTTAGGAGCACTCCTCCTCTTAGAGACTCGAGCCAAGAAGTTTCAAAAATTGTGGATCAGAGTTAACATGCACTGCAAAACAAATGGAGGCAGTTGGTGAGTATGTACAATACTTATCATCCACTATACTTATCTGACAACACACAACATGCACTTTGAAATAGGCAACAACCATGACATACAAGTTTGATTTATTCATTTCTTTATTTATTTTGGTAAAATGTGTTGGCTTCATTTGCGTTGGCTGTAGCTCAGGAGGTAGAGACAGTCCTTCATCTAATCAGATCATCGGTGGTCCGATCCCCAGCTCCTCCAGTCTGCATGTGGAAGTGTCCTTTGATGAGATACTGAACCCCAAATTGCTCCTGAAGGCTGTGCCATCAGAGTGTGAAGGAGATATGTGGTGTAAAAGCACTTTGAGTGGTCAGAAGACTGAAAAGGTGCTATATAAAGACATTGGCCAAATGGCTCATTCTCCTTGTGCCAAGCCAATATAATGAAAGAAAGGCGATTCAGTCCTTTACACTCCATTATTTGGTGCAGTGGGAGAATTCGGCAAGAGGGAGGCTGCAAAGTTGGTGACCATTCTCTCTGTCTCTCTCTCTCGACACAATTTGACTCAGTGTTAATAGAGTTTCTGATTATGTTCATTATTTTTTCTTCTTGTCACTGTAGTCACTAGATGTCACATGGTGATATCATGGAGTGGCAGAGATTACCTGATAGGAGAAGAAAAGAATGCAGAGAATGGTAGATGTGCTCATGTGGACCTATATTGCTTAAGACCACAAATCATTATGCATTGACAAGCAACGGTCATGAAGCAATTGAGAGCAGTCAAATGCAAGATTCTTCTCTCTTTACACATCCTTCATTGTACAGCTATACTGCGGTAAAGGCTCAGTAACTCAGACTCATGGCATTTGCATAGAAAAAAAAAAAATCTCAATCTCAGAAGGTGTAAAAACGCTCAGCCTCACACTTCTTCCAACTGTGTCTAATCAATGTAGAACTAAGTCAAAGGAAAAAGTAAATCTGGCAATGCACTGATCACTAAGCTACAGGGACTTCATCCCCTTTTATCAAAATATTCCTGCGTGGTTAAAAGAACAGGTTGCCTGTTCTTAGAAATTTGAAGTCTTTGATCAGTCAATCCACATAACTCTCCGTGGTTGTGAAATATGGCTCTATCAGCTGAAATAAGGCTCCTGTGATTGATTGTAGGTCTGGAAAAGGAGGACATAAAAAGTCTAACATGACAGAACACGGAATATGGCTTGAAATGTTAATTTAAGTCTCTCTTTGAGTGGAAAGCTAAGTGGATGAATGAATAGATGGAGGCGAAGATGGATGAAGTCACCTGAAGGCAATTAGCTGTCTCTGAAAGTCCAGTTTAGCACAATTTGCAGTGAAACGAGTCACATATCGTGTTTACATCATTACAAATAATTTACAGTAGTTTGTCAAATGAACACTGATTAATGACAACGTTCAACAGCATAATAACGATCCATTAGGGCATGTTTGCAATTTACACTGCATGTCAGGCTCGTACTTTATCAGTGACTACAGTAATACATGTAACTCAGCAAGCATACCTAGCTGAGTACACATGGCCTTTGAGCTAACATGCTGACTGTGGTACTGTGCCCACTGTCAGTATACTACATCCACTAACTACTAACTAAAAAAGCATCAGGATGCAACATCCAATTGTAGTGGAATTGTAGTGGTTCAGGATATTTGACTTTCAGGTGAAATGTATGCAAAATGTAAAAAGTTCATGCTGTAGGACAAAGTAGGACATTTAATTAGAAGCATGCAGTGGTCATTTCTTCATCTCAAACTATTTATTGAAACAAAGAAATGACAACAGTGTGTGTATACCAACAAAACATGGCAGTGTCTCAGTGACTTGTCATGTGACCTTGAGCATCAATCACAGCTCGACTAGACGTCTCATGCTGTTCTCAAGTGGACTTATTCCAACCTGCTGATGACACTCTGTGACACTCAGTGCTAACTTCCCTCTGATGACTTAAAAAGTCCATATATATAGTATTTGTGATTTAAACAGAAAACGTCAGTAGGTGGCAATAGTTCCCTGTTAGTAATATATTATTCCTGAATTTAGCTCAGGTGACCTGACGCCATTTTTTCTCTGAGACATGAGCCAGATAGCAGCAGACCAGACCGAGTGAGTCGCTAGCAAAAAGTAAACTAAAAGCAAAGCAAACACGAAGAAAAGAGTTATTAAGTGCTGCAGACAAAGTCTGAACCGACCGCCGAAAGACCCGGTAGCCACGGGCAAACCCAGGTTCACTCCAGTAAGCTGTGAGCCGAGGAGGAAAAATCTCCCTCGTGGAAGTAAATGCAGAGACTCCGGTGAGTTAGCATACAGTTAGCCTGTAGCCATATAGACGGAAAAGTTGCATTTATTGTGTTATCTACCTATTCTAAGCTAGTCAGTATTGCTTATGTTGCTTATTAAAATTACTTTCGTGCACTTATTGCCGTAGTTTATTGTTGAAAAGTAATTGTTAGCTAATGCTAATAGCGACCGCAACATGCTAATCGCTAGCTCGTAGTTGCTAGTCTGTCCATTGTTTATGCTTATTCATGCTAATCACTATGCTAATCGCTATGCTAATTGTTAAATCAAGCTAATTTCCATGCGGTCTGCAATGAGAAGTTTGTTAAACACAGCAGTTAAATAATTAAAAGGTGAATTAAAATAGTTAAGAACTGATGATATAAGATAAATAGAGGTTAAAAAGAGATGCATAAATAATGTGTCTGTTTAAAAAATACTATTGTTGATAGGAATTCATGATTAATTGATTACATTTATGGTTAAAGCAAATTGTTTTAATTCATAGTAATTCATTTATTGTGTGATAATGTATTTCCTTGATTTTTGGTGATATATCTCATGATTAACAGAAAAGATGAGGTCTCATAGAACTTGACAGAATCAGATTTAGTTCTTACACCTATGCATTTCCTGTGTTATTCTTCTGCTAGTCTGAACTACTGTCCGAGAAACAGAGATGATTAAGATGGCAGCCCAGCCCAACGGATCTGAGAGAGAGAGTTTGAGAAGCAGTGTGGCCAGCTGCAGAACCTACCTCGACGACTCCAGACCTTCTGATTCTCACACAGAGAAACACAGATAAGATACTCACACACTCACCTACCCGGGTAGTAGTGATAGTAGCGAGTATACCAGTAAGGAAAAGAAACTGTGGACAAGGAAACTGAATTGACTGACTTGCTGATGAAACACACATTGGATCCATCCTGAACTGAACTTGCCAAATACTGAGCAGGATAGCTCAGTCCCAGGATTCTCCATTCTTTTGCTCTTGTTTGTTGCTTTACGGCGCCTCATTTGTTTCTTTATTCATTTGAAAAAAAGTGTACAGCAACGCTGTCAATGTTATTTTGTTATTTGTAGTGATATTAAAATATCATCTGTTCGTATACCAACCCTCCTTTGTGAAAATCATTTCCCAACTCCTACTGAACCTAGAGATGTGAGTATTCCTTAATTGTCAAAGTAAAGACTAAAGGTGCTACACTTGTATGAGCATAGTTGAAAGGAGCCTGACGGCAAGACTTTCATTGCTAAGGCTACTTAAGTGTGATTGTCATGCACATCTTAAAAAAACTCGATCTAGTGAAACTGGGATGGAATGAATGCGTTAATAAAATAATCCTTTCTGTGTCAGTGAATGAGAATATTGATCAAATGTGATGCAACTGGTCAAGTTTTGAAGGTTGTTATTTGTAAACTGAGGTCAAACTGAACCCTACACTTCCTTTAGGTGGTTTTAGAGGGCTCGCTGATTAGAAATACATGTTCCAGGCCACTCACCAGAACTTCAGGTTTATTGTGTTTAAATGGAGGGCATTAATAAACATCCACTCACTTACAGTTAAAAATCACATTACATAGTTTTCAAATATATTGCTAATAATTTTGTGGTGCTGAAAGGAAGTCAAAAAGGTCTTTGTAGAGACATCAGAGCCTCTGAGTAGGTGGGCTGGTATGTGTCTGATTGACAGCTGAACCTGTGCAGACACAAGGCACTGTGGGAAAAACTAAGAAAAGAGTGTTAATTCAACCTGAATGATACCGGCTTCCAAGAAATAGACACATGCTCTTGCCATCTCCCACCTACTCGCCTTTTATCTGTTACCAAACTAACTGCCAGCCATACAAATGAGATCATTACAAACGTAAGCAGTGTTACAAAATCACTCGAGCATGGAGTGACAAAGTTTAGTTTGAATCAGTGCAGGCGACTGACTGATGCATGTTTTCTCCAGGCTTATTGCACTCACTGCTGAGACTACAATACTACCAACCCAGATACTCAACTGGACCTGATTTGACCCAGCTGTTGGTGATACCAGCTCCTGTTCAGCTCACTACCCTCTGAAAGTCATGTACATGCAGAACTCCAGCCCGTATACCTCACCAGATTTGTTCATGTTCCAGAGTCAGACAGTAGACTCAGTGCTGGTTAGCCTGTTATTCCTTCAGCCTGTGGAGTTTGGTGAGAGTCCCTGATGCAGTTCACGTTAGATAACTTTTAGGCTTAAAATGTATTTTGCATGATTTAAAGGTCCGGTGTGTAGATTCAGGAGGCTCTATTCAAAGAATATGCTAGAAATGCAATATAGTGCTCAGTCATGTTTCTACAGTAGCCCAGTAGACTCATTTTAGATAGGGCCTTTTGCCTCTTTCATTCACTTCGGCACCAATTGTCTTTCACACTGGAAAGGAGAGAATTGCACAGTACTTGCATTGTTATATTATTTGGGCACAAATTTGAACACTGGCTAAGGTCGGATTCTGTGAACCAGTCATGCCATTTGGCATCTAAACCTACCAATGGTGACATACAGTTTTGAACAGCTAACTGGCCTGTTGTTCTTAGTTTTTACTTCAGCACTTTCCTCTGGTGGGTCTTTGTTTTACAGCTTGTTTAGGAAGCCAAGAAGCAACATATGATGTGATGATGTTTGCAAGTGTATGTGTGAGAGTCAGTTCACCCAAACTTTGTCTATATAGTGAAGAGTTGGATTATCTCACCTCTGAATGACCTTGATACATGGCTGTGGCTCGGGAGGTGGAGCAGGTCGTCCACTACTCAGATGATCAGCAGTTTGATCCCTGGCTTGTCTAGACTGGCTTCTTTCTTCTTCTTTTTTTTTTTAGCAATTTGTTGAAATATACTACCAGCAGCATTCTGACCAGGATGAATAACATTGGGCAGCATCATGAAAATAAAACAAACAGACATAAATTTCCCTTGTTTGGATAGGCTTACAGGACAGATGCTGCAGCAGAAAGAAAGGAAAAGAAATTTAATATCAGACTACAGGAATTCACCATAAGTCATGGTAAAGCCTTTAAAATGAAGTACACTGGAAAGGGAAAACTGTAGTCCCATGTCCACATAGTAATTTTAGCTGATACTTGCTGTTACTATGGGGATCAACAGATGAGCAATAAAACGGGACGCAGTAAATATGATTGAAGATGAACATAATTAACAAATAAAAAGACGTAACTAAAAACGACTTGTTTGTTGTTTTCCTGTTGTGAACCGTAATGAAGTGTTCCTGTCATGTCGCTGTGATGCGTCGCTTTAGGCCTGCCCTCGCCACACACTGCCTCTTCACTTTCACATCCTGTCACAGCACACATGTGGGAGCTGTGGTCCAGAGAGGATGAAAGAGGACCTGACTCTAATTGAATGTGGTTAACACTAACTGGAAACAAAACAGCATGTAATAAATGTCCATTTTAAAGAGGCAAGCCTACGTGACAGAATGGGGGCAATGAATTAGACATACAGTAGAGATAGTCGGTCTGCTGAGAGCAGAGATTCAGCTGCGCACACCAGTGCAGCTTTCAAAATGCGTGTTCTGTCATTAAATTCTGCACTTAGACAAAGTTTATATGGAGCACATGTATTTCATGAACAAGGCTGAAATTGATTCACTCTGCTTGTAGCTGTGGCCACAGTAAGCGATGCAGAGGGTGGAAAAAATAATGTCTAGAGCTTAAACAAGTAAGAGAAAAATAACAGATAACAGATTAACAGATTCTGTACAAACAAGAGGTGAGATATCTCAGGAGTAAGAGTCAAGGAAACTGGAGCACAGACTAAGACAGACAATCTTAATCTTAGTGTTGATCATCCACCCCACATTTGCTCTACACCTAATATTAACCCTTCATAGTAGGAATAACTAAATTATTTCATTCAAATGTTCTGCAGTGTTTAGTGTCCTCGTGTTCCATATCAAACTGATGAATGTGTTTTATTAAAGCTGCTTTCATTATTTTTCAAAAGTTTGAACAAGTTAATAAAACAAAACAAAAGACTGACACATTATCGGCTCATTAGGTTGATACAGTGAGCATGTTATTACAGAGAAGCTCATGTAAACATTCAGCAGAGACCGAGAAACATTCACGTTCATCTGGAATTATTCCACATCCACACATGATCTTCACCAACTCTCTTTAGCTGCTGAGAGCTGCAGGGTATATACATATATGTATACATAGAATAACACCAACGATGTGTTGCCCAGAGCAGCAGCTTGTAATTTGGGAAGAATCTCAGTGTACAGTGGTATCATCGGCATCCTGCGGTGCTCCACTTTATTATGATTTCAACCACAAAAACCCAGCAAGTGAAGAACTGAGCAGAGAGCGAGTGAAGACATACCTAGAGGGAGGCAGAGAAAGAGATGCCAGCCGATGTGAGGGAACAGCTGCCAAGAAGAGGAGAGGAGTGGAGGTGGAAGAGAGTGAGAGAATGGAAGAGAAGCTGGGGACCTGACACATCTGGTTAAGGTAAAAAAAAAAGAAAAAAAGGAGTGATGGGAGGGAGCAGATCTAAAGTAAAACCCCTGACTCTTTCTTAAATAGAGCATGAAGACCACACGCCTGCTGAGAGGGACCTGCCTGTTGCCAGCAAACTGGGCCGTGATTGCATAGTTTATGGCTGAGGCATGATGGGTAAGGATTAAAGATGGCTGCCCTGAGGGCATACAGCAATACCATTACTCTTGATGGATTCCTTCTTCGCTCACATATTCTCTGTAGACGTCAGAGGGGCCACAAGCCTTGACTAATGCATGGCGTGATGATGGGATCAGAAGAGGCAGGGGAGGGATGCTCGGCAGCTTCACCAACCCTCCTGTTCCCTTCGCTATTTTCTCATCTACACTGCACACTGCACGGCACACAGCCTATATAATACTGCTCACCGTTTACGAGAGTCGCAACGTGTTGGTTTGAATTAGAACTCTGACAGTGTACTTCAAGGCCGAACACGTGAACGATACTGAAGCAATTGTTGGTTACCGTTAAGAACAAAAATAAAAAAACGTGCAAGGATATAATTCAGCATACATGCTACTGGGTCTGTGAAATGAATACAGTAGAAGATGACATGAAATGGTGTAATGACATGGCATCAGTCTACTTGCCTCAGATCAGATTAGGTGAGCAGTTGTCTGTTAAAACTTGTTTAATTTAAACATCATTTAACAGATTCCAAAAATAAAAAAATAAAGTGATGAGGGAGAGAGAGACAGCACACCGCGAGCGTACAGACAGAGGTGAAAATGAAAGTTTGATTTATTTTGTCATTCAGTGAACTTCTCTGGCTCATCGACACGTTTGGAACGCCGCTGCAGAGTTTAACCTGTGAGAGCTTCTGGTATGAACAGTCCAGTGTGGGTCCAACATGTGTGACCTCTACTGTACATGTGTCTGATCTGTGAAAGATCCATTCATGTCTTCATCAAAACAAAGCAATCACCACAGTTCATTAGCATTTAAGGGAATAATGAGCACACAGCCACAAATCTATATCTGCACTCTGTGTGCTCTTATAAAGCGCTCACATATTGACAAAGAAACCAAACAGAGAACACAAATCTTTAATAAAACAGTTCTGTGTAGTTTATTTAACCTTTACTTTAGCAGGAAGTCTCTGTTAAACAGGAGAAAATGAATCAAAATAGCAGACAGGGCACATAAAGCATTCTCATATAATAATTTACATCATTCATATCAAGCACGAGGATCTGAAAGGGAAAATAGAGAGGCTCGAGTATTTCAAACATTCTTCATGAAACTTTGAATTTGGATTGTAAAAGACTGTGAGGACGCTGAAGAATCTCCATCTCCATGACGGAGCGGCAACATTTGCCAAATCATGCTGAAACAAGGTGCAAAAGACTGAATCGTTCCAGACCTGAATATTTCCTATGATCAGTATTCTTATGTGCATGATGCTTCTGAAGCGCTCATGTTATTTATGGAATCTGCTTTCTTCATCTCCAACTTGTCCAAACATATATAAAATGTAGGAGAGCACTCTGGTCACCCGGGTGAATAACCAGAAGCATGTGGTGTAACTTAAAAAGAAGAAGAATTACAACGTTCTGCAGAAATCTGTGACCTTCATTTTACCCACACAGTCTGCTCACACACCTCTACGTGAACCAGCTGAGTCACTGTGCCTTTGTTGTTCGCAGGTGTGTGGAGCGCCGCTGCAGCTGCTGGAAGGAGCGCTTGCAAGACCTTTGAGCTGTGGCAGCGCGTTTGATAGAAGGGGGCTTGCATCTTAAACAGCTGAGAGGACTTGGTGAGGATTGTTGAGGTTCATACACAGCCCCGGCATACAAAGCGGGCTGCAGTTAATTGTTACTGCCGAGCTGCAGCCTTGTCTCTGTCTTCCTTTCCAATGGTCGCCGTAATGAATGACTATTCTCAGAGACAGGCCTTGGCCCACTGCCTATCTGTCTGTCTCGGCTACGAATGTTGTTTTGCCCAAATTGCTGTCACAATCGTTTAATCTGCTCACCCCAGAGAAAAGAGATACCCGCCTCGACATCTTTCACAGTTCTTCTCCGGCCTGACTTCTCTCTCTCTCTCCCTCTCTCTCTTTGCCCTTGCAATGTGCTCTTCAGCAAAGCACAGTCTTATCCTCCCTCATCCCCCTCTCCTCCACATCGCCTCGTCTTGTTTTCACTCTCCTCCCTGTGTGCGCTGTGTAGAATTCCTATTTGTCTCTCTGGTGACACTAATTGGAAAATAGCTTGAGGCTTCCCCAGGGCTGCAACCCCAACAGGCTCTTTGTTGATTAGTGGCAACTTAAGAAAGTTGGCCAAGAGAGTGGTGACAGACAGCATTTTCTTCTGTCCATCTGTCCCTCCAAGACATATTTTGTCCTGGTGACCGCTCAGCGGACATGGATGGGGGCGAGATGCTGTGTTTGAGCTCTGAGGGAACGGCAGTGTTTCATGTAGTCCGAGATTGGCATGAGACTTTGATAATGCAGCTAGTCCACTGCAGCATGTAAATTCACTTGCGGAGTCTATTTTGAGCATATTATGTAAATGCTTCAAAATGTCCATGATTAATTTATTAAGAAGGGCAGGGGAGAGTGTCTAGCAATGTGTGAATCTAGGATGACGTTTGGCTCAAATATTATCTTAGCATACTAAATAACTTACAGCGACATACTTTGAGGACATTATAAGATCGGTAAAACTGGCCTCGGACACGTTTTCTTACGTTTAAGGAAACAGAATGAGAGGGGAAAAAAAACTGTCAGTGGAAACACCAAGACACAATATGATCAGGTCACTCAACGTGGTCACACACCTTTCTGAGGTGGTCTAGGACACATTTGACCAGATGTCATTTGTAGTATCGATGCTAATGTGTCCGGGACCACACTGAACCGTCTACTCAACTGACATCCAATAAGAAAGCACAAAACGCACCGTCTGATTTCCATTTTGTTCACTATCACGATTTCACAATTGAACTCGTAACCACAATATCACCAGACTCCATTAAAGAAGTGCCGTTTGAGTGAAGAGAAACTAAACAATTGTGAAATGTTTCCAGTCTAAACTGCCATCTTAACACCGTTTATGAAAGAAAGACAATAACCAATAAAGGCTATTTCTTTGGTACCTGCAATGAGTCCCCACACTCCCATAAAACACAACAATGCAACAATGAGTGTCAGACTGCACTTTGGAAGAGAGTCATCGCAATTACAAGCACTAACGAACCAATAAGAGACAATGGCAAAGAAAATGATCCCATCAAGGCTAAATGCCGGAGTTTCTGCAGCAGTCAGTCAGAACTGACAAATTCTTTTGGATGAGTGAGAGGGTTAAATCTGGGACAACTGGACTTGGTTGGTCTGTAGATCCATGGACATGTTTCACCAAAGAGTGTATCGTTAGTATTAAGAGGCCTCCAGTGCACACTGGAATCAGCCCATTGAATTAATCACATATTTCTTTTCAGATTGCTCACCATCAGAGTTTTGAAACATACGATGAATGAAGTACTTTGTTGGAATATTTTAGCTGTGCTTTCAGGAATGCCAGTGGCACAGCTGTAGGGATGACGACGTTTGGCCTGTGTCGATACACTACTTTGACTTTTTAGCCTGTTATCATTGTTACTGTGAATACAGTGTGACAGAGCTGAAAGAATGAAGACTCGTTTTCCCAACATCACGCGTTCCATTTAAAACGCTCTGTAATTCAGAGAATCAGTGCGGGTCGGACAGCAGTGGTCAGGACCTCGCATGAAATGTGTTTTTACCTACAAATATTTTGGAAATAAGAATACAACTTTAGACAAAAATATCAGCTATATCTTCAAACATTTCATCAATGAGGACAGGTTTTGGTCACCTGATGCAAGTGGTGCGAGACCTTCTGGACTCGTCTTTTGTTTGGCGTACGGCTCCCGCTCTAATCTGTCGTTTCTATTCTTTGAACTCTGTGTGCCTCTCTCTCCTCCTTTCCTCTCCTTCCTTTAGGCCTTTAGGTGAGGCAAATTAAACACCTCTAATCAATATGCTCACAACTTATTTATATAATGAGATGGCTTATTTTGCCAGTGGGGAAGGCATTTGTAGGACTCTGATGCCCCCCCCGCACGACTCCATCTTCACATGATGATTACAGACACCAGGAGGGAACAATTGGCCCATAAATTAATACAAACGCTTGATACTCACTTATCGCGTTTGAGCTTGAGAGAGATTCATTGGAAGACAACAGTTGTGCTTCTATACCACGATGAGGTCATTAAGACCTCATTTATTCTTATAGCCACTTTGTGTCTTAGATTGATCAGATAGCTGCAATATCTGATATCAAAAAAAGCAACCACGAAGCACTGCACACAGATTACAATCTGATTGATCAAATCCAACAAGTCCTCCAACCTAAATGACAAAATTACGTTTGTAATCACTTCCCAAACTCACCTCATCTAAGCATTTTCTGATTTGATGAACTGATCAACCTTCGGCCCCGCAGCGGTTTGTGGCTGTGGAATAACTGGCTACATTTGCAATTGCAGGGCTATTCTGAGGAGCACGGCTAATGCAGTGAGCTGATACATACCACATTATGAGATAAAAACAGACAAGGGATTGCTGCTCTTTGCATAGAAATGTGTTGCACATCAGAAAGCCACTGACCCATGAGCTCTAAATATAGTAGTAGTATAATTCTACAGAGGGTCACAATCTCTTTATGGAGAAGGATGAGCTTGTGTTTTATTCATATGCAGCACAGCGGCAATATAGCTCATAACAGGAAGCTGTGATGTCGCTGTGCGCCTGCTCGTGTAGTCTTTGAACGCTCATCAACTGCTCAATCCCTGCTTTGAATAGCACACGGCTCTCTGTAAAACTCACACAACAGCTTAAACGTGATAAAAACACAAAAGGATGTGCTGTCGTATCATCATGTTAAACTAGAATTGTGTGGAGGGGCATAAATGTATGTGAATGACTGAATATGTGTGTGTGTGTGTAGGCAGAGTTGACCTTGAGGAGCACCATCCATCGCAGCGTGGAAAACCAAGCAGAGAGACAAAGCCTTATCGGAGAAAATACTCTTGTTGTCGGAAACAGCAGTGATGAAACTGCTGATGTCGGAGCTCCACTGTAGTTTTTCACAGCATCTGCAATTTGAGCCACTCAGTGGCTCAACACGCGCACGCTCTCCTGTCCTGACGCAGTATCTCAACGCGAGCAACCAGTGGCTCTGTGAACTTTTTCTGGCAGGTTCACGTCGGGTAACGCTGCTAAAGGAGGAAGGCCTCGTCAAATTTAATAACACCCATGTGAGGCAGTATTAGCTGCTGTGTTTATGCATCCGCTGCTGATTGTGAGAGATGCCCCCAAGAGCAGTGCTGAGCTCAAGGTAAAGCCCACTGATTAATGATTCTGCGGAACAGATCTTTCTCTTTCACAAGTGCAAGGACTAATGTTGCAGTTATATAGTTGGTCTCATTTTATAGTTTGTTTAGGAGGAAAAATTGACAAGAATGTACAGCACAACTCGCAGGCCATTTGACCTTTTGTGATGTTTACGTGATATCCACCCTAAACATAATTAACAATTATTATTATTATTTTTCATGGCTGCCGCCATGTTGGATGTACTGCTTCTCCCAACCAACAGATAATCTAAATATTTGCAAAGACGTGAATCATCATTGGACTTGAGATAGGTTGAATGACACTTGGGTGTTCAAACAAGCCGTCTGTAATGACACATAACTGTCAATCAGAGCAGATTTGCTGTAATTCTGCACAACTTTAAGCCTTAATATAATCTGAACAGTTTCTATAACTGTTCAGATCGCTGCTTGACTGCAACACAGTAGTGCATTAAACCATGCCCATGCTAAGAAGTGACTGCTTGCTTGAAAACAACAATAAATACTGCTGATAGATGCTGCTAGTAAGTATTTTTTGTGTGTGTGTGAAAGAAGAGCAAAGACCACCTGGAACATGTTACATCGCTTAGCTGTGGTCTGGCAGGGTCTGTCAATCACACTCAGAGGATGTGACCTGAACTGAATTAGTCGGATCAGGTCTGGGTTCACAAACACAGCACTGGATAAAGTTTCATATGAATCCGGTGAACTTTTCAAGAGAAGAAAGAGTATCCAGGCCAACAGAGTCTGATTATCCAAATATGAAAAGGAAGTGAAAAATCATCCAACTGTGAGCGGCTGAGCTTATTAACTGCAGGGAGCACATGAATGCTTAAGTTAGCTCTGACTGACATTTATGGCTAGTAAGGGCAGCTTGTTAGGTTCTTCCTCAAATAGTAAATGTTTCGATTTCAGATATAATTCCCTTTAAACACGAGGACATACATTTGCACTTTATATATGTATTTTACTGTTGTCATATTGTTTGTCACAGCCATGAGGCAGTAAAATCTTTCTACCAAAGAAAGGTTAGATACTTGTTCACCTGGTGGACAGCTTGGCTGTGGCCTGTGCTCAGCTAGCAGGGTGTTCCAGAATGACATTTACCTTCAGCTCATTTACTCTTTACACATATTAGACAGCTTCATGCAAGCACACATACACACTTCACAATTAGACACTAAGAAAAGCTCTTCTTTCAGTGTTGGATTTGGATTGACTAGAAGTGGTTTATTGTTTTTATCATTGACAGTGTCTGTAAACATCCATATCCTTTCTAACGAACATCCTTAGATGGGTGAAATCATCAGTCAGACACTGGGGGTACAAAACAGATTGGAGCTGTATCAAATGTGATTATACAGTCATATATACCCACGAGTGTGTCTGTGTAGTTTGACCGACAGCACGTGGAGAACTTGGTGGGTTCACAGTGACTCATCAGTGAACTGTCAACTGCAGACCCAGAATGAAGCTCGGCTCATTCTCCCACATGCTACATTAATAACACCACAGCAGATGTGTTCATTAATAACAATAACAGTTTATATTTAACATGCGCAGGCACTGTGATTGAAAGAGACTGTTTCACCTGTGTGGACCAGTGAACGACCAGCTTGTCTATCAGAGATGTGTCGGAGGCGTGAAGACGATACTGAGCGGACCAAAAACTTTAGCTTGCACTCCCGAGCTGCATGCACAGCTGTGGTGTTCACTGCAGCTGGTTGAGATGAACGCCAGTCAATACTCCACATTCAGTGCAGCTTAGAGTCAGTTTGAGGGGAATGAATTAGCTGATGTTCCTGGTCAATTAAAAATGTCTATATTTAGGGTGGTGCTGTGGCTGCGGCAGTGATTACATGCCTGTTTCCTCAGAATGTCTCTTCTTGGTTAAACGTTCTGTGTCTGACAAGAATACACTTTCAGCAGGAGATTACATTTTGGTTGTGGAAAGCAGCACTGACAAACTTCCTCTTAAATATTCATACTCCCATTTCCATGTGGTAGTTAGGTTGGTGATGTGGGTGAAGTCAAGAGCTTTTGTCCGTGTCAGACTGTGACGCCGCATACAATCACATATAAACACACACGGGCAAAAGGCATGTTTTAAGTGCATGTCTTTATTCATATCTTTCTTTTGTTCATGTTTCTTACTAGGTGTTCGACCTACATACTGTATATAAACATTTATGGTATGGGGTCAAGAAGCTCCTTTTCTGGCCACATTCTAACACTCCACAGGCTCTCCAAAATGTTGTACACACCACTGACAAATCAGATGGCCTTTTATTTATTTCTTTTCTTGTTGAATTATTATATTAAATAACTGCAGGAGATTTTTGAGAATTTATGGATGTGAAGGAATGTTGAATTTTGCGCATTGAGGTGGTTAGTTTACCTGAGAGGGCCTCACTGTCCTTCACACCTGGCCTAATTATGTGCGCAGACTCTGGTTGTCTGGTAACTGTAAGATGATGACCTTGCTGATGTTCCCGACTCCCCTATTAATGAAGCGTCTCGGCTGTGTGCGGTGCCGTGATGATACGTGATTGTGTATGACAAATGCAGCGCAGAGCTGAATGTAATGCTGCTTTTGTTGCTTTGGCCCTTGCTCCCAGAGGCCAAATCATCACTGATAACAGATATTGGTTCCAAGATCACATCAAAGGCTGATTAGTTTTGTAAAAGAAGGCCAACGTGCTGTCAACTACAATAGGACAGATAAAGTGAGGACTACCATTTCTTTGCATGGTTTCGTCTGAAGTCTAGATATTTCAGTGCTAAAATGACAAGCTTCTTTTAATGAACAAGTCATATCATTGGAAAAGAAGAAAAGAAACAAGAGAGAATAACCCAGAAAGGTTTTGTGTTCTATCAGACGAAACTCCTGCCTCGCTAATTCAGATTTCTGGCTGGAGATTAGACGGTACAGGTGTCAGCTGTCTGCCCTTTTGCAACACATGACCCCGTGGGTTCAAATACTGCTTAATAGAGTCAGTCTAATGAGAAGCTCTCTCTCAAATGGAGCTGCTGGACCGGGACAGATGAAGGAGTTTTCAGAGAGAAGGGTTAACCCTAGTGGCTGTAAGTGTGCAGTAATTAGACATCGACAGAAACCTTGCGGATATGAGTGACCTTTGAAATCAAGCTACATCTGAGGACTGTGGACACATGGCACTGGGGAGGTGGAGCTGTCTGTACACAGACATGACCAGGTCATCTAAAAATCACATTTATAAGTCATGATTTTAGGAGCCAGCACGTTATTTCAGAACTTTGGTTTAAATATTTCCCCCCCGGCTTCTGTTGCTGAGTTGAGACTCTTGGACATGAAGGTAGGAGAACAATGAAAATCCTTGGTGATATAACATGGTGACTCTTCTCTTTGTTACTGAAGATACCTACAGTATTGTTTGGCTTATTATAACTACCTCCAGCAAAAATCGAACTGAATACAGACCAGTAGGTACAGGAACAGTTTTCAGCAGACTGTTTGTGTGGACAGGGTGGACAAAGATTTTTTTCCTGTAAGCAGCAGCAATCCTTTTGTTATTTGAGAAGAAAAGTGAATGCAATGTCCTTATCCATGACACCTGACATGTTGAATATGTTTCATTCCGTTTGCAAGGTCGATTTTTGAGAAGATTTGGAAACCTACATCTGCATGTTCAACAGTTAGCTTTATTCTTTTGCCCATCGTTTCTTATACAGTATTTCTCTGAATGTTCATGTCACCAACTGCTTAAGTGAAACTTACAGCAGGAAGAATATATATGTACACACATTATATGTGTAAATGCATGTTCTTGTCGCATTCTAGCACCGTTGCGCATATTAGCACTGTTTTGTAGCAAAGGGCAAAGCAATGCAAGTAAATATTTGACTTTGTAGCAAAGGATCACAACTCTATCATCAATATTTTTGGAACTCAAACACTATGTTTCTGTGTCTAGAATAATTAGCTTGGCAGATATTGTATACTTGTGGGAACCTGAAAGTTCTAAATCAGCCTATGTCTGAGCCCTGCAATGCAAACGGTCTTAATGTTCAATATTTATAAGAGGACTGTATGTGTGCATGCAGGCATCTATCAGTGTACACTGGTGTGTGCATTGCTAGTTGTACATGTGCATGGTTTGTGCCTGTCTGTCAGCAAGGTAGGTTTTACAGCATGTGTCTGCTCCCCAAGTTCAGAGAGAGCAGCTGATCCCATGTGATGAAGTAAGTCTTCGAAGAGCGACAACCTTGTTAAAATGCATTGCAGGGGCTCGAAAGGAATAAATAAAGCCGGAAGAAGAAAGGAAAGGACGGCGAAGGGAAAAAATCAACACGCTGACATGTGGTTTGTCTAACAATGTACCGCCTGCCGGGGTTTTAAAAGATTAAAATGTCTGAGGTTCATTTCTTTTTGTTTCTCCTCATTAGGACATGTCTTGTGTGACTTCTCATTGTCAAGAGCGTTTGATACTGTTAGATTTTGTCCCCGTTGATAGCGATTTGCATTTTTCTTTGGTGAAACATCTTGTTCCATGTGTCACTACAAAGGATTGGATCCTTTTTACTGAGATCCCTTTTTTGTTGCACTCTTCTTTCCCCTCGTCCTGCCAAAACCGAGTTTCTTTTCTGCTGGATTCGGGATGTTATAATCTGTGTACCACTCTGTGTCCCCACTATTGGAGAAGAGGGAACTAAAAAGGAAATATGCACCATGTGGTCGCACTTAATCAGCAAAGAACACGTGAAGTGCAGCCAGTCTGGATCCTCCACCAAAGAACAAAAGATGTCATACAGCAGGTGGAGGTAAAATGAAAGGCTGCGGAGATGAAATGTCATCTTTAATAGTGTCGCTGGTCTCTGGTGGGATCCACTACATTGGAACCTCATTAGAAGAACATGACGGCAGAGATGGAAGTAGAGGTAACAAGAGACCTTCTGCCTGTACACAGGTTAATCAAAGCGGAAAACACAACCACTCTCACCGATTCAAAGATAACATGCTGTAACTGTGTCACAGTAATGCTTAAGCTGCATTAGGCCTGTTTATAGCAGAACCTGGGTTTCTTGATTCAAGCCTGGGAAGAACTCTGAGTTCTGGAGCAGCAGCATGTGATAGAAGCACGATGCCTTTGAACATTTGGTTTGATATGCAACATTGAGAGAAAAAAAAAGCAAATCATCCTTGAAGCGCGGGGACCAGAGCTTGTTGGCACAGTTTGTACTCTTGTAGATTTCTTCAAAAGTATTTATCTATTGAGATTAATATCAAAATCAAGAGAAGGCTTAAAGTCTTGGGCATAAACTGGTATCGCTTTCGTCCTTGTAACACCTTTGATTAAAAAGTTATTAAGCAGCAAAGGCACCCTGAAACACAATTTGCACCAAGTGTGAGGAATGTTGTCACTATGAATAAGTTGGAAGTTTTGTTAGAAACTAAGTAACTAAAGTGCAGACACTTGATAAGACAAATCACTGGTGTGTGAACATGACCATGGTGCTGAGAGAATCTGACTGCACTTACACTAGACTACGTGTCTGTGGTAAAACTACAAAGTCCAGAAAATGGACTACAAAACACAAATCTGAGATACTTCTCAGCCTGGAGAAAATATGACTTCATTATCTACATCAGAGCTAAAAAAAAGATAACAAAATGTTGTCTACCTGTCATGAATGTAAATGAGGTGCCGCTCACCCTCCTGTCCAATCAGATTTAATCATATTAGTAAGTCATGCATATCGACAAGCTATAGTAAGTTATTAAGTTATGGCAAAACATGGATGATTAACTATCAACAGTAACTTCCATTATAATCTGCAACAACGCTGGATGTCAGTCGCAAGGATTTGTGGGGCGGCATTCTCTCCTTTTCCTTTCATGAAGGATGGTCCAGGGTATCCTATGATAAAGGAGATAATAAAGGAAGCGCTGAAGCTCCTTTCTTTAACAGTTAGAGAATCAACTCATGGCGGCTGTGTAAATGCTTCAGGTCATTTCACTAAGTGAGAAACACTCTAGGCAGAATTGACTTTTTGACTGGACCCCATTGTTTCAAGGATAAGTGCTTTTCTTGTGTTGTCTTTCAACTTCCTGTTCACCAGAAATGACAATGTGTTGCTGTCTGTGATAACTTCAATATCTGAGCAGTTTTATAATACAACAAGCAGCAGGAATAACTGACACAGCTTGAAGAAAATGAGAGACTTTCTGCCACACTGCTCTGGGATCAGCTGGTCATGGCGACTGGTCAGACAGTGTTGGTGATTTATTATTTATTTCCAAAAATGATGATAGATATCAAAGGGAAGAAAAATTACCTAATTATTACGTTATTCTCAATTTGTTCTAATAATACATCAGAGCATTTTATGAGTGTTTGTGGTAACTTTGTGGTAACTTCAAATAATGTTAATAACTTAACTATTAATGTGATCATGCTGTTAAGTGAAGCATCAGTGCTCTCTTTCCATCATCAAGGTGTGATAAGGCGCTGTACATGTGCTGAATCTCCATAGGGACTGGGGCCCATGATCCCCCAGTGTGCATAAAGAGGCAGGCAGGAAGTGGACTGATGAGATGCAGGTTTAAGTTAAGCGCCATGGCTGTCAGCATGTATTGACGTTCATTGGATCAGAGTTTGCCGTTGTCGAGCAGTCAACCTCCATATCAGCAGCAGTGTATATCTTTGTGTTACTGGTTCGGAAAACGACCAAATCTGAGCATGTTAACAAAGTCTGGTGGGCTAAATGCTCAGCTTCTCAAGTGCTCCTGGTCCACAATGTGCCCTGTGTAGTTTTGGAGTGAGGTTCAGGATCAGTGTGGGTATGCTCAGCGAGAACCTTTTGTTTTGTCAGATGATAAAGGAACTCAACAGTTATTTGAAACAGCAAAAACAATATATGCTCATGTATGCTGTGTGCACATTTGGGGATAAATATGAGATAGTACAGGCACAGCCTCACTGTTTTCTCTGTATTTATTGTATTTAATTTTTTGAATCCCCTCAATGTCTCCCTGGAGCTTTCACCCTTGGTGCTGCAATGATGAAACCCCTACTGAATGGGTTGCAGCACAATGACCTGTTTGCACCTCTTCCGTTTCACTGAAACGTGTTTGCACTGATTTCAGAACTGTTGCCTAAAGTCTGAAAATGCTTGCTAACACATGAGCTTCTTGTTATTCTTTATGCTTGCTCGTGCTGACAAATCTAGAGCAGGAAGCCTAAAATGGCAGAGATGGTTCCGCTATGTTCTCTATCAAAAGCACTGGGATATCAATTCCCTATCGGGTAGAGACCAGCCTTACTAAAGCCAATGTTTGACCAGTATGCTATGAAGTAGTAGACTGTATTCTCAGTGGTCAGGCTGCTATTTGTCCTTCCATTTGCAAACTGCATATAAAAGGCATTACACTGTAGAGGAGACACAAGTCCCAGTCAAATAGATTTCAAATCCAGACAAAATGGACCGAAGTAAAAGGTTAATCCTCTCTGTGTGACTGTATCTGTCGGTGCCTCTTTGTATGTCGTGTGTGAAGATGCAAAGACTGTGTGTGCTCAGACAAAGAGGGATTTGAAATGTCTTTGAGCTGCGAGGTTTGGAATTATTGCTGTGAATTTGAGCGAGGCTGAGCTGGAAGATCAGACCAGCGCTTCCATCAGGAAACCCAGCTAATTTTAGAAGTGTACACTGTAGGATTAAGAGACCCAAATTAGATATTAGAAGACATATGCCAAAGGGAGGAGGAACAAAGCAGTAAACCAAATGCCACCTCACCCTGTTAACACTACTGGATGCTGTCCCCACGAGATCCCAGAGAACCCCTTGACGACTAAGAAAGTAATTCAGAAGGAAATCAAAAATGGTTTCGCTCCACTTGTCTCATGGACAGTCTTGCTAACAGCCAGCTTGACATCGGCTGAAGTTGCCTTTTCTCCACCCTACTGTGACAGAAGAACATCTCTCTGAACACTCAGATGTGCCATGTGCCTGACACATACAGGCATAATTATTCTGGGGCTTTGCTAATACTAAAGACTGTGTGGATCTTTATCTCTTTTTCTTTCAGGAGTTTCATTGTTAATTACCAGATTTGGGCCCAGTGGTCAAGGGTGTGATTAAAAGAAATTCATTGACGGGTCAACACTTGATTGTGTGTATTTAGTGGCCGGTAGTTGCATCACCGGCGCTGTGCGGTGCTTTTAAGAACAAATAGAGGTGAAATTGCCGCTGATCCCTTCCCACTGATCAAAAACTGCCTTTGTGAGAAGACTAGGGGGGAGTATTGGAGAGTTTATTCAGCCCAGTGACGCATTGAGCTAATTAGCAAAAGTATTTTAGAGAAGCGACATTGCAGGGGAATTCTCATCATCACTCATGTCTCCATCTCTGTAGTTAAATGAAGTGTTATCTTTCATGTAGGCGCAGGGAAGAAAGGAGAGGGTCGGGGTGTGGGTTTGTCAGCCAGCGTTCAGGACACTCATTATCTCTGTAAAGTGATGGTCATGTTTGAAAATGACTGAATTTTTTATGCCTCCCTCCCACACTCAGGTTGAAAGGACTACCGCCGCATTGGCAATAGATCTCAGTCCAATTTCCTGCCACTGGAGATGCTTGTTCTTTGTACACTATTTCACTTATTCTCTCCCACTTCCGTCCTTCCATCTTTCCTTCCTTTCCCCCCTCTTCATCCTCCTAAAAACAACACTATTCATCCTTCTGTCTCCTGACCATAGTTATTTATGCACCAATGGTGGGGCGTCAATGCCAATGCCAAGACAATTACGCCGATGGCTCCAGCAGCCATGTTTAAAAGTGTTGTGTGTGTTCCAGATCTGGTGGTGCCTGGCAGGAGGGAGGCAGAGACAAGGCCAGCACCGGGTGAAGGAGACACAGTTTGAGCACGCTGAAAAATTTCTGATGATCCACACACAATGTCGACAGCCAAGGATGGAGTTGAATTGCAGCCACGTTGCTCTAAACATATGAAGCACGGCTATTATAGAGTCTCAGCCCGGCTCACTCAAGGGAAAGGGGCTGTGGAGGTCAAGCAGGGATCATTAAACTTACTGTAGCTGCTGCTGCTGCTTATCTGCCCAGAGAGGAGAGAGAAGACTGAGAGGAAGAAAGGATAAAATAAAAACAAACAAACAGAAAGCCTCACAAGAGTTCTTGTATATGATCCCGATTGACATTTCAAAATAGCACGAGCTGAATTTTCTCAGATTATGAGAAGACCTGCTTATTGGATTCTGTGGCTGTGGAAAAAAAAAAAAACATTTCTTCAGAATGTCAAGATATGCATCTGTTTTTTTGCTTCAAAGATTCAGGAGATTCAGGTTGTGTATCCAATCTCATGCCACACATTAGTGTCACTATACATCGGCAACAATGAATGGTATTCACTTAATTGACAGTGAAAGTCTTATTTCTCCATTGAAGCGTTGGCTTTTATTAAAAGTACTTGACATGGGAGAGGAGTTAGTGTGCTGAATGAAATCAATGAAAGCTGATTCTATAATGAAACCATGACTTCCACATTGTGAAAGACACCAATAAATCTAGATTTATGTAAAGCAATCTTAGCAAAAAATAAATTTAAAAAAATTATTAAATTGTTGTTGTTGGAAAACCAAGGTTCTAGGTATGAATGTAATTCATAAGGACATCTCTTAATCATAAGAGATGTCAATGTGAAGATCAGACTAAAACAATCTATTAAACTGCAACAGTATTTGGAATCATTATGTCCAACCAGTGAGAGTCTGGGCATGTTCTGCATTGGGTCTGGGCCCATTCCAACCATCAGGAGCCCTGTGAGAATTTCAGCTGCTTTTATAGCTGGCATAACCAGCTGCTAGCAGCTTCGGCTTCATCAGTCATTTTGATTCCTTCTGGTCCAGAACTCACCTGTAAAAAGAGATAGAATTGAACAGAAAAGGCACCGAGCTAAAGAGTTTGAACTTTACCCACTGCTGTTGTTCATAGCAGGACTTCACTGATGCAAAAACCAGCTCGACCACACTGAACCCAAGTTTTCCTACATATTTTAATACTAGTTCTAAATGATAGGAGGCCTCCTGCTGGTAATGTAATGTAAAAGATTTTAACTGATTAAAAAGTAAATGCTGAGGGATAAAAATACTCAAAATCTTGAGTGACTTTGAAAACTGCTCCTGTAAATTATTCTGATACACATGGTGCTGGCTATAATTTGGACTATCTTTGGTCTTCTTAACACAAGGTCCCTCTCTAACACATTCTTTAGTATCTGTCATCATCAGTTCAAAAATATTGATTTCTTTTTGTTAACTGAAACCTGCCTCAGTGAAGGTGACTTCACAACATCTAATTTTATATATTTTTTTCAATAAACCTTGATCAGGTCAGGGCAGGGTAATTTAGCAATAGAAATGATTTTAACTGCACTCTTACATGTATCTCCGGAGTCAAATGTTAATTCTATCTCAGGCTTTTCAGAGCTGTTGTCTATAATTATGCTGAAATACGATAGATATATGATTTTTATTATTTTATCATTTTAATATTCATGTGTCTTGTCCTTCAGATCCACTGATTTTATTAATATAAATGCACTCAAAAGAACCTTGTTCTTTCATTCTGTATTTGTTTGGATACCTTGAAAGCAATAGAAACCATAAATTTGATCACCAAACCATAAATATATATTAACTATAGACCTACCATTAAAGAAACAGAATTATGTTTTCTCACTTCTCTTGCATCTTAAGGCTTACACATTACAGCTACTAACAGTGATGCTGCAAACACAGATGAATTAGTTAGACTCTGGAATAACAACTGTTTCCATTTTGGATTCTATTGTTCCTTTCATACTCAAGAAATGTAAACCAAATACATGTGCACGACTTAAGGAGTACTGTAAAAGGACAGCCGTAAGGCAGAGCAATAGTGGAAATCCGATAAACAACTTGCATCTTTATAATCTTAAAAATATAATGTGTGCCTATCAAACCGCTGTTAAGAATGCAAGAATGTTCTGCTTTGCCAATTTGTTTGCAGACCTCCACTATAACCTTAGGGTGCTATTCAGCACCATAACTTAGTCATTAATCCCTCCTCACATTGTGCACCTCAGTGCAGCTCCAGTAGATGTGAAGATTTTCTATTGTTACAATAAGCAGACATCAGACCTAAAGGAAACAATACGGGGAATGAAGTCTAAAAATCCCAACACACATTCTTAAAAGGGCCAGTCACACTATGGGTCCCTTAACAGCTCATTAGTCCCTGGAAACCTTCCTTCCAGTTTCTACTATGCTGTTGTACATCCACTTTGACACTCCCTTTAGCAAACCTTGATCCTGTCACTCCAGCCCACTATATGCTTATAATATAATAGTCCCAATAGAACCTTCTCATTACATATATCAACATATTACTTATGTAACTTCTGGAGTGCCACCTGGTTTTATTCTGGGTCCGGTCCTTTTCTTGTTTTAGATGCTTCCTTAAGGCGCATAATACAAAAACAAATCTGGTCTTATCATGGTTATGCAGATAACACCCAGTTTTATACACCCATCAATGACGCCAATTACATTCACTTTGCAAGCATTAGTGCACAATTCTGATTATTGCTCAAATCCAATCTTGCCAGATTTTTCAGATCCAATTGGTGTTTTTTTTTTTTTTTTTTTTTTAAAGAAAATGTGGACACTATCCGATTTCAGTGTGAACTGGTCACGGCCCTGACATTTGCAGACACAAAAACAATAACATGCCACTGAAGTCTGTGTTTATGGTGTCATTTCTAAGTTGTTGTGAGGAAGAAGAAAGCAAATTCCCAAGAAGATGATAGCAATGATAAGGATGAGGAGAAAGATGTTCTTAATCAGGACATTTTGTGGAGCAACAGCTGCTACATTTGTACAAAGGTTTGTGTGGATGCAGCACAGACCGGTTACAAAATGACCCCTCAAGTTTTGCTAGCACAGATGTTTCATCCCAAGCACCTGCAAGGTGTGACACCTCACACTGACTTCCTCCGTCACAGCTGTCTATTCACCGAGTGACTCATGCCATTGTTTTAAGTTTATTTGATTTAAAAGCAAACAATTTTTGCACCAAAGTGCTTCACAAACTAGCTTATCTATTTTTGTGTATGGAGAAATATAATTATTTGAATATAATTAATTGAATGCAAATAAAGGAATTCTAGTGTTCCTTTGACAGTTAACACAAAAGAGTTATTATATTGAGCCATGTTCACATTTCAGGTTAGAGGTATATGTCTTTAAATAGGAATATATTTTTTCAGTTCCAGTAAAATATTTAACTTAGATCTATTTCATCTGGCTGAATATATTTTATGACTGTCTGAATAGTGTCACATGGGAAGGTGGTGAGTTTAGGAATGGACCAAAATGCAGGTACACAAAAGATAACTTTAAAAACAAAATGGAGAGGGATGAACATAAAACAGCACAGGAGAAGAAAGAACAAAGAACAACAACAACAACAACAAACAGATGAACCAAAAGACAGCTCGAAATTCAGGCAAATAATCCGAAAGGGCGGGGTCGAGAAAACAGAAAAGACACAAAACCGTGAACCGGGAAAGCACTAGGAAAAACGCTGGGGAGTCGGACACAGGGGGCACACTGAGAAAAAAAAGACATACATCTATACACACACAAATCCAAAAAACAGAAATCCAGAAGACCAAGAGCAGGAACACAGAGACGAACACAGGGAAGGGAAAAAGAGAAAAACAAAGGCAAGATACAAAACTGGGAACCAAGAATATACTGGGAAAAACACTGAAAAAAAGCCAAGAAAACAAGACAGGAAGTAGAAAAAAAGACAAGACACACAGACAGGGAAGAACTACAAAATAAAATAGAAAACACAAGATAAACTGAAAACTGTAACAAATAATCTATGTTTAATCAGTCTACTAAAATTACAACTATGATGACCAATGTCTCCATGAGAAAATAACACTAACTCATGCTGGAGATCTAAATCTTACCTTTATTAATCAGCTACCTGGATATACTTGACCATGGTGGAAGGCCTCTGCCAGTGACCTCTGTCTCTGTGCTGGTCTGGTTCTGGTTCTACAGGCACTCTGTTCAGTTTACAGCTCGGAATTCTCTTTTGAGTGTGTCTTAATGTGTTTGTATAAACCGGTGTTGTTGCCACAGTATTGGATTTGTTTCCTGCAAACACCTTAGCTTGCAGTATTTCAGTCTGCGCTAGCTGTAAAATACTTCCAAACAGCACACCTCTTTCTCGACGCCATCATAAAGCAGTGCGCTGCTGTGTTATGTAACGGCACGCTGGGAAAGAACTCAGAGCATAGCAGGAGAGGAGGGGGAGGGGCAAAGAGCGCTTCAGCAAAGTGAGAGGAGTGTTGATACCACAGGAACAACCACTATGCTTTGATGGGAGCTGTGGTACTGAACTTACAGAAAAGAAACTTAAACTTAAGTATCGATCTCATTGCACAAGTATTACTAAAGTATAAAAGTAAATACCAATACCAACATTGGTATTGATACTATATTTTAGATCAATCTGCTCACCACTAGTTGGATGTGAGAAGTTCTGAAATGTATGACAGACCAATGACAGTATAAAGAATGGACAGAGATGAAAAAGCACTGATCCGCCACCATGTTGGCTGTACTGCTCCTTCCTCCTGCGGCTAATCGAAGTATCGCAGGGACACTGATCATCGGTGGACCTGAGGCAGGCTGAATGACGTCTGGGTGCGCGAATAAGGCATCTGTAACAGCACGTACCTGTCAATCAAACAGTCACACTGTTAATTATGCACAACTTCCAGCCTTAATATCATCTGAACGGGCGAGTTAAAAACAATTACAGTTGTCATGAATGGGGAAATTAGCCATAAAGACCAAAACTGTTATCTGAACCAGACTGTAAACATTTATGAATGTTTATTTCTGCTGTGAAGTTGAATTAATTATGAAGATTGACTACGGCCTGTCTCAAGTGGGCGCTCAAGGAATTACAGTTTTTAGCACTTCCTTCCCAAACTTCATTTCTCAGCACCAGAGGTTGCCACTTGGACAAGCCCTGAAGTGAACAGAAAGCCATTGGAGGGAAACTAAGAAGTTGCAAATGGTAGCCCGAGGGATGCTTGGGTTAAGTGAATTAAAGTAGTCCGGTCTGAGATCATTGCATGAATGACTCTTTGTAGATCAGCGGGTGCTAGGAAGAGCCTGCCTTTGGAATTTACCTGTCTGTTAACCCTCTGGGGTTGATGATCACGCCGGTGCAATCAGATCACGTTTAAAGCACTGTACCAAAAAAACTCTGTCACATGGAGTGCTGCTGTCAACTTTACTCAAAAGTGCGGATATGAAACTCTCTCCCAGGTTTTATTTGGCGCCTATAGACCATGGGAAACTGGATATGATTGTTTTAATTTGAAAGAAGAAAATATGTTTATCCAAGCATAAATGCGCACTTGTGGGATGAGACTGCAGGCGTTGCATTTCTGTCCATTTTTCTTCTTCTGTGGTATATAGACACAAAATCAAAAGTGTAAAAAACAGCCAAAATAGGCTCAGGACTTAAAGGGTTAAAACTGCTGTCATATAGTGGCGACAGTAGTTAGATGTGGGAGGCTGAAGAGTAACATAATATCAACTGAGGTGCTGAAAAATCAGATGGATTCCTTAGTTTCCAATGTCCCAGACTCTGCCAGAAACTAGAGTTATATTTGACTCCAGTCTTATTTTTGGTGGATGTCAAGAGAGTTGGTCAAACATGTTTCCTGCAAAGAACTATAAAAAATAATAATTGTGTCCTTCACTCATATGGAGAAGGTCGTACATGCCTTTATTTTTTCTTGACTACTGCACCTCTTTGTATTCCGTCTCAGTCAGAGACAATTTTCACAGCTACTACTGGTTCAGAATTATGCTGGCAAATTTTAATGGGCATTAACAAAAGGGAGCACTTCACACCTGCCTTAGGATCATTGCACTGGTTCCCTCTACATTCAGAACTGAACATTTTTAACATTTTATTTACACACAGCCAGAGTACATAATAGATCCTTTAACATCAGATGAGCCTGAATGTGATCTCAGATCATCTACTCCTTGCTGTACCAGCTCTTTGTGACCAGACTCTGGAACACACATCCTGATAGATTTTTTTTTGTGTGACATTTTTATGTGTATGTATATGCACATATGTGTATGTGGATATCAGTGGTGTAGGATGTATACAGAGTATGTGTTTATGTATATACAGTGCAGTATATTTATATACAGTATATCAACATGGCTATGCAACAACAATAAAATAAGTAAATGTTATAAGTAAGTAAGTAGTAAGCAAGTAAAGGTTATAAAAGCAATTGTGTATACGACACAGCCTTCATTTGCCTTCTTGTCATACTCATGTGATACAATAATAAAACCATATTAAATATAGAAACATATTTTCTTGTCTAGAAGCTTGAGGTCAAATTTAAAACCACCAACTTGTTTGTTTTTTTTCAGTTGAATCTTGTATGTATATAAACAAGTTTTCTCTTCTCTCTTCTCTTGTTATCCTTCATCTGTCTCATGTTATATAAACACTTGATTGAATTGATATTCTTTCCTGATTGGGGGGAGTAGATTTGTTTCTTTCTTTCTCCCTGAAGACAACAGATCAGGACATATTGGGCCCAAAAGAAATTGGAAATGTCCATAACACGTTTAATAGAGCCCCCTAAATTGGACACACTGGACCTTTAAATTAAAAAGGGCTCACATTCAGATTAAAGGTTACTTAGTAAATTCTTAGTTTCTTAGTTTAATCATTCAAATATTTTTTTTGGCCCTCGTGATTTAAAACCGAATTCAAATTGAATAAAATCCACGAAAACTTTTGAGCTCCCCCGTGAATCCTGATGAGTTGTTGGTTCTGACCAATTACCACAAGGTGAGTCAATGCCTCGATTGTCTGTTTTGCTGGAGAAATGACATGTCTGGACACAGGTAACAAGCTGGAACTAAAGCAACCAGGAAGATCTCAGACCATGACTAATGATATGTCAGATTGATTAATAAAACACTGTGTCACTCAAGGTCAGTCTGGAATGATAATTCAGACTAAATAAATAAGCCTTTATGACCCTTTATGAACTTTATGACCACCTGCCTAATTTTGTGTGGGTGAGGTGCCAAAACAGCCCTGACCCATCATGGCCTGGACTCCACTAGATCTCTGAAGGTGTGCTGTGGTGTCTGGTCATTTAACCCTTTGTAAGTTGATCCATGGATTGGACTTGTTTGTCCAGCACATCCTCCAAATGCTCAATTGGACTGAGATCTTGGGAATTGGGAGGCTAACTCAACACCTTACCCCGAAACCCCAATGGGCATGTCTCTGTCATGTCGCGGCTGCAACCCTGTTCAGACAGATATGACAATGTAAAGATGCCCAGGGGCAAATACTAACATTTTAAAATTACTAATAAAAGTTACATACAAATGCAGTGCAACAATTTTGTTTTCATTGTCATTGTGTGTGTATATATATATATATATATATATATATATATATATATATATATATATATATATATATTTGTTTTGATCTGGTGACACTTAAACATTATATATATATAAAAACATCACATCTGGAGTCAGATAACAGAATAAATTGTATGGTAGGGGTGTCAATCTGTTCCACAAAGGCACAGTGTGGCTGCAGGTTTTCTTTCCAACCAAGCAGCAGCACACCAGACTCCAGAGAGTTGATTTCTCAAACTTTGTGCTCTTGGTTGGTATTTTGGACATCCCTGGTTTATCCCGTCAAAATTTGTCTGCTCATATTTGTTCATTTTCCTGGTTTATGTGCTTCTAAATACATGTATAAATATGCTTTGTAGTTCATTTGTTTCAATTTTGCCTGTTTTCACAACCGGCAGTTCGCACATGCTATTTTATCTTGAAAATCCACCGGATTCTTTCAGCTGTGTCTGGCTTCCTGTCAGCTCGAGGTGCTCTGTGTAATTTGACGTGGGCTGCTTGCGGCGCCCATCAAAAATAGAACAGCCGCTTCTAGGACACCTCTGAACTGGACCGCAGTGGAGCTTAAAACAGTGACTAGATTGGCCGTGTATCACTGTGGTGAACCCATAGCAGATGCAACACTGCGTGCCTGGTGGAATTCGTGGGTTAAATTTCCTCAAACCATTCCTGAACCATGTTTGCTTTGTGCTTAAAGAGACCACTGCCATTAGGGAATACGAAAGGGTGTATGTTGTCTCCAACAATGCTTAGGTAGGTGGCACGTGTCATCAACATAAATGGCAAGACCCGAGGTTTCCCAGCAGATCACTGCCCAAAGCATCGCATTGCCTCCAATGGCTTGCCTTTTTCCCATAGTGCATCCTGGTGCCATGTATTCTCCAGTGAGCGACACGTGCAATCTACATGATGTAAAAGAAAACATGACTCATCAGCAGGTTACCTTCTTCCATCGCTCCGTGGTCCAACGATCATGTGTCCATTGTCGGCACTTCTGCCGACGGACAGGGGTCAGGACAGTGTGGACATCCTGACTGGTCGGCCCCATAAGCAACAAACTGATGCACTGTGTTCTAACAGCTTTTTATCAGAACCAGAATGAACCTTTTGAGCAGTTTGAGCTACAGTTGCTCATGATGTTACTCACTGTGTTCCCTCTTTACCACTTTTCCTTCCTCTGACCACTTTTGATAGGTACTGACCATTCTAGAGTGGGAACACCCCACAAGAGCTCCTGTTTTGGAGAGGCTCTGACACAGTCATCTAGTCATCACAATTTGGAACCTTTTCATGGTTTCATCAGTAGGTATTCTTTCTGGTGTGACTGGGAAATGTTATTGACCTACCTTTACCAAAAATGCAAAATGGCGTAAATAGGTTTGAGGGATCTGATCCCTAAATTGACGTAAGGGCACTACAAAGAGTGCACTAAACACACGCTAGCATTTATAGCACTTAATATCTTTATGGTCACTTCGAGGCTCCACAGCAACCTCACCTGGCCTGGGCCCAGAAAGGATTGATAGACCGGTGCTTTCACGAGGCTTAGCTGGCGGAGAGATTGTGTGAAAAAAAAAAAAATGAATATGAGTATTCAGTAAATGTGTAAATTAAAATTGTGGCTATCTTAATTAAAACATACAGTTGACCATTTATATGAAAAACAAAATGTGTCCAATTGTTTTTAGCAGTAATTCATTTGTATCCAATAAACCGTACAAGTCCAAATTTGCATATACTCTTTACTGTGCAATTCTTGAAATCATTTGAATGTTTAAACTCCTCCCAGTCGCCTAATCTCTTATTCGCCCACCACGTTGACCCCCATGTGCCCTGAGCTCATTAAACGTACAGTCGGCAGCTCCGATGGTTCAACTGCAGTTTTTTTTTTTTTTTTTTTTTTTTTTACATTTCAAGAGAATAGTAGCAGGTCTTTGAGGTGGAGCCGTTTGATTTGTTAGAGGAATCAGACACATGGTCATAGACCCTCAGGAAGCCACATCTGGGGAAGTAGCCATCCACCACCTGCTGCCTGTAACCCCTGATCACACAGCCAACAGGCCTGCAGGCTGCCAGATAATAGGTGACACACTTCGCTATGTATGGATGTGTGCGTTTGTGTACAGAGACAGCTTATTATTTTTTGAAAAAGGGGTTTTGATCATGGAGTGTGCAGGAGGCCTGCTGCTGTCCAGGAGAATAGACACTCCCGCTTTGTCCAATCAGAGTGCAAGGGAAGAGGACGGCCATCACCACGACATCTCCAGCATCTCCAGAAGGATGGGAAACTAAAAACCCCTCGATCAACGTAGAGGACACAGAATGCGTCACATCTGTGTCCAGTGGAACGTAGCCATGCCTATATCATCAGGTTACATGTAGATGAACGCTGTATTACAAGTAAAACAGACTTTCAAACACATTTCTATAGAAGGAAAACAGTATATTCACATGTGCATAGTTTTATGACCTAGTGGGTAATACACGTGCCACATATTGTGTTACCAAAGCAAACGATTCCTGTCATGCCTCCCTCTCCTTATTTACTGGAAATTTTCCCCTCAGAGGGAACATTGATTGGTTAAACTGCACTGTCCTTTTTGTAAGAATGAAACTTATTTCTGGTAACAAAATGTGTTTGTTAGTTCACAACCTCGTTCACAGTCGGACCATACGAAATAAGTGGATTGTATTAAGTGTAGGCACAGTGGTTGGGCAAACCTCTCTGTGTTTATGTATGTGTAGGCAGCAAGGTTAAGTAAATAAAAATGCGGATGCTGATGATGAAGTTAAGTGACAGTAAAAGGAGAAGCCTAACACAGTTAACCCCTTCAGGAGGAAGGACATTTCACACTGTTTGTCACTATGTGGCGTACCATGTTTTCAATTCATTTAAATAGACCCTGACAGAGTGTCTGTGTTAATTAAGTAGACGCTCTCTGAGCATATTCACGGTTTACTGTATGTGGCGACACAGAGCTCCCTCTGGCTTCTGTTCCCATGACCTGTGAGCTCTATGCATTATGGTTGATTATATTATTGTATGCCCATCAGGCGTAACAAATGAATATGATTAGCCTTGAAAATATGGCCTCAGCTCCTGAGCCCGTGCATTCTGTCCTGGTGCCAGGAAGGCTGCACAATACTTTACATCTTTTATACCTATATTTATCAATACAACATAAATAAAATAAATAGATATAGTAAATATACATTTGCATACAGTATATAAATATATATGCAATGAAATACAGTCATATACAGTATGTGTTATATAAAATACATACATACATACTGAGCCTTCTGTGTTTATCATTGCCCCTCTTCTGCATGTTTAGCCAACATGTCAGCTTTGGATTGTTTTTTAAACCTTGTTCATTAGTCTAGAGGGGATCGTGCATTTGGTCGGGAGTCTGCAGCTAATCTTACACACTACTGGACCCATACTAATGTGTTTGACTAATGTGTTTGCTCACATTTATGACTGTACGCTCTAGGAGCTCTCGTGGTTACAATTTTTGAAAAATCGATTTTATTGACAGTTCTGTTTTGTACCACCACTGACTCCTCCTGATTGGATGGTAGGGGGGCTGTAAGTGATCAACAACTTACCAGTTTGTTGGAATCTTTTTTTTTTTTTTTTTGGAATTGTTCCTGTCCAGATTTGCACATGCATTGTTTATTAAACGTGCTAGACACAGGGTGTCTGCAGTAGAGGCAGGGCTGAGCACACTGACTGTACATTATGCAGATAGTCCTGATGAATGACCCATAATGGGAATATAGAATTGGACTGTTTCAGCCTAATTACAGCTGCTGCTTTCTTGTAAAGTGGTATCTTCAAACACACATTTGAGAGGTGTTGAGAGATATTAAACCGCTTTTATTGGGACTCTCCTCCCAAGAAGATGGCCAGAACCTCAAAATAACTTCACCTTACGTTGAAATGACAAAGCCCTCTAGAGGCTGTTGTAATTAAGAGATAGAGATGGAGATGGAGATGGGTGGGTGGCCAGCAAAACATCTCACATTAAAAGAAAAAAAGTCAAAGTCACATGATTAGAACTGAAATCATGTCATCAGGTGTACGGTGTAACCATAAGGAAGTCCGTACATCAGTAGCATCGCCGCATCATGAAATGATTTATTTTCCAACAGTGAGAGACAGATTTGTAACAACGGATGTCATCTTGCTCAACACTTCATTGCTTCCATGTCATGCTTCCATCTTCTTTGATGCAGACTACCTCATCTTTCATGTTTTCCATTTCAGACAGTTTCAAAATAATGTATGTAATGTATGTATGTGTATGTTTCTAAAGATACTAAAGAGAGAGACCAAAATAGAATGAATTAAAAAAGAGGATCTTTTCCACCTCTGCTGTCTTGCTTGAGTTCCCTCTTATGGATCAATAAAGCTTTGTGGCAAAGAGTCCCAAATACTCTAGTTTATTACTGGCGAACACAGTGAAACAACAATGAGATGACACATTTTAATCTGATTATTTTTGGATAACCTCTTCTGAAAATGAAACTAATACAACATCAGGAGAGTTTTTAACTAACTTTGTACAATGTGTCCTCTGAGATGCAATAATAGTATCTGTAAAATCAGGACTGGCACTAATCCAGTTCCATACGGCTCCTACTTTGATGAGGAAATGAAGCTGTCCTGGCGCTTCACTGCTTTAATGACATTTCAAGCTTGCCTGGCAGGAGGAACACTGTTTCCTGACATGAAAATAATGAAATGTAGAGAATGCTGATGTTCATAGGCAGAGCAGCTTGTTTAAAAGAGAAGCATTGGCTAAGCAATCTGAATGCCATTCACCTCGTCTATTATTAGATGTACTGTAACCTACTGCAGTGTCCTTTCCTTTATCTCCATCTGAACAGGCTTTACTCTCCACAAGGTGTGTTTCGTGTTATCCCATTTTAAAGAACCTATTGTGAGATAATGTATTTTGAATAGATACTTTGAACTGTTCTATGTGTCAAGATTTCTCGTTCTCATCGTTTCTAGTCTGTAAATCTACTCTGAATATATTTTTCTAAGAGTCAAGTTGTTGAAATCAAATTCCCATCACTAATGGAAACACCTGTTCACTAAAACCTGGCACGAGCTCAGCAGGTCAGTATGAAGGGCGAGGAGCTCATTGACCCATTTAGAGGCAATGTGACCCCACAGAACAGTTCCTTGGTTCTGAATATCAAACGCTCCCTGAAGTGAGAGGTGGTTTGAGTAGCTTGTGTTGCCATTTCGCTATTTTTCACAGTAAACCTGCATCACCTATTATAATTTTCATTTAACTCTTTCATTTTCAAAGTCCAGCAATCATCCACCTCGTTGCTGTTTTTTTTAAATATTTTTGCAGAACTACCAAAATGGTTGCCAGGGCCACCACACTGAACTTCACAATAGCTCTTGACATCACATAGACTATGTTCATGGTTGATACAGTCTAGTTTTACAGTGAGTGTGTAGCTTCTCCAGTTATGGATATAACAAAGTTCATTAAAAATAAACAGCCACAGGGAGCCCCCTCATCAGCCCCTTAAGCAAGACCAGGTCAAGTTGGAGTACAGACTGCATGCATGTGTGATGTTGTGTTTTAATGTCATACTCAGGGCCTCAAATCCCCATGAAACAAATCAGGGTGCTGTTTGCTTCCTCATATGTACATGTTCCCTGTGAATTGAATTGGATAGGACAGGACTTCATGAATCACAAATATTGGTTGCCATTCGCAGTAGCCAACAAGTGCTAAGTGCAGGTTACACCTCCACCACCATCAGGCAGTGCAGTACAGAACCATAGTGGAACCCAGGACCGAACACAACCTCAGAAACCAGCAATGGCCAGTCTGGCAAGGAACACAGCAGCCTACTGGGGTGGTTCACTTAGCTCCATGACTGAATGACAGTAAGCAGTTCGCTACTTTGGTAGTATAACATTGGATCATCAGAGGATGTGCTCAAACTTGGTCCTGTCTAGTTGTACTGTGTGGTTCTGTTGCCTGCTAACAACTGTTTCAGTGAGCAGAAGTTAAATAGCAGTTGCTATTTTAGCAAGTGGTTAGGCAAAAGCTATCTGTCCATCAAGAAATCAGAGGGAAAAGCAGCAAATACATTGTGTATATCCAGTAGATCCAGTTTCACCAAAATCACTGAATAGATTTGTAAAGTTGTGCTTTTGTACAGTATTCAGTGAGGCCCGGCCACAGATGACCGTAGCAGCCCTCACAATCACTAACCAAGACTTTGGCGGCGTCATGAGAAAAAAAGTGTTTCATTGGGTGTAAAATCGGTATACGCCCCTTCTCAACATTTAATGACATGATGATGGATGTAAGCTGACTGCACTCTTATTAATGGACAAAACTCCACACCGCTTCCGCGTATGGTGCAGGCCTGTCTATCAGAAGTAACTTCCATGGAAGACCAGATCATCATAGCTGCTGTGACGACAGAAAAGCAGATGATATAGCTGTCCAATATTTTTTTCCCTCTCTATATGACAGCATTAAGCAGCATGTGAGAATGTAAATCCTGAAGTAGAAGTACTGATGTTTACATGAGATGGTGCTCACTACATGGAAGTGCACAGCTCTTTTTGTTGCATTATATAAGGCAGACAGATTAGTGTGTGGGCATGTCTCTGCTCCGTCCCATCCACACTCAACCACGTCCTCAGCGCATACATAAATCCTTTTACATGTGACCCCGCTGTGACTCAGCCTGCAGATAATAAAATATCAGAGCTCCACGCCGCTTGTATGGACACCTGTGATAATGACATATTTTCCAACAGCCCAGGGAGTAAAATCATCAACAGATGAGACACAGCGCGCTCCGCTCCATGTTAAACAGTCACTTAACGGACTGACACTGGCAGTAGCTTCCACCTTGTTTCCATGGCAACCCCACCAGGGTGCCCGGCACCGGTTGGCGGAGCCGGCAAAAGGCCGGTCAGGTGTGAAATTACCTCAGTGCCCGGCGCCACATGGAGCGTGAAGAGAGTTTAACAAAAGCAACGTGGTTAAAGGAGAGCTGCCCCCCCCACCTGCAACACTACACCCCCCACCCACCCACCACACACACACAAACATCTCTTTCTTAGCTGTCATACTAATGTAATTCACTTCAAGCAGTATTTCTTCTTAGTGCAAAAACACAGACAAGACAAGTTAAATTGGGAGATAGATGTATGCATGCTAATGTTGAACGGAGGGGGTGATCGAGATTTGTCTTGACATCTATATACCACCGCTCCACGGCTCTGATTTTCTCTGTTCTATGGCGCCAACTTGGATCGAAACGGTGCCTGTTTCTGTTGATTTGTTCATATGCAATAGAAGTGATACAAATTGATAGATTGTGTCAGCAGGCGTCCATTTGTATGTGCTGTGTACACAAACACACACACACACACACTCACTCACACACACAGAGAGCAACATGTTCTGCCATGCAATTTCTGTTCTGCAAAATCTTTGTACATCATGTCATTTCTCCATTTGTTTGTTTGCATAGAAATGAGCTCCTCAAGGTTATTTCAGCTGTTTATGTAACTTGTGCTCAGAATGTTGTACCATGGTTTGCGAGTGTTAGCCTGTTATGACTGGTTGGAGGCGTGCATTATCTTGCACTGAAGTTAACAGTGAGACGTGTTGGTTGCAAGGGCATGCGTGTGATTGGATTTTACTATTCAGCTGATGACTGACCTGCTGATGAATGAGTCTGTGATAGTGAAGCATGAATGATAATTCTGTTCTCAGCAAATATGCAAGTGTGACTGCCTGAACTAATGTTATATCCCTGTCACCCATTGAGAAGCAGATTTATGAACACTGGGTTGCCTGGACAAGGAACATATTGCTCTGTGTGACCACCAGCTGATCAAGAGTCACGCACGCCAGGAGCCACTCATTTCCAAGATGTGCAAAGTCACCACAACTGAAACGAACAACCAGCAAAGTATATTTCTAACAGCAGATGTTTCAGACTTGTTTTTCAGTATCACAGTAATTCAGGCTGTCCCAAATCACGCACTGTTTGTCCACAGTCTTATTTCAGTGTCGGAATCATCAGTGTGAAATTAATACTCGATTTTGTTTTCTCAAAACTTCCAACATCATCATCCAACACTTCAGATAGAATGCTCGAACTGACTACCCTTTGATTGCTTCTGTATATGTAATCAGACTTGAACTCACAAAGCTGTGTTTGGGGGGGACATTAGTGCATCATGGTATGGACACATTAGCTCCACAAACAGGGCACACAGGTTTACCTCCTGTGTCGCTAAGCCTGTGTGCCTTGTCAGGAGCGTCCTACCTGCTTTGAAAGTCTCTGTTCTCAAAGTCAACTTTTGGTTTGGACATTTTCTTGGGGGCTTTAATGTCGCTGTGTGTTCATCCTCTGACCGCTGATTAGTGTGTCAATAAACAACCGAAGCAGCAGGGGGAGGGGGGTGCACATGTCTTCACCAGTGACAGTAGCTTGACCTGTGTGGTGGCTGTTGCAGTGCACTGTGGGATTTGCAATATGAGCAGTGAGAGTGTGATTTACCAGCAGGCCATTAATTGAGTTTGACATGTGTGGACTATGGCTTTTTTTATGGTGCAGATTTACTTGTAGGCTGAAAACATCAAAATTGACTCGCTATGTCTTGCCCCCACCAATCTTATGGCCTTAGTTGTCATGCTTTGAACTTTATAGCATCAGAAAAATCAGACCTTACCTAACTCAACATGCTACCCAACTCCTGACACAAGCTGTGGACATCTCACGACTAGATTACTGTAACATCCTACTGACAGGCCTCCCAGCCATCCCATCCAAGCTCCACTGGCTACTGAAGCTAGAGGAATAAATGGACTGTACTTATATATCACCTTTCTAGTCTTCTGACCACTCTTTACACTACATATCTCAGTCACCCATTCACATACATCCATACACTGATGTCATTGGCTGCCATGCAAGGTGCCAACGGCTCATCAGTTTGAGGAGCTAACCATTCATACACACACACACATCGATGGCACAGCCTTCAGGAGCAGTTTGGGGTTCAGTGTCTTCTCCAAACATACCTCGACACGCAGACTGGAGGAGATTGAACCACCGATCATCTGATTAGTGGAGTTTCTGTGCTGTCTTGTCCAGCAGGTTCTCATGGATCGTGGCTGCTGCTGTGGTCCTGCATGACGTCCACTACATATATTATTACTGTAATTATTGTTACCATATCTCCATTACATTTTATAGTTAGTTAATGATTTACTGCTGCTGTGCATCTGTGTCTCTCTATCTCTATCACAGGTTCCACTGCTATCATTCTATCATTCATTGTAATTCATTGTCATTTTATCATTCATTGTAATTGTACAATATGTTTGTGTTGATTGTTCTGTACATGTGACATCTATTGCACGTCTGTCCGTCCTGGGAGAGGGATCCCTCCTCTGTGGCTCTTCCTGAGCTTTCTTCCACATTTTTTCCCTGTTAAAGGGTTTTTGTGGGCAAGTTTTTCCTCACTGGAACCGAGGGTCTAAGGACAGAGGGTGTCACTCCCTGTACAGACTGTAAAGCCCTCTGAGGAAAAATGTGTTAAACACACTACCAGATCAGGGGCGTCCCTCTCTACCTTTAAAAATCTCCTGAAGACCTCCAGCTCTTCAGAGAGGACCTCCTCTCCAACACTACCAACAACTGGACATGATAAATCTACCCCTTTAAGAACTGTCACAGCACTTACTGCTGCACTTTTTTTTAATCACACTGTAACTTGTTGTTTCCCTCTCTGTAAGTCCCAAAGGCATCAGCTAAATGACGAAATGTAAAATTATTACTTGGATACAGCAAACTAGTATGTATGTATGTTTTTTTTGTTTGTTTTTTATAGGTTTCAACCACACCTCAGGCTGTTCATTCATGACTCAGGTGGTCTTATACTTTCTGTTTGTGAAAGTATGTTGCAAAATAAATAAATAAATAAAATAAAATAAAAGCACAGACTGAAGTGGAAAAAAAGCATGAAAAATGTTTTGTTGTCATGTTTTGACATTACTAAATGTCTAATAAATATGGTTTCCTCTATCCTCACTATAATCAAACTCACTTATCCACTTTTATACACACTCGCACAGGTATTTGGTGTTTGTTGAAAGCCTGCGAACATGCAGGCATAAAAAAACAAAGAATTTGAAAGAGCTGAGTAAAAAAACAGAAACTCTGGATGTCACTCAAAGATCTCATAAATAGTGTAAGTTGTCCTGCTGTGACAAGTGTGTTAAAATCAACAAGAGAGTCAAGGTGCTGTCAATCATGTTTGCGCCCACACAGTCCCAAGCATAAATATAATCCACTTAATTAACTGTAAACAGCCCAGCGTCTGTTTACGCCTTTAAAGGCAGTCTGAGCTCACCGCATCATCTCGTGTGGTGAGTGACAACCTGAGTATGGCATGCAGCACATACTGAGCAGTGTCCAGTCAGTGTTTAGAGCAACAAATGTCAGAGCCTTCATGGGGCGGACGCAGGTCGAAGCACTCCTGTGTCACAGCAATCAGTGACAGGGATGTGGTGAGTCACAACTTTAAGCTTCCTGCATGACATCTGAATTACAAGCCAGGCACAGTGGTGGCTGTGATGTTCTGACATCCCAGTGAGCTCCATGAATATGATTTATGGTGACAAATATCACAGCGTGGTGGGGAAAAAAAAGATGGAGAGAGAGGTGTGTGTTGTACAGAGAAGTTGTGTGTGTTGTGATAGAACTACAAGAAAGGGATGACGTGATGTGTCAAAAAACTCTGACTAAATACCAAAATGAACAACAGCCAGTAAACTGAGATAGTAAAGGTGACTTATTGTCACTTGTCTCGTGAATATGTTGGTGAAAACTGTAAATAAAAACAAAACCCGCACAAGTATTCAGTGTCTATATTCCTGCTGCAACTGTAGAACTCTGTTCTGTATGGACTGCAAAATCTTCTTTGACTACTTCCTGGTAATCCGCAAGAATGCCTGACCTGTGTGGCTGTAGTCGGAGGCAAGACACTCTGTCCAGCTTTGTCTGGGTAAAGCCAAAGGATGGTTTATTTACAACAAAAGTGTTACCATGATAACCAAAGACCAAATATGTAGAGAAGGAAAACAAAAGTTAACTTGGTATAACTGAATAAAACTCATCTCCTCTATTACCTAAACACTGCGTACCCAGAACTACATCTGATGACTTCCTCGGCCAAAGAGCAACTACTTCAATAGAGTCTGCTCAGCAGATCAGCTGCTGTACCACTCATGCAAGTCCATGACAAAGATATATTCAACCAACATGAACAGATCACAAATATAAATAACTGCTGAGCTCATGTAGCCCGCTCCACCACATACTACATACATTACTGATGATGTCACCCAGGGCATAAATACAGAAAATGGTTTAGCACTTCCTCAGTCTGTCTTGGGAGCACCTGGTAAAAATGCTGTAGCAAAAGGAAGATAATGAACATCTGGAGCCCCAAAATCACCTAAAATGCAACCAAACCTGATATAAAAAAAACAAACTGGGTCTGTATCTGATACTGATCGATGATAGAACTATGACAGCCCAGAACAGCCATGGTTAACTAGAAACCAACATGGGATTGATGGTAGAATTGGGAACAAAATGGCATGCAAATGAAACAGTTTGAAAATAACTACATCATCATGTTTTAATATGAACACAGCATCTGTTTTGAAAGAATAAACTCAGCATGTCTGATATCTGAACCTTATTTTATCCATGAGAGTTCAAGACCTGCTACTGTAAGATCTGCCACTAATTTACTGATGTAATGAACTTCGATTCCCATGCAAACTGCTTCACTCAGGTTCAGCTTTGTGTTGTTTTGCAAGGCTAAATATCTTTTCAGAAACGTCAACATAAGAAACAGAAATGCCCTCCCTCTCTAAGTGCCGTAAAACTCCCTGACTTTTGACTCTTGGCGATAATGAAAAGCAACATGAATACGCTGTGAGGTGAATGATGATTTTTCATCTTTTTTGGAGCCTTCTCAAGGTTTTGTCGCTCCTAGCTAACATCTCTTTGAGTTTGCTCATCAGTAGTTCATCAAAGGCTGCGGTGATGTTGGAGGAAGTAAAAGCTGCTCTTCGGAGGACGGAGGTGGAGAGGGAAACATGAAAATCTGCAAATGGCAGGCAGCCATTTTCTTCTGGAGTCTGAGAATGAAAGTTTCCGTATGTTTGCTCGTCCTTGCCTCGCCCTCAGTGAACCAGATAATCAGCCGTAGCAACGTGGAAGGCAACCAACGGTAGCGTGTGAGCACCGCAGGGACTCGGGCGGGAAGCTGGTGAGGTACTGTAGCGTAAAGATTCATATTCATATTTAGCATGAAAAAGGCATTACTGAACAAGAACAGATTGCACAAACTTGAAGTCAATTAGAAGAGGGAAAGGGTGAGAGATCCTATAAATGGCATGTGTTGCCACATGTTTATAAATATTCATTTTTATAATCATGTTTGTAGTTGAGTGTAATTATTGCACATTAGGAAATAAATCAGTCTTTTTTATCTGATCTCTGAAGGGACAGTTTTGGTACAGAAATGAGAAGTTGACTCTCTCACATCATTTATTCCGTTAAAAATTCAGTGATCAGCAAAGACGTCTGTCACGTCACAGAAGAAAACTCACAGGTGTATTAATAATAGCTGCATTCCACTTAGAGGAGGTCACTGGTTCACTGTCCATATTACTGGGACAATATGAACTGAGCCGTTGGTAAGTTTACCTGTGCTTTTACTGTTGTGACAAGACAAAAGTTGTCTGTTTTTTTAACTTGTCTGCAAGCCAAGTTTCCCAGGAACACAGTAGACAGGAAACTATGAAGTCCATCACTCACTTCAAAAACTGTGAAACTTTATTAAACCAATCTCCACCCACAGTTTTTGCTCAGATGACACATGTGCAGGAGCATCTTCAGACTGTCCTCAAAAAACTACTACACAGATTTTAGATTTTAGATTTTTGATCAAGCCTACGGTGCATCAAAATGTTTGACTGTAAACAGTACTGTAAATATATACGAGCATATAGACTACTGATTAACCCGTAAGAGCCCAGACCGATTTCTCAATCAAGGAAAATTATGGAGGAGATAAAATAAACTAAACAGACAATAAAGAAAACATTTGACTTTTTATTTTTAAGAATAGCACTCTCATGTCAGGAGATCTGAAATATTATATATCTGTCACTTTAAGAGTGAGTCAGTTTAAAAAACAGTCAAACGCATAGACACCATGTGTCCTTCCAAAGTTGAAGCTGCTCCATCAGCTGCTGTTGCTGTCACTCAGATTTAGGTTGTTTCCTGCACTTTTGCATTATGGCCTCCAAACCCATCAGCATCACATGTTGTTGGCTCTGCAATACTTTAAAAATATGGAACACAAAGAAAGAAATGAAGAATCAACCTGTGTTACATCATTACATCCTTTCTCCAACTTTCCTGCCCTTTTCTACTGAATGTCACTATTGCAAACAGATTATGTAAAGCGACTATGAACAGCCAGCACACATCAACCAGCTGTAACTTACCCAAGCAGCAACACCAAGATCATAAATCCATAAAAATGACACGTTACGACAGGAACCAGCAGCTCCACAAAGGAAAAACTGGACAGCAAGCTAGCAAGCGTTTGTTGAGGTTAATGTTACAGGCTGTGGTCTAGTTAAAACTGGGTCACTGTTCTAGTGATATAAAGTTACTGTACACGCAGTTTAACCTTAACTAACTTATATGTTGAAATTCCTCTTATTCGTTCATTAATTTAACACACTGTCTGACCTCAGTCCCGGTGACTTTTTCCTCTCTTCACGTCAGTCTCGGACCCAACGTCACAGCCTCGCGGACGCGGACACAAGAGGGTGGGGGTGCGTTTGATGAAGTGTCATTATAGCCCGTCCGAGCGGTTCATGCCAGGCTCGAATCAAACTCACCACTGATGATGTCATCAAAAGACGCTTTTTTCCTCTAAAGAAGCAGGTGTCAAAGCTGTGTTGACAGGAAAGAGGCAGACCAGAAAACCGCAAAAGAAATGGTGCAGTGCAGGACAGACATTTTTTTCAAGGGCCCTGGCCCTAGTGAAATTCCTTCCCTGGTGGGGGACAGACGGGAGGCATGCAGCGGGGGCCCTTAAGGTTCTGCTTCTCCACAGAGACCAATCTGGACCTGGGACTTCAGCTGGAGGGACACTGCTGCTCCATCTGGAGGCTGAGCGGCCCTGAGGTGACCTGACACACACAGGTGAATGAACAAGCAGAGCGCACACATGCTTTACAACACACACATGCACACACACCTCAATTGATGCCTCAGCAAGTGGGAGATAGAGGGAGGTTATTATCTCCACTCCGGGCATTGTGTATGCATCGAGGAGGCTGACATCTTGTCACTACATGAGAACTGCCTGATGCTGAGTGCCAGTGAATGACAAAGATGTCTGCTACTCTGTGTGTATGACTGTGAGTGTGTGTGTGTGTGTGTGTGTGTGATAGCACACCTCCATCTATTCCTACATGTCCTCACCCTCTTCTCTTCACTGAATAACAAACTGTAGAATCACACTGTTCAAAAATCTACATCTTCCTGTACCAGCCCATAGATCGTGTCCTGTTTCCATTAACGTGCCTTATCGACTCGTGTCTTAAACCTACTGCAGACTGCACGTCTTGCCACAGTTTGTCTGCCCAGATATATTTGTGAAATCTGAGACAACAAACATGACAGCAGTGAGGAACAAAACAATGTGTCATGGTGTGAGCATGTAGAAAAATATGTTTGATTGATCGACAAGGCCAATACAGATATACGTTTATGTTTAATTGCATATAATTGACCAAGATGATGTACCGAAGGAAGAATGGAGGGTATGGATGAGAGTCAGTGGGTGACTGGAGGGAAACAGTAGGGACTTGAGTCTCTGAGTGGAGGTGCTGTCTCTTCTTTGCTCTGAGATTAGAGCCTCAGTGGTTCCAGTTTGAGGCGTGGTCTTTGTTTCTGAACCTAGTTATGATACTGAGGCTCATGGACGCTTCTGGTCCTTTGGGAGCGGAAAGCGGAGAGTGAGAGCAAAGGGAGAGCTGTTTATTTAGTGACCAGGTCATACAGTAACCTAGTGAGCAGTGCTTGAACTCAGTCCGTTCCACCTGCTGAGGCCAGTTTTGTTACCTTCTAATGTCAGATTTACAGTAGTTAATTTTTTACTTTTTTAGCAATTCATTAGGCTAAAGCTATCTATTCATCAAGTAAATCACAGAGAGTTGAAGTTGGGCAGCAGGTGGACATCAGAGGGAAAAGCAGCAAATATATTGTGTATAAAAGTTCACCAAAATCACTGAATAAACTTGTAGTTGTGCTTTTGTACAGTAATCAGTGAGGCCTGGCCATAGATGCATGACTCTATCGAACAGGAAGCACTCATTTCATTATTAGATGTAAAATTATTACACAGCCCTGACAGCAGGGTGAGAAAACATACATTTTACAAAAAGTAGGTCAACCAAGCAATCTGACTGGTCAACTAAACATTGAGAACATGCTCAAATCAACATGAGAGCACACCTGACTCATCACTAAAAATATTGCTCTGCCATATCCACATTGTCACATCCTGAAAATATAGAGCATGCAAACAAATCCAAATGTACCTTGTTAATAGAGGTGTGAACCTCGTTAATACAGGTGTGTAGCTATATCTTAGTTACTACAAAACTGAACTAGCAAAGCATTTTAGTGTTTATATGGGCACTATTTATTCAGGTGGGAAACTCCATGATCTCCCTAAACTTTGTGTTGTTGTCTCAGAAGACAGTGGAAATAGTCTTCATGTCCTTGCATACTCCAATAATCTTGAGGTCTCATCCCATTTAAAGAAATAATAGACCTATCCATGTCATGCTTCATCATGATGACTTTAATGTTGGTCATGCGCATCCTCAGAAATGAACATGGCATGGAAATGCTTTGGGGCATGCATATCATGATGTGATGAGGGTAGGTGCAGAATCTGAACATACCACAATGACAATGCTGAGACATTTTTCAAGGTAACTAAAATAATTTCTGCCGTAATCTCAAGGTAAAGTATATCTATATTGTCTAAAAAATTATAAGTTTTCATAATTTTCTCCAGGGTTGATTCAGACTCCATAGTGTTTAATACTCAAGGTTACGTGCACAAGCAAATATGTGTACAATGCATTTGACTGTTAAGAGCAATGTAAAACATACAATATGTGACAAGGCTGAAATGGTTCACCTTTGAGACTTTCTATGATTTTATTCATATTATTGCTTCTCTTGAGTTTCCTTGCCTGTAGGTTACCGTGATGTTGTCTGTCTATTGTCTCAGTGTCTTAGTTTGTGCACACAAACTAAAGCTGCCCCGGCGTCCCTGTTTTCCTCCTCTCTTGGCTGGGGAGGACAGACAGCTTGGATGTGGGGTATGTGGCAGTTGGTGGAGGGCGACTGTCTGTTTCTTTCTCCCTGCCGTATGGATACACAGACTGCAAACAAGCCCTCACCATGGTGGTTTGTGCCTGCGAGAGTACACACACAAGCGGGCACAGACATACACTCAGGTTAGCCGTAACATGGCCCTTTGGCCTCTCTTCTATCACAACAAGCCACATTAGCTCTGCTGCATTGACTCTGACCCCCACCCCCCTGCTCACTGGCTGTTCAGAAGTCCCTCCTCACACAGCTCAGTGGTCCAACGTCCAGTATTCTACCGGAACAAAGATCTGCTTGAACCCCAAGACGGAGTGTGTTTGAAAACTGGTCTGCTGGTGTTAGTTTGGATCACTGATGGAGTTTCAATGTGTGACTCTGGCCTTCACATCATGTTTGACTGTCAAACCAGCAGTGACAGCTGCGTAAACATGCCCCCTTCTGGCTTCAAGTCTGTCCATGTGATGTCCTGGGTGTTATAACAGTTATTAGACAGCCAAAACGTCTCTTTACAAGCTGTATGAGTCATCATCTATAGCCTTTAATCCACTAATATTCAACTGGGGCTTGAAGACATGGCTGACACTTTAACAAATGCTTCAATTTAACAAAGATGGCCAAGGTTTTGAAGGACTGTATTGATCTTTACATGCAGTCATGAGTTTGCAGCAGCATATTCTACACAATCTTGGCTTTCTGAATGAATGAATGAAGCCTGATCAAGGAAATTATGTTGTAGTGATTTTGCTTGTTTTGCAGAAAACTTTTGACACATGCATTTGTCAAAGTTATGGTGAATGAGCTTTGGACACACTGCTGTGAAACATTTCCCCTTTTCTCACAGGAAGAACTCCAGTCTGTTATGTTGATTGACCCTAAATTGCATGTATATTCTATTAATATGTTTAGCACCTTTTTTAGTAAGTGTAATTGCTGATAGAGTTATGTTCAATGGATTTTGTTCTTCTTTTTAGCCCGTTAAAGAAGTTTTACAACCTTGGTCTGCAGGTAAGGTGGTTGATACGGTGTCTGGGAACCCTCAATGCTGCAAATAAAAGAAATGCTGCAAACAAAAAAACGCTGCTGCAAATAACAGAAACGCTGCAAACAAAAAAAGCCACTGAAAATAAAAACACAGCAGCGATGCAAATAAAAAAAAAAGCCACAATGGAAGTGAATTACCAGGGACTATTATTGTTGGTGCACCTATGTTTTCTTATGTGAGTGAAGAAGACTTTAAGACATTAGACCACATCAAACAACTTCCATACCTGCTGGGTGAAGTACAGCAATGTGCAAACATAGCTGCAAGATTCGTGAACTGCTGCAACCACAGAAGGAGGTCCAGCATACAGAAAGGACAAACATAAACCATCCCCTCCTGATGGACATCATTTACCCAGGTTTGGTAGGTTTGGTTTGCTGCATATTCGAGTAAAGTTACCAAACTTGATTCTCCTCTTGCTCAAAGCTAACAATACACAGCATCCTCTAGTTCAGCTTCATATCAAACCTGGGGCTACATGGCCTAACTATAACACATTGACAAGTACAGTCATGTAGCGACAGTAAACACTAACCTTTTCATTTACTTCATTCGTTTTTCTTTGTATTTCTATCCTTCTCCTTCTTCTTCGTTCACATAAAAAACACAGGTGCACCAGCAATAATAGTCACCGGAAATTCCCTTCCGTTGTGTTTTTTAAATTTTTTTTATTTGCAGCTGTGTTTCTTTTTGTCTGCAGTGTTTCTTTTATTTGCAGCATTAAGGGTTCCCGTCCACCATAGGTTGAGGTGGATGGTTGACACACAGTGTGCAAATGCGTGAAATCAGGGCCTAACCTCTGGGTGACGTAGAACAGAAACACTGTAGTTATGTAGGAAAAGATTTTGGTTTCAGTTGAAAGTTAATTAAGTGTTGTGATCTGTTATTTCAGCAGCTAGAAGCCTAATTTTTTTTCCCGTCTGTTGTTCCCTGTTGAAGGAATAGTTCCAACAAGAGCACCTGAAGACTAAGCTCTTCAGAGAGTTCCTCTACTCCTAGCACTACCAACAACTGGACTTAAACTGGACTAAATCCATCCCCCCTCAGAAGTGTCACTTGATTCTCTGTGAGTAGTACTTCTTGCTGCGTTAACAACTCCTTGTCCCACTGTGCCTTAATTGTTCCTTTTTTTTTGTGAATCACTTTGGACAAAAGCATGACTTAATGTGATGTAACCACTGTGGGCTTGAAGAACAAAATGACGAGTGAATGAGTGTGAAGATATCACATGGAAACAAAAAGGTAGTCATGAGGAGAACTGAAAGAGTAATATTTCATAACATAAAGTAAACATGTCCTTGTTCACTTTTTCTGTATTTAATCCAGACTGCTTTACTGCTTCACAGTCATTATTGCTATGTCACAGCCTGGTTCTTTGGGCCATGACAAAAACCGGAGTTGCCCCCCCCCCTTCAGACTATTTAGTCCACAGGGGCACGAGAAAACACATCTGCCACTATATTGTCCTTGCCCTTAATGTGTCTGACCTCTAGATTTTGGCTTTGTAAGAATAAGGCCCACCGCATCAGACGCTGGTTTGGGCAGTGCAGTGAACTCAAAAAGGTCAGTGGGTTATGATTGGTATACACAACTACTGGTTTCTTCCCAGTACCGACATAAACCTCAAAATGCTGCAGCGCCCAAATAAGGGCCAGTGCTTCCTTCTCTATCGTTGAATAGTTCACTTAATATGAATTGAACTTTTTCGAGAAGTAACACACCGGTTTATCAATTCCCCCTTTCTCCTGCAACAACACTGCCCCCGCGCCCACTTGACTGGAATCTGTCTGGATTTTAAACGGCTCATTCAAAGACCACACAAATTTCGCCTTGCCCTTTAACAGGTCGGTTAATGGTGCTACTACAGTCGAAAAGTTTTTGCAAAAACTTGCAGGTCCAGACCAAACCCAGGAAACGCATTAACTCTTTTTTTGTAGTAGGGGCAGGAAACTGCACAACAGCTCTGATTTTAGAATCAGCTGGACGCACATGCCTCTGTCCAACAACTTTCCAAGATAGGTCACTGTCGCCCTGGCAAACTCACACTTCGCCAGATTGACTGTGAGTCGCGCCTCAGCTAAACGACTAAATAAGGCATGGATGCGCTGGACATGAGCAGCCCATGTGTCACTGAAGATGATCCAGATAAATGGCACAGCCTTCAAGACCTGCCACAACCATATTCATCAGACGCTGAAAAGTTGAAGGTGCATTACGTAGCCCAAAACTCATTACAGTGTATGCTCCCTGATCACCTCCTTCAACTCATTACTTTGAAGGTCGGACAAGTGAGCAAACAAAATCTCCAAATTACACAACGTCTCTGAATTTTTTAGTCTACCACACGCCACAGGGTTATCAGGTGCTCGAACCTCCTCTCTGTCCACCACACCTGGAGCCTGCAAAGCTGAGGCCACAGAACTAGCAGTAAGTACTGGACTGACCCCAAACTCTGTGGGCGCCACAGTAGCGTCACGTGAATAATACGGCTTCAACAAGTTAACATGACAGAGGCGAGAACACGTCCTGCACTTGTGGAAATGAAATAATTCTGTTCTGAAACTTGTCGCTCCACAGTATATGGGCCTGAGAACTTCACAATCACTGGAGTGAGAAACAAAACCTGGTCTCCAGGACTAAATTCACGACGTTCTGTCGGTCGTACAAGGTTTTCATTTTATTCTGGGCTTCCTCTAAATTTTCACGGGCATTTTCAGCAGCCGAATACAAATGATGACGGAAACCATTCACATAGTCTATCAAATTCTTGGGTGGATCAGTGTCAACCAAGCCATCCCGCAAAATTGCCAAGGGACCACACACTGTATGGCCAAAAACAAGGTCATTGGGACTAAAGCTGGTGCTCTTCTGCACAACTTCTCACACGGGACTCACACCGGGCGCGTAACGGCAGCATCACGGCAGCGCCACGGTTCAGCTCCGTCCTCTGCCCGGCGTCAACTCAAACCGGGCGCGAACGGCAGCGTTACGGCTGCGTAGCGAACTAGCCGTATTCACGCGAGATCACGAGATCACGCGAGAATCCCGAACATACGCGAGTCCCCGCGATTAGCTGTGTATAAAAGAATCAACAACAACAAACAGGTAACTTTGCTTCTCCGGCATGGGACTTTGACATTGACTGACAGATGACCTGGTGCCACCGGTCATAACCTAATGTGGACGTGAAGCTGTGACAGGCGACATGAACTGCATATTGTGTTTTATTTTGAAAGGGGGCGGAAGTTTATTACGCTGATTCTGTGTTGGATTTCCTGTCTGGTGCAATCTGCTCTGTTGAAATTGACACGGTTTAGCAACGGCTCGCGTCAAAAATAGAAGTGCTACGTAAAGATAGCGCTGCAGAGCTGAGAGACGCTTCTGGGACGCTGCTGAGACGTTCCGCAGCGCGCCTGGTGCGAGTGCTCTCATTGATTATAATGGCAGCGATCAGCAACGGCTGACGCGACGCAGCCGTAACGCGCCGCTGACGTCCCCGGTGTGAGTTAGGCTTCAGACTGACAACATTAACCAAGGTAGGCCTTCTTCCCAATCTCCCCTCATCTCTGTGCAGTACACACGCAAAAACGACCTTAAAGTCTGGTGGAAATGCTCCAACGCCCCTTGTCTCTGTGCATGATAAGCAGACGCATGATTATGCTTCACCTTTAGTTGCTTCAACACCTGACCAAACAAGTGCGATGCAAAGTTAGAACCTTGGTCGCTCTGAACCACACCTGTGATGCCAAAAATGGAAAAAAACTGTGTCAACGCCTTGACTATCAGTCTTGCTGAAATTGAACGCAAAGGATATGCCACTGGATACCTTGTCGCCTGGCACATCACAGTCAGCAGATACGAACACCGAGATTTTGAGGTTGGCAAGGGCCCCACACAATCTATAATCAAATGTTCAAATGGTTGACTGATTGCTGGAATGGGACAGAGAGGTGCTGGTTTAATTCACTGACTTGACTTGCCTGTGAGTTGACATTTATGACATGACTTTATGTAATTGGAGACATCACGCTTCAACTTCTGCCAAAAAAAATATCGCAAGACCTGGTCATAAGTTTTCCTCACACCCAAATGTCCTGACTCGTCATGCACAATCTTTAATACGGTGGCACGGAATTTCTCAGGCACAACAATTTGAAACACTGGCTCACCAACAAAGTCACCCACACAAGGGACCCATTTCCTCACAAGCAAATCATCCTGGAGAAAATAACCATGAGCCGCACTTCCAAACTCACTCTCAGGCAAAACACTGGTCAACAAACTAGACAGCGACGGCTCAACCTGCTGACTTTTAATCCAATCTGCCCGAGGGACGGATGGGGGAAGATCCGGTAGGGGAATCACCACTTTCGTTTCCTTTTGCCCCCCACTAACAACATCTGAAGCAGTCCTAGCACGCTGTGTACGGGTCACGGCGCAGGCTGGAAACACACCTGGATATCTCCGACCACAATCATCCTGCCCAGCAATCACCCTCAGCTCTGGAGTAACCACAGGAGACGGTGGCACACTAGTCTAGACTGCACCACCAGCCAAATCATTTCCCAAAATCATCTCCACCCCATCGACTGGAAATGCCGGTCGCACCCCCACTGCAACAACGCCTTTCACCAAGTCACAATCAACGATCATTTTGTGTCGCGGTACAGGTACCACTCCCATCTCCATGCCTTGCATCAGAATAAAGTCAGTGGTCTTTCTGTTCACTTATATAAGTCGCAATACGCTGAGGAATTGAATTTTTAAATTGTTCTAACACTATGAGCTCACTAAGTCCATCAAAACTCTCAACATTTGCAGCAGAACACCATCAATTGAAATGGCACAACAAATCACGAGCAAACTCCACATTAGTTTGTTTGTCATTCTTCTCCCAGTTCCTGAACTTCTGATGGTAAGCTTCAGGGACCAGCTCGTATGCTTTCAAAGACAGCAGATTTTACCTTAGCATAACTCGCAGACTCACACACACTCAGCGCCGAATATGCTTCCTGCGCCGTACCCGTAAGGACGCACTGAAGCATTAAAGTTCTGTCAGCATCAGGCCATTTTTTCATATCTGCAATCCGTTCAAACAAAGTAAAAAATGTACCTGGATCCCTCTCATTAAACCTGGACATTAAGCGCAAGTTAGCCCCAACATCAAAAGTAACTTGCCCCGGCTCAGAGAAACTGAGAAACTCAGAGAAACTGAGCCGGGACCCTCTGACACACTCACAATCAAACTCAGTTTATACTGCTGCAAGACCATTTTCATTTTTTCTGTATGTATGTTGTCAAGTGCATCCAACTAAAAAGGGAAAGAAAAGGGTTAACCGGCGGCGGCTGCCACACCACTCCATGGACGTCTGCTGGGGAGAGAGAGAATGAATGAGTTGTCGGCTTATATAATCTCAGGGCACCGGGCCCAGGTGCCCCAATTATCAAGCCCAGCCCACAGAAAATCCCACCGGAAGGCCACTGCCTTGACAGCAGGGGTCGCCACAGCTACAATATCTCCATTACAGTTTATAGTTAGTTAATGATTTACTGCTGCTGTGCATCTGTGTCTCCACTGCTACTGTAATCATTCTGTGGAACAAACTACCTTTCTGGGTTTGGGAGGCAGACACGGTCACCACCATCAAGCGTAGACTTAAGACTTTCCTTTTTGATAGAGCTTATAGTTAGGGCTGGCTCAGGCCTTCCCTTAGTTATGCTGCCATAGGACTAGACTGCCTGGGACTGTCACTTTCTGGGTTATGCCTAGTCAGGCATGGTACTGGTTGAAGATGCAGTCACATCTCCCTTTACTGAAAACCCTCTCTCTCATTCTCTCTCTCTCCATCCCCCCGCTCTCTCTCTTTCTTTCTTTCCCTCTCTCGCCACCTCTCACTCTCTCCCCCCCCCCTCTCTCTCTCCCCCCCTCTCTCTGTCTCTCTCTCTCTCCAATCATCATTACCATCAATGCATGTTTCTAACTAAACTTCTTCCCCAGAGTTTCTGTGCTTTCTCGCCCAGCAGGTTCTCATGGATCGTGGCTGCTGCTGTGGTCCTGCATGACGTCCACTACATATATTATTACTGTCATTATTGTTACCATATCTCCATTACAGTTTATAGTTAGTTAATGATTTACTGCTGCTGTGCATCTGTGTCTCTCTATCTCTATCACAGGTTCCACTGCTACTGTAATCATTCTATCATTCATTGTAATTCATTGTAATTGTACAATATGTTTGTGTTGATTGTTCTGTACATGTGACATCCATTGCACGTCTGTCCGTCCTGGGAGAGGGATCCCTCCTCTGTGGCTCTTCCTGAGCTTTCTTCCACATTTTTTCCCTGTTAAAGGGTTTTTGTGGGCAAGTTTTTCCTCACTGGAACCGAGGGTCTAAGGACAGAGGGTGTCACTCCCTGTACAGATTGTAAAGCTCTCTGAGGCAAAATCTGTTTTGTGACTTTGGGCTATAATATAATTTGATTTGATTTGATTTGATTTGAACTGAGATACATGAGTACATTTGGGTAAAACTGAATCGACTTTGTTTAGAAAAGAGGATATTATTAAGGACAATAGGTGTGTGTAACAGTACCAACTGTTTCTCAGACGGTAATAATAAATAATAAGTAATAAAGTTGCACAAGCCAGTCTCTTGTGAGTCTGTTGTTTTTAGAATATTATCGAAGATCCCCAGTAAATTGAAATTCCTGGTTTGCAGATTAAGCTTGTTGAAACACATTTGTCCTCATTGACACAGTGCCATTTTGATTATGTCTGCTACACTTCCACTATAATGGATTTACAGATTTCAATATGTATTAATTAGTTTGCACTAATGTAATTTAGTTTTTTTAAGATTCTGACAAAAGCTCAAGCATACACATCCTGCAAAGAGCTCCTGCAGACAGCCTTGACAGATGTTAAAGATGGACTGATGGATGGAAAGAAGCCAGCCAACAAACCAGCATGTAATGTGAATGTAATAATGAGAAGTGCACAGTGTAAGTTCAAATCTAAAGGTTACTTGAATAAAGATGGACTATGTTACCACTAAATGGTAATAAGGAAATGAAAAGCAAGTCTAATATAAATGTTTTCATTAAAACAACTGTGATTTTTAGTACTGTTGTTTCATGCAAACTGAATTTGAATTGTGAGAACTGAATTTGAAATGTGAGAACTGAAAATCTAAACTAAATGATTCAAATTCAGTTTCTGGTGGCATGCATTTCAGCCCATACCACTTAGCTCAACTGATGAAATGGTGGCTTGTATCAAGTCTGAGAAAGTTACCTTGATGATCTAGTCATAAAGTCATTGGCATTATCTCCTTTTGGGTTTGAAGAATACAGATTTCTAACAGGAAGCCGATGTTATAAACTGGAGCTTAAAAAATATGTGGGCAGCTAGGAAAATCACACTCTTGAGTTGTATTATGGAAAATGTAGGATGGAATGTTTATGAATCTTCTGCTATGGGCACTAATCCAACTATCTTGACCTCTGCTGCTTTGACTTTGGTCATTCCTTTTCTAATCTTTCTCTCACAAAGCCCTCCAGCTTTCTGGCAGCACAATACTAAATCACTGTCGAACTCTTAAAGACCGATCAATCCATTTCAAATGTTGTTTACTGGAGCCCATTGTGCTCTGCCAGCTGTTAAAAATGTACACTCAGTTAAAACTCGCCTTGAGCAAGAGAACCACAGGGCAGCACTATAAACAAAAGTTTTCCAGAATCTGAAATCTGAATAAAATATTCAATAGACAATGGCAAATGACAATATTGATAGAAATAATAACAATACATTAGCACACTATTATAATGAAGATACACAGCTCTAGCATAAAACAGTTTGGTTGTTTCAGAAAATTGTGCTTGGGGATGAAACCACACACAATGACTCTGCTAATCTATCTGTAGGAATACTTGGATCTGATCCCAACAATGAGTCACACTATCCTGTCCCTTCTCTACTCCTATACAATATCTCTCTGTGGAGTTACATTGGCTGGGCTTCCTGTGTGTAACATAAGCATTGTCTCTTGGCTCTGCCTCATCCTCCAGCCCTGTTGGCTCAGATGGAGGCACAGTGATGGCCACAGTAATGAATGAATGCCTCCTAACCTTTCCCATATTAGCCGGGCAAACACAGGGAGTCCTTTTGGCTGCCACCCTCCGCAGTCTCCTAACAAGCTGCAGTGATGCCCCCCTGGCTGCCAGCCACAAAGCATTGGACCCACTAATGTCTACAGCAGGCACTGCAATGTGTTTATCCTTTGTTTGAGAGACTGCATTTCCCCCTCTGTGCGAGAGGTTACTGATGTTTATGCATTGGTTTACCCAGCATGCTTGTGTGTAACAGTAAACTTGACATACCACTCCCCACCTGCTGTCGCCCCCATCATGTTGTCTTTAGCCCTGTTCGGCTCTCTGTCCCTGTCTGTGTTTCCTGGCCCCTGGCCAGTGCTGAGTGTCATTTTTCCACTGTTACAAGCCCCTGTTGCCCGAGCCACCTAAACCCCTGTCCTCACTCTATCTCTTCATTGCACCTCTTCGCCTCCAGATGCATTCTGGTCATTTTCTGTGAGGTTTGTTTTGGCAGCAGCTCAGTGAGCCGTCACGGCCATTTAATGGCTGGGTGCTCCCTGGCTCACCGGTGTTGTTTCTCCTATTGCCAGAGTCTGGCACCCTGGACACACACTCCTGCTCCTCTTCAGGCTGTATAATTGATGCACAGGCAGCTGCAAGACTTCACATGCTGGAGTTTTACATACACAAGGACACACCAGCAGTTCTTATAGTGCCCAAAGGACTCACCATACAGTATATATGTATATTAACAAAGAAGTAGTGAACAAAAACATTACCTATCCAACAACACTCTTGTTAAACCTAACTTAGACATGAACAGATCAGACCTAAACACGACTTAAGGTCATTGTAAGGACCAGGTCACACCATGACTGAAATCAGTTCATTACATTACTAAATTCTGAGTGAGCCAGCAAGAAGCTGCTGGACAAGAGTAAATGTGGGATTGACTTTTAGTGGTTGGTGAAATAAAAGGCTGAAAGACAGACGCCGAGCTGGGTGGACTGCTGTTGGACTAGTCAGTAATATTAGCCGCTGCTATGTCTGCTGTTGGTGACCTTGTTGATGGTTGACTGTTAGAAAAGTTGTTAAAACGCTAATTTTTGATCATGAGTAATTTTATTCTAACAAACACACATGTACAGCTGTCCATATTTAACACAGTGAGATTAGATTTTTACTAAATGACAAAGATACCAAATTCTACCCAATGCTGCTATAAAAAAGCTAACAAGGGAGGGGATGCAGGGTCACTCGTTTGTTTTTCTGACAGTTTGTGACTTCAAATTGCATGCAGTCATTTAATCTATCATAATTGTAAAAATATATCATGTAGCTAAAAAATAACATAAACACCTTTTAAAAATCTTATTTCTAGATTACCATTGATGCCTAATCAAACCATATATCACATTAGAAGTCAACAACACGGACTGAACCAGATGCCATTCTTTTTATATATAAAAAAAAACAGCTATCAGCTAAATCTATCAATCCAGGTTAGTTCAGTGAAAGAGAATAGAGCAGTAGGGGGTGTTGGCTCGCCCTCAGTTTCATCTGAATGATGAATATTCCATGTCATACGGATCATAAACACAATGCCGTCATGGATGCTGTCTGTCCTCGTTGCCCTCCAGACTGCACAGACTGACAGACAGGCGCACGGACGATAGCATGTATGGAGAGACATCTGATGACAATGACAGTATCAAGAAATGTTTCCGTCTGTCCTCAGCACTGTGCAGCAAATCTGTTAAGATAACCTCCACACAGGCTCACATAAATACACCTCACTTAACTCGGACGAGGAAGATAGATGAGAAGATTTTTGGTTTAGGTCAGCATTATCCATTTAGCTTATCTATTATGCTAATCCTGTGACACAGACTTGTAAATTATTCCAGACCAATAAAAAAAGAGAGAATCCTCATAGTCCAGTGATAACCTCATACTGGATTTCCAAACTCCGCGTTTGTCACTCCACAATTAGAGACCCAACTCATCCAATCTCTGATTAATCAGCATCCATAAATCAGAACTCTGTCTGTAGATAATTAGTGGTAATCTGATACCCCCACTGTGTTGTGATTCTGTCTCTCCCTCCACTTACGTCGCCGTCACATGTAATTGATGAAATTAATTGATCAAATGAATCAACGATGGAAGGAGAACATTCATCAGTCTTCCAGTGTTAATCTGCCCGGCCATCTCTCGTCCTCCTCCTGCTGCTTATTGGACGCATTGATGTCTGTGTTTTTAGAGGACGTTGGGCTGCTGTGATCAATGGGCAGTGTTGGGCCCACGGCGTTGAACCTGAGAAGGTGATTATGCACATCATAGATTTTCCATATTACTGAATGTCTAAATTAAACACAGATGACCTTACTTTGCTATTGGAAATCATTGGCTCTCCGTAATTTCTCTGACAGTCTTTATTTTGCCTTTGAGGACAAAGTTCCCCCAAGTCTTTGTGTTCACAGATTCATAAGAAGAATGACGTAACTGCAGGGCTTTGTTCTTTTTCTGTCCTGTAACAACGCTCATCAAAGCAGGAGGTTTAAAACACAAATATACTACACTTGTCATTTCATGACTATATTTTTAAAGAGATTCATGAGGTGGTATAAAGTAGGGTTTTGTATATCTGGTAAGGCATGACAAAAAGTAGAAAACAAAAAGGTAACTTCAATGATGCGCTGAAAAAAAAAAACAGGATAACACAAAATAGCAAAAGGCACCTACCATCCAGTATAGACCATAGCTGTGGAAAATATACACAGATGACCAGTGAGTAAAGTCAAAAGAGGGAAATCATTTGGATTTAATACAAGACAACTAAGTAACAAATTAATTAGACAGTGGCTCAGACAACAGGCGGGAAAAAGACAAAGACAAGACACCCAAGGAAAGACTCTTTCAACATAAAACAGGAAATACCATAAAAACCATGACTGGACTGTTACTGTGATGAACAAATATCAGTCATATCATATCAATGTCAATCAAAATAGTATCCATAGTATTCAGAAAAATAATAGACATCCATGTTGAGTTTGATTTCATGTACCAATACAATATCAAATCCAGAATTTAAAACATCCCTTTATCCAGACCTTTTATTTAGCTTCTAGAAACACACATACAGCAGCGCATTAGGACACAAGTTTAATAGGTGTGGCTGAATACCTTTACTAACAACTCAATATGTGAGATACGGCTGTACACTGACGTTTAGTAATGCTACATGAAATGCCTTTCACAACTCAGTGTTATATCACTGTACCAGCTCCCGCCTGTCTATCAAAGCCCCTCCACAACATGCAGGCTGTTTGCCGTCATGGCACACTGGCATCTCACCGTGCTGAGCCGACCAATTCGTCTCATTTTTGGGCTGCGGTATGAACTTGTGATATGAGACGAGAGGCAACTCAGCACAGGAACCTCGGCACGTCACACACTCCCCTCCACTCAGCCATTAGGGAGGCAACTCGGCGAGAAATTGAATTTTGTGCCGTTATCTGACGGATGCAAAGCGGCTGGTATGGTGTCTTTGAGAGAAAGAAAGAAAGAAGACGAGGAGCGGAAGGAAAGAAGATAGAGGAAGGGAAGTGGAGGGAAAGAGTGGTCTGGAGATAAAGCGTAGATGTGTGTGTTGTCGACAGACAAAACGCAGGCGGAGAGATAGAAGGAGGACAGGAAAGTGTGGAGCTCAGCCTCATTGGCATGATGGGGAGTGTGTGGCAGATTAGCGTGTAGTCTAACTTCAGTTAATTATGTGCATACTGTTAATTCTGCATGGCTGGCTGTGTGGCTGTGTCTCCCGGTGCTATGGAGTACACACTCCATAGCACCGGGAGAGTGTGTGTGTGTGTGTGTGTGTGTCTCTCATAATGAAAGTGATGGCTGGACCTTTGACTCCTTAGCAACGCTTTAAATGAACCACTAAAGTCCCGCATCAGCATTTGGGGAGCGCAAAGAGAATGTACTGTGTGTGTGTGTGTGCGTGTGTGTGCGCGCGTGTGTGTGTGGACAGACATGAGCGCAGGGACTTGATGCATTAACCTAAAATAGAAAGCGAGTTCTCCCAGGAAGGTTGTCCTCTAATTGACTGGATTCTGTGTGAGCAGCACTTTTTAAACACCTTTTGTTGCCCATTTTGCGGTGATTAAACAGGCATTGCTTTTAATTGGCTGATCTTAGTAGGACCTGCTTTACTCAGCAGACAAGAAGAAGGAGAAGAGGCAGAAGACAAAGAGAAGACTGGAGCTGGGCAGTTACTTATTTTGTTATAGAGCTCCACGGGCACTGAGCTCAAAATGCTTGATTAATGGGCTGCTGCAGATTATTCTCAAATAAAAGCTGTAATCAGATAATGGCTGGGTTTGAAATAATATCTGTGAGTGTGGTCTGATTAGATAAACCTGGGGAAAACATCACATGTATAGCTAATAACTCGTATGGTAGATTCATCAAAATCTGCATGACTACAGCACTAATCAAATCAGTGAAACAAACTACCAGTGTCATATTTTTCTTTTAACAAAAAAAGCAGTTGAGACAGATGTTGAGAGATTAATTAAAATGAATGCAGAAATCACATGATGGAAATGTTACTTCCATCGAGTCTAATACGATGATGGCTGTTTTAGAAAAGTTAAGCAATTCAAATTCAAATAGTTTTCTGGTGGCACGTACTGTATTTCAGCCCATAGACTTTGCCGGCTGAAGAAGCATTGTCAGGCTTTCTGTCTGAAATCAATTCAGGAAAAATATTTTGTGTTAAGAAGTAAAAAACAGTCTGACAAACAGTCTGTATTATGGCGGCTTGTTGTGCACACAGTTTCATAGACAATGAGGAGGAAGATACGAATAGATGTAGAAGGATAAGACTGACAGAGATAAGCTAATAGATCAAACTGTTTCACAGATACGACTGGTGCAGCAGTGGGTGTTAAAGCAAAGAGCACCAGGATAGGTTATACTGTGGGTGGTTTGTTCACACTATATCCTATACAGACTGACAGACATTTAGACTTCTGGCTATGATGGATATTTTCTTCATGCAACTGCCCAATAAAGAAATGTGAAAAGCATACTGTGTATCTGATTTGCAGAACATTAGAGGACGTATTGCATGTTATTTCACTGTATTCTTTCACTGCTTCTTTTGTTTTGTGGCTCAGGATTCATTCCTCACATATGCAGTAGGACTCCCCAACACAGAGACAGGTCATCTTTGCTGAGATGCACGTCATCGGCTAAACTTTAGAATGAGGTCTTCCTTGAGAAATGACGACAGCAACCAGTAACTTTGTCAATGTATGCAGCAGCATGTCAGAATCAGAACTTTAATGGCTTCAAACAAGACTCAATCGAGGTTTATGACAGCAGCCATTTGTGTACACAGACTCCTCATCGTATCAGACAAAAACACCTCAGTATTTCTTTTAAGGTCGGTTCCTTTAAGGACGGTCTCCAGTGGATGTGCTAGAAAGTAAAACTAAAATCACTACAACTTTTAGTGTGGGATACGGTAAATTATTATCCATGGCTGGAGGCACTGACCATCTACCAGCAGACCAAAGCAATGAGCTGAAAACTGTGAAGAGCTTCAGACTGGACCGCTTCTTATTGGAATCAGAATTACCACTAACTCAAACTGCTCATGTGAGGACTTTAATTTCATCTCCACTTGAATATTTTGATCTGTGCATGATTCCAGGCTAATAATCCCCAAATGTATTTTGATCTTATACTGTGCCTCATGAAAGTGCCTATAAAGACAGATAAAGCTAATACTGTGAGTCATGTCACCATTTCATTATAGAGGAGATTGGGTGGGTGAGATATCGGGACTGCTAAAATGCCACTTTGATGGGCATGAAATGAGCGCTGAACCTTGACCACTATCACCAGAGTGGGACCAGGGAGTGTGTGTGTGTGTGTGTGTGAGCAAGACAGAAGCACTTTTTCAATGATTTAGCAAAGTCAACTGAGCCCCATCTTCTGCATGTTAACGTGGTCCCAGAGTTCGAATCAACAAACTGCTTGCAAGGCTCCTCTCTCCAACCTCCAGGCTGCCACTGGTCATTTATAGCTTAGAGAAGCTAAGCATATGTGATAAAAGATGACTCCTAACTGTTAATTTTGAAGCATGCTCCACATGAAAGTGTTCTTTTAGCTCAGCATTGCATGCACATGTTCTAAAATAGCAGTCTAATTTGGCCGTTATTGACATTAATGAAAGAGTGATGCTTTATTTCATGTTTTTAAATCAGATTAGCATTGATTTAGTGTCTTTGGAGCATAACACATGACAAGGAGAGGCTGCTTAATTCACATGTAATAGTTAATATTTCACAGTGACTGACAGAAATGTCAAATTATAAGAATAATGTATGCCAAACTCAACAGGCGCAACCCCTCATACTCCTCTGATAGATCTACCTTCAGTTGTTTATTGCTGCTGTAGTTTGCACATCCACAGTCAAAGCTTTCACATTATGCATGGCCTGCTCCTTATAATAAACAATCGACAGGACGGGAATTCAATACAAAACAACAAAAAACAAATTGTTTGAATAGTGTCATCTAAATTTAATATTTACAATTTTAAAAAAAGCCTTTAATTCCTAAATTTTAAATTACAACTAAACAATTTCTGCTAAAAATAGTAACACACACTGTAACATAACAGACATTATCACACCCCCTGCTTTATGCAGTTACATCAGAAATACAATCACATAAAAACAAATACATGTAACTTTTTTTTTCTGAAGTTTGAAACCTTTTATCTTTAAAGCAGGACTTCTGAGAACCTGTTAACGACTTTATTTCTAAAAAGCAACTAGCGTCCAATTTTTTAGATCATCGTTCTCAACTCAACACAAATCTTAAGACAGCATCAACATGCAAATTAGCATAATCTGGTGACCTTTAGCAACTTGCTTGCAGAACAACTAGCTTGTGTGAGCATTTCATTGGAAAAGAGCTGGCTGAAGAGCATGGAGTCCTCCTGAGTCCAGTGTGACTGTTGCCACACACATTCACGTATTAAAAAAATAAATAAAAATAATAATAATACTAATAATAACAACTACTTCAACTCTGACTTTAAGTTCATTAATATAAAAGTTCATTGTGAGCACAGCAAGTCATTACTGGACTCAAGAGTTTTACAAACTAAATAAATGATCATCTTCACACAAGGTCCATTTCCCAACCCCTCTACGGAGCTTGGTCAGTTGCCTTGGAGATGAAGCAGTGAACATGTTTTCACCGCAGATGTTTGAAAAAGCCAGATAAAACCTGTGTGATTTCTTGTGGAATAATCACAAACATCAGACTTCTTCTTCTGCTTAACAACGCTTTACAAAACACACTGTGCTATAAAAAAAGCATATACTTCACATTTGTTTTTATTGTTGGTTTCATTAGACAACTTCCTAACTACCTATTATTATAATTATTAGTATTATTATTACTATTTCACACATGAAATTTATCATGCAGCTCTCTCACATCTGCAAGAAAATGAAACATAATGCACACTTGAACCATCCATTCTTGTACAGGAGGAAAGAGTCATGAAGAAGCAGCAGAGGAACAGACACAGCAGTTGGTCGGTTTGTTTCTTCCTCATATAAAACCTCAGGTGAACTGAGGGGACAAGTTCTGTTAGCTCTTCAAGCTTGAGCTTGTTTAAGGACAACATTTCTAAATTCACAATTACGCTATCAGGTAGGAATTTCAGGAACCACTAACCCTAACCTCAAGGCTTAATGTTACCTATACTCAGTGTGCTTTCACATTAATTAGACAGGGATTTAACATGGGTGGATTTAAGGTTAAGGGGCCAAATGTCTGCCTGTCTGAAGGTATAAAAAGACTCACCATAACAAGAAAACACACCTAGCTGCTAATGCCTAGAGGCACACACACCGTCAAGATGTTGATAATTGCTGTCCAGTTTGATTTTTTCGGTCGACTCTAATTTGATCTGACTGTGTTGTGAACATTGGACACTTCATCTAACATCTAATATCTCTATGTCTACATTGAACCTTCAATGTCCAACCTCATTCCACTTGACTGGCATCATTCTTTCAAGCTGGTGATGCCTGACCCACAGTGATACAGGGTTTGTTAGCCGTCTGGTCCTTATGTAACAGAGTGAGAGCAATGTCTGCATTTCAGCAGGTCGTTTCCAGTCATTAATGCACCTTGTCATGTATTCTTTTTGTCCAGTATTGGGACCTCAGAATGGCTTATTTGCTCTTTCCGACCATGAGCATCATCACACACTGGATGGTGAGCAGTTGAACAATACAGGTACAACGTTGGCAGGATGGCCTGGTTTCCAATGACTTATGTACCTGACAGTAATTAAAATCTCCTAGTCTCCGGTGGAAAAGCATCCAGTCTCTTGGTCACCTTCATGTGGCTGAGGAGATGCTTGCCCACAGATTAATGTGAACAAGGGTGAAGACGAGCTGGGGGAACTCCCTCGGCAGGTAGAAGGGGCAAAGTGAAACGGAGAGCCGCTTAAATTTTCTCCTAGACCACAATGGTGTTGCAGCACCTCATATTAATACAGCATTATACTCAGTCTCTGGTGGAATTGTTTGTTATGAGAAAGCCATTCAAACAGGGCTAGGCAAAGCCACTTATGTGCAGATCCTGTGTGACGCCCTTGCCACATCTCAGTGAAAGCCAACAGACTCATCATAAAGCTTGAACACAGCTGGTGGTTGTGATGGTTGTGTTAATAAACAACATGACAGCCAACGGGAAGGAGGTCCAGTACGTGATGGTGTGGTGCACTGATCATAACATGGAACACCAAGATGTCTAAACAGTTGCACTCCCATCAGTGGATGGACAGAGGTTGATTGTGTTGCTAGCTTCAAATTTCTTGATGCATGCACCACCAAGTTGAAAAGGAAGCTGTGACACAGGATTAATGAGCTTTGGTATCCTGATCTCTCCCATATAAACTTGCAGAATATGAGTCTTAAACGACCGGTCTGAAGTGTGTAGAGGTGTGAGTGGTTATTTTGTAGCAGCCCAGGGTGTTTTTTCAAGGTAATGCTGTGCGTAATGACACTGCTTTCTGCTGCAGCTCATCTCAAATCAAGGGCTCCAGATTGATCAACATATGTGTTCTGCCTTCAGATGCTGCAAGGATTTAATGAATTGAAGGAGAAGCTTTTCATACAGTATTTAACAGCTGTGGGCAACAGATACTGCATGAAGCACCTATTATAATTGATATATGAATGCTTTATGTATTCCTACTTTAACCACATTCAAGGTTATTTTTTGATGATGCTTTGAATAACTTCATTGGCTCGTGTTAAATTAAAATTGTTTCTTTATACTTTAGGCATTATTCTGCACATTTGTCTATTTTGATCACTGTGGCAGCTCAGCGACGATGACACATCATACAGATTTTTCACCAAAATACTAACAACTCACTCTGCACTGCCTCGTTTCAGTCAATCCTTCACCTGTATGTGCCACTCCACCCACCTGTGCACCATGCGCTCTGTGCTGGGCACCAAAATATCACACAGATGGTCAAAGAAAACATCAAGGTAGGGAACATATCAAAATGTCAGTAGAGTAGTCAAGGTGGTGTCAGATTTTCTAGCCTATGCACACAAACTGTGAATAAAATCTAACAAGGTGAGACAACCCTGAACACCAAAATGCTAATCAAAGATAATCTGGATAGTGCATTTTGAAATCAATATTTAATTCAATATTAATAATCAATGTCAATCAATTGCTTTCCATCTTGCATTGGGCCAAACATTCACTGACAGATGAGATAATTATTTTCTTGTTTAAATGATTTGTGCTTATGAGCGTCATCGTGACCCTATATTGTCTGGATTGGTCGCCACAGAAGCTGCTGCTGGAAAGCAAATGTTTTATTACTGTATGTGTGTTCACATATGAATTCACACGTGGTCACGGGTGATGAGGTTATCTGTTCCGAGCTACAGTTGCCCATTGGTGTTGATCAGACATAAATAGTTGAATGTCACTCTCACTTTCTTGTCAGGCATAAAGTCACAGGCCATACTGACAGAGGAGGAGATGCACTGCCCAGCTAACATTAGCCAAACAGACTAGAGAGAGATGCACTGAAGCAGCACGTCTGTTTATTGTTACTGTACTGACTTGGAGACAGCACAAGTTTACCTGATTCCTGTTCCCATAATGCACTCTCATGATGGGTTTTGTTTTTCATCAGAAGTGGTCATTGAAAGTTATTGAAGTTGACACACTCTAACCCTTGCATAAAGGAGTAGTGTACATAGGGCTGCTGGCTCTGCTTGATGACAAAAGAGCATGGACATGTGCTTAAGTTCAGGACATCTACTGCCCAATTTAACCCTGGCAGCACTGAGTGTCTTGTGGCAATGATAATAATGACTACCCTCTCTTATGAATCTTAACAAAGGAGTTGTGCTCAGATTTAACTGCACCCCATTGGTGTGACAGGTCAGGAAAAAGCCATATGGATGATTTTTGATGGCAATGACAATGAACAACCGGGGGTCCTGGAGAGGAGGGTCCACAAGATTGTCAAACCTCAGATTCAGGAGGAGCAGTGTGGTTTTCGTCCTGGTCGTGGAACTGTGGACCAGCTCTATACCCTTAGTGCGGTCCTGGAGGCTGCATGGGAGTTCGCCCCACCAGTCCACATGTGCTTTGTGGACTTGGAGAAGGCGTTTGACCGTGTCACTCAGGGAACCCTGTGCGGGGTGCTCCGGGAGTATGGGGTTCTGGACCCACTAATACGGGCCGTCCGGTCCCTGTACTCCCGGTGCCAGAGCTTGGTCTGCAGTAAGTCGGACTTGTTTCCAGTGAGAGTTGGACTCTGCCAGGGCTGCCCTTTGTCACCAATTCTGTTCATAACCTTTATGGATAGAATTTCTAGGTGTAGTCAGGACGTTGAGGGGCTACAGTTCGGTGGCCTCAAGATTGGGTCACTGCTTTTTGCAGATGACCTGGTCTTGTTGTCTTCATCGGAGCGTGACCTTCAGCTCTCTCTGGAGAGGTTCGCAGCCGAGTGTGAAGCGGCTGGGATGAGAATTAGCACCTCTAAATCTGAGGTCATGGTTCTCAGCCGGAAAAGGATGGAGTGCAGTCTCCAGGTCGGGGTTGAGATCCTGCCTCAAGTGGAGGAGTTCAAGTATCTCGGGGTCTTGTTCACAAGTGAGGGAAGGACGGAGTGGGAGATTGATTGGATCGGATCGGATTGGTGCAGCTTCTGCAGTGTTTCAGACTCTGCGCCGGTCCGTCGTGGTGAAGAGGGAGCTGGGTCGCAAAAATTTACCAGTCAATCTACGTTCCTACCCTCATCTATGATCACGAGCTTTGGGTAGTGACCGAAAGAATGAGATCGCGGATACAAGCGGCTGAAATGAGTTTCCTTCGCAGAGTGGCTGGGCTCTCCCTTAGATATAGGGTGAGAAGCCATCTGCGGGGAGCTCGGAGTAGAACCGCTACTCCTCTGCATCGAGAGGAGCCAGCTGAGGTGGCTCAGGCATCTAGTGAGGACGCCTCCTGGACACCTCCCTGATGAGATGTTCCGGGCACGTCCCTTCAGGAGGGAGAGACCCAGGACACACTGGAGAGACTATGTCCAGTGTGGCTTGGATGAAGTGGCTGGGGAGAGGGAAGTCTGGGCCTCCCTGCTGAACTGCTGCCCCCGCGACCCGCCCTTGGATAAGCGGAAGAAGGTGGATGGATATATGTTACAACACAGCTCAATGGGTATCAGTAAATAATATAAAACCAGATGGTAAGGTAGTAAAGAAAGATATTTATTCAATGACACTTCAGATTGGTTTGACAAAGGGACGTGAGGTAAACTATGAGGGAACAAAGGGCCAACGGGTGCTGTTAAAAAAAAAAAAAAAGTCAAGCTAACAAAAAGAGAACTCTATAAAACAGACCCTATTCTATTTATATGCAAACAAAACAAGAATGAAAAACCTCACTATATAATCTAACTTCTAATAACAAAAAAACACATCAAAACAGCACCGCTAAAACAAGTGACTTTAACAAAAATCTTCTCTGGTGTGTGTGCGTCAGCGCAAATAAACTAAACCCGTCCCTGTAAGAACGAAAAAGCTCCACAAAACAACGGACGAGTTAACAGCACTTAACATACGAGGAGAACTCGAACAAATAAACACAAGCTTCTCTGACTCTTCAAGTTTAAATCAGGTTGATGGCGCCAATTGGAAGTCAACTGAAGTCAAACAGCAAACAACAAAACAAAACAAAAAAAATACACACAAGGATATACCAGGGCGAGATAGTGGCAGTCCTAACAATACAGTTTTACCATAAAGATGCCATCAAATGAGCTTTTAGAATATTTAATAACACAACTTTTTTTTTAGTGCAGCCTCAGATCCTGGGCACACTGATCTGACTAATCGTGTCATTATTTGCTTAGTATTTCCTCAGTCTAGGCTCCACAGTTAGTTCAAACAGTAAAGTGTGCTGGGGCTTTTTAAATAGCTCTGTGTTGGAGTTCATTTTGTTGTTTGATTTTGGCCTGCGGGCTGGATATGGCAGCAGAGCACCCCCATCTCTATCAAAGGGGAAAAACATCACAAAAAGCAAACAAAGTCTCTGTCATTTGATTTGTGAGTCAAATGGACTGAGCTGCTGTGATTTACTGTGCTGCTTCACTGCAAGGTGATTCAAGGAACATGAGAGAGTCCGGACAAAGCTCTCTGGCTTTAATCCAGGTCCTCCTTCCACTTCCAACTCAGTGTTCGAGAGGTACTGTCAGCCTTGACCTAAATTAGACCCCCCCCCCCCCTTCCTCTCGCCCTCCATTCTCCTCTCTGATTTCATCTCAGGCTCTGCTGGGTCTTGTCTCTCTGAGAGGAAGAGCGGTTTGGGAAAAAGCTGTCGGTTCCAGGCTAGCGTGCTGCGAAGGGTAAGGAGGGGAATATGAGCTAATGAAGTCAGTCCTGAGTGGGAACAGCAGTGTTTTTTCTTTTTTCCTGAGCCCCACTTCCACTTGTTAACATGACATGTTAGACCTCTGTAACTGCTCTTGTCTCTCCTCTCGCTGTCTCTCCATTTTGGTTTTCATTATCAATCAGTCTTCATCCACTGCCTCCCAATTTTCTCCCTTTCTCCTCATGGCTTGCTGTGTTATTTTTCTCCTTCCTTCCATTCCTCCATCCCTCCCTGTCATCTCGCATATACGTCTGTTCCTGTTAATATGGGAAGTGAAAAGGGCCCGAAGGTGACACTGTGACAGGCGAATCAAGCTCTTGTTTTTTGGCATCACTCACACCCGTCAGGGACTTTAATATGATTTCAGAGGCCATTTGCATTCCATTTGTGGCTATCGAAAGTTATCAATCTGCCTTGTTTCCCTCGGCAATGTTGACTGACTACTGAAAGTCAGCCGCGCAAAAGAAAAGAGCAGCAGAGAAAATGAGCAGCAGCATTCTGATTTGAACGGATGATCTGGGCTGAAAATGTACAGTATGTGAGGTGCACACTGAGGTGTATGGTCAGGAACTTTGTTTCATGTATGGCAAATTTATAAATGCAAATATAACTTGCACGTAGAAGATTATTCCTCCAAAACAGCCATTAGCATTCTCTGATGCCACTGCTGTTAATGTTTGAAGGTTTTGAAATGATTGTGATAGCTCTCCAGGGTTAGTGACTCAACCATCTCCCTTGACCTTTTTTTGCAGGAACAGAGCGTCATCTTACTTCTGTTCATAGAGCTAATGTGAATGTTAAGTTAATGGAGACATCAACAAATACAGCAGGTTTAACAATAGCAGACATCTTGTCCCATGTGTTCTTAGGTTTAATAAATATTGCTAGGGTCATTAAAATACTTCCCAACATGCATCCTATCTTTAAGCCAGCACTGACTTTTTAATTATCCAGAGCACTGCTCCTCAAAACATGCTCTGTGTACCTATGTGGCCTCCTTCTAGTGGTATGTAGAGGAAACTCTGAGATACTACAAACTGAAATTTCAAATGAAAATGAAAGATGAGATTGCTGGAATGTAATTTGAATTACATTTATTGTAATATTTTCTTTCAATCAGCTCGTTACACGGTCACATTCATGCACGCAGTGTATGGCTGCAGAATGATTGCTATGATGTGTGAAGTTCACTCAGAATCACCAGGAATCAGGATCTGCCTGTATTCCTATGAAGCAGTGAGGAACACAGTAAACACACACACACACACACACACACACACACACACACACACACAGGTCAACCGGTACTCCCTCAGTCCCCTGCAGTAGGATCACTTTTAAACGTGCTGGCTGAACCACAAGACAGAGAGCATCACTACATAGGTCACCATAGGGAAGGTGCATGTGTGTCCCTGCACGTCACCAATTAAGATTCCTCCTGCTACAAGAGGCCACCCAGAACTATACAGACATCATCATTCAGTACAAATAATGAAGGTGATACAGCGAAATACAGACACTGTCACAGGAGGTCTGAGAATGTTCACCAAAGATAAAAACAAAACAAAACACTTAAACATATTGACTCAGCTATACACATCCATGATTAGTTACGAGCCAAAATGTGCAGGCACAACTCAAAAAGACTGAAACCTTGTGGGGTTTTTCCATGTGGGAAATATCAGGAAGAGATGTGAGGATCAGAAGTACCCTCTTTCTACAAAGTTAGCTCTTGAACTGGTTGTGCTCATTTTGATAATAGTCAACAAAAAATTATCATATTCGGACTAAACCTGCCTCACGTGAACCTTCTGTCTGTACTATTAACATCATTAACATAGGGAAGTACTTATGGTGGATATTGATTGATGTTCACAATAAACCTATAGTGTGTGTGTGTGTGTGTGTGTGTGTGTGTGTCTGTGTGTAACACCCCCAATTGCGGCTAGTGCTATGAACACGGCATCTACCTTACTGTGAACATGCCCACTCCCTGGACCAAACCACAGGTGTACAGTTTGGCAGGGTATAGTACAGTAACCACTCAAAGTGGTTGTCCTGCCAGGTTTAGCTCCTGGCATCGCAGCTACCCGGCTACACAGCTGACCAAGCTAAAGACAGTTAGCAGTTCGCTACTTAGCAAACCTGATGGGGCTGCTAAAAACACATACACATCAGTTTTGACTTCATGGAGACTTTAAGCTGGATTTATAGTCATACGTAGAGGGTGAATATTTTAATTCAGATCTCAGAGTCATATTTCCACTTCACTAGAGGGAAGTATCATGTGTGATTGGACCACGTCATCCATTAATTATATTCTCCATGCTTTATATTATTTTTCTTTCACTTTGTGTTCCAGTGACTGTGGGTTAGGGCTGCTCTTATATAACTGGATGTATAACTCTGTTTCACCATGTCTAGCTTTTTTAATGTTCTTCTCAGTGACAATCTTTACCAGCATCGGGAACTAGACGGAGAAAATACAGGCAGGCCAAGCTGAGTGGTCCCCACAGTTATCTCAGTAAACACTGTAGTTCAGACATCTACAAGCTTTATCATAATAGAAGCTTTAGTTCAAATACACTGTCGGAAATAGGGATGAAAATCCATTTGCGTTTTGCTGCAACTCTAGCTGCAGATAACAGGAGGCTTCAGCTTTCTGAGTTAGACAAATTAAGTGGGTATTTACCTAGAAACAAGATTCCCTCTTTGTTTTTCCCCAGACACCATTTACGTGATGAGCTGTGCTTGAGGAATACATTTAGGAATAAGAATTGTGGATTTTGCCCAGCGTTGCTCACAGTGTATGAAAGCAGTGTTAAGGAAGGGATTACTTCACTGCTCGTGTGGACAGGAGAAATGATTACAGCTACCAGTAACATTTTCAGTGTCCAAATGGGCATGTCAGTGTTATATTAAAGTCTGTGTTAAGTTCACACAGCTCTGAGTTTGTCAGACAAAAGAAGATTTGTCATGTATCCAAATGAAACAACTGTGTGAAATATATAAAACAAAACACCGGCAGTACAGCACACCTACAGTGGGTGGTTACACCCACCCAGGGAGGTGCTGTTGAAGATGAATTTACAACACTTTGAAGGCAGAGCTAGCTAGCAGCTGTTGTGGGTTAGGAAGGGTTTATGCTCAGGGAGGCCTCAACACATCATCGAGCCACCTTTCAGGACCGCCCACAAAATCCTGGACTGAAAACTGGTGAACAACTGTTTGAACCTCTGACTCCACATTTCAGAAATATATCCTTCAAATCTTTTCACATGTTTTCAGCAACTATTTTACAACATATTTAATGTGTTTTGAAAGACGTCTCAGAATTGCCTTTGCATGGAAGGTCCAGTGTGTCAAATTCAGGAGGCTCTAAAGAAAAGAAATATACTCTGCATAACTTTATTTTCATTCGTGAACAATCAGCTGAAAAATGTTTTTTTTTTTGTTACCTAATCGGCATTTTATATCAATCTATATCACATCCACAGCTGCCATATTTCTAAGGTAGCATGGAACAGACAAACCAAACACTGGCTCTAAAAACATCTTCCTCCTTCACACTAGAAAGAGAGTGAGACAAGGGGGTAGCTTAAACATACAATGTCATAAAAATGAAATAATCTGAGCTGCACTAAGTTTGTATTTTCTAGGTTATATACTAAGTTGACAGTTTACTAGGTGAATGATTTTAGTCTCACCTCATAGTCCTCTTTATGAAGGTTATGATCTTCAGTGTTATTTTGTGTAGTAGTACAGTATTTTGTCCACCACGTTTGTCAGTGAGGTGTTAGAAACACTAAGTAACATAATACAGTTCAACAGCACCACAAACCGCATTCTCCAAAATAATCATAGAGTTGAATCACAGCTCTCTGAAGCAGTTTGAACCATAAATGAACATTATGACCTTCATGAAAATTTATTGCAGTACTGTTTTAACTAGGCGTACCTGAGTGTAAATGAACAGATTTTATTTTCCCTAATGATGTTCACTCAGCCTGTTGTTCAGCTGAACTAGCTGCCATCCCATCCTCCTGAATTGATCACTACCTACATGGGTTCAAGGAGATAGAGCTAATAAACACTAGATGATATTCTTCAACAAAGGAAGATCTATTCTTATTCCAAAGTAGGTCAATTTGTCTGACATACTTAATTATATCATCTCTGCGATCCAAATGTGTGACTTTAACTTTTATGTCCTAGATAATATGCCCTAGCCCTGTCCTTCTCCACCCTCCTCCGTCCTCAGGACTGAAGACCCTTTCTCCTGGTGTGTCCTTGATTAGCTGATCCGTCCCCTGCGTTGCTGTAAAACTCTGATGAATCTCTTCGTTTAGGAGCCTCTTAAACAAGCTAGGCCTCCAGAGGAGATCCTTAACAGACTCTTCCTCAATTACAGGATAGGGATAGAGTTAGAAAGCAAACCATTAAAACCAGCCAGGCAGTGGCAGGCTCCGGCACAAAGACTTGTTAGGAGACAGTGTTGTAATGAGGAGTGTTTAAGGCCTCAGCGTGGCTGCCTTTAAAAAGAAGACCAGAGGCAAAGAAGACTGTTAAAAGGATCTTTACTAGGTGTCAAGGCGTCTCTCTCTTTATTTATATAGGCACACATTCCACCAAAATGGTCCTTTGTGCTGTTTAGAGGCACAGCTTCATTTAGCTGTGTGCTCTGCTGATTACTAACTCTTCTGCTCGCTGCCTGTTAGAGAGCAGAGGAAGGAGAAAATGGAGGATGCACACACAGCAAATATTTCACATATAACTATGCTTTTGTGTTTGAGTTAGGAAATGTTGATTTCATGGTGATATACTGCTCAATATTTAGGATTCAAATAAAACCATCAGATCTAGTGAACAGTACAATGTGTGTGTATGTGTTGTACCAGCAGCAGGAGTTGCATCGGGGGAAGTGAGCTGTGGGTCCTACAGACCTCTGTTTACAAGAGTCACAGCTTACACTCATCAATTCTGTTATAATGGCATTGCTGGGATCACTGGGTTTGTTCATGTAGGCAAAGTAAAAGAGCGCATAGTTTTCATGTGGACTTGTAGAGCCTGTGGCCATTTGCAAACCACGTTGATAGTGCTGACCTTTGAGAGAGTCCAAATTCATGTTAGCTGTGTCATGACATCCAGTGTTATATAACCATACAATGCTGGAATGAAAACTGTTCCACAACCGGCCCAGTTTGTAGAGTCAAAATACTTCTCTTGAAAAACCTCATCAGGAGACAGACACCTCAGACCACACCAGTGAACATCCAGGGATTTGATATCAAGAAGTTGGGAGCATACAAATACCTGGGTGTCACCTCAACGACTGGACTGGTCAGACAACAGAGATGTCCTGTACAAAAAGGCCTGAGGAGACTGAGGAGGCAGTGTGCAGGACTGGTAAAAACCTTCAGCCACACTGTGTTGGCATCTGGATTATTCTATGCAGTCTTATGCTGAGGCATACGCTGGTGCATATTTATGTGGCAACCCCTGCATTGAACAACCAGTAAAGAAACGTACGACCTTCACTGAAATGAATTGAAAGACCTCTGTTTTTGCCGGCTTCCCTGATCCGGTCTGAACGCCCACTCAAGTCCCAGTCAAGGTAACTAGTTAACACTAAGATGTTACCAGTTAGCCCACCAGCCAAAGAACCCTACAAAATAGCCTCAGAGCAGAAGTAAACAAGCTTCACCAAGCTTCTTGACCTACCTGTTCCATGTGGAAATGTATTTCTCTGCTCCATTTTAGGTGTCATCTCAGGCCAGAGACAAGGATGCTGTAGATGGCTTTAGATGTAAATAAGCAAATTATAAAAAATATTGTCATTTTTTTTCAGGTAGGTAATTGTCAAACTTTGTTTTCCATTTCTAACGCATCAGTGTAGGAGGCGCTTCGTCTTAGAATATTGGAAATTAAGACTGATGAAAGAAATGCTGAAAGAAAAATTGCATTGAGGCTAATGGACAGAAAGTACTGCTGTACTACTGATAACGTGTATAATATACGCTGCTATCAATTGTCTTTTAATGGGCTTTATTTCTTTAGCTCCATGTTATGTGTTTCTTATAATAATATAATATTTGCAGTGAAGCCTGCTGGTTTTTAACACATCAGCCACATCAGACTTCTGACCTTAGTATTTGTAAACCCCTGGCTATGGAGGACATGATGCTGGTGTCCTCAGCTCTGTGTACAGGTGATGTTGCTACATAATAAATACCAACATAGTAACTATCTGTTTGTGCATGAAGATGAATAAAAATGAAGAGACAACACATTCATGACAAAAGCCGGCAGGGGCTGCCGCTCTGCTGAACACTGACTCTGGTTGTTCGCAGTCTCAGATTAAATATGGCAATGATTTACTGACGTCAAAAATTTAAAAATTGCATCTAATCCGAGGATGGGAGGAGATGAGGGAGGACACGAGGAGAACTGGGAGGAGGAAAAAAAAAAAAACAGTGATCGTGTGTGACCCGTTAAGTGTTCGTGTTGGGAGAAAGGATGAATAAACAGCCTTGAGCTATGACTCTGTCATAGCTGGGAATTCACCATCACTGTTCTCATGTATAAAATGATCTATTCAAGCATTCAGTAAGAAGGTCACTTCAGATAAAGATGCAGGTGATGTGTGTAATCAGCGACACACATGCACTAATAACTCAGGCAACAAACAGAAAGAAGATTGGCGTTGGAGGACCTTTTTTGTGAAAATTCATTTTGAAATCCTTCACTCGGGTGTATCCTGTTTGGTTTTTGCTGTGGGCCTCAACCAACCTTCACAGGGAGCTGCAACTCTCTGTCATGTATTAGTAATTAATTATTGATTAGATTTAGTAATTTGGTTTATATTGGGCCTTGTTTTTCACCATGTCATTTTATTTGCAAAATCACACTCACAAACACACACACACACACACGCACACACAGTATTAAAAGAAACATCTCCGATTTTACTGAATTGATTTATTTGTGTAATATTTCTAATAAATCTCTGATGACTTTTTCCAATTCACCTAAACATAAACATTGTTACAGGGATGTTGTTCCTGCTCCTGTTATGACTCACAGAATTGTCTTTTTTTCTTGGTCAAATAAACACAAAAAGCTTGAATCTTAGAAAACTAACTAGGGATGCACCGGTGCATCGGATGAATATCGGCATCAGCCGATGTACGCCTCCTTAGCTGCCATCGGCCCCCTGCAAATAAAGATGACATTCACCGATGGCAGTGGCTGATGATTCCATGTTCATTTACATGCCGCATGGACACTGTGCTGAGGAGAAACCTTTCTTTTTTCCTTTATTTGGAGGCTCTGAAACCCCGCTCCACACGTCTCTAGCACGTTGTGTGCGCGCCACGGTTTTGGTCCGTTCTGCACACGACTTCAAACGCCACCGGGAGAGTTTCAGGAGCGTCAGTCTAAGAGTCAGTCTAAACTGACTTTGTTCACTTGCTCAGATTTGGCCATTTTCCCAGTGTATGTTCTTAAAAAATATACTTCTACATGTGTAAATATGTTACGTAGTTACTTAGTTTCGCTTTTTGTCCGTTTTTACGACCAGCACGGGGTATTTTGAAAATCCCCCGGCTTCTCTTTGTTTTTTTCTGTGTCTGGCTTCCACCCGCTTGAGGTGCTCTGTGTAGACTGATGTGTGCTGCTTGCGTCAGCTCAGCGTAGAGATGCTTCTGGGACGCTTCGAGAAATATCCACGTTATGCAGTTTGCAATACATGTAACGAACATCATCATCGACAAAGCTGTTACTTTACACATCGGTGTCGGTAATGCCCAGAATTTCACAATTAATAATAGTTAATAAGCCTAACTCTGATCTCGACTCTGATATCTGACAAACAGAGACTCATCCTGAAAATTAACATCAGCCCAACCAATAACCCAAAATTACTTTCATCTGTCTCTACTGGAGCAATATTTCTTCTTTACTACACACATCAACACACATGTACATGCCTCTCCTGTCTCCTGTATAGAAAGCACTCAGGGGCATGATGTCCACTGACTGGCAACATATTAGTCACACCTGATCCTCTGAAAACTCAGCTGTGCTCTTATCTAAATGGCCCCTGGCCTCAGCACCTTCCAGAACAGCCAAACCAGGTGCGACAAGGAACGTCGGTATGTGTGCGTCTTTTTCCAGACCGATCCACCCGCGGATATTTTTCTGTCTCTGTATGATGAAGGTGATGTGAGTATTTATAGAAACACCCACCGCTGAACTCAACACTGTGAAGATTTCTGGGCCAATTCTCTAATCTGCTCTTTGTCAGCATTTTGATTTAACCCTCAGATCCAGAACATGTTTAGGCGGTTGTTTGCTAATTAATACAGACTCTCTGGTAGCAGATAACACAGCGTGTCATTCATACAGACAGCCACCAGCGCTTTCATCTTCAAGTATAAAACATGAGATATAACAGAGCAAATGAAAGAGTGTGCTTCCACTGAACTAATTTCTCATTTCTCAGAGTGTCTAGTCAAGGACCTCGCTATGCACTTCGTTAGTGAAGAGTCAGTAAAGAGGGAAGGGAGTGTTTTCTTTTGCCTTCTATTGAGCTAATAACACCAATAGACCAGTCCTGTGGATGACACTGCTGTGGAGTTGCTGTGAGCTTATCATCAGCCACATCTGTTTTTCTCTGGTAAAGCTTGAATCTTACTGCTGCACAGGAGTAAGTTTAAGAGTTTGACTGCTGCATGCACATCTTTGGAAAGCTTCGTCAGCGACCGAAAGAAAATTACAGAATAGACTGGACATAAGGAACATTTCAGGTGTCATTGTCCCCCATTACTCGTAGATGGGACCGTTTTGTTGCGGAGAAACAAGCTCAGGGCTCCTACTAATACGGCATAATGGTGAGTTGTATTTTTATGCACTTTATATTTGTTTTTATGCTGGTCGCATCATTTTATTTCGTCATATTTAGCCCCCACACCCTGAGGGCCGGTCCGTCAAAATATTCTACATGAAACCGGTCCGTGGCACAAAAAAGGTTGGGGACCGCTGCTCTAGACACAGGAGAATGTTGCCATTGAAGCCTATCTGATAAATTCAGACCAGTACAGTATTATGACTTTAAACTTTAATATAATTTGAATGGTGAGTTCTACAAAAAAATAGCTACTGCAGTTTTTGGCACTTCTGCATTGACAGAGATTACTGTTTGCTTAACTCACATGATGAGCTTTGCAACCTAGCTTTAAGTTAATTAGAATGAATGGCTTGTTGAACAAATAAACCAAATAAATCAATAATAGATCAGAATTAGAGTTGTCACTGTAAAAAAACAAGTACTCGAGTTCACAACAGCAAACATGTGACAGAGGCATAGTTTTAAGTTCCTAAAGTTTAATGTTAAACTCATTGAAGCACAGTGGGAAGAACAGATCACACAGCACCAGTGTTTTCTTTAAAAATAAAAAAAAAAGGCTCAAAGCCATCCATCATGTTCCTGTCTTTGTTTCCCCCATCCTCTCCTCACTCGTGTTGATAGGACAGGTAAGCTGGTTTCAGCGGGGCTCCCTCCATTCAGCAGGTATGTCCTCTTTCCACTGTGACCAGCATCTGGTCAGCCAAAGGTTGCCATTCTGGTCCTAGCCAACAGCAGCAGTGACCAGGCCGAGCCCTGCCAGATCTCCCTTCAGTGGCCTGGCTCTGGGCCGCAGAGGCTGCTGTACAGACCTCTACCTGGAACAAGCCACACATTCTACTGGTGTGTTCAAACCTGTGAGAATATCCTGAGTGCATGCAGTACTGTACTACATGTAAGCAGTTGTGCAGTATATAATGTGATATGTAGAAAGTGACAAAGGAGTTGTGGACCTGCAGGTGTCAGTTCAACTCATGCTAAAAATGAAAATGAAAAAACTATACTGACCTGAGGCTGATGTATTCACTGCACACTGGACCAGAGCTGCTCTTTTGTCTTGGCTTGTGATACTGAGCAGAGAAATACGGTAAAATAAATTTATGATGCTTCTTCTTTGCAGTATTGTATTAAATGAAGGAACACGATTTAACGGTTTAGCAACTAAAATTGGGGCTTAGTTGAAGTATTTTAGTAGAATATGCACATTCACAATGCTTCATTGTGCCTCATGAATTCTCTTCTACCTAAATATATTCAAAAGTTCAATATAGTTTTTTTTATTGTGTTCTGAAACACAAAATTGTCTCAAGAAAAAAGATAAAATAAGATAAATGAAAGATTTGTCGAATAGAATAGGAGTTGCCCCATCACTGGAGGATATAGCTGAGAATTTCTGACTTTAAATAACTGACAGTCTGCAGCTCTTGTCAGTCTCTCTGGACCTGAAAATGTTTGGTCTTTGCACATGTACTTTTGTCACATTTTAAGTAAACAGCTAACACTTTGTAAACCTTTCATCTATGTGTGTGCGGTTATGCATATTGCTGCTGATAATGTTTATTTAATATTCTTTGACAGAGCAAAGTGACAAAACTCAATGTTGTGAGAAAGATCCGCAGGCAGTGTGACGGTAACATATTATTAGATCTGTATTTTAAGGAGTGGTAAACTTTCTAATGTTTTTATTATGTTTCTAATGGATACGTGAATGAGAAAACCAGAGTTTAACCCATAAGAACCCAGACCCATTTATCCTGAAAATGATGTGGGTTATACCACAGACCAAGTGGACATTTCAGTTCACAGTTTTTTTTTCAGAATAACACCCAAAGATCTGTGTTGTTACATATGTGTCACATTGGGCTTAATAAGGGGCACAAAGCTTTACACAGAAGAGTCTGGGACATTCAATGTGCTTGTTACACTGGTGTCACAATGGGTTCTTATGGGTTAAATTAAAAAGTGCAGTCAAAAATGGAATACACAACAGCACAAATTAAAATATGAACTTCACATTCTGCAGCTAATTTTTCTTTTGAATTGTATGCTTCATTTGGAATATTTTAATTAGTGTTACTGACAGTCAAAAAACATACTCTGTATACTAAAAATATTACACCTGCAAAATAAAAATGCCATCACAATTCATTCATGATAGGAATGCCTTATTTTCAATAATATGTGTACAGTCACAGCCATGTTACACACAAATCAAAGCTGTGCCTCATTTACTGTTCCCTGCATGATAAAAAAAAAAAAAAAAAACTTTACTCTGCAGGTAAAATGGCTGCACCAGCTGTTACTAAAAGAAAACGTGGCCTAGTTATAACTAAGTGGAGATTTACACTTTATCACTAAATTAAAATGGATTCAGCAAATAAACTAATTAGAACGGTACGTTAGAATGACTCCTCGCTCCCTGATCACTTCATCAACCTGCTGTATTTGGTCATAGACTTTTTGAGAATGTGCTGTTTCTGTGTTGTATGCTCGTGCTGGCCACTTTTTTCCCAGTGTCCTAGAATCACTACATCCCCGCCTGCCTTCCTGCCTGCTTGCCAAGTTGCCTCTTTGCTTTTTTGCTCAACTCCAGCGACGCTCACACCCCCGCCTCGTTCCGGTCCAGTTCTGGTGTCCTCCACTACCTCGCTCCACCTCCTGCATTCTCCGGATGACATTCCCCCATCTCTGTCTTCAAACCGCTGCAATAAAGCCCTTTCTAGCCATGATTAGCAAAGTCAGCAACTTGTTTGGCAATGGCTTGAATTTAAAGGACGTGCATTTATTTGTAAGGGCCCCACACTACAGGCAGTAGCATTCCAAATATGCTGTTTGACATTCATTGATACACTTCTTCACATTTTGTGTTACTGCAAAGTTTTAGAGTAAATTACATATTAGTAAATGTCATAATAGTAAATTCCAGGTAATTACTAGTATTAATATTAATACAGTATTAATATTAGTATTAGTAGTAGTAGTAGTCAATGAAGAGTATTAGTGTGCAGTTTGTAATTTGGAAAAATAAAAACTCAGAGATAAGTATGGAGCCAATCAGAGTGTACTCCGTTGTTGGACAGTATCCAGTTAGCTAAAAATCAGCTTACTTTTACCTAGCGGCTCTATCTTCATAACTCAGAAAAACAAAACAAAAACATAACAGATAAGTTGGCTGGAGCCCCAGCTTTTGTTTTTATATCATGAGACAATTTGTTCCTGAGTATTGGTTGTTGTTTAGTTTCAGTTCTAGTTCTCATCCCTGCATTGTTTTCCCCTCCGGGGCTCTCACCGAACCTACTCCTACTGCTGCTCCCCCCACCCCACCCAATGAGCTGCGAAGTGGAGCTAAATACACTTGACCTTGGCAGACCGGTGGGGGCCACCCAGTGGGGGCCCGGCACTGGTATCTTGGGTCCCTGGCTTGGTGCCAGCGCTGACGGTGCTCAGAGGGTTTGGCAGGGATTACGGTCTTTGGGCAAAGATCACTGTGGCATGTTCAAATAGGCGGTGAGGCTGCCAAGAGGAGGGAGCAGAGGCCTGGACTGTTTATCCAACACACACATCCACACATGGATGTGGAAATACACACTCAGAGGAACAGATAGAAGGTCCACCATGCATGGTACGGCTCTTACTCCCTCCTATGCACACAGGCACTGACGTTAACTAACTCATGTCCCTACATCATTCTTTAACTCCTATTCAGCTGACTGTCTTTCCTGTCTTCGTACTGAGCAAGGCAGCAGATTCTAAAGGGCAAGTCACTGGCAAAAGACAGTGGGCGTTATTAGCACTTGCCATGACGCTGTTTTGGTCTAGTAGCTTTGTAACCCACCAGGAGTGTTTCAGGGTGTTTTGCCCATCAGACTTTGTGAACTTGCTTAGAACTGGTCATTCTCCTTGGTTTATGTGCTTCTACCATGAGTAAGTAGGACATGTAGTCTTTTCTTTTCTTTTTAGGAGTTTGCATGAAGATACTGACTTCAAAACATCCACTCTGTACTGCTAGAGCGTAGAGACATGCTTCTGAAACACATCACAGTGCTTCTGGTGGAATCACAACTATTGTCTAGAATGGATCTTCAGAGCTCTGGTGTCTGCAGTCTAGCTAGAACACATGGCAGTCCTTTCACCTATCAATGCACACAAGTTTCAGGCTTTAACATGTTGCTACCCAGCCTATATACTATACATCCAAAAATGTTATTTATGGAAACGCACGTCTGGATGGAAGGATGTAAAGTCAAGTCATCATCATACTCTGAGCTCTTCCCTGACCACAATGGTGGAAAGTTCTGAAGAGGAGCTGATTCAATGACAGATCAGGAGTTGCTTCTGCATTATCTGGCACCGAGTAATAAAGACACACTATAACAGTTCTCTGTTGTCTTGAAGCTGGGGAAAGCTGTTTCCTGGGGAAAAAAAAATACAGCCCAACTCCTTCCTAAGCCCCTCCCACAAGACAGCCCTGGTCATGCGCTCACATTCACCTGTGTTCATAGTCTCCAGCACAATGTAGCAACCACTACAACGCATTCAGATATTTTAGGAAACGTCCATCTTTCTTTTTAGGTTGCTCTGCAGTGTAGGCAGTTGCCAATGATATAATAGCAACTTTTTTCTGAAGAATTTTCTTCTGTTTAATCTGGTTTTCACAATCTGAAGGGACGTGCGTGCAGCCGTTTTTTCTACAGGCACCAGATCCAACATTCTCAAGGAAAATATTCTTGTGGCGCTCGTGAATGATACAACCCTGATCTATGGCTTTTTTCAATTCTGAGCATTTTCTGAACCTACCAAACTGTATGGAACAAAGGCTGCGAGCTACTTCAGGCAGTCACTTGAAGTCCACTGCTACCAATACACTCCAATGCACCCTATTCACCATAGCAATGATTTGGCGGTCAATGATTTGAAGGCTGTCATTGCTTTTTATCAGCATCATCATCGCTGTCATAGCACAGTCCCTGCCGTGTTTGACAGCGTTTCTCTTTGGGGAGTGACAAGAGCTTAGATAACAAATACCAATACATAATCTATATTCCCATTCCCATTTCATTCTATGTTAGGTAGCAGACTGAACAGTTTTGGTGATCAAAACTACTGGGTTAATATTATTGAAAATTATTGTGGCTAAGGTTAGCTAAAGAGGTGCAGCATATGAGGCACTGCAGTCTTTTGTTAGAGAGCAAATCTTTCACTGCAAGCATTATCTTCACGTGGGAAACGCTTCATCTACCTGGAATCAATGTGTAGGTTAATTGTGTCATCAAATTCAAAGACAACAGAGGAAACAAACCATTTTATCATTCACTCAGAAAAAAATTGTCTGACTGCTTTTCAGGACACAGGGTTGACTGGATGGTTGTGACAGAAACTTCCGCCTCCTGCTACTTGTTCAGTGAAGGGGAGCGGCAGTTTGCCAGGCTAAAACCAGAGCCATTTGGACCCACTTGCAGGGGCAGCGGTAATGACGGCAGACATTGGCAGGGGGGCAGCGAGACTCATTAGAGTCATTAGTTTCAACTCATTTCTGTGTCAAGTCTCCTTTGCCATGCTGGCTAAGAAGGGGGGCGAGGGGTATGGCGTGCAGTCGGGGCTGGGGATGATTTGGGCATGGTGGGGAGGGTGCAGGTCTGCAACAGCCATTAGCATCAGGGCGTGATGGATGCAGCTGGCTGGGGTGCCACTGAGGCAGAATGTGCACCGTCAGCAGCCCGACTTCCTTTCACTTTCCTTCATCCTTTCTTCCCCTCCCTTTTCTTTTCTCCTGTCTGGCTGGGAAAAGGCCGGAGCACGAGGACGGATGTTGGAGAGTATCAAACAAAACAAACAAAAAAAGGAACTGTCAGCGGTCCAATGATATGAGCTCTCTTATTACAAAAGGTCAAAGCACAGTGTGAACCGGGCAGCAACATTAGTAGGTCATTGTTTTAGACCCTCACATTCCACTACAGGGACTCCAAAAGAGAAGAGAGGGCTCCATGGCTATTAGCTGCACCAGCATTTCTGCTGTACTGAGAGCTGAGGGAGCCTCTTTTAGAGTGTTGGTTTATAACAGTCCTTTTCAAGGTGCATCATGTTTGCTACAGTATTTCCTCTTTCTGTTCATTCAGTCAAGTGAGACTGACACTAACTGATCCAGATCACACCTGAAGAAACACGTTTGTTAGGAGTGAGAACATAATCTGGGACAAACCCATGCAACGTAGTAACATAATTTTCAAGGACTGATAAGTCACATTGTGTCATATTTTTAATAGTAAAATTATTTAGATGGTCTTTATCCTGCCAGAATGCTAGTGCTTTCATTCAAAGTTTAACATAACAGATTTATTACTGGTTAATACATGATTTACTAATGCTTTATAGATTATTGTTATGAGGACAATTTGAGGTGAAATTGTGAAAAATCTCCCTGTCCTGTGTTCATCAGGAATATTTATTAAAGAACAATTTTTTTAATATAATATAATATATAACAATGTATCAATGTATATAACTGCTGCATCTTATAGTAGGATGGAGTAGCTCAGTGTGTATGAACCAGAGGGTGGCCAGTTCAATGACGATACAATGCTTATTTTGTATATAAGCCATATTTGTTCTATCTGTTCTGGTCAATGTGTTAAAGTTAAGACAACTGAAAAAAAAGGGGAAAAAAAACGTTGCCAAGTTCTCCTTTTCATCCTAACGTACAAAAAAAAAAAATCCCCGAAAGCAATGTTTACATGATCCAAGTCTCCCTTTAGTCCAGCCGGACCTTTGATGATTTGTTCTTCAAGGAATGTCCCTGTGAGTGAAACTGCAGCATTATTGCAGCATGGGCCTCCATGCAGGGGTGAACATAGAATGTTTGACTGTATTAAACAGGTCTATTTTACAGTATGCATCTCAACATCAAAAATCTAAATGAGTCTGACTCCATGTCACAATATCTCTGCCTGCACAGGTAGGTTTCAATTACAAGCACACACAGTGAGCTGTCTGACGATCGGGTGACTGTGCGGTTTGTGTGTTTCTTGTTCCCGGTGTCCTTTTCAGTGAAACATTTGCTGTAGTTCATTAGACTGTAGGACTACCAGTTCATAACATGTGGGAACCGCACCTCACTCACACATCCATCCTGGTGGTTGTTGGTGAACACATCCACCTCTGGGTGTTCATTAATAAACTTAAGTGTACTCCTGCGGGTTCCATATCTTTACTGGTTTTAGGTGAAGAGTGTGATATGAGTCCACCATTCACTTTGACGTTTCCGTTTCACATCAGCCTCCAGGGAAACTAATTCAGTGTATTACCTTTCTCTGTGGCCACGTAAAAGCAGCAGGCACTTAAAAGCTACAAATGTCACACATTCAACAAAGGCTTTGGTCTACCTCCAAATTCAGGATGCTTAACCCCATCTGACCCTGCAGCCTCACTGCAGCATCAATTAAAGCGATTGCTTTTCTCAATTGTTCCTGCTGTTGTTTACGCCATTAACATTTTAGTCAGATTGCAGCCATCATAATTCATCCCCGAGGTTGTAAAGTCCTCACACAGGCATTAAAATCACAGAGAGGAAAACTCAAAGCCGCATGATCGTCTAAATGCAGCCGAGCTCCCCTGCTTTGCTTTTGTTTGGTGTCCACTTTGAATGCGGGGCCTGGAAATACAGGACTGTGCGCGTACTGTACACTCCCAGTGGGCAGCAGTCTTTAACGGACACCTCCTGTTTTCTTCTCATCTTTCTTTGTTTTCAAGCTGTTCCTCACACAGGGAAAACACGCCTTTAGTCTTTGCCTGATCCTTCATTCTCCCTCTCTGTCCTTTCTTCGTCTCTTCAGCCTCTCCCTCTATCCCTGACTCACCACAGTCAACGTCAAGTCACTTGTTTTCCTCTTTCTCCAGATTCCTGTGTTTGGCTGTCATAATATGACATGCAGCAAGAGTGTGGTCAAAATACAATAGATAACAATGTACTTAACCATTTTACTGTTATAACACTGTAACTGTATGCTGCTAAGAGTATTTATAGTATATAAAATATATCCCGTTAATATATAATTCGAAAAAATCTAAAATAAATAAGCTTGCGTCTTACATAGGTGACGATTCAAATAGCTGGCTAATATAGTAAATTGATGTCTTTTAAGAGAGAAGCAGTTTTACAAACAGACTATGTACCCGCCCCTACGGAGCGCTCAAAAAACGGAAGATTGGTCCACACTCTAGCTGTCTCCCTATTGGCTGGTGAAACAGACGGATGTAAACTCAGGGAGGGACATCCTTCAGTCTGAGCAGACGCCTCAATCTGAGAGGACGAGCTTGTTCTGAGTGCGAGCACATTAGAGGTGAGCGCACAGACTTTAGATCTGAGAGCGCACAGGAAGTGAAATGTTTGTGTCCAAGAAGAAGAAATGTGAGCACAAGCATGTGATGTTTAAGCCAAGCACACATTTTGAAAGAAAAGTATTTTACCATGACAATTATTTATCATGAACTCGTGTTTTAACATAAATGCACTTACTTATATTTTTAAACAGCTTCTTTAATCACTATTTCTTTTTAACTGCAGCATATTTCTCCTTTTAACTCTCTTTATCTGTAAATGAACAGTATTTAAACAACTACAGTGCAATATAACACCTTATGTATATAACAATTGTCATAAAACAAACTGACTGAATCATATCAACCCAAATATGCATCATATGCCTCCTCTATTTCTCTCATTTAACTACTGTGGCAACATTAGCTTACCCAGCTACACCGCATTCGCATTACATATTACAGCCGATAACTGAGCTACCATAACATAGCAACCACTCTAATTACCGTTAGCGTCTCGCTAACTTAGCTAGTGATCTTTTTTTATGGTCAGTTTTCACTGTTCACTATGATATAAACAATACCAAAGTGAGTTTAAACATTAGGAAATATCCCTGTACCTCTGATTGGTTTAATAAAATCCAACCAAGGTCTAGCCTCTTAGCATTTAGCATCCAGGCTTACCGGACTTTATTTAAAAAGGACTCACAGTGAAGCGGCTCCTCTTATGCCACAGCTTCTCTTTTTGTATAAAATACAATATAAAATATAAAAAACATAAAAATACTAAAAAAAAAAAGTGTCTATTCATAACTGACTGACTGTTAGCTAGCCTTTGGTGTTGTAACCATAGACTGTATATATGTAAATGTAAATGTGACATACATTGCATTCAAAACGTCAGTTTTCGACAAGTTTGCACTGAGTACTTGGTCTTTTATAAGCCACAAATGGCCTCTAATACCCTCTGGCAGCAGGGGTTGCCACAAAAAAACATTGCCGGTGTTGAGTCTGATTCAACATTTGGGAAAACGGAGCCCTACGTGACGCTTCGGGCCGCCAATCAGACACTCAGATCGGCCAAACTTCCACAGACAACCTGAAATGTCTCTGAAGCTGAGACTATCCAGGTGGATTCACAGACTAAACTCTGATAATCTACCTGTGTGTACCAGCTTCTAAATCCAAGTCCAACTCGCCATTTACGCCGCAAAATAGTGACACGAAGAAGTTTAATTTGATTTGTTTGGTAGAGAGACATAGAGTAAGCTGTTGTTAATCAGCAAAATAAAAATTATTTCCTGATTGTTTCACGGCAGTTACATTCAGCAGGTATAGACACACCCATGGCAACCCACTTCCAAGAGTACCTAGAGACACTTAGTCAAACTTCATTCTCCTTCATGTATCTTAGCTAGCTAGCCCGCTAGCCAACATCCAACTTCACTGACAGTAAAATTAATCTGCCTTCACAATCTATTCACAGCAAGCAAAATATAACAAAATCCAGTACTCACCAAGGAGTGGAATTACAGCAGTTTTCCGTGGCTCTGTAAAGTAGAATCCCGCAGCAGTGTTGGCAGAAGTTGTGAGAGGCATCTGACTGTGAGGTTGCTTCCGGTGCAGGCTCCACTGTCGGAACACCTCCGCTCTCAGGACGGGAAGTGAGGACTTTTTTTTTTTTTTGGATAGGGGGGTGGGGAGAACATTTTCACCTGCTTTTTAATTCGAGAGAGACCAGTGAGCACGTGCCCCGAGTAGGGGTGAGTTTCTGATTTTTATTATCCACAGAAAGTGGTTTCTTGTGCTCTTCGTCGGTATAGGTGCCGCGAAATAACACTGTTATAGAAGTCATTAATGATACAAATTACCGAATGTTACGTCGGTTTGGGTTTTTTTGAAGCTAGGTTAGATAACTTCAAAGTTTACTTTCACAAATGGTGGTTAGCATCAACACCTAAGGATTCTTAACTTTTTAGTGCATAACGTGAAGTAACTGTTCGCATGTGTTCCTATCTACACAACCTTAATAATATGGGAGGTTGTGGAAAGAAGAAGTGGATGAGCATGAAAAGGAAGCAATCTTGGAGCCCTTCAAGCTCACATTTTAAAACACTGAGGACATGTGGAATGGACCAAAGAAATGATTTGGCCTACTGTGAATATCGCACAGATGAGTGAGTTTATTGTGTTGGAGAGTAAAAGGCTACAGAACATTTGATCATGTTGTGACTTGGTGTGTTTTTATGTTTTCTCATTAATCACTTAATAATTTGACTTGGATTATACTGTAGATATTAAGAGTTAGTATTTAGTGATTATCTTATTTATACTTATTTAGTGAGACAAAGGCTGATGCTTCACTTGTTCAAAAGCTTTATTTTATTTTCTTTGAATTAATACAGGTTATGGATGGCTTTTTGTGCTAGATTTGGACAGAATAAATCAAAATGCCCAGGTTGGGGCTCATGCACAACAAAACGCAGAGCAAAAACGAAAACAAAACAAAAGTGTACTATATACATGAAAGCAATATATACTATAGTCAAGGAACTGATAGATTTTATGTCATACTAATTAGCAATTAACCGAAAGTGCATTCACAATTTTATTTTGAAATATATCCCCTGCATTTCCTGTCCTGAGAGTGGAGCCTGCAGCAGTAGCAACCTCACACTGGAGGTCTGCAGACCTTTTGGAAGTTGCTGGTGAAGAAGGACTGGGAGGAATGGAGGCTGAGAGCGTGTTGCCTCACACATCACCTCGCCCAATTCAAATGAAACACATTTGTTTTGAGTTCATGAATGTCAAGGTCAAACTATTATGTTACCACAATTAAATGAACATATATTTAGTATTTAATAGATTTGTTTCAGTAAATCCAACAACGATTGAATGTGTTACATCAAAGAAGAGCTTGGATCAGTTTTTTGAGTGGGATTATGTTAAAAAGCAAGGCTACGTAACCCACATTAAATGAATGTTTAATATGTGACATCCCTGCTTTTCGATTATGCTACACATAGAACATTTCTTCAGAAAAACCTGAAACCTTTCGAGTCCAAAGACCTGACATGACCTGACCTGAGTCTTGGCTTCAGACTTTCTAGCGAGATAGAAGCGAGTGAGTTCACACTCACATACACATCTACGGTCACCAATTAACCTGTTAAGGTTCATGTCTTTGGACTGTGGGAGGAAGCGGCGAGACCCCACAGCAGACATGCAATCTCCACAAAGACAGGCATCAGCTGAGGTTTAAAGCAGGAACCTGACCACTGAGGTGAGGTGACACTGCTAACCACTGCATCACCATGCCACCCATATTATATTATATTATATTATATGTATCCAATGGTTTCCTGGAAGTCACTGTCGAGAAATAGTCCCACAGACACGAAACCAAAGTAGTGTGCTTTACGCTGCAGTTATTGTGCATATTGAACAGACAAGATAATGTGTTAATCAATGAGCTTTCGAGGTGTATGTAGCGATATTTTGTTACTGTTGGCCAGCGCCAATCTAGCTGTTTCCACTCGGTGGGCTCTCAGCAAGATCACAGATACGCCAAATCTTTCCCAAAATGTCACACTAAGAATTGTTATGTTTGCAAGTCAAACCATAGAGCTGTGTTGATCTCATCCACGCCTGCTGCCACTTATTTGGTGATATTTAGAGAAAAATTCTTGCTCATGCACATCATCCCAGCTCTCAGTTTTGCCTGAAAATGTCTGCTTAGACAACTGTTTGTCCAACCAGAGGAAAGGGCTGTGGTGAGCACATCAGCAGATGAGATATGTGGGCAGTAATTCAGAGATATGCAACCAGTTACAGACTTACTTTTGCATCTACATTTTGGGCCAGGTCCAATTTTATTTGCTAATGTCTTACACAGTGAAAAACTGACATAGGTATCCATTTAGCATGTCGCCTACAGTTAAAGACTCTTTACATCTGGCCATACTAATTACTAGTGTGATTATAGACTAGCATCATAAAATGCGTGTTGATTTAGCCCTAATTGAGACTTAATGAGCTTTTTGTTTGTGTGGAAGAAACAGTTCTACTTGTTGTTTTTGACTATTGTCAATATAGAGTATCTCACAGATGCTTTGTCATGTTTTTTAATGTTCCCTGTGATGAGACATGTTAGAGTTAAATGAGATGTTATATTCTGCACTGTCACTGTGGCCATAAGAGAGCGAAAGGAATTAGGTCACAGAGAAAACAATCAATATATCTCTCAATGAGGAACAGTGTGTATACTTCCTGTAATTTTGTGATAGAATAACTGAAACGTTTACCAGAGACACACTAAAATGTTCTGTAACAATAACAGGAGAGGAGTGATACAGTCAAGTGTCTCAGTAGTGACAGTTATACAGAAGTATCTACTTTGAGTTTTATCATGCCAGAAAATTCACAAAAGGACTGTGATGTGTAAAAAAAAAGCACCCTGAGCAAATCAAATGGTGTCTCAGTGGTGCTATTTGCGCATATTTAGATAATATACAAATGCCTGGTCCTTTTGTATTCAAATGAGCTCAACTGTTGAAAAAATAAATAAATAAAAAAAGTAAAATTCAAACTGCAGAGCTAATAAGTGGCTGGAGCACATTCATGGTGCTCGTGGCAGCAGCGAAGCAATAGACAGTGCAATACCTGATATTCACTGTGTGGTGATTAAACTGTAAAACAACATAAAAGCTGCTGCTGTGAGAAATGGAGATGATGCTTATGCACTGTACCAGTCCAGCAAAGAGCAGAGCACGAAGGAAAACAGCTCTCCACGCATCATGAGGCATGAGGGAGAACGCACAGTTAAAGTGCCTCAAATAACAATCAGTGTGACAAATACTGTTGTTTTTGGAATTTTAGTGTAGTCTTTGTGTCAAGCTGTCACTTTAGGTTTTATTTGTTTTAGTCACGTTCATAGTCACGTTTCAGTCTGAGCATTTAGTCTTATTTTAGTTGTCTAGTTTTAGTCCAACAACACTGTTAATATTTTAGTCAATTAAAATTGTTTTTAGTCTCTTTTTAGTGATGCAATTCTATTTAACCCAGTCAGTATAATATAAGCACCTAGGAGTACAGATTAAACCAATATTTTCTTTGGCCAAACCCATTTCACAATTCAAACGAGGTTTTATTATTATATTATAGTTTCTCAAAACATCCATTCTAGACACGGTAGACGCTCTGATTTGAATTTGCAACATATTTATTTCACCAACCATGTTAGAAGTACACACACATATATTTAAATAAAATAGCATCACATAAAAATGCCAGAAAAAATTGAATACATTCATTTCCGTTTTCTTTTCCCCTCCTGTGTAATGAAAGTGCCAAATGTCGTTTCTTCTTTTCCTCCCAGTGACGAACCCGGGCTGGCCGGCCATCGGCCCCCTTCTCTGTGTCAGTTGTCTGTCGTTAATGCAAACCCACTGCATCTTCTAAATAATGCTACGAGTGGAGATTGAGAAAGTGACGCTGCCTGCGACTGCGCCGTGCGACCTGATACAGCCCCGAAAGTGAGACACAGGAAAAAGAAATACTGCAAAATAATAATCACAATGCGACTGAATGAGACGAAATTATGTTATAACATTTTGTCTCATTTTAGTCAACAAAAATGAAGAGACATATTAGCGGTTTTTATTTTGTAAACCACATTTAGTCTTGTTTTTTTTTCATCTCATCTCGTTTTCAGCGTGATAAAGGTTCGTTGACGACAAGCCATGAACATCCACAGATAGAAACAAACTAGAGCAGGAAGAGTTCCAAGATAATTAGAAAAGTTAGAATTACAATTAAAGTTCTTTCAAATCAAACAGACATGACTGGAAAGCATAAACAAATCCAACATTGTTGACTTCCTCTCACGTCTTCCTGTTCAAGGGAACAGGAAGGATTTCTGGCCAAACCGTATTTCCTATTATTGACCCAGCTTAACTTTGGGCATCTTGAGCCCTTCCTGAACGTCTAGATATGCAGTTTGTGTGTAAAATGAAGAAATATGACCTATTAAAATCGATTCAAAGAAAGGTGACTTCTGCTTTCCTCCAGAAAATTTCCCGCCTTTTTAACATGGCAGTCTATGGGGCTGTGGATGGGTGTTGGTGGCGAATCTTTGTGTCTGAGGCCAAAACTATAATACTCACAGCTTTCGTAGACGAATCGGAGCGAGAAGACAAATTTTCCTACGTTTTTATGTATAAATCATGTCTGTAGTGTGAAATTTGTGGCCACAGGGGCAGTTTACGTTTTATTTTTTGACCGATTTTTTTCTCCCCTCCACCCTCTAGCTGATGATGTCATCCACTCTGGCAAAAAAATTCCGTGCAATACACACCCATTATAAACCCTGAAATTTGACCAAAAAACCTTCACACCATTGAGCCTTGATAGTTTAAAAACGGTAAAAGGTGTCGATAAGTGAAGTGAATAGATGAAGAGAAGGCAAGAGTACCTCCATTTTAAAGTTTAAATGAAGTCTCTCGGTGAAAGTATGCCAGAGCAGTTAATTGTTGAAAATGTCTGTTGATTTTTTTTCCCGGGGTTTTCCATTCATTCCTATGAGAAATATTTTGCAGTTTTTCGTGACGTTATTCGTGATAAATCTGCAAATTTCTTACACAGGTAAAAGCACGGGATTCGGGATGAAAACACACGTTTTGATATATCATTGATCATTGTAGGGGTCCTCTGGCTGGCTCAGGCTGCATTTTTTGGCGATAAAAGGGCAGAAAATGAACAATAAAACTGCCATGAAACACGCAGAAGATTAATAGTTGTCTTTTCACTTATAGTGTTTTTAAACTCAAATATTTCAGCTTATAACTTACAGTCACACGTCCTTTGCCATCGGGCCTGTTTGTTTAGCTTCATTTGGCTTGACATTGTGTTCAGGTTAGTCAATCTTTTCTTGGACAGTTATTTTGTTTTGGCTGAATCAATCTACCTTTTTCTCAGCAGAAACATTCACTTATCATAGCAGGGAAAGCACAGGTGAAAGAAATTTCATTAACAATGGCTGAGTTCCACCAGGTGTCCCACTAAGCTATGACAATGAGCCAGCATGCACATCACCAAGACCCTGGAAAGATTAAATGAAAGGCAGTTATTAATTACACCTGTAACAAACCAAAATGTCTGCTGTGAGGTCCACTGAGCAAATGAGCGAATACTGTTTCCACCCTGCCAACATCACAAAGCTGAGGAAGTGACTTGATTCAAAATTTAAAACCTGTACTTCTGCACCCAATCTTATGATGTCCCTCTTCTGAAGCCCACCTGCAAAACTCAGATTGATAGATGTTAATGAGCTAATGTCAGATACAGATAAACCATCAGAGGGGTATGATGGGAACAGTGTTCAGTGTCCACTAACACACGCATTGTAGATTGGGAGCCAGAGCTTTCAGCTATTAAATTCTTCTTCTGTGGAACAAACTACCATTCTGGGTTCGGGAGGCAGACACGGTCACCACCTTAAGACTTTCCTTTTTGATAGTGCTTATAGTTAGGGCTGGCTCAGGTCTCTACCCCATCTCTTTCAGGGTTATGCTTAGTCAGGCACGATACTGGTTGAAGATGCAGTCACATCTCCCTTTACTGAAAACCCTCTCTCTCTCTCCAATCATCATTACCGTCAATCTATGTTACTAACTAAACTTCTTCCCTGGAGTTTCTGTGCTGTCTCGTCCAGCAGGTTCTCATGGATCGTGGCTGCTCTTGTGGCTGCTGACGTCCACTACATATATTATTACTGTCATTATTGTTACCATATCTCCATTACAGTTTATAGTTAGTTAATGATTTACTGCTGCTGTGCATCTGTGTCTCTCTATCTCTATCACAGGTTCCACTGCTACTGTAATCATTCTATCATTCATTGTAATTCATTGTCATTTTATCATTCATTGTAATTGTACAATATGTTTGTGTTGATTGTTCTGTACATGTGACATCCATTGCACGTCTGTCCGTCCTGGGAGAGGGATCCCTCCTCTGTGGCTCTTCCTGAGCTTTCTTCCACATTTTTTCCCTGTTAAAGGGTTTTTGTGGGCAAGTTTTTCCTCACTGGAACCGAGGGTCTAAGGACAGAGGGTGTCACTCCCTGTACAGATTGTAAAGCCCTCTGAGGAAAAATCTGTTTTGCGACTTTGGGCTATACAAATAAAATTTGATTTGATTTGATTTGACATATTAATGTACCCCTTGAGAACATAGATAAGACACTACTCATAAGCCTATACTGTTTGCCTGTGTGCTTGTTACAGTATGCAATTCCTTTACTGATTGTGGCAGGAGACCAGCTACTTTACTTACTGCATTGTGAAGTTATTCTATTTTCCTATGCAGATACGTTTATTTATCTACACTGTACAAATACCTCCTGCTGTATCAAGGCCAATGTGTTGTGTATGTGCATCTAGTATAATGCTATGTATGTATGTATACAACGTTATACACTGTATGTATGATTTCTTATCCACCTTGTCTCTGTGAGCTGCTGTAACAAGTTAATTTCCTTAGTGTGGGTTCAATAAAGTTGATCTTAGACTTTCAGGATTTATCTTTATCTTTAGTTTAATATCATTCCCAGTGAATCATGGAAATAAAGTACCGGACTATGTATTGTGGATAGCTTAAGTTGTCATCTATAACCAGGACTGGAAAAATATACATCATTCATTGATATCTATGATGTTTTTTTTCTTTTCTTTCTCAGAGCAGTTGGCACCTTGCATGGCAGCCAATGCCATGAATGAATGCTGTGAATGGGTGAATGAGATGTACTGTAAAGGTCTTTGAGTGGTCGGAAGACTATAAAAGATGCTATGTAAGTACAGTCCATTTACCATTGTGTTGTGCTATCCTGACCCACCGTGCAGAGATGAATGAGTGTGAATTGTGATCACATCACATCAAGTAAACACAGTGACTAACCCAGCTCTCATAGGTGGAGATGGAGATTGTTTTCTGGGGACAGTTCCTCAGTAAATGTTAACATACAGGATATGCACAGGCATACACACACACTCCATCCCCTCAGAAACCAACAAATAATATACATTCGAAGAGTATCAAAGAGATGAAACCTTTGTCTTGATAACATGTTCTATCTTGTCAACACTACATCAAGACACATTGTTGTTTCCCTCCCTCTCAAATTACTCTGAAGTGTGTGTTGATGGAGGTTGTGTGATTCAGTCAGCATTATCTCTGATAACAGCTGATTTGTCACACTCTGGCAGCAGTTTCCTCGTCATTTCGCGTGATCCCCACAGCTCTCTGCAAAACACGACAAACCAATCTGTCTCTGCAGCTCACATAACTGTCCATGAACGTGAACATTTTTGCATCTTTAAATTATATCACAATCCTGCAATGGGCTGGAAACACATTGACACCAACTCTGCTGTGTGTGAAGGTACTACTCTGCCATTCAGATGGCTCCCTCTTTATACAACAAAGCATCACCATCAAAATTGGAATAAAAGCACAGCCTCCACCACTGCTAAACAATAATGTGAGTAGACCAAGTGCAGTTATTCTGTCACCTGATTAATCAACAAAGCCTCTCAGTTTTAGATCATTAATAAACATAGTACTACAGTAATAAGTTCTTGACTGCAGTGAAATGTATCATGAAGTCTGTTTCATTGCCTCTGTTGCAGGTACACTGCGCACCACTTTGTGTGTGGATAATGTATGAATGTGGCAGCTGTGGTCTGTATAAACGTATATCTATCAGAGGTATACATGCCCAGAAATCTTTTGTGTTTTATACAGCTCAAGGCCAGCAACAGTTAGCCCTACCCATGTCAGAGCGGGTAAATGACAGAAACGGCTAGTTGTCATCTGCATAGCAGTGGAATGGACAAAGAAGCCATTGAAGCATATAGCAGTATGTGTAGAGGGGCAGGATAGAGTATACAGCATGGACATAGCTCAGACATCGATCCTTTTGACCCATCATGTACTATGCAAACAGAGAGAGCCTGAAACACCCAGACCTTAAGAGAAGCAGACAGGTCAAAGGGATGGAGACGGAGGGTCACTCTAGCAGCATGGAACGCTTACAAATTATTTACAAATGGACATGGCTGGCAGATTTCCTGAAGCACAGTGTTAGACAAATATCACAAACAGGTGTCCAAAAAGTCACGTAGTTGCCACAAGGACAACTAAATGTGGGACTTTGTACTGGTCTTTTATCACTTGCAGGTCAATTGGATAATGGGAAACTGGTGTTGTGGCGAGAGTGAGAAGTAAAGGCCACAACCAGCAGCGCGCGCACACACACACAGACAGACAGACAGAGAAGACACACAGGCAACAGCCTCATTCATAACAAAAGCAGCATTTTACCTGAAGTAGGCTACCAACTATAACTTGCTCCTGAAACCTGGCAGCTTGTAAGTGCATCAGTATTAAGTGTTGAATCCTGACCAGGTGCCAGTTTCATAATGTCATTTAAGTGCTTGTCTGTGAGCCTGGAACACAGTTGTGTTTTATTGATTAGATTAGATCAGATCAGATTAGAAATATTTTATTAATCCAAAACTGGGAAAATGCATTGCAGCAGCATTTCACTCGTAGTTACAATATACAACACAGTGACATAGAAATAAAATAGAAAAGAACAACCTAGATAAATAGAAACAACCTAGGCATATTAAGTAGTAGTATAAACATAAGATATAAGATGAGAAATATTAAAATAAAAGTACTAGTACAAAATAGAACATTCAAGTACACAAATAGATAAAATAAAATATCGGATTCAACCAGCATGTACAAGTGTAATGCACATTTCACACTTCCAGATCAGACCCTTTGGTGGGCTGGTTGTGTCCATATGACACTGCGATAGTCCATATAGAGTTGAAACCGCAATAACTGATGTAGCCCTCCCACTCAACTCCAATTTTGAGAGATAATCATGGCGAACCCCGATTCACCTGTTAAGACCTCATGCATGGGAGGCGGATTGGAGGGAGTCTACCAGAATAATGAAATTGGGATATATCTACTTTAACTAGAGCGTACGACTCCGCCTAGAGTGCAGAGAGCCCAGGTTAGCTGATTTTGTAGCTATATTGTTGATGTGAGCTTACAACCTCCCATGCTTACCTTTAACACACCATAGCCCTACCAATAACCACATTCATCACACATAAACAAACATTTCAACTGCAAATATACTGTGCAATAACATGGGTGTTTATTAACAACAACAAAAAACAATCGCCCTTTAAGTTAAATAAATAGATTGTAAACTCAGTTATGGTGCCATGTGTTGGAGCTCATTTGAATCCTCGTGAAAGGTGTTCCTCAGTACTCACTGATCCTTGGAGATTCAGAAACACAGCTAGTCTGTTGTCCTCAAACCTTCTGTTCGATGAAGAAACTAGTCCCGACGACACGTCCATGCTTCAGCAGGTTTCCATAGCGACAACGAAGTCCAGAGCACCCTCTACAGCAGCAGCAGCATGCGCGGCGGCAGGCAGGCAGGCAGGCGGCGGCATGTAGGCTTGAGGCACACTATGTAGAAATTCACAAATCTAATAAACTCACTATTCATTCCCATACACGGTTCATATTGTCACTAGTTCACATAATGTCCATACTCACTCAGAAAACTGGGCGCACAATATTCTCCCACACACACACGGTCTCCTTTTCCTTCCAGCTAGTGAGGACAAAGCTAACTAGCATAATACACAACAGAAAATGGCGTCATCGACATTTAGTATAATTTCCGCTGACACAGCTCCAAACATGGCTCACATTTACATTTTATACCTCCGGTTTTAAGTTTCCACAACATCGATAACACTTTTGAGCGGCTGATTTACAACTAACTTTTTCGTCGTGTTGCTATTCTTCTGCGTCTCTCGTTACTAGCCTGAGCTTCTTCCCTCTCGATTTTTTAGTCCCGCCCCCTCCTCAGAATCCGATAGGTAGCTGACCCTCATCTTTGACAGGCACCGATTTGCTAATCACAGATTAACACCTGTCTACTCAAATAAACAAAAGAAACGTCATGAGGCATTCACAGACCGTTAGGAACATGGGACATTTTAGTACCTTCCCAAATAAAGTACAATCACAACTGTCTCCATATCAGTGAACCTTATTTCACAACAGCAGTAACTTGACAAACAATACTCCAAAATATACTGCATATTTGTTAAACACATTTATAAAAACAAAACATTATCGTCTGTAGCAGGGTGCTACACTGAAATTAGACAGTTTGGGCAGCTTTTCTTAGCCAACTCTCCAATCCTGACTTGCTAGACCTATTTAACGTGTTAGAGAGCCTTTTGGGCAAAATATTGCTGAAAGGAACCATTTATCCTCAAACCCACTTAAGATCAGTGTAGTCATATCAGTACACTACAAATGGCATGTTAATTATTTACCTTCAAAAGAAGTACACATATAGGGCAACCAGATAGAGAAAACAAGTAGGGCGGCATGGTGGGGCAGTGGTTAACACTGATATCTCTGCTCTGGGTTCGAACCTGCCACTGTCTTATAGGTGTGAATGTGAGCATGAATGTATGTTGTATGTTTCTATGGGTCAGCCTGCGATAAACTGGCAACTTGTCCAAGGTGTATCCCACTCCTTTCCCCATGTCAGCTGGGATCGGCTCCAGCCCCCCTATGACTCTGACAAGGATAAATGTTTATGAAAAAAATGAATGACTTTGTATCGTATCTGCACATTTTATCATACCAGTTTAGATATACAGTTATTATGGTTTTTGGGGCAGTTGCTTGCTCTCCCCAGTTGGTATTTGAGCTTTCTTTTCAACTCAAAAAAGGCTCTGAAGGTCAGGGGGTCACCGTAATCATAATCATACTCATTAATAGGAATCATCCAGTTTAATCTTAAATACTCCTATGAGATTGTAAGTAACCTGGCAGTAGTGATGGACAGACAGATTGACCAGATAACACCCTCATCTGTGTGATCTGCTGCTTGCAAGGCAAACTTTCAACATACTGAGCTCTGTATACGGCAAATAGACAATCTTTTTTTTTTTTTAACTGCACTGGTAGAAAGCTCTTCCAGATAGTTCCTGTTGATGTTATGTGCTGCAGGGCCTGTTGGAAGCTGTCCAGTTTAGGACGAAGAATTGGCACTTTTCTGCTTTCCAAACCCCAACCTCTCTGTGTATCTGTCTCTCCGGCTCTCTGTCAGTGGCTCTCTGGGGAAATTGAGGCCCTCTGCTGACACACCTCTCGCGCTCTCACACACATGCATCCACTTTCTCTCTCTTTCCGTATATCACTCTTGTTCTTTCCATTTCCCTCTATCCATCTCTCTGCCTTTCTTCCCTCTGTCTCAGGGGTATTTGAGGTCAGAGCTGCCGCTGTCGCATCAGGAGTCATCCAATGTGACAGAATGATGAGCGTCACATAGACTCAAACCTGCTGGACCGACCAGATGCAACACAAACAAATACATAGTCACATATATATAGAGACCGAGAGAGACAAACATGTTGATTATGCCTCTCTATTCTGTCACAAGCCCAGTCTGCTGCACAAATAAATGCAAAGCTCTGACAAAGTGTCTCTGTTTTTATTTTCTTTTGTCTTTGTCGTTTCAGTGTTTTCTAGAAATTCTTATTTTTCTCCTAAAATGTCCATGGTTTCACTTATTTGCACTCATTCACTCTCTTTTACTGATGTGAAGTTAGCTCTGTGTCTGTCTTTCAGTCTTTTATTTCACCAAGCTCTCACCAACCACTAAAAGTCAGTCCCAGATTTACACTTGTTCGGCAGCTTCTTGCATGCTCACTCTCTCTTTTTCTCTTCTTAGCTTCCACAGTCGTCCTCATCAGTCTCTTCACACCTGCTCTCTGCCGAGCCTGGTTGCATTGACTGCTTGCACGGCTCTGATTCTGATGCTCATTCTGGTGTCGATCCCCTTGCCCTGGACCTGGACTCCTTATGTTCCCCAGTGGTACAAACACTAATACTCCCCCGGTACTCTGGGCTCATAGTCCGGGCTAACAAACTGAGCTAACATTAGCTAACAGCAGCTATAGCTGGCAGCACTTTACTTCACTGTCCATCAGGAAACTCTGTAAATCACAGAGAGTTGAGGAGCTGGAGGACATCAGAGGGAAAACCAGAAAACATTTTCATGAAATATGATCTACTTTCAGCAGTTAACCAGCTTAGGATAAAGACTGGATGCAAAGAGTAAAAGCCTCGTCCTGTAGACATTATTGCTGTATTGCATAGCTTCAGTACACTAAATTAAGCACACTGTTTGTCAAAAGTGTCATTGCTGCACTACAGGATGAGTCACTGATATGATGAACAAAATCAACAGGATGCAGTGTCTTGAGAGGCACAATATATTCAGCACAAATCACTGTTCACGGCACAGGTAGGCAGGACCTGAATAAAGGTGATGAAAAACTGCTCACCTACTCACTTACACCTGCTAATTTCACACTCATTGCATATTGAGATTCAGATTTAAACTTTACTCCAAATATTCAATCAAGTATAGAAGGTGCACATGATGGATTGCTTCAATAACATCTATAACATTTCCAAACTATCTAAAGCCACAGATTTGCAAAAAGTCATGGCAGTTCTCCGTTGTCTCGAAACTATCTATATAGGGACTACAAGAAGAGAAAGCTCCCGACTATGACGGCTGTACTCCCTATACCGGCGTATTACTTGTGGTTCCACGAGGTGGGATCCCTGCTGAGTGGAGATGTTCAGTCTGCAAACAGCAGCATATTCCATTGGCGTCTCCCTGATATGGGCATATTGCTCGCGGCCTTGTGGGCTTACGCGTGGGTTTGGAAATCTGACAAAACAGCGGCACAAAAAAAAAAACGAACAAACAGCAAGTAGGGACATCACCACTACAGCTCTTTCTACAAAGACACAAGAACCGCTAAGAAAAGGCTGATAAGCTAACAAACTACTTAAAGCTAGCATGTTAGCAGGAAGGCTAGTATCCCCCACGTGTCAGGAGTTAAACAAGGAAGTGCTTCCCGGTTGCTGCTGGACAAGAGATAGTATGGGCAACAGTGTATTACATTATTAAGCATGAAAGGCTGAATTTCAAAGTCATAGAATACCTGAATGAAGAAAAAAAATATTGATTTAACTTAGAATCTGAACTCAAGGTCCATTTATTAGACATTCACAGAAATGTCCTATTTTCAGTACAATGATGAAATATTTTACAAACCCTGTCTGAAGAATTCATCAATAGCAGTTGGTTACAACCAGATAAAAACATGAATTCTCTGGATTTTGCACTGCAGGAAATGTTTTTCTCTTTATCTTTGTTATGCACAAGTGGAAATTCAAATACATACAGAAGAATGTGTGGGAATCTTTAGATCAGGGATGTCAAACTCATTTTAGCTCAGGGGCCACATGGAGGAAAATCTATTCCCAAGTGGACCGGACCAGTAAAATCACGGTATAATAACTTTAAAACAATTTAAGATTGTTTTCTTTGTTTTGATTTGGTCCAAAGTAGTACAAGCACATTCAAAAAATGTACACTTCACAATCTATCTCCTTGACAAAACACTTCAAGTTAGCTGAAAATTCTGAGGGAAATATGTCATTTCAAGAACACAATGCCTCAGTGACTGGAACTTCGACTTCATCACAGTGTATCTACAAAGCCATTAAACGTTAAGTCACAGCCTAACAAAATAAAAATAAATACAACAACAATAATAATAATAATAATAATTATTATTATTATTAAAAAATAACTTCTAGGTATCAAGTACCTTATTTGTCATTTCCACATATTAATCCTGTGCTAACTCAAAAAAAAAAACATACAAACTGAGGTAGAAACTATTCAAGAGGGTTGAGTTACTCCATGCCTTGTATTTAATGATAGAAAAATAAAAGCTGTGCAATGGATGAACAAGTTCAACAAACCAACCTTATGAGCTGAAGTGACTGACAGTATCACAGTAAATCACACTCGTGTTGACTTTCTTTACATTTCCACAGAACTGTATCAGGGTGTCTCATGCAGCATTTTAAGTGCGGTTACCCATTGTTTATTTTACTCCCGAAATCTGGCATCTTCTAGCTTTCCCCAGCGCATCAATATCAGGCATCACATCCTGAGTGGCAGCCAATTTCAGGATGTGATTCAAGTGCTTGTGCATGAGCTTTGAGCGCAGCTTTGTTTCATTGGTGCTCATTACAGAGAAAACTTGCTCACAAAGATGCATGGTTCCAAACATGCGCAACACTTTTGCAGAAAGGGCTGTCGAGGTGGGGTAACCTGGCAAGAGATTCTAATAAAATGTGTCCAAGCCAGCTGCAGCAAATTTGCCCTTCAAATCCACAGTCACACTGCAAGTCTATTATTTCAAGTTGGATGTTGATGGGCAGATCAGAGGCATTCATGGTGAATGGCAAGCAAAAAACTTTGAAGTCTTTCTCTAGTTCACCAAAAATCAACTCCCAATTGCTCAAACTCCCGTAACAGTTATTTTAACTTTGAACCGTTTCATGTCTGCAACATGTTGGGTCACACACACATCTTTCAGACAAGGGAGGTGAGCTGCATCACCACCGCAAGTTGCGTCTCTCACAATGACAGCTTGAACTTGAACAAACATACAGTATGCTGTCACAATACTGCATGACAACTTTGTTGTGCCCTTGCAGCTGTTTGTTCAAGTTTCACAGGTGCTCTGTAACATCCACCATAAATGCAAGGTCCTGCATCTATTCTGCGGACTGAAATTCTAACTTCACTTTGCGCTTCAACTGGCTGCCCAAATCTTGTCTGCAGCCGTGTTTCTTGTCTGGCTGATATTTGTAAAAGCCTGGTATGTTTCAGGGCACAAAATCTCTGCTGCCTTCATCGTGTGTGTTTTCACAAAATCACCCTTTGAAGCCACTGCAATTTCATAAGCAGTAAGGTAGCTAGCTTTCACTGCAGCATCACTGATGTCTCAGCTATGAGGAACACAGACTGCTGTTTCTTCAGACCCACCAACAGTTCATTCACCTTCTCTCTTCTGCTGTCTTTGAAAGTTGTCGTATTTCTCGGCATGAAGACTGACATAGTGGCGACGAAGGTTATATGCTTTCAGCACTGAAACATGTTGTGAACACACCAGACATACAGCTTTCCCATTCACTTCGGTGAATAAATAGGAGGATGAACATTTGTCTTGGAACACTCGGCACTCTCAACATATTGGGGCAATGAGGGCGCCAAAGCACATAATGTTAAAGGTAGAAGACGTAATAAATAGTGTGGGAAAAACACGAAGGAGCTCGTCCTGACTAGCTGCACTTGCTTGGCCTACAGTTTGCTTGCGTAACACAATTGCTATTGCGCCATCCAGTGGATGCAGTTAGTAAGTTAGTTAGTTTGGAAAATTGCAGATAATTTTTAAACTTTACAAAATCATCTCGCAGGCTGGATTAAACCTGTTCGTGGGCCTGATCCAGCCTGTGGGCCATACGTTTGACACCCCTGCTTTAGATCAATTACCTCTAATAACTGAAGTATTAGACATGATGAAATGTGAACCTCTTGGTGGTGCTAGGTGAAAATATTAGTCTGCCATGTTCATATTTAATGCATTGTTAATAGCAGACATAGAGATCCATGGAGAAAATACTTTAAACTCTATAAGCTCTGATAAAATATGAATCAAATATTCAGATGTAGCAGGGATTTAGTTTGCGACTAAAATGTTACTGAACACAGAACACATGAAATTCTGTAATTAATATACACTTATTCCAAATGACTGCAAACAGCAAGTCCAGGGTCTGATCTATCTCCATTTGGTTCCTGTTTCTCAAATCTTCTGTCTCTAAATTACTGCCAACTCCTGCTGTTCTGCTCAGTGCGGTCACCTCTCCAAACCTGTACCTGCCGTAACATTTTTTTTTTACACGCCTTTCTGCCTGCAGTGTGTTTTCTTGCCAGATTTGTTCACGACACAGAGAAAATAGAACAGACACAGAAACTGTTGCTGCAGATTGTGAGCCAGTGAGCCACGGCGAGCACTGTCAGGACAGCCCAATTGGTTCACATGGATGGTGCTGGAGGACGGCAGTGCTTCTGTTTCCTGTGTCCTCAAATCAGTTTGTAGGCTAGTGCTGGTTATCATTTTAAAGTGGATTACATAGTGTGACACGTACTTTTTTTTTCACTAATGTTGTAAACTGCATTGTAAAGTAATATATGATCAAATCAAATCAAATCAAATCAAATTTTATTTGTATAGCCCAAAGTCACAAAACACATTTTTCCTCAGAGGGCTTCACAATTTGTACAGGGAGTGACACCCTCGGTCCTTAGACCCTCAGTTCGAGTGAGGAAAAACTTGCCCACAAAAACTCTTTAACGGGGGCGGCCCGTGGTGTAGCGGGTTAAGCGACCGCCCCATGTATGGAGGCTACAGTCCTCGCTGCAGCGGCTCCGGTTCGACTCCTGCATCAGACGCCCATTTACTGCGTGTCACTCCCCCTCTCTCTCTGCCCCCTGTTTCCTGTCCATCTTCAGCTGCACTATCATTAAAGGCATGAAATGGCCAAAAAAATAATCTTTAAAAAAAACAACAACCCTTTAACAGGGAAAAAATGTGGCAGAAAGCTCAGGAAGAGCCACAGAGGAGGGATCCCTCTCCCAGGACGGACAGACGTGCAATGGATGTCACATGTACAGAACAATCAACACAAACATATTGTACAATTACAAAGAATGATAAAATGACAATGAATTACAATGAATGATAGAATGATTACAGTAGCAGTGGAACCCGTGATAGAGATAGAGAGACACAGATGCACAGCAGCAGTAAATCATTAACTAACTATAAACTGTAATGGAGATATGGTAACAATAATTACAGTAATAATATATGTAGTGGACGTCATGCAGGACCACAGCAGCAGCCACGATCCATGAGAACCTGCTGGATGAAAAAGCATAGAAACTCTGGGGAAGAAGTTTAGCACATGCACTCACATGCGTTAACATGCATTGATGGTAATGATGATTGGAGAGACAGAAAAGAGAGAAAGAATGAGGGAGAGAGAGGGTTTTCAAGGGAGATGTGACTGCATCTTCAACCAGTACCATGCCTGACTAGGCATAACCCAGAAAGAGACAGTCCCCCGGCAGTCTAGTCCTATGGCAGCATAACTAAGGGAAGGCCTGAGCCAGCCCTAACTATAAGCTCTATCAAAAAGGAAAGTCTTAAGTCTACTCTTGAAGGTGGTGACCGTGTCTGCCTCCCAAACCCAGAAAGGTAGTTTGTTCCACAGAAGAGGAGGTTGATAGCTGAAAGCCGAAAGCTTTTGGAAACTATAGGAACCACAAGGAACCCAGCATTCTGAGAGCGCAGTGGTCTAGAAGGGTAGTAAGGTACAATGAGTTCTTTTAGATATGATGGTGCCTGGCCATGAAGAGCTTTGTATGTAATTGTAATTGTATGTATGTAATTTTAAATTCTATTCTAGATTTAACAGGTAGATTTAACAGGTAGCCAAAATGGGAGAGATGTGATCTCTGATCTTGGTTCCTGTCAGAACACGTGCAGCAACATTCTGAATTAGCTGCAAAGTTCTAAGAGATTTATTGGAGCAGCCTGATAACAAAGAGTTACAGTAGTCCAGCCTAAAAGTAACAAATGCATGGACTAGTTTTTCTGCATATGCTTGGAACGCGATGCGCCTGATTTTGGTAATGTTGCGTAAGTAGAAGAATGCAGTCCTCAAAATTTGTTTTATGTGGACATTAAAGGACAAATCCTGATCAAAAACAACTCCAAGATTCTTTATGGTGGAGCTGGAGGCCAGGGTGATCCCGTCTAAGGTAGCCAAGTCTCCGGAAAGAGAGTTTCTGAGGTGTTTGGGTCCAATTACAAGAACTTCAGTTTTATCTGAGTTCAACATTAGAAAATTGTAGGTCATCCAACTTTTTATATTCCTAAGGCATGCTTGGAGTTTAGTTTAGTTTGATCGATAAATATAATTGGGTGTCGTCAGCATAACAATGAAAATTAATTGAGTGATTCCTAATAATGTTCCCTAGAGCAAGCATATATAGACTGAATAGAAGTGGTCCTAATACAGAACCTTGTGGGACTCCGTGACAAACTTTGGTATGCACAATGATTCATCATTGACGCGAACAAACTAAGATCGATCTAAGAAATACGGCTTAAACCAGATTAGGGCGGTTACTTTGATGCCAATCTGATGTTCCAGTCTCTGTAAAAGAATTTGATGGTCTATGGTGTCAAATGCAGCACTAAGATCTAACAGGACGAGTACAGAGATGAGTCCTTTGTCTGATTTGTTTTGTTTAATGTTTTGTCATTAGGAGATCGTTTGTGACTTTGACTAGTGCGGTCTCTGTGCTATGATGCACTCTAAATCCTGACTGAAAATCCTCAAATGAACTGTTCTTATGAAGAAATTAATACAGCTGATTAGCTACAGCTTTCTCAAGTATCTTAGAAAGAAAGGGAAGGTTTGATATCGGTCTATAATTGGCTAAAACCTCTGGATCTAGAGTGGGCTTTTTAAGAAGAGGTTTAAGATAGATCATATCCAATAAAGAAGGGCTAACTAGAGGTAAAACATCCTTGAGCACTGTGGTTGGGATGGGGTCTAGGGGACACGTTAACGGCTTAGATGAAGAAATTGTTTTATGAAGGTCAATGGGAGAAAAAACGTCTAAATATGGTTTCAGGTTTTGCAGCTGTTTCCAAACTTGCTGTATCAGAATGCAGATCTGTGCCTGTCGAAGGCAAGAGGTGATGAATTTTGTCTCTAATAGTCCTAATTTTACCATTAAAGAAGCTCATGAAGTCATTACTAGTTAGACCTAGAGAAGTAGATGGGTCAATAGAGCTGTGGTTCTCTGTTAGCATGGCTACAGTGCTGAAGAGAAACCTGGGGTTGTTCTTGTTTTCCTCTATTAAAGAAGAGTAATAGGCTGTTCTGGTATTACGGAGAGCCTTTCTGTAAGTTTTAAGATTATCTTTCCAGACTAAGCGAGATTCTTCTAGTTTAGTGGCACGCCATTTGCGTTCAGTTGTTGGTAGTGTTGGAGAGGAAGTCCTCCAGCTCTTCAGGAGGTTTTAAAGGTAGAGAGTGACGCCCCTGATCTGGTAGGAACTGGTAGAACGTTCCACCAATGGGGAACAACAGACGGAAAGAGTCTGGATTGCTTGAGTGTACGGATGGCAGAGCACTTTTACAACACTTCACCCAGTTACACACTGATGGCAGAGGCTGCCATGCAATGTGCCAACTGTTCATCAGGAGCTTTCATGTAACTTTGTCTTGCCATTGGTGTCAGAAGAGATTGTTTCCTGAGACTGCTGTTATGTTATATTACGTTATATTACTGTCATGTTTCTAATCTTTTTTCAGATTCAAACCAGTGATGGATAATGAGCAAAAAGAGGTTCTAGGTGAAGGAACCTCCATGTTGCTCAGGCATGCTGTTGTCTTCTTCATATTCAATAACATTCTGAATGATACTGATTGATGATCAGCTTACATTACACATCGACTCACATCATTATGGATAACACAATTTTCTCTCTAACTAACACATTATTTTGATTGATGTGAACTGGTGCATAAATACTCAGTGTTTTGTACTGAGTGGACGCTTCCTTGATATGTCACATTCATTGAGTAATGTAAACTCAATGAATGTGACATACTCAAAGTTTTGCTGTTCTTTGTTTTGCAGAAGCAGCAGAGGAAGATGGTAAAAAAAAAAAACAGAATCCTTGTCAGCACACTCAAGACGCTAAGATACCTCAAGTTCTCTCTCTCTCTCTCTCTCTCTCTCTCTCTCTCTCTCTCTCTCTCTCTCTCTCTCTCTCTCTCTGTGAATAGCAGCATCTAAGAGTGTCATTTCGTTTTCAAAATGTTGGAAGTCAAGTTTTATGTTGTTCAGAAAAACATCTCCATTATTGGTTTCACTTTACTGTAATCCATCCATGCAAACTAGACTGTTGCTGTTCTGCAGTGGGTTAATTAAAAACCGTTAGCTTGATGTTCCTTTCTCACAAACACAAAACTGTCACGGTAAGTTACCAAATGTAGTATGCACTGTCGCATCAATTAAAAAATGTTCATCTTTGAAACAATGCAAAGTGAGTTAGACGGACAGAAATTATTCAGGCCTAGTTTTTCTTATGTTACAATGGTGGCATATTTTTCATTTTAAAGTGATGTTGTGATAAATGTAACAATGGAAAGGAACTGATTATTTGTTAAAAGTAAATCATGCTGAAAGGTGGAATAAGGAACTTCATGACAGGGCAAGGTACATGACTGCAAAAAGGGGAAGCTGTATGGCACAGACATGATATGGCACAGACAGGATACATCTGGAAGGACCGGAGGAGAGGGTTATGTACAACTTAATGCTATTCTGCATGAATGCATGTGAGTAAGGCATACTATTCAATACGAATGCATGTGAGCACGGCATGCTACTTTGCACATACCCGCCAGCAAAGAAAAAAGAATAGGATGCCACACAGGGAGGATCGTGGTTAATTTTCAGAAGGCATGTGGGTTCAAGGCATGCTGATTGACTGACCACATCGGAGCATCGCATCTTTGAACTTAAACTCCTGGCTCAAGAGATGGAGCAGATGAACAGCTGAACATCGCAGAAAGAGAATCCAACTATCTACAGCCGAAAAGAGAGTGTCGTGCGAAGGAAGGTTAACCATTTCCAACCAGCTGCGGGTGAATCACAAGGATTCCCCTTTCCCCTACTATCAAAGGCTGAGGACAGACTTTCTGGACTTTGGACAAAGTCAGGAGTTTCAACAGCATCCAACAGTCAAGGAAGGACTGTATTGGCCATACACTACTTCCCTCTTTCTCTCCAAATTGGACAGCCTTTTCACCAGGGTTTGAAATTCAACAGTTTTAATATTAGATACAACCCCAATTCCAATGAAGTTGGGAAAGTTGTGTAAAACGTAAATAAAAACACAATACAGTGATTTGCAAATCCAACTTATATTCAATTGAATACACTACAATGAAAAGATATTTAATCTTCAAACTTTCTTTTTTTGCAAATTTTCACTCACTGAACTGAGGATTGTTGAAGCTTTGTAGGTGGAATTCTTTCCCATTCTTGCTTGATGTACAATTTCAGTTGCTCAACAGTCCGGGGTCTATTTTGCGCTTCATAATGTGCCACACATTTTCAATGGGAGACAGGTCTGGACTGCAGGCCGGCCAGTCTAGTACCCACACTCTTTTACTACGAAGCCACGCTGTTGTAACACGTGCAGAATGTAGCATGTCTTGCTGAAGTAAACAGAGACGTCCCTGAAAAAGACATTGCTTGGATGGCAGCATATGTTGCTCCAAAATCTGTATAAACCTGGACATGACGTCCATAATCTCCAAACGCAATCTGATATGTGGATTTGTTAGACCACTGCACACTTTTCCACTTTGTGTCAGTCCATCTCAGATGAGAAGCCAGAGAAGCCAGCTGCGTTCATGGGTGTTATTGATATATGACTTTTGCTTTGCATGGTAGAGTTTTAACTTGCACTTGTAGATGTAGCAACAAACTGTGTTAACTGACAATGGTCTTCTGAAGTGTATCCGTTACACATTGATGTCGGATTTTAATGCAGTGCCACCTGAGGGATCAAAGGTCACAGGCATTCAGTTTTGGTTTTCGACCTTGCCACTTATATGCAGAGATTTTTCCAGATTCTCAGAATGATGATATTATGGATCGCAGATGATGAAATCCCTAAATTCTTTGCGATTGTACTTTGTGGGCTATTTGCCCACAAAGTGTTGAACCTTGCCCCATTCTTGCTTGTGAATGACTTTTATTTACGTTTTACACACCGTCTCAAATCATTGGAATTGGGGTTGCATATAGATATATGGTTAATCATTATTAGAGGACATGAACAATCATATTTGAATTGGATTAAGCTGCATGCTTGCCCTTGCTCAATTTTACAACAAATATATCAATTGTAGTTAAAGAATAAATTGTGGACATTGTATCATCTCTGAAGCTAGTAATTATCAGGTATTGTGTGTTAAACATTGTTGAAGATTCTAACAGGTTACTCTAGCCAAAGAAATTAACAGACGATTGGGTCTTACTGTCCAAGCCACTAAAAAGAAATATCCTAGCGACCATACCAGAGCCCAGATCAATGATAGGAGAGCTGCTGTGAATGTAGTGTGTAGTATTTGGCCCTAGGGCTATTCGGTCAGGTGCCACACTAGAGTAAGCAGGGTAGACATACGGATGAAGGCAGTTAGACGCTAGGCGTGTCTCTTCGCCACCAGCTTAAACAGTCCTGTGATGAGAACCAATAGGGTAAAACCCATGGGCTAGAGGATCACACCCTGGGAGCTGCCAGTCCATTAGCAGGTAACAGATAGCTATTTAGCAACAAGTAAAACTATATGTCCATCAGTAACTCTGCAAATCAAGGCAGAAGTCAAAGAAAAATCCTTGACACTGTACAAAAACTAGGAGAGAAGTCCAGAGAAGACCTCTTGAATAATTCGACTCAGCGGGTGTATGTGAATGGACAGGCACAGCTGTGCTCTACCTGGAGCTGACCAATGAAAGAACTCAGTGACCTTCTCACATAGGCTCATACAAAAAATGTTTAATATCGAAAGGTCAATAGATCTGCATTGAAGTCAGTGAGATTCATCCTCCAAGCGCTATGGGTGTATGCACTACATTTCATAACCATCCAATATTCATAGTCTACATGTTCCATTCAGAACCAAAGAGTTGTAGTGGGTGACATTCCACCCCTCGAGGTACACTGCTGGCCTAAAAATAGAGTGAGAGAAAAATGAAGAAGAATTTATTCATGCTGTTTGTTTATCTGAATAGAAAACCCTAAAACCAAAAACAATGACCTCTGCATAAACGCAGCAAAGCTCTCCTTCAAACAAAAACCCTCTGGAAAGACGGCAGCAGCAAGCCTCTGAAGTGCAAATAATAAAAAAAACATTCAGGTAATATTCTCATTAACAAAAAGCCAAATAGAAAAGAAAAGAAGGTGTGTATGTCATATTACAGACAAAAGGCCAAATGAGTGACACACCCAGCGTAGACTGTGGAATGACTTTCTCAGGAGACCGTTTTTTTGTGTGTTTGCCTCTCAAGTTTCAGTTACTTCACTTCCTGTGCACAGATTTCCCAGCAGTGATCATACCCACGCCGGAATGTAATTTGGGCTCACTGAGTGATTCTACAGCAACTCAATTAGTGAGGACAGGATGATCGTCCCTGTTGCAGTCCCTCTTTGTGTGTTCGCATGATAAAATTACGATGCATGAGAGGATGTCTTCAATGTTTAAATGTGTGAAAAAAAGGTGTATTTCTCAGGGTTCGTCTGATGTGTTTCATCTGTAAGAGTGAGGAAAGGTGAGAGTGATGCAACCTCACCCTGGTCAGGCTGCCACCAGCAAAGATGTAAGAGATCTGTCTTTCTCATCAGCATCTGTTTTCTCTCTTCTCTTGAATAAATGCTTCTGTGTTTCCATCAGTGGCATCTTTGACATTCCTCAGCCTGTAACATTCTCATCATTTAAGCAGTATGACATGAGAGGGTGTGCTTGACATTCTCATTATTGGCACACGGTGATGCAGTCAGGATCGAGCTACTTATTATTGCTGTGCAAATAATAAGGTAAAGCGCAAGTGTAATATTGCAATTACAGCAAATAACATTTAATAAAACAAAGCAAATCAAAAAGTATTCATATTGTCATTCTCAGAAAAAGATATGTAATGGAACCCAATTTACTACACCAGCAACCCCTAGTAACAACCTGCAACAGAGACGATGTCCAACGGTCAAAGCTTTCTAGAGACCGTGGAGTTTCCCACATTGGATAAATACCACACACATAAACACTAAACTGCTTCGCTAGTTCATACTTACTGTATAATGACTGAAATATCGGCAGAAAAAAAATGATTTTTCCATGGACAGATTTAGCAACTACCTCCCTGAACGTCACATGTATTTTTAAGCTAGTATGCGCTATGTCAGTGACTCACCGCGCAGCCGATACAGGATCCACAGCACTGTAAAGTCATAATTACAATATTACGACTGTTTTTTTCTTGATTCCATTTTTACACCTTTACTGTAGTGAGAGTGTCTTGAATTATTGAACAGTTATTGGACAGAGTTTATTGCTAATAGCTCAACATTGTGTGTGTTGTTATTGTCCCCCATCATCTTCTTAAGTGGTAATCTCTATCAGAACATTTCAGTGTGTTTTCCAGGGTTTAATATTTACGGAGCTGTTTTCATACGAAGCCTTTTAGCGTCCGCACCATCATTGTGGTGGATTACTGTTAATGGTTCAATTGCTAAATGGCTGGTTGATATGAAAGCAGGATAAATGGTAGCTCTATCAGTGATGGTAACAGTTTCCATTAAGCTCATTGCTGCCAGTCTTGAAAGACACAGACTGATATTTGTAACAGAGTGAAAGATACTCCTGTCATTACTGTCAGAAAGGTTCACATTAGACTGCTATCTTGGGGAAGTGGAAAGGGAAAAAAGATGGGAAAAAATGGGAGAGATAAACTTAGAAACGCTGCAGATGTAATGTGGGACTGAATTACCGTAACTCAGTGAATTCATCTTTCTTTGACATTATTTGATCAAACAGTGTCTCCCTGAAGCCCAGCCTACACCCACTGATGCTCTTTTCTTTCCTGTCTGCACTGACTCTGACTGAAACAAGACTCATCTCTGTCACACACTCATCGCTCCTTCCCACTGCACTTCAAGTCTGTTCATGTGTCGCTAACTATAAGCATGGTTTGTGTGGCCAATACTGACTAGATTACTGTGAAATTTAATTTGGATATTTTTGACAGTTTGAAGTATAACCCAATAGCCACTGGTTATGATTCCAACAGATGTGCTGCAACATGTTTCAGGAGTGTCCTAGAAATAAATTTAAGGTTCACTCACTCACTCGTTTTCTGCACATTTCTTATAGTCAGCAAAATTCCATGTGCAGACCAAAACAAAAGTTCTTTCTTCATACAAGTGAGCATAATACTTCATACACACAAACAATGTGAGCAAATCATTCATAAACAGAGAAATGGTAAATTAAAACTACTAGCTACATACACCTCTAACACATTGGACAAACAGATGAATGAAGCAATGAAAACAGAGACAACTGTGGCACATGCTGGAGACAGACTCAATGGAAGAAAACCTTAACACTAAAATGAATATAGGTCAATCTGCATTCTTTGAAACACATGAGTGCTCTGTCTTCGGACACATTTACTTTTATGACTTTGATGGTTTTATATATCATGGAATGCCAGGCCAGGTCATACTATCCAGCACTTCATCTTCTGCTTTGACACTCTGCTTACAGGGCCTGGAGGTGGGTTTGGGTCGTGTGTTTGACAGCCTTACAATTCTTCAACATGGGAACCACACATGCAGATACCACTTGTTCACCATAGCATCACACAGAGACACAGTGGTTGGAACCAAAAATCTCAAATTTGACTCATCAGACCAAAGTGAATAATTTCACTGGTTTAATGTCCATTCCTTGTGTTTCAGTTCTCTTCCTCTTCTTCTTCTTCTTCTTCTTCTTCTTCTTCTTCTTCTTCTTCTTCTTCGTCTTCTTCGTCTTCTTCTTGGTCCCCCTCAGTCGTGGTTTCTTTGCAGTGATTTGACCATGAAGGTCGGATTCACACCATCTGTTCAGAACAGTTGATGTTGCTCTAACCTGGGGTGCTGTTGGTTGGTGACTTCTGAGGCTGGTAATTGTAATGAACTTCTCCTCTGTTGCAGAGGTAACTCTTGGTCTTCCTTTCCTGGGGGCAGACCTAATGAGAGCCAGTTTCATCAGAGTGTTTGATGGTTTTTGCTTCTTCCAAAAGTTTTAAATTAAATGTTCTGGACTGACTGACCTTCATGTCTTAAAGCAATCACCAAAATGTTTCACTCTTCTTGCAAAAAAGAATAATGTTATTGTCTGATCACATGCAACACAGTAGTGGATCAATCTCCTCACTGTTTTTCAGGTGGAGTGGAAACACATGCAGGTATGTGCATGACAGACCTTTCTACTTTTAATTTAGTCCCTGGGTGTCATTGCTATTGTGACCAGGGCAACAGGAACAGGACCCAAACACAGACAGAAGCAAGCAGACAGGATCAGTTCAATGAGTTGCTGCAGCACATACAGCATATAGCCAGAACTGTGAGGCAGGCAAAGGTCAACACAGGAAGGCATGCCCGAACAGGTAAACAAATCCAGAGGGGCAAGGCAGGCAGCCAGGCAGGTGAGAAACAGATAGAAGATCTAAATCCAGGTAACTCCAGAACAGATGTCAGGACAAAAAACAGGAACAGATCAGATACAGAGAGCTGGAACCCTGAAGAGACCAAGAGGCGGGTTATGACATTGGGACCATTTGGTAGAAAAGGGCTGTGTGTGTTTCGCAGTGTTTAAAGTGCCTGAAGGAGGACTGTATGGGAAATCAACAGCCTCACAGTCAAACTCATCGATGCTAATGGCTTAACAGCAGCAGGCCATTTGTAGCAGCCACCTTCTCGCCCAACAGTGAAAACTCTGGCTTGATCTTTGTGTGTGTGTGTTTGCTTTTCCATGTGTGCAAACGAAGAACAAAAGGTGGAGACAAGAGAAGAGAAAAGAGGGATGGAGAGGGCAAGGTAAAGCATGAACAAGCCGCAGACTGAGCAGCAGAGTTGAGAGAGTTTGATAGATAAATAGTAAAACAGTGAGCAGAAACTGTTAGAGGAGGCTGAGGATCGGGACAGGCATGACAGCTGTTTGGAGACGCAATCGATTGACAGATAAAATGAAAGTGGCCTGTCTCTGTCCCTGTTCCTCATCCAGCACTGTCTCCCTGCTATCGACAGCTTGATAGAAAAAGACAATAGAAGAGTGATGGGGGATGAATAACCTGTATTGTAGAGAAAGGCAGACAGAGAGTGTTTGTTTGGGAGTCGTGTGTGTTCTCATTAGCAGGTAGAGAGGGTATGGCAGAAGTGACAAGTGTGAGAACTGGACGGCGGTTTACTCAGGCTGACAGACAATAGCAAACACACACACACACACATGCACACACAGGCATCAGGTTTCTGTCCGGGACAATTTGCGATGGCTATTGCTGTCATGCACTGAGCAGGTATGTGTAGGGGAATGGATGGGGTTGGCAAAGCCATCAAGTGTTTGAAAAATGTGTCATTTGTCTGATGATATCAGCCAGATCTGGGTCAACTACACAGCCGAGACAGAGCAGGCAGGGAGGATTTCCAATCAGCCTCCAGGGACCTGTGAAGGGCACTTTGGGCTGGAAACGACACAAGGTATATGACTACAACCAAGTTGCAGAGAAACTTGACTTTTATTCACAGGGTGGTTACAAGCCAAATGAGCAGCTTTCAACAGAAAATGGGTCAGGTTTGATCAGATGTCTCACAACATCGCCTCGTTTCTTAGCTACGAGATTCAGACAACTTTGTGAATAAAACCTGAAGCTGCAATAATCATTACTAGCAAACAGTCAAATGACTTTTACAGTTCCACTCAGCTCCGCACACACAACATTTGCATCCTTTTGAATTACATGGCTTTGATATAAATTATCTAATAAACTTAATGTGAAGCAAGTAATAATATTTATGCAACAGCACTAATAAACTCAATCTGCTTCCACTACACGGTAGCCAGGTTTATGCATTCAATATTAATAAAGCCAACTGGTTTGCCCAAACCCAACAGTGAAAATGAATGCAGTCATTGTGAGTTTATTAGTACTATTACGTAAATCTCTTTACTTGCTTCATTAAGTTTGTTAGTTAATTTATGTTAAAATTATGTCATAGTTTCTTTGTTTTTGTTTTGTTTGTTTTTTGAGTTTTTAGCATCTTTCAGCTCAGTATATATTGTTTTGGTTTCACAGCTTTCATCAGCCTGGTTTCCAGCAGCAGCAGCAGCAGGCAGCTGTTTTCAGTTCAAAGCCCACCTGGACAGCACCAAACAGCAGACACAGGCTAACTGGTAAATACAGCGTTTAGCCACTAAAGAGGCAGATCGTTCCCTGAGGAGTTAGCAGATCCAAACACCTCCACCAAATGAATGATAATGTTATTCTGTGCTTGTGGGATGTGTAAAGAGACAACCATAACAACCACTGACTAAGACATGTGCTGTAACAACTTTATATTGCGGTAATATGTCAGTGTGTGTGTTATAAGTTCGGTGTTGTGCAGCTTAAAGTTCACATCATTTGATATGATATCTCTCTTTGCACTCATTTCGGTGCGTATGCTAATTTTGAAGTACTTTATGACGCTGCTGCTTGCTTCCTGTTTAAAACATGAGTGATTCTGAGGGCTGCTGTGTGCATCTGTGGCCGGGCCTCACTGATCAGTGTGCAAAAGCACAACTTTATGTATGTATGTATTCAGTGATTTTGGTGAAACAGATTATATTTCCTGTTTTGCCACCTGATGTCTGGCTGCACAGCTTCAACTCTCCATCTGAACAGATAGCTTTAAACCAACAACTTGCTAAATTAGCTAACTGTTAATTAAGTGCTCCGAGACCAAGAGGGAATAACGTTACACTACAGAGGTGATTTACAGACTTTCTTGATGGAAAGACTGGTGAATGACAGTGAGGGATCACTGCTGTCAAGCAAGTTGCTCAGAGAATCTGAGAAATAAAAAGTTCTTTTTCGATTGTTTCATAGCATTTACATTTGGCACAAATAAACACGACCCAGCAGATTTTATAAGTGTACAATGGTTGAGAATGCTGCGGCATAACATTGTAAATGGCCTCACTGTCTGATCTCATTATCCTGCATGTCCCATGCCATGCACCGCGCTCTCAGAATACAGTGCTACTGTCAGTCCCCAGAGTTAAAGAAGAAGTCAGCAAGCTGCAGGGCCTTTTCCTATCATGCCTCTTTTCTCTGGAATAATCTTCCTGCTGACATCAGACAATCTGACTCAGTGGTGGCCTTTAAATCTGAGTTAAAAACTCACCTTTCTCACCTTAACTTTCAATTAGTGCTTTTCCTTCCATACCTCAGGCTCTGTACCTGTTATCACCAGGCATAGTCTTGCATAGCCAGACATCCAGATCTTCACACCTTGTTTGCTGAATGGGATGAGCGATGACAAAGTTTACAGGAGAAAACAAACAAAGTGGAGCTAAATGATGAAGTTACATTAAACGTCAGAAATTGGTCTTATTTATTTTGTTGTTTTCATTCATTTAATTGCACTAATAGTGAAATGGTGGCATAAGATTCAAGGTTGTATTCGGTAATTTATTCTATCCAACTAGTAGTACTGGAAAAAATTTCTGATAACCAGCTTGATTTTTCTAACCATTTATATTTACAGCCAGATAATACTCTTCTCTGCTGGACCATCAGCCCTCCTCTCTCTCTCTCTCTCTCTCTCTCTCTCTCTTCTGTCTTTGTGTGTTCTGTCCTCTTTCAGGGTCGTGTTTCTCTGGTGGCACCCAAAGTAGCTCAGCATCCTCCACCGCCATGTCCACTTATCGTTTACAATCTACTTATCAGTACTTGTGTCATCATCATCTGTTTATGTTGTGATTTGCTGTTTGTTGTCTTGATCTGAGTTGAGTGTGTAAGGACACTAGGTGTCAGATGCTGTGCAGATTGTAAAGACCCTGATGCCAACTGTGATATTGAGCTATATATTAAAAAAAAAAAAACTTGACTTGGTGCCCCGCATGGTCATGATTTCTTTTGTGTAGCTCAGGCTACCAAAACCTCATATGGGCCTCAGATGAACTTTAGAGTGCATTTAGGCACACACCATTGTCATAAAATTCCATCTGCTTCAACCACTGATGATACACACCCACCCGCTCAAGCCTCTTGTCTTGTCTCCTGTTTTTCAGGTTCCCTCGGCACCAAAAGACAGTTTGGAAATTATGTTTTAATGATTTAATGTCCCTGTCTCTCTTTAACACAGGCATATATTTTAGAGAAGACCATTAATTAAAGACAGGCGACAATGAATATCTAAGATGGACATAAATTGGATGACAAAATGCTTAATAATGAGTAGAGATGTGGACACATCATTCATTTCCATGAATCGTGACATTTTAATACATTTCTTCTTCCTCTTAGTTTGTGTTGCCTCCAGTGTTTGGAGACTGATAACAATGTGGACTAGTGTTATCAGTATGAACAGATCTGTTTTTAATATCTACTGTCTTTGAATATACACTCAGCCTGCTCTCTGCTGGTACAGAATGAACTGGGCATTCAGTATGCTTTTATAAAGAGACTGCTTGTAATATCAAATATGTCATATTTCCAGGTACTTCTTAGCTGACCTTTAAATGAAATCTCAACATTTAGCAAAAACAGATCCACACAGAAACCTCCAAGACTGACCAAAGCTCTGGCTCCATATCTGGAAACCAAGACACACGACCCCTGAACGCCCTTAGACTGCACTTTAGTAGCTCTGGACATCTTGAAGTGAAGTGCCGGCTGCAGAGGCTACACTGACAAAAAATATGTGAAAAATGTCAAATATATACAGATACATTGAGGAGTTTATCTGACTTTCCCTCCTGTCCCACTTCTGGAATTTATTTCCTCTTTTAACTGCACATAAATATCCAGCAGCATTCACTGGTTTCCACAAATCTTCTTGAAAGTACATAAATAAACATGAACAAACCTCATGCTGAAAGTTTCGGGTTGCAAGTTGAATCATCCGGCACACTGTGCCTGCTTGCGGTGTGCAGTGTTTTTATTGTGAGACAATGCATTTGTAAGTGCAGATTAGCTGTAAAAGCCAAACAAGCCAAGGACAGTTTTAATGCTGAAATAAAATGTTGTATTATTTGTGGTAAATTCAAATCAGAATCAGCTTTATTGGCCATGGCAGGTGCACGCATACAATAAATTTGACTCTTGAGTGTTTCTGTTTTCAAGTGACTTACATGATGCAAAACACCTGTCTGGCCCTTTAAGCAGGATCTATTTTCCCAGCGAATAACCATGTTGGAGAGCTCAGGTGTCCTCTCTGGCTTTCCATGGTTAGCTCCCGGGCAGCCAGTTCCAGTCCCGTGATTTGATTCCCCTTCTCTTCCGCCTGGCATCAAATTGCATTACTACTGGCCCAGCGTGCACAGCCGCAGCAGGATATCAATACTGATTGCCGGCCATAATTACAATGTAATGTTTGAAAGAACCAGCATCTGAATGAGACATTATCAATATTTATTCCATTGCTGATTTCATAAGCTCCTTATTTTAAGGTCACAGGGACACATTATGCAGAGTTATGGACTATGATAAAACAATAAGTGAAGCTCAAAGTGCTGACCTCACAGCTATCTCTTTTTTTCTCTTATTTTTGTTTTTGCTGCCATGCTGCGTCTAAGAAATGATAAACTTGCACACAAATATGACTACAATAAGTCTACAATTAAAAATACACGACCAGCTAACAAAGACCTGGAATTGGAGCGTGCATGGAGTGTCTTCTCTTCAGTGTTCAGTGTAAAATACAGGATGATGTCTAAAGACTCTATCACTTGTGAGATATATTAAGTTGTCTATAAAGACACACTTCATTTGATCTTTGCTTTTAATCTCAGTCCCAGATGCACTTATTTGTTCTTATTATTTTACTTTGAGCTCTCAGACACATCTCATCGTCTCCGTTCTGCATATCCGTCTCAGTTAGTTCCTCTGGATTTGTCATACTGTGCCTCCTGTTGGCTGAAACCTCTGTACATGACTTTCCCTAACCGCTTTTAACCCTTAGCAGGACTTACCCAGGTAAGATAACGATGTGATGTGATGTGATCAAAACACTTAAACTCACAATGTCTTTGTCTCTTTCCACTCTGCACAGTGAGTCAGGATCGCCCTCACAACACAATCTGACAGCTTTCAGATTGTAAACCCGGGGATGATTTGTCACTGGAGACATTTTCAGATTTACAGAGGAAACCTGTGAAAAAATCACGATGATGTACTGTATACTTCAGACTCCAGTTATTTACATCTTAAACTATCTACAGTACAAAGATAAGGACTTTATCTTCCATGTTTTGATTGACTGGGAATGATCCTACCTGCAATAAACATTAACCATTAATCATTGGGTTAGTGATATGCTATATGCCACACACACACGCACACACATGCATGGACACACGCACACACACACACACACACACGCGCACACAGAGACCATTTAATAGCTAGCTCTTTTCTAAAATAAGAGAAGTTCATCACAGGCAGATACAGTGACGGATAGAAACAAGCTAATGATCAAGACAATTAATAACATGAATGAGAGCTTCCTCCCTCCTCCTCCACCTTCTGCTGCATTCCTTAAATATGAGTGTTTAATTAAGCAGCAATATTAATTAGGACTTTATGATGTTAAGATGTGTGGGTGAGGAGAAGGGGGGGGGGGGCAGATCTGAGACTGGTTAGAGTAAATGAGTTTTAGACAAATGACATGCAAGAGGACGTGAATGGCGCTCTGCACTTTGGCACCATGTTTAATGGCACCCAGATAGAGCGGGCGGATGATGATGAGGAGGATCCATGTTCCACTGAGGTAATACAGTATTAATGACTATGGAGGAGAACATTAGTGGAGAGCTGTAGGTGGAGGGGATATGAGCGGTTAAACAGGTTCATGAGGTTTAGTGTATATTACCTGACTCAAATAACACGTCACTCAACTGACATTTTCTCGTGTAAACCAGCTGAAATGGTTTGTTTGGTGAAATGTGGGAGTTGGAGAAAGGCTCTGCTGCCCCCTCAGACGTACCCAGCACCACTTTGTCAATATTTGCCTGAGTGTTAAACACCAAGAGATTCTGAGAGTCTGGGTCAGATCTTGTTTAATAAATGAAACAAGCAAGTCAAATGCTTTTAAAAGACAGAGTGCTGTTTAATTTGCAGCTGAAACACTTTTCATTATTAAATTAAATGCTTCTTGTATAAATATTCTAGTGCATTGAGTGATAAATGAGCTGCACTGTGAGTTGCATAATAGAGTTCCCTATCTCACCACTACACATAATGATCCACCTAGCTCACTGTGGAAAGTCTGAAGAGGCCTGTACACAATCAGCCTGGCAGCAAATAGACACATTCTTTAATTTGATTGCCGTGGCATTCAAACAGTGGAATGGTTTTGGAGGAGCAGATTAAATCAGATGAGGAATTCAAATTTATTTGCTGTATAGCCTAACCATTGCAGCAGCTGATGGTACATCTACCGTGATTTCAGGAATGTCTGCACTGATTGACTTACTAATAAAAATCATTTGCAGCCAACCGAGGTCTGGTTAGGGAGAGTATAAAAGTTTGGAAGTCTCTAAATTCATGTTAGGAAGTCATCAGGTTGAAAATATTTTAAAATGTTCTGTTCTTCTCTATTTTGCTTGTTTGGTTTGTAGACGTGGCGTGATTTCTGTCAAAGCTCCAAATCAGCCTTTGGTGAGTGTGTCTCATAACCACAGCTTCAACAGCACCACTGTGGGTACTGCTCCAGTCTCAGTTTTGCATGTGCAGATCTCCACAGTCAAGTTATCAGCCATTTTCAAAACAAAGCTTGTCCAGTTCAAATGGTCCAAGTCTGGTTAGGCACAAAGATGACCTGGTTAGGCGCAGAAAAAGATTATGTTTAAGAAACTGTGTAAAAAAATGTAAAAAAAAATAATTAATTAAAAAATAGACAAGAAACAGATTCTTATTTTTCTACTCAAATCTGTATTGTAACTTTCCAGAATGTGCATATCAAAGATTAAATTCATGCATCCTATCTTTTGGTTCTAGAGGTGTTTTCCTGGAAAAGCTGAAAAAAAGAAAAGAAAAAAAAAACGCTTCATGATTAATGACAGAAAGAACAATAATTGTAGCCAGGCCAAAACAGGCTTCAGCTAAAGCGTTAGTATTGGCAAAATTCACCCAACCCCACTCCACCAAAGATTTTATGTTAAGCTTATCAATCAAATCCTCAAAGTTCAGCACGGACAAGTCTGCAAGAGTAAGACGTGAATCTCTATCAAATAAATACCATTTATTTAATTAATTGTTAACTTCAAACAAGTGAGCATAAAAAGACATCCAATCATAAAAAGACTATGAATAATACAAAAAATAAAATACTAAGAATTAAAAAAAAAATGTGTAGGTGTTCAAGTGTTTCAGGAGAATTCACAAGATAAAGGGACTACATACAAGTGGCAGAGCTGAACACATAAAATAAAATAAAACATGCAGTTATAATAAAATCAATGAGCCACTTGATATAGTCTGCCTCAGACACCATCCTAACAATATTCTTGATCCAAATGATCTAGCTTTATCAGTTTTCACAAATTAAAAACCAAACAACTAAAACACATTAAAACATATTAGAGGGTCATTCAGTTCACATAAAACAATGCATAAAAAGATCTGTGTAATTGAAAGGAAAGCGGGGAAGCTCTGGACCAAACTTAGGTAATGCTGGCAACCCCATGAAACATAGCGCATATTATTATTATTATTAGGCATGAGCCAAATTATGGGAAACCATGAGCAGCAGTGGAGGGGGAGGGGAAAGGTCAAAGGTCGTTGTTGTATTGTGCGGTCGAGGAGTGGCCGTGCCAAAATCTAACTTCCTGCCGGTTGCTTTAATAAAAACTTGTAGCCTCAGACTTCAACTGACTTGGAACATTTCATTGGATTTATCCTCAGCTCAGCTCGTGCTTTAAGTGCTGCAAAGGAAATTATAAAATTCCCCTTTGGACATTAAATAGATCCTGTCAGTTTTTACAACACTTAACACTTCCTGCACATATGCTCCACAATAAAAGCCTTCCAAGTGCTCAAAGGGTGTAAAGAAAGCAAGAGAGAGGGACACATTTGATTGGTTGAGTGGGAGCATTGACGGAGTAAAGAAGAGGTGAAACACGTGTGTGGGTGGCTGTCCGACATTTTTGTGTTTGGTGGCCTGCTGAGAGCGCTCAGGTACTTGACCCACTTGAAGAATTTGTGTGTAGATAAAGTGTGTGTGTGTGTGTGTGTGTGTGTGTGTGTGTGTGTGTGTGTGTGTGTGTGTGTGTGTGTTCAGAGGTCAAATTGAGACAGCAGAGCAATTGTGTTGGTTGAGATAGATGTTTTCAGTTATTGTGGAAAAAAATAAATATCATATTTGAATAAATGTGATATTTGATTGTTTTGTGAGATTAAATGATATCAGGAGTGGGTAACTGGATATCCAATAAAATGAAATACACCTGCAGACAGAACTCTTTCAGCTCCTAGCTCACAAGGAAATCCTTTGGACCAATCAGGATCCAGATGCATCATGGTTAGTTTAAATCAAAACTTCCACATTGAGGAGAACTTCCACCTTTAGAGGTTAAATCTTTGTTATTCATGCATTGAATTCTATTTCCATCGTAGAATGATAAATCTATGGAGTCACAAATCTGACATATCATATAATAACATATTATGTTTGTTTTATTAATGGTTGAAACAAAGAACGTTGATGATGCAGTTGTATTGAGTCATATACTTTCTTGCATGTTTTGCATCCTCTGGACATGAAACAGACAATATGACTTATGACCACTCACAAACATGTTCAGCAATCAAACTGCTGGAAGCACTTTACTTTTTGTATTGATTGCCCATCCCCATTCCCAGACCCCATTGCTGTTCCAGACAGGGCCCCACATTAGTATCAGTAGAGGGGGAGATTTCTCACCGGGGGCCAGAGAGCTGTCGACCTGCCCTTTCCGAGGGGGAATGACATTAAGGGATATTTACGAGGCTTCTCTCAATATGTCAACAGTGTGGAGAAGATGCACTGAGAAGACCTAAAGCAGCATCATAGATTTCAAATGAGCTCTTCCCATAGAGAGAGTTAGAGGGTCACTTTGTGCTGTAATGTCCCCCGAAGGCTCTTACTGGTCATCGAATCCCATAAAGTAGCCGACGAATGTAAATTGACTGGGCCCTAAATGAGGATCACATTCGCTTTTATGACGACTCGGCATCCGAGTTCTATTGTTTTAAAGTGAAATTAATACCACGGAGAAGTCGGCTTTCAATGGATTTGATTTCGTCCAGGCTCTCTGATGGCACAAGCCTGTAAATAACGCATTTATGGAGGAGATCAGGCATTGCATCAGCCACTTTTGGAGAGCAAAAAGCTCTGAAGAGGCAGAGAACTAGACAAAGACGTGGGAGTTAGTGAAGGAAGAATGAGGAGTGGAACTAAAAAAGGGAGCATTTGGTGGACTTTGGAGAGTCCTTAACCTCACCTCAGGGGTCAAGTTTCCTGCATTAGCTCTGGTCCGAACGTGGTAATAAGCATCCACATCGTATAAGGGTTGTTGAGAAACTAGGCCACACGAGAGGGGTGGTGGTGGTGGTGGTGGTGGTGGTGGGAGGGGGGGCTCACACCCAACCAACCCCAGGAAAGAGAATCAACTGAGGCAGTGGAGAGGCAGTTGACAGGCCGTCCTCCCTGTCTCTGGGCCAAGGTGAGTCACACCATCGAGAAATAAAACCTCTAGTTTGAGTTCTTGGAAATATTAGAAGTAAGAGCGCGAGAATCAGAAGAAACAGACAGCCAGCGTGCCTGTATATTCTTCCCTCTCTGTCTCTTTCTCTCTGCAAACAACACTACTTTGTTGTATAAAATATGAGATGTGTGTTTGGAATGGCAGCCCCCCCCCCCCCCTTCTTCTCGAGCTGTCACGCCAGAGATTTGGAATTCATGACATGGACCTGCATAATGGGTTGCAGGGGACATGCCGAGTGAAAGAGAGCAAAAAGAAAAAAGGAAGAGACAGACAGAGAGGAAAAGTAAACTCATTTGCAAAAAAGGGGACTACACTTGTAATTAAATTTCAAGCTAAAAGCTCTGTTCATCATGCACTCTCATTTGCATCTCTCTTAAATATGCATGAATTTATTTTGCATGAGCGGGCACGGTGTCTACACATGAGACGTCACACATGATTTCCTGTCGAAAAGAAAAAGAAAAAAAAGGCCACTATTTAACAATTTGTTGTGATGTCTGACTGCCTCGCTAATGTTTTTTTTTTTTCTCCTTTGTCGCACATTTCCTTACATTCTACCTTCTAATGTAATATCAAACCAGTGTATTGAACTTGTTTCTTCAGGGCTACATATTGTCTTCATGCCATTCATGTATTGTGCAGAATAACATCAGGGGGCGTGTGGCTGTTACTCAAAGGGACCGCAGCACCCTGAAAGAGTACAAACATCAAACCCTGCCTTGCTATAGATCAAATTGATCTGTCTTGCAATATATATTCATGCGTTGCCATGGCACTGTCCCCAACACCGTGCTGCTATGTAATTTCTGGCTCGATCTAATTTCTGACTCAATCTAATATGCCTTTATAAGAATCTAATGAGCTACAATTGATTTCTTTAGTGGAAGGTTATCAGTGAGCACGTATTAAAAGAAAAAAAAAAAAGAACATTGCAGGTTTCACCGTTTTCAAGTTTCTCCAAAGACAGATGAATGGGCAGAGGAAGCTCAGTGCAGCTGTGGCTGAAGAAAATGAACAAAACACAAAAAGATCAAACATAAACGCTCTGTGGACACAGAAACACTGCAGAATAATTCTATTGAAATATTATTCTTAATAATAATAATAATAATATTCAGCTTGTTTGGCAAAGAAGCTTTTTCAGAACAAGGTCACAGAGTGCTTTACGTGAGCAAATGGTTAAACATGAATGCATAGAACATTAAAAAGAAGCAAAGTATGAAAAATGAGCAAGAGCAGGGGAACAGATGAGCTGTATGCTCATGCCTGACTCTGCAGGGATCTCTATGTGAAAACAAGAATGGACCTGAAGCCAGTGCAGAGCAGATCTTACGGGTGTGACGTGAGCTGCTGCTCTAGACCGAGTCAGCACCCTTGCAGCAGTGTTCTGGACTGTCTACAACTGGACCAGAGATGACCTGCTGAGGCAGGTGAAAGGGACTTGAGTGATGATCTGTAGTTTAGGTTGTGATATAACAGCCTTGTGTTGGGCGATGTTCCTAAAGTGGTAGAATCTTAACCAGGTCAGTGATTTCATAAGCTGTACAGAGTGATCAAATACGACAGAGATTTATTTACTACACAGCTGGAGAGAGCGACCCCTTGAAGCCATGCAGTCTTTAGCAGTGATAAGGACCTCAGTCTTTTTAACCATCCAGTCCTGAACAACAGACAGACAACTTAACAAATGTTTGTCAGACTCATCAGGCTTAAAGGCTGTTTTCGAATTATTCTTTATTCTTTGGAAACGATTCAATGATCAGCACGATCGCCTGGTTTGGCTCCAGGTTTCTGCCTCTTTAACAGATTTTTCCTTGCGATTGCTTGCTCATGGTTGCCTCTCTGTAAATAATGAATATTTTCAGCAGTAAATGAATCCACATTAGTGGATTAATTAAACAACATTTATCAGATTCACAGAATACTTTTTAGTTATAGACTATTGCCACTTTTTCTCGAAGCTGCAGTGTGTTGAGCTCTTTGGGCCACCGTAGTAAATCCCAGACAGAAAGGTGGAAATCTCACGGGCTGCTAGACACTGAATGAACAGCATCCCATTGTGAAGCTTCTGTCTTTTAATAAATCACCAAAGCAAATGCTTTATGTTCCCTAAATGGTCCGCTCTCTTTCTATTAGCATCACATTTAGGACCGGTACACTTTGACGACTTGACACAACAGCATTTGACTAAATATTTAACAACCAGACCAGCGGAGGGAGGATTGCACACTGTAAATAAGTAAAAAACAACGCAAATGTGTATGTGTGTGTGTGTGTGTGTGTGTGTGTGTGTGTGTGTGTGTGTGTGTGTGTGTGTGTGTGTGTGTGTGACAGAGAGAGGCTGGGAGAGTCAGAGAGATTAGCCACGGCTAAAAGTGTAACAATGCTTCTCTGTTCCAGGTTGCATAATTCAAAAGCCATCCTCGTGCTGTTGTGTTCTGCTCCGCTCCACTCAGGCCGGGTCCTGAGACACTTTGCTGACTTCTCTAACGATCGAGACATCATCGTACAGCAATAGAGGGGGAGAGAGGGGGAGAGAGGGGCAGGGGGGGGAGTGTCTGGCTCCATTTTGCTCAGTCCTCGTCGGCGCAAATCACTGTTTCATGTTTATGGCGAAGCAACCTTTTTTTTCTTTTTTTTTTTCTTTCCCAGAACGCACTTTGCATTTTAATGAGGGCCTGGCCCGCATACTAAGTGCACATTAAGCCGGCTCTGTGGGGGTGAGCGTGGCGATACATCACAGTCAAACTGAAGCAGCACTCTTCAAATTTTAAAATGAACAAAAGCTGAAGTTTTTTTCTGTGAGGGGGTGCAGGAGGGGTGTGTGTGTGTGTGTGTGTGTGTGGTGGGGGTGTAAGTAGATGTTGTGATGATTTTAAAGAGATGATTTAGTTGCATTGGAGAGTTGTAGGGAGGCGGGATGTGGGGTGAGTGCTGGCAGAGGGGGAGAGCGCTTTAAAGGGATAACAGCAGGGGCGGGACGTGGAGGAGAGTTAGATTTCAGGGCTTCCTGAATACTTTATTGTGAGGGTGATTACAGCTGAAGTGGTTGGCAAATAGTGTTGGTGATGAGGAGGAGGAGATGAAGAGGGAGGCACACACACACACACACGCACACACACACACACACACACACACACACACAGGCCAAAACATTTAATTTCAGAAAAGACTGAATGTGTCATCTGAGTTTCCTGATTCCTTTCCTGCTTCCATACACTACCTTCTGCATACTAATTGTCACACTATACTTTTTTTTCCAATTATTAAAATAAAAAAATGTAAATGTACCATTTTGTACCAAGAGGAAGTGATATAATACATGCGCAGAGAGACTTTAATCAAACTGCAACTTTGAAATGTCACTGCCAATTACACTTCACACAATGGAAGCAGAATGATTTGTTGTTTTCCTCATTCTGTCTCTGTAATTTATTTTCAGCGTTTGCATCTGTTAGAAGCTCCCCAATTTCTGGCTTTGCACAGCATTGTGGGACATTAGTTTGAATCAACAACACAGTCAAAATCAAGACTTTTTTTAGTCAGCACTGACTTTATTTCATTCAATTATTCAATTATTTAATTATTCACTTCACACATAATGGCAGCTTCTCTACAACCACCAGATTGTATTACATTCATTTAACACATTAGATCAAATTTACACTTGAATGTGTGTGTGTGTGTGTGTGTGTGTGTGTGTGTGTATATAGCACACACACAGCCTGTTTCTCTGTCACTTCTCTGCTCTTTTTCTGATCCTCCTCAGTGTTACTGGCAGACTCATGAAGTTAAAACATCAGCGTTTGGAGGGATGAGTAAATCTTTTAAAACCCACTTACAATAAAAAAATGCACTAAATTTTTACTTCCAGTATTAGTAACCTTTCAGAATGTGTCGCTACATTAAACCCTGAAGGAAGAACATAGAAAATGACATTTTTTCCATTAGTATAAAGATGAAGACAGTTCATGAAAAATGTCTTTGATAATTTAATGCATATTTATTAATGATTCACTGGACTTTTTTTCCAACTTCATTCATCATTAGAGAAAAAAACCCAGATACGACCCAGTTCTTTTGTAATAATTCTTGCTGTGTCTCCATCTCTCCTCACTGCTGTAGCTACTTCCTGGTTCAGACTTTTCCCGGTTCAGTCTCTTGTTGGCGTGGCGACAGCGCTGGCACACGCCAGGTCTGCTAAGACTCAAGCCAAATTCTCCACCGAGCACCGGGAATCAAACCGACACCGATTTGTCCTGTCGCCTAGTGGGAGTCAAACCACGGCTGACAATTTCAACTGTTTCCTGGGGCTGTGACAGTTGTCAGCAACGAGCGCTTCCATTCTCCAGTTTTTATGTAAAAAAAAACCATTTACCTTTTGCAAATTGTCAGTGAGAAATGCTAATCCTTCCATGAAAAACTTTTATCCAGAGCTACAAAATGTTCTTCCTTATAAAAACTGTTCACAATCACAATCACTGAGTCCACAAGGTGTTGCTAGTTTACACAAAATAATGTCTACTCGTTTTGATATTCACCTTTCCGGATACGGAGAATAAAAATTGTCCTAACCAGCCTCAGGCTTCTCTATATATCTCACTGTATACAAATGAACCTTTAGTAGATCTTAAATGTACGATTATCATTAACAAATGTCCTGATGTCTGACAACATAACAGATCTCCCACGTCTTCTGACATGATCATAATTAGCAATATAAACAGTGACTTCATGAGTCACACTGGGACATCACACATGACAATCTCTCAGCCAAGGCTGTGTGGGTTCACAGGCAACTTGAACTCCCTCCACATGCTGTCAGATCATTCCTGGCACAAATAAAGTGGACTTTTAGAAGTCTGAATGCTGGTATTAACATGCAGATCACCTGAGATCCTGAGAGCTTTCCGAGGTGCTCTTGGATGCATTTAACCACATATCATTTGTAGCGTAAACGCAGTTGCATCCTGGGCCACGTTGAAAGACCGCCCACACAGTTGACATCCTGTAAGAACACTAAATGCGCTGTCTGATTTCCATTCAGTTCACCGTGATGCAAATGTTTGGGCTCTCTTACTTGCCGAGATAAGCAGCAGATGTTTGTGAACACACCGTCTGTTTCAACCAATTTCACCACTGAACTAGTAACCACAGTACCAACCACGCTCCGTTAAAAACCTGCGTAATTTTGAGAGTTGTTGAGTGAGAGGAAACTAAACACATTTTACATAAAGGCCAGAGCAGACACTGAATTACTCATGCCTTCTTGTAAATTCAGCAGCTTGTTTTTGGCTCCATCAAAGCATTTTGTCTTTGCAAAGTGAAAATGATGTACGAGCTGATTTGCATGTAGAACGGCGAAGTGAGATCTGATCACAAGTGGTCACTGGAGATTTGTGTGGAGAAGCATTGTAATGCAGGTGTGACCTGACGTATTTAAAGCTGCCCACTTCTGATCGCCAGAGACGCATGTTAATGTCAGATGTAAACAGGCTCCGAGAGTCTTAATTTACTTTGAGGTGAATGAACACCTCATATGAAAATAAATAGCCAGTGGTGTGTGAGTGATGGGGCTGTAGGTGAAAGGGCCACTGAAGTGGAAGAAACCTGCACTCATTCTTTGCTGCCATGTGTTTTGCCAGGAGGCATATCACACATGATTTAACCCCTAAACCACTGGGAGGAAAGTCCACGCCAGTGGGGAGGAACTGCTTTGTGTTTGTACGTGTGTGTGTAGGTTTTTGTGGACGATATCACACTCACAGAGTTATGTCAGCCCCGTTCCAAGCTACCTTTGCTTTAATCCACCGTGACAGGTCATGTGTAAATACCACTGGCGTTCAGATCAGATGGAGATGACTGCAGGGTGAAAGGGGAAAGTTGAATCCTGAGCAGAGAGGTGACGTGTAGGCTGTTTGCCAAACATGTCAGCTCTGTGAATTTACACACACTTATTCAGAAGGACACAGGCCAAAAAGACAAAGAGCAGAAGTTGGGTAAAGATTATTGCTTTGCACATGCATGGACACATTTAGGGTGATTAAAAAAATGCTTCATTTATTCTCCCTGTATGTCATCAGCGATGCTTTGTGCGTATCGTAGCATTTTGTTGTGTTTGCACTGCACATCTCACAGATCACATCTGTCAATAAAACACGCCTCTCTCTTGAGCTCTTGACTGCAGTGCTATGATTTTTAATTAATTTCTTGGATTGTCTCACAGTTTTACTCTTATTTTTTCACCATTTCACAAATCAGTGGAGGCTTCTCATTTGATCAAGTTTAGATGATAAAACTTGTATAATTAACTCCATGAAAAATGCCTTATTATAATAAATAAACCTTATAAAACTTGTGAAATTTTGTGAAATGACAAAGCACAACACAATAAAAGGTGCACATCAAGCTCAAGTTAAAATGATTTATGAAAAGTTTAAATGAGAAAACTGTCCCAGCGTGTCCTTTTGAAGGTCAGAACTTTGGGTTACATAAACAGGCAGAAGGCCCATTGAAGATTTAAAACTCATCAATTAGTTTTTAAAAATAAATTCTGCAGGTAACACAGAGCCATTGTAGGGGTGAAATGAAATGTAGTAATGTCTCATTGTTTGTTAAAATTCTCACTGCTTGAAGCTTGCAGGATGGAAAGAGGTTTGTACTGCCTGCTTACCACGGCCAGTGAACGTGAAGTGACAGTCTGTCAAGTTTCAGGTTTTTCTGATCTCTGCAATGTTCCTGAGCCGATAGAAATAAGCCTGAAGTGCAGATTTGATCCATGCCATGGTTGATGTCACATTGGATTACCGTGAGTCACAAGGTTAGGAAATTGAGTTTTTGTGAAATCTGAGGGCGCATGCCCAACAGGAACAATAATTAGAACCTCATTTTTTCCTTGTATTTAACTAGAGGACATTTTAAGACATCCAGTTATAAAATTCTACAAAGCATTTGAGGAGACTGCTGATCTCATTGAGACTATTAACATAGTTACAGTTAAGATCCATCAGTGTCCTCATAAAAATGGAAATTAATATTATGTCTGTGTATAAGATAAAATTGAAATAGAAAATAAATGTGACCAGAAGCTTGGTACACTCCACAGCACATAGCCGAAGAGGTTAATCTGGACTACTTCCAGAGGAGCTCTTTTCACCAGTTCTTTTAAAGTGGGGACTTTGAACCAAGAAGCAGATTGCAGCATTTTGATCTAGTGTCTACCTTCCACTAAATGCGGCCAGACCTGGGACCAAACACAACCTCCAAAACTAGTGGTGGGAAGTCTGGCAGGGAATACCAGCCGGCCAACACACTCTAGGGGTTCGTAAATTGTTCCGTCAGGAAAGTCGGCACATAGTGTAACACTATTCCCCGTTGCTCTCATAAGCTGTGCTTCAACCTGGTCCGGTCTGGCTGCTGAGCCCAGGTCTGTGGCTTGCTAATGGTTAGGCTGGTCAGTTAAAGCTATCTGTCCATCAGAAAACTCTGCAAATCACAGACAGTTGAAGCTAACATTCTACATAAAAAATAAATGAAAACGTCAATCTTGACCTCATTCTTTCTATGACCTGGCTTACAAACTGGGGGTGTGGTGTATGAAAGATATGAGGAAGTGCCATCTCCCTCACTGTTTTTTGCTAAGATGCCAGGTAGCCACTATAGATGCAGCATTGTTGTTGCTTTTTTTTTTAGCATATTAAAACACAATGATAATGTGCGCTAGAGAACGAGTCAGCTTTCATTATCAATGGCTTATTTATGTATTCAACAAATAAACAAAGTGTCTGACACAAAAACTCAGGCTACAATTGTCTGTAAATGATTTATCCCCGTGGGTAAAAAGTGTTAGTAAATTTGAGGAGAATAGGAGGGTTAAATGATTCCTTTTTTTGTTTCGCTGGTGGGTGGACAGGTCAAACAAACACAGGACAAAACAAAAGTAAATGTTGACTTTTATCTTTCATAGGCTTCATGAGTTAAGTTATGCAAAGTAACTTACAATCTTTTCCTAAACCTAAGTGAGTAGTTTTCGTGCCTGAACCTAACCAGAGTATGACCATTCACAACCTAACTAGATGTTGCATATTTATTCTAAAAGTGTGGTGGTCAAAAACGATGGTAAAGGGAAACATAGAGTGTTGTATTTGGAAGGGCACTGCAAGCTGCAGTATTTGAAGAGTTGGAAATGAACATTTACTCTGAAATTTTCAAGCCACCATATAGAAGCATCTGAAGATGAATGGAAGTGGCGAGAGTAAAGAAATAGACACAAATGAAACAGCCTCAGCCTTATTTTCATTCATTCCATCTCCTCATCAGTGCAAAGGTTACTGTATATTTTGTTGAACGTTAGAGGTTGAGAGAGGTAGAGAGACAACAAAGAAAAAGAAGGAGAGAGAGTAAAGCACTGCCTGTCTTTTCTCCATGCGGGATCAGTAGGGCAGGAAGCGCCTGAAGAGAACGGCTACATTATCTGCTTCCACCTACGCCCCTGAACCTGCCATGGCCCCAAAACATACCGTGGGTGCCTGGGGGCCTACCCAGCACCCACCATGGCCCCCAGACCCAGGGACCTCTGTATGGGAAAGGGTGTAGAAGGTCAGAGTGCAGAGAGAATGGTTGGAGGGAAGGCTATGAGGACACGTAAAAACATATCTGGCAAATTTACAGAGTTTGGATGAAAAATGAAGCTGGAGAAATTCCACTGTATTACTGGAGGAATCACTAAGTGTTTGTGGCAAAAGATCAGAGCTTCTGACACATAAAGTAAAATATTTATTTCATGGAAAACCTTTGTGGCTGGTTAAAGTGTGTATGCTACTTTTGGAAAAGGTAAACAGAATATATATTCATAAACTGTCTCTAAGATGTATCTAAGAGTAGCTGCATTAGCACCCACAACACTGATCTGTCTTCTGTGCATCCCTGAAAGGTGGACTGTAAAGTATTTAGCCTGTAAATGTGGAAAATGCCACTTTGTTTAGAGTCTTCAACCGATATATGGTGAGACACTGCAGGACAGGTTTGGAGCTATCTAGCAGAATGAGGTGAGTTGCAGTGAAGTTTTAGTGTTAAGTGTTTATGGACAATAGTGTGAAGGAAGTTCAAACCAACAACTAATTCTATAAACTCAAAGAAACAACAAACGCCAACAGAGCAAGAATGATTACAGACCCTCGTGTTGCCATCCCAAACATCTGACTTTAACTTACTGTGAAGAATTCTGTTTCCACACCAAAGATCGTGACAGGAAAAGCACTAAAGCTGTGTCTTTTTCTCCACTTCAACTCTAGAAGCGTGTTTCAGGTGGGTTTATTTGTGCTGAACTTAACTGCTATGAAATAATCAGAAAATATTATTTCACTAATTAACAATCTCTCTAGATAATGGTGCTTACTCACTCTCGTTCGCTGTCTCGATGTCGCTCAACCCCTGCTCTGTCTGTCTCTCACTCTCCAGTAAAACTACGGTAAAATACTGTATATCATGAAGTCTGTTTCATTCCCTCCACTGTGAGCTCTGCTCTGAACTTATGCAGTTTTGCCCTGCCTTCATGTAAACAGGCAACAACGCAGAAGAAGTCCCATCGGTTCCTCTATTTACCTTCTCTACAGAGGAAATCCACTTCAACAACCACTGTCTTCATCTGTAACAACGCTTTGGCAGGAGATGGATGTGTATTTTGACATGCAAGCTAAAATCTGCAGACTGACCAACTGCACAGATATTAAACTGTGGCTACCTGAAATTATTGCACCAATGTATGTAAAGTGTGTGTGTTCTTGATATTAGTAGTGGAAGGTGCAGTAACGAGTGGTGATGAATGTTTCTAGCTGTAGCTATAGATTTGGGCCTTCATAAATACAGATATCAGTACAGGCTGAACAGAACACCCACATGAATGAGTGAGAGCTCCCCACTAAGTTCCTTTTGTAGCCCTGGAACTAACTATATTACATCTCTACATGCAGAGCTGTGTATAATATGTGTTCATTTCTGCAGATCTTTACTCTCCCTCAGAGACGTGTTTTCTGCAACAGCACAGCCTTCAGTAACACCCATTCAGTAGTATCTAGCAGTGAATTTACCACAGTAGCACTCTATTTTACTGTTGCTTAAGTGCATGTGTGTTTCCTCAGAGTTAATTCCCTTGTAACTACTTTGCCCCAGTCACTCTAACTGTTCCAGGCAGCGATGTCAGCCAGCCTGCTCTCCCAAACCAAACTATTACCTGAGAGTTTATCGCCATCCATTTCTTCCAGAAACCCTGTAATCCTCCAGCTCTTTCAGTTCCTCAGTGGCCCCTCTGGTATGCTAAAAAACAATGGCTTTGTGTGTGTGTGTGTGTGTGTGTGTGTGTGCGTGTGTGTGCGCACAGTTCCACTCCATGCTTCTTCCTCTCGCACTTGTTGATGAATAAGGAATGAAGTGCTGAGCCCATCACCACGGGGGAGAGATTCCCCGAGCAGGCCTTCCCGCTTGCACAAAGACACACACACACATGTGCACACTCACTCACGTACAATACATACATTCATACACACACACGCGCACACACACAAAGGCATGAACAGAAACGAACACAAATGCGCACACAGGCATTTACATGTGGATGCAGACACTGCGGTGCTCAGCCTTCTCTCAGGTGGTAATTATGCAGTGTGCTGCACTGTCTCTGATGCATCCTGGGGATTATTTAAATGGTCAAATGAAGTGATGTACCACGGGCCGAGAAGGAGGCTCAGGGGAGCCTCAGCTATGGACAGACTCTGATAATGTGTGTGTGTGTGTGTGTGTGCGCCTGTGTGTTCTGTGTGCTTTAAACTGCCATAATTTCTCTAAACAAGCTGTGGAGAACATACTTCTCTCCTCAAGTCCCCAGAGCGTCTCAGTGTTTTCTCTTACAAACAATGGCCTCTGTTGGTTTGTGCTCGTACTCAGGAGCGGTGCCTCCATTCAGAGATGTACACCATTATAAAGGAAACGTGTGTGCTATAAATTGGACTGCAATGACCTTTTGTTCAAATTTGCATATGGTTCCCATCAGGGCTATCCACATCTGATATGACTGGCTCCCAGGGAAAACCACTACACTTCAAAGTAAAAGGTAAGATGCAGGCCAAGACGTTTGTTTTGTTAATGTGTGTTTGTAGGTTTAATAAGAAGGAGACTGTAGCAGCAAAGATAAGTGGGTTGTTGTGAGGCTCATGTTGTGTCGCAGTGCCCTATGATACAATGCTGGGTTACATTACTACAAGCAGCACAGAGCTTGTTAGAACTGAATCCATGCTATCCTCCAAAGCTGAGGAAACTGACAAAACGATAACCCCACGTGGAATACACACATTGCTACTTTATGCAAGATTTGATTGGCTAAAGGTCTCCATCTACGTAGATGAAACACATCTCCCTTTGGGTTTCTGCTTTGAAAATACAGGACATGTGACTTATAGAGTAGACATGCATGCTGTAAAAGCTGCTGTCAGTTGTATTTAGTCTTGTCATTGTGTTTTGCTTACTTTGACTTGGACAGTCATTTATTTTTAAAACTATAGTTCTAGTTCTTGGGGGCTTTGGTCTTAGCCTATATGTATACAGTTATATATATTTTCTTACATGCAGTCACATTTCATCCATCCTTTTTCTTGCACTTGGCAGGAGGTGAAGCAGGGTCCTTCTCCCCAACAACAGTTTCCAGTTTCCCTGTGGGGGCTCCTGAGGCATCCCCAGGCCAGATGGGATATGTAATCCCTTAGCTGAGTCTTCTCACAGTTGGATGTGCTTGGAAAACCTCTGAAGGAAGGTGCCCAGAAGACATTCTAATCATGCACAAACCACCTCAGCTAAGCAAACCTCTACTCTGAGCACCTTCCAGATGTCTGAGCTCCTTAAACGCTTTCTAAAGCTGAACCCAGCCACTCTGCGGATGAAACTCATTTTGGTCACTTGTTTCCACAATCTCGTTCTTTCAGTCAATCCCCAAAGCTCATGACCATAGGTGAGGGTTCAGCATAAATCGCCAGGTAAATTGAAACCTTTTCCTCACAGCTTCCTCTTCACAGTGCTTGCACTGATGGCACATCAATCCACTTGCTCCATTTTACCATTACTCATAACCCAAGATCTCAAGATAATAAGTTTCAGTGTTACATTAGAATAAAAAAATGAACTGCACTGCAATGAATACAGCAGCAATAGAAACTGATTTATTTTCCCTCATTGAATCCTTGTTTAACAGAGTTCTTTCAGGTCTGAGCTAATCACACAGACACAATGAAAACAAGTATTTTAATGTCTGTTGAAACCAGAGCGAGTTTAATCACATTATCCTGTCAACCAAATAAACATTACACCCGTTGTCTCCTGTCTACGAGCTCATCTGCGAAATATGAACTCGGTATCTGGTCAGTATTCTACTCTATCTGGTAAGCAAATTCTCATTAACAAATGGGCCATCATCTTGAAACACAGTAACAAGTTCTGATATTGAAACCAGATGATCAGAGGTCTACCCCCTACCATCCCTTTGGGATTTCTTAAATGCAAATTAGTTTGAATGCAGAGAGTACATCCACAACAGCTACACCACTTACATTTTCTTTCAAGGATACACCTTACTGGGAGCAATGCTGTCCCCATTCTTCTCCATAGTTACATGACTTGTTTTTTTTTTGTTTTTTTTTTTAACTCTAATAGTTTTCATGCAGTTTTAACAAACACAACTTGGAGGTTTTCCTCAGTCTCTATTGAGTGAACCCTCCAAGGCTGAATGAGTGCACTAAAAGGAAAAGACTGTAGATACTGGAGATACTGTAGTCAAGAGAAGAAAAAGAAGCACTGAACACTTCCACCCGCACATTCATAAACATAAATAAAATAAATAATGCTTTTCACACCTTCATAAGAGTTCAGGTGGAAGACAGGATCAAATAGGGAACACAGTTACCTTGAATTTATTGTATGGTTGTAAAGTACTATTTTGAAACTTCACTTTTCCCACCTTCACCTCCTGGTCCTCTTTGGAAATTTCAAAGTGATACTATTCGGTTTGAACCCCAGTGGCCTATTACTTTGCCCATATGCTGCTTATTCTGAGGCGAGATTTGAACATTTGAAATTGTAATGTTGTGGGCCCTCTCCATATAATGACAGGCCCCCGTCAATCACACTAACTGATGGACAGCCTGCATTAGCATAACATCTGTTCCACTTGATCTTTCTGCGGCGAGATGACACATTTTTTATCCAAAGCTTCACTTTCTGTGATTACCAGGGGGCCTCGCTGGTCAATACACACTTTCCATGTTGATCATGTTTTATGGAAATTAATGAGTCGTTTTTGGTTTTTGAATGTGACTTTGTTAAGAGATTGTGAATGGACCAATTAAAGGTGGAGTTTTCTTGTAAACAGACAGTATTTGTGTTTACATTCAATGGTGTGTATCCCTGAGGTGCAACCAAGGACATGGCGGCTGGGGACAGTGGGTAGCATCTGTACCAGTGGGTGAAAGAAGGACATTTGTCCTCAATATTTAAAGAAGAGCAGTCCTCCAAAAACTAATACTGTGTTGTCCTCTCAGTATCCAGTGTTAAACTAACTTCCTCTGCATGAACATGTTTCATAAACACAACAGTGTGTGTCAGGTGTGTGGACATTTAAACACAAATAGCACAGGCACAGCTTTATTTTCCAGATCAGCACTGATGTTAGTGCTTTTAATGTGTGTGTATTCTTTAGGTTTGTGCACATGCTGCTGTGTTTAAATCCTGTGTTGTTAACACACATTTTTCCCTCATTTGCTTTATTGCAATGAGTATCTTGTCATGTTACCGCTACCTGTTGATTGGTGGAGTTGTTGCATCGTTGTCAGGACTGTGTATGAGATAAATGGAATAGGGACACAGCTCCATACTGTTATTAGAGGTCAGAAACTCCATAAAGAACCATGAGTACGACTTGAGCAAGGTACTTTTAATTGCTACACGTGCAATATCAATTTCAGTATGTGCCTATTTTGTGTCCGTTCTATGCCTTATGGAGGAGATGTTTACATGCATGTGTGTGATTTATATTCTGTGGAAGCTTGATTGCTCACATTAGTATACTAGTTTAAGTGTGTGTGTGTATGTATGTGTGTGTGTAGGCTCTCCTCCAGAGCAGGGATTAGCTAAACAGCATCTGGATGCTCACTAATTGGCTCTCCTCTCCACACAACCATGAAAAAAAATAGCACACCTCACCTCCCCGTGTGTGTGTGTGTGTGTGTATCACACATAAAGTGCAGTTTGTGCCAGTAATTGGGGATTACCATGGTAATATGGTAAGCCGTGTTCACTGAAAAATTACAATTATGGCAGATAAATAGCACACAACTGTTAAATGTCTAAACGGTCACTCCTGGCACTTGCTGCTTTTATTGGCATCTCTGCTGTATTTTTTTTCCTAACGATTAACCTGGCTGTGTTGCTGCGATTGTCTTCTAGTAAGTAGCATTGCCACTTAACAATATAATGGGCCCACTGCCACTATTATTACACGATAGTTGCTGCAATCAAGGGCTGTTAGCAAGGCTGAACCTCAATCTATCCAAACTAAAGCCAAGGATGGAAGGCAGCACAGATGGATATGCATCCCATCATAAAGGCAGTGAAGGACACAGACTCAGAGCTGCGGAGTACACTGTAGGATGTACTTTTCATGTGTATATTGATTTATGTATAATGTATGTAAATGCACTTTCAGTGAATGCAACCATCAAATGCAGAAACATGCGGCAAATGTTTGCAGGGGAAGCAGGAGCCTCCTCATGTACGGATGAATGTAAAATGGCCTTCTCTATTGTTCATGGGGTCAGTGTCGCACGGTGCTCCTGGACACATTTCCATATTTTAGCTCATTTGGATCCATCCCATCTTTTCTTTTTGTGTGTGTGGTTGTAAGTCACATAATTCAACCATACATTCAGTTAATCGCTCTCCTATAACATGTTACCTTATTCAAAAATTTAAAACAAATCACAGCCAGTGTTAGTTTAAATGCATGAAGCTGCACAGATTTTTACTGCTTGCAGCAGAAAAATTCAACGCGATTAGCTCAGAACCCCACAGCCTTCAGGGTTCACAGCAGGGCCGCTGCTAGCCAAATTTGGTGCCCTAAGCGTGAATGCTTTGTGCCCCCCCCCCATTGATGCCCTGTTTTCATTGCTTTAGGGCTGATCTCAGGTGTGTGTTGGGCCAGTTATATCGAAGAAAATTGATAGAAATACTTGTTATATTATCGACAGTGAATCAATCCCTCCTCATAAAGAAATAAGCAGTTTGGGCACTAAAACGAAAATGATTTGAAGTTTACATTTATGAGTACAAAAAATCAATTGTTGTAAATCTTCTTGATATAATTGACAGTGACATAAGAGACAAGAGGAATTCAGGCTAACACTACTGGTGATTGTATGGTTATATGATTGGGGGTGATTGTCATATTATGGAGTCAGCTTTAGATACATTAAGTCACCAAACAATCCTAGTCTGTGACCCATAAACCTTTCAAAGCTCCCCGTATAAACTGATCACAGCGCCCAGATCTCATTCCTACTGTGACTCCTCCTGACCCAAATAGGTCCAACAATCTATTTTGGTTTGAATTGCATGCCTTTCCCTCCCTTATTCTTCTCTCTATCTATGTCTTTATTAATCTGTCATCCATGCATGATCCTTTTAGGAAGAGCGTCCTCTGATTCCATTAGATGGGCTTTCATTATGGTAATGGTGGATTAGGCAACAAGGGAGATCAGAGGGGATGTTTGTGCCTGCTTGTGCTGCCTCCGCTACAATACAACACAAAGGATGTATACACTTACTGTATATGGGTATGTGTGTGTGCATATGTGTGTGTGTGTGTGTTCATCACTTGCTAATCTGTGGTGCACAAGCTAGGTGCAGGACACACTTCAAACTGCATTAAAGTGATGAAGACTCCGCTCCACTCCTACATATGTAACATCCCTACAGTACTGTTCATTCTGTAATCAAATATCAGCCACAACAGTCAGTCACACTTCAAAGAAAGGTTTGCTACACATTAAACCGTATCACTACTGCCGATAATACATTTGAATTTCAAAACAAACGAAAAAGGGTCATTTGTGTGCACAGAAGACCATCAACATTCCAGAACCTCATACAGACACCCCAACAGTCTGCCACACAGTCATCAGTAATGTCATATTCATTTCAGTTTATTTATATAGCAGCAAATCACAACAGAAGTTATTTCATGACACTTTCCATCCACGTCTAGACCATACTCTTTATACTATTATTTTAAGAGACCAGCAGTTCCACTATGAGCAAGCATGTGGCAACATATCATTTCCTTGTTCATGTTCACAAGCAATGATTTAAGTGGAAAAATAACAAGTGCTACCCTAATCTGCATGTTGGGGTGTGTATAAAGGGTAGGGGGTGGTAGATGGTGCATTCCTTTTCCATGTTACCATGTTGACATATCGCTGTCACCCCATTGTGAGAGAAAATCATCACACTATCAGAGTGCCAAATACTTGATTTTAATTTGTGAACAATTCTGTCAGAATCATCTCGTCCCATTAATTCATCACACTGTCTCTTTCTGTTGCACGTATGGATAATAAGCATTGAAGTAAAATGTATCATAAAATCTGTTTCATTTGCTCACACAGGACATGCTAAGAGGCACGGGGAGAATCCAGGAAGTATCTCTGATGCACGTTTTGTAGTCCATCTTCTGGACTTTGTAGTTTTACCACAGTCACATCAATAACATTCGCTGTCACATAATGCCATAGTCTAAGTGTAAGAGCAGTCAGATTCCCTGAACACCGCGGTCGTCTTCTCCTAACTCCTCATGAATTCTCCTTCATATCTTTCCTTGACCTTGTGACGTTTTCTATCGAGGTCAAGGAAAAGTGGTCAAGAACAGACTTAGGAGCTGATTTTTCGGACTATTTGACCGTACCCACAGAATATATCTACACACACAGGTGGAAATAATCGGGGCGGAGACAGGAAATTCCACGAGGGTGAAAACAGACAAAAGGGAAGAAGTAAAACCGGTAACAAGAGACACAGACAGGAAGTGGAACCAAAATAAAACAGGAAGTGACAACACATAGACACAAGACAAAACTGAATTAATTAACTTTAATAATGAACTCCTAGACAGGAGAACTTTGTTCTGAATGTTGCTGGTCATTGTGAGATTGTTGGTAGCTGTGAGGTAAACCCTGCGTTAGCATCTTGCCAGAGAAGAAACAAACAAAAAAAACGCTGTAGTGGCTGTGGTCACAAGCTCTGAAATGTTTCTACTTCTTTTAGAAAACTGGATTTGTTCCTGAACTTTCAAAAAATAAAAAGCCGATGAGCCGTGAACATAAGTTACAAAGTGTTTATACAAAACCAAAAGCATTATTTTTTCACAGCGACGACTTAAAAGACAGCAGGCTCATTTCCTAATTGAAAACAAGTCAGGCCTTTGTTTTGCAGGCTCCCAAATAAAGCATTTCCAGCTCCCATGACAACAGCATATATGTTTGTGTGCTTTTTAATGTTTAATGTTTTTTTTTGTATTTTTCCAACCTCTAAGTGGAGTTCATTAATATTCCTAATGGCAGGTCCATTGTCTTGATTGCCTGACCTGGTGGATGAGTGCAGGCAACTGGAGCTCAGGGAGAGCACGGTCTTAACCATGTAAGTCACAATGTCAGTAAGTATACAGTCCACATGTACACACACACACACAATCAGAGCTGTTCCACTGCTGCAATTATCAAAGTGCCCCTCAACCTCCAAATTGAGGAATACATCTTAATTCAGCCAAATGGAATTTCAGTGAGAGAGGCTTGAGCCGAGCCAGATTATGGATTAAAGTAATCTCACCAGACCTGGGAGAGATTCTGTGTTTGGGTACGAGAGGAAGAGTTTTCAATCATTCATTGAGGCTTCGGGGGACCAGTAAACACAACAATCAAAAAAATAGGCTTATGATTGCTGCTGATGCTGCTCCTTTCCTGTCTGACAAAAATAGATTGGCAACCTGCTCCTGAAAATGATAGTCAGACTAATCCATTCACACAATATCAAAACAAATTCTGTCATCCACCATCCCCACTCGCTCCCTCCCATCCCTGTGTCACCATTAACTGTTTCTTTCCTGTGGACTACCATGGAATTCCAAGTGATGAATGACAATCACATTGAAAATATGCTGTATAAAATATGACTAAAAAGTAGGGCTGTCAAAATTAATGTGTTAACTGTGATAATTTAATGCATAAATGCATTGCCGCCATGTTTTACCCACAATTCAACCCCTGCCATATTCATTCCTCACTGCGTAAACAGCATGGCTCACACAAGCAGAGGAGGAGTCCGAAGAACCCGTTGGCCCTCTGCATGGACAGTTCAAGCACAAAAAAAAACAAAAATGGAACAGTGAACAAACATGTTGCCCACAGTGCAGGAAGGACTTTCATTTCCCCAAAGTGCCTCGAGTATCACCTTAACGCCAAGCATTCATTTGTTGGGGCTTCAACTTCAGGTGTTACGCCTGGCATGCGTCAGACCACCCTCACCGAGCGCAGGGCATTAAGTAAGTCTATGTCTGAGAAGCTGACAGACACAATGCCAGATGGATGGCCAAGGACTGGAGACTGATTAATATTGTTGATGACACAGGCCTCGCAGAAGTTTTGAAATTGGCAACTTTCACATTCTACAAGCCACCATCAAGAGGCACAGTGACTTTGCTTTAACCGTAGTAACAGAACAGAACAGCAGAGTGTCACTTTGCAGAGGGATGTGCTCAACACTTTCAAACCGTGGCACACAAGTGGAAAATTAAAGGAAAAATCACAACTATAGGGACGGACAGTGCACACAATATGACGCTGTGGTTAAACTGCTGCCATATGAGCACAGGCTGTACATTGCGGGCCACGCAGTGGAATTCCACGCTGGAAATGGTCAAGCTCCTGAACCGCGATCAAGCAGCCACAAAAGCAACCCCGGACCAACAATACCACAAACTGGTTATGCTGACGCCACCAGAATGGGACAAACTGCAGACACTGAACACTCTTCTAGAGCCCTACAGGTAAGGAATGCACATATAATGTGTAAACTGAAAATTAAAATAAACTGATCAAGCTCAACTGAAATGTTTAACTAAGTTGCCAGGATACCAAATGGTGATCAAATAACTTATGTGTGTATGTTTGTTTGTGTGTTATTCTACTGCAGGTATGTAACTGAGATTCTGGGTGGATAGTCCTATATCTCCTGTTCAGTAGCACTGCCTGCCCTCTGCCACCTGCGTCAAGTGATGAAGGTCTCTGAAGAAGACCCTGCAAATGTGATGAGATTTACGACGATCTTCATGGAAAACCTAGCCTCCCACCAAGAAAATACTAACGATGCATGGCTCAAGCTTGCAACGGCACTGGAACCTCATTTCAAAGACTTGAAGTGTCAAGAGTGAAAGGGAACAAGTGTGGACCTCACCTGGAGGCATGTGTAACCAGCATGAAAAATCAGGTCACTAATTCAGTATATGTGATTTAGACAGTTCCAGAAAACGCCAGTAAGTGGTAGTAGTTCCCTGTTAGTAATATATTATTCCTGAATTTAGCTCAGGTGACCTGACGCCATTTTTCTCTCAGACACGAGCCAGACGGCAGCAGACCAGACCGAGTGAGTCGCTAGCAAAAAGTAAACTAAAAGCAAACCAAACACAAAGAAAAGAGTTATTAAGTGCTGCAGACAAAGTCTGAACCGACCGCCGAAAGACCTGGTAGCCACGGGCAAACCCAGGTTCACTCCAGTAAGCTGTGAGCCGAGGAGGAAAAATCTCCCTCGTGGAAGTAAATGCAGAGACTCCGGTGAGTTAGCATACAGTTAGCCTGTAACCGGTAGTCATTTAGACGGAAAATTGCATTTATTGTGTTATCTACCTATTCTAAGCTAGTCAGTATTGTTTATGTTGCTTATTAAAATGACTTTCGTGCACTTTTTGCCGTAGTTTATTGTTGGAAAGAAATTGTTAGCTAATGCTAATAGCGACCGCAACATGCTAATCGCTAGCTCCTAGTTGCTAGTCTGTCCATTGTTTATGCTTATTCATGCTAATCGCTATGCTAATCGCTATGCTAATTGTTAAATCAAGCTAATTACCATGCGGTCTGCAATGAGAAGATGCAGTTTATTTGTTTTGTGCCATTTGAACTGCCTGTTTGTGTTGTTAGCCATTGAAAAGGGTTAACAGTACCATTAAGGTGTAGTATAATTAATTTTTTATTAAGGAATTTGCACTTGTGTATAAAAACTATAATTCATTTGACGTTGAAGAGTTAAATAATTAAAAGTTGAATTAAAATAGTTAAGAACTGATGATATAAGATAAATAGAGGTTAAAAAGAGATGCATAAATAATGTGTCTGTTTAAAAAATACTATTGTTGATAGGAATTCATGATTAATTGATTACATTTATGGTTAAAGCAAATTGTTTTAATTCATAATAATTCATTTATTGTGAGTTCATGTATTTTCTTGATTTTTGGTGATATATCTCATGATTAACAGAAAAGATGAGGTCTCATAGAACTTGACAGAATCAGATTTAGTTCTTACACCTATGCATTTCCTGTGTTATTCTTCTGCTAGTCTGAACTACTGTCCGAGAAACAGAGATGATTAAGATGGCAGCCCAGCCCAACGGATCTGAGAGAGAGAGTTTGAGAAGCAGTGTGGCCAGCTGCAGAACCTACCTCGACGACTCCAGACCTTCTGATTCTCACACAGAGAAACACAGATAAGATACTCACACACTCACCTACCCGGGTAGTAGTGATAGTAGTGAGTATACCAGTAAGGAAAAGAAACTGTGGACAAGGAAACTGAATTGACTGACTTGCTGACAAACACACAATGGATCCATCCTGAACTGAACTTGCCAAATACTGAGCAGGATAGCTCAGTCCCAGGATTCTCCATTCTTTTGCTCTTGTTATTTTACGGCGCCTCATTTGTTTCTTTATTCATTTGAAAAAAAGTGTACTGCAACGCTGTCAATGTTATTTTGTTATTTGTAGTGATATTAAAATATCATCTGTTCGTATACCAACCCTCCTTTGTGAAAATCATTTCCCAACTCCTACTGAACCTAGAGATGTGAGTATTCCTTAATTGTCAAAGTAAAGACTAAAGGTGCTACACATGCTTTATGAGCAATCACCCCGAAGGTCTCTGCTGACTTCTCAAGATGGACCACCCAGGAAGAAAAGTCACCTTCTACAGATGGGCTCATATTCACAGTCAGATGATGAGGTGCAACCTGACAGGGACACACACAGGTACAGAGCAGAGCCAAGCATAAGTATGGAGGACTGCCCTATGGTGGGCTGCTCACTCATGAGCACACGACAAGCTGGCCTGGCCTGTATGCTGCAAACAACTCTTCTCAGTTGCAGTCCATATTGTTCAGAAGAAACGGCCCGCTTTACATTCAGAAAACCAGTTGTTAACCAGTTAGCCTTAGCAACTGGCTAAAAGATGAATAAATAAAAGGTGAAAGGGCCACATGTAATTGTGTGAAAGTGGAACTGTTTATTCAAAAAGAAAAATGTTCCATTCAACTATAACTATATTTGAAAAAAAGAGCAATGGCTAATTGTTTAGGATTATAATTATTATTATTATTGATTATTGAATTTGTCATTAATTAAAAAAAAAAAAAAAACAGATGTAATATCTGCTTCTTGTCATTTATCTTTCTGTTCTGAGAGCAGTACACAGAGGATTTTTCAGTCATTTAGCATTGTGATTAATCAAAAGTATTTCAAGAAACCTTGTGATTAATTAGATTAAAATTTTTAATTGTTTGACGGCCTACTAAAAAGCGCAGAGAAAATACATGGTAAATTATAGTGTGGCTGGAGGGAAAACAATGAATACCAAATCTGTTTTCTACTGCACTAAAAGGATCAAACCCTTAACAGTCTGCACATGGGATGTGTTGACAATGTAAAGAATGACTAACAGTGAATGTATTGCCGTATGTACAAGCTTTATTCTGAAATATGGTGTTGCATATTTACTGTTACTAAAGTCCTGTGAACGATGCTATGGAGTACCTACAACGTACTTACAGACTGTGCTGTTTATAATATTTACTTAGATTCATCAATTCACACTATGAGCAAGCACCCGGTGAGAGTGGTGAGGAAGAACTTCTTTAAGAGGCAGAAACTGGTTTACAGAGACAAATATGCATATCAATTATGATAATTGGGCAGTCTGATAATGAGTTGCAATTATCCAAAGTACACCAAGATAATACTGCAACATAATATTGCATAATTTATCATGTGATCGACCCCACCTGACCCCAGTCACATGATGAGGCAGTGTTTCTTTAAGCTGTCAATGTCTCTCAGTCTGGTTGTCTGTGTCGCTCTCTCTCGCTCTCTGTCTCTCTGTGAACAGGCTTCAGACTGTCACATGTCACATTACATCACTCTCTCCTCTGTGTCCCACTTACAATAACATCCCTCCACCCTCTCTCTCCTTTCATATGTGTGTGTCCAGGTTTCATTCTTTTCCGGTCTGTCTGTCTCTGTGCCTGTGTCTTTCTCTTAAATTAGACTTGAACTTGATGGTGATCCTGTATTGACATATATTGAGTTTAATGAGTGGAAGTCGTGTGAGGGTAAAGAAATGTTCTTGCTGATGTCCATGTGGTATTGTTAGTGATTCTGGTTTCTCAGTAGGTCCTCCCGGCCCTCACTTCTCAGGCCTCCAAAATGACTTGGTGGCAGACGGCCAGATGTGTGATGTGGCAGCCTGCCAGCCTGTTAAACTGTCTGTTGGAGGAGGCACTTCACCCAGTCAGAGGTTGGGGAAGATGGAGAGGACTCCCTCTGTGGACTGTTAGCATACAATCAAAAAGAACAACTCCCAATACAGAAAACACTGTGGCAGATGTAGCGCCTCTCTGTGAAGTCAGACTGTTTGCAGGGCGCAGCGTGAAATATTCTGGCTTTTAGATGGGAGGCAACAAAGAGGTGAGTAAAACAGCAAGATCACACAAATGAGTGCTGAGGAGGTCATAGCTGCTCCATCTGTCCCGTGCCCTGTCTCTCTGATGTTTCAGCTCGTTCAGACATAGAGGTGTCCATGTTGATCGCAACCTTTCTTTACCTCTGTATCACCTCGGCCTCCTCTCATCCTTTTGGTACACGCATCATTGCTCTTACTAATTGTGCACTTTTGACACCTGAAGGACTCCAACAAAATCTGTCCATGACATCATCTACATGGTTTAGTTATGCCGGACAGATAGATACACGTGTGACCTCACACATATCAGGCTCCAACAACATAACCTGAGAGCAACTGGAACATTTATCATTTTATGATTTTGACCATAAATCTTACTTACCTCATTTATAATATGAGCATTAGTTTAAAGTTGCAGCAATTTAATTGTTATATTATCTTATGGCATGAGAAAGTTGTAGTCAAAGGGAGGTTCCAGAAAATATATGAACATCTCTGAGGAGAGGTATTAATATTTTCTCTGGATCTTAGCTGTACATCTCTGCTGTATTTTACACTGTCTGTTATCCTTGTCCACCATCGCTGTACTGCTTCTTTCTTCCGGTCACTCTCGCCCATCTCTTTCCTCTTTCTTCATCTGACATTTCTTTATTCCTCTCGACTGTCCTCTCGTCTGTCCGTCCTGGCAGCTTGGCCTGGATGCTGACAGGGCCTCGGGGTTGCTGGTTCAGTCCTGCACACGGACAGGAGGGAGATATTTTGCAAGATCCAATGTTTTGACAGCGATGAATAAATGCATAGAGAGTGAATTTGTTGGGGCTATGTGTATCTGTGAGTGGGTGCGAGTGTATCATGAAACAAATACATAAAATTCTAATCCAGTCTTGCTGCACAATTGTCGTCAGTGACAACGCCCTCTTTCCTGCCTGCTTTGTTTCTATATCCTAATGCACATTTTTCAAATCACAGAAGAACAATTAGCAGGTATGGAGCCACCTGTGACGGTAAGCAGCTGAGTATCTGACCTCAAAGTGTGTGTGCAAACAAGCATACACACACTGCCTCTTCATAACCTCGTTTCTCTCCACACAACAGCAAAGCTCTCTGGCAGCAAGTGCTGAATTCAAATGGAGCCCAATGGCAACAATCTTAAAGGGCAAACGAGTGGCAAGCAAGAGAAAACATTAGCAGCAGTTGAAAGGCATTTAGAAGCTTTGAAGGCTTGGCTGAATTAAAAGGGGATAATGAATTTCAAATGGCTGTTTATTTGTGGTTCCGGCGAATGCAGTGAGCCAGTGTGCCACTAGGGGGTTGTGAAAGCTACGCTGGAGAAATCCATGTTTTCTGTCTGTGAGTAGGGGTGTGTGTGTGTGTGCACGGTGGTGGGGGAGAGGCAGTTAGTCTAGCAGATCCAGGGTCAGCAGGGTGGAAGAGTAGTCTGTCAGATCAGGATGGAGGCACTCGACTCAGAGCAGCCTGCACATGAGAAGTCCTCAGAGACTGAAGCGATGCATCCTGTTCTTCTTAGCTGTGGGGGAGTTTGGAGCTAAAAGTTGGAGTGGAGCTCCAACAGCAGCAGCAGCAGCAGCAGCAGCAGCATGTAAGCCACCCGAGGATTTCAGAGGAGAAGAACACTGCAGCACAGGGAAGAAGAAAACTGAGAACAGAACCAGGCCTGAAGTGATATTTCACTTTGGGTCTTTTACTGATTGGAAACAAATGAAATGTATCTGAACATGTCAAAGATCCACTTTCCTATGACATTAGGGGCAGTGCTGGATTTAGACTTTTGGAAAGTGGATAGCCTGTGTGTGGCTAATATTAGCAGAATTTCCCACCAGACATCACTACTTTACTCACAGTGACAATAACAGTACCTGGAGTCTTGTCGTCACTGTACGGTTGCCACGCAACCTGTGTTCAGGAAGTTAGTGAGCCGAGCTCAGACGTGGTGCTGCACATAACACAGTGTGTAAGAGCTGAGTTCAGACTGCAGTTTTTATATGGACGGAACAACGAGCTCTCGTTCTTATCGTTACCGGCCTCAGAAATAAACAACTACTGTATAATTCCATATGTATTATTTCATCATTTTGATATCTTCAGTGTTAATTTACAATGTGGAAAATTACCAAAATCAAATCACACATCAGTGAGAAAATCTATGCTTGGTACGACGGCTGTGGTTCAGAGGTAGAGCGAGTCAGATGACTAGGGCTGTTCGATCCCCGGCTCCTCCAGTCTGCATGCCAGAGCGTCCTTGTGCAAAATACTGAACGCCAAATTCATCCCCATTCCCCCGGTGTGTGAGTGTGTGTGTGATGTGTAGTGTGAAAGTGCTTTGAGCAGTTGAAAGACTAGAAAGGTGCAATATAAATATAGTCCATTTAATATTTACTGTATGTATTCTAAAGTCAGACTACACACATTATAAAAACACATATGCATACATATTATAATACTTCTACTACATTAAAACGTGATTGGATCATAATCTGTGTAGTATGCACTATTCTGTTAAATATATATTTACTTATGGGGGGATTAGTTTAGTTGATTATTTATAGTTTTAAATGAATGGAAAATACATGACCATGTCCATACCATATCTACTTTCCTTGCATTATAACTAGTATATTGCTGGCATGAATACATTTAGCCTGAATTATGAGCACACTGACAGTAGAAAAGGCATGCTGCCAGCTCCTTTTACAATTACTAAAAGGACAGGACACATGCCCCCTCTGAGCCCCTTATAGCATAAATCCATAAATTGTTTTTTTTTTCTTCTTCTTCAAATATAGTCATTTTTTTAACAACTCTTTGTTTACTTGTCGATGATGAGCAAGTTCAGGTCAGAGTTTTCCTCTTTTTTTGTTTACCACATCAGCGCTGAGAAGAAAATTAGCAGGCAGACACATTAAAGTCAGTGTTGTACATCCTAATGTTATCTTTTTCTTGGCTGCAGTTTAACAGTTCAAATCCTCAGTACTCCCACAGTGCTCCTGGCTTCTTTTGAGCTACTGCTGAAAAGCAGAAATGTTCCAATGTGAAATGTTGCTTTACACTGCAGAGGTGATAAGTGGTGCAGCTCTGGGTGCCACGGCCATGACACTGAAATTGTTGGATACAACCTTGAGTGAAAAATGCCTCTTCAATCATAGTCGCACTACGTTCTGCTACAGTGAGAGTGAAGAGGGGAGCGGAAAAACATGGAAAAGTGTTTTTACACAGAAATTGGGTTTCTGTGTGTCGGTGAAAAGAAAAGGATCGAGAATGATAAGACTGGAGTTTTACTGATCATCATGAAATACTGAAAAGATGAAAATAATGTAACACATTTTACTCTGAAAAACTTTTTACTCTTTTTTTTTTGTGCTTCTCAGTTTGGAGTGTCTTAAACCTTCTTCTCTTTAGCTGTCCACCCAACCACGATGAGCAGTCCAACATCTGCATGTTGATCAGAGCTCATTTTGTGCCACAGACACATGATTTATGTTTGAAAGGTGTGATTTATTGTGACACGATCAAGTCTGTATAAGTTAGAGCATAAGGCAGAGTGAATGTTAGCAGTTCTCCACAGGGAAGTCAGACCTTGATTAAATATAAATACATGGCATGACCTGCTGTGCACTCCCTCTCCCCATCTAGAGCTACATGTTACATGTTACAATAATGTAGCATTTACAGACTGCTGCATAAATTTATTTATTTATTTATACTATTTATAATATTCTGTGAATATACTGTGAGCTCTCACTCTTATTACCTCTTGCACATTTCTGCACAAAAGCTCTTTCGTTTTACAAGATATTGTATTGTATGATAGTGTATGTGTGTGTGTGTGTGTGTGTGTGTATATATCAGATTCTTAATAAATAAAGGATTCTCAATAATAATAATAATGCAATGCTTTTCGAAGTACTCAAATATGCTTTACAGGGTCAACTGTAAACTAACTCATGGCCTGAGAAGTGCTTCTAGTTTGTATGAAAGAAATAAAAGAACATAGAGTATATGACAACAGAGTAGCTGAAGATGAGAGAGACAGTGGTCTGGAAACAGACAGAGACAGTATCATACAGTTAGAAACAAATAGATTCATGCAGGAGTACAAGAGAAGAGAGTAAGAAACAAGAGGAAGATCCACATTGTGGAGCACCAGAGAGAGAGAAACGGAACATCATCAGGCTGCTGCAGAATCTAAACATTAAAACTTTTCTTACACTTGAATTCAATACTTTCCTCCCATTTTTCTCATTTTTGATGATTCTGTTACAAAGTCAACAAATCCACTGCTATTAAAAAAATATTTAGTTATTTTGCGGACACTTTATTCTTGAATACATCATGACTTCTCACAATGGAACAATCTGTATACAAACACTGCGTTGTAAGGCCTATATGTGTAAAATATCAACACATGCATGAAAAAAGAACAATATGAACAGATCAATTCAGTCTTTATGGATATCATTACTATTGACAGAAATCATAGGGTTAAACAGTTTCAATTCGCCGGCAGTCCTGGTTCAGGTTTGAGATGCTGACATGTAATCACGATATCCTGAATTAAGTCAGAGTCACAGTATCATTAGAGTTCCAGTCAGGAGCAAAGTTGACTCTCATCATTGTAATGCTTTCCAGTGCTGAAGCTAAAGTGTGTGTGTCGTATGTTTTTGTATGCTCTTCGTGGTAATGTAACGTTGACGGGTGTAAATGCGGTCATGACTGTGTCGGCTGCACTGAAAACATCGTGAACAACCAAGAACACATAAATAGAGCTCAGCAGTATATTAGAGTGTAAAGACTTTGAGTGGCCAAGGACATGCAAACATCACATTTCAATGTTGGGTTTAAACACACAGTCACAGACATACACACACTCCCTCCAGCAGCAATGAGTTCGAGGAGCAGACAAAAGGAAGAAATCACTCTCCTTGGCATCTAATTCTGCTCTTGGCGTATTACACAGATTAGTATATCTTTCATATGAACAAAGGCCTGTCTTTCAGGCTGCAGCTTCACTTTCCTAAATCGTGGAAGCCAGTGTCCCTGCCTCCGAGATCATTTGACAGAAAAACTTCTGAACCTGCATTTCTGGGTACAAAGCAGAGAAATGACTCATGACTGACAAGACACTATTAAACTGTGAAATGTATTCTGTGGAAAAAGCAAATGGTTCAAGTCCTGAGCTGTAAAATTGGGAGCAGAAGGAGGAGTAGAAGGAGAGTTATGAGTGCTTTGAAGGGAAAAGGAGATGGAAGAAAGGACGAGAGAAAGAGTAAGAGGTGAGCCTGTAGATAAAAAATATATCAATATCAATATGATTTGCCAGCAATAGTGCTTGTGCAGACTGGACATCTGGGACCAAATTGGAGCAATGACTGATGACTGACACAGCATTATGAATGATTAGTCATAGGTCACCAGACTCTGAGGGAACAGGAGACATTGCTTCTAAGTGCTCATCTCTCCAGCTTTGATGACTGATCTTTGCTTTCATATTTTCTCTCTCTTTTATTAATAAATGGAGGATGGAACAGACGTCAGGAAGCTGCACTGAGGCACCTGGCTGCTGTCCACTGAAAAAATATTCCCTGTGAAACCCCAACCTGCCCTGTCACATTTCTGTCCGTGTTCAGATTAAACAAACGAGATACAATGGATTAATTAGTGAGCTTCTGAGGTGTCGGTGGGTGTATTCTCAGTGACCACTGAACAGAGCCAGCCTAGGTGTTGATGATTCTTTTCATTTGTTAGGGACTTTTCTCTTCCAAACAAAGGGATGTGCTACATTAGCCCATGGCACTACGTCAAAATCTAGTCTGAAAGCTGCTTCCTTCCTGTAGTCCCTTCTTCTATCAAGCTAGGAGCTTGATAGCTACCAGCTTCCAGTTTATGTTGGGGAGGGAGACCGTAGTTAATTACGGCTGTCCTAGTCAATGTTTCAAACCCCGCAGGAAGCGCCATGGTCTGTTTCAGAAGTGGGTCTCTGCTCTGCTTTGCAGAGAATATACAGCTGTTCTATTTCTGACAGGCACATTGTCAGACTTAGACCCCAAGTATTCTCTAGAATGAATCCGGACAGTGTTCGAAATAAAACACCTTGGCCAAACTTCTTATCATTTATTTACTATGTAGCATATTTCCATATTTAGAAAGACATAAACCAGGAACAATGACCTAATCCTAGCTGTTAACTGGCAGGCTGAATCACTCCTGGTGGGGTTTGAAGTCGTGTAGAGGACGGACCTAAACAGCATCAAGACATGCCTGGTGGGGCTTCACTGTAAGCCCACATTTTTATCCACCATAACTCCATCCTTAAAACTCCAGCATGTTGCATTAATGTAATATTTGACACCACGACGGAATTATGAAAATAATTTAATTACACACATATTTCGACATGTGGTTTGGAGTCAATAGGTGTCAAGTCCACAGACTTTCTGGAACTTTCAACCCCAAATTGCAGCCTTCCTCAGAAGAAGTTTGCTCAGTTATCTCATGTGACTCTAACCTGGGTGAGACAGCTGAGACATTTCTATGACAACAGATCTGCTAAAGAAGACTGTGAGATTAAAAAAAAAAAAAACTACTGTTAACTACTTAACTACTGTTTCAAGGTAAAGGACATGAACATTTGCATCATGTGACCACCTGAAGTGGATTTAGTAGTATCAGTTTGAAACACAGAGCTTGGGCATACAAAGAGGAACTGATCAACACTAGAAACAGTGGAAAGACCCTCTATAAATACATGCAAGTGATCACATATGCTTCCATAAGTTGCTACAAATTACCTGACAGTGTTCCCAACATGGCTGAAACAGTGGGACAAAAGGATTTGTGACACCTACAAGATTCCTCTGTGCACTACACGCAAGTCTTAATTGTTTCTTGGCTGCTTGACTAACACTCTTAAGTTTATAAGAAGGTAAAGCTGTGCTGTGCTGAGCTGCTTGCTTCTCTATCCTGCAGCTTTTTCCTCTCTTTCATCTACTCTCTGCCTGCTTCGTCCTTTCAGCACACACACACACACACACACACACGACTATAGAGACACTCACTCACACAAATAGGATGCAAACAATGTGAGTCCAGGTCATAAATGTTGCATTCCATGCTCTCTTTTGAGATTTGAAACAATGTTATGTTTGAGTGCTTCTCTGTCGTCTTTTGTTTTCAACAGGGTGCCTGAGTGCCTTAGGGTTGTCCCTGTGTGTGTGTGTGTGTGTGTGAGTGTGTGTGTGTTTTATACGGATGTTTGGCTAAAAGGTTGAGCACAGAACGACTACTTTCCAGAGAAATACAACTCTGGTAATACACAGCCCGTGGACCTCCTGCCACCCTGGCTTGTATCTGTCTCTTGCTCTCCATCCTGCTGCTTTTCTTCCTCTTCTTCCTTTCCTGCTCTTTATCTTCCTTCCCTGCGATCCTTGTAGACAGGGAGTACAGACAGTGCAGAGAGTGGTTTGATCTTCTCTGCGGAGCTCTGCAGTGTTCTTGGCATTGTTTGACACGGGCTGGTCTCTGGATGGGACAGATGGCATCGGCTTCGGCTTTGGATGGAAGCTCTGATGCCGGCAGGCCTCAGCATATCTGCAGGCTTCACAGATTTACACTCCAGACTTCATTTCAAACCTTTTTTTTACCTGGAATGTTTTGATATTGAGAGACATTCAAGGTGAAGCTGATATTATAACATCTATCCTACCTAAAATATCAGAACTGGAACTGGATTTATTCAGTTCAACACTACATTTCTCAATAAAACCTTCTGCTCAGTCTTTTATCACTGAGACTTTGACATAAAGCAGAGGCATGATGTTTTCCGTATACGACCAGATAAATCCACTATGAGAAACCAGGGAAAATAAAATGAGATTTAGTCACACCTCACTTCCAAACCTGTTAAAGCTATGCACGTTGTGATAATGTTATGTTGGTATTATGGCATATGTCATATCAGATTTTCATTATGTAACTGTCATGGCCAAAATAATGTCTAATATTATATTATAATATATCCACTGCTATGCAGTTACAGAACCTGGCTGCAGAAATAGTTCATACATTTCCAGCCTTCCACCCTTTGTAACCACAGGTTTACTTTAAAGTCTTTTAAGTCTTTTTTTAAGAAAGATTCTCAGGAACATTTCAAACGTTTGACCTGATAACAATCATTATACATAACAATGTCCATTTCTCCACACCAGGAACTGTGTTCATTTTAACATTGCTGAGTTTCTTCTCTGAAAGTAATTCACAGAGCTGATGACAGTTTGCACTCTCCGACTTGGACTCTGCTGAATTCAGTTTTCAGTGTTGATGAACTTGGAATATCTCAGCCGCCTGTTAGAATCACTCAAACCGAAAATTCTCTTCAACTTTGTTCCACAGTTCACCGAGTGCACATTAAAATCGGTGCTATTTGTAGAATCATCACATCAAAGTCTGATGATTTGTTACATCAGCTGGATCGTAAGTATCACATGCTGATGGTGTTTGATGTCAGATTTAGTTTTGCTTTGTTCTCTGATCTACCTGTCCATCTGGGTGAATTGAATTCAGTCCTCACACTCCTGCCGCAAACTGATGAATATTTAATTTAAATCACTAACACAGATTGATCCCCTGTCAACCAATGGCTGCACACAAAGCAAGGCTGTTCATTCATGAAACACACTGTCATCCATGACAACACCCTGTCACTTCTCTTAGCTCAGGAGTTCTATCAGTTTGAAAACTCCTGAAACTCTTCACTGTGGCACTGTGGCTGCAACGCTGCTTTTTTTTTCATTTTCCTTTTGTCTGTTTATACAATGGGAATTCTTCACAGGGTGTGATTTGGTCAGAAAAGATCCTTTGTGAATATGGCTCCAGGCCACTTAATAGGACAAAGAAAATTTAGAAAAAAGAGTTAAATTAATTCATTCACTTACTTCCAATCATCCGCAGCAGCATCTGCCTGTTTTTTAAAATTCAGAACTTGACTATTTAAGAAACAGGAATACATTGTTCACGATACTGAAGGGCAGATACTGAAACTTGACATCTAATCAACACTAATCAGTGTGCTGGGTTCTGCCTGAGGTTTCTGCCTCTTAAAGGACATTGCAACAGCCACAAAGTGCTTACTTATGGTGGGAATTGTTGGGTCTCTGTAAGAGTGCAGTCTAGGACTGCCCTATATGGAAAGTGTCATGAGATAAGTTCCGTTATGATTCAGTGCTATATGAATGACATTGACTTGAATCATTCAGAGAGCTAACATGCTGTGAATCTGTGAACAGGAGAAATATGATGTCAAACAACAAAACATAAACCAGAGTGTATTCCGGGGAATGACCACACGTTTCTGCGTGCACAGTAAGCTTTGTTTTCTGCATGGTGTCCGCTGCACACCAACAGTATGATAAGGTCAGTCTCTGAGCCTCGCCTTCTTTTTAAAGAGCTTCCATTTGATTGGCAGCCTGCACGCAATCGCTAATGTGCAATTTGTTATAAGTGGTGAAAGGTCAGTGTGGGAAGTGAGTGTATGTGTGTCTGTGATTAGATGGATGACACTACATCTGATTAAGTGAGAATGGCTCCTTGTCAATCTATGTGTCAGCCATCACCATGCATCCCTCAGTTCAGTACACTCCACGCTGCACTGCCAATTAGCACCAGCAAATTCATTTGACACATAGGTTACCAAAGGAAAAAAATAACCACAAGTGACTGTAGCTTTAGAAAGTGCTGCAGCTCTGAGGTTGTGATGTGTGTGAAGTGCAACACTGACAAAGACATATACACCCAACTGCCAGAGCCCTCAAGAAGGCCTGAGGTTTGTCATGTGTTAATTAGTTTGTTAACTTCATGAAATGCATTTTTCTTTTGGAAATATCTACTTCTATGTTCAAATGTAGTCTCCATCAGTAACTCCGTTGGTAAGACTTAAATTGTAATAACAAACTAGAGTGCTGGACATGACTATTACTCACCAGATGTAGAAAGTCAGATGATTCAGGTTCCAACATTCCAGATGATCTAAATCAGACTTTCCCAACAGGTTTTGCACCATCAATTATATTAGTTAATGTGTTGCAGGTTGGAGTTATCACAACTGAAACTCTGTTAGGTCTGTTAGGTTAAATCTGTTAGGCCTCCTCTAAAATACCTTTACTGACTCTTGATGTTTTTTGTTGGATAAACTTGCAGTGAAAGAACTGGTAATGTCAATCCATGACTTCCATCCAGACTGAAGCATATCAACTACTACTGAATAGATTGCCATGGAATTTGGCACATATAGTCCATATAGTTTCCAAAAGTAGGTTGGGAGCCAGAGCTTTCAGCTATCAAGCTCCTCTTCTGTGGAACAAACTACCTCTCTGGGTTCTTTTTGATAGAGCTTATAGTTAGGGCTGGCTCAGGTCATCCCTTATTTATTTTAGAATTGTCCTTCAGCCAAAAGCAGTGCTTTGCTTAATATAATAATAATAATAATAATAATAATAATAATAATAATAAACATTATTTATAATTATATAATATATAGCACCTTCAAAAACACAGTTACAAAGTGATTTACAATAAAATAAAACACAATAAAGCAAACCACAAAACAACAAGAGCAATAGGTTAAAAGCAAAAAGAGTGTCTCGGATAAGCGGAAGAAGACGGACGGACGGATGGACAAAAAGAGTGTGCTCTTTCAGGCACACTCAATAAATGAATGAAGATAAAATAAAAGACAACATTGGACATAAAAAGGTCAGGCCCATTTATAAAAGTAAGTTTTTAAAGGTGAGTCTGCAGCAGAGTTCTGGATGAGCCGGGACACGAAAGGGATTTTTTTGATGCCAGAGAGCAGTGAGTTACATTTTATCTTTTTGGCTGGTTATGGATGCATGAATCACAATTTCCAGATTTTTTGGCAGACAGAAATGATCTAATTTTTTTAATGTTTTTTGTGAAAAGTGAGATTATGTGTTTATCTAAACTGAGATTATGATCAAAAATGGGTTTCTGCAATGCTGGGTTATGGAAATAAGATAGATAGAACCAATGCTGTTTGAGATTTGATTATGTTCAGTGTTGTCCAAAATCTTGTGGATGTCCTGGAGGCAGTTTAGAAGGCTGCCTGCAACCTGGAAGTGATCAGATGGATCACAGCTTAGATATAGATGGATATCATCTGCATAGAAAAATATTATTACTTGCTACATATTAAGTTTATTAGTTAATTCATATTAAAACTGTATAATTCAAATAGATAGACATTTTCTAATTGAAATACATAAGTCCTGTATTCTGGCCTAAATTTTAAGTTGAAGTGTATCTGCTGCTAGCCTTAAATAGTTTAATACCCAGAGCAGTGCTGTCTCGGTGTCTCCATATTTTCTAAAATCAGATTGAAATTTTTCAATGATACAGTTATCATGAAAAAAGCTAGTAGTTGATCTGCTACGGCTTTTTCTAAAACCTTCACTAAAAATGAGAGCTTGGAAAAAGGCCTAAAATTCAGAGGCATCCAGAGAGCTTTTTTAAACTTTAGGGCTTTTTAAAAAGTGGTTGAACTAAAGCAGTTTAAAAAAAAATAGGAACAGAGTAAGGCTGAGCAATTCTGCGATATATATTGATTTTTTATTGATCGATTTTTCAGCTGTGAGTATCGATACATTAAGTCTCATTCAAATCCCCCATGTTCAGTCTGGCACTCTGCTCGCTGCTCATGTCCTCTGTTGGCTTTGTAGGAAGAGCGATTAGGTCAGCAGCCGCTAGTCTCGCTGTAGAGCAGTGTTCCCCAACCCCCGAGCCGCAGACCAGTACCGGTCTGTTGATCAATTGGTACCGGGCCACACGAGAAAAACATTAATTATTTCCGTTTTATGTATTATCTGAGTTTTGAGAAATGATTCTCTCTGTGACGTCTGGGTCACTTCGATAATGATAGCGACCAGTCACGAGTCAGAAGAGAAAGAGCAATTGAAAAATAGATGTTCATCAGACTACAAGCGCAGTCCATGAATGGACAAACGTTACTAGGCGGAATGTTTTCTATATTCAACCAATCAGTGGAGTGTACCTATGACATATAGCCAATCAAAGGACTCTGGGGTCTTGTGGGGGAGGGACAACAGGGAAACAGAGTGCAGGGGGCAGAGAGCACACAGCACAGTGACAGAATAACTTCAGAAATACTATTTACTTTGATATGTGGTATGAGGCAAAATCACATTTGTATTGAAAGGCCATTATTTTATTGTTCTTTACATATTTGGCTGAAGAACTGCATATGTATGTCAGGCAAAGGGATTGAAAATAGTATTTTCATTCAAAAACTCTTCACTAGTACTGTTTGAGGTGTGAGTAAAAAGTGTTACAGGTAAAACATTCAAAGACAGGTTGATGATGTAATTTTCACTACTATGTCATTAAGTGCAATTGTTGGGGAGACAGAGAGAGAAATGGAATTTTGAATATTGGTTATATATAAATGATTTTGAGCGAAAAAAGAAATTCTTCACATGGCATCTAATATCTGACCTGAGGGAGGATCAGCGAGACGACTCCACATGTCAAACAACATTCTTGAAATTGACTTTTTGAAATGAATGTGGTGACACAGTTTTTCTAGAGTTTTTAACATCTGTGTTAAAATTCTTAAGGAGCGACCTGAGGTGATCCAAATGAACTGAGAGTTGCTTGATTTCCATAAATGCTCTGCCCTGTGACATTTTTGTTTCATCTCCCGAACATTCATTTATCCAGGGCAGTGAAAGGCGACTCATTTTTTTGTAGTTAGTTAAAAGGGCCAATACAATGTAAACCAGAAGAAGAGGTATTTTTAAAACTACTCATCAGTTCACTCAGCATTGAGGCAGTCAGGTGATGTTAGAAATAGATGAATTTAGCAGCAGAGGACAGCGCTACTTTACAATGCTAACACCACTGGAAACTTCTGGTCCTTTTAATCATGCTAACATGCTAAAGAGTAATGTGTAGTAATAGTTCTGTGGCAGTAGCAGCCCACAGTCTAGCAGTCAGAAAAGGCCTGATCCAAAACTTGTCGGTGGTAATCGCTCGTTGCACAGGAAAACAATATTTAGAGAGTGAAGGGAATCCTTTCAGTCGACTGACCTGTTTGTCTGTCTCTTCCTGTATCAGGTCATGTACATCTTTGTTTTGGTGAAATTATTTATTAATTATCTCAGAGCTTTAAAAAAAATGATGTACAGTATTTCATTACTGGCAGAAGTGATGGTTCAGGCTGTAGCTATTTAAGTAGATATTGTGCCTACGCTGCATGCTCCTGATCTTAAAGCTGCTAATCTATGGATGAAATCAAACATTTCTAAATTTGCCACAGTCAGATTAATCCCAGTAAAGCTGAGGCTGAGCAGTATTCCACCATCAGGATATTTCCTGTGGCGCAGGGCAAATAGGACATGCATCCTCAGACAGAGTTGGAGTTGGAGAAGAAGGGTGGGGTGAAGAGAGCTGTATTCATTCGCCCTCTGGCCGCCCAGCAGGTGCATGCAGCCCTGGATCCAGACTTGTTTGAAGCTGCCATTCAAAGAGTTTCTGGTATGTGGTGGTCAATGAAGACAAAGGGAAATGGTGAAATATTAATACAGGCTATTGTGTTCAGGCTTGCTGGCAGCAACTGATTTTCTGCTTTGTGTGTGTGTGTGTGTGTGTGTGTGTGTGTGTGAGATAGAGACTGGAGCATGGGAGAGGGGTGGGGGTTATTTATGTATCTTACTGCACACACATAACGTGACTTGTTTTTTTCATCTAGCAAGGTGCAGCTGGACTTCCGAGAAGTACGTGGCGCCGAGATAGATTTGGTTCAATATGATGGAGTAAACTGATCAGCTTTGAAAGGAAGATGCCCGTGTGTGTGTGTGTGTGTGTGTGTGCAATCATCCCTGCCCTGGAGACAGTGTGTAAAGATGTCTATGATAATTCATCCACTATAAATGAACCTCCATTTATAGATTTTAATGAAATCCTAATTGCCAGCTTAATACACTCCCCTACTTTTATGGAGACATAAGTAATAGGCAAGGGGACATGAAATTATTTTATTCTGATATTTATTACACCCATTTGACTCCTTTGCAATAAAGTTCAAAATTAGATCCAGGCTGAAAATTATCTAACAAATGATATCATTTGAATCACCTAATTAGATGGGACAATCTCCTCTGTTTGATGGAGGAGGTTTAAGTCCCATAATAAGATAAAAATATAGAATGCCATCTCTGTTGAGAACGTCTCTGCTGATGTGCTGACAGAGGAGGAAGGCATGCTGCTCACAGGAGACAATTAGAATTACTGTATACGTGACCGAGCCCTTTACGACTCTTTGTAGAATCTTCCTAAACATTTTCTCAGTAATCTATTTTTACTGGTGAGCTGTAATATTTATTGATCCAAATAGGTTTCAACCATAAGATGAGAAAAACTGTAATCTATCAAGTAAAAAAAATAAAGTAAAATAAATTGAGTATTTAAAAAAAGTAACAACAAACCTTCTTATAATTACACTTTTTTTTCTCCAGGAATTCCAAAACGAGTTCATCATTCTTTACACAACGTTTTTATGTTGTGAGTGATGAACTCATTTCTCAAACAAAGAAAATCTCCATCCCATAATTTTCCTGTTGAGAAAGACATGCCTTCAACTAAAAGGTGGATGATGAGTGGAAAGCTGTGAGGAGAGAGATCAGCCCCAAAACAGACATTAAATTATACTGAAGCATTTCTTTTATTAATTATCAAACCACTGACTTTAGTGTCAGCGTGTTCCTCAAAGTCACTGCTGTTCTTCTTTTATGTATCTCAGTTTCAGCAGTTAAAGCTTTACACCGGCACGATTCACATTTTTCTGTCTGTTTTTCTGTCTGCTAACATGCTCTCCATCAGCTCCAATGACTTAACCTCCATGTGATGTGTCAACAAAAGCAAGCTTTAATGAAAATGTATGTGCTCTGTGTTTCTTTACGTCAGCACACAAACTGATCATGCTGGTTCAGGACAAGTCATTTCTGTCTCAGCTTTCCAACTACAACAGAAATATCATGATGATGATTCAGTGTAGGCAGCCTTTATTTTTAATTATTGAAGACAGTGTTTGTGCTCATATATTGCTTATATGTTTTTTATTGATTCTTATGGAGAAAAAAAAAAAAAGAAAATCCAAGATGGCAGAGAGAACCAGTCTTTGTTCCTACTGTCCTTTACTGTTCATCTGTCATTGTCATGAGTTTTCATGTCAAACAAGGTTAAGCCACGATGAAAGAATCTCTCCTCCATACTTTTCACATTAAAGCTCTTGCTGTGTTCATTTTTTAAATAAGCCTTTAATTGCAGAGTTGAACTTTGTAAGCTTAATATCAAGTGCAGTGAAAAAAGATTCATTTATTTAACATGATTATTAGTATTAGTAAGTAAGTATTACTTAGTTTAGTTAATAAGTATTTCTGATACTAATGATTTATGTTAAAATGACAAACTTGAAGCAGCAGAGAGGCAAGTCTGACACTGCTTTATTCATTTATGTACTCACTATCTGCCATTTATTTTTCAACCAGCCTGCCTTTCACTAACTTTGTTGAAGTCTCTGTGCTACTGCAGTGTCAATAATAATGCATGGGGCGACCGGGCCAGAGTCAGGCACACTCAACATTTCTTCAATGTTTCTAGTTTGTTTAGCTGGCCACTGCTTTTCTGTTAGTATAGTACATGTTTTCAGTCATCAAATCACACAAAAAGACCAAAGCCAGCAACGTGTTTGTCCATCTTTGAATAGATGTTGGCTTCCTAACATTGTCTGCGGGCTCTCGTTGGTTCCTCCTGAAGATGGGAATCTTTAGAACACTCCCAAATATATACTTCCACATGCAATTCTGTTATCTTTAAACAGGACATTTGACAGAGACTATTTTCAGCAGTAGGTTGATCCATATTTGGTGGTGTGTGTGGGATTGAGCCAGCACAGTGTGTGTGTTCATGGTAATAAAGGAACGACAGTAAGGCTCACTCATGTGTTTATAATCATTTCTGGACAACTGTGGAGCTCTTTGGCACAGAGGAAGAAGACATAGCAAGCTTTGATACACACACATTGCATAAAATATAGACAGCATTGTCAGCTTAACCATTAAACATAGGGAAATAATTCAACTTGAACTTTCACCTGGGAGTAATGGAAACTCACCCTCTGCACGGACAGAATGTCCCATAAGGCCAGGAGAGATTTCATGCATGTCACACAACTGCATTCACATTCACCCACTGTATGTTTTTATATGTACGGGATACAGTGAGCATGAGGAGAGTTTAAGAATCAATTCGAACCTGTATAATGAGCAGTGTACAGAAGTGTATAATTTAATTAGACATGTTTTTATTCGGCTGCTACTCTCCTGATTTCTAAATGAAACGGTAAAAAAGGGAGAACAAAAAGTGTCTTGTCTTTTAATAAAGGTTCAATGAGTCATTTTCTCATCAATTAATCATCAGTTTGTTCCTTATGAGATGAGGAGAATTATGGGAGAAGCATAATTGCTGTACAGAAATGGATCAATCAGCAGAAAGGTCTCTGCTAATGTGGAGGCTGAGGGGAGAATTACTGTACTGCTGCTCTTAGAGCAAAGACAAAAACACAGAGCTTATGGGGGCAGGGAGCCACAGTGCTTATGGTGAATGTGGTCTACATTTAGGGATTAGCACTAACAATAACCTGATGAACTAGTGTCAGTGCTAGATTGTTCATGCTAATTAAACTAATTTGAGTATGACAAATGAGGTTGAACAAGACATCCTGCAGAGCATTTTGAGGACATCACTGTGTCCAGGTACAAAGCTTTTTCTCATGTTCTAAAACTGTGAATATTAAAATAATGTTACAACTTATTAGAAAAGATTTCCACTGCTGATACTACACCTCATGTCTTCACTGAATCTCTCTATCTTTGCAGCTGCATGCAGACGACAGCCAGGCTGACATCTATTCACAATTCGGTAATGTGAAGGATTCTTCAGATGTAGTGTTGAGTGATCAGTGTCTATGTCCTCATGTCACTGACTACAAATAAATGTCAGGTAATTGAAAAAAGAAATTAAAAGAAAAGGCGAGGAGTGTTGGAACTTATGATGTAGAAATGTCCATTATACTATGTTATACTATGTTAACACAGTGATGATTTCCATGAACAGCAAACAGTATGAGATCAGATGGAGGCTCCTGTTACTGACAAATCTAAAGTTCCATTCACTCTGTCTGCACTTTACACCACTGCCACATGTATGGTACTTTATTTGTGGAGGAGTTTGTGACATTAAGGCCCAGCAGAGGAGTTTACTACTGATATTTCATTTCATATTGCGTGCACAATGAAGTCGCATTAATCAAATATCATTTGACTAACTGGAACACAAAAAAGATGATTAATTTTGATAAGCCTGTAAAGTTTTTAGGTGATCTAACTTTCCCTTCCTGCAATTTTAATAAACAATGATGATTGATGATTTTTCATGATTTTTATTGACCACTGAAAGGCAACAAAATGTCTATTTATGTTTGTATTTATGTGAAGATGGTCCAGTATGCGTGACTCTGTTTGCTGTGTGTGTTCAGTCAACCATGCACACAGCAGAACATGGTGTGTTTAGGCACCCCTCCTCCCTCCTCGCCTCCACTGTGTCTGCGTGTATTAACCCCAGGCAGTGGATGGCCCGCTGGGTGGTGTCTCATGTCAGGAGCCTGGTGGTGTTCCCAGTCGTCCCCACACCGCCTGACCCAGAGACAATACACTGACCCAGATTCCTGCCCGTTTCATCCACACACACACAAAAACACACACACAAACAAACATGAGAGCAGAGGGGGGAAAAAGCAGGATATAACAGTGTAATGGAAAATAATGCAAGCTGTGGTGCTGATATTTAAAATGTGTTTGTTTATTCATAAAGTATAAAGACATGAAGTGATTGAAGCTTCTGAAATATCAGGATAAAAATAAAGACTAAAACTACTCACTGCATCCACTGAGGCGAGGTCAAAGGTCAGGAGGGAAGGTGAGTACAAAAATAAAACAGGAAGTGCTGAATACAACCACTGAACATGAACATGACTAAATTCAACATACACAACCTGTAACTTGAACTTGAGTATGAACTATATGTAAAATGATTGTTTTTGTTAAGACATATTTGTTCAAGCATTTATTTAAGCAAACATTTACATAGCTTTCATTTGGTATTTGCATGTTTATTATTGATATCTAAAAATGAAGTGGAGAGCTGTACCAGGATCAGTCCAGCAGCTGGACCTTGAAACCTGCAGTGTATAATCACATTTTCATTGTAACTGTGGATCAGAATACATTATGTCATTGATAAAATCATTATGTGTCAGTTATGATCAGCAGGTAAAGGAAGAGCTGTGACCTGAACTTCTCTGCACACTTCAGGCTCTTGACTAAAACTGTCTTTTATCGGTCCAGAAGATACTGCAAAGGTCAGACCGCACCCTGCTCTGTTGAACGCAGAGAAGCTTATGCATGCCTCTGTCTCATGCAGACTGGATTACTGCAATGCACTTTCGCTGGCCTCGCTCACAAATCAATAGCAGACTGCAGCTTATTCAAATGCAGCAGCTCACATCCGCACCGAGAACCAGGAAAAGTGAAGACATCCCTCCAGTTTAAGCTCCTCTAGTTGTAGGTCTAATTTTAAAATGTAATTGATTATGTTCTGAGTCTTGCCTTGGTCTGGTTCCTCCCTACATCCTGGCCCTTTTCACTTCCATGAGTTATCACACACACACACACACCTGGCCTTAAAAAACAGGTTTGACCACAGGTAACCCATTCCCGAGCCTTCAGCTCTGCAGGCTGTCCATAAAAACATTTTAAAATTGTATGAATGAGGTGTTTTTTTTTGGTTTTTTTTACATTTCCGTGGAAAAAAACAAAACAAAGGTGAGTGAAATCATTTAACATCCTCCACGGGCATATTCAATTATGACAGAAATGAATAATTTAATTGGAAAATGTATCTTTTGTCAAATTAATGACCAGAGGGGAAACAAATGGAACGAGGAACAAAATAAATAAATAAAAATAAACAGGCAGTTTGTTAAGTGTGTGATCAAAGGAGGGGGATAATTAATGTTGTTCAGGTAGGACTTCCTGATCTCACAAGTCATCATGTAATTACCACTTTGTTTTTTTGGTGAGTGATAAGGTGAAGAGTAGAGGTGAACAGGCACTGACACACACACACACACACACACACACACACACACACACAGAAAGTGTGTGTGTGGTGGTTTCGCTGATACTAATAGTGGTTGTCCACGGCTGGTGGTTGGTGGTTTGTGGTTGGTGGTTGAAAACTGCGTTCACTGTGATGTCTTCATCTGTTCATCCACCAAACCAACACCCAGTGCACATCACGCGTTCCAGGAAACCCTAGTGCTGGACTGAATAATTGATCAGCGAGTCTCCCCGCTGTCTCTACATGAGCTCTCTCTGTTGGCCTCTATGTCTGTCTGCCGCTTTGTTTGGCGGCCTTACTGTACCACCCCCCCCCCCCCCCCCCCCCCAAGAAAAAAAGAAAAGTCCTTCTTGGAACTAAATCTGCAGCATAACGAAAAAAAAAAAAAAAATATTTATGGTAAAAAAAAACCCAGCTGTAAAGCCAGCTGTAGTTGTAAAGGTAGAAGGTAAGATAAAAGGATATTAGCACTGTTGATTTCACCATTGTTGTTTTATTCCATGTCTTTAAATGTCTGTGCATTTTATGGTGAATCATATTCCATGGCATATTAGAATTATTCATTTACTGACATTTTCTACAGTGTTGATACCTTTTGAACTGGGCAGACAGACAGTGGATTGGACGGCATATTTTAATAACAAACATTCAGTTCTGATCAAAATGATGTCTTCATTTGAAGTGTGAAATCTCTTTTTATACTATATTATTTGTATAATTTGTGTATCAGCTGCAGCAGCATGAGCAAACAGTCCATCCTGCAGGGATCATCATTTTAAACGTGGATCATTGAAAAATTGCAGTTAAAGGATGAAGGTGTGAGTGAGGCACATGGACAGTGACTAATAGCTATATGTACACGTCTGTGTGGACAGGTCTGTGTGAAGTCTAATGTGCTGAGGAGTCTGCATGTATAGGAGACACATTGTAGAAAACATATTTAGGTGTAAGTGGCAGCGTGGAGGCCCAGACTGATTATACGCTTTCAATCTTCACATTCAAGTAAGAGTGATTGCCTCTCAATGATTACACACACGCTTACACACACAGCTAAACGTACTCACAAACCTCACCATTGGCTTGGAATGTGATTTATCAACCTTGGCCTGTTCTTCCGTTGCCATGGCCCTCAGGACTGGAATCTCTTAACACTTTTCTTTTGCAGATGAAGAGCAAAGAGTGATTTGTGGAACTAAAAAGTGTGAAGAGTCACCTGTGTCATCCATTTAATCCCACTGCTGTCTCCCCCACGGGGTCCTCGTGCTGACAGGCTTTTGGGTGTGTTTGGGAGCTGAGTGCTGTGATTAAAGCAGAGTCGCTGAGAGGCAGGAGCCACGGCCAAAGCCATTTCTGCATTTGGCTGTGGAAATGGAATCAGTGACTTGATGGGCATTCTGCCTCATTTCACCTCAAGCACACAGTATTAGGCAAATATTTTGAATTATGACAGCACGCACACTTATTAAGTAAATAACAACATGCACATTTATAAGCCAAGCAGTTGTTACTGATTATGCTGTGCCTCTGCTGAATAAGTCAAGTTAAACTTTGCTTTGCAAATGTTCCTGCAGTTTCCCTGAGGGCAGCTCCAGCTTTAGTCAAAGGACACAGCACAGTTCTTTTAAAATACATGTATTTGTGTACGTATTGTGTACTTTTGTGGTTGCTGATTTTGCAGCACAGTTGGCTAGCCAGATCTATCACCACGAAATCAGAATGAATTGGCTGAACCCACATCATTCTGCTACAGGGGGAAATGCACTAGTATGGAAAAATTATCCTAGCTTTATTCAAGAGTGTAGATTTTCAGTTTGAGAGCATGATTTCTGCTTCTCGTGCTCAGATTTATTCTCCTCGTGCTCACATTTTGTGCTCGCACTCTGCTGCTTTCTTTCAAAATGTGTGCTTGGACTCAAGACATTACATGCTTCTGCTCACATTTCTTCTTGGACACAAACATTTTGCTCGTCCTCTCAGGTTGAGGCGTCTGCTCAGACTGAAGGATGTCCCTCCCTGAGCTTAAATTAGTCTCTTTCACCAGCCAATAGGGAGACAGCTAGAGTGTGGCCTAATCTTGGGTGTGTTCCTTCATCCGTTTTTGAGCGCTCCGTAGGGGCGGCTATATGGTCTGTTTGTAAAACTGCTTCTCTCTTAAAATACACCTATTTACCATATTAGCCAGCTGTTTGAATCGTCACCTTTAAGATGCCAGCTTATTTATGTAGAATTAATCTTAATTCATGTATTTTTTTATTCGTGTATTTTCCTCTGGATTCCGTTCGAGAGCAGTCTCATGAAAATTTACAGTATTATAAGCACATAACGTTACTCACTGCTTACCGTCACTCTCTGATGGGCACATAACATTGGTGGCGATGATGATGGCCTGCTGTTGGTGGGACAGGAGGATGTAAGCTGGGGAGGGAGATGGTCAGTTTGGCCTGACTGACCAGCCTCAATGGACTGTTCGTCACTATGGAGCATTTCCTTTTTCTTCTTTAGCCTTTATATATTTCTATTTAAGCAATTCTGCAGCATGGAACAGCATTCTGCATTAGCTGTAATAAATAAACAAAAGGTATCACACACACACACACACACATGGAGGAAGATCAGTGGTTCTAAACGGTTACTCTAACCCACACTGGGTTATAGCACAACTCTCCTTTATTACCGTAAGAAAGTTTAAAAATCACATTTGAATTTTTTAAACTTTTAGTGATATCACCGATTTAATAGTCTTTCTATTGGATACCTTGGATCAATGAAATGAATACTGGCTTCTTTGATAGAAGCAAGTACAGATTCACTGTTTTTCTGTTTTACTTCTTCATGTAAAATACTTCATGTGATAAAGTTTGAAAAAAAGCGTCTCTTCCTAAGAAACTTTCCTCTCAGCCCGTCCTCACATTGATGGATGTTGTTCAGTCAGACGCTGTGTAGCAGTCATGATTGACTTCTAAACAAATCTGTACAGATTGAGAGATGAGTGAGACTAGACGCATATGATGGAGCGAGAGAACTGATGTATCATTAATCCCATCTGTGTTTCAACAACTGATGCTACCTCTCTGGACACCAGCCAATATTTCTCCTAGTTCCCTCATTTCAACAGAGACTTATTGCATTACATTATTACTCCTCCTGCAGTGCTTCCCCATAAGCCGCAGTTTGGACAAACATCATGAGTCAGATCTGGATTGCATACTAAGAGTAATAATGATTGATGAACAGAAAAAAACATTGATTCTTGTTGTCTTCTTTATCATAATAAGTTCCAGCATTTACGGCATTTCAATGAGATACTGTCTTTACTTTAAAAGTCATATTTCAGGTTTATATGAGATTATTCCATTACTGTTGCAGTAATGTGCTGCAGGTCCCTTATTATTCAGATTGTGTCATTTGATATCGGAGGCTGTCAGAAATTCCACATTGAGAACACTTAGATAAAATAAAATTTTAATGTTCCCACTAAACATCTTAGATCATATCGTAAATTCTCAAACAGTAGATGGGGCTTTTACCTCATCTGCAGAAAGGAGCAGGTCTGTATGTATGGTAAATTAGAGACATGTCTGCCTTAAAGCCCCCATTATGTAACTTTTCTAACACTCTGGAGTCCAAGTAATCGCCATTGCTTGGACCCCAGAGGGTTAAGTGTTGAAATAAATACGAGCAGGTGGGGAAAAGTGAAGAAATGAGTGAAAATTATGATTTTGGAGACTGCAAAACTGAGTGCAGGAAATATCTGTCAAAGCAGGGTCAACAACAAACCTGCACAGATAAAAAAATGCATGCCAATAAGGCTTTTATGGAAACACCACTGAATCAAAATGTACTTACCAACATAAATGTAGGTTTAACATAGGAGGCTATGAGTGATGCTAAATCAAACCTGTTCGGGAGTCAAGCCAAAAGAGCCAAACCTCCCATCAATACGATGCAGCTAAATGAATTTGGACATCCTGCTCCGACATGTTAAACGTCTGCTGCGACCTATACACTGAGACCTTTCCTGTTTTCTTGATCACTGTTGAGTATATTGTAACTGGAACACAGTGACATTTCACTTCAAAAGTCTTCCATCACCTCAGTGGGAATAAGACGTCTTCCCGGTCTTCCTGCTATATGAGCCATTTCAGAGTGAAGCAACCTCACCATGTCTCTGTGTCTGTCTGTGAGCACCTTCAAACAATGATGGAATAGTTCCCAGTGAATATTGAGTCGTACTTGAAATGCCCTATCCCTAACTTTTATTTTGAAAAAATCTGCAAAAATCTTGAGCTGTATTGACAGTGGCTTAAAAGTGATTGAAAAAAACAGCAAAGTTGAGGCAATTGAAGTGACTGAAGCACTTCAGCATTTCCCCTCTATTGAAAGCCATTAAAGACAACTGCTGTAATGATAAACAACTCAGGCAAGTCGGTGAAGTCCAGGCAGACACATTTAGATCTACAGTTAATGGCCATTGAAGAAGGAAAACTCAATGATGAATTGGTAAGGCACTGAGAAGGAAATGGATGTGTTTGTAACTGTCAGATTACCCAATATATCAATATAAATTCCAAACCTCTATATGATCTATGAGCTAAAATTGTATTTATTATCTGAAATGTCTTTCCCTCCACCATAAATTTACAATTAAATTGAGAATACAACATTTCCTCCAGTCCTGTCCAATAAACATTGTGAAGAACTTTCACTGTCCATTCTCTTTCCACTTCCATCCATCACTGCACCACCAGGTCGTGTCCTTTCGTTGAGGCTTTCAATCACTCATAAATGCAGATTTTTTGGGGGGAAAAAAGTGAAATGACATGTGCATGCAGTGATCCAATACCAAAAGCTAAGTCAGAAACAATATGTACTCTCTGAAAGATCCTCAAAGTGCTACTTTTCTGAAACAGATTGAGGGCCAGGTAAAAACCCAAAGCAATAAACAATATATCTCCTGAAAGCATCTTGGGAACCAGACGCACATTGACTTCCTCAATCCCTCCTCTCTCCCATGTCTAATAAATTAAGGAATAAGCGGGGTTAGGGAAGTCAGATCAGCGAGTGCATTAGATTTGATTATTGCCTTTGCCTCTAACGCTGTATTATTGCTTTGGGATCCCCAGAGAAGGGCTCTGTGCACCAAAGGTGGAACTCGGAAACTCAGGTTGGTGAAATTGGGCGGACGCAAGGAAGCTGTGGGAGCTGATGAGGGCAAGGTGAAGTCAGGGGGAGGAAGATACAGAGGCCTTGGAGGAGTTCAGCCTTAATAAGAGCGTCTGGTTTCATTGGAGACTGGGGGGTGGGTGGGGGGGGGGGGGCAGGCACAGTGGGTGAGAGAGAAGACTAATAGGTTTTGAGTGAGGGGGAGTTGAGGAAGCATAAAAGAAAATGATATTAGAATAACAATAATAACCAGGACTGTTTTTAATGGCAGCACAGCTATTCTTAAGTTGGAGGAAAGGATCATGATCACTGTGAATTTGATATAACAGCACAGTATGAATCCCAATCGATCATAATACGATGTGTCGGGGTAGTGGCCTATTAGTAATCTTAGTAACTGAAGCCAGTGCAGGCTGCTGGGCTGGAGCTGCAGCCTGTGGAGACTTTCACATCCACAGAGAGTAAATGTCTGATGAGGAGCTGGAAGCCTCCTTAACTCTATCAAGATTGATTGTGTCAGTGATCCTCTTCATCATGCCCGTAAGCAGTGCCACGTTAATACGTGTACGGTAAGCATTGTCGATACCATGTCACTTAAAGAACGCTGAGCATGCAAGGGTAGTGTTCCCCCAAAATCTTCTCTAACACATCATGGAAAGTGGATGAAAGGTTTTTTACAACAGATGTTTTGGGTAACAATTCTACCATCTGCTTTTGTTTTCCTTCCCTTTACTTTCCTTCGGCAGGTCTGGGGATTTATTGTCCCCCCCACTGTGTCGTATTCCTGGATCTCAGCAATAAGACTCATGACCAAAAATTGTAAATACCTTAATGTGATTAGCATTTTCAAGACAATATCACACTGACACTGATCCTTGAGTGTCCATGAGCAGTGTTACAGATGGTGTATGAAAACAAGAACTATGTAAACTTGATTTTGGTCATTTAGATGCTATTTAGGCATGAAACTACATACTCAACCTGCTTAAAGCTCAAAATTGTGCCATTGGCAATATTTAGCATTTAACAGCCAACTGCTCTTGATAGAAGTGGTCTATCGTATCATAAAGCTGTGGCTCAGAGGTAGAGTGGGTCGTCCACCAATCAAATGATTGCCGGTTCAATCCCTGACTCCTCTAGTCTGCATGTCAAAATGTCCTTGGGCAACCCCAAATTACTCCTGAAAGTTGTCGACCATTGCGTGTGAATGTGTATTAATGGTTCGCTCCTAAACCGCATGGCAGGTAATGCCATCAGTGATGAAGTGTGAATGTTTCCATCGAGGTCAAGGAAAAGTGGTTAAGAAAGGACTTAGTTGCTGATTTCTGACTATTCGACCGCACCCTTGCACACTTGTGACTTTTCCTCTGACATCACCATAATATTGGTCTTTCTTGCCAAGTATTGGATAGATTTGCATGACGTTGTTCATACATTCATGTAACCTTCAGATGAATTGTAAAACTTTTGATAATCCACCTAGTGCCACCATCGGGTGAAGTTTTTACGTATCTAATACAGGGTGTAAGACCTGTAAAGCTACTGTCATACTCATTAGCCTCATGTCTACTATGTATTTGTTGCTAGTTACTGATATTAGCATATTCTAACACATTTAACATAAATATGATGCACACAGTGAACACTATATTTATACTTTAACATCAGCATGTCAGCACTGTCAAGACAGCACATGTTTGTGTTTCTTCTGGTGTACACGCAGCTTGACTGTCAGATCAAACATAAATGGCCCATGTACTATGAAGGGTTGCCTTGTTGCCATGGAGATTCAAATCCCCACCCCACTTCTAGGCTAGTCTATATTTTAATTAAATATGTTACAAAGGCTTTGTTGTTTAGTCAGGGTCAGGTGACTGGATGTCAATATATTGAATATACATCTGTCAGCTCATATATATATATATATATACTGTATATATATATATATATACTCACCTAACCAGACAGGTGTGTCTCAGTCAAGCCATGTTGGACAGGTGGAGGCTGTGGTTTTGTACATACAATACATGTCCATAAGGGACATACACATACAGCACGTATGCAGCACATACACAGTACATACATATAGTAAATGATTCAGAGAGAGAATTACTCATACAGTATATGTATGAAATGTAGAGCCTGTTTTTCTCTATTGGCGGCCTTGTCAGACATCATAGAGCATTGTGATGTTTCACTTGCGTAAAAGATACTTTTTTTCCCATTTTAATCACGTCCTATGAACATGAACAATGAAATTATATGGAATAACATAGTCTGGTAGATCATTGCAGTGCCTGTAGAAGGTGCTCTATTGCTGGCTGTCCTACTGTTAAAAGAATATTTAGAAATTTTGGCCTGGGTCTGGTTGCTTTCTTGTCTTATAAAATCCAAAGTTGGGGTCTCACAGGGGGTTAAGTCCAGGACTATTTCTTGGCTAGGTTAAGTGACTTCCTGGAGTTTTGCTGGCAGCTGTCTCTTGCCAAGAAAGCGAATAAGCCAGTTTTTTACATTTTACTTTGGATCAGTTATAGCAAAAGCTTAAGTGTGCACCATCTTGTCTTTAGAATTTTGGCGTTTGATTTCAGTCTGATCTCGCATCTTTCTGACCCAAACAGCTGAACTGCGGTGTGGTACACTGCAGGCACAGATGGCATTTCCATCTTTACAGGAAAGTTGTCTTAATGTTCACATAACGAGAGAATGCTACAGCAGAGAACAAAATGAGAGATTGTAGAATTTGTAAAAGAAACTGCGAGCTGAAACCTCCATGATGTAAGGTAAACACTAAGCTAGCATGGAGAATCTACTCTGGAGTGTGTATTGGAATCTTCTGCCAACAATATCCAAAGACTTTCACTTGAGGTGTTACTTTGGAGTCATTATGAAATATTTGTTGATTTAAGAAATTACCCTATCATTACGCAAAGGCACACTGTTATTATACAATAATGACATGCTGTCATTCTTCAAAGAGTGACCTGATGTGTTGCAATGCTGATAATATTAAAGGTATGTACTCCATGGGAGCATTAGCAGAGTGTGCATCCATTAAAGCAGCTAAACAGTGTGTGTTCAAAAAGAATGACACAGTCTTTGTCTCGCTCCAAACGGATTAAGGAAAAACATCAGCATCTCCGCTAAATGTGGGAAAACGAGCATGCACACTCAAAGACACACAGCCATACACACACTCAAAGACAAACAGAGGATAATAAAATGATTTGAAATAGAATTATTTCTGGTCCAGTGCACTAAGTAAAAATCAATTCCCCATTATAGAAATAGGATACAGAAAGGAATTAAAACTTAATGAGGTTTTCCAGCTAGGGTCCACCCACTTTTTAACCCTGCACTTGGCAGCGCTGGGAGGCAGTGTGTCACAGCATGCATATACCAGATTGGATGTGCGTGTCAAAATACTCTGTGTGCACACGTGCACATAAGCCTTCTCTCCTGTGCACGCCAGGCAACAAGATGACAGTAATGCTGCTGCATCCTTCAAAGCTTCCCTTTCCTCGCAGGTATTCAAACTCATTTGTCTCCCCCCTCTCTCACTCACACATACACACGCCTCACTCTCTCCGTTGGCAGTATTGATCTCCAGTTGATCCACGGTGACAAAAGACAAAGCTTTTCATGTGACAGGCAATTAGATGGCTGTGGAGCCTGCAGAGCCCAGCCACAGCACGTACTGGGTAAATACTAACAACACCAGTCCAGAAAGCTACACAGAGATGGGGAGGAGACTGAGGAAGTGAACGTTCCTCAAGTTGTCTGCTATTGATTTTTATATTATTAGCATTCAAAAGAGACATAAACAGTTGGGTCCCATAGCTCAATCGATCAAACTATCCATTCATCCTCCATCTCCTCATTATGTCCATGTTCCAGGTTCAGGCACGTACACTGGGACATACAGTATGTAGCCACAAACACATCAGGTGAAGAGAAGTCTATGGGGCACTGAAACTATTAAAAATAAACTTATAGAAAAGAACAGCTCAGCATACACGCGCCTTCTCACTTTGTTATTGAAAGCAATCAATGAAAATATGTAGTATGTAGTATTAGCATAAAGACTGGAAACATGGGTAAACAGAGCATACCGACGAGTCTAAAGACAATACACTGTGTTTATACTAGAGGTCTGCACGGGACAGAATTTTCAGTCCCGCCCGCTCCCGCATTGTGCAGTCCCGCTCCCGCAAAGAATTATGATTTTTACTCCAACTCTCGCCTGGGCCTGCCATATTTTGTCCTACTCCCGCCTACAAATCCCGCAAGATGCGGACATTATCTCTCACGAAAGTTCTTTTTATTGGATTGGTAAATTATACACGCTGAGCTTAGCTGAGCTCTCCACAGACCGAGAGTTTCTGCCATGATCAGAGATCTCAAACATGGTAGAGCGGAAATGAATTGTCTGAAACGTACACGAGATTAGACCACATCCGCAAATTTAGGCATCTTAAAATGTTTTTATTAATGGCAAATAAAATATCCAGCACAAATCAAGCTTATCACTTCTCCCGCCCGCTCCCGCATTGTGCACTCCCACCCGCGCTGCACTGCTTTGCGTTGGGTCTCGCGGGACACCCGAGAGAGTGCAGGGCTCTAGTTTATACCTGCTCTGCATACATACTTAAATGTCAGTGTATGTCAGTGTAGTTTCGGCAACACTGTTCTCTTAAAACATCCATGAACAGAGAATTCTTGATAGGTTTAGTTTGAAAGCTTGATTGAAATAAGGTGGTTGTCATAAAAAAAAAAATAATAATTTTAAAGAAAGGCCTTGTAACTTTGTACAAGTCTACTAAGGATGGAAAGCAAAGAGATGCAAGACACAAACTGACGTTTACTTCTATTCATGGTACAGTGTCAGAATTATACAATAATATTAAAACAAGCTGACCAGAGTATGCAGCACACTTTTCAACAGCAGCTGTGTGTGTGTGTGTAATCAGATCATAGAGCTGTTTAAAATGTACCTAGTGGCATTTTTTTCCCTGCTGGACATCCACCCATTGTCCAACATCCAGACTGTTGACTGTCAAAGCCAGTGTGATGAAAGGTAAAAAAGGTAGAGCTGACCAGTTCATGGTAAAATATATCAATCTGCTCAGTCTCTGACCAGTTGTACATCCACGTTTAATGCAGCATTGGAACATGTTAGTTGCATGTTTGCAAAAAAAAATAAATAAAAAAAGCCAATTCAGTTGTTCTGTGAGTCGGCAGCTGCCATCTTTCTGTATCTAGACCCAACGGATATTTGGCAGTTTGATGACAGCTTGTCAACATCCAGTAGATTTAATAGTACAACACCAAATGGATACAACAGCTTGCTGTTTCATTTCTATTTAATGAGCGGGATGGTGAACAAGTGTGTGTACAAGTGCTGTGGAAAAGATCCCTCCTAGCTATCACTGCCTCTCTAATCTTAATGAATCAGTTGATTATATATCCTGTTATGACACCATCACTTCCATTATCTTCATCCATCGATGCCCCATGGACGGCCCCACTATACTCCAAACTGTTTACAATTAACAGTCTGATATAATCTGATTCAGACTCGTGAGAGCATGAGCCAGGAGAGGTGTGGGCGCAATTCCTGTTCTATTCTCAGCAAGGTTTGGTTTGTGTCTTTGAACAAATGTGTGGCAAAATGGACTTTAGATTTGCTGCTATTGATTAAAGGATGGTATACCAAATAGATGTGGCTGTAAACAAATTATTGTGGTGTCGCAAGGAGTTATGGATCTCCACATCAGATTATTTAAACCCCTAAAAGGTCAGAATGATGATTATGATAAATCATGCTTAGCTGGATAGATAATCTATTCTTAATTATGATGAAATTGAATATGTTTGGGAGGCATTACACGCTGGCCCATGGCCTTATAAGATGCTATTAATGGAGGGAGAGAGCGAATGAAAGGCTGTTGTTTGTCGGGAAACAGGTCGACAGCCTTTCAAACATTGTTAGATGTGATGGGCCGTGATCCACGCAGAGAGCAGTCTCTGCCCACAGCTGATAAATGGAAAAAGCTGAGGATTAGTTGTGTCCCTGTGGGCTATGTGATCCAATTCACTGTGATCATACATGTATTTGTGTGGGTTACTTGTTATGCCGTGAATGTGTAGCTGCCTATAAAGCATACATCCACCAACTAACTGCCTCTTATATACTGCAACTGCATTATGACAAAAATGCCAATCTAAGTTTGAACAAACAAAAAAATCTGAGTGCTGTTTTTTTGTTGTTGTTGTTGTTTGTTTTTTATTAGCATGTTCATGTTCAGCTGTCATATTTTATTCAGGAAATGTTCAAAATCTGCCGTTTTCATGCATAAAGAATTTACTTTATTCATGACGAGACTTCATCTTATGTAGTTCAATCCACACCACAAGTGGTGAAATAACCTGAGGAAATGGATGTGTTGACCTCATCACATAATCTTTGAACTGTAAGAAGAAAGAATCAACTTGCTAATTTATTTAAACGAGTTTTAGCATTCCAGCCATGCCTGCTTTATTCAAAGGGTCCACTATGAAAGTCTTTCTTCAGATGCTGTTGTGTGCTTAAACAAACTAACAAAACATGGCTTTAAAAGTAAAGGGAGTTAAATAATGAGAATGCACACAGAGGGGAGTGCTTATAGACTATAATAAATAAGACTGTGGAGTGTAACACAGGTGTGCGACAGTGATTTAGATGTGTGTGATACAAGGCAGCTGATATGCAAGAGAAGCAGTGAAGGGGCACACAAGGTCAGATGTCAAGCTGAATCGTTCAGCTGTGGCAGCAGCATATCAGAAACATATTTTGTGTGTGCGTGCAGTTTTGTGGTGTTGTAGGGGGAGCTAAGGCTGGTGGAGAGGAGCTGTAGCTGTGGCACAATCTGTGAAATGAATAAATAAATAAAAACTGTGCTACTGCTGTGAACTAACTTGCACTGTGATGAACGTTTTACTGCTGGGCATCAACAGTCTTACCAAATTTGTATCAATCTGCCTTTCATAGGTTAAAAGTGACTCAACGTGCCATCTATTGTCTGAAATAGCTGAACATTGCAAGATCAAATGGGGTCAACCCCTCAACAAATTACATCTTATATCAAACACACACTGTCCAATCAAGCGTGGGCGGGCCCCAACCTTTGAGTGGGACACGAGTCCATGAAACTGTACTGCACATAAAACTTAAGTCTAATCTTTACTAGTTTTATGCTCTGAAATAGAATTATAGGTATATATCTAAAGAGGATAAAATTGCTTTAAATATCTTTTAAAATGTTGTTTGTCTCAAAACCAATGAATTGCTTCAGCTGTTTGCATCACAAGTCTAATATTAAGAATTTATCTCAAAGTAATGCGTAACCTAATTTCCTGAGCCTCTGGTAGACTGGCTGAGAGGACTCAGACGGAACAATTTAAGAAATGACAAGCAATTCTGTGTATGATGGATGGAGAGATCCTGAAATACACAACAATTACAAGAGAGGAGAACTCCAACCAAACAGCTCCACACTGAAAGAGAGAGAGAGAGAGAGAGAGAGAGAGAGAGAGAGAGCTGCAGGATTAATGGTGTCTGTAAATTATTGATGGTATTGTGTCAGTTTGGAATATGTGTGTGTGTTGACATCCAATATATGTGTACATCCTGAGTCTGTCTGTGTGACAGCTGGGACATATATTTGTGTGTATTTTTTCATTACACGTGTGTGTGTGTGTGTGTGTGAGAGAGAGAGAGCGCATCCGTGCATGGACGTGCACTTACTGAAAGCATGAAATAATTTGTGATCAACATCAAAGTAAGTCTTTATTTTTCTTATCTGTTGCCTACAGGCCTCTAATTATACATGCATGCCTTCCTGCACCAAGCAGCAAAGTTGGGAATTCAATTTTCTCTCCGCAGAGCAACACACACATTCCCATTGAGATGGAGAGGGTGTGTTTGGAAAATAAAAGAATTCATCTCTCCGTTCCATGGAAATTAGATCACACCTGTATGAAGAATGACATTCTCTTGATGTGGAGAAATGCCACATGAGAAAGACCTTGTAACTCCAGAGGCGACACAGGGCATGCACATACACATGCATTCACACTGACAGCAGCAGTCCCTGCTTGAATGGAGTCAGTCAGAAATGACAGGCATTTTAACACACGGAAAATAAAGGAACGTGAAGCAAAACCTGTCTTCAAGATGTGAACTGATTCACTTAACTTCAAGACATACAGGACATCCCTCAATATTGCACGCCACAGTGAAGCCTTTTTCAGGGAAAACTTCTGCTGACATGAACCTAGCTGAGGTAGAGAAGGAGAACAGTTTCCCAGAGTCAGCATCAGAGAACCTATCACGGTCATCTAACATCGACCAGCTCAGGAATGGCTGCATTTCTCAAGGGCACTTTTACACATTAGTAATAGAAAGCATCCCAGAAACATTATAAATTGGTATGGTTTGTGCATGATCCAGGAACAGAGGACTCTGCAGCAGGTAATTAAAAACATCTACCATCTACCAGGCATCATTGCTATTAGGTACCTGTGCAGAGACCAGAAAAAAAATTAAGGGTTAGGATTAGGGTCATAAACATGGTGTGAAGACTAAACTTGGGACTGTTTTTGTTCCTATGCATTTCAGAATCAGTGTCTTTTGAAAACTGTCTGTAAAATGTTTAAATCTTTCCGAGAGGGACTTTAAGTTAACTTAAGCTTTTCCCTGAAATACATGGAAACAGTCATATTTGCTCACACATGTATGTACATGGGCATGCATGTGCATATGCGCACCTATCTGAACCATTTCACAAATTGAGAGAGGCATTTTTGACTAACTCACTTGATTTCCTCACTAATGGCCATGTCAATATATCTCTTGAAAGAATGTGACAAAGCTATTGAAGCCTCAGTACACTCCCTCACCATCCAAATGCGTCAATGAAAATCTATCTGCATTAACAGAAACATGTATACTCATGATTCATGTCCTCACAGGCTGGTCTGTCTCTTCAATCATGTCATTTGAGGAATGAAGAGTGGCAGATTTTCCTTCCATTTTCTTTCACTTTGTACGTCCAACTAAACACACCATGTCATATTCACTTCCCTGTACATGGCACGTGTTCAAATTGAAATCCTCATTGAAAAGCTTTATTGAGACTGAGATTTTTTCATTGGAGGGTTTCTCACGATTATGAAATTGGTGATATATATGTTTTATATCCTCACAACACTTTGAAGTCATGTACTGTATACCTTTGTCACAATAACACTGAATAACACTCTAGAGACAGAAATGATCTGTACATTCTAAATGGTTTAGCATCTTATGATCTGGTCACAAAACTATGAACCATTTTATGCAAATGTCACCTGAACGCATCTAAAGACAAAACCATTGTAATGACTGGCCACACTGTAAGTCGAGGTGGAAACTCTGTCATCATACAGAGGGATGAGCTGTGTTGAGTCATACAAATGGGGATAATGGTACACATTCGCAGACAGTCTCTCCTGGAAGACATTCATTGAGTATTGGTGTAAAGAATGATCAGAGAGCTTCAGAGAAAAGCCTTCAGATGCAGCTTACTTCCACCCCTCAGTACGTAGTAGTAACGTACGTAGTAATAGTTGACAAGTTCTTAGTTTGGTTTCATTAAGTTTTATTAAAAACATTTCCAGCACACATTCAAATTAACACCTAGGAAACATGTCTTCTTCTATCAGCTGTCATTTGAAACATTGAATTTACCATTATTAGACCAGCCCAGACTTCAGAAAGTCAAAGTAAAGGTAGTGATGTCCTTTACATGTGAAGAAAATGTTCCTCCAAAGCAGGTTCTCATGGATCGTGGCTCCTGCTGTGGTCTGCTGCTGACATGCACCATATATAGCATTACTCATTATTGTTACCATATCTCCACTACAGTTTAATTAGTTAATGATTTACTGCTGCTGTGCATCTGTGTCTCTCTATCTCTATCACAGGTTCCACTGCTACTGTAATCATTCTATCATTCATTGTCATTTTATCATTCATTGTAATTGTACAATATGTTTGTGTTGATTGTTCTGTACATGTGACATCCATTGCACGTCTGTCCGTCCTGGGAGAGGGATCCCTCCTCTGTGGCTCTTCCTGAGCTTTCTTCCACATTTTTTCCCTGTTAAAGGGTTTTTGTGGGCAAGTTTTTCCTCACTGGAACCGAGGGTCTAAGGACAGAGGGTGTCACTCCCTGTACAGATTGTAAAGCCCTCTGAGGAAAAATGTGTTTTGTGACTTTGCGCTATACAAATCAAATTTGATTTGATTTGATATGAATAGAATTAACCATAAAGGAGATGACATTTTATCACTATGGCCGAGGACAATTCCAGGCTGTCCTGTGCTTACATTACTGTACCGCATTGACTGTTTGTACCTTTATTTCATATTTATTCATATCACACCACAAGCGACAGGAATGGCACCTAGGCCTTGTGGAGTGATTAAAATATTCATATAATTGCTTTGTCTTACTAAACAGTTTAGAGTTAGCAGCACTGAGGCCTTCAGAGCTCAGCCTGTTTAGTATGCACCACAGCAGTTTTACCTCACTGCAGCGAAAGGAAATAATCATCACTGGCACTGTAGATATATATGTGTTGTAATCCATGTTCACTAGATATTGTAATACCTTTTATTACTGAGCAAACAAAATGCCTCTCATTACTTCACAAACATCACCCAGGGAGTTTACCTTGAAAAGACACTGCAGCATGATGGAATCGCCTTCATCTCCACAACATTGTATCAGGTTTCCTTGTAACAAAGAGACCTTTTCTCATTATATCTTCTCTCGTGAGGTCTTTTCTGTTATTACCCGTACTATTGAGGTATTTCCTTCATTGATCTTTTCTTATTATACTCAGATCTGTTGTTGTTATATTGAGTTATTTTCTCATCAGATCTGTTCTGATTATACAGTGTTTTTTCATCATGATCCCAGAATGCCAGGTTACTGTAATATGGAGAAAAGACTGCAGAGTAATGGGGAGGAGATCAACAGTAGTGATGGGAAAGGCAGAACCCATGGGTGACGTCTTGAGTTACAGTACATTCGAGGGGGCGTTGGCGTGGGGTGCTCTCACAAGATTGGACAATAGACTTGGATATATTGATTAAACTCTAACTCAACCTTGTATGTCACAGTGCTCAAGAGTAGCATAAAGGCTTTTCCATTCAAGTTAATGTGCAAATGGACAGTTCATTGCACAGTGGACAACTGTATGTTAAATGATAAGAAATCAAGTGAAGGCTTGATATTCAGATACTCTGAAAGGTCACTGTACTATTCCTGTACACACACAAAAAAATACAGTAATGGTCAATTCTGTTTTACTTTTGTGAGGGCTGGCATCTACATTCAAAGCACTGCCCTGTCAGGTGGGGCCAGAGGTAAGCTCTTTTGTGTGTCACCTGGCCCTATAAAGGGCCTGGCCAGGTGAGGGCAATTAGTGCCTCTTTGTTTGAGGGCTGGTTGTGTGGCAGGGTAGCGGGTAGTGTCCGTGCGGGTAAGGGAGACTGAATGAGAAAGATGTGTTTTATTGCTTTATGGGAAGAGTAATGAGGCCTTTTGTGTATGTAGTTGTGGTGTGACTGTCCTGAGTTGATCCAGACTGAACTCTGTGGTCCTGCGCTGAAGAGGTATGTGTTAGTGAATTTGGGAGTTTCATTAAACTGTAGACATATCACTAATATAATAATAATAACATCTCTTTTGGAAAAGACTCAGCTCTTCCCTGTTTAAACCAGAGTGGAACTCGTCAACTATTGTGTCGCTTTTCAGCAGAGCCCTGGCCATATATATATATATATATATATATATATATATATATATATATATATATATATATATATATATATATATGCTGTACTGACATTTGTGAACCTGAACCAACTGAATCTCAGTGTATTTGTGTCTTTTGGGGTTTTTCTTTTGTAGGCAAAGGCACAGGGATGATCTGCAGGGAGTAGTCGTGGGATATGCACCCCTTGCAGTGATTAGTGTGCACACATGGTGGTTTCTATTGGGGTCTGTGATAGACTCTCCCCGCAGTAAGTATCCTGTCCTGCCTATTGTTGTAGCCATTTTATCCTTTATTGTATTTCATCTTAAGCCATTTGATATTTATATATTAATAGTTTTAATTACTTTAGTAATGTGAAATAAAATAATTTGGACTAATCTGGCAGTTTCTTCTTGTTTCCCAGTCTCTTGCCAATACTTTTCTTTTTCTTTCCTAAATAAATATTCCTCGAACTGAACGCACGTCTCTCACTCTTTTGAACCTTGTTGTTCCTTGTGGTTCCTATAGTTTCCAAAAATAGATTGAGAGCCAGACCTTTCAGCTATCAAACTCTTCTTCTGTGGAACAAACTACCATTTTGGGTTCAGGAGGCAGACATGGTCAACACCTTCAAGAGTAGACTTAAGACTTTCCTTTTTGATAGAGCTTATAGTTAGGGCTGGCTCATGTCATCCCTTAGTTATGCTGCCATAGGACGAGACTGCCGGAGGACTCCCCCCTCCCGTCTGTCTCTTTCAGGGTTATTCCTAGTCAGGCACGGTACTGGTTGATGAGTCACATCTTCCTTTACTGAACACCCTCTCTCTCTCTAACTTTTTCTCTCTCCCATCATTTCAGTGCTGTCTCGTCCAGCAGGTTCTCATTGATCGTGGCTGCTGCTGTGGTCTGCTGCTGACGTCCACCATATATAGCATTACTGTCATTATTGCTACCATATCTCCACTACAGTTTGTAGTTAGTTAATGATTTACTGCTGCTGTGCATCTGTGTCTCTTCTTTCTGCCACATTTTTTCCCTGTTAAAGGGTTTTTGTGGGCAAGTTTTTCCTCACTGGAACCGAGGGTCTAAGGACAGAGGGTGTCACTCCCTGTACAGATTGTAAAGCCCTCTGAGGAAAAATGTGTTTTGTGACTTTGGGCTATACAAATAAAATTTGATTTGATGGTAGGGTCAGAAACTGGTTGTTGACAACATGAAAGCATTGATCCATCCTGTCTTGTATTAATGGTTCAGGATGGTGGTGGTGGTGTAAGGGTGTGGGGGATATTTTCTTGGCACACTTTGGGCCCCTTAGTACCAATTGAGCATCGTTGCAACGCCACAGCCTACCTGAATATTGTTGCTGACCATGTCCATCCCTTTATGACCACAGTGTACCCATCTTCTGATGGCTACCTCCAGCAGGAAAACGCGCCATGTCATACAGCTCAAATCATCTCAGACTGGTTTCTTGAACATGACAATGAGTTCACTGTACTCAAATGGCCTCCACAGTCACCAGATCTCAATCCAATAGAGCACCTTTGGGATGTGGTGGAATGGAAGATTTGCATCATGGATGTGCAGCCTATAAATTTGCAGCAACTGCGTGATGCTATCATGTCAATGTGGACCAAACTTTCTGAGGAATGTTTCCAGTACTTTGTTGAATCTATGCCACGAAGGATTGAGGCAGTTCTGAAGGCAAAATGGAGTCCAACCCGGTACTAGCAATGTGTACCTAATAAAGTGGTCTGTGAGTGTAGTTCTCTTCGGCCTCTGTCAAAGAGGCCTTTGATGCTAGAAAGCAACAGAAAGGTGAAATACTGAGGGAGTTCTCACATTCTCTGTTTTTTTAATGGACAAAATGATCCAGAGTTGCCCAGAGAAACGCATCCGTGATGCTGGTATATTGCTGCGTGATCAGTTTGTAGGCAGGTTTGTAGGCAGGTTAGAAGCCTGTAATTTGTTTTCTTTGTTTTTGTTAGGTACGTTAGTTTTGGGTCAGAATGTTTTGTTTGTTGTTTTTGGCCCATGCTCACCCTGAAGTTCAGTGCTACTGAGACAAAATAAATGCTCTTTTGTTGGACTGCAGCTCTGAGGCCTTTGGTCATTCTTGGGAGTGGGGAAAGAGGAGAGCGTCCTTTTCTTTTTGCGTTCGGTTCCCCTAGGCCAGACATAACATGAACTGGGGGCTCGTCCATTCTTTCTCTGTTTCATTGTGTCTCTAGTAGTCTTTGCTTGTCTGTTTGACAGTTGTTTTTTTTGTGGTGGCGGCAGAAGTAAAGTATGGAAAGTATGAAATGGTGTTCAAATTAGAGGAGTTTGTGGCTAATCCGACCACAGAGGAGTTAAGAAAGTGTAAAAGGGCTCATTCTGGTTCAGCACATGAGTCTGTAACACAGGTCATAGTCCACAGCAATTTCGTCCCCAGGTGCTCAGTTTGGCTCATGACCATAGCATGTCCAGTCATTTAGGAATTAGAAAAAACTATAATCGTATCCTCCGTTATTTCTTTTGGCCTGGGTTAGGGTTAGGGTCGGATGTTGTGAATTTTTGCCGTTCGTGCCACACTTGTCAGGTCGCAGTTAAGCCAAACCAAGTGGTCCCTGTAGCTCCGTTAAAACCACTTCCTGCCTTTCTTGGAGAGCCATTTGAACATGTCATTGTTGACGGTGTGGGTCCGTTGCCAAGAACCAAGTCTGGGAATCAGTACATCCTCTGTGATGTGTGCTGCTACCCATTACCCTGAAGCTGTCCCGCTGCGTATATTAAAAGCTTGTGCCATTGTATATGCACTTTAACACCTAGGAAACATGTCTTCTTCTATCAGCTGTCATTTGAAACATTGAATTTACCATTATTAGACCAGCCCAGACTTCAGAAAGTCAAAGTAAAGGTAGTGATGTCCTTTACATGTGAAGAAAATGTTCCTCCAAAGCAGGTTCTCATGGATCGTGGCTCCTGCTGTGGTCTGCTGCTGACATGCACCATATATAGCATTACTCATTATTGTTACCATATCTCCACTACAGTTTAATTAGTTAATGATTTACTGCTGCTGTGCATCTGTGTCTCTCTATCTCTATCACAGGTTCCACTGCTACTGTAATCATTCTATCATTCATTGTCATTTTATCATTCATTGTAATTGTACAATATGTTTGTGTTGATTGTTCTGTACATGTGACATCCATTGCACGTCTGTCCGTCCTGGGAGAGGGATCCCTCCTCTGTGGCTCTTCCTGAGCTTTCTTCCACATTTTTTCCCTGTTAAAGGGTTTTTTGTGGGCAAGTTTTTCCTCACTGGAACCGAGGGTCTAAGGACAGAGGGTGTCACTCCCTGTACAGATTGTAAAGCCCTCTGAGGAAAAATGTGTTCCACTGTCAAGTTTTTTTCCACTTTTGGCCTTCCAAAGTGCATTCAGAGCGATCAAGGTTCCAATTTTATGTCCAAAATCATGTCCGAGCTGAATGTGAACCACCTCACTTCCAGCGCTTATCATCCAGAGAGTCAGGGTGCATTAGAGAGATTCCACCAAACTCTGAAAAGTATGCTTCGCAAATATTGTACTCAAACAAAGCATGAGTGGGATGAAGGATTGCCTCTGTTGTTCGCTGCGAGGGGAAACATTGCAGGAGTCCTTAGGTTTCAGTCCAGCCGACTTGGTGTTTGGCCACACTGTGCATGGTCCCCTACGCCTGTTATGAGAGAAATTTCACTCGGATAAGATGAGTCTGAGTGACAACATTCTGGACTACATTAGCTCCCTTAGGGAGAGACTACATCGTGCATGAGATTTGGACCGAGAGTCACTCTCCACTGCTCTGTGTAAAATGTTTGACAAAAAGGCTGTTATGCGGTCCTTCACACCTGGTGATCGCGTGTTAGTTCTCCTGTCTCTTGTTGGTTGCAGTCTACAAGCAAAGTTTTGTGGTCCATATGTGATTGACCGTAAGCTCAGTGAGACAGACTATGTAATCCGCACTCCGCAGGAAAAAAAAACTTGCATGTGTCACATTAACATGCTGAGGACATATGTTGAATGGAAGAAGAGTGCTTTATCTCCCACAGTTGTGCCTGTTGCCATGGTGTCTGGTCCACAGCCCCCATATGATCCCACTGATGATGGGCTGAATGACAGACACAGCTCCTTTGCATGTGCATGCCTCAGAAATTCAGAAATCTTGTCAAATCTAGATGCCCATTTGGTGCACCTGACTGACTTTGCTAGCTCTGACATTAGTAGGCTTGTACAAAGTTATTCGACCCTCTTCGCCGTGAGCTCCGCCGTTTCCAGGGCATGGTCGGTTATTATTGTGGTTTTTTGTACCTTTCAGATGTGGTGGCTTCACTGACAAGCTTAGCAAGCCCCAAAGTTCCCTTCTAGTTTAATGTGGACATTCGGTACAAAAAGGGCTTAGACAATGTTATGGCCATTGCGCTGTCTAGGTCTTAGTGTACTGTCTTAGTATATCAAAGTAGTATACTCTGATCTTGGTCTGTGCTATTTTTTTCTGTGTGTTATCTTTTCTGTGCTGTTGTTCCTCCCTGCCTGAGCCACATTTCAGATGGGGTCATCACTGGCTGTGGTCCTCCTGACTCCTCCGCATCCCTTATATAGGCTATTTGGAAGTTTATTTTCAGGTCTTGGATGGCGGGGCGAATGTATTAATTCTAACTGATGTGATTTCTTAATACACACAGGCCATTGCTGGGATTCATTCAAATCAAGGAAGGAGCTTTGAAGGGACAGTGATCCAACAACTGGGTCAGCTGTATGGTATAGAAAAGACCTGCACTACTCCACCTTGCCCCCCAAGTAGAAAAGTAATTGGCCCAGCTACCTGCAACAACTTACATTTGCCTGCAACACCACTGTTTATCAATCTACGGGAGAACAACCTTACTTTCTCATGTTTGGTCTGGAACCCCAGCTTTCCATTGACTTCTTGTTGGGAAGAGTTAAAGAGTCAGTGCACTGCCCTGTCCACAGCTGGGTACCAAAAACTGAAATCAAACCAATTCCAAGTAACCTTTGTGAAAACTTTAGCAGGGATGCTGAAAGGACCCACCCTCCCCCCTGAGACACAGTTGAGAACTGAGAAGGCTGGAGACATCTGTTTGTGGCAATAACATGAGCCTCGAGCAGGAGAACACCTGCCATCCCCCACAGTTGGAACAGGCATCCAAACAACCTGGTACTGTAGTGAATTTACAGTCCAGGCTTCCACACTACTACTCTTAAATCGCTACTACAGTAAACTGTACAGTTTTTTGGATTAATGTGCTGATCTGCGGATATTCTCTGCTAACGCCAATTCATTCATTGTCATGTTTGCAGGGTGACCATGGCCAACAGTAGAGAGTGGTGGGCAGGTGTAGGATCTCGCTGGCCTTTATGCAAGCGAACATGACAGATCAGTCATAAAAGTAACACTGAAAACTCAAAGTACTCTTCATATAAAGTTTCCAAATGTCTATCTATCTATCTATCTATCTATCTATCTATCTATCTATCTATCTATCTATCTATCTATCTATCTATCTATCTATCTATCTATCTATCTCTTCTCTAACTCCTCTTTCAGCCCTAGGTATTCATCAAGCTTCTCATTCCTTTGTCCCTTCTTCCTGATATTGCTGTCTCTTCTATTGCTACATCTATCACCACAGCCGTCTTCTGTTGTCTGTCCACCACCATGATGTCTGGCTGGTTACCTATGGGAGTGATATAGAGTGGTTAGAAAACAGGAAGTTAGCTCACTCAGCAGTTACAGCAGTGGCAGTGGCTGTGACACAGCTTCTGGAGGCAATGAAGATACTATTAAACACTCAGCATCTGACTGACACATTTTAACACACATTCTAATGTGTGTGAGTCTGTGTAGATTGTCAAGTATTATAATTGAATAAAAATCTCAAATAAAACCAACTTTTTATGTAATTTGGATGAACATGAATGTAACATGTTCAGTATTTTGGCTGGTATGAGCTACAAAATGATCATTCTTCTGTTAAGCGATGGCTTCTTAGCCATCCATAATCGACTGTGAGTAACAGTAAGCCTGCATTGTTTACTGTATTTGAACTTTTTGGCAGGTAGCAGAAATACTTGAAGATCATTAAGATGCCTTCACACATTATTAGCTCGAGTTCTGTAAAAATGCTATAACACTGATGAGTGTTGACTAATTGTTTCTTTTTGCACATTCACCTTATCATCTAAACTCCTTCATATGCACAGTGTAAAAGAATAATATGAAGTAACAGTAAAAAGAATAAAGTCTGAGGTGGTATGCTTTTAAATCGAAGTGAATTGTAGTGAATAGCTACATTTACCTTTGTGTATGTGTGTGTTTAAACTGACTTTAAAAGCTTCATAATGCAGCATTTCTCTGTTAAATGTTTAGTACATTGTACACATCTTTAGGTTTTTATACAAAGGAGTGATTCATACAATTTGAAAGCCACAGGTTTTCAACATGCAGTAAATATGAATATGAATGGACAAATGAGGTGTCATTGTTCCAGTGCTATTTTTGATATTATATATTTACATTTAATTACTTGATGAAAGAAGTACAAATATGACAATTATGAGACAACACTAAGTATCCACTCATCCCTTCAAGGTGACAAGGAGCATACACACATATGGATGAACTCATTTACACCTACAGGCAATTTAAAGACTCTACTTCATCTGACTTGCATCAATCTTGGAGGAAACAGCAAGTCCTGTGTAGGCCAGTTATTTCATTGTCTCTGGCAACTTTGGCGATTCTTTTCACACAAGAGGAAAACTTATGATAGAAGACTGTATGAGGGCATTATGGAAAAAAATAAATAAAAGACAAGAAGAGGACCTTGACACAAAAGGCAAAGTAACACAATCACTATTTCCACAAATTACATCTGGCTCATGCTGGTGGTCAGACTCTAAACCCTACAGATAACACCACAAATACTATATGCCCAGAATTAGTCAAAGTGAATGTTTTTACCCATGTTAGTGTTACTGCCAGCACATCATGTCAATAGAACGTAACAGATTTCATAGTAATCCATTAAATAGTATACAGACACTTCAATCAAAGCACTAATATCAACCTGTGGCCTTAAAGTAAAGGTAAAGGGATAACCTGATTCACTAGGCTTTATCTTCTGGGAACCAGTATTTCTGTAGAGAATTGACTGTCCACTCGATGTTGAGATATTTCACAAAATAAGTAAAAATTCTAACTTGATGGTGGAGGAAAAATCAGGAGATCAACAAATCCTGTAAGATCTGTCCTCTGGGGAATGTAAATGTCTGTCCAAAATTCTGTGGTAATCTATTCATTAGTTGTAACCCGAAGTGGATCCTAGATCAATGGTCCTGTCTAACAGTGTCCCAACAGTGGACAGCAGTGGAATTACAACTGTGACGCGTTTGATTGACAGTGCCCCTCCTGCTGTCTTGTGTTTCTCTATTAGGGGTTGTTTGCCTACTTTATTTAAGCTTCCTCACTCTGTCTCTCTTTCCCTATCATGATCTACCTTTTTGGTCTGCTTTTCCTCTTTTGCCTCTACAACAGTACACATGCGTTCAAGACTGCAACGACCACATACTTACAAACAAGAGACTGATTTATTGTGCTGCCTGTGTCTTAGTTTCAAATACTATATAATGATATAGTAATATTCTTAAATTTACTTTCACTTACATTTCCTTCTTTGTCTAACTCACTGAGCCCAGGCTGACAACACCAACAAGACTTAACAGATTCTCCTGTGTTTCCCTGACAATAAATCTGATCAGATGGAGGTTTATGGCCCTAATGTCTCTTTATTTCCGGGTCTGCGACTATATATACCATAAAACTCAGCTCCAAAGTGCCTTGCAAAGAAAGGCCAACAACAGCAAACAACACCAAATGCAATTACGAAGAAGGCAACAGATAAAAAAATAAAATAAAATAAAATGAGGCATAAAAATGAGGAACAACAATAAAAGGTCATTAGATAAAAGCCGGTCAGTAAAAAGCAGTGGTTTATAATCACTGTCTTAGATCATGCAGTAACATTTTTACTGTGTGAGCAAATGAAATTAGAAGATATCTGGTAGAAGGCAAGTCAGCAATGCCATCAGTTTTTTTTTTTTTTTTTTTTGGTCTTTTTTCCTGTGAAACAGTAACAACACAAGAAACACTACAAGTTAGCTTCAGTCCAGGAAACAGTGAATGTTAAACCTGGAAGCCAGTTATGTTGTGTTATGTTGTAATCAAGTTCAAAAAATAGCACTCCAAAAAAGACTTGCAGCAGTGTACCATGGTGACGGAGAAGGTGAGGATGGTGGCGCACCATCACTGTCTCTAACATCCTTTGTTGTGCTGTCTCGTGAGGGATAATGTTCAAGCTCCCACGTGAGGTCTTGGGTGATGTTTGTGCCCAGGAAGTGGAAAGGGCTCCACAGTATCCTCTGAAAAACTAAATTATCAAGCAAAACACAACAAAACAATGCACACACACAAACAGAGGCAGCAATCCAAGATGTATCTGCCAGAATTGTGTTACTCCCCTGTCTGTATTGGCACCATCATTCAAAATACAGTATAAGTAGGACTCTAACTTGTATGGTATTCATTTGTAATAAACAGGAGAGGAAGTCTTCCCTGGTAACAGATGGCTGGCTACAAACATTTTTGCGTTTTTGCCCCAAATGCCAAATTGTCATCAGTCCTCTCTGGCTCATTTTTATCCCCTCAGGACAGTGACACAACCATCCAACATTGTTATCTGACTCTCTAGGCCTCTACATCAGGTACCTATCTGCTGAGTCCATGGAGTGAGTATCCTCTTACCCCGGTTACCATAGTAATGATCAGAATGGTGCCATTTCCTAAACACAAACTGCTCTGTAAGAGAGGTCAGTGTCTCCATAACAATCTAAGATTTAACACTATCACTATAGTGACCTCACAACACATGCTTGATGCTGTAACTCCCATGTGTGGTATACTTGTATATAAAATGCTCTCACAATGGGTGCTATGATTGATGTTACATGATTGATCTGGAGTCTAAGTTGACAGGAGCCACTGATTTGCATTATAGTGTCACCAGAATTTAGGAGCAAGAAATAACGCAACGTGCCATTTCTAAGGTGTGTGTGTCCTTTTGGATAGGTAGAACGTTACCCCTAAATTCTACTGGGCAGATCCACACGAGCTGGCCGGAAGTTTATCTTCAAAATTGAAGATAATACGCTGTGCAGATCATATATCATCATCATATAAGCAGACAAAGGGAAACTATTGAACTACACAGCCTACTTACAAATGGTAGAAGCACATAAACCAATGAAAAATGACCAAATCTGAGTAAATCTGATGGGCAGAGGGCTCTGCTGCTGATATACTCCTGCTGGGATATGAAGTTGTGTGGAGAACAGACCAAAACAATTCATTAGACAAACAGTTAAACAGTTAATTTGATGGTCCAAAAGTTGCAAAAGAATGGGAGGTTAAACACTGGTCTGTAATTGTTTACAGACTCCACATCAAGGTTTGGTAGAGGTTCGACTACAGCAGTACTGAAGCAAGTCAGACCAGTTCATGTCATAAGATCCTAAACAGAGGCAGGGAGTCCAGGTGGCTTGTGGAGTCTAATGCTGCAACCAATCTAGACAACGTGTCAAGAAATTGTCTCAGAATTTGTAAGAGCTGGGACTAACTCAATCACTATATGGATATTGTATGACTGATTTATCTGGAGATAGGAGGTCATTTTATGTCTAAGCTCATCTATTTTATAACGGATAGTCTAAGAAATCATGAGCCGTAAAGGGTGCACAGCTGACAGATGGCAGCTATATATAGAATATGCAGTTTGAGGTTAAGTTGGGAAAAAAAAGACTACAGCAACACCCCCACCCTGTTTAACATGGGTGTAGAGATAGTTATATATAGATGGTTATGTATAGGAGGCCATAGAAGCTAAAGCCAATCATATCCTGATTATGCTCAAGAATGACAATGACAGACAATGATCTGATATTTATAAAATCAAATTAGATTTGATCTTGCTTGGGCTGCAATCTTCAGTAATAAGCCCATCAGTTGGGCTACTGATGGATGAAGTAATAAATGGAACAACATATTTATTTTTAGGTTTTGGTGGCTTTCAAATGCGGCAATAAATTCACTTTAGTAATAAATTTATTTGTAAAGCACTGTATCAAACAAAAAAAAATGTAAATAAGCATGACATCCATGCACACATCACAGAAAACTTACATGTGCACACAAGCAGACAATAGGGTAGTTCATTTGTAAAAAGGTTTTAGTTTGGTTTTAAAACAACACAGAGTCAGAGATCAGTGGGCAAACTTCTATTCTTTAGCTGCGTAAATACTGAATGCACCTCACTGGACTTTGAAAGTGCTCTAGGCACATGGAGAGTTCCACCTTGCATTCGCCGAGGTTATAGACTGACTGAAATGTACTGTGAAACCAGACCAGACAGTGCACTGCAAACTAAAAGGAGATTGTGATGAAGAGATACAGGAGTGATTGCCTTAGGTGTTATCAGGTGTTTCCTGGAACACCATCAGAGGTGAGATGATAATTAGACTACCATGATTGACACTTTTAGGGTAAGGGTAGGGTATGAATAATTAGACAGTCTGAAAGTCTGCACACTTCAATGGGTGGACATATGTAGAAAAAGTGAAAGACATTGCACACACAATATTTACACAAATCAAACAGTGAAATGAAATCAGGGCGCTTTCAAGAGAGAAAATTAATCAGCTGAAAAATGTTCATTCATGTCGAGAACTGAGGAAAATGCTCAGAGCTCATTACATCTTGTTTAAAAGGTAACAGCTTACAGGCTGCATGCTGGCATAAATCTACACATCCTTTATGAGACTGCTTCTTGACAGTCACCACGTGGATTTCATAGTATACTAAAATAATATAAAAATAAATACTATATAACTATCTAGTGATGTCACTGTGTTCCCAGACTGACAGAAATGGATAAATCATAAACATTTAGACAGAATCCCCCACCACAAAAAAACAAACAAACATAAGCACACTGTTTGGGAAATGATGCAGATTCTTCTTCTTACAGTGTGTAATGTTGCAAACACTTTGTGTTCTTTACTTTTTTATGTTCTTCTGAGGCAGCGTGACCCCAGAGTCCCCACCCCGCCTCATTAAAGGCCCCCTAACAAGCAGAGGCTAATCCCATGTAAAGCTCTCAGTCTAGTGATGCCTCTGGACACAACAGATACACTTTTATAATTGGCAATCCTTGATTAATGCATGACTACACTCGGCCTCCAGAGGAGCTCAGTGGATCTATCAAAACTCAAAATGTTCCTACAGCCAAATGCAACTCTTGTTAACCCACTATCACACAGGCTGACTGAGTGGATTGGAGAGGATTGTTGGTTAAGTGTCTGTCACTTCAACATGTTGCTGTTTGGAGTCAGTGATGCAGGCCTGAGTGGCAGCAGCTGTACGAAAACATCAGGATCAACTCTGGAGTCCACAAAGAGATTGTAAAGAGAGAGGCCACCGACACAGAAAAGAACCGTTTGACTTGTTTGCAAAGCTGTTCCTCATAGAAGGATGATACGTGGACAAAATATTACAAACATCATCATTACCATCAGTAAACAGAGGGTCACCCGGCTCTCTGACCAGACGGAGGCTGTTTTCTGGGGGCAGTCCAGTCGCAGGGAGGGACCCTCCACATATAAACCTTCTTATGGAGGAATATCTATTTACATCAGTCACATTTTTTTTCTTTCTGATGTTAATTTATGTGTCAAATCAAACTTCACAGGTATCAAATTAAAGAGGAAAAATGTTTTTAAAATGAAAATAACTTGTGCTTGTCATTTTCTTTCAGTTTTTCAGATAGAGCTGTGTGCAGATGGATATGTTTTTGTTTTTTTTTGGCCTTTTGACAGAGGGAATGTGTTTCATACTTGGTGTAAATGGAGGTAAAGTCCAGTCTGACCCTGTGCATCAAGTGTTGCAATGAAGTGAAAGAGAATGAACAGGACTGTATCCCAGTAAGCTTTTCAAACATCAGACACTGACCAATGACAGGAAGAAAAAAAAATGCTGTGAAAACCTACCAATCACATGAACACTCAGCTTCCATTAATCATTGCCAATAATACAAAAAGCCTGTTATACAAAGCACTGAAGAACAGTGCTGTTCCTGGGTGCTGGGAGTCAGAGTCCAGGAAAAGTGGAGATTGTGTACAGACTCATAATGCCAGTGCTTGTCTACTTGCAAAGCAGTGTGTGTGTATCTGTGTGTGTGTGTATGAGTTGGGGGTCCTGACGGATGGACGGATGGATGCATGGCAGGGTGACAGTGAACAGATGGGGGCTCTGATGGATTGCAGCAACATTAAACGTGAAAGTGAAGCAGGGCTCTTGGTCAGAATGCAGGAGACGCAGCAGCTCTGCACGCCTCGTCATTCTTTCATTTCAACTCTCGACTGTGCAAAAGCAGAGTACTGAATGTCAACTGTCCAAACAGGACACGTGTGTATTTACAACCTCTTCCCCTGCCCACCATTCTTCTCTATGTCCTATTCTCTCCTTTCTTTTCTCGTTCCAACTTCAAGACATGAATTCTGATCAGACCTTCAGGTTGACTTTTTGTTTGTTTCTTTGTTCTTGTTTTGTGCATGATGATACAAAGTACACTGACAAGAATCTACAAGGTCCAACTAAATTTACATTTACGTTTACGTTTAGTCCTTTAGCAGACATTTTAGTCGTGCAATGATCCTTTTCCTGATTTATTGCTATTGGTTTATTTTACAATGAAGGTTAAACTCTCAACTTCTCGCTTCTTCATTGACCGTAGGTGAAAGAAACACCATGTAGTTGAACCTTTACAGTCAGAAAGCCATGATGCTTTAGACTATGTTAATATTGAATGTGATTTATCACTGTGTCTTTAATATATGGACAGAGATTCTGCATATGGAGGACGTGTGGTGGATAGATGGATGAAACAAACAAGAGGACAGCTGTTCATGTTTTGTTTTAGATAACATATTTCAGTCACAGGGCAGGTATGCACGATCTCTTTCTCACCCTAGCCCAGTAGGTTTTGTGTCTACACATGACCAAAGGTAATTTCATAATGTGAACCATGCAAGTTTTATTTTGAAAGACTATGTTTTATAAGTATTCTTGTTAACTTAAGCTGTGGGAGCCTCAGGTGTCACGGTTTGAAGTACAGCCAGCGTTTCCTTCTCTCTTTTTTCCCATGCTTCCCCATGTTTCTCCAAGTCATTAGATGGGGCAGTAGGAGGGGGCAGAAAATAATGGCACATCACACAGGATAAAAGGAGCATCTGTCACACCTGATGTTCACTTTAGTTCTATGATGGCCATTATCTAACTGATATTGTGCATTGTACAGACAAAAGGCACAGTCAGCGGCTACATGTCACCGCGGCTACATTAAAAGAAGTCATCTGCAGGTGTTTGGACAAAGAACTGATGCTGTCATTCTTTCTTTGTCGGACAGTCGATCTGTTGATCTGAGCCTTTCTGGAACACTCAAGTTAGCCATTAGGTGAGGTCACATGACTGCCAGGTCACACTGGCTCTTGTCACTGTAGCTTTCCCCCACCACCATTGTTTTTTTTTTAATTATTTGTTTGGCCCAACAGATGGGTTACAATATCTGCTTATTGACATGAGCTTCATTTCTGATGTTCATATTTTTTTTCTGGCTTTAATGTGAATATGGAGGACACGAGTGCTGGAGACAGATTGTAACATTCAAATTTATCTGTGTGTGCGCATGTGTGTGTGTCCTCTTGCCATCTGTTGACAGAGATGCTATGTTTCACACTGATCAGTATGAAACATCACTTGCCTCACCTCATCAGTCACAGTTCCTCAGAATCAACCACACACACACACACACACACACACACACGCACACACACACACAAATGCTAAAATATTAAGAGAGAAGAGAATAATAATAAGAGAATAACAGGTTTACATGTTTATGAGTCACTTCAGTTCTTGGACTGGTTCTTCGGTCAGTGCTGATGCACTGCAGGCACTGACCGAGTGAGTGAGTTGCAGGCTGACTGGCACTGTTGGTTGTGTTAATCAAAGCAGTAATGTGTTACACATTCTTTGTCTCATTTTTTGAGGTGAAATGAATTGTTGATTTAATGCTCCTTTGAAGAGTAATTGATCACTGTTCTGACTGTATAGTCACACTATTTTTCTGTTTCTGTCCCGTTTGTAATTGCCTCCTCTCGTCCTCCACAGCAGGAGGATTGCTTCCCCTCTTGTGAATGATCAAGAATCCAAACTGCAGTGATGTCCAATATTCCTGCTGTGCAACTACATGTTGTAAACATCCCTCAGAGTTTACACAACCTATTCCTCCTTCGACTTTCACCCATCATACTTTCTGTAGTTGACTCTTTACACCTGGTTATCAGTTACATTTCAGCAACTTTGATATGTCTTTGTTGTTTGTTGCTATACATAACTTGTCACTACAACTGAGGTTGTTTGAGGTTCCAGTGGCTTGTTAAGCAATATTACATGAGAGGGTGTGCTTTAACATCATTATTGGAATGACAGTGATGCAGCCGTTAGCATATGTTTGGGGGAATTTACAATATGCTAGCGCCGTATCAGTGAGTCACCGAGGATAATCTAAACATTTCCAGTAACTCCGCAGCACTGTAAAGCCCAAAAGTCAAAATGTATTGAACAAAGATTGATGCAATCAAAATGAACATGTTTTTATCGAGATACTTACCTGTATTTATGAGGTACACACCATACCTGTATTTACGAGGTAGACAAAATTTAAATTCATATGTATTACTTTATTAAAGTTGATGTCCAGTGGACTTTGTCTACATGTTCTATATTTTCAAGATGTGACAATGTGAAGATGGTGGAGTATTATTTTTAGCTCTGTAAAGAATCTAGAGTTACGTCATAACTAGAACAGACTGTAACATCTATTCTTCTAATTGTCCCATTCATACTGGTCATGCTAACTTCCCATTTGCCCTAATCATCCTGGAGGTATACAGTATATAGAGGATCATCTACACACATTCTCAATCATCATCCTCTGCCCTTCAGCCTTTATGGCTATGGGAAGTCAACAGTTCCAAGGGTATTCCCAACTGATGTAATCCGATGTTTGTAGTATCACAGATATCACTGAAGAGCCAATCAGCGTAGATGATGTTGCAGAATGTTCAACACAACACAAACACAAGTACAAATCACAAAACTGTTCACTATGAGCACCACCATGTTGCTGTGACATCAGGAGTGTTTATGTCGATGAACTAGGCTGACCGTGACCAAGTTTCCAACTTGGAGTTACAGCTTGGCTGACATTCCACCACTCCGTGTCAGAGGTCGTCAAAGTACAATGGACTGCAGCATGTGCTGATCCTGCCTGCACGAGCTCCTTCCTGTGTGCCACCCTTTCAAAAAGTCCAGTAACTCTACAGTCCTGCTATGTTCAGGCTATCCTTCACAAAAATCTATAATCTAGCTTCTATACGTAACATCACACTTACAAATGGAACAAATGCTCAGGTTTTGCTGCAGGGGCAGTTTTTCTACCACTCTGGTCGCTAAATGTAGTTTCCTATAGCTGCATGTAATCCGTCATTGTGGCTGTATCTGTCCTTGTAAAATTAAAATCTACATACAGCATAGTGATGCATGCTGAGCTATGCCTGGCATTCATCCAATCATGGTGACTGACTTTTAAGCATATGCACATCTAATTTTCTCCAGAAGCTACACAGACAAGAGGAAATTTCCATAAAATTTGTAAGGCAACATTTCCTCCCACCACATTGATGTATTGAACCGCTCATTGAGTTTGATACACTTTTTAGGGACGCTGAAAGGAAAGAATGCATCCTGACCATGAAAACAGATGACATTACCACTAGAGAGTGAGGGAGAAGCAAAGCATAATGAGAGGAAAGAGATTTCAATATCGCAGGACCCTGAACCGTCAGTGAAATCGAGCCATTTTCTCATTTAATACCCTATTCTCTTTTTCCAGCAAGATAACAGCGTTGTCATAACCTCAGCACATTCAATTTATGTTAGATAACTTTTTGAACAGTGGTGAAAAAACACATTAACAAGAAACATTTAATTGGATCTGCTCAAATCTAATTAAGGCAGTTTGCTTGGCAGCGTGGATAGAAGTCAATATTTTCTTGGCAGCTTGGCAAAGATGTCTCCATTTCCTTCTCCTCGCCTCATGACAGAGCTGATGAAGTAATGGGAAGGTGAAAGATCTGCCGTCAATGGGAGATGTGATGACTGATTCTCCATCCTCTTAATCACAGTATTGGAGAGAGGATCGTGGAGTCTTAACTGTTTTCTCATTTTCGCCGCAAGCACTGCCGCCTACTCTCAACCCAAGCAACTCCTGACGCCTCTCCTCAGCCTAAAGAGAGAAGGGAGGATGAAGAGAGAAGAGATGAGGGATGGATGAAGAGGTGATGTGTCTGCTGCTTGACAATTAATAGATGGCCATTCTAGCCTCTTTAAAAAAGACTCCTACATGTTTGGCCTGTGAGATCAGCCCTTCTCTGCTGAGACTAGTCTGTCATTAGAGCAGACTGGCGGCTGACTACAAACGGCAACCAACACACAGCTGGTAACTGTGCTGCATTTTAATTGATTGAGTAAATACCATGGCAATTAAAGGTGCAAAACATTATGTATATTCAGAGTAACGACTCGGTGGCCAGATGCTAAGATGTCTGGCACTGTTTTTGAGACAAAAATTTCCATCTAATTGGAATCTCAACACACACTGGTAATTATATTTCAGGACAACTTAAACACTCAACTTTATGTGGCCCACACATTTCAAGCACAAGGCAGCGGTAAATTGTGACCGCAAGACAAAAAGACACTCATGTTGCATCGCTTCAATTTTGCCTTCTCTTAACTTTGATCTAATTAATAAGATGTGTGATTGCTGATGCCTTCAGTGGGGTTACACCATATGAGTCAACGTCCACCAGACATTACACATGCTAGAACATACCACACTTCAAAAGACATCATCTTTTGTAATAAGGTGTTCTTATTTTTCTGAAAATGTCTTGGTTTTCACTGAACCTGTAGTCATATCGTATCGATATCAAGATATCTGGCATGAATATCAAGATATGAAATTTTGTCCATATCGTTCAGCCCTAGTACAGAGTCAAGCTGTGGTTACAGAAAAGAAAGGAAAGCAACCTGCATTAAATTAAAATCTAATAATAGGACACGAGGTAAGTTAAACCTCAAACAGCATTAAAGTGGGTCAAAGGACGCAGTGAACAAACAGCTGGAACAAACAAAGTGGGAGTCAAATAAACAAACAAAAAGGTAAAATAACAGCAGGAAAACCGAGAGGCCTGATCCCCTTTGAGAAAAGCAAATTAGTTACCAGTCCCAAAGCTATAATGTACTGCACATATTTAAAATATTAGTAAAAGTAATGATTAGGAAATGTTGGCCTACTTTGCAAAAACAACAAAAAAAGAGGGAGGGCCAGTGCTGCAGATAAAAGAAAAGAATACATCTTAAAAACACACAAAAACTATTGTTCAGGAAATGTTCCTGAAGCGTTTCCTTTAACAGTAAGATGACTGAACCGTCTCTATAGTTTGACAAAACTTCATCATGAAACAAAGCGCCCGTGATTGCTGTATCTCTGCATTAGAAAACATCTGTGTACTCACAGGTCAAGATTACTGGAAAGTAGTACCTGAAGTTAGTGTTAAATGTGTGTGTAAGCAGTGATTCACACTCAAGTAACAGTTTAAGTGTAAAGGCTTAATTGAATGTTAAGGATTAATTTAGGATTGCTTGACATAAAAGTTCTGAGTGTCAGTGCTGATACATGCGCAACCAAATGGAAGTGACATGTTAATCATGTCACAATAAATGCAGAGAAACTGGTCTAATGTTTAATGTGATATTATAACTTGTGTTATACTATAATAGTTTTGTAGTTAAGGTGGGAGATGACAGGACAGAACTACTAGTTGATGGATGACAGTTGAGGGACGTAGCTGCAGAGCTGAAAGGGGTAGACGAGTCAATTCAAGTTCACACAAAGAAAGGATGTGAAGTAAAAGCACTGAGTGAAATGTTTCCATGCGGCATTGACGATGCTGAACTAAATCAACATTTTATATGTGAAGAGAATGCAGACAGCTACAGAACCAGAAGTCTTCATTCATTCAGTCAGTCATAGAAAGCATGGTGTTGTTACGTCAAACAGTTGTTAACCTAGCTGTGTGAAAAATGTGACGAGTGCTGTGTGTAAAAGATTAATGTCCACGCTCCATCATCAGTACATCACCACCATTTACCCACCTGTCCATTTATGAAAAAAACTAACTGAAGTTATTTTACACACTGAGACATGGTCTGTATAGACAGTGACTTGTATCGACATTATGTCTCCTCAGTATCATATTTAATGTCTATTATGCCATGCTGCTTGAAATCAGCTTCATGGTTACCCAGTGCTGACATGGCTCAGCCTTTAGCTTCATCCAAGAATTGTCTCACTGGTTTATCCCACACATTCTTATTCATGTCTTCGCCTTCATCAGTGTATTGTTTGTCAAGAGCAGTGGTGCCAAATCCAAGACTGCATAGAAACAGCGATGTTGGCAAAATAGCAGCGCTCCGCGGGACACCTGAACTCTGCCATGTTCAATTATCCCTGCAGAGAGACAAAGGAGTGAGGAGAAGAAGACAGAAATCCATGAAGATGGAAACAAATGAAGCAATTCTGTCAAATCAAAACATTTAGCAAACTTTTGACAAATGCACAGATCAAATGATTTCTACTGCGTTCAGACAAACAGAACTTATTTTTAAAATATGAGCTGAGGATACTCAACTTCAATCTCGCGTGTCTGTGTGTAACACACATCACAGCTGGAGTCAGGCTGTGGTTAGCCTAGCTTAACATAAAGACTGGATGCAGGGGGGAAACAGCTAGCCAGACTCTGCACAGAGCTACTAAAAGCCAATATGTTGGAGTTATGATACTAACAGCCACTTAACCCTTAGATGCATAAGTGGGGTCAAAAATGACCCCAAGGGTTGTTTTTCTTCAAAATCTTTGAAATAAAAAGTATTTATATTTTCATATTCCAGGTATTCCTCATAAAACATGTTTGTGACATGAGGCCATTGCAATTTTTAAAAAAAATTTCATACATTTTAAGAAATTGCAGTTTTTGTATCACTACCCCACTTTTCCATAAGCGGGGTCAAAAATGACCCCAAGCATTTCCTATGGAATCCTAAGGGTTAACCCTAGTAATCTTTGAGTCTTATCAACTGTGACTGTCAGTACACATGTACTGTCACACTTAGACATCTGATGGCAGCAGTTTCACCACCCAGGAGGTTATTTTTACACAGCAACATACATGTAAGTATAATCTTCATTTACTGACTTTTCTGTGATAGAGTATTAGTTTTATTGTCATCAAATTAGCCTACTTTGTTGTTAGCTAGTTAGCCTACTACCAACTACAAAGTAGTTAGTTAGTTACTACAAAGTAATTTTAGCACTGTAATGTATTACTGCATTTGTTGTTACTACATGTACTTGTAATAAAAGCTAACCTACTAGGTATCCTTTTTTTATGATCATTGATCATTCAATGATGTGTATGTGTGCGTGTGTGTGTGCATGTGCATGCATTTACTTGCATATAAATACACAGACATTTACTTACATAGCTACATACTGATTTATAGTTTTGTGTGCCATTCAAACAGTGTCCTTTTTATGTTTTCTCATCTAGAGTATCATGGCTGCGAGGAGGCTAACTAGGATTCCTGAGGACTTTGCACGACAAAAGAAAGAGAAAGAGAAGACATTTGTGTGTCTACATGTGTGTGGACGGTGTTATGGTCCCTGGAATTACTGTATGTTCATTCTCTGTTCATCCTCCATAGTCAAACAGACAGATGGACACACAATGGAATTTGACATTTTTTGATACCCGACTGATTATTTTTTGATCAAATGTAGATAAAATGTGATAAATGAACATATCAAAAATGAAATCACTCTTTTGTTGATAAAAATAGAATAAAAATCATCATCTTTAACCAAAATTAAAGAAATTTCCTAAGTTCATTGCAAAAACGCATTGATTTCAATTGGGGTCATTTTTGACCCCACTCATGGAAGAGTGTAGGTATTGGTAGGTCATGCATCCAAGGGTTGAACACAAAAGCACAAAGCCAGAAACAAACAAACAAACAAAAAAAAACAGCTTGGGTGAACCAACAAGGGGGGAACAAAAAGGATTGGTTAAATGTCTGGAGTACTGATCAGGGGTGTGGGAACAGGTGAGCCACTAAATCCTCCACCTTTAACTCATAGTTTGTTTGACTGCAGTGTATACAGCTTCTGCAGTTGATATCTGAAGGATCATAATTTTAACTGTTGTTAAAATGGGTCATGAATATGAACATGCGGAAAAGTGAAATATTTCAGTGGATACTGGGTGTCATTTATTTTCCAGTTGTGCTGAGCTTTTTTTTCCCCCCCATATTGGTAAATTCACAAAAATATATTTGAATGAAAAGTGAGCTGCTAAGAGCAGACTCCCTCCTCCTCCCTCTTGCCTCTCTTGCTTTTGTCTTTTTCTTGACACTTAATAACACATTATGTGCTGAAGCTTTTCTGCTGTTTCTCTCTGTCTTTCTCTCTCATCATCTCTCTATCTCCGGGGAAACAGCACAGAGAGAATGTGCCGCCCCCCACTCTCCAGACTGCCACACTCTTTTAGACCAGGAAAACAAAGAGCCAATGCAGTTTGAAAGTGTCCACCAATGAAAAGAGATTTTAAATTGCCTGTGTGTGTGTGTGGATCTGCCAGTCTGCCTGCTAGCTTGATTGCATGGGTGGATGAGTATGGGCAGATAAACTTGAGAAGATGAAGAACTGGGTTCACCTTGGTAGGTTGGGGGTCTGTACAGACAGACAGAGGGCGGTAGAAGACTCATTCTCATTTTAAGATCCTCGAAGCTGTCATCAAAAGCTCCCCTTGTCAATCAGTTTTACTCATGGACTGGTCATATCCATTCATCCAACAAAGTTGTCCGGCCATTGTAAAAATGATAGTAATAATCATTGAATATCGTGCAGAGTGATCACAAACACAGTTTATAAGAGTGACTCTGCCGTTTGTAGTCAGTGTAGTGACATATCACTAATAATTAATTATCATAATTTCTAATTTGATTAGAATAGAGGTTGGACCAATATCAAAAAACCCTAGGTACGACTACAGAGCCTTAAGTAATAACACACAACACGAACAGGTAAGGTTGAAAAGTTATATTATACAAAAATAAAACATCATGTACAATCCCTGCCTATCTGAAGCCGGCTTCCTGAATGCACAGGCGCATATTAAAAAGGGCCCAAAATAAATAAGTTCAACAAAAAGTGTCTGTTTATGAAATTTCTTCAAAAGAGTTCAAAGAAAATAAAACTGCTTCCTTCAGAGTCCATGAATGTTTTGGTGTGTGTGTGTCTCTTGTAATCAGTATGTTCTCTTCACTACCCGGGTAGGTTTACGTGTGATCTTATCTGTATATCCAATGTCCGTTCACGCTCATGTCTTCTGTTGGCTCGCCACTGACCTCCAGGGTCAGGTTCAGATGATCTCTAAAAAAACAATCTATGCATTAGTATAGAATGCATTAGCTACTATTGTCCCACTTCTGTTTCAATCTGATCAACTTATCTTCATTGGAATATCAATTCAATTATACCCAATTGTAAAGGATATAAACACCCTGATCATTATGTAAATGAATAGGTCACATCACACCACATAAGATAGGTCAGTTTCAATGAACAACCAATCAATCATGTACTTCCATCTTACAGCATAGAAATAAAATGAGATTTATTTTATGCGATTATGCGTCTTAATAATATTTTTAAACATCACTTTTTAACCAAACATTTAATATATTTATTCTTTAAACATTTAAGATGAACTTCTGTTTCTCATATTCATATGAAACATGTATATGAGCAGTTAAATGAACTAAATCACCTTTATCTTATAAACAAGAGATAAATACTCCCTCAATCAGCTAACCTCTAACGGTGGCTAACTTAGCTGAGCTAGCTAAAATCAAGTTCACATTCAATTACTAGCGATTAGCACGTGGCTAGCGCAATTAGCGATTTTTTAATAACATCTTTAACAACATAAAACAATCTGAAACTGGGTCTATATGATATCAAACAGCAAGAATTAAGGTCACAACTCCGACTGGTTTTAAAAACGGTATTTTACGACATAATGGAGTTTGCACAGCTAGCATAACCTCGCATTAGCATTAGCATCGTTACCGTTTATCTTGAGGAGCTCGCAAAGTCATGCAGCTCGTCTCTGTCTCTCAGCTTTCAACCTAACGAACACACAGTATTTCAATATTTGGTACGAGGCTTTATAAATGTATATTTTTCATAGGATACTTCCATAGCCGTCCATACCAGGGATGCTTCGGGCAATGTCTCCACCGGAAGAAGGAAAACGAGTGATTTTCTAGAAAATTAGAAAAGTAAAAGTAAAGACATCACTACTCTGAGAATAAATCAAGACTAAAGCCTTATTCACACCGGGGACGTAAGCGCTGTGGAACGGCTGCACTGGAGCTGATCGCTGCCACTGCCACATCAATGCAACCATTCACACAGGGCTGACACAGAAGGAACATACAGTAATACACTTCCGGCCCCTTTCAAAATAAAACACAATACAGTTCACACAGTTCATGTCGCCTATCACAGCTCAACATTACATCATGACCGGTGGCACCATGTCAGTAGTCAATCGACCACAGGGTTGAAGTGGATTGTAGATTGTGGAACAACACACAATAATTTATGGCACAACAGATCCTTTTAATAATCTCTCCATATTGGAGAAGCAAAGTTAGCTGTTCGTTGTTGTTGTTTCCTTTATACACAGTTCAGGATTATCGCGTGATTTTGTGTGATTACGGCTGGCTCGCTATGCTGCCGTTACGCTACCATGAAGCGCTCAGTGAGGATTGAGGCTGCGCTGAGGACGGTGCTTACGTTCCCGCTGTGAATCCCCAGTAAGAGTCTGCAGCCATCCGAGGGGCTCTGTAAGACTGTACTTAGGCACAGCAGTTATTAAGAAAAATACTACTACTACTGTATGCATGTGAACACTGTGAGCAAAGACAATGCTGGTGTTCAGGAAGTTGCTTCTGGATATATATATATATATGTATACATACACATATACATACTCTCCTGTGTCAATTACACACATGCTTACATGAACCGCTCTCCAGAACATCACTGAGTCATTTTTATTTTTTTAAAATCTTTTTTCTTGATGTCAATGCAAAATACAAAACATTTGTTAAATGCTCCATCCATATATTCATTAACAGCATTTTAATATGGCTGCAGGTCATCACCTGCGTGTGTGTTCATTACTTAGCTGGTTTGCGTTAAAAGAACATGGCAACTGGCCAACAACTGTGCAGTGTCAAGGAGTAAAAGCACTTTCTGTTTCATTGGATGCCAGAAGAGAGCCATGTCTGTAATGAGCCAAATGAAATTTACAACCGTGAACTAGGAGCTGTAAACCTTTGACACCTGAGAACATATTTACTGTAAATGAAAAGAAAAACAACAATGATAAATTAAATGTAGTGCATAATGCAGTTTCCTTTTTGGCATTTTCTGACTCTCTGCAACAAATGAATTCTAAATTGGCAGTTAGTGTGTTTTTACCATTTCATTAACTTCACAATTAACATCATAAACACACATATTTCACGGCTTGTTGGATTAGCTGAACTGTCAAACTAAAATTCATGTCTCTCTCCATTTGTCTGAATTAAGCACAGATTCCTGCTGTGAGATTGCAGGCGAGTTAAATGGCTTGTTCTTTTCAATCAGCTTGGTGCAGCAAGCATAAAGAAAATCATATTTTGAACCTGTATTCAATGCTCAAACTGGCCTGTATTTGTCACTTACACAAGGCCTTCATAATGTCATTTCAACATGAAGAAACACCGCCATCACACAGCTGCCATGCCTCTGGCTTAACCAGCTTGGCATGGCGTTCATGGTGGGAAGCCAAACAGTAGTGTGAAATCTGTGGGGAAAGCCTGAACCTCAGTCTAAAACATCCACCCAGTAGACTCCATGAGTCCATTTCCACTTGGTATTAATGCGATCTGTCGGGATTTGTTATCTGCATAATGACATCTGATCGCAAGTCTTTTAATTTGAAACTGGTATTAATAATAAATTCACATTACATCCCTTCAGCCTGAACTCTAATCAGATTTCAAAATGCAAATTAGGTCAGTCAATGATGCTATGTCCCAGGTCATGGAAAGAGATGCAGGATGCTCCCAAGAGAGCACTCTGATGTGCAAGAGGGCATCTCTACTCTGACAAAGAAGCATTGGGGTGGAACAGGAACAGGTCAGGACAGCTGGGTCAGGCCAGGTTTTAATTTATTTATTCACTTCTAAATTTTTCCCACTGTGTTTTTTTCAATGTATTTATCCGTTTTGATTGTGTGTTTTTTTTATCCTTGCTGATATTTAAATATAAGCATCTTCTTTGGGTTTAGGTCAGGTGATTGTGGAGGCCAGGTCATCTGATGCAGCACTCCATAACTCTTGTTCTTGGTCAAATAGGACTCAAATGCCCTGGAGGTGTATTTTAGGCCATCAATATGTTGAAAAGCAGACAATGGTCCTTTTAAGCTTAAACCAGATATAATGGCATGACATGCCACTGGAGAATGCTATGGTAGCCCTGCCGGTTAATTGAGCCTTGGATTTTGAATAATCGGCAACAATCCCAAGCAAGCACCCTGACACCATCACAGCTCCTCTATCATACTTCAGGGATGTGGATAACATCTGTATACCTCTGTGCCTCACATAAACACAGAAATCAAATGCGTACTCATCATATGAAAGTCCAGTTTTTCACTGGTCTCATATCAATTCCTTGTGCATCTTGATGTTGAGATGTGTCAATGTGCAACTTGAACATTGGGGACTCATTGCCATTAAACTGTGATTTTCAACACCTCTGCAGCAGAGGTTGTTAAAGAGATTAGAAACAGACTCAATGTGCAAATAACAACCAAAATCAAATCATGTTAAAACAATTGGGGGGACCGCTGATGGGGTGTCCTGGGTGGTGCAGGGCTTGCAGTGGACAATGGTATATGAGTCACAGATGGTGAGGTGATCAGGCAGGTGTGAGGGAAACCAGAGAGACAGTACATGTATGTAATAATGTAAAGTAATAATAAACTGATGTTTCTCTTTACTTATTTGAGTGAGTCTTGCCATAATATGAATTACTACAGAAGTCAAATACAGCTATTAACTGTCTGCCAACACTACCTCTGAGGAACACAATGATGGTCTCCAAACACATTAAAAAGGCAAGGAATCCCACTAATTACCTTTTGACAAGGGATAGCTGTAAATAAAATAAAAAAGTATGCCAAGTGGCTAGAGAGGATTAGTCATTATATTGATCTGATTTGAGTTGTAGTTACTGCAGAATGTTTTCCCCTCTGACCACCTAACACTACCCCTGGATCAGATTTTTAAATGAGATGAATGAGTTGTCTGAAATGGTGGTGGAGATTTATGATACCTTTCTGTTGAAGTTAAGGGGAATGCTGTAGAGCTGAAAGTCAGGGTTGAGATGTGTGTACATGCATGGAGTCTTTCTAATTTCAAGGGTTTTCCCACCAGGTTGTCAAAGTTGATGAAAAAGGGTTTTGCAAGCACTTGTGGTGTTTGATATTTGAACCAATAAAATGTTGATGTTGTGTCATTCTGCTTATTCCAATTTAATCCAATAGTTATGAGGCAGGTTAGAGCAGATCATTAAACAAGGTACTGTAATTTGTTTAGCAGATAGCAGTGGGGGAAATTGGCTGTTCCTAGAGCCACTGAGTTTATTCTTCTGCAAAGCAGTGAGTAGTGTTTTATGAGTTTGGTGATGGAGGAGGATAATTGAAAAGATAAAATTGACTTAAGGTAAAACTTCAACCCAAATGACTGATATTCATCTAGATAAAGCCAGAAAGAGGTGAGACTACCGTTTCAAATCAGAGCTTGATTTTAACTCACTATTAGATACTGAGATAACTTGGACAGCAGGGAGATGTTAAAGCCTAAATATTTTATATATATATATATATATATATATATATTATTTTTTCTTGGACCAGTTTTTGCTGTAGTTGTTTATGAGACTGATTACATTCTGCAGTGTCTTTCTGGAGGTAAAACAATACATTGGCTGCATACAAATTAATTTGCCAAGTTTCCAGACTAAATGTCTATACATTGTTTTCTCTGATAGCATAAGCATTTCTTTTTTGCATCATATTGAAGTTGAATTGTTAAAAAATTGTTAGGTTTAGGATTTTGTTGAAAGTTCTCGTATTGCAGTGAAATCTATAAAGAACAATGGATAGGAGAGAACAGTCTCCTCTTGCTGTCCAGTTGTGTGAAACACAGTGTACATGTAATCATGTATTTTGCCAAACACAGATTAGATGTCCAGATAGTGTCTGGATGTAATACCAGAAAGAAATGAGGTACAAGAGTGCTCTCTGATATATTTGTCAATTTGGGAAATTAAGTTGCTTAGCATGGCCACAATATATGATGCATTACTATAGCAAAATTACGATAAATACATTTAAAAACTGGAAACCATTACCTTGATGCTGAAAACCAAATGGAATGGATGATTCCATACAGATTCCAGATACAGTCCTGTGATCTCTGTATCATTCCATCAAATATATTGGTTGACAGCCAGTGTGGTCTTGGTGTGTATTTTCTCTCGATTCAAATATAACCTGTGAGGAGTTGTTTTTTTTTCCTGAATGACATGCTGAGATCTTCCCACATATTACCTCATGCGTCTGCCACAGTCCACTATTCTCCCCTGTTAGACCTCCCTAATAAGCCACTTTTGAAATACATTACAAATAACTCTTTGCTTCAAACTATAATGTGTGATGTAATTCCGTGGGACACTCCGATTCAGCTGTGTAGCTTCATCCATTTCTGTCACATTTGATTACTTTCCCTATAAAATCCATAAAATGGGTATGCAGGCAAACACTTTAGTACAATTTGCTGGCTGAATTCGTCATCATTATGGGATAAAGCTAACTCTATTGATCCCTGTGGGGACATTGGGTTGCTACAGTAGTAGATAATGACAGGATACAGCAAAAATTGCAATATACTCTGAGCAAGAATACTTTAAAATGTACCAAAGGACCTAAGGCCTCACAGTTTTACACATCAGACAATGATTTCCTAAGTTATGATTCTTCCCTTGTGAAAATGTCATGGGAAGGTAATTTAAAGAAGTTTAAGAACAGAAATTGTGGAAAACTAATGCTAAATGAAACAGGAAGTGGCAATTATTACACAAAGACGAAGAAGAGGCAAATAGTCCTGCACACTGCGGCCTTTAACTACTCGTGCTCCACTGAGCTTACATACCTTAATTGTCTACATGGCTACCACAATTAAAGAGCGAGGCCACCGCAAAGATGTGTTAAAATGAAGAGATATAATAAGAGTGATTGTTGTGGAACAGTATTAAGATGACTGGAGGAGTTTACGGCTCCCCCCGTGTGTCTGTGTAAATGTATCCAGTGTGCATAATACCTCATGACTGTTGCCCAACTTGTTAGAGAGAACTTACTGACTTATGTCTAGAGCACATGGACACCCAGTTTGTTGCCGATATTGATGGTCAACAGGAATAATACTGTAGCTACCACAGCGACTACATGTTGCAGTTCTTTTTTTAATATGTGCTAAGAACTTGTTGGCTCCTTTTCCTTTATTCTACAGTCCAACTCATTCAAACCATCCAGATTTGGGTTTAGGTCGGTTGATTGTGGAGGTCAGATTATCTGAATGATAGACCCACTAAGAGCAAACCAGACTGTGTTGGGAACCACACATGCAGATACCATTAGATTTCCATGACTCAAAAAGTAATTGGACCCAAATATCTCAATTATGTACTCAGACTAAAGTCCAAGATTCCACTGGTCTAACGTCCATTCGTTGTGTTTTAATCATCTTCTTGTTGTCTCCCAGTTGTGGTTAATTTGCAGTAATTTGACCATGAAGGTCTGATTCACAGTCTCCCCATAACACTTAATGTTGAGATTTGTCTGCCACTTGAACTCTGTGAACCATTTATGTGGGCTCTAATCTGAGGTGCCATTAATTGGTGATTTCTGAGGTTGGTAACTGTAATGAATTTACCCTTCCCTGGGGCCGTCCTCATGAGTGTCAGTTCATCAGAGTGTTGAGATGTTTTTTTTTTTTTTTGTGAATGAACTTGATGACATATTCACAGTTTTTTTTTTCAGACTGACCTTTATATCTTGAAGTAATGATGGACTATTGTTTCTTTCTGGCCATAGTGAGAATTACTACAACAGTTGAATAGAGCTATTTACTATATGCCAACACTGAACAACACAACTGATTGACTTTTAATGACTTTTAATTTGAAAAGCGCAAATCACTTCAGGTGTCGACCTCATGAAGCTGACTGAGAGAAAGCCAGAAGTACACAAAGCTATCACCAAAGCAAAAGGTTACTTTGAATAATCTAAAATATAAAACCTGTTTTCTTTGTTTACACGTTATTACTACAACAACAAATAAAGCTCTTTGTCCATTAGGAAACTAAATGAATACTAATTGCACAAAGACATCAGGTGGTAATGATTGAATTGTAGCACTGAAAAAAGTAGTCATACTTATAAAACTAGCAACAAACTTTACACAGACAAATCCATTCATTCCTTTCAAACATACTGAAATCTGTGGATGATATCATTTTATTTTATTTTATGCTTTGTTTAAGCAAGAGTGTTAGAATACAGGGCCATTTCTAGCTGTCTGGGGGCCCATTGCATGATGCTATTTGGAGGTAAAGTTGTTTTTGTGGCTTGACAACTCTATGTAGTACATTCAAATACACTGCTACATGTGAAGGACAATATACATAATAAATTATTATATAAACGTTCAATTAGTAGAGTATAGCATGTGAAACAACACAATCTTTTAACATAGTATTGACAGATAATTATAATAATTTACTTAAACATTGAAATATAATATATAACATTATATATAATTTCACAAAAATTTTTTTTTACCTGTCCATCCACCCTTATCTGTCTGAAAAGTTCTAGTGAGTCTGTTTCCACACTGTTTTCAGACATCGCTGAGTCCTGTCCCACCTGCACAAGAAAGGTAACTATGATTGGTGGTCCTTAACTACAGTCCAGGCTCCTTACAAAGCTCAATGATCTGGTATTAAACACCTCACTGGACATGTGGATCCTTGACATCCTGATGGGCCACCTAGGAGGTGGGCAGACACACCTCACCCACTCACATTCTTCACATTGGAGCATCCCAGGGCTGTGTTTGGAGTCCCTTACTGTACTGCCTGTGTGTGCATGACTGTTTAGGCACTTTTAGGACTCTAGGTTTGCTGTCGACCTGGACCTGATCCTTGAAAGCAATGAAGAGGTCTAAAGATAGCCATCATAATTTTTCATTCACACTTGGAATGGGAGGGCAAGTGGAGTGTGTTGAAGGCAACTATACTGCTAGATACTAGTCACTTAACTGAACCTTTAAAGGTAAACACCATCTTTGTTATCAGTGTTTGCTCTTTTATTACAGCATGTTTGGTAGGCATAGCAACAGTGAAGTATAGGGGGTGGAGCTACTGTAAGCAAACAGCCAGTCTGTGTTTAAAACACCCATTAAATCCATTAATGTTTTACATTAATAGTGCTGTGAGCGACTGGATCAGGTTGACCTGTGTGATCTCATTTAACTCATCCTGTCTGTAGACCCAGTTAGACACTGAGCAGCATGACTTACATCAGCATCAATCAGCAGTTTGTAAAATCAGCCGGATGGTTTCTATAGTTGGCTGTTTGTGGATCTCATCCTCATTAAATAGAATCAGGGCCTAATAAACAAAGCCTTTCATCTGTAAACACAATCCTCATCTAACCACGTTTCAAATAACAGGTGGAGGCTGTATGAATCCATGCTACTGACAGACTCATTCATGAAAGGCTGTAATAATGGACAGTAACAGTGATACAGACTTACAGACACTCACCCATTCATGTTATACTAGACTTCATCACAACTCTAGCCTCTCCGACCTTTGAACTTCCTCTTTCAGCAGTGGTGCACATTTGCAAATGGATGACTTGGCCTGCTTTCCTCCCTCAGCACAATCCACTGCATTTCAATCAGGACTCACTTTGATGATTTTTTTTTTATTATTATTTGATTTTTTTTTTTTTTTTTTATCCATTCTGTCTTTGAAATGTGTTTGAAATGAATATCCCTCTTTGTTACTTTGATCTAGTCTCTCTGCAGTATTGGCTATTGTTACAGGCTATAGTTCCATCCATTCACAGCTGTACACTTCTGTGAGTAGCCAAGCCTTGATGATGACAGGAGTGATTGCCTGCCACATACACACACACGCACACACACACACACACACACACACACACACACACACACACACACACACACACACACACACACACACACACACACATACACACACACAAACAGCATTTTGTCTGACCACATGTCATGATTGGGCTACCGGCCTTGTAAGTTTAGTGGTCTTGATCAAAGATCACAGTACAGAATTTTTTAACCCTTTATGGAACATTAATGTTTGCACCAAATTTCACAGCAATCCATCAAAAACTTGCTGAGACACTGAACCAAAAATGTCAAGCTGTTGGTGGCACTCAATGAAAAGTAAATTCTTTGGGGACCGTGGATGTCTGACCGACTAACCAACGTCGTCCTCCACAGAGCCAATCTGCTAGTGTGGTTAAAAAAAAGTGGAGCACACCAAATGATTTGCAGCCTTTTCAAGTCAAAATAGAAAAAAAAGCATCAGGAAAATACACGCAGACTCAAATTAAAATAGATGTGCAGTGGTAATAGGGTAACATGTTGTACATCATGGATGCAGTGCTGTAGTTGCCCTGTTTGAGTCTCCTTCAGTCCAAGGAGTCTCACATGGTTCCGTAGAAAAGTTGTCTGAATAATGAATTAAATAAATGCTGATGATTTGTCAGCTGTGTTTTTTTTTTTGATTTACAAGAAAAAAAGAACTAGCTGGTTGGTTTGGTAAGTTTATCCTTTCATGCCATCTTAGTATTCATTATTCTCCTTCGTTTGACACGTTGGTTTGTTAATGTTGCATGCATGAATCATATTTTATTGCTAATGGGTGAGGGTGGGCCCTGCCGTGACTTTCTTGGTTTCCTATAATAGCCTGCAAACTGATTTGTATATAAAGTACTAAGGACACAAGACAGACCTAACACAAATTAAGGGTGCTTTCACACCAGCGCTGTTTGGTCCACTTTAAACTGAAAATTTAACTGCAACATCACATTTATACTCAAAGTGCAAAGCATGAGAAATATATTGTCATTGATTTTAATGTTAGCTTGCACCAGATTGTCACCATTTGAACTGTCAGTGTGTTGTTCAGAGGTAGTGTTGGTTACAGTAAATAGCTCCATTCATCTGCTGTAGTAATCCAATTATGACAAGACGCACTCAAGTAAAGAGAAAAAAAACCAAGTCCATTAATACTTTCAGACATGAAGGTCAGTCAATCCAGAACATTTTATTCAAACCTTTGAATCATCAAGTATGGATACAAAAACCACAGACGTTCATCACAGTTACCAGCCATAGAAATCAATTATTGGCACTTCAGCCCACATAAATGCTTCACAGAAGTAGCAGACACATCTCAACATCAGCTGTTCACTGATTACTGGTTACTGTTTTAATGGAGCCAGCATATGTCTGGGGGTTTCAAGGGGCTCCACACTAGGCTAAATAAAACGTGGACCAAAGATGTCTGGTTACCCAACTTTGTGAAAGTGAGAGGTTGCAGTCATAACTGTAGTCTTTTTGCATGTTGGACAGAAGAAAGACTGTTAAAGGTAGATTGTGTGTGTTGTAGCCAATTTGGTATGTATGGTAATGTGGGTGGGGTAATGCGGTATGTTGTGGTTGTGATGTCACCTGCACAGCTGACCGATTCACACGTGAATGAAATCAGGGGTGAAGGTTAGAAAGGGGAGTCACGGGTGATAGCTGGCAGGGGAAAATCACTGGGAAGTAGAGAAGCCACACAGTTGTGTAACCGCATGCACATGTGTGTGTGTGTGTATAGAAAAAAGGTGCTGTGCGTTTTACTGGATAACTTCAGCTTTGTTTAAGTTAATGAGCACAGTTTAAATCATCGATCATTCATTAATTTATTTAGTACACCTGGATGCTTTTTTTTGTAATTTGCAGTAATAAAACGTCAAAGCATTATTTCTTGGAAGATCTGATTTTTTGCCACCACAGCGAGTTACAAAGGACTTCAATTTCCCCTCAAGTGGCTTTTTTGTTTTTTTCGGATTGCCACTACAGTGTGGACAGTGCATCAACCTAACTCCTTTGTCAACAACTGGGCAAAGAACAACAGGATGTCATCATCAATGACCTTGTGGCCAAAAGTTAAGAAACTAGAAGGAACCAGGATATGGAACTTCTTTTTGTTGTTGTCTTTTAAAGATATTTTTTATTTATTTATATCATATTTATATTTATTTATTTATATTTATTGTATGGTAGCAGCTGAAATGGGACGCATGCTGTACCTACTGAGCTAACTGGTACCCCAAGCATATGGATGTTTTAATTAATGTGACATAAGATGGAAAGTAAATCCCACTTGAAACCATTTTGATTAAATTTACATTATTCTATGAAACTACACAAGAAATGTCATAAAACAGTAAAGGTCTTAATTCATTCTTCCATTTTCCCTCGCTGCATTCTCAAAGCCTACTGTGTGCTGCAGCGCTCTCCAAGGTTCTGATCCTGCTGCTGAGAGCAGCTAGGAAGCTATCAGAACCTTGGAGGGCTTTAGAGTTTTCCATCCTACAGCAGTGGTTCTCGGAAGGTTAATACATTCATGGTGAATGATGATTTGATATAAATAAATATAAAATGAGAAGAAATACTTCGCACACAATGTAATCCTGTAAACAGTCAGAAGAATACAACTTTCAACTTTACAAAATTCAGTATGAAAAGGACAAGTACTCCAGCAAACAGGTAATATGCATATAATGAATATGAAGAATACAATATTAAAGGTTGAAAATCAATCAGCGTTCTGTAGCCTTTCATTTCGATGACGTTTGCTGTCCTTTATCTGAAAAGCACCTGATTCAGCTGCACAATGCTGGCCTGCTTACCATCAGAGTTTAACTCAGATATTCCAGTAATGTCAGACTAAATTTGACATAGATGATCATTAGTCTGAGGTATGTATCTTTATTTTGATCCTGAAACTTTTAGATATTAAGACAATTGTGTTACCTAAAGTACCAAAGTCAGACATTTAGACACAGTGTCTCAAACCTCACCATTGTAGATTAACAGTGAAGACATGAAACACAGTATCTTTATCATGGTGAACTGTGGGCTAAAAATAAGTGTAAACAAAGTTAAACATTACATTTTAGATTCTTCACAGTAGACACTTTTGCTTTGATGACAGCTTTGCACACTCTCTCAGTCAGAATCCTGAGGTCGTCACCTTACATTCCCACCATTTACAGTAGAAACAGTCCTACTTGTTTTACCCTTACTCTACATTTCAAGCTAAACTAATAAGCCTAAACACTATGTAACCCGTACCAGGTTACTATAGTGTAATCCCCTACTTCGCCAGAGGGTGGCGCATGAATGAAATGAAATGAAATGAATGAATGCCGGGAAATTTTCTAGAAAATCACTCGTCTTCCTTCTTCCGGTGGAGACATTGCCCGAAGCATCCCTGGTATGGACGGCTATGGAAGTATCCTATGAAAAATATACATTTATAAAGCCTCGTACCAAATATTGAAATACTGTGTGTTCATTAGGTTGAAAGCTGAGAGACAGAGACGAACTGCATGACTCTGCGAGCTCCTCAAGATAAACTCCGGTAAGGATGCTAACGCTAATGCGAGGTTATGCTAGCTGTGCAAACTCTTATGTCGTAAAATACCGTTTTTAAAACCAGTCGGAGTTGTGACTTTAATTCTTGCTGTTTGATATCATATAGACCCAGTTTCAGATTGTTTTATGTTGTTAAAGATGTTATTAAAAAATCGCTAATTGCGCTAGCCACGTGCTAATCGCTAGTAATTGAATATGAACTTGATTTTAGCTAGCTCAGCTAAGTTAGCCACCGTTAGAGGTTAGCTGATTGAGGGAGTATTTATCCTCTTGTTTAGTTAATTGGTTTGATTTAGTTAATTTAACTGCTCATATACATGTTTCATATGAATATGAGAAACAGACGTTCATCTTAAATGTTTAAAGAATAAATATATTAAATGTTTGGTTAAAAAGTGATGTTTAAAAATATTATTAAGACGCATAAATAGATTTAAAAGGGTTAAAAACATAAATATCTGGTTTCAGAAATTTATTTTATTTCTATGCTGTAAGATGGAAGTACATGATTGATTGGTTGTTCATTGAAACTGACCCATCTTGTGTGGTGTGATGTGACCTATTCATTTACATAATGATCAGGGTGTTTATATCCTTTACAATTGGGTAATTAATAATTGAATTGATATTCTAATGAAGATAAGTTGATCAGATTGAAACAGAAGTGGGACAATAGTAGCTAATGCATTCTATACTAATGCATAGATTGTTTTTTTAGAGATCATCTGAACCTAACCCTGGAGGTCAGTGGCGAGCCAACAGAAGACATGAGCATGAACGGACCGAGAGCCTGGTGTGGCCAGCCGTGGCATCTTTGGAACCATCATCATCCTACTTCTTCATTTGATATACAGATAAGATCACACGTGAACCTACCCGGGTAGTGAAGAGAACATACTGATTACAAGACACACACACACACCAAAACATTCATGGACTCTGAAGGAAGCAGTTTTATTTTCTTTGAACTCTTTTGAAGAAATTTCATAAACAGACACTTTTTGTTGAACTTATTTATTTTGGGCCCTTTTTAATATGCGCCTGTGCATTCAGGAAGCCGGCTTCAGATAGGCAGGGATTGTACATGATGTTTTATTTTTGTATAATATAACTTTTCAACCTTACCTGTTCGTGTTGTGTGTTATTACTTAAGGCTCCGTAGTCGTACCTAGGGTTTTTTGATATTGGTCCAAGCTCTGTTCTAATCAAATTAGAAATTATAATAACCCCGAGAGACGGGTTACAACTATCTACCCCAACATACTATTCCAGTGATGTCACCCAATCCTGTGAGCCAGGGTATAAATACAGGAAGTGTTGCAGCACATCTTCCTTTTCACTCTGAAAATGGTGGGTGGGTGAAAAGGAAGTAATAAAATGGTAAGTCACTTTGACTTACTAATAATATACTACACAAAGTACAAACAAACCTGGGAGAGTCTGTATCTGTAAAATGATGATGGCTGATGGAAAAATGATCGAAGCAAACAACAGTGAAGGTCTCCCTCCCCTGTAAGTCACTTTGGGTAGAAACACCTGCTAAATGACTAAATGTAAATGTCTCAAACACATTAAGAGGAAAAGAAGCTCCATTAATTCTCTTTTGAGAAGGCACCCATGTTCATTGAAATCCATGTGACTGAAGGTGTCATGACGCTGACCCTTCTGAAGAGAATGAACAGAGTGCATGTGCAGAAAATGAATAATCTAAAATATAAAATGCGTTGCTTTGTTCACCACATTATTCCATATGTCTTATTGTTGTCCCTGTAGATAAAGTGTGATGGTTGGTACAGTATTTCTTATACGAGAATACTGTGATTTCTAGAGGTACGTGGGAGACCAAAGCAATTGATCCCAGAGTGTAAGTTTCAGACATCCCGTAGATGACTGATTAACGTTAAAAAATATTTATTCATATTATATAATACAGTAATATTTATTAATACTGTATTAATGTGCCGTGTAGGGAATGATAAAAATAAAGGATATTATTAAAACATTGCAAGAGAAGGCGTGTGTGAATGTCTGACTGGTACTGTATGTCATGGTGATGGAGGAGCATGCAGAAGTCTGTCATGAACTTTGCTGCATTATACCTGAAGAAACGTCAGAACAGTCACTGTGTTCTGTCATAGAGATTTCCACTCAAATGTGATGCTGATACTCATTTGCTGCTTTACTGACATCTGGACATAGTTTAATTTCATGGTTTAATACCAAACTGTATTTTGTCTTTTTTACCTCCTCTTTGTTTGCATTTTATTTTGTCAGTATTAAAACGAAATCATAATAATCCAGAATAATGATCCTTTGCCTCTGTTATCAGAGTCCAAGCAGTGGGGCCATTTTCAGTTCAATCACGAGGAGCAGAAAAAACGCAGAATGTCGTTTGATCGTAGGGCATAACAGCTTCCAGTTCTCTAAAGAAAGATAAAAGAAGCAGCTAGGGTAGAATCTAGTTCTCGTCTGGTCTGGTGTATCCAGGACCTTCAGGGACAAAGCGTCATACAGGTGGTCAGGTACCTGAAAGATCTCCTTGCCTCTTGCCTTTACATATACAGCAGTTGTAGAGCACTGCCTACTCTATTGTATGCTGTGGTTGCTTACATATATGGCAACAAATGATGGCTATAGAGGAACGTAGTGTACCTAGTTTGGTTACCAGGCAACATCATAATTGTGTCAAGACTTGAGGGAGGTTGTTGTTTGCCGATGACCAGTCACAGCATATAACTCCCTGTAAAACTCCAAACTCACATATTTATAGAACTGCAGTGGAACAAAATGTAATCTCTTTACCCCCGACACGATGAACACACATTTTTCTTGTAATTAAAAATTTCCATCGCTGGTTCTCCACTGTTTTGACATTCTCAAGTGTGAATCTGCAGGATATGGAGTGTATTGTCAGTGTGTTCTCATGGTCACACTCTTGTTTAATACATCGTTGTTTAATACATTGATACATTCAAGTTCAGCGACGTCAACGTCATGTTGAGCTGTGGAGCCTGTAGTGGTATAGTGGTAGCTCAGGCTGGCTAATGAAGTTCAGAAATTCAGTTCAGATTAATAAATGATTGACTATATACTGTATTTGACTAACAAAGCTAACATATAATCAAACAAGCCCCGTCTGAATTTAGAAGATTTATTTCATTAATCCCTTTAATAGGGAAACACACACGCACACACACACTTTAGTAAAGAAGTTATTCAGCAGTGACAGCAAAAGAGTGTGTGAGCTGTATGAATGTGAAGGCATTTGTCATCAGTAACATCAGAGACGAGTTAACATTTACCACAAACAGAGAGAACGGCAGATGAATCAGCCAACAGCTTTGATCATTGATGACGCCAAGTCCTCTCAAACACATCGATACACACACCCACTCATTCACACTCTTTGAAAAACTCTCTCTCTCTCACACGCACGTATGCATGTGGCTTGTTATCACGTAATCATACACATCTGTTAGCTGTTGCGAAGGAGCCCTGCACTCGTTTGGATATTTTCTTGCATCCAAATGTGCTCTTTCTGCTGTCAGAGCCCTCTCATTTGTAAAGCAAATGGTCTTCAAAGACGCTGATGAGCAGTGTGATGAACGAGATCGTCCCCCAAAATTGCTGAGTGATAAAATATGCCAGCAGAAGATAAGGTGTGTGTGTGTGTGTGTGTGTGTGTGTGGTGGGGGTGTCATCTCCTCTGTGCAAGTAGACAGTGTTAAACAAATGAACCTTGATAGTTTATGGCCTGATCCAGTCCAAAGCCAATAAAGATTTTATCATAAAAGAGACATGTTTTTCTACTGTCATGCCTCTGAAATGATAGATTTATTCATGAATAGTATGTGATCAGAATTACAGCTGTATATCAGGCTCATATTGGCTCTTTCATTAAGTATCCTATGAAGGATATGATGCAGCCTGATTGATTACATTTTAATTCCAGCATTAATCAGGAGCAGACTGCTTGTCTGTGGGAACACCTTAACCTAATGCAACACAGCGATGTGATTAAGTATGTACGAATATACATTAAGTGAGCGAGCCTGAAGGCCTAATACATTCTACTCAACTGAGAATGAGTGCGGAGCAAGTGAAGAGAATCCTTTACACACCGTATCCAAGTGGATATTAATTCTATCTCCTTTATAATCAATACATCTTTAACTGTGGCTCTGGAGATTAGTTTTCATGAAAACAGTCGTATTATAACTTCTTGAGGAGCCTCATTAAATAACCCTGCTGATGTCATCATCCAACAAACCATGCAGAATGGTCCAGTCACAATGATGCAACCATCATGGGATCCTCCGGTCTTAATAAACGTACCATTATCATCATTTGAGTTGTGTTTATTTTTTTAAATGTTTACTTCTTGATGGACTTCCTCTGACAGATAAACACTAAATTCTAAACACCTAAAATTAAAATAAAAAAAATCACCTTTTTACTCGTTTACAGCTGTAATTGTTGTCCATTTTTTAACATAACGAGTTTTAACATAACCTGGAGAGTCAGCACAGTGGAGGTCATTATGTAGATCCAAACTGTGTGTTTGCATCGTGAGCCATGCGCTCAGAGGGGGAAAAGAGGAACATTAAAAATGAATAATTAATACTGTTGTAAATAAAGAATGATGATTAAAAATGTGGAAAAATAATAAAGTACTGCTGAACAAAATACAAAAAATAACCAAAAAAAATCCTCATAATAATAAAAATGAATGATGACGATAGAGTGACCAACAAATATTGACATTTCACGGCTTAAAAAAAGCAAAAATAATTATACAGTGCACTGCACATTGACTGTGTTCAGTATCAGTAATCTATGCATTATGAATAGATTTAAAAAACCTGAGGACAAATCCAAATATATATTCAGTTCTCAAACACTACCTATTCTAGCTCTTTTTGAAAGACAAGACAAGACAAGAACAGCAGTTGGACGGATGTATGCATTTCCATCCATTTCTGTCATCCTGACATCCCATCGTCATGTCTACCATTTTTCCCACAGTTGTCTACCTTACCTGCCAGCTACTTATCTGTCTTTTTCCTCCAGACATCCATCCATCCATCCAGCATCATCTCCCCGACCTTCCTCACAGTCTGCTTCATCCCTGACAGCAGTCAATGTATTTGACACACCTCCTTTAAATCATACTTAAGACAGAGTCTGTCTCCTGATTGTCCATGTCAGTAAAGCAGACAGAACATGGGGTGGCACATCAGGATTTGTCCTTTAATGTCCACATAAAATAAATTTCGAGGACTGCATTCTTCCACTTACGCAACATTACAGATGCAGAAAAACCATGCATGAAAAGTCCACGCATTTGTTACTTCAAGGCTGGACAACTGTAACTCTTTGTTATCAGGCTGCTCCAATAAATCTCTTAGGACTTTGCAGCTAATTCAGAATGTTGCTGCACGTGTTCTGACAGGAGATCACATCTCTCCCATTTTGGCTTCCTTGCACTGGCTACCTGTTAAATCTAGAATAGAATTTAAAATTCTTCTCCTTACATACAAAGCTCCTCATGGTCAGACACCATCATATCTAAAAGAACTCCTAGTACCTTACTACCCCTCTAGACCACTGCGCTCTCAGAATGCTGGGTTCCTTGTGGTTCCTATAGTTTCCAAAAGTAGACTGGGAGCCAGAGCTTTCAGCTATCAAGCTCCTCTTCTGTGGAACAAACTACCTTTCTGGGTTCAGGAGTGCTGCTGCTGTGGTCCTGCATGACGTCCACTATATATATTATTACTGTCATTATTGTTACCAGATCTCCATCCCCTTCCATGCCATGTCATACTCACCTTGCACTTTTAAACACAAATAGTGTTTTCATTGACTAATTAATTAAAAGTTTGGATGGTGGATGACAGCCAAGACTTCCTGTGCATATGTTTCAGATTGTAAAGCTTCCAGACACTTAAAGGGCATGAGTCCACTCATTCCTGGCAGGCTTTTACTTTGAATCATCTCCAAGAAGTGTTGAGTTGATAGTGGGGTAACATTAATAGATCTTCAGATATCAACAGAGCACAAGTGGCTGGAAACGATTACTGAATGAAACGGGGGCTTCTGTAGAAAAGGAGAAATGTATATTCTGCAAACAGGCACACGATTTATCAGGTAATCAGACAATTCCACCTCTACATCTGGCATAAATATTCATGGTGAAAGAGAAGCTGACAGTGGTCCATTCTCCACCTTTTCCATTCCCGCTCATCGCTATATATGTGATACTGTATTTTTGTCATTTTTTCCCTTTTTATAACAGTAAGGACACTGTTTTCACATCGAGTGTGCAGAATCATCAGCTGCACACAGAGTAAACTACAGTGCAATATTTGTCTTCTGTTCTGCAGCATTTTATCGTGCTCGTCTGACTTTTCAGACTCAAGCAGTAAATTACTGTTTTTCAGTCAGTCATCTTGTAAAAATATATATATATACAGTAATTGGCTGACTTAAGGTATGTTATTTGAGCTCCAATAGGTTCTGACTTGGTTTGGTGACACAGTAAATTGGAGGTGTTGGATTGGATGAATGGGTCAAGCAAACAAACGTTCACTCTGTTTCTGTCCTTCAGGACAGCCAAAGACAAAGGAAAGGAGGAGAGGAAATCTGGTAAAGTGACATGTTTCAACCGTATGACCAGTGTTACTATATAAAGGCTGATCTATGAAGTGGTCTTCATTGTGAATGGAGTGGGTAGTGGTTGTAGTGGTGAATCCCTCAGTAGTTCCGTGTATAGTTGAAATAATAATAGTGAGTAGCAACAGGGTCAACAGTGGAGGCTTTGTTATTGATTGAATGTGAGACTGTGCTTAGAGAGAATGCAGCATCACAAAAAAAAAGGTTGTGGTATGTAGCACAGTAAAATCAATGACAGACTGGATATTATATACTGCAGGGTGGCAGGGAGGCGGTCTGCAAACTTCATCATGACAAAGAGAAGCACAGCAGGCAACAAGAGACTGCTTTAAAGGTACAGGACACTCTGAATTGTGACCTTGTAACTATATGGGTGTTCATCATGTTTGTGTTTTTCCATCTACTCTAATGCATGTCATTGCTTTTAATTGTTCCAATGTGATGCTTTATTTTTTCATCTTCATTCTCATGGAAGAAGCTTCAATCATGGCCTCACTCAGGACATTGAACACAAGTATATGATGGTGATAGTGCTGGGCTCATGTGCATTCTTCACTTTGATCTGCGCTGAAATGTATCTACAAATCTTTGATGCACTGATGATGAAATTTGGTTCAATCATGCCCCTGTCAGGGGGTCCTGTAATGACACTGGTGATCTAACTTTTCATCTAGCTCCATAATCAGAATGTAATTGAATCGATACTTTGATTTGATCAAATAACATCACCTGATGTAATGACATATGCAGTGTGACGTTAAACTCTGTCTCTTGCTCAGTCTTCGCCGGCTTGGCCTGTGGTTACTATACCATAACTATACACAACAATGACAAGCAAGACGGCTGATCCAGAGAACGTTTAAAAGAGCTTAATATTTGTCAGACAATAGCTGTTGGGTTCTGAGGTTGCCCGTGTTTTCAGTCTTTTTCGTTCCAACAGACTGTTGCAACTGAAATCCACTCAAAGGTGATTGGTTAATGCTACTTGGAGTACAAAAAGAAACCAGAAGACTTCTGATGCTTGGTCCCTTGTATACAGATTATGAATTCATATGCAGATATCTGTTTATAGAAATTATGGGTTTAGTTTAAACTGTGGCAGAAAATGAACATTATCAGGCCTTATAGTAAAGGTTGCTGACTCTGGCATGGTGGATGTGATGCTTGAATTTTGTCACACTGACCTCACTGTCCCATTTATCATCCGTGTTATAACAAATAAATATATTAATCTCTATCTTGTTTCTGTTTTCTTGTCTCTACTGCTTTCAGTTTATGGATGTCATAGACAAAACTTATGGAGTGCCCCTTTAACTTCAGATGGACATGAGGAATGTCAGCAGATTGTTTGAATTCAACAACACGTGTCATCAGCATGGTCTACTTTTAATCAAGGTGTAGGTTCTGTTACAAGTTCACGGGTCGATGCAGTCAGTAAATCCACACGATAAACACACCACCAGAGGAATATGGCAGTCTGGTCCAGGGGCTGCACAGCTGCATTATAGCACCTCAAATGTGCTGCCAAGAATAAATAACATTTTTTTATGTTGGGTCCACATATCTGGAATCATTGAAATTCTTGTCACAGTTCCATTTGAGTGCAAATATAACTGTGACATGTGTGCTACTATTTGTATGAAGACAACTTACAAATGCAGTAGTCACATGTGCACACCAACAGTAACACAGGCACTTCTTGATACATAGTTTTTCAGCCTGATACATACCATCCAGTCCTCACTGAAAGCATGACTAACACCTAATTTGCTGTTAACCTTTTAATAGAAGGAGCCTGAGTTCATATCCTGACTTCAGTAATTATTATTTCCATTTTAATATCTACTTACCATTACTCTTTCAATATGATAAATGAAGGACACTGGTCAAACCACTGTACAATGATTATACTCTCTGAATCTGACCAATAAGAAATGCTATTCACCCTAACACTGCAATGTGATGCCTTCAAGGACCACAGTAAATGTAAACTTTAGTGTGTCAAAGGGCAACACATCTATTTCAGCTTTTGCAATATGTTAACTTAATATTTGATCAAATAAACTTTATACAGATTGAAACATGAGGAAACAGACATTGTGTGGTGGCTGATAATTACAGTAAGCTTTGTAATGCTTGTGTACAGGTTCCTGTCTCCGTGGTGAGGTTGTCAGGTTCGGCAAATTCATCCCTGAACAGAGAGCGAAACCAAACCCTGACAGTATCTGGTGACTATGCTGTGGCTGGAGACAGAGCAAAGAAGGACTGGGTGGAGGGATAAAGTGTTGTTCATTAAGAAATAGTTCCACTGTGTAAATCAGATCCAGTCCTTTAACACATACATTTAGTTTTTAGATTTCTGTTTGTGAATCGATGAAACTAACACCTTAAATCAAGTGAAAGAGACAGACCGGCTGGCTGCTTCTAGTCCTTGTCCTAGACTAGACTAGATTAACCAGGTTCTGACTGTGCCTCTGCACTTTAAACACAGGACATCCACCTTCTGATCGCGCTCTCAGAAAGACAGAGAATAAGCTTCTATGTCAAAATGTTGAACCATCGTTTAAATAAAACTATGAGTGATTGCCCAGCACATAAACTGCTCAGTCGTTTGACAGACTGAAGGGAATTGATTGGTGGAATCAGATGATCAGTCAAATGAGGCAGCGGTGTGAATGAGCAATGGGGCATACATCCTGTGCACACTGCAGACCACAGAGGAAGGTGTCCTCTTTCATGTTTTGGCCTTTTTCCCCTATCACCAAATTTTAATATACTGCACAACTGAATCTGTGGGGCGGAGAGAGCATCACAGTGCAGTAATGAATGATAAAAACACACACATAGGAAGAGAGGGAGGAAGGGAGAGAGGTAAGTGGAGAAAGGAGAGGAAAAATCCATGGCGGTTGGAGTGGAGAGGATGGTGCATGTGGGCCATATGCATAATGAAAGGCCATTTATCACCATTAGGGCAGTGATGGACGCTGGCGTAACTGTCTTTCTCCATGAAAGGAAGACTCCCCTACAAGGCCTTCAGTGAACAAAGCGACGAGGAGGAGGGAGGAGAGTAAAATTGTACCTCCTGTCGCTATTCAAAGCAATAATTACCTTTCAATAATCAAAGACACACATCAGGAGTGGAGCTGGCTGGCACACAAAACACTGTCTGTGTGTCTCACACACACACACACACACACACAAACTCATTTGTTTCACCAAAGAGTTTTGCTTTTGCTTTAAAGACCCCATGAGTCAAAGTCAAACGTGACGTTTAACTGCACTATGTGTCACCTAACCTTCAGTATCTGACCAAATAATGATAAAAAATGATTTTGGTGAAACATCACAATAGTCTTATTTTATACATAATATATTTGCTGCTTTTCCCTAAATTCTCTGTGATTTACATTTTCATGATGGACATAGCTTTAGTCTAACCACTTAACCACCTAACCACCGCTAACTGAATCCTCTGTTACCAGGCAACAGAATCGGGCTCAGCAGCTAGTTTGAACAGCCTCAGAGACCAAGGAATAACACTACACTACCAAACTAATGAAGACTTTCCTGCAGAGAAATTGCTAAGATGTGAACAGCTAACTGTTTGTAGCTCAGTCAGTCATGTAGCTAAACGGAAAGACTTACCCCAAAACCCCTCCGAGAGTGTTTCAGAAGTGTTTAGCCCACCACACTTTGTTACCTTGCTCAAATTTGGTCATTGTTCATTGGTCATGGTCATGTGCTTCTAATTATGCTTCTACATGTGTAAATATGCTACGTAGTTAATTAGATTCATTCTGTCTGTTTTTATGACCGACAGTTTGCACGGGGTATTTCATTTAGAAAATCTGCTGGATTCTCTTCTCTCTCTCCTTCCCTATCTGACTGTTTTTACAGGAAACACACAGTGAGGAAGTAAACAGATGTATGTAACATATGCTTCCTTTTTGGAGCCCACTGTTTCTACTGTCTGTGGCAGAGGTCAGAGAATGTGAGGCAAGAGTGTCACTTGTACAGACTAATGTAAAGAGTCATTGCAGGTGACCACGCTGTTTCCATGGCATTAGCAATAATATTTTATAACCTGGATCGCATTACTGTATGCTCTACTGGCATCTATGCTGAAGCAAATCAAAGCACTCATGTTAAGGCTAAGGTCTGCTGTGTAAAGTCCATCCAGCTTGAAGAGCAAAACTGAGTTTTGAATATGAATTAGAGACACACTTGACGTTAAATATCTAGTCATAAAGGAACAATCGTGACTGTATTATGATTAAACTTGTGCCACTGAATCACACTGAGCCCAACAATACGTTTGTGTGTCATAATAGGCTGATAATCAGACTGATTTGCCATTTTGTTTCACTTCATTCATTCAGTCTGACATCCTGCTCTTTTTCAGTCAAGCTGTGCTAGCAGTTGCTACAAGTTATTATTACAGGTATTATTTATTTAACCTGAATGTCTAGTGTATCAGATTTAGAATATGACAAATGGAATATAATATTCATTACTATGCCTATAAACACCACATATGGAGGATGAAGAAAGTATTTCTCAGAAACTAGCTGACAAAATCAACTTAAAACACAGTAATAGTAATAGTAAGACATGTTTAGCACCAGAACTGAAAATCTATGTTTACATCATCATCATCATCAATATCATCATTACTGAACCTGGATTGGGAGCTAAAGTGGATAAATGTATGTTTGGTTCTAACAACGTGTGGTTCTAACAACGTGTGGGTGGTTGCAAGCTGTCCTGTTCATGTTAGTTAGTAAACTATCAGTATCAGGGCTGTCCTACATGTTTCCACAGAGCACATTGGCATTATCAAAACGATTTTACTGTTTTGGATTCAAATCAGGAATATCCATGTTAATGGCCACCTTACACTGACGCGTGTGCAAGAGTCTGACTCAGTTCAGAGAGATCACAGAGCTTCTTGTCTGTCCTTGAATCAAAACTCAAATCACTACACTCAAACATTTTTTTGGCCAAAATGGCTGCATTGGTAGCAGCCTCCTCAATCAATACGAATTAGCCATGAATTCCTAGATGCATCTGTTGTAGAGTCATGGATTTATTCAAAAAGACTTTGTCTTTTGCAAAGCAAATGAGTAATATATAAACATACTTTGTGTGAGGTATGTTTGTAATAAAGTACATTATGTAGCTAACCTCAGACTCTGCATGGGTACTGGAATATCTTCAGAGTTGAGCTCCCTCAAACACTGGCCAGTGTCATTGATACTCATCTACATTCCTGAAACACACTCGTTTTATAAAGTCAAGCCAACATTCTTCACAATTCCCTTTTTCCAATATCTGTCTCTGTCTCGCAGAGCTTTAATAACATTTGGAGATATATGCTGGCCCAGAAGAGGGAGGAGCACTGAGGCAATAGATACTTTCAGAATTAGAACTGAGATGTATTATTCACAGCCTTAGCTATAGGTTTTAAGATATTGCAGTTCATCTTAATATCAACCTGCCTCAACTTCATTACCCCGCTGCTTTCAGATGTGATTTCTTCTGGCATCCTGCATGAAAACATTTGTCCTTAAGCATGCACTCCTTTTTGCACTCGGATGTTGCATCTCATACTGAGATCTCCCAACACCTGAGATCGCAATTTGCAGAAAATTCTGTCCAACATGACAAACACAGTTCTGTTTCAAGCTTAGATGATTGTAATAATTATATGGCTGTAATAATTAAAACTCTCTTTGTACGCGTCTGTGAGTGGGTGCAGGGAATTGAAATATATATTTCAAAGCTTCGTGTTTCTTTATCAGATTTACACAAGATGATGTTGTGAGCACAAAAGATAGAGCTGGTGCCCTTGCCTTGGTTAATCCATGCCCTCATTTTCATAATTTTGTACAATCTAATTGTGCAAATGAATTAATTAACACGCCTGAAATATAATGGAATCTGCAAAGATTTCTGCTGCTACAGCTCTCCATTGTTTTACTTTATTTTGTTTACAGTGTGCAACATTGGATTTAGAAATGTACAAATGTCTGGAGACATTCTTAGACGATGTCTGAGATGTCTGCCATCACATTCAAGCAATCCCATTTCAGCAGATCGGGTTCTAAGACATGCAAACATGAAGCTGTATTCATTTGTAGTATGTAATGATTTATTATGGGACTGCAGGCTAAGTGAAGCTAGCATGACGGGGAAAAGCTTCTGCCTCAGCTCAGGTAAGGCTTACAAAAAGAGAATATAATCTCATGGCTTAGTTTAATGAAACAAATTCAAATTGAATTGAATTGAAACTAGTGCAAATCTAAACAAATACATGTGATAAACTGGACAGCAGTTATGTGTTGGTAACCAAGCCTGGACCGACCATCTGGCAGTCCCCGCGAAATACCAGTCGTGACAGAGCTGGTCTGTCAGGAAGACATTGACTGACATCATCACTTTCATCGTGGTCATCTGTCACATTGATCATCATACCGAACCTGTGGTGTGAGGGAACACGCCAACATGTGAAGCGGCGCAGAATCACCATTTGGATAACTTAGTCATGGAACTGTGTCATCCGGAGGCTCTGACCCTCAGAGATCCAGAAGACTCCAGGTCATCTGTGTGGCAATCGAGTTTGACTGATTACAAATGTGTTTGTTAATATGCACAAAGCTTAAATATTGAAATATGTAGAGACTTGTGGTGACTTCTGTGTTACGACCAGCTTAGGGGTGGGAGGAACAAGCAACATAGCAACATAAAACCAGGTGTAAAGGTTGATAAACAAATTTGTTTTATTAAATGAAAATTCAAAATGTTTTAACAGAAGGAGGTGAGGAGCTAAGAGAACAAAGGGCGAGCGAGTGCTGTTTAAAAGAACAACCAAATATAACAAAAAGAGACCTCTAATAGAGCCTGTACTCTCTTATGAATGAAACAAAATGAAAAAAAAAACTCAGTCTAAACTAATATGGTAAATAAAACACAGCAAAAACAGCACCCCTAATTTAATGAGTCTAACAGAAATCTTCTGTGTGTGTATCAGTTCTGTAAACTAAACTAAACTCTGCCCAGTCCCACTAAAAACCAAACAAACCTCCACAAACCACCATCAAGTTAACCACTGTTAACATTCACTAAAGTTGCAACTATCGAGGTGAGCTCAGCACAAAGAAGACAAGCCGCTGCGACGATTTGGTGGTACAGGTTTTAATGCCTGTGATGCTGGCAATTGGGCCCCTCCAATTGGTGCGTGCGGGATGCCGCATCCCGGTGCCGTGTCACCGAACGTGACCCCGCCTCCTCCAACTGGGTCCAATCAGGGGATGGCAGCCACACACCTGCATTTACATACAGAAAAACACTACACACAAGAGAGCCGTAACACGTTGTCTTCTAGAGGGTCCCTCTACCTTTAATATTTCAGTTGTCATGTAACCTTAAACAAGTTTGTCTTGAATCAAATGATCACAAACTGTCTGACTTACAGCACACTTGGTGCTGGACAGTATTCTGTAATAGTAATCTACTGGGTTCTGGTTCAGGGGAATGTATGGTGGGAGGGCTCAGTAGGGCCTACTCCTTCTTTCACTGGGCCCATAGTGGGCTAACATAGCCCTGCACAGATGTGTGTGGAGGGTCCAGAGCCACAGGGTTCATACACACTGTTTCGGGGGTCCTTAAGGGGATTATAGGGAACCTGGAGGGGACCCCCAGCAAAATCAGAGCTTGTTTAAGTTTGACTTTTGTTTCTCTGGTTAACCTCCACCTTGTCCACACATGCAGTGAACTTCACGTTAAATTAATAACAAACTCTTAAAAATAATGGCAGCAGTTTGCATTTTTAATGCTAAAAGTAGAAAATATGAAAGTCAGAGGCAGACCAGAGGCCTCCTAATTCACCAAGACAAATTACAAACTAAAAGTGGCTGCTGCTGGCAGTCTGCCTCATAATCGAGTAAATGCTTTTAAAAAGATTTAACAGCATCAATCTTTTTGAGAATATATCACTTCAAATATGAGTGTATTATTGCCAGAGTGTCGCTGGCCCGTCCCACTTCCTCCATAAAACTTTGCTGTAGGTCTCTTCTTATTGGCCTGCATATTCTTTCTTCCTCAGTAAGGACCAACCAGACTCCAGTGCAGTACACAGAGAGGATGATTGCTCCATTCAGAAGTTCCACTCAACAACACCGAACACCCTGAAGACCAGTTCTTCCATACGTGCATGAGTCATCCTTTTTGCTGCTGGGTTTCTCAAGCTAATGTCTGATGCAGTGAATGTTTAATCATAATAATAAAGCCCGGCTGTAACATGGAGCAGGATCACAGCTAGAGTGATGGTGCGTGGTGGAAATGAATAACAACAAAGTCTTTGAGCACCAAACCTTTTTCTAAAGGTGTCATGGGTTAGTCTTAGAGGGGTACACTGTAAAAAAATAAGTAAAATAATAATAATATTTTTTACGTTTTCTATTACTGTGAAAAGATTATGAATACTTGTAAATTAGTTTATGGTTGGTGTTTTATTCCATATTTTTACTCTATACATTTTTTTTACCATCAAAAATTTCTGCAATGTTCTTTACCATAAAAATACCAAATGAATGCTGTATAAATCACATCTTTGCAATGACTGTACTTTACTGTGAACTTAAGTCTGTCATATAAAATACCTTATTCTGTCTAAAATGCAGTATGAATGAAGGTTTGGCCATGAAATGTGACTGTGTGCTTCACAGTTTTTGTTTAAGATTTTATTTATTTCTCATGAGTAAATTGTGAGCCATAGTTCAGCACCGCCCTGCTGCTGATGTATTCTGCCAGTGCATTTTGGGGTTTGATGAAGTTCATTGGTCAGATTAATCAACTATCTACCCAATGGAAGCCAAAGTAACCACCGGAGACTTTGTATCTACTGCATGGGAGCATGTGTTTTAATGTTCTTCTCAGGGTCTGTTCTGGAAGTCTGCTCTGGCTTGATGCACAAAAGTGAGTTGAAGACAGTAGAACACTTCCTGTGCATGAAGATTCAGATATGTTTTACAGGACGTGTCTTCAAACAGCATTTTTCACTTTGACAAGACAAAAGACTTCAGGAATTGAGACAAACATCTGGTTGCACAACTGCTTCTCAAAATCCTTCAGGACCGTTTCCTACACAGAGGATGACTCTCTCACACATCTGTACAGTTTCCATTGATGTTGTCCGATAATAGCCAAGTTTCATGCCGCGCTGCTCAAAAGGCTTTCTTCATATCATTCAGTAACTGCAGCAGCGTGGGTTTAAGTAGGCTTAATTGAATCACTTGTTATGAAAATTCACAACATCTCATTCACAATAACATTATCCTTCAGCACAATCGATGTTTGAGTGTATTGTTGAACATGGCAAGAGGGAGTTCTGCATTTGTATTTTCTCTCTGTGTCTGCAGCTCAGGAGGTTCCCCTGCTGCCGGAGCATGGCTCTGTAATGTGTTTACCTTCCTGTGTTTTCACTGCCTGCAGAGACACATTATCTCGCAGAATTGATGCCGCAGCCACACTTGCATGCTCACAAATCAGGGGACCAAATGTGTTTGTCATGACTGCATGGGCCCCTACAGTACACAAACAGACTCATGCACGTGTACTCACATTAGTTTCACATTGTTAGTTTCTAAGAAGAGCAGTTTGAAGTAATCCAGCACTGACCAACACTGTGAGCTCTAAAAGAATGGCGTGGAATGAGGAATCTGGGAATGCTGAGATTTCCTGAAATTTCAGCCAAACATCTGCATGATTCAAACTCAGGACAACAGAACAATAAATCAAGGGAAATGTAGTAGCAGTGAAATTTATATCAATTTTCCCCCAAATATATACAGATATAAGAACGCCAGAAAGTCTGAAAACGTGTTTTTCAACACTAGAACTACTGGAATTCTGGAACTACTAGATTGACCATAGTGCTCACACTTGGCTGTACTGAACATCATTTTTCGTCATGTCATATCTACATTTCAACCTTCTCTTATGTTTTCCAATGAAGCTTTTCATTTGTCTTCATGTCATGGTGTCATCACCCTTAAAACAAGAGACAAAAGAAAGATTGCCCTCTGTTCTCTCTTGTGTGGAAAGCTTTGTGTCAAAATGTTTTTTTCATCACACTGAAAATGTTGTGTTTGATTATGTAAATGCCAACAAATATGGACTGAAGCAGAATATTTCGTTAGGTAAAACGTGAATTTTGGAGATGATTATATCCATTTTTGTTCAATAAACTTCAACTTTTGCACTTTACAAATGAGCTGCTGGAATTGTTTGGATCAGATGAGTCATAAACAGTCCTACACAGCCAACACTGGGATTACATCTAGAAATAGTATAATACTAATAATATTAGTATGGCCTCGTCTTTATCTGCAATTGTGCAGAAATACCACATGAATATACATACAAAAAAGTTAGGAAACTTCAAAGCTCTGTACTGTTTAGTACAGCTCTGTTTGTAAATAAATTTCAATAATTAATACAAAAAATAAATAAATAAATAGATCTGTAATGTTACGATAAGTACTAATAAAGATCAGGACACAAAATTTAAATTCCAATGAATGTGAAAATTTATTGTTCAGCCTATTTGATCAATATTATTATATTATTTTCTTTGTAAAATAAAAACAAATACTAGGATACCATAACTTATAACAACTATACAATAACAAAAACATTAACAATATGCATTTTAATACATTTCAAAAAAACGAAATGCTTTAGAAAGTAACGATTCGTTTCAGTGGGCAAACACCCTGCATCATTCACTGACGCTTACGCACAGTCCACACAGATAAACTCTGCCCTCGGTAAGCAGCTCCCACACACTACCTTGTGACATTTAATACACGTCTCCTTGGTTTTATTCTTTTTGCAGCTCCTCCTCACTCGACACTACCTTTCTCCTCTCCATCTGCTGCTGCTCCTGCCAGGGTCCTGGCTCTCGCACCACCAGTTGTGTGGCTTTTGCACTGGTGGTCAGAGCCAAGTTCACTTACAAGTTGTGTGATGAAGTCCCTCCGTGAAACTTTCTCATTAGTGCACTTCTTGAACAGCATGTAAGTGTTGATTGCAGCTGGGTCAAGGTTGTTGTAGAAGACAGCTATTGACCATCTCCGTGAGGGTGATTTCACTGAATACTTTCTTGCCATGTCATCTAGAACATTTAGTCCTACCTTGGTTTTATTGTAACATGTTACCGTCTCTGGCTTACCCTTTTGGCCCCTTGTAATGCCAACAGCTGTGTAGATAGTTCTGAGGATGCAGACATTTCTTCTTTTACTGCACTGATGCACGTTCAGTGTTGCCTCGCCACCTCTGTGCTGAATAGCGGCCTTTGGTCTTTACGCAGGAGGGGGGGGCTCTCATCTGTTCTTGTTGAGTGTTTTATTGGCCCATAGTGCCTTGGACAGTTCAACAGAAGTTGTGATATTCCTTCCCTTCGACAGGTAACACCACACTGTCTCGAAGTCACTGACCTGTTTCATCCTTACTCAGATATAGCACAACGTTTACCATGTAATCGATGTAGACATCAGCAGCCATGATTTATTATCGAATTTGTCCGGTTTGTTTGCTGGATGAAGCTGCACCTTGCCTTTGTTGGGAAGAGTTGCTCATCCACGCAGGTGTTTTGTCGAAATGCAGAAATCACATGATTTTTTGAAATCTGTTTTGGGACATGGTCTCTTTGAAAAAAGTGCAGCCCCATTCAGCTCACCAAAAGCTCGCCAAACGCCCCCCACTTCAACATGCCATCATCCACCAAACACAGAAAAGCTGGTAAATTGCACTTGGTGTGTTCTATGGGGCCTGCAGCTTCTGTAATGACATTTTGGCATTGTCACTTTCCTCTGTCTTCACCCGACTGTATATAGGTCCACACTATGCCATCTTGTGCTGTTTCACAACTCTTGGCTAAAAGTGAGTTTAGAGGGCCAGCTTCCCCATCTCAAGTCCTCTTGGCACAGCAGGCACAGCTGATGGATCGGGATGTTGCACTGTTTCCAAAAAAAAAACAGCCTAATGAGTTTTTTAGTTCATGAAATCACAATCTAAGCCTAATACTACTAGTAGCAATAGCATAATAATACTGGAAAGACAAACAGCCCTAAGATTTGATAAACTTAAAAAAAAACATATTACATTATTTGCAATAATGGGTTCCAGTGGAGGTGTGTGCTTGACATAAAGAAAGTTACTGAATGGATTGGTTGTCAGGAAAGGTGTGTTGGTAACGGGTGGATGTGTAAAGGGAGAGATGATATGAGAGCATAGCCTACCTTAGATGGCCAGAGGAAGACAATTAAACTTTGAAGTACTATTATTGATAATACCCTGGCTAATCTATCTCAAAGTATCAGGAGAAACAAGGACAGGATCCAGGAACCAAGATTACAGATCACATCTCTCCCATTTTGGCTTCCTTGCACTGGCTACCTGTTAAATCTAGAATAGAATTTAAAATTCTTCTCCTTACATACAAAGCTCTTCATGGCCAGGCACCATCATATCTAAAAGAACTCATAGTACCTTACTACCCCTCTAGACCACTGCACTCTCAGAATCCTCTACTGTGGGCAAGAGGACTAGACTGCTGGGGAAATCCAGTTTCCCCTTCTCTCTCTCTCTCTCTCTCCTCTCTCTCTCTCTCTCTCTCTCTCTCTCTCTCTCTCTCTCTCTCTCTATCTCTCTCTTTCTCTGTCTGTCTCTTTCTGGGTTATGCCTAGTCAGGCACGGTATTGGTTGAAGATGTAGTCACATGTCCCTTTACTGAAAACTCTCTCTCTCTCTCTGAGGCAAAATGTGTTTTGTGACTTTGGGCTATACAAATAAAATTTGATTTAGATTTTTTTTTTTTTTTTTTTTTTGAGAAACATACCTGGAATAAGGACAGTCCAGCCTCAGAAGCATGCAAGCTGAATGATGGTCTAACTCTTTGTTTGGATGGTTCATCAAGTGTTTTATTGATGACAAATGAACGACACTGTAGCTCCTTCCACTTCTGAACATACCATAAGAGCTATCAGGAAAAGAGACCAGAAACAAAGGAAACATTACCATCTTAACCTTAACTTCAATTTAACTTCTTAAATCAAATCATGTGCAATATTATAACCTTCACAACAAACCTTGTGTCCTTCTCAGCTAGGTACTATGAACAAAATTAATTACGTCGATATTTCTAAAAAGACGTATTTACACTGTGTATGCACCCTTTTTTTTTTTTTGTGTTTTTTGCTAGTCACGCTACTTCCGGTCAGACTCCTTTCAAAATAAAATCTTCCGCCTGGTCATCAGAATAATAGAAGAAACATAAACTCCGTTTACTTTATTACTTATGTAAAAATATGCTTAACTATGTTAAAGGTCTGTTACACTTATTTTTGATGACAGTTCATATAATATTTGGTTTATTTTCATTATCTCAAATGTATTAATAGTTATAGAATTGTCATAGTAAAACAAACAGAAAAAACGCAACAGGGACGCTCATTAGCAGGACATATAGCAGATATTGAAATATGACATTATCAGAATGACCACCATGCCCATTCTAGGTAGAAATAGTCAGAACTGTGATGTCAATGTCAGAATAAAATATACACGCATTCAGGAAAAGTCGGAGTCCTACAGCCACACTGATTTTATTTTAACAAAGTTATTCCACTGTAAAATGTAAAAATGGTCAAAATGACTGCTTTGGTAGTGCTAGTCAATAGTAAAAATAAGAGGCATCATGTCCAGACAAGATGTAGAAACTCAACTCATGTCTTCATCTTCACCAGGGTGAACAAATGTTATCACGTCTGTAGCAGAGACCAGTCAACAACTTCAACTCATTCTCATACTGCATCTTGGTTAGTGCCCCTCTTCTTTAAGCTCAGCTGAGCTGAGTGGAGTCCTGCTTCTGAGATGCTTCTGAAACGGACTGCAGTAGTTCTGGTTCCGGAGGTTTCAAACACTGATAGTGACGGCTGCAATGAGCTCTGGCAGCCCCAGCACACACGGAACTCGACACATCCATGCTGGGTGGAATTTAGCTTTTAGGCACGAAAACTGCTACAGTAGGTGAGTGTTACGAAAAGATCGTTAGATACCTTCTGCTTCACTGACTCCTTCCACTACACCACTTGACCTCAATGGCAGGTGAGTTTGATGAGTTAGGACTGAGAACAGCACTACAATATCTATGTCTATATATAAGACTTCTACGTTATTCATGTCCTGTTATTCTTAATCATAAGCATATGTTTCCTTTGCCTTGTGTAAAGCACTGACCGAGGAGACACAAGTCAAGATGAAAAAAAAAAACCCACAAAAGATAAAGCAGCAGTGTTTTGTTTCACTGAGAGCAGATTTGGAGATACTAATGGTTGCATTACGATCAAAATCACACTGAATGTAAAAGAAACTGTCTTGTTCCTAGGGTAACATTAGCCAACGCTTCAGCCAACACGTGTACAAGAACCATGAAATTTTGATTTGACAAGAAATCCAACAGGACCTCAGAATAGGTGGTGCACACACACCAATATAAATGAGTTGAAATAGAAAATAGTTCATCCAGCAAAGGACTGTGAAAGAATAAGTCTGATGTTGACTCATGGCAATTTTAATAGAGCCCAGTGGCACTCGACCTTAAGTCACCAAATGTAATTATCTTAAATGGAGAAACCTGCAAGAAAAATTGAACAGAGTGTGATGAAAAGAGGCCAAATTTAGGGAGTAATTAGCAGCTCGAGCTGTGACATTACTAATATGGAGCAATCATTTCAGAAGATACAGCCTACTGTGGGGTGTGTGAGGCTGAAGCTGCTTTTGATAAGGTCAACAGTGACAGCACTGTGAGGCTTTCTGAGGATTCGTAATTAGGAAAAGGCTAGCTGATGGTAGGAGATGGGCGAGTCACTTCATGAAGCACACGAGTGGTGGAATGTACTGGATCCTGCATGAGGAATGTGTGAAATGAACATGGTGGCCTTCTCTTCTCTTCAAACTGCCCAGAGAAAGTGAAGACAAGCTAAATGGCAGTATCAGTCTAATGCCGGCACAGGCTTATGCTGGTATACACGTTAACGTAAACGGGTTATAATGTAAAGCAAGAGAAGGAAATATATTTTTCTCTGCTTGGTTAGTGGCTACACCTCCAGGAAGCAGCCTGCCATCTTATTTTATCGTGTTTTGTTTGTTTACAGTGGAGATAATGTGAATGAGTAAGAGGGCAAGGTGCCTGCGAAACAAGCCTAAGATATTGCATCTAGATGACATATACCTTTACCTGGACCTCTAGTGTGTTGGGATTGTTTTTTTTGTTTTTTTTCAACAGTTGTCTGTTAACACATCCAGCAGAACATTCACTTGTGATTGTGTCCACGTGCTGAGTTCACCGTTCTCTCTCTTTTACCACTGTTTTTTTTTTTCTCCATCAACTCCTTCAGCTTCTTCACCAAGTTAATTGTAAAGGTGTGGGTCTACACATTTCACTTTCAGTTTTACAAAGATTTTGTACATTGCATCTTTCAGGTTTGTTCATTCATGTTAAAAACACTTGAAGTTAACCTGAAGGTTAGCTTGTGATAGCTGACCTGTTAATAATTTGATGTTGTAGATTGATCAGAAAACCTTTAAAAGGTCAAAGGTTGAAATGTTGAGATGTTTGAAGGAGAAATACACAGACAGTTGACAAATTAAAGGAAAAAACAGCATTTTTCCAAGTGCGTGCTGTCCAGCACATCCTAAATCTCCAATAGGTGTTCAGTTGTGTTGGGATCTGTTGGCGGTGCAGGTCAAATGTTCTGATTCACATCATTTTCATACTCATCTCATCACACAGTGATGCCTCTTGCCCTATTATTAGCATGGCATTGTCATTTTGAAAGAGACCTCTCCATTCATCCATTTTTACCCCTGAGAATCGCACTCATCAGTCACAGATGTCGCTTCACTGTTGTTCCTTTTGAAAGGGTTGAATGGTCTCTAGCTCCTGACCTCTGCACCCCAATAACAAACCCTCTCTCAAACTCACTTACATTTATTCTTCTTGGTACAGAATCAAAACTATCTGGGCCTGCTCATTTTTATGCATTCCACAGAGCATGATGGGATGCTATCTGCTTAATTGTACCATGCAGAGCACCTGTGTGGAACCTGCATCCATTCATTCAGGTTTTCCCCCTTCTGCCTGCATGTGTGTGTGTGTGTGTGTGTGTTTGGAGTTTGAAATGTATGATTTATTTCCCAGCATTCCCTCAGCTACAGCAAGAGTCATGTAACTCCCGTCCTGACCTTTTCTCATGATGTCAGCTGCTACATGCAGAGAGAGGATTCTGGATTCTGACATCCTGTAATGACCACCACCCTCACGCACACACCCACAGACACACACACCTCTTCCCTGTAATAAGCCTGCATGCTAGCCTGCAACATGTATGAGCACCAAAACACATACATGTGCACAGAGACAGAGAGGGACGGAGAGAGAGAGAGAGAGTGTGTGACATTTAAGAAGCTTCTCCACAGTCCTCTTTATTGTGGTTCTCAGGAGGCCAGCAGAGGGATAAAAAGCTAATGGCTAATTCTCAGGAGGACAGAGTGATAGACTTATTTAACAAGGAAGCTGCTTAATAACACATATTTTCACACTACCAGCTCGGTAGATTACAGCAGGTGTGCGTGCGTGCGTGTGTGTGTGTGTGGTGTAAGTATGTGCCTGAAATCTGGAGCACAAATGTGAAGGAGCTTTCTAATTTTGTTGTGAAGAAATGTTTGACTTGATTTAACTGATTTTGGATTCTGTAGCTGTACGAAAATAGTGTATTGTTATAATACTCTGTCTGATTTCTCATGGGTATTCTACTCGTGTGTGTGCTGGCTTCTCAGGAAGTTGCAGTTTGTTTAGGATAATGAATCACATGTTATGAAATTCAAGACTTCCTCGTAGACAATACCAAAGATATGGCACATTCCGGGTTCGTATGAAGCTTGAATTGTGTAATGCAGCTTGATAGATTTCCTGGAAAATAAATGAAAAAAAAGTTCACACTTCCTGTATTCCTGTATTCACACTGTCTGTATTTGATTTCCTACTTCTAGCTCAACCAGCAGACTGAGGGTGTTCACTCTTTCAGTTAAACCAGTCGCATTTTGTCACCTCTGTGAGCCAATCATCATTTCCACTTACTATGTGTTCTCCTCTCAGCTGCTGTCATTTCAGTGTCAGATCAATGCAACCCTCCTCCACCCTGTTCATCACATCCAGCACCCAAGGGTGCTTCAACTGAGCTCATCACAACCGTCCACTTTTTCAGACCTCACCACCACCACCAGCCTCCAGACTAAGTCAGGGGAGTATTTGTACAGCTCATCACTCATATTATAACTGGGTGACTGTAAATGTTTGTGATAGAGGTGAAGAACAGTTATCTGAGTTTGGGCTATAAACTTTACAGACTGATATATTTATGATGATAAGACATCCTTCGGGAGTTGTAGTAAAAGATTCAGTCCTGAATGTGTCCTCATTATCTCTCTCATGTAATTTTTGATGATTTATGGATCTTTTTTTTTTCTTTCATCACTTTATATTTATCCTTATTTGTAAATGGTTGTTGTCGGCTGGTTTTTTTAAAATTCTCCTGTTCATTACTTGTATCTCATATTGTTTTTTTTAAATTTTCATAATTATTCAAGTATACATTATGTTCTTGGCTTGTATGCTCTTTGGTAGGCCATGTGCAAAAGAAACAAGTGTCAGCGTAGCATCAAAAATAACTGAGCATTTCAACAACACTGGATGCTAACAGTTAAAATACAGTGATAGCGAGATAAAGTACAAAAAAAAAGAAGAGAGAGAAGAAGAAAATGAAGTGTTCTGTTGAACTCTCAGTACAGAAAACACAAAACACTGTTACTCTTAGTTTGGGTTCACAGTGTAGTTAATGAGTTTGGGGTCTCTTACATGCTGAGATAAGCAGCAGATGTTAGTGAACACACCAACAACTTACTGAATTTTAGGTTATGTCAGATGTACGATGAAGGTCTGGTACTGTATAAGATGAAGGTCCAGTGACCCTGGACTGTCAATGAAAATAGTATTTATTTGATTTAAAGCACTGTGTGTTGGATCTGCCTGTAGTTTTGAGGGAAATGCTGCAACAAGAGGGGCATTACACTTTTGCTGGGTTTCCACTCAATAACCAGGTACCCCTAATGTAATCTCAGTGTGATGACAGGAAAACACTGCAATCAGGAACACCCACTCACCAAACATGTCATCACAAACGTCATAACAGAGTGGCCCAGCATAGATGATTTATTTATTCTTCTTCACAGCAGGGGTAGAGAGTGGCTGGCTCCAGATGACTCCTCTAAGTAGATTTTGTGGGAGGTACTGGTATTCAGTAAGTTACTTGTGAGACTATGAACCTGAAATTTGATTATATTTCATCAGATGACAGTGTGTATCAGTGTGTGTCTTCTGAAATCTTCAGTCTGGCACTGGCAGTGTGCAGCTGATGAGTCCTGGCCAGGAAGGTGTGGCGCAGGGCTGATAATGACCTCGTTGATGAAGAAGCATTTCAGCATGAATGAGACATGAAGAGAGAGGTCATCAGAAATCATTTCACATAAAACCAGATTGAATAAAATCACAGCGGTCAGGAGCACTTTGATTTTTCATAATGGCAAAGGAAATGGGCCATTCACCCTCTTCAAATCACTCCAGACACACTGCATTAAGAAAACACATTTTTCACTCTTGTAAAAATGTCTCACTGTTTGAATGCCGGCAATATTTTCAATCAATAGAGCAGTGATGCTTGTGAAATAACATTTTGATTACAGCACAACATAATGGGAACATTTTCGTGTAATTTTGAATAGCTTAAATTATGAGTGCTACAGATAGGGCTCAAATGGAGAGGTGCAATAAGTTGGAGCGAGGCATTTTATTGATTAGCACATTGAAAACAAAGAGCTCTTTGGTCCTTCAGTCAGACCTGAGGCTATGTGCTGTGTCAGAGAAGAACTGCTCTACAATGAGACACTGATGCTGTCTGTTTATCTACATGTGTATGTATATTTGCTGTATGTATATGTGTTACATGTACTGTTGTATATGTGTTGTATCTATATGTACTGTATGTATATGTGTTGTATGTAAATGTCAGTCCCACCAGGATTTTTTTGTGATCAAAATGACTGATTTTGCGGCAGAATTTTCTCATTTTTGCGAAGAATTTTGCGCCCCTTTTTTGTTGTTTTCAAGGGGGCCCTGTCCCCCCGGAGAGGGTGCAGTGAGCACTCGTTCCACGGCCCTGGGAAGCAGTGAGGTCCGGGCAGAGGGGCGCTGTAAAGCACCTTTGCCCCCGAGCCTTTCCAAGCCTACCCTGACCCTGAGTCCAGCACTGGTTTATGCTTAATAGGTGGAAAACCATCAGCCCAAACATGATTGCCTACCAAATAATTCCCCAAAATCACATCTACCCTATTGACTTTGTGCAGAGGAACACAGAGAGTGGTCAAACCTATTCCCCGTACCAGTACACACCCCTCAGTACCTGTGTCTGGGGAAAAGTGCAACTGCTCCTCTATCTCGCAACATCACCGACACCAACACCTTAGTATTACTACCAGGAAGAGATACAAACCCATCTGACACAAAAGCATCAAAACCATCATAGTCCCTAGTTTCATGCTTTATGGACTCAACCAATTCCTCAGAAACCACTGGAGCTTTCCTAACTGGAGCACTAAGAGCAGCTGGTTTTACATGTCTTCCCCTTGTGCGTTTTCCCGTTTCTCAGAACAGGACACTCTGCAGTAGTTACACAGTTCACCAAAGCCGACTGACCTTGGACCACAATTCATTTTTGCCAACCCAGGCCGAGATAATTTAGTGGACTGACCACCCACTTTAGCAGAAGCACTATCCAATCCACAGCTTTTCCCAAACTTGCCTTTGTGTTTTAAAACATGTTCTTCTGCCAGGGTAGCCTCTTCTGAAGTAGTTCTTACTCCATGCTCAACAATGAGTTACAACCTCAGGTGGGAGGCAATCTTTAAACTGTTCCAGCACAAGGTCACACAGATTTCTAAAAGTAGTAACCTCTATTGCCGAACACCGCCTGTTGAAATGTTGAATTAATTCTCTTGCAGTGGTGATCTCTGAGGTGCAAAAATAAGTACCTACCCAGAAAGCATATTTCCATCCATCTTCTTCCGCTTATCCAAGGGTGGGTTGTGGGGGTAGCAGCTTCAGCAGGGAGGCCCAGACTTCCCTCTGAATCTGAGGTTGACAATCTTGCGGACCCTCCTCTCCAGGACCTTCCCGGGGAGGCTGAGAAGTGTAATATAGTTATAGATGGAGCACATCCTCCGGTCCCCCATTTTCCCCCCAAGGTCAGGAGCACCCCATCCCTACTGAACACAGTGTTGACAGTGCACTGCTTCCCCCTTCTGATCCACCGGATGGTGGTCCAGAACCTCTTCAAAGCCGTTCAAAAGTCATTCTCAATGGCCTCACCGAACTCCTCCAATGGCCGAGTTTTTGCCTCTGCAACCGCAGAAGCTGCGTTCCGCTTGGCACGTCGATACCCATCGGCTGCTTCAGGAGTCCCTCAGGCCAAAAAAAGTTCTGTAGGCTTCCTTCTTCAGCTTGAGAGCATCCCTCACAGCTGAAAAAAGGTGGGTACTCTGGACGGCCGTTCGGTGCATAGGCACAGACGACCCTCTTGTCCACCAGGGTGAATACCAATGTACAGGCACCGAGCCAGGGGGACACAAGCAACTCCAGAGTGGTAGAGCATACAACCTCTCTCAAGGAAAATGGTTCCGGAGCCCAAACTGTGCATGTGGCGTCCGGGCAAGGGAGACCTGGCTCCGTTGTCAGGGGTGATTGAGCTGCGCTTTGTCTGGTCCCTCATCTAGGACCTGATTAGCCCCCGACAACATAGCTCCTGGGATCATTGGAACATGCAAACCCCTCCACTGCGGTAAGGTGGCAGCTCCAGTGGGTATTTATGCACTGTAAACCACTGGAACGAGAAAGGCAACTATGCAACAGTTACCCCCTCAAGATTTAGGATTGAATCTCAAAGGAGAAACGTTCCTTCATCCTACCAGGGAAACTTGAAGTCTGCTATATGTGCTTTATGTATGTATGTATGTATGTATGTGTGTGTGTGTGTGTGTGTGTGTGTGTGTGTGTGTGTGTGTGTATATATATATGTTGTATGTACATCTGTATGTATTAGAGCCCTGCACTCTCGCGGCAAAGCAGTGCGGCACAGTACAAATTTTGAACACGGCAGCCACAATAGGCAAATTTTGATGTGCGAGATATTCTACCCCATCCAACTGACAAGGCCCGGGACACAGAGATCGGACTCGGATGCAGAGCTGATGATGATTCTTTATTCAGAACTAAAGAACCGGATGACGTGAACAGAAAGCGCCTCGCACAGGAGGGATGGCTAGGGAAATTATGAACAAAAAAACCTATCTTCTAGGGTAAGATTAACAACAAAACAAAGAGAACAAAAAACACCTCAGAGGAGGGAAAACCACAAAAGGGGAAGAAGTCTAAATTAACTAAGGCTATGAAAAATTAAATGACAAAAGGTCAACAAAAATCTCTCTTAGCGAGGCGAAAACTGAAACTGCGACTGAGGCTTTACAATAACTGGACTGAAGGAACACCACACACGACATGACACACTGGCACAGGACAAAGGGAAATGCAGACTATATGAACGCATGGAGGTAATGGGGAACAGGTGGACACAATCAGGAATCAGGGCAGACAATCAGACTGGTGACACATGAGGAAGGGCAAGTGACCTGAAACGAGAGGAGAGTTAATTTCCAAAATAAAACAGGAAGTCACAATACAAACATGGAGACAGGACAAAAACTCAAACTTGACATACCGGTGTGACACCAACAACTGTGTCATGTCATGTAGACGATAGGGCACTCACATTTAGAAGAGCTGTTGTGAAGGTTGTGTTGTAGATGACATAAGCAAGACGATTGGGAAATACAGGTGTGCTGTGACAACGGATGTTTGGACTGAAACAAATCACAAAACCTTTTTCCTCTCAGCCACCTTGCATTACATCAATTCAGACTACAACTTACAGTCTAGAGTGCTATTTTCTGCTCCATTTCATGAAGGAACTTCAAAAACAGGCTAAAATATCCAGGCTTTATTATTTCAGAATTTAAGAGCCTTCGGAATTGATTGTTCAGTCTTGGGGGAAAAAAATTGTGTTTGTGACGGATAGAGGAGCGAATATGGTAGCCTTCTTACGAGGATTCACAAGGCTAAACTGCAATGCCCATGTGCTGAATTCAATTCTCTCGCATGCTCTCTCGCCTACTGTGATGAGTAAAGTTCCCAAAGCAGGGAACATTCTGGCCTGCAAGTCAAGCTGACGAAGTCAGTGGAGATGAAATGGAATTCAACTTTCCTTACTCCAAAGCTGTGTCATCTTAGGATGATAAATGCAAATGAAAGACAATACGTGACGGAAGCTGTGAAAGAGATGACTGAGGAGTTGGGGGTCAATGCGGAGCCACCTCCACCTAAAAAGGTCACTTTTCGTGACTTTGAAGAATGGGAGGTTGTAGGTGCTACGGGTGCTGAATCGAAGTCTTTAGACTCCGAGATTGATGATTATCTGAAAGTCAAACTCACTGGATCCGAATTACACCAATTCAAAGATAACCTGCTGTGCTATGACTTTACCACACTTGCCAAACTGGCACATGTACTGGCCATTCCAGGTTCCAGCGCACCATCCGAGCGAGTGTTCAGCATATGTTGTCACATACTGGAGGTAAGGTGCAGTATGTTGAAGCCCTCAGCAGTGAACAATTTCATTTCATTCATGTTTCATTTACCTGTGTTTGATTAAACCTACTGTTATTTCAATCAGACATGCTGGTAGCCTATACGTTTTCTTTTGTTGTAACATTTAAATATGTTGTGTGTATGCTGTGTAAATACATTTTTAACCCTCGATTCCTCTTTGCTATCTATTCTGCATACCCCATTTCTTTCGCCTGTTTCTCTTCTCCTTTTTACTCTCCACAAGGTTCTCCATAGGGGGTCTGTTGCTCAGAAATCTTAACTTCAGAAAACATCTATTTTGGAATATTTGTGAAACTCTTTTCAATAAAAAAAATGCAAACAGTCTTTCAGACTGTGTTGGTGGTGTTAGTATTAAATTTGACCTCTGAGGAAATGATGAAATGACCAGTGTTGTGTAGTTGTATGAAGCTTTAGGTTCAGAAGTGAAGAGGTTCAGAAGTACAGAGGATTTCATCAAATAAAGGTCTTGAGTCAGGAGTCATGATAGTGAGGTTAACATGTAGAGGAGTTACACGTGATTATTTTGTCCAATATTTGGAACATCTTCACCATCATCTAGATTCCGCTGGTTAGTGTACTTGCCAAGAAGGTTGGGCAGGAATGTACTCTACTTTTGGTCCATGTAAGCCTCTGCAAGACGTCCTTGATTTTGTTTTATTTTATTTATTTATTTTGTGTCTAAACAATGCAGTTATTCTGCATGGATTACATTTACATGTTGCTCAGATCCAAACAAGGTGAGCCTGACCACCTCCTATAATCCCAATCTGATTCTATTGCATCCTGCATGCATTCACACACTAAATGTTGTCCCAAACATATCCAGATACAGATCAGATTTTAAAGCCATGTGTAAATGGAGTATCTCTCCCTCCCTCACTTTTAGCTTGTGGTCCCAGCTCTCTAGGTGAGTGTCCGAAACATGTGTTCCTGCTCTTTGCGGTGGCTAAAATGTCAGGCGGTCTGTTAATTACCGACACACCGGTCTCCCATGACTCTGAAAAACCCAGCTTTGAGCGATTGAGGGAGAGACAGAGGGAGGGGTGAGGAGGGAGGGGGAGGGCAGAATCCCAGCGTGGGACAGAGGAGAAGCGCCTGCAGGTCTGTTCAGCTCAGACCACCACAAACTCTCTGCTTAACTCTTTACTTACAACTGTGGCAGTGAGCAGACCTCAGAATAGATCAGAGTGTGTTGAGTCAGCCACCAGCATCACAATGTGAGCATCACAAGCTACAGCTGCACCACCCTGACACAATAGAAGCTCCCACTGTGAAAAACACAATCCACTCTCAGGTCACAATTATTGGACAGTCTCTGCATCTCGTTTTTTACAAAAATAGGTAATCTTGTGAGGTTACACGTGCAAACAGATTCTTCTTTTTTTTTCTTTTTAAATGAATGAAGATATATATACACATCATATTAATAATACAAATCTATACCTCCATCCCCAGATATCCACCGTGACACCCACTCTACCCATCGGCATATCCAAAACCAACCTCACACAGTTTGCATCATTTACATGTGCATCACACATGAACGTGTCTAAAAATACACCAGGGCACTGACTGTTATCTACACTGCACACATGCACATACATTCATACATTTATGCCATTATATCATTTGCATGTGTACATCTGTGCATGTAGAAAACATGCATAAGTCAAGTGCAATATTTATACTGTGAATTCCCGAACAGAGGAGGGGACCTTCATTTTCTTTATGTCAGTTTTATTAACAGGAGACAGACAGATGTGCTTTCTCTTATTTCTCATGTTTAATGAACACATTTGATCATATCTGAGTTTGAAGCCCTTCCCTCACTGTTCTCTCTGATCCTTGTACACTTTAATTTGCTGCTGATGTTCTTTGCTTTCAGTGCAAATGCAATTAGTTCTTGCTGCCTCCACTTCGCCTTTGTTTTTGTTTTGTTTTGTCTTGGTTTGGTTAAGCCACCATCAGCCAATCTTAAGACAGGCTTTCATACAAAAAGCCTTTCACTGTTTCAAAAGGCATGCTGCATTGCAAATATTCTAATATTCTTCTAGTAAATGACATAATCTCATATTCAGCAATAAAATTGCCATATTATCGAGTGCCAGAGGAGGTTCTCAGTATACCCCTTCCTCTCTTGTCGACATGAGGTGTTAAAATAACCCTTTAAAAGTTTTTAACTAGCTATGGGAACTTTAGCGTCTCTGTTCTAAATTGCATAATCTGTCATCAAATCTGTTCCCTACAGTGCACGTGGTGCACTCTGTCTCTATTTTCTGCAGAAACATTTCACTCAGAACCAAAATGATCAACCTTGTAGTGTAGAAAGTGGGTGACATCTGTCCAAAAGTTTATAGCAATCTCATAGTTGATGAATTTCAGTGTGGACTAAAGAGTTGGTTGGATGATTTTGCCATGGGAGAGAATTTTTTGCAGAACAAACCAGACATCACGCTGCTCAGAAATTTGGCCTGGGAGTGTTCACACTGAGATCATGTGGACCATGTGCAGCTGCAGTCTGTTCCTGAGGTGTGAATTAGATTTTGCTGGGATGTTCTCTCATTTGTTAAATGGGACCCTGAAAATGCCACAGACTTCCCACCCTTGAAGCTCCGGTATATTGAAAAGTGTGAAAATCTGATGTGGCATTTGCATGTTATTTTTAGTTATTGTTATCATATTTCCCAGATGATTGCACACACTTGATGTTACCTTCTGATAGGCTGCATTGTTATTTGGTGTTTTTGGGTGTCAGAAGCAGAAAGTTTGTGCTCAGCTTCTTTTGGCTGTGATAGGACAGGATTATTCTAGAAAGGACAAAACAGGTAGCAGACTGCAGGGAGAGGGAGAGGCGCTCGTTTTTATTAGCTTTGCTATTGATCATGCGTGCGATAAGATAACACAGTCAACAGAAAATGGAATATGATACATCCCACTGCATTCTGGGGCCATTTCCACAGTTACAGCGCAGCAGCACATATATTAAGTCGAAACCATGGCTGAGCTGGGCTGGACAGGCGTTTGACAGATTCAAACACACATGTTTATGTAGAACATGTCCACACAATTAATCTGGATTTCATTACTATATAGCCAAAATGATGATGCCCATGCATAAGTGTGCATGAGTCCTTTGGGACTCAGAACTCATTAATCACGTTTGTGAAACAGGCCTCTGGCTTGCTGTTGAGAGTTCATCCCAAAGGTGTTGAGGTCAAACGGGCTTTAGGTCAGGGCTCTGTGCAGGCCAGTCCAGTTCTTCCACTCTAAACTGGATGCACAGTTTGAACACAACATTGTTTAAAATATCACTGTATGCTATAGCATTACAATTTCTCTACGCTGTAAGTAACTAAAACAAAATCAAACACGAACATCAGCGGTGAGGAGACTACCATTTACATAATCTGCATATTAAGGAAAACAATTCCAGAGCCTCCGATACAACCACACACTGATCAGCCAGCAAAGGCTTCCACAGGTTCACCTAAAACTCCAAACAGTCCTCAGTGCCTCCTTTCTCAGCTGAAAGTGAGAAAGAGTGAGGCGGGAGGAAAAACTGACAGCACAGAAAGAAAACTGTCACTGAAGAAATAAATATGTGAAGAGGTGACAAGCAATGGCAGAAAAACACATCACAATACAAAATACATCCAAATAAAATGAAATGATTATTAATGCTTGTAAACTTCTTTTTCAGTTCAGGATGTCAAATTTTATTTTCAGTGCCAAACTTTAAAGTCATTGTTCTCGCCCCACTGTTCTAATGCAAATTAAAAGACTACATTATATAGACAAGGCTGTTCACTGAGTCTATGAAAATAAAGTTTTCATAAATTGCCCTTTTGTCATTGCTAAACTTTTGAATATGATTTCAAACTTGAATTTATGTTTTTCTTTTTCTCTTGAAGGTAAAGTTGTGATATCAGTAACAGTGTGTGTGATGCGTGTGATAAGGAAGTGCTGCATCTCTTTAAAATGCCACCATAAATCTTGTCAGTCTTTTACAATTAGAGAGCAACCTGCTTCTTTCTGGAAGTTTAACAGGGACACCAGCTTCTTCACTGACAGCAGTAGACCAGAAGACAATGCTGTCATGGTGGACATGATATTGAACTGACCTCCTCAGTGTGGTTAAGGTTTCTTTCTCCAGGTCATCCTGGAGATGTTTAAATGTTTACTCTTTTTAAATAAAGTCATGAACATGTGACTCCATAGGGGTCAACGGTCAACACCTAGAATATGAATAGTAGTTAGCAGTAAAGACAGTCACTCACTGCAGGAGCTCTTTAAGGTAATAACACTAATAACATGAACAATGGTTCAGATGTCTCAGTAAGCCATGACAGTGTGACAGTGAGTCAGTATGCAGAATACCAGGATTGAAACTGAAGCAGCTAAAAGGAGTTCAGAACCAGCATGAGCAGCATGTAGACAGTGGAGGGGGGGGTCTGAGATTATTGATCGCTTTATTGATTGATTACCGTTTTCCTGAAATACCGGGCTGTGTCCCAGCTCTGCAAATGGAGCTAGTGATTTTTGGAATCAAAGGAGCTACTTCTTTTTTTCTTTGTGTGTGTGTGTGTGTGTGTGTGTGTGTGTGTGTGTGTGTGTGTGTGTGTGTGTGTGTGTGTGTGTGTGTGCGGGGAGGGGCAGTCAGACAGCTGAGAATCTCCAGAGGGAGGAAAAGAAATATGTGTTTGAAAGCGTCTGATCAGCACTGGAATCACCCAGCACTCCAACAGGGTCACTGTTCACTGCTGACACATCACTCGCTCCTTCACACATGAAATGTGAAGGTGTGCGCACAATGTGTGTGCGCGCGCGTGTGTGTGTGTGTGTGTGTGTGTCTCCACACTGGACCAACCAGACCCAACAGCTCTGAAATCTCAGCAAACTGAGAAATGTTCAGCAATCTCCTCCCCACCTACACACCTTTCCTTATCTCCTCCGTTTCACTTCTCTTTCCATTTCTTCTCTGTGTCCATGTCTTCATTCATTTCCTCTTCTGTTAGTCCATTTTCCTCCTTTCCTTCCCTCTCTCTTCTGTGCCTTCATTTCTTTTCTTTCTCCTCTCCATCACACTACTTGTTCATTTTTCTTTATTTGTTCCTCTTCCCTTCATAACTATATTTTCCTTTCCTCATTTCTCCTTCCACTTGTCTTATCTCCCCATTTATTCTTTGTTTTTTTCTCCCATCTTCTTCTGCTGCCTCCCTTTTGAAGCCTTCCACCTTCCACCTTCTCCTGTCTGTCCTCCATTCCAAACACTATACTTATCCTCTTTCCTTTTGTTTCCTTGCTTGCTTACTTTCTCCTTTTTCTCCATTCTTTTTTTTATTCGGGTTCTTGTCATTTTTTCCCTGATTTCATTTTCACATTCTATCTTTTATTCTCCCTCCTATTTGTCTTCCTTTCTCCTCCTCCTTCCCTCCTATTTTCTCCTCTCCTCTCCTGCACTCTTCTTTGGCTGTTTGACCTGGATCACAGCATTGCTCAGGGGCCCCATGGCACCTTGCTATCGTCGCTCAGCTGCGACAGGGGCCGGCCTCCATCGATCCTTCCACAGCCCCGGCCTTCACACTCAGCAAATCTAACATTTGTAGCGTTCATGGAGCTAGTGATGTCTCAGAGGTATATACAGCACAGACTGCTGCAGCCTCAGACCTGTGAGATATCCACCCGACATTCACTCCACCTCTTCTTCATCTCCTTCCCTCTTTTTTCACTTGCTCTTTTCTGTTTTTAATTTATCTCTGACATTTTCTTTAAGGGTCCTGTCCTGAGCCTATTTTGGCTGTTGTTTTAATACTTTTGATGTTGTCTCTATATACCACGTAAAAAAAAAGTTTAACCTGTCCAGGCTTGGTATTTTATATATGGACAGAAATGCAACGCCTGCCGTCCCATCCCACGAGTATAAGTGCGCATTTATGCTTGGATAAACATATTTTATACTATCAAATTATCAAACTAACTATAAACTGTAGTGGAGATATGGTAACAATAATGACAGTAATAATATATGTAGTGGACGTCATGCAGGACCACAGCAGCAGCCACGATCCATGAGAACCTGCTGGACGACAAAGCATAGAAACTCCAGGGAAGAAGTTTAGTTAGTAACATGCATTGATGAGACAGGTACAGACGAGGTGAGAGAGAGAGAGAGAGAGAGAGAGAGAGAGAGAGAGAGAGAGAGAGAGAGAGTTTTATGTACTATGATGCTTTAAGTCATATCCAATCACATAAACAGGCACCTGCCTGCTGCAATCCATAACACAGTAATCCATAACATCTTACATGTAGCCACACACGTCAGCCTCTTTCACGTGCACTGAAGTCTGTCAGCTTTCCATCCATGCTGCTGTTTCACTGTTTAGGGAGCAGAGTTGGATTTTTTATGGTCGATCTCATTATGATACTTACATTCATTATGCACGACATATGGTAATGTATGCTGTAATCATGAAGAGATATCTTCTTCCAGTGCGAGGGCTCAGCAATACAAGTGCACTCAAAAGTTAAATCAAAGCTGTATGAGGCTTCACCATGTCAATCAAGTGCTTGTACTGTAGTCGATTTTCTCTTTCAGTGTTATTGCTTCATAAGGTGTCACCATATTAGAGTAATACTAAGAGTCAAAGCAAATCTAATAAAGATCTACTAATAGTACCAAAGACACATTTCTGGAGACCTTCAAACTACATTCACAGACCCTCCGACTGTTCGAGTGAAATCAAACCATCGCTTCAAAACTATTTCATCTGTGCTCACAATCAAACTGTGTTTTCAGATCGCACACAGCCAAACAGAAAACTCAGTGCTCAGGGTGAAAAAACGCTACATTCACAGCTTAGTGCAGAACATATTGAAGACTGCAAGTACAGCAAGTAACCAATCTAGACAGTGCATTCATTCTGCCTCATGTACATCTACATGGAGTGCTGGATCAACACCTATGACACCTCAGGCCAAGTCCATTGCCTGTAGGAGATTTTCTCTGGTAGAGGTTTCGGTCATTGACCTTCCACCAGCATGCAGAGAAAAACCCTGCTGGGCTGAGGAAAGGAGAGTACAGTGGACGGCAAACATTCATGCGATGTGTATATATCAGTACTATTCAAGTTTAACCACATCTCTCCAATCGCTGTGTGTAAACAATGACAATTGTGTTTTTCTGTAGTCATCTTACAACACACAGTTGGGACAGTTATCAGCGTATTTGCTGTATCACAGGTGCTTTTTTCCTTAGCAGTCATTGTTATAGTTGTATAGTATAGTCACATAACCATGATGTCTCTTTTTCTTCTGCCGGAACCAGAACTGGGAGCTGGTTCCACAGGGGAGGAGCATTTCGAGAGCGCAGTGTTCTAGTGAGGTAGTAAAGTACGGTGAGCTTTTTAAGATATGCTGGTGCCTGACCATGACCTCTGATCCTGGTTCCTGTCAGTACACGGCCAGCAGCATTCTGGTCCGTCGGGACTCATTGTTGTGTAATACACTTGAAATGTTCGAAATAATGAAGATACACACAGTCACACTTATTTGCACACAATTACTTGGCTTAGCGCTCACTTGCAGAGGTGATTCATTCAATTTGTTTGGGATTATGCCAAGCTTCAGTATAATATGTTTCCTAAATCATTCAAATGTCAGCATCTATTTTTGTTGCAGGTAAAGTTTCAGCTCTGTTCCTTCTACAGTGTTCATATTCCTAAATTCTGTTTAATAAAATGACTAAGTGAGTGACACACCTGGAGGCTCGGTGGATCATCAGGGGCCACAGTTCATTTTTGCCCCAGGGCCTGCTAGTGGCTTTAACCACCTCTGAAAGTTAAGGATGAAGCTGTCGCCTACCTCACTGTATGGCCTGCAGTAGGCGTGGTTGGCTAGCTCGGACTTGTTGGCCGGTGGCGTGTGTGACTGGCGGGATGGCTGCAGTGACCACACACATACAGCAGCTCCGTCTTCTTGGTGGATTTACCGCTCTGTCTGCCAGCTGCTTCATAATCATCTCCCTCCACCGCTCTGTCTCTCTCCCGCCTTTCTCTTTATGGCCTTCATTAGCACCCAGCTCTCCACTCCTCCCTCTCTTTTTCTAGTGTCATTTCAATCACTTTTCATTTAAACGCTTCAGTTGTATTCACTTTTTTTTGTCAAAAGCACTCTTGCAAAGGGAAGTGTCACTTTGAACACATCCTCTACACAAACAAACCCGGGACATTATGTGTATGACTCAATTCCATGGTGTACTTTTGAGCTTTGATCAACGATCTTACTTGACCTTTGAGAACAATGTGTGACCAGCCTCTTAGATAGCTTTCTATGTTTTCCGCTGCTCATGTATTCATTCAATAGATATACAATGGAAGTGGCTCTGCGGTCATCACACCAACGAAGTGTTTGAAATGCAGTCCTGTGATAACTGTTCAAAGATGACAGGTGATTTGCTCTCGGTCTGGATGAATCAGGTACATCTGGTAACCAAGCATGAACATGTAAACCAAAGTCAGCACTGTGAACTAATAGCTGACTTACAAACTCACGTCTGTAATGTCCACACTGGTCACACTGTAGACTGTCTGTAGATCTATGTGACTGGAGTCCTAACCACCCTTGTATTTTACCTGTATGTTCTTTTGCAGACAAACCTTTACCTTCAGGAAAAAGAAAACAAGAAAATGTCAGACTTCTTACTTACAGTTAATCTGTGTCTTGTCTATGCACAATAAACATTAAAAAAAAAGGGTATGTCAGTCTGGGTCTGCTTGATTCCTGGGCATGTCTACTGTGATTGAGATAAATAAAATGAAATAAATGTATAAAGTACAGTGTGTTCAGAGCTGAAGGGCAGTATGAACCAGGAGAATGCAGTGTCTCTGGCAGGATAATGACACCTGCTTTTCAAGTCTTACCTTTTATGTCCCTAACTGAGTAAAAGTGTTCAGAGCCCATTTCATTTAGTCACTGTAATACATGTCACCGCTAGCTTTGGCTTTAGCGTTTCCATGGCAATGAGAAACCCCGGAGGCCTCTCAGAGCACAGCGAGTATCGATCCACTGATATTACATATAAACCTCTGAGGCTCGTCTCTAATTCACAGGTCATTGTTTGAGAGACTGGAAAGAGTGAGAAAAACAATGTAGGATGGACTGTTGAGCAGTAAAAAAAAGACGTGTGTGTATGAGTGTGTGTGTGGGCTGGGGAGTGGCAGTCATGAGGGAATCAGGGAAAACAAGAAGAAGACAGAGAGGAAGAAAGGAGAGAATGAAAAATCTGTGTTTTTATTCAGCTTCTCTGTCCTCATGTCTGGCTAAGCAATCTGCCGCTGCTGCCCTCCACATCGATCATTGTTATAGCCAGTGAGGAGAATGTGGGACTCAGGACTGCCACACGAGTGTGTTGGCCTCCCCGAGTATTTGTGTGCACCCATGTGTATGTAAGCGTGCATGTCTCTCTCTCACACACACACACACACACGCCTCTCTCTCAGTAGAGGCTGTATATCTCCTGTGCTTACAGATACCTGCGTCTCTCACAGCCCTGCCAGAGGCACTGGTGCCTGACTGAAAGGAAAAAGACTACCTTAACACTCTGAGTGAACAAAGAACATATCGCTACAAAGAAGTCTGAAGATAGCTTGAAACAACAGCTCATTCAGATTATTTAAACCACCCTGTTTGTAGGTTGACATCACCTGAAGTGTCAGAAATCTCCCTCATACACATCTGTATGATAAGCTGCCAACATAACTATGTGTTTTAATTAGGCACACAGCTAGATGAGACAGTCCCTAACATCAGCCCCTCAGTTTCCAGCTGTGTTCTGTCATTTCACACCTTGCAGATCATCTGTGAGCTTGATTCTGCAGCACACAACCAACCTGATGAACTGAGGAAAGGTTTCACCCTTTAGTCCATCTGTTTACATGTTGACATGCGTCCGTCATGCAAAGTGCTGCTGCGCAACCTGCGCAGACAACAAACGCCTGCATTAGTTTAAAAACAGAAGACAATGCCCGAATCTCAGTGATTATGAACTGTGATCTGATGAATTATGTGCAGAGACGAGAAGATGACACTGTGGTTAAAAAAAGGGATACTGCTGTGTGTTTAGATTGGAACATGTTGTCATTTTTTGTGGAAAATGACTGTGAAATGAATAGTGATGGAAGTATTCTGCTGGATGATGATGATGATGACTCAGGCATTAAAGGATCTGACGGGACATTTTGGAATCTGAGCAAACGGGACAGAAATAGCTGGGCCTCTTGTGCCTTACGGGTCATTTTGCGTCTTTAGAGTCTTCCACTGTTGCTAACAGTCTGTCACTGTCATGCTATGTCTCAGTTCACACACTTCTAATTGCTTTGAGCAGGTAAGTGTGTTCACACTGTGGATTATGTGAAACAGTACACTCATAATGGTCAAAAAGTGAAGCGTGGAATGCTGGACACGTCTCACACTCTGTGGTTACCACTGTGGCTATGAAGGAGAGGGAGTACTGGAGGAAGCTGCTGGAGGGGAGGCGGCTGTGATGAACACCTCGACATGCAAATAAAAGTTGTATGTATGTTTTATATTTACGTTTTGTCAGTGAAATGTTGGTGTTAATTCTCCGCCTGGTTGCAATGCAGTGGGAAATAGGTTTAAGTGATGCATTTCCTCCTCCAGCCCTACAAGACACCAGCATATTGACTGACTCAGCATGAGTGGTCACAGCCTTCAGCTTCATCATCTCACCTGCGCCAGCACTCAATTATTCAGCTGCGCCATCACTCACATATTAAATAGATTGTACAGATGGGTGACAAATAACTGGAAAACCCAACTTAAAGCATCCAAGTCAGGTGTTGGACCACCATGTACCTTCAGAACAGCTGCAGCTTCTTGGAATACATTCAGTCCAGCTTGGGCAGGTTGCCAGTTTATCACAGGGCCAACATGTAGAGAGAAACCATTTACACGCACAGGCAATTCAGAGTCACCAAGCAATCTGTAGGGAGGAGGAGAGGGAGCAGAAACCTGGAACCCACACAGACACAGGGAGAACATGCAACTCCACACAGCAGATGGCGGGTTTAACCAGGAATCTTCTCACTGTGTGGTGACAATGCTAACCACTAGTAGTAACCAATGGCTAAATTCCACCAGGCTCGGCTCTACACTGTGATGTCACTGCCATCACATGGCTCCAGATTTTGTTAACTTTCTCAGATTTGGTCTTTATTCCTGGTTTTGTGCTTCTATCGTGAGTAAGTAGGCTACAGGCTGTTTAATTTTGAAAATTGACCACATTGCCATTCCTGTGTTTGACTTTGGTCGTGGCATGTGTCAAAAATAGAGCAGCCATGTATTCTCTGCAGAGCCCCACAGCACTTCTACTGGAGTCACAGTCATTGTGAAGAATGGACGTGATCAGCTCTGCCTGCTGCTGGAACGTGTCCCAGCCATGTGCTGAGTTTTTAGTGCTGCTGATTCTTGTTGTAGTGTCTGGGGCAAATCTATAGACTCCTTGCTATTCATTCACATCATCTATTCCATCACCAAGCTAATGCTAAACTAGCAGCCATCGTCAAATAGCCATGACTGTCAGTGGAGCTGGACATGTGGTAACATTTGCAAGTGAAACTTATGATGTTGCATGGTGAGTGAAATGTGGGTGTACTATTGAGGTTATATGGGTAACTCAAGTTGAATGAATTCTAAATGATCATAAGACCACAGTAGAAATAAGTCTTGGACTTTGTGAATATGTGTTACCTTGGTCACTAAAGCTGAGTATGAGCAGGCATAAGGAATAGTTCTCAGCAGTCTTTGTAGTCTTGCATACTCCAAACTGTAATATCATCATGTGGGCTCTTCTTGGTGAGCTGAGCCAAATGATCTGGCTCACTCAAAAGAAGCAGACTTCCCATCACTATAAGAGACAAATACTGTCCTTTTTTACTTGAACTGTACCTGAGTTACTTTGCGGATTCAGATTAACAATACAAAATATAATGATGATGTGTTATTAAAGGTCAGGAAAAGACATATCGTTGGCCATTAGACATTCACAACCTAGCAGGATATAAGCGTATCAAAACAGAAGTCCACCTCCACAGTCTGTAACATTAAAGTGACTTGTACATTAATGACAAAATTATACTACATCATTCTGAAATATGCAGCTCCACATAATTAGTACTTTTTCCTTTAGTAGGTCAGGTGCCATTTTGTTGAGGAACCGTCTACAGCATTGAGATCACAAAGCTGGCAGCTTGAAGAGAACAAAAACACTCATTAATTGTCAGCACAGACGTGTGTGAAAATGAAACATCTCATGAGGATCCAGGTCCAGGTCTTGTCTTTAGCTCCCTATAAGGCTGAGTTGTGCAGGTTGGCACCTCGGGCTTACTGTTGACCTCAGCAGGGTGTGTATGTTACTCTGCTTTTCATCACTACTCTGTATGCGTGCCTGCCCCCCCGCCCACACACACACACAACACACAACACACACACACAGACACTCTCCTGTTTAGATTCCACGAAGCTGCTGTCACTCTCAGTTAAACCAACCGTCTGCTGTATCTCTACGTGTGACAGATAAGCATACAGTTCACCCATGTGCCCGGCTTGTGTTTGTGCGTGTGCCTTGAATATATACATACATGATACGTACCAGTCGCCTCCTCCGCTGTGCACGATGGATGCAGACACACAGTGATTCTATCTGTGACATGTGGGCTTTCTGTTGCCTCTAACCTTTGCTCTGTGCTGAGTATTCTTGCAAATACTGTATATATAGTTACCTGAAAACATAAACCTTTGGTAATTCAGTGCACGCAAACTGTGTGTGTGTGTGCAGAGTGTTTGTGTGTGAGATACATTCACATTTTTTTTCTTCAGGATTGTGAGATTTCATTTTATATCCAGGTTATTTCTCCAGGGTGTTCGCTGTTTGTTGCTTAGTTTGTGTTTGTCCCGCCTCATATAGTTTATATTTTAGAAGCCACTTTCATTTTGGTTTCGACTTGAGTTCAATTAGAAAAACACATGTAGCAAAAAACCTCGCAGGGAGCTTTGAAGTTGGGCTTTATTGATGGCGTTTTTTTAATTTTACAACCTGATTGAACAGATCAGGGATCAGATCAGCAGTGCAGCTGAAACATACTGTGTATATACAGATATAATGTGTATGTTAGCTAGACAGACACAAACACATTCATAAAATGCAAGCAAGACTAGTACAAATAACAATAATAGCATTGTTTGTGGGTGAGGAACAATCTGAAAATGATCATTGTTGGTGTGTGATGGGGCTCTGGTCTCTGGCATGAATCTTAATTTGTTCCCACATTAGACAAACTCTAAGTGCCTCCTAAACATCAATGATTCGAATCATCAGTCATGAAGCCTCAGGGCTGAGTCTCATTTTGTCACTCAGTTTAGGATAACAACATGGTGAGCTATAATTATTTCTGAAAAATACTTAAAGCTGCTGTAATTTATATTTTTCCTTTTCCCATTATGCATGCTTGAGCTTACCTTAATCAACATCATCAGGACAAACATTGAATGTGAAGATATTTTTAAACATACTCATCACCTGACATTGATTCCTATGATGTCTGTTTGACCACAGACCTTGTCCAGGGTCAGAGACCAGTCCTCCACCCTTACTGGATTAGCAGCTGTTGTTTGCAGAGTGTCAGTGGATTCATGTGATAGAGAAGAACACTTGAAATGGGATGATTCTCTCAGATCACCTAAAGAGGATGGATACAGAGCGACACGGGACACAACAATATTCTGGAGAGTAATTCGCACTGAATCTGCAGTAAAAATATGTGTATCATGTCACAGGCATGATGAACTACAAAAGCCCTGCTCGGCCTCAGAGCAACAACCCTGCTGTGTTTTCATTAACACCAGGAAATAAAGTGGAGGAATAAGGTCAAGAGTGTGTCTGTGTGTGTGCAAAGAAAGCTTTATCCGTGGGTGACCACTAATGAATACCCACATCGATCCCTCACTGACATTTGTCTGGCCACTTGATGGTGCCCCCTTCCTTACACTGCCACCTCAGTGCAGGGACCAGAGAGAAATTGATGATTTTTCTTGCTGTTGAAATAAAACAGGTGGGGCAGGCATTCACTCAGCCATGCTGCTTTTCAGACAGATACAGTGAGCATGTTCAGCCATGCCCCAACCAAAGGATGAGGCTTTTCAAGTGTTCAGGCTTGGAGAAGCATTGAATTTAAACGAATAGGCTACTGACTTATAAGACAGAGGCTTTTAGTTTGGACCTTCTGAACCTCCCTGAGTTTGTGTTTTATGTGTTTTTAGAGATGTGATAATGCATGTTGGGAATGACCCTAAGACTGCATGTTTTAATTATAATTATGATTGTTATAAACTACAAATGCAAATACTTAAACATTGCCGTAAAAAAATGTTGATGTATGAAGAAGTATGATGTACTTAAGTGCGGTTCCTCAAAGGGCCACTTGAGGTTGGCTGCAGAACATGCCAGTTTCCAGAATGTTCAAATGTCCAACTTCACAGCAAAAATAAACATGTTTACAGCCTGGTACAAAAATCAGTTTTGGTCTCCATAGCTAATTTTCCCGTAACTGTACTGAGGCTGAATTTATACAATACAACTCACCTGTTCAGATTATATTGAGGCTTAAAGTTATGCAGCTTTGCTTGATGCTTCTATTTTCATTTGTGTTTCCGTTACAGATGGCTTGCTTTAGCACCCAGGCTTCAGTCAGTCCATCTCAGGTCCACTGATGATCTACGTCTTTGACCATTTTTACATTCTGACATCTGACATAATTGTGTGATTATCCTGACTTTGCTGACCAAGTACAAAATGTTAAGTTGGACTTAATAGAATAAGACAGATCTTCAAACACCAACAGCACACCGACATAAACAGACCTGGGAGTGACGTCAAATACCACAATTTCTTGCAAAAGCAAAAAAAAAAGAAAAGAGTGTGATGCATACTGCAGCAGAGAGAGAGCGCGTGAGAGAGGATGAACGGATGTGATAGAGGTGTTTATTTAAAATGTTAATAATTAGAAAAGCTTTAGGTTATCCTGAACATAATATATAAACATGAATATCACATCATTCAGTGAGACAGTCAAACTTCTCTAACTGTGACGGATGTCCAGCATCCTGCAGATAATAATAATAGTTATATTTTTCACTGGGTTGTCCACATTTTCCTGCATAAAACCATATAGCACAAGGAGAATTATCTCAGAATCGTGTTTTGTAGTCCATCCTCTGAACTTTGTAGTTTTATCACAAGCCTTTAAGTGAACTCACATAGAGGTTTGGTCTAATTGTTATAATTAAAATATATCCTAACTGCAATCTTTAAAGCAGAAATCTGAATGTGAACACTGCTCCTAATGCTGAATCTGATCTCTCCACTATGTGTCCTCACTTTTGAAGGCTTTCCTCACCCTTTGTTCATTGAAAGGTCATTGGGTCCTCACAGTAACAGAATTACTACAAAACACACTTACACATACACAATTACAGTCCCAGCTGGAGAGGAGGGTGGCCCGCAGTCTCAGAGGGTTTGAGCAGGCCGTTGTTTGAGATAGATTAAATATTGAACTGGAACTTTATGTAAGTATTTACATTTCGGAGGCTGGCTCAGCCTCCAGGGCAGCCAAACAGTCGGTAAATCATATTCAGTTTACCAGGATAATTTCACGGATTGTTTTCCTTTCTCCTCCCCAACCCTCGTCTCCCTCCATCCCCTTCAAAGAGCCACGGCCTGCTTCTGGGAGCCCATGGGGGCCACCAGGGCCCTGTGTCCCCTTTTTTGGCAATTTCATGCGCTGTCGGACAAAAGATAGCCGACATATTCACACATTTGCCTTGTGTAAATGTTGAGCGTGGAACATCAGCGGAGAGGGCCATTATTTTGATTTGTGCCAGGCTAGGTGGAGGCAGCGAGGAGGGGTGGGGGCTTCGTCTCTGGAGGCAAATAAAGCAGCAGTCATCTTCTCGGCATGTGGCGGCTGTATCAATGTAAGAGAACTGCAGCTTTACTGAATGTTTGCACACCAAGATGAGAGCTAAAGCACAATGTAAAATAAACAAGGAGAATCCTCTGGGAGCATGTGGTAGCTAGGACCCGGCTCTGCAAGCCTTTCTGCTGGATTTAAAGCAGAGTAGCTGTCACCATTAGTCCTCATTCAAAACAAGATACAGAGACAGACAGAGGCTGAGTAACAGATATAAGACTGCTAAAGGAGAAAACCACTGAGAGTGTCAAAGATGGAGACGCAGAGAGGGAGCCTGAGCGTGGAAATGACAGAGAACAGAAAGAGAGACAGTGGGTACCAGAGACAAACTTTGGTAGGAAGGAGAATCAAAGTGAGAGGCAACTACAAAGCAGGTTTGCCTATTGAGTGAGGCAACAGTATGCGTAATAAAATTGACACATGGCTGTCTGTGCTGTCTGTGCTGGCCCCCGATGTGCTGGCAGCCATCCAGCAGAAACCACAAGTAAAGGAATCGCACAGGAAACATTACAGCTACAGCACCGAGCTTCTCTTCTCCCCGAGTCTGCCAACCACAAACACGATGCACAAATAACCTCCCCCGCCACACTACCAGACAGCATGTGAATTAAGTTTTTCGACAAGGAATTCCTTTTTCCTTTGTTAACCTGTCATGCTGTACAGTAAGAGTCAACATATTGGCTTTTTGCCTTACCACTCTGAGGGGAAATAAAAGCAGCCTGGAACACAAAGGAATAGCTTTTAGATGGATGATTGTGATGCAATTTCCAAATTGTGCCCGTGACATGCTCAAAAAAAGAAAAGCCTTTTTATGCTTGCCAGAGCAGCAAGCATCTCCATATGCCAATGTGTTTAAAAGCCTGTAGTATTTTTATTATTAAACTGTCATGTCATGAGATGCCTGTGTTAAAATCCTTTATGGACCAGCTGCTTTCTGTGAGGTGGTGCTTCTCCTACTTCATGTTTTGCTTGTCGTAGTTGATAAAAGTGAGATTTCCACTTTACAGCGGACCAAACTAAAAGCTGCTGTTAAGGTGCCGCCCCTAGAGGCGGCGATGTCAATGACACCCTGTAATTTGAAGGTGTTTCATGGAATGAGCAATGGTGATGGTGACGGTGCTTGTAAGAAGAAGTCTTCATACCCATCCCATAATCCCGCAAACATGATACGCCTGCATGAAAAGCACTCATACACAAACCTTGTTATAACCACTTGTTTTGGTTGCTGGTCACTGACCATTGTTTGTTCCTAGTGTAACCAGACCGTACACACATACACCCCACATTTGTTTGTGGTAGAATTTGTGGTTGGAGGTGGATGGACGTGTCAAACAAATAGGATGTACACACACACACGGTGACTTCTTGTTAACTCACATTCTGTTGTATACTTGACTGGACGTTGCAGGTAGAGAAGAAATCTGTTTTTTAGAGAAATGAGGCGTCCTTTGTCATGTGAAGCAACATCCTTTCTGATGATATCTGTGATTTAACAGATGCAGGGACTTTTGATGGAGCCTGTGTCTGCAGCGCTAACACTGATAAAAACACAGTTATCAGTGCAGAGCAGCAGTGTTCCTCTGTGCAGCCTGATACCTGTTAAACAATCACATGCACGTGACGAACAACCTGCAGTCTGTCTGTAGAATCATGTCTACTGTGTTCATATCTTTTTTCATTTTCATTCATTCATTCATTTACATCCATTCCAATCCATTATTGAATATCCCATAATATAATTGAGATGTCTTTTTGAATATGAGAAAGGATTTATTATTGTTTCAGGCAAAGTTAAAATTATGGAACTAAACCCTTATGCTCAAAAATGATCAACCTCACAAGTGACTGTATTTGTATCCATAATAAAAGTTAATGATGGAAATAACAGACGATGAAAAGAGAAAAGAAATGTTCTTTTATTGTCAGGAACTGCAAACAGATTTGAACTAGATGCTAAAGTGGACAGCGAATCAAATCAAAAAAGTTGTTTGTGATTCTCTCTTTGTTTAATCGGTTATGTGTCTTCTCATCAGTGATGGTGTCATGTATGAGATGCAGTGTCCAACCAAATATTCTTAGTTTCATTATATAATTGAAAAAAAACATTGGATTGTGTAAATTAAGATCTCTCCTCCTGGAGCTGCCACCTTACCGCAGAGGAGGGGTTTGCGTGTTCCAATGATCCCAGGAGCTATGTTGTCGGGGGCTTCATGCCCACCCATGGCAATCAGGTCCTAGGTGAGGGACCAGACAAAGTGCAGCTCAATCTTCACTCACGTCCCAGGGGAGGCGGGGGACATTGAGTCTGAGTGGACCTTGTTCCGTGCCTCCATTGTCAAGGCAGATGACTGGAGCTGTGCCCGCAAGGTGGTTGGTGCCTGTCGAGGCGGCAACCGCCGAACCAGCGGTTATGGATGCCGTCAAGCTGAAGAAGGAGGCTTACAGAACCTTTTTGGCCTGTGGGACTCCTGAAGCAGTTGACGGGTATCGACGTGCCAAGCGGAGCACATCTTGTTGCAAAGCTGACATTGTAGCAGAGATTCATCCTGATTGAAATGGTTCATGTGCTCAGTAATCTCGTAACAGTTTGGCCTTTAGAAATGTATTCTGGCTTGATGGTGGAAAACCATCACCAAAACAAATGTGAAACCACTGTGATCTGACCAGAATTTGTTTTCAACAGACAGACCAACAGACCAATCTAAGCATGACAAATAAAGTTCAGCATGAGTCCAAATTTTATAAAAATTTCCAATGCTGATCCAGTTTGGAACTGGAACTGTCACATCTATTCATTTCTACTAAAAGCAATATAAGAAGAAATTGTCATCAAATTGAACATTTACAGTTCTTTGAATTGTCACCTGGATCAGTTCACACTGGGATTTAGGAACAAAATTCAACAATTGTGAAGTTTTCAGTGGCGTGCATAATAAAGACCCAGTGTTTACCAATTCATCTTCACCACATTTTAATAAAAAATATTGCATCTGAACAGCAGAAGATTTCCCTGTGGGGTATGAACTAATATTGTAATAGCACAACACAAACAAACACACACACACACACACACACACACATAAATTGGATCAAGTGGAATCAAGACAATCACAAGACCATGGACTTGGTACTGGTGAGAAGAAAATGCCTTGAGTATTGTAACATATACGCTGGTAGATAAGAAAGTGAGTGGCGAAAATATGGGTAAATAAAAGGAAAGGAAAAAGAGATAAATACAATGCAAGAAAAATAAAAAGAGAAGAAGAGAAATGAGGAGGTGGGGTGGACTCCTCCTTCTCCTGGCTGTTTCTCCTCAACCCCACTAAATGAGAGACAAAGACAAATTGATTTTATATTTCCCAGCAATGTGCAGACATTTCCCTTTGAAAACAGGTCACAGCGAGGGGAAGACTCTCCTGCACTTATATCACTGAACTGCTGCTGGTGAACACACACACTTGTGTCTGTCTACAGATGTCCTCACCTCGCATCCATCAACCCTGGGTTGGATACTCTAAGGGATACAAGTGCTCCAAGAGAACAGTCTTAAATCTATTCCAGCTGTTTATGTATTAGATATACTAAACGTTACAAAGTGTGTATGTTAAACCTGTCCACGTAGCTTTGTGTAACATTTGAGTTTCTACATACTGTTTTGAATCCAGCTTCAAAATGAGCACACAAACATGAGTGATATTGATTTCCTCATATTAATCTCAGGAAAAAAAAAACAATTTCTCAATGACTGAACATTTTTTTTTTCATCTCTAAATTATTTATGATTTTTTTTGTTGTTGTATTTTTTCATACAACAATATGAATCCAGTATTTAAGCCTTAGCTGTAGTACAACTATCTCGGCACTAGAGTTTTCACAGCTGTATTGATTTGCCAATGCAGCTGTGTATTTGTTGATGTTGATTTGTTTTTTGTGTATTTATTTATTGTTCTGAACATATTAGACTGGACTGAGGCAACATGACTCCAGATGCAAACATGTCAGTGTAGCCCCCAAAACTGTAACTTGCTTTTATCGTGCAGATGTTTTTACTCTGATGTGAGACTACCAACATTTGGAGAGCTTCAATTGTAAGTGAAGAAAATATGAGTCAGATCTCTGGCTTAATATCACTGTGTAGCTGCCAATGAACTCATTTTGCCCCATTGCCTTTCAAGCTATTCTGAAGTCAGCCTTGAAGCAGTATTGGTATTATTGGTAAAGATCATTCAAACCCAGCCAATTAAAAGGAGAGAAAGATCAAGATTCATCTGTGTGCAGAACGAATAGCTCTGTCCTCCATGTGACTCAGAAGAAAACCTGAATAGACTCAGAGACAGAGCGAGAAACCTCCTTTATATGTCTGTAAAAGCTCATGATGGAAAAGTTTTGAGTGCTGCCAAATGCAGACCGGTTTGGGGGGAGTGTAGCAGGAAGGGGGAACTCAGTGATTGAGCTATTATACTCCCAGAGTGCAGTTCAGTTTTGATGAATGGCACAGAAGCAGTAGAGAGTAGAGGCGTAGTTTTGTCAGGGTGGGTCAGGGGCTAGGTTACGAATGAGTGAAAGTGGTGGATGCAGAATGTGATGCATAAGCTTGTGTGTGTACTGAGTACACATGTTTGCTGGTCTATGGTGAATTCCCCATGGAGTGAGAGCCAATCTGGGCTTGAGGCCTTGAGCTATTGATCTGCTCCTGGAAGCCCATCATTCACCCCTCTTACAGCCATCCTCCACCCACCCCATTCCTCTCCTCCAACACTTTCCGCAGCTCTCTGTAGAGCAGCTGAGGAGCTGGAAGACACTCACGTTGAGTGTTAGGGTTGGGTCATTGTTAAACAAATGTAACATCAGCTGTTCTTCAGGTAATGAAAGCTGACTGCACAGTGTTGGACACATGGTTATGGCCAATGGAGAAGAGGATGCAGGTCAGCGGTGACCAACAGTTAGTCAAGCAACATGGATGTCATTGTAACCACACATTAACTACTCAACTGGACCTCATGCCCCTATTGGCCTCTAGCATCAGCTCTGCTTCCTTATTCTGGGTTCAAATAAGTCGTTACTCAAAGACCCTATGGTGCAGGAAGCAGATTGCTGTTTACTTCCTCATTTTTGCGTGTTTCCTGCTTCTTTTGCTCCTGGTGTCCTGATCCAATCTGGCTTCTGAGGCCAGTTCTGTTAGCATGCTAATGACCAATTCAGTTAGCAGCAGTTAATTAGCAGTTAGCTTCTTTAGCAAGTGGTCAGGGCAAAGCCACCTGTGCAGCAGTGTGAACTCTGTAAATCACAGAGTTGAAGCTGAGCAATTGGAGCCTGGATATAAACTTAGTACATGGCCTCTGAGTGCAGGATGAGTCATCAACAGTATTTTCTGGTTCATCAGGAAATGACAAACTCTGAAATACCATGAAAAACACCTGAACATACTGAAAACATGGCAACATGCGTCACTGTTGGTCCAGACACTGGAGGATAGAGGACAGATGTGCACTTTAGTCTAAGTAAGTTAGGTTATGTGACCCACTATCAAACTGCAGTTTCATTTTGAATAAGAAGTGAATCAACAAGTCAACTCAGTGAAAACATCTTGTTTTTTGTCACCTCGTATCACCAACACTCACTCTTCATAGAAATAACTGTCTCATGGTGATTATAGTTGGTTAGATTTAGGCACAACTGCAGCTTGCTTACAGAAATATTGTGGTTTGGGTTCAAATAAGGAGCATTTCTAATCAAGGCAGAAAAAAAATGATGACGATGATGATGAGTGATCATGGTCATGGAGTTGACTGTTGGCAGAAAGCCTCTCGTGATATGCTTTCTTACTCACCCATCCAGCCTGACCTTTTCACTATGAGGGATGTATAACAACGTCAGACTACTTGTGCCTTTGTTCCCAACAGTCATTAGTCACACAGGCCATATTTATGTTTTGGAACAAATGACTGTTGCTTTTTCTTTTTCCTGAGAGGACAGTCTCAGAGCTAACGTGGTGCTGTGCTCACGTCGAGGATTTCAGCCTCAGTTCGTGCATGTAAAGTGAGCTTGGCTCTCGCTCTGTTCCCCTCCTTTTCATAATGCACACATTTGTTCTGCCTCAGTTTTTGTCTGTGGTGCGTCTGAATATAAAGTAAAAATGCCACAATAGCATTATGAATGCGACATCGCTGTAGTCTGCAGGGGACGGTGGGATGAAAGTAATGAAAAGAAATAAAGGGAGCAGGATGAGCAGGTGAGTTGAGAGGGAGAGAGAGGGAGAACTGACGAGTGCTGCAAAGCCCAGCCAAATCAGGCCTGTTCCTCTGATGGGAATGGCCGATTGCCTCATTGCTTTATCAGCCAGGCCTTAAAAAGAAAGAGGCTGTCTCTGCACGCCGGCATGCAGCGAAGCATTCCCTCTCCACTGGGTCTGATTGCTGCGCCGAGAGTGGAGGGAGAGAACAGAAGATGGACTAGATAAGGAGATGTAATAGTGGAGGGGAGAGAGCAAATGAACACTTTTATGGCCCTCCATGAGCTTGCCAGCAAGAGTGTGTGTGTGTGTGTGCGTGTGTAGATGTCTGGAGGTCCACCATAGTACAATTATACAGAGCGAAGATGTATCACTTTATGAACAAGGCTACATAAAATGAAATCTTTTTAACCCCTTTATGCAGCAATGATGTCTCCTCTGCTGCTCAGCACGCTGTTTAAAAATACTGGGAACATGTTTGCATATTGAGGCCCATCAAATGCATGAAAAATATGCACATATATAGAGACCAAAACCTCTCCACTGTACCAAAAAATATGAATTCAGAGGTGAGTGAGTCTTTGGGGGTCTGTCTACCTCATCAATGAATCATGAATTTAGAGGAGGAACATAATGTCTATATTTCATTCAGACATTATTTTATTAAAATTACAAAACACAAAACAGTCCTGCGTTGTTTTTTTTTAACCTAGACTTGTCCATAGTGTTAATTTTGACTGTGTGCATTATAGATGATGTATCACTTCAGCATTTTCAGTGCCCCTTCTAAAGCTCCACCCCCCCAGATTAATGAAGCACATTGCCATAGCAACATTGTCTGTATTTGTATTTGTTATTGGTATTGTTTTGATAATTCTGCAGTGACTGAAAAGGCGACCATAGGTTTGTAACTGTGCAGAGGCTATGACAGATACTCACCTCTCAACTCTTCACTACTGCAGCTAATATCACAATGGTAGAAACAAAAGCAGTTCCTCAAACATCCACTTGAGGCTGGCTCCAGAAGTGAGTCAGTCTCCATAAGTCCCCATGTTCAAATATCCAACTTCACAGCAGAAATAAACATGTTTACAGCCTGGTACAAAAAAACAGTTTTGGTCTCTATAGCTAACTTCCCCTTCATGACTGTACTGAGGATGAATTTTTATAATTATGCATGTCATGGATTGACAGGTGGGCACCATTATACAGTAGGTGATTTGCTTCATTCAACCTGCCTCATCTCCACCCACATGTCACCTCTTTGCCCATTTTTGAATTAGCCTGGAGACAGCAAGAAAGGACTGTCAAGATGGTGACGACCAGATCCATCACACTGAGCTCCACAACAGCTCCTCAGGAACCTGTGGGTGACGTCACTAGACTACATTGTTTTATACAGTCATGCTACTGACTACTACCAAAGCATGTTACCCTCCTGGCAGTTTGTTGTTGTCTGATCATAAAACTTTGGTTCTTCTGAACTGTTTTCTCTCTTCAGTGACAATGCGATTGCACGATTGCACCACCTATTGACTGGATAGAAATGAGTTGCACCACTTACTTACAGAGCCAGGACTGTGCACAAACACTGGGTTTACATTTTTCAGTGCAGATGCAGAGAATTGAAGTAAAAGTCTGTTGGATTAGAAAGGCTGACCCCACTTTTAATACTAATTATGTTAGGATTCATTTTTTGAATTTTGGAGTCGTGTTTTGCATATTTTTATCATCCAAACATGATAAATGATTAAATGCTTACTCCAGGGGCACAACATCACTTTTATTTGTGGATGTGAGAGAAATATCTGGTCAAGCAGAGACAAATGGGGGTGACTCTGGTGGGTTCACTAATAGAGGAAAAATGTTTTATTTATGCAGAGGGACACATCTTATCTGAAATAATCATTTCATTACTGCAGACAATGGATTCATTTTCATGGGCACATTTTGATTCTGTAAGATTACTGCTCAGAATGTACTGGAAGAACAGCATGTGGTTACAGAATGGAATTATATAGGAATCCATGAGCGTAGAAGAAAAGAGTAATTCACATGAAATGTGACAGATGCTGTGACTTGACTCATGCTTCCATTCAGCCCAGTGTATGAAGGCTCAGGCTGGGTGTGAACAGTCTCTTTGTTGAAGAGCGTTCAGACATCCAGCAGAACATCTGGGATATTGAGTCATCATTTCAGTCAATCTGCTGTCACTGTACAAAGGTATAATAACACAGCAAGCATATGCAGAACATACATTTCTCAAATGACAGCTCTGAGTCTGATTTCCTCTGGCTCACATGTAAACTGCTGCTCATGTCTTCTTTAGGACGCAGGATGGAATGAGACGAAATGTAACTCATTATGTTTCATTCTTCAAAAAAATACTGTTTTAAACACGCCAGAGAACAAATGTAGTCACAGGAACCAGAACTTTTGATTATTTGACTTTTTCCTATATGTGGATGTGTATATTCTTTTCCATCTGCGGTCTTCATTTAGAACCTTATTGACCAATGAAAAGATGTTTTATTACATCATGTATGTAAGACAAACAGAAGGAGCATGACTCTGGATAAATTACATTTAGAGTTTTGATTTAGACGAGCCTGGTCAGTGTCAGAGGGTCATTAACATGGATGTTCCTAATTGCAATCTAACATAGTAAAACAGCTTTGCTCTGTGGAAACATGTAGGACAGCCCTGATACTGACTGAAGGAGAGTCGAGGCTCCAAACCACCCACACGTTGTTCAATGAACCATTTCTACAAAACACTTGCATATTCACATGAATCCATTTAAAATAAGAGACAGTTTACTGATGACTGTGATCACATAGATTTTTCATTCCTGGTGATAAATGTGTCTCATTGCAGGAGTTGACCCAGCTGTGTCATGTCAGAGAGTACAGACTAAATGTACTCTGTTCTTTCAGTTAAAAATAGTACACTGCATAATAAAATGCATTAATAACAAGGTTTTCTTAACAATGGCTTCACTCATGGAGGTGTAGCACCTTTAGTCTTTTACTTTGACAATTAAGGAATACTCACATCTCTAGGTTCAGTAGGAGTTGGGAAATGTTTTTCACAAAGGAGGGTTGGTATACGAACAGATATTTTAATATCACTACAAATAACAAAATAACATTGACAGCGTTGCTGTACACTTTTTTTCAAATGAATAAAGAAACAAATAAGGAGCCGTAAAATTCTTCTTTTCCTTACTGGTATACTCGCTACAATCACTACTACCCGGGTAGGTGAGTGTGTGAGTATCTTATCTGTGTTTCTCTGTGTGAGAATCAGAAGGTCTGGAGTCGTCGAGGTAGGTTCTGCAGCTGGCCACACTGCTTCTCAAACTCTCTCTCTCAGATCCGTTGGGCTGGGCTGCCATCTTAATCATCTCTGTTTCTCGGACAGTAGTTCAGACTAGCAGAAGAATAACACAGAAAATGCATAGGTGTAAGAACTAAATCTGATTCTGTCAAGTTCTATGAGACCTCATCTTTTCTGTTAATCATGAGATATATCACCAAAAATCAAGAAAATACATGAACTCACAATAAATGAATTATTATGAATTAAAACAATTTGCTTTAACCATAAATGTAATCAATTAATCATGAATTCCTATCAACAATAGTATTTTTTAAACAGACACATTATTTATGCATCTCTTTTTAACCTCTATTTATCTTATATCATCAGTTCTTAACTATTTTAATTCACCTTTTAATTATTTAACTCTTCAACGTCAAATGAATTATAGTTTTTATACACAAGTGCAAATTCCTTAATAAAAAATGAATTATACTACACCTTAATGGTACTGTTAACCCTTTTCAATGGCTAACAACACAAACAGGCAGTTCAAATGGCACAAAAGAAATAAACTGCATCTTCTCATTGCAGACCGCATGGCAATTAGCTTGACTTAACGATTAGCATAGCGATTAGCATGAATAAGCATAAACAATGGACAGACTAGCAACTAAGAGCTAGCGATTAGCATGTTGCGGTCGCTATTAGCATTTAGCTAACAATTACTTTTCAACAATAAACTACGGCAAAAAGTGCACGAAAGTCATTTTAATAAGCAACATAAGCAATACTGACTAGCTTAGAATAGGTAGATAACACAATAAATGTAACTTTTCCGTCTAAATGGCTACCGGCTAACTGTATGCTAACTCACCGGAGTCTCTGCATTTACTTCCACAAAGGGGATTTTTCCTCCTCGGCTCACAGCTTACTGGAGTGAACCTGGGTTTGCCCGTGGCTACCGGGTCTTTCGGCGGTCGGTTCAGACTTTGTCCGCAGAACTTAATAACTCTTTTCTTCGTATTTGCTTTGCTCTTTTGTTCTACTTTTTGCTAGCGACTCACTCGGTCTGGTCTGCTGCCATCTGACTCGTGTCTCAGAGAAAAAATGGCGTAACGGCTTCACCTGGTACCTGAGCTAAATTCAGGAATAATATATCACTAACAGGAAACTACTACCACATATTGGCGTTTTCTGGAACTGTCTAAATCACAAATACTGGGTTAGTGACCTGATTTTTCATGCTGGTTACAGAGGCAGAGAAACTTCATGCAGTCTGACAACAATGAAGAAATTCCCAAACCTCCTTGAAAATGCTGACCTTTGAGATAAGAGACTGCACAAGAATCTATTATATTAGCTATAGAGGTTAATTATTGACTTTGTGGGCTTCACTCACGGTTCACTTACTAGCTTTTTGCAGTTTTCAATAATGATATTTCACAGCTATATATGATATCTCTTGAACAGAGATTAGGACCTACTACTACTTGTACCAGGATGCACAAATGAATCTTGCTGTGGCTCTTAACGGTATGGATATTCCTAAAAGATCTAAGACAGCATGAACTAGTAAGACCAATTACAGAAAAAACTGGCAGCCTGCCCGGTGGTATTGCAGCTAAACAGATACACAAATCTGTTTCTGAAAACATTTGAGGAAATAAATAGTCACTGATGTTGGGAGAACCTTGCCAGTGGCGGGGAGAGGGAGAAGTATCTCAGATGCACATTTTGTAGTCCATCTTCTGGACTTTGTAGTTCCACCACAGACATGTCAATAACATTCGCCGCATGCTTTATCATTTCTTTCCTCTAAATGAAGCACAATTTACGTAATGAACATGGAGCTGTTCAGAAGCAGATTAAAACTAAGCAGATTAAGACCATAATGCCATGAGAAATCTGTTGAATGTGTGAATAAATCAACTGAGAAGTCACCTTATTTTTACATAAGCTTACGTACAACTGGACATTTTTCTTGCAGCCAGTAACCAGCTGCCTGCTGGCCATTAGAAAGAATGCAGGTTTAAGACACTTCCCTGTTGGCCTTTCAGGCCCAGAAGCTCTGTCCACTAAATATACTGTCAATGATTATACCTAACAAGAAGCTAACATTGGGGTATGACTCATAGGCTCATGGTCCTGATGGATCTGTTTCAATAATGGCCCCAGAACATGAAGACAAAGCACAGTTCTTTCTGAGCATCCTGTTTGTCTCAAGGGGACATTTTGGTTTGACCCTCCTGCAGTTCACTACTAAATGAATCCCGGTCTGGATTAGTACTTTTATTTGGTTGAACTAAAGACTTTAACCTGGCCTATTAGAACTCAGGCAGTGTTTGGTGCATTTGATCTTTAACCTTGAATCAGACACGAGCCGAGACAAGCACTATTAAAGAACAACAACAAAGAGCTGACTTTGCAGGGCTCCTCTTCTTCAGGGAGGCAAGAGAGGTTTAATTAGGAGAATTAGGAGAACATGAGGAAACAGGAAGCTACATCAAAGTATTGCAGAGGTCATTAGCATAAAGTTAGCTGGAGAGCGTTTACCAGCAGCCTCTGTCTGCCTCTGGCTTTAAATTACCTTTGTTCTACAGACCTTCTTTCAGTCTCTGGTGAGGCTTAAATGTGTTGGTCAGCTGGTTGAAGATTACAGTAGAGACCGGCCTACATCAATATCTTCACAACAAAGTGCGCTAATATAAAACCCTATGATATGAAACCCTAAGCTGATGAAGGATTTATCGCTAATATTTTTATAGCTACATCTAATGAACGTGTTCACTGGCGATTATTATGTTAATTATTTTTCAAATGAGCTTAACAAATGATACAAATCTTTTCATTGTCTGAAAATGAGGAAAATGGCTGTGACAAGATCCACAAGAGCCCAGAGAGATGTTTGCTATGATTAATGATTCACGTTTTTGTTTGTCAATCAGTTCATGTTGGACATGATTGATTTATGACATAAATGAATTATTTAATCATTAATTTGGTTGACTAACAAATCAAATGTTTGAAGCTTTTATTTTGTAAAAAAATCAATGCCAGTTTATTCACTTGTTAGCAGGAAAGCTCTAACTGTGGTAATCAGTTATGAGATAACGATCACTGTTTCAGTATAACTGACTCACTTATTTAAGTCACACGGCAATATTTATCTTAAGTTTGCTAACATTAGCTTACATTAACATAATCTACCTTTCATACTAGATAAATTGAGGTGTGTTGCAAAACTTAAAACTCAGATACTGCACCAACAATGCCTTGTATAGTGTGTCTGTATAGCCTGTGTGTCCGCCTGAGACACATTAACATGTAAGAGAAACATTGTTAATAGACCTTCAGCGGCCTCACAGAAATGCAGAATCTATTAGGTTTGATGTGTGGTATTTAAACAAACACACACAAAGGAAGGTCAAAACAGTGGATTTTGAATCATGGGTTGTCTTTAAGACTGGTCCTCAAGATGAGAAAATAAAACAACTGAAATGGAAACTGTGATTTATTACAACCTGACCTTGCAACCCCGTATTCCTGTATTCCTGCCAACATCACTGTGTTCACAGATCCCAGCTATTACTTTCGTGTGCGCTGCATTATTATAACTGACAGCCGGAGCTGAACAGAAAAAAAAGCCCAAACTGTTGTTGTTTTGATATGTTCGTCAGAGATACATGATCAAACTATGTCTTTTTAATGAGGCTAATGGAAATGAAAGCCTGCTTTGCCACATTTTCATAGCATGCCCTGTTTTTGTCTCTTCCTCAGAGTGGATGTTAAGAATGAGGCCTCATTTGCTCGGCACAAGTAAGTAATTAAATAATTCAAAACACAAACTACATTGCTTCACGCCATGCAAATTACAACCTGCTGGATGTTTGGCTGACTGCCGCCTAATATTCTCTAAATAATATTCACAAAGTCCGTCCATCATTTGATGGAGTGCTTGGTTATAGTTGAGCAATGTATGTAAACTTGCCATCATAGTAATGCTTACATAACTGAGCTGCAAACGGACTGTGCACGTATGTGCTTGTGTCATAGGTGCACATTATGCAGCATGAAAATATTTAAGGACAGATATAAATATTGACGACTTTTGCTCCGCACTCCGCCCCCGTTACCCCCTCCATCTTCATTTCAAATGCTGCTGCTTCTCCATCGCCAGTCACTCCATCACGTAAGCGGCATCCTGCTGTTGTACCAGAGCAGTCCGAGCTGAAGAGCTGCCATTACCACCACTCACTCTCCACAGATTAATTACACGGCGCTCCCTCACACATCCAAACACTTACACTGCGCTGCACTGCCTCAGATGACTGAACTACCTGCTTTCTGCCATTAAAAAGACAGAGAGCGATAGAGATGGAGACTAAAGGTGATTCATACTGCTTATTTTACAGTAGGCGCTGGCATTTATATAAGTGGTGTAAGTTATGTAAATGGTATTACCAGAGGCTGTGTTGCAGGGGGAAATAGTTTCTTATATTGCCTATCATTCTACTAAATGCTCTTGTTATTTGACGTCAATGCCGGCACGGTGCAGGGAAATCATTTCAGTTTACAGTTGACAATTACACCAGAATCCTTAAATGGCCACTATAGTACATACAAAGATTTTCATCGTTTCAAGCAGTAAGCAGCATAATATGCAGGTAGAGTAGCTGGTAATTGTATACCTGCAGTAGAGATGATAACTGAAATATGATGAAAGAGCCTCTGCTGTGATAACCTTACAGGGACTTTTTAACTGTACTGAATGTGTGGGTGAATCTGTTGACCTCGGTCTCATTGTCTAACGCCTGAACCTCCCATCAAAATGATAAATGATGCAACAATTCTCCCAACAGTCATTTACGAGAAGAGACAACAAACTGAAACAAGAGGGAGGGAGAGAAAAGTTTTCAGCGGCGGAGCTCTGTTGGATAAAATGTCGGCCGAGTTCCCTGTCCTCCGATGATATGGAGCGTGACTGTCGGGCCCTCCCTTGGCGCTATTTAACATCACGGGTCATTAATAGGTACAAATGCTGGGGTGACCGTGGAGTCCTTTCCATCACTGACCTTCCTGTGAGCTTCCTGTCATCTCCATCTGTCATCTGATACGATGCCAAGTGATGTAGCAGCCAGTCACCTGATTAAGTCAGACCCCCCAACCCAGAACGAAAGAGATGGAGACAGAAAGGAAAAAAAAAAAAAAGGCCACTCAAAGACAGACTTAAAAAGAGATGGCCCCAAGCTAGGAGACAGTATTAGGAAGCGCTTCTTAATTATGAGAGCAAACCTTTGCAGATAGCCCTGAGTTATTCATTTTAGGAATTAATTTGGCACATAAAGAGATCATCAAATCTAAACAGCCCTATGGCGTAGGAGGTCTTATCCACACAGCAGGCGGATATTAGCCCAGGCTTTTCATTTCAACACTTTTTATTGACGGATATCAGTCCAGCAAATCCAACACTGATCAGAGTGACCCGGACTTCATTAAATAAATAACTAAATTCTTATTGCATAAACGAGAGGGCCAAAAGTATGTGAACATCCAAACACATAACACCCAGTATTTCATCACTGAATGTTATGTTGCGTTCTTCTTTCAAACTCCTGGACACAAGTCATCTAAAAAATAGCAAAACTGTCAACTGTGTTTTAAAACAAGCCACATAAAGTGACCACTTCCTATTGACGTCCTCATGAAGCAGGAAGCAGAGTGCTGTTTACATCTTCATTTCTACACCACTAACTGCCCTGTCAGTTGTAGTTAACTGAACTGAAGTGTTCTGATAGGGAGGGACTCGTGGATTAATGTTCTATGCTGCTCCATCAAAAGATTATTTTTTTATTTATTCCATGCGGACCTGTCACAGATATCGAATGGCATTAACAGTAGCCGATAGTTCTGAGTAACACCCTCACCAGTATGCACTGCATAGTGGATGTGGTAAAAACACCTAAACATTGATTTTGACTTCATGTGGACTTTCAGGAATGAACAGGAGTGTTTAAGTCACTGAATAAACAAAAGTTTAAAAGTCAACACACTGTGGAGCACTCTGTCAGCAACAGCAAACAAAGAGCAGTAAAAACTGCTCCGAGAAATATTCTGACGAACTCTGCGGGAAGTGAAAGTCAAGAAAAGCTGACCAACACACACACTGCGAATGTTCACAGTGACAGAATGCAAGGCTACAGGGAGCCACGGCAGGGAGGTGTCAGCGTGTGCGTGTGTCGCACGCACCTCTGAGTGTGTGCATGTTCCTTTCACTTCATGCTTAAGCAACCTGTTCCTGACCAATCTGACTGACCAGTGACAAACACAACCACATCATTCACTGATGTGACACCTGTAGTCAGGACCAACGTTACAAGACACACACACACACACATTTCCAGAGTCAGACGCCCCTCAGAGCTTTGGTCATTGCTGTGTACATGCATGATTCACCATGTTAGTGATATTTTGATATCCTGCTGCTTTCACAAGATTACCAGCTTATCCAAGCCTGGCTGTGGGCAGTGTGCGTGTGTGTGTGGGAGGGTGTGGAGTATGTCCTCGGGCAAACAGCACAGTCTACCACAGAGGTAGTCCAACAACAAGTCTCTGTGAGTCATGACTCTGAGATGCTGACAGTCACTTATTAGAAGTCACCACAGCTTTGCTGATACAAGCTGCTGGTTCACATTTGTGTCTGAACCACCCCGGGATCAGACTGGACCTCACGGGGCTCGGTCTGGATTCACATAACTGTCTAATGCATTAGATAAAGTTTAGATAAAAAAAAAATATTGCTGAGAAGTCCGATGAGTTGCAATTTATTTTTTCCTTGTAGTTATTGCGATGATCCTGTCTTGTCACCCACAGTGAGTGCCACAGCATTTGACAACACTTGACGTTTAGAGGTTGCCACATGACCAAAGAATGAAACTTTGATGAGCACATGATTCTCCTACATGCCAGAGCAGGGAATTCATGTGCAGATTGAAGCAGCTTTGCTAGAGATCAGGAGGGTAAAAGACATCAAGACATCGGGGTATGCTAGCAATCATTGCTTTGCTTGTAAATGCACACTGCTGAACAATCCAATCAGCGGGGTAGTTTCATGCCTGAACCTGTACTGCTGATTTATTTGACATACAAATGAAGTCTACAGAGACATCAGGGAGAAAGGTAGTGATCTGAGAAACAGTTAGTGCCAGAACGAATGTCTCAGGTACATTAAGTTAATCTATTGGCTCACAGATCTTCTTTCAAATTATAAAATCCAACATACCAGGCAGATAAACTATGCCTATCCTATTTCTTTTCTAATGAGCTGTCAGTAATATGGTTTCAAACTACTGCAGAAATACACTACAGAGTGACTGAAGTTTGCAGACAGGTGTGTACTAGGTATTCTAGGTGTTTAACCCTTGGATGCATGACCTACCAATACCTACACTCTTCCATGAGTGGGGTCAAAAATGACCCCCATTGAAATCAATGCGTTTTTGCAATGAACTTAGGAAATTTCTTTAATTTTGGTTAAAGATGATGATTTTTATTCTATTTTTATCAACAAGAGTGATTTCATTTTTGATATGTTCATTTATCACATTTTATTTACATTTGATCAAAAAATAATCAGTCGGGTATCAAAAAATGTCAAATTCCATTGTGTGTCCATCTGTCTGTTTGACTATGGAGGATGAACAGAGAATGAACATACAGTAATTCCAGGGACCATAACAGCGTCCACACACATGTAGACACACAAATGTCTTCTCTTTCTCTTTCTCTTGTCGTGCAAAGTCCTCAGGAATCCTAGTTAGCCTCCTCGCAGCCATGATACTCTAGATGAGAAAACATAAAAAGGACAGTGTTTGAATGGCACACAAAACTATAAATCAGTATGTAGCTATGTAAGTAAATGTCTGTGTATTTATATGCAAGTAAATGCATGCACATGCACACACACACACGCACAAACACATCATTGAATGATCAATGATCATAAAAAAGGCTACCTAGTAGGTTAGCTTTTATTACAAGGAAGTAATAAATATAGTAAGAGTCTCTACACAACAAATGCAGTAATACATTACAGTACTAAAATTACTTTGTAGTAACTAACTAACTACTTTGTAGTTGGTAGTAGGCAAACTAGCTAACAACAAAGTAGGCTAATTTGATGACAATAAAACTAATACTCTATCACAGAAAAGTCAGTAAATGAAGATTATACTTACATGTATGTTGCTGTGTAAAAATAACCTCCTGGGTGGTGAAACTGCTGCCATCAGATGTCTAAGTGTGACAGTACATGTGTACTGACAGTCTGTCACAGTCTGCTCCCCTTTCACCTGCCTCTCAGTAATTTTCCATTCCCTCTCCACTCACCTGCCAGCCACGCCCCCCTCATCAGACCTACTCCCCTCACCTGCTTGACTCACCTGCTTCCCATCACCAATCAAGCTAGGATTTAAGCTCTCCCAGCTCACTCACTCTCTGCCAGATTGTTCTCTATGCTCACGCAAGACTTTCCAGCACTCTTCTCCGGACTGATCTCCTGCTGCCGACTCTGCCTGCCTTGGACTAACCTGTTTGCTGTACTCCCGGTAACCGACCCTGCCTTCCGTCTTCGACCACGAGCTTCTGATCCCTCTGGATTCTGCCAGCTGGTGTCGGCCCAGCTACTGGTGGCTTTCTCCTGGTACGTCTGCCTCAACTCCTGCCTACCTGCTTGCTGGACTGGTGTTCCCAGCCTAAGCCCCTGGACTTTCCCTGTGCCCAGAGAGACTGTTTCCTGCGTGTGCTGCATTTGGGTTCTAATTACACCCGTTACACAGTCAGTTGATAAGACTCAAAGATTCCTAGGGTTAACCCTTAAGATTCCATAGGAAATGCTTGGGGTCATTTTTGACCCCGCTTATGGAAAAGTGGGGTAGTGATACAAAAACTGCAATTTCTTAAAATGTATGACATTTTTTTTAAAAATTGCAATGGCCTCATGTCACAAACATGTTTTATGAGGAATACCTGGAATATGAAAATATAAATACTTTTTATTTCAAAGATTTTGAAGAAAAACAACCCTTAAACAACCCTTAACCCTTAGATGCACCCTTAACCCTTAGATGCATAAGTGGGGTCAAAAATGACCCCACTTATGCATCTAAGGGTTAAGGTTAGACTTAATGGAAACTGAAAATTGGAGCACCTACATTAGTTTGACCAGATGTCCCCGATTTCCGGGGACAGGTCACCCAAAAAGGAGACTGTCCCCGGTCCAAGCTCTTCCCAAAAATGTCCTTGATTTTGACACTGAATGGGTGAAACATGCACACAAACTCAAACACCAGTTAGAATGGTAGCCATTTAACGCATCGCCGTTGCATGACGTACACAATCTAGAGGCAGCAAAAAGGAAAGAAAAGGAGACCAGCAGCCAAGATGAATAACACATTGTGTATGAACTTTTGCGTGAACTGCCAATAACCTAGTCCAGGTTGAATTTGTTTCCCTGTCTATTGATTCATCCAATCATGGACATGCGAAGCTGCTGCCATTAATGGTCAGGTATTGAAAAGCAAATGATGGCAGCATGTCCATAGAAACAAAACTGCGGTTTCTCCTTTAAGTTAAACAAAATCAAGAGGAGGAACTTGCAGCTGAGATAATGGTGGTGATTGAAAAAATGTCACTGTAAAATAACGTAGTGACATTCTCTGCTGACACCAAATTTGGCAGGCTGAATAGGGTGGGGAGAGGTGCCAAGCCAAGGAGATTGGCCTGGGCTGTTATGCCCACATCAACCATAATGCAACCGAAACAGCAATGGGTACCCTTCCCATTGATGTAGAGTACTTGCTCACAAAGATATTTGGGTATTTTTTATATTTATACTGTTAGTGGAAAGATTGAAGAGCTTTTGTGAATTTGTTGGCCAAGAATATCAGAACATCTTAGGAGACAGCAACGTTCTCTGGCTGTCTATGCTCCCTGCCCTAGAAAGAGTGCTTAAAATGTATGCATTCTTATCTTTCTGTAGAAAAAATGCCCTGTTATCTTGTGAAGAATGTAGAGGAAGAAGAAGATCCACTGACTGAACTGTGGCTTGCCTTTGCCCATGGAAACCTGGCCATATTTAGTAAAACAATCAAGAAGCTTGAAGGCCAGAACCACTGTGCTGTGGAGTCAACTGCAATCATGAGAGGGGTGGAGGTAGAACTGACAGCAAGACGTGACAACAGCTTCATTCCAGTACTGGCCAGAGGACTGAGGAGCTCATAGAAAATCCAGCAATTGCTAGAGAAAACTTCCTCAAAACAACTCACTCTTTCTTCACAACGGCTGTTCTTTGATTTTAATACAGTAGCATTTTGTTGCCTTGCTGCTCTGTTCTTATAGATTTTCTCATGTTCTCCTCTGCTCTTATTCTACCCGGGCTCCCAAGGCAGAGGTGGATCATGGTAATGTCACCCATTTTTTGATTGCCACCTTTTGTGTCATAAATATCAGTTCAGTATTAGTAGTAGTTGTGAGTAGAAACTTTTGACCAAAAAATCCATCCTAACTCAAGCTAACAAGATATTTTTGTCTTCCTCAGTGGATGGATGATTTGGGCCAGGCCCACAGTTTCCAGTTGCACACATTGTGTGATCCACTTACATCTTTTTATATGTTTTGAGTTCGTAATTATCATTAATTAAAATTTGATTATATGATATGATATGATATGATATGATATCATATCATATCATATTATATTATTTAGGGGTCACAGGAGGCGGGTGGGAAGAGAATTGGGCGGCAGTCGGAGGTGGGTGCAAAGAGAGTTGGGCGGCAGGCGGAGGCGGGGACCCTGGTGGTCTGAGCCCCGGATGCAGAAGCTGGCTCTGGGGACGTGGAACGTCACCTCTCTGGCGGGGAAGGAGCCTGAGCTGGTGCGTGAGGTTGAGTGGTACCGGCTAGATATAGTCGGGCTCACTTCGATGCACAGCTTGGGCTCCGAAACCAGTCCTCGAGAGAGGTTGGATGCTCTACCACTCTGGAGTTGCCCCCGGTGAGAGGTGCAGAGCGGGGGTGGGAATGCTTATTTCCCCCGGCTCGGCGCCTGTACATTGGGGTTCACACCAGTGGACGAGAGGGTAGCCTCCCTTCGCCCTCGGGTAGGGGGACGGATCCTTACTGTCCTCCTGCCTATGCACCGAATGGCAGTTCAGAGTACCCACCCTTTTTGGAGTCCTTGGAGGGGGTGCTGGAGGGCGCTGCCTCTGGGGAGTCCCTCGTCCTCCTGGGGGACTTCAATGGTCACATGGGCAGTGACAGTGAGACCTGGAGTGGCGTGATTGGGAGGAACGGCCCCCTGATCTCAGTCTGGACGCTCACGGTTGATTGAGGAGAGATGGCGCCTATGGTGGCAAGCCGTCAGCCTCAACTCTCTCATCTGTTCAGCATATTATTTGCAGTTACCGTACTTCTATGTCTATTTTGTCAAGATGTTTCCACTCTGTTTGTCTACAATCGCCAGGCTCTTCTTAATATTAAGGCTCTCAGTGAGTCGCTGTTGCTACCAAAGTCTATACTTGGAAAGCGACCCACCAGTCTTCCGCCTGTGCTTAGTGAAATCCCTGCGCACCTCCTGCGGCTCCCCTACACTCTTCCTCGGAAAAAGTGCTTTAGAAAACGCGTAAAACGAGGTGGCGTGTATGTGAAGTTCAAGGCCTACCTGGCGGCCTCTCTTGGAGGGCCCGATGGTAACCTTATCCATGAAGGACGGTATTTCCCCGCGGTGAAGCGCGTACTTCACATGAGGGGCTGTTGGATCCGTCCTATCCTCCCCGAGCCGCTGACTGCCCTGACCGCCGGCATCACGATGATTCCCAATCTGTCCCCGCTGGAGCTCCCTGGTATTCCCTCTGGCCTGGCAGTGGAGGTTCCACGCCGGCGTTGCCTGCTCCGGAGTCGCAGAGGCGGCGTAACTACGGAACTCCTTCGACCGCTGAAACGCGCGGTGTCACCGGCTACTGAGGAACTTGCTCTCCGCATGGCTTTACTAAATACCAGGTCACTAGTAAACAAAACGTTTTTATTGAATGACTTTTTTACTTCACGGGATTTGGATTTTATGCTCCTGACAGAGACATGGCTTCGGGATGGTGAGTGCACACCGTTTTCTGAACTCCTTCCTCCCGGCTGTCTATTTCTCAGTTCCCCGCGGAGCACCAGGAGGGGTGGCGGCCTGGCCACCCCTCCCGGTGCACATTTTAGACTTGGTTTTATCATATGATTTATCTGTGAGCATTAATGAAATCTGTGAAACGCGTATCTCTGACCATCTGCCTGTGCTTTTTACTGTTTCAATTCCTTGTCTGAGGGCAAAAATCTCAGCTTCTATGCGTTGTTTGCGCACAATTAATGCTCAAACTGCATCACAGTTTTCAGCCATGTACAATGACTATACCATTTCTGGTGATATGCTTAGCACTCTGGATGATAATCGGGTTTCCAAGACTGAACATTTTTTAAGCAGTTTTAATTCTGCCTGCACGGATATCCTTGATTCTGTTGCACCTTTTAGAACAATGCGCTTAAAAGCACGTACGGAACTGTGGCTTAACGACTCCACACGCGCTCTCAGGCGCTCATGTCGGCGCGCTGAGAGAAAGTGGAAAAAAGATAAGCTCCATGTCTCTAAAGAAGCTCTTCAAGAAATGTTGTCTGTCTACCAAAGTGCTGTTAAGGCTGCTAGAATGGATTATTTTTCTAGCCTTGTTTCTTGCAACCGTCACAAGCCCCAAGTTCTTTTTAACATTTTTAACTCCCTTGTAAACCCTTGTGATATCTCTCTGGTTGTACCCTCGCTGGCCCTGTGTGAGAATTTTCTGAAATTTTTTATCAAAAAAATCTCTGCTCTCAGGCCACCTGCCTTCTCTTCTGTAGGCCCTAGTTATGACCTCATTGTTCCTCCTTTACATGCTGTGTTCGATCAGTTTGAACCTGTATCCCTCCCTGCACTGGCCAATGTAGTTCAGCATTTGCGACCTACAAACTGTTCATCAGACAGCATCCCCTCTCGTCTTTTTAAAGAGGTATTCAATACAGTGGGCTCTGATATACTTTTATTTATTAACTCCTGCCTTAGCACTGGATGTGTTCCAGCTGCTCTCAAACATGCTGTTGTGCAGCCTCTTATCAAAAAGAAGAATCTGGATCCCTCTGTGCTGTCTAACTTCAGGCCTATCTCTAAGTTACCATTTCTGTCAAAAATCTTAGAGAAAGTGGTTTTTAATCAGATCCAATCATTCCTAGTGGTCAACAACATCTATGAGAAGTTTCAGTCTGGTTTTAAACCGTTACATAGCACAGAATCAGCACTACTGAGAGTTTTTAATGATATAATGGTAACTGTTGACTCAGGAAACCCCGCTATGTTAGTGCTCCTTGATTTGACAGCTGCTTTTGACACTGTGGATCATGGGATTCTTTTAACACAATTAGAACAGTGGGTGGGCATCACTGGCTCAGCTCTCTCTTGGTTCCAGTCTTATTTGACTGGTCGGAGTTTCTCTGTGGAGCTTGGTGAATTCTCCTCATCCTCAGCTCCCCTTACTTCCGGGGTTCCCCAAGGCTCCATCCTCGGGCCAATTCTCTTCTTGCTATATATGTTACCATTAGGGTCAATTTTCAGAAAGTACAATCTCTCTTTTCATTTTTATGCCGACGATGTCCAAATTTATTTGCCTTTGACATCTAAATCGAACGGTTCTGTACAGACATTGCTTGACTGTATAAACAATGTAAAATCCTGGACGGCATCAAACTTTCTCCATCTTAATGCTAATAAGACTGAAATTATAATGTTTGGATGTAGTCCTGCTGACTTTCCTGCTGACTTTCTGGGCCCCCTTAAAGCAAACATTCAGTCCTCTGTTAGAAATATTGGCATAACATTCGATGACAGGCTGAAATTTGACCACCAGATTGGTTCGGTCGTAAAAAACAGCTTTTATCACTTGAGGATTTTAGCAAAAGTTAAGGATACTTGCCACATAGAGACCTGGAGACTGTAATCCATGCCTTCATTAATTCACGATTAGATTACTGCAACTCACTCTACTCTGGCCTGGACCGCTCACTCTTGAACCGCCTGCAGTTGGTATAAAATGCTGCTGCCCGTCTCCTTACCGGCACACGCAAGCGTGACCACATATCCCCTGTCTTGGCGTCCCTACACTGGCTCCCAGTTGCCTTTAGAATAGATTTTAAAATTTTACTGTTTGTTTTTAAAGCTCTTAACGGCCTAGCCCCACAGTATCTGGTCGAGCTTCTTAATATCCACACCCCAGCCAGAACACTGAGATCCTCCAGCAAGTTGCTATTGGTCGCCCCTAAAACCAAACTAAAGACTAAAGGTGATCGAGCCTTTGTGGCGGCGGCCCCTAGGCTCTGGAATAACTTGCCCTGGCACATCCGGTCTGCTGAATCCGTTGAGGTGTTTAAATCTTGCCTAAAAACACATTTTTTCTCTCTGGCTTTTAATCAAGTCTGAGGATCCTGCCTCTTGTTTGACTTTTCAATTTTGCTTTGTATGTATTGTATTGTATGTATTTTATTAACTTGTACAGCACTTTGGTCAACCTCGGTTGTGTTAAAAGTGCTTTATAAATAAAGTTTGAGTTGAGTTGAGTTGAGTTGATCTGAACCCAAGTGGTGTTCTATTACTGGACTTATGTGCTTGCCATGGATTGTCCATAACAAACACCATGTTCAAACACAAGGGTGTCCATATGTGCACTTGGCACCAGTGGCATCAGACCTGGCAGTGCTGCTGACCTCAGCCGGGGATGTCCTGGGTCGGTGGAGGGAATACTTCAAAGACCTCCTCAATCCCACCAGCACGTCTTCCACTGAGGAAGCAGAGTCTGGGGACCCCGTGGTGGGCTCGCCTATCTCTGGGGCTGAAGTCGCAGAGGCCAAGCTCCTCTGTGGCAAGGCCCCGGGGGTGAATGAGGTCCAACTGGAGTTCCAATGTTGTGGGGCTGTCTTGGTTGACACATCTCTGCAACATCGCGCGGACATCGGGGGCAGTGCCTCTGGACTGGCAGACCGGGGTGGTGGTTCCCCTCTTCAAATAGGGGGACCGGAGGGTGTGTTCCAACTATAGGGGGATCACACTTCTCAGCCTCGTTGGGAAGGTCTTTTTGGGGTTCCTGGAGAGGAGGTCCACAAGATTGTCGAACCTCAGATTCAGGAGGAGCAGTGTGGTTTTCGTCCTGGTTGTGGAACTGTGGACCAGCTCTATACCCTTAGTGCGGTCCTGGAGGCTGCATGGGAGTTCGCCCAACCAGTCTACATGTGCTTTGTGGACTTGGAGAATTCTATATAACACCAACCATGTGCAGTTTATGTAACCGCCACCTGTGAAGGCTTCAACTCTCTTATATCCTGACACTAACTGTACAGTATCTACTGACACTGAACTGTGATAATATATCACTGTGTAGACATCCAGGAGACATTCTGCACACAGATAACGTATTTGTTTAATTATGAATTAAATATTCCATTAAAATGCATAAATGATATGTTTATAAAAAAAAATAAACCAATGTTCTACTACTTTTTAGGGCCCTGTCAGTCACAGGCCCTCAGAATCGTCCTAACTTTTCACCCCCAATGGTGCCCCTGACCTTTTGTGTGTGTGTGTGTGCCAGTCATTGTGTATTGGGCTTTGAGCACTGTCAAATTTGGCTGACCTACGCAACGGTAGTTTCTTAAAGCGTCCTGTGTGACACTGATGGAGAACTGAACATACTGTGCTATTGACATGAGGCTAACACACTGACACTGTTAACAAGTGTATTTTAGCAGGTACAGTATGTGCACCGTGGTCCCCACCTGTGTTTACAATATTTGAATGCTAGCAGGGGTGGACTGGGGCAAAAAAGTGGCCCAGGAATTAAGTACCTGACTGGCCCACTTGGCTAATGCCACTGAGCGCTGCCTGGCCCTAGTCCATACACAATACTGATGTTTTTACAGCCAAACTAGCCTCAATGTGTTATGCTAAAAGTTAGCAAGCTAGACAAATAACCACATTACAGCCACCCACCTAGCATCCCCCTCCCGGTCACACAGACCCAGCTCTCTCTCTCTGTATGAAAAATGTGATTTTTGACACATAAATGAGGCATTCTGGTGTACGCTGGGGAGAAAATAGAGGGAAAAGACAACATTGCTTCAGATTAAAAAAAAGAAGCAGATTTAGCACTGACTGAGGTTCCTGTCATTGGAATGACAAGAATGGTTAGAGTGTATGAACCTGGTCTAGTGGGGAGTTGAGGCTGGAGAGCAAAAACAAAACTCATTTTTTAAAAATCTTTTGGCCTGGACCAGCCTTTCAAGAGCTTTGTCCGCTTCACCATGGGCCTCTTAGGCCATACTTCTGCCCTGTTCTCATCTGTATCTGACAGCTGTACTGTCAGATATTAAATATGAAAAGAGACTCCCACATGCTCAAGCTTTACACATGTCCTGAAATTTTCAGCCAACTATGATTATAGAATATATTAGCCTACCCTTTACAACAGGTAGCCTCAACAGGTAGGTCTCTCTCTGTCCCTCTGCTCTCTGGACTGGGCTGCCTGTTCTTTTGGGCTCCTAATAAGAGGCATGGATGGCCCAACCCATTCCGTTCATGTGTAATGGTTAATTTTTTTACTGAATTATGGAGATACTTCGATATCCTGCAAGAACATCTAACCTGCAAGTGACTCCTGGACCTATGGATCTATGGTGACTCCTGCCTCGCACATACATGCCCCATCTTCGACTTTCTACCGCACTGGGTCAATAAAGGTAAGGCATGTAATTACAGTTACAGTTATACACAAGGTATGATACTCTTGTTAGTTTTAGACTTTATCCTTCTATTGTAAGCAGTAGGCTTGTCTAGGTAAGGAATAGACAAACGTGTCTATGGGCATGATTTCAGTTGTCAGGTAAGCTAACAGTTTTGTTTCCATCATGCTGGACATTGTTGCTCATCAAAAATGAATCACCTTCCTTTCATTATATTGGCTTGGCACAAGTAGAACGAGCCATTCATCATAGCCTTAGGTTATACGCTCATAGTATACGCTAACACTACAGAGACATAACATGAGAACACTAACATAGAAGTTGTTTGATGTTGAAAGGTGATTCATCAGCACACAGCACAACGGGTGTGGTCGGTTCCTCAAAGCTTCCAAAAGGGAAGAGACTCCTCATGGGAAAGCTGCAAATGTTCATGAAATTTTCAAGTGTTTCTTGTTTCTGATTGGAGTTTAACAGCAGAGATCATTTGACTCAACTCAACTCAACTCAACTCAACTTTATTTATAAAGCCCTTTAAAGACAGCTACGGCTGACACAAAGTGCTGTACATGAAATAAAACATAAAATAAAAGACATAAAACATAAAAGGCAATATAAAAACAATAATATAAAATAAACAGAATTAAAAATAATAATAAAACTGAAACAGGGTCTCATACTGGGTTAAAAGCCAACGAATAAAAATGGGTTTTAAGACGCGTTTTAAAAATGGACAGTGAAGGGGCTTGTCGTATGTGTAGAGGGAGGTCTTTCCATAATGTAGGACCAGCAACAGAAAAGGCTCTATCCCCTCTGAGCCTCCGTTTAGCCCTTGGTACCTCCAGGAGCAGCTGATCAGCTGACCTGAGGCACCGGGCGGGAGTGTATGTATGGAGCAGCTCGGAGAGGTAAGGCGGGGCGAGACCGTGTAAAGATTTAAAAACAAATAAAAGAATCTTTAGAATCTGAATTCTAAAGTGGCTAACTGGTGGTTGTTAGCCCAGCAAAACCAAACTAACCCTGAATGCTGGTTTAACATTGACTTGCTCCCTAGCTTGCCCAGATGGCACTTTGTCTCTCGGATGTCATCCAGAGTATAGACGCAATGTGGGGCTTATTACAACACAGCTGTCTAATTAACAACACACACGCATGTACGGCACCCCCTTCTGTGAGTTGAACCCTTTGGTACATCCACTTTTAAATCCTTGTATCATGTACAGTAGCTTCTATCCTTTAATGTCTTTTCATCTCAAGGCTTAGTGTTGTTTTTAATCTCAATATAGTTCGAGAGAACTAATAATGGAACAAACTGCATCTCCCTATCGAATCTCTTTCCTTCCCAAAAGAATTCCATCCTTCTGTACAGTTGATGATCCTTGCTGCGTTATCAGCCTTTCCTCCACCCTTTGATTCCTCTGCTCCTAATCTTGCAAAATGTATCCACCTTCTCTCAATCTCTGATCCTCAATTCTACAATTTTCCTTCCTCCTCTGCTCCTATTTCACCAAAACCTCAGTGCTTTCCTTCCAAAAATCTGCAGTTCTACATGCCAGACTCTGGAAGATGTTCCCTGACATATGTAGCTATAGAGGTGTTCTTATTTTTAGGTTATCATACACTTATGACAACATAGTTGTGAATGTTGAAGTGTGTTTTAAACATCTCCTGTAGAATATTGTGTTCACTTTCTAGCAGCACACTCCGTATTTAATGCTTCCCGAATCCTCTATCCATCCTTCTCCACCAGTGTCCAGCCATCCAATGCATTAGTGTGTATGTGTCTGTATTTGCATCCCTGGCATCCTGCCTGTTCCTGGAGTCGTGTCTCGTTGGCGAAGGTGCCTGCAGTTAGCTGATCAAACATCCCACAGGTCAAGAGGGAGGGATCATATTGGTGTTACACGCCATCTTCATGCTGGGTCATATACCCTGGGCGACCACAAATCCCATTCACCGAGTGCCTGTGTGTGTCTGTGTGTGTGCATGCCAAATAGAGAATGCATACTGTTTGAATGCACTTCTATGCCTTTGATGTTAACCATGATGACAAGCGGCAGTTACAGGAGCTCGCTTTTGAAAATAAAACAGCACGTCAGCCGTGTTTACACTGACGTCAGATTATGACAAGAGGACATATAATGGCATGTCTGTTCCCCTGCAGTATTTACTGATGAGTTGGCTTCCATCAACGCTAATACAACATTTTAATTGTTTGCCGCAAGCTCTGGGCCCTTTCTTTACTCAAATCCAAAACCATGTGTGACAGAGTTAAAGGCTGAAAGCGGTTTCTAATTGAAGAAGCTGCTCAGTTATGTAAGAGGGACAGTTCAGTAATTGGGCTAACTTTAGTCCTCAAGTCCTCTCCAATGCGTCATGCTTTATCATTGAGCCGAGTCCAGAGAGCAAACCACTCAGCGAGCGCCATTAGACCACATTAAGAAAGATTAAGGCCACCATGTCGACACTTGGAACTGAAGGGGATGCCCGTATACCCTGGTATTTATTTCTGTTGACCGACTTTCTGGTTTTGGTTTGGCAAAAGGGATTAATCCAATGTTTCCCTCCTTCTTTCAATCCTGCCATCTCTTCATCCTCTCACCCCCTCCTTTTTTTTTCAAGCTGAGTGGTGATTGGTCTTTTCACCCTCACAGATGCTGCCCAGAGATAGCTGCCCAGCCAGAGATACATTAGCTGCTTGTGAATATGCTCAAAGACATGAAAGTCCTGAGCCCTGCTAATCTGCTAGCTCTGAATCTCTGCTCTGCTCTCTTTTCCTGCCCTCTGTCTCTCTGCAGTCTTTTCAGTTTATTCTCTGCTTGCTTCATGCCAGTGAAGTGAAAAGGATGGCACGATGTTTAGTGAATTATTCAGATTCAGGGAGCTAAAGTGGAGGCTGCGGCAGCTCACCAGGACTGGTCCTTTGAATGGATCCCCCCAGGGATATGCTGAAACCAGCATGACCCTCCTCTGCCATACACTGACACACACTTTGAAAGTCTCACACAGGAACATATGAACACACTCACAGGCCCATGTATACATGGGTGGGCAGGAGAGTACAACACATTTGCAGTAAAGCTGAGTTAAAGTGTAAGTGCTAATGTGCTAAAAAAAAAAATCATACTATAGACCATTTCTTGGAACTATAACAGGTGACTTAACCATGCTATACTATGCAACACGTGTGCAAGCACAGCATCACCAAAATAAAAAAAGGTTCATCTTCAAATGGGGATAAACAGCTAAAGTCATGGCACTATGGTTAAACTATCGCTGTGCCTTGCTCAAGCACACCTTGGCAGTGCCCAGTAGATGAACTAACACCTCCTCATCAGAAGTGCTGAAATCATTGTCAGCTGCATCATCTTCTCCAATTTCCCCCTCCCCCAAGAATGTTATGATTCAAGAACAGAACCTCCAACTACTACTCAGATACTGGATATTTGTTTAAAGGTGATAGAGTTGAAATATTTTAACATGAAGAGCATACTTTTGTTTCTTGTGTTCTGCCAAGGCCAAATGTCAGTCTGGATGAGGGCGTCACTGGACACAACTTGCCTTGATGCCATTAAATTTGGCAAATTTGACATTACGAGCTGAAAACAAAATGACAAATTCAGTCATGGCTCAACAAAGACATTTTTTTTCACATTGATTTCAAACCTTCTGGTAAATCCAAATGACCTTTTGACAGGTGCCCACATATACCGTGGACCAAGGATAATCCCAAACAAGATAGCAATGTGCAATATGCACAGAAACCTGTAAACATCTCCATTGTGTATGCAGACATAAAGGCCACTTACTGTGGAAGGAATGCATAGTTAATAAGGAAGGAATGCATAGTAAATAGAAGGATGCATAGCACTTAAACTGTACCCTGGTATTTGCTGGTAAAATGTTTGATACAGGATGGTAAAACCCCTCGTGTTGCTGCGTCTCTCTGATGGAAACAATGTGACATGGGATGTTACTCTGTCAGACACATTGGATCAGGTTCCCTCTGTGCCTCATTCTACACAATACAAGAAACAAAATGCGACACTATAAAGATAGATTCAGATTTTCCTAAATTATCTATATGAATGGCAGTCATCATAATTTATCAGTCATCAACCATTAGAGTACAATTCAAATGTTTTTGAACGAACCTCCAAATGATAACGGTAAATTAAAAAAAAAAAAGACACAAAATGCATGTTCCAAATTATTACACACAGAGTTTCCAAGCATTTTATTGTCAAAGAACAAAAAAAAAAAAAAAGGGTCATTTGTGAAATTATAAGCATCAGCACGGTCACGACTGACTGAAATGTAACTGAAATCAAACACTTTTCAAATCAAAACATTATTACAGGTGAAGTCACATCTGAATATAGAATATAGGACCCGAAGGAGCTTCTCAATTCTCCCATCCATTGAATTTGTCAGTTTTTGGACGGTATCTGCTTCAATTGCTTTGCATGAGGACAGAATAGCCTCCCAGAGCTGTTGTTTAGATGTGAACTGAACCTCCCGCCATCATAGACACTTCTCTTGATGATGATCCAAAGGTTCTCAATAGGGTTGAGGTCAGGGGAGGATGGGGGCCACACCATAAATTTGTCTTCCCTTATGCCCATAGCAGCTAGAGATGCCTTGATCCAGAGTAGCCTTGTTTGCATGGGGTGGCCATCAACCAACCATCCACCACTCCATCCATCTGGACCATCGAGGGTTGCACGGCACTCATCAGTTTTGAAGTCAGTCTTCATGTATTGCCGGGCCCACTGGAGCCGTTTCTGCTTGTGTGCAATGGATAGGGAGTCTGCTGCTATGACAGGGCATTTTCACAGCTGCCCTTTTGATCCGATGAAGTTGCCTGTAGGAAAGAGTCCTCGATTGACCTTTATCAGCACGCACATGTTTGTGCTCTGAATCAGCTACATACTTTGTGTGATGATCGCGATGAAGTCTCTTGGCAATTTTGATTGTTGTCATGCCTTGACCCAAACATTCAACTATTTGTTGCCTTTCGGCTGCAGAGAGATCCTTTTTCTTGCCCATTTTGGTTGAAAATGGTTTGCTGCTTAATAATGTGGAACAACCTTCTTTAGCAGTTTTCCCTTTAACTGGACTCACCTGCCAAGCTAATTAGCACAGGTGTCTGAAATTGGTTTCAGTGATATGCAGAGCCCTGACACACATTACCGTCCATGAGTTTAACTGACAAAAAAAATAAATAAATAAAATCTTACTTTACCACTCTTAAACTCTTTTTGCATAATAATTTGGAACGCGGTGTAAACATGGAATTTCAAAAGAAGTAAATGGGAGCTGATTTCATAGAATCAATATAAGTAATGTATTACTGAGGGTTTGAGATGCTGAACGTGCTGTAGAAATGTGAGGCTACTTTTACTCACAACAATAAATTAGACAAGAGTGTTAAACAACGGTTTCCCTACACTACAAAAATAAATAATTATAATTAATTAAAAATAATAATAATAGTTACAACAACATTACCTCCACATCCTGAAAGCACCCTGAAGCCAACTCCAACTATAAATCATCAGGATCACCTGAGTCACTCATTTTTCAAAGTAAACAGGAAAGAGATTTCAGAGGCAGTCAAATGGTGAGGACATGTATTGTCTGTGTAACTCTAACTTTAATCTTTGTAACAGGCTGCATCAATCAGCAGATTGTTGATGATCGGCAGAGTAAATCGCTGCAGTAGCCACAGGCAGTCTTTACCGTGCTCTACCTAGCTAGCAAGATGACGTTAGCCATTTTTAAATGCCTCAAACTGCTTCAGAAACCTGACACTTTGTTTGCTTTATAACATTTTCTGAAAAAAAGTTTCCAAGACTTCAGTGAATCAAAATCAGTCTCTGTCTTTCTGAAACATACGTCATATATTTTTTTAAACGTACCTGCGTCAGAATCAATATGCCACCGAGGGGTCTCTCCGTTCTCCCATCAACCTTTGCGCACACTGGTGGCGTTTGGTTGTAATGGTTTGATTGGTTGTAATGTTTCGAGCTCAGCGCGTCCAAAACGCGAGTGGTGAATGAATCTAAAAATAAAGACGTGGAAGGGCACCTTTTGCGTCAGTATCAGATGTCTATGGGCATTACAAATCGTTATTTTATGTGTTGGGAATGAGAACAGGTTGGAGTTCAAACCCCACCGTGAGCTTTTCAGAAGTGTTTGTAATTGGTGTGTGAGGACCCAATTGCAGTAACCCAGACTACAGGATCATTTGGTAATGACCCTTTAATCTCTAAGTCTTTTCAGCAAACAGGTAATTATGAATGCAGTCCAACAATAGCCTTAAACACAGTCTCTCTTGGGGCTGAGATATGTCTAACCTCTCATATAAGTCCAGCAAGTTGATGAAATCCAGCAGTGCAAGACCGGCAGGCAAAAACACCAGGAAGGGTTAAGATGGAGATCGTGGTCGAAGACAGAAAGCTGAAGAGTTTACCGGGAGAATGACAGGTCAGGTTAAGCCTAACTCACACCGGGGACGTCAGCGGCGCGTTACGGCTGCGTCGCGTCAGCCGTTGCTGATCGCTGCCATTATAATCAATGAGACCACTCACACCGGGCGCGCTGCGGAACGTCTCAGCAGCGTCCCAGAAGCATCTCTCCGCTCCACAGCGCTATCTTTACGTAGCACTTCTATTTTTGACGCGAGCCGTTGCTAAACCGCGTCAATTTCAACAGAGCAGATAGCACCAGACAGGAAATCCAACACAGAATCAGCGTAATACACTTCTGCCCCCTTTCAAAATAAAACACAATATGCAGTTCATGTCGCCTGTCACAGCTTCACCTCCACATTACGTTATGACTGGTGGCACCAGGTCATCTGTCAGTCAATCAAAGAGTCTCAACATGAACAACGAGAGACTAATTGTTGAAGTGGAACAGCACACAATAATTTATGACACAACAAATCCTTTTTATAATCTCTCCCACGTCGGAGAAGCAAAGTTAGCTGTTTGTTGTTGTTGTTTCTTTTATACACAGTTTATCGCGGCATCTTGTACATTCGGGATTCTCACGCGATCTCGCGTGAATACAGCTGGCGCTACGCTGCCGTAACGCTGCCGTTATGCGCCCGGTGTGAGTTGACGCTGGGCAGAGGACGGAGCTGAGCCGTGGCGCTGACGTTACGCGCCCGGTGTGAGTCCCGTGTTAGTCAGAGGCAGGCAGGGTCAGCAACGGGCGCCCAGTCCAAGGGAAAATGCTGGAGAGTCTTGCATAAGGGCTAAGAACAATCTGGCTGCGCGTGTGTGAACCAGAGAGGCTTAAATAGTAGCTTGATAACTGATGAGGCGCACCTGAGTGCACAGGTGAAGACTCACCAGACTTTGTTTACTCGCTCAGATTTGGTCATTTTCCTGGTTTATTATGCTTCTATCTGTAAATATGTAGTTAATTAGTTTGACCTGTAATAATGTTTTAATGAGAGCGAGAGCGGCTGCTGACTGTTCACCTTGTGTTTTCTCTAATGTACCCAACCCTTCTCTCCCCTCCAATGAACCAACAGCAGTGAATAACGTGGACAACAAGCATTTTTGAAAAATCCCAAAGCCTCTCTTAAGGGTCAGTGAAAGAGGAGAAGTTGATAGCAACGATTTTTGCAAAGGCTCTTGAATGAGCTTGAATATAATGTCTAATTCTAATGATGGTAAAAGGAGAAGCAGAGTTACGAGCTCAGTAAATGTACAAAACCTCAGCCTGCATGCTGCCACAGGCTGCAGTCAATAAATAAATCTGCCAGGGTGAGTTTTTTCTTGCATATTTTCATCTTCTTTTACTTTCTCTTTCCCTTCCTTTCCTTCCTTTCAAACTCCCATACCCACCGACCCGCCCACCCGCGTGTGTGTGTGCAGTCATGCTTCAGGCACTTCTCTTCTACGACATTACAAATGAGCTCCAGTTCTTGGCCCAAAAGCCCCCTTTTAATCTTTTGCCCTAAGAAGGATGACAACATTTATAAGTAGACAGAGTTGGACAGAAAAAAAACATCTCCTCTTATTGACGCTGCTGAGTTTCACTTGGCCCCTGCAGCTATAATACACACACATGAGCCAGAATTGCGTCTGCAGAGCGCGGCCCCGTAGCTTTGGGGAATGAAGAGTGGATTCCCTTCTCCACCGTCGATTTTTCTCCCTCGTTCTTTTTATTTGTCTTCCAGGCCGGGACTCTTTCATTTCCTGTTGGCGCTCTCGCTTTATAAAACATGAAAGATGTTTTCTTTAGCCTTTGCAGATAATGTTGAGATTCTATCTGCAATGGGGGGAGTTACCAGGCGAGGGTTAAGGGCCTGTGCAGCCGAATAGTCGGACTGGAGCCTGGCTTTCGTGCTGTCGGAAAGGTTGAATCCAAAGTCACAAATCTCCTCTGGCACCCATGCGAACAGGTTCAGTGATTTCTTTCTCATATAGGTATATCATCTGCTGTGCATCTTCTGCAGAGGAAGGATGGCACAGAGGGGAAATCACTTCTTTTAATCAGAATTATAAATCTGCTTCAGCATGTAGTCACTATCTCCTTTCACATCGTGCACCATACCTCTTCAGGAAGGCCCCAAAGACAGGTTAGATTAGAGAGGCTGCCTATCAGATATACAGCAACCCCAAAACAGAGATTCTATATCCTTCACCCAGAAACACAATCCCAAAGATCCCAGAGACTCTGAACTATTCTGGATTTTTATCGACAATATTATTAATTTGAACAGTTGGACTTGTCAGTTATGTCCATCTACAATAAGAGGATATGACATATTTATGGCAGCATAGATTTTTCTTCTTTTATTTAACTTGAATTCTCTTTAAAATTTTATGAGGACTGATGAGTCAAAATACAATTCACAGAGTACAGATGATGCTTTGTTCAGATGTTCACAGAGCTATGTGATGGATTCAGACAGAGTGTGCACAGCAGCCCTGCCTGGTTCTGACCACATCAACGTAACCCGTACAGTACATGTATTTAAAACACATCACTGAGATACTGCTGCCTGATACTGCTGCTTTTATTAAATGCACATATTAAGAGGGGGAGTTTGAAATTGAACAACTTTCTTTATTTAGATTTGGTGTTTGGGTCAGCACCTCCAGTTAAATCGGCAAAAATGAATATTTATTCAGATTAACAATGTATGAATGCCAATGTGGAAACAATGTCATTACTGTTACCATATCTCCATTACAGTTTATAGTTAGTTAATGATTTACTGCTGCTGTGCATCTGTGTCTCTCTATCTCTATCACAGGTTCCACTGCTACTGTAATCATTCTATCATTCATTGTAATTCATTGTCATTTTATCATTCATTGTAATTGTACAATATGTTTGTGTTGATTGTTCTGTACATGTGACATCCATTGCACGTCTGTCCGTCCTGGGAGAGGGATCCCTCCTCTGTGGCTCTTCCTGAGCTTTCTTCCACATTTTTTCCCTGTTAAAGGGTTTTTGTGGGCAAGTTTTTCCTCACTGGAACCGATCGGTCTAAGGACAGAGGGTGTCACTCCCTGTACAGATTGTAAAGCCCTCTGAGGCAAAATGTGTTTTGTGACTTTGGGCTATACAAATAAAATTTCATTTGATTTGATTTGTTTGAATGTGAAGTCAGAGGGTCACCTGTAGGAGCAGATAATGAGACATAACCATGTGTTGTTTCACTTCATGTTTTTTGGGGGGGTTTGTTTCTGTTGATCAATTAAAAATGTTTAATGTTGTTAAATGTTAATTAATTTTCACCATGAAACAATTCTGGTGCCTTGTAAACTCATGAGGGTGTGTGACACGGACATCAAATCAAATGTTGTGGAGAGCCTTGAGCTCATTGTTTAGCTGCTGACTTTAGAGTCAGTCTCAGCGCTCTCATGGTGTCATGAGACCAACAAATGAACTTCTCTCATCATCTTGAAGTCATGCTTGCATTAAAGCTTGTGTACATGTGTAAAACAATTTTCTGTGTTTCACATGTGCTGAAATCATCTTGTGATTGTTTGTCAGTCTCATCTAAAAGATTCTCACAGTCCAGACGTCTGAATATTTGATCATGAATGAATCATTAAAGTAGTACTGCAGCTTGTTGGGTTGTTGCTGGCGTTCCTTGAAATTAGTTTTTATGAAACAGCTTTGTATGACATTCAGGGAAGACACCCACCCACACACACACACACACACACACACTTTGATAGACTTGAGCCTTCATCGCAGCTAAAATGACAAGTTTTAGCATCTGCCAGACAAAGCGGCTGAGCTTTGCCTCCTGGTCATGTTGTCAGTGTTTAAATAATGCTCACTTAAATATTACAAATACACTATTCCATTAAAGCGGTTTGTTAAGTCCATTCCCTCGTACATAAAGTATGAAATTCATTATACTATAGGCTGCTGTTATTCAGCAAACACTACAAGGACTTCAGGTTTCACACAATGAATGACAGTCACTAAATATGCGCACACACATACACGCACACACACACACACACACAGTAGGGATTGAGCAGACAAAAGTAACAGGGAATGTGATAACAGCAGGAAGTAAAGTTACAGTCATGAATTTCAAAATAACACAGGAAACAAAGACAAAAAAAACCCCTCCAAACCATGAGAGATATCATTCCATCTCACAGACGTTCTCTCTTCTTCCTCTCATCTACCAGCTAACAAATATTGCAGCTCTTTCCATAAATGCCATACCTGTCCTGACATGAAAAGGAGCAGGGTGTAGAGTTTAGTGGCATCTATCTAGCAGTGTAGCTGTTGACTTCCTGCCCCCTCTAAATCTTACACACTGGACCTTTAAGCAACACACAACAAGCCAGGCACGTGCCTGTGTTCTGTGTCTGAAAATGATTTCATTGCTCTACAAACACAAATTTATTCCATCAGAATAATCTGAAAAATAATTACTGATGACATTGTACAGAGCCTAAAATAGAACATGAAATGGTCCTCCTCTCTGAGGAAATTAACATCACGTCTTCCTCCCAGAGTGACCTTTACAGAACAGAATCTGATAAATATGAAGAGGAATGCGGTTGTTGACCTGTTCAGTCAGCTCATGAGATAACACAAATACAAACAATAAAAGAAAAAATGCACAACAGTCAGGCAGTAACAGGGTCATACATTAAAAAGCAATCAAAAGCATTATAGACAATATGACAGACCATTGCTTTAAAGTTGTCGGGGGAAGCAGAAATTAATTAATTTGAAAGAAGTAATTTCAAAGTGCAGTACAGTCTGCTCCATTTATAAGCAGAATCAGACACGCACCATGAACTCACAAGACTCTAATGTGGTAAACAACTTTAATTGAGCATCATCCTCTCTCTCTCATTCCTGTTTGTCTCCACTACTACACTAAATGTATGGTGTACAAATACATCTGATTCTGCTACAAGCCTGCAGCTGAAGTCAGACAGTGCACATTACTGTGCAGGGTTTACTTGGATCTACAACATACAAATTCCTTTGACTTCTTGATTTCTTAATGAGCTTCACTGAATTGTTGTGTTGTTGTTGTCGTGATTTTGCAGCTTCGGCTGTGAAAATGAGCGCTGAAGCACTTTGCAACTTAATAACTCCCTTTACAATCATGCCTGTGCAAAAAAACTGAAGTTTGTGCCATAGAAGTACGATCTCCAAAAATGTAATTTTTCTCTTCTCCTTGAGGCCCAATTAAGAGTCTGCTCACAACCCTTAGAGTCCAGTCGACCGATAGAGTAAAAAAACAAAATATTTAGATGATTAATTACCTCTAAACTGCAGAAAGAACAACAACAAACCATGGACCAACCATCTAGAAATAACATAATTGGGGATGGAGCTTTTGAATAGCTTGATGTTGTGCACAATGTGCCGTTCTCTATGATGTTCTGCTGTCTCACTATGAAATATTAATGCACATTGTGTTTTCTCCAGCTGAATGCTTTGTGCTCAAACATTTGCATTAAAGCAGTTATTGCATTTCAGCTGCTTCAAAAGCAAACTGTGATTACATCCTGCTGCTGGGGGGAGAGGAAGACGGAGCAACGTGTTTGCTGGACCACATGCGGGATCTGTTTTGCATCGCCAGCGTTCACTTCTGTCTCCACTTCTCTTTCACTAAAGTGACAGCAGCACACACATACGCGCGCGCACTCACACACACACACACTCACACACCCTGATGCACTCACTTATGCTACATGTTAGCAAGAAAGGCTGCTCTCTCTCTCTCACACACACACGCACACACACAAACACACTCACAAAGTAACACATATCCAAACATATCAATGAGGGAACAGCTGGCCAGTTGGCGCGGTCTGCTTCCCGACACAGTAGCATGTTGGGAAATGTTGTCCTGGGTATGTGCGTGTACTCGTGAAATCTGCAGAGCCTAAACAGATGTTAAAAAATGCTGCTGGCATCTCCTGCTGTTTCCCTAACCTCAACAACCCCCCCAGGCCCCCACCTCCCACCCCCATCCCGCTCCACCCTTTATTCTCCTGCATCAATCTCCCTCTATTTTTATCTGTTTCTCTCTATCTCTCCCTCCGTCGCTCTCTCCCTTTATTAACTTTCTTCCTCTCTCTTTGACACAGTGAAAGAGAGGACCTCATTGCTTATCTTGCCGCCTCCAACGCAACCCCCCCTGCGCGCGCACACACACACACACACACACACTCCTCCCTCCCTCAACCCCCCCCCCCCGGGGCTTGTTATGGTGTGGCGCACCCAATGACAGATAACGACTGGGCTAATGAATTTCTAAACTAATCTATATTTGTACACAGTTCACAGGGGGCCAAGCAGGCAGAGGAGAGAGTGAGGGAGGGAGGGAGGGTGGGAGAGGTGGGAGGGGCACACAGCCAACATTAATGAAAGCGAGAGGGAAGGTGAGGGGAAAGCTAAGCAGGCTGACTAACAGCGGTAAAGCACACGCCGAGTTCAATAATGCAGACCTCGTTTTGAGGCGATGTGTGCCACCTGTCAAGTACTTGCTCAGTCTGAATGAGTGTACAGTCATGAAGAAACAAGCAACAGGTCCGGATCAACCCTCACCAAGGAGCTGCTGATAAAACATCTGCTGGTTTAAAACAAAATACAGTCTTGAGATTATTTCTGTCTCAGTTATTAGGTTGGATGATGGGATTTGTACGATGTTAGAGCTTGACCCAATCGGGTCATCTGGGGACAAAAACCCAAAACCTTGACTGTCCCACCGAGCATGCCACTGGGACACGTCAGCCATCCTGTACATGACTTTGAATGCCACCTCAAGCGTTTCAGGAGTGTTTTGCCCACCCGACTTTGTTACTTGCTCCTGGTCATGTTCCTGGTTTATGTGCTTCCAGTGCTGTAAATATGCCATGTAGTCAACTTGTTTTCCCTTTTTATTCATTTATTTTATTATGGGAAGTTTGCACACAGTGTTTTATTTAGAAAAACTCAGCAACTCAGCTTAAGCTGCTCTGTGGAGACTGATGCCACTGACAGCCACACAGGCACACAGGGTACACATTGCACCCATGCCCACTCTAACCTTCAGTTTTAGTCTTAGCCAGTGTGAGCTGATGTCACCTGAAAACATTTGGAGTGACCAATGAGCAAAACTCTACCAACGGCCCTAAAAACACAAATGCCCTCCTCCATGGCGATAAAGACAATGTTCCCATAATCTTCCCACTAATAATACATAAACTGTCAAAGCATGGATGCACCAGCTGATGTGACAGCGGGTCAATGAGTGATTGTCTATTCTGATTCACTTTTCTATCCAGCTCAAGAAGATCTGAGCTCTGGATTCCTGATGCTTCCACATTAAAGTAAAAAGTCTTTGCTTCCTCAGAAATGGATTTTATATTCAATTCTAAGTTATGTTCTCGACACAGCACCATCTTTACACTGAAAGTATATTTTTCATTGTTATACTTTTACTGAGTTACTGAGCACATGAGCTCCTCCAAAGTTAGTTTGAAATCCTTACATGCTTCAAGTGCAATTCTCCACTTGGACGCACAACATTAGAGAGCTGATTTATGTTTTGCATTTTCTCATTGGGCTTTTAAGTTTAAGTGTGTTTGATGGACAGAACTGCAGGCTCCTGCACACCATCACTGAAGCGTCTGATGGACTGACTAAGCTAAAGCTACAGCTGTTATATTTGAAATAATAATGAGAGGCTCAAACTTAACTTAGGAAGAGAATAAAATCACCAGTTTACCAAGTCTCCCTCTACCAGGTGCAGTGTCGAAGATGGTCATTAGCTGCTGAGTGTTGCTGTATGGACTGAGGTCAAAAGATATGAAACAAATCTGAGTGCTGCTCAGTCCACATTTGTGCAGAATTTGATTTGTGAGGACAGAATTGTAACCGAAGATTGTCACAACATTTGAACCAGTAATATGATGATGAAACTGCTCGTGCTCATGTTTGGCCTTCTGAATATGTGAATATTAACTTCAACTAAGACCAGAGCAGTGCCTCTTCAATTCGACCTGGAAGAAAAGAGTCATCCTGTTTGACCCTCCACTCCTTAACAAACAGAGGAGGCAGAGGGCAGCATTCAGTGCTACTCTTAAAAAGCACATTGCATTGACATTAAAGGACTAAAATTATATTCCAATGATAGAGATTTTCACCCATATTGAGTAATTCTGAGAGCCAAATGAACTTAAAATGACTTGGAATTGCTTACTAATTGTAAAACAAATAATAATAATTATGATGGCTACATTCACAATACAGTAGGTATGGCACAAACTATACCGGTGTGAATAAACCAGAGTGGGATCAGTAGGCAGCTCTTTTCCTTGTGACTTTGAAAAAGACATGACCCTGACATCTGGATGTGGGTGGCAGGCAAGTCACCCTTTGCGATCTCAAGTGCTGAGAAGTTGCAAAACGAGCATGAGCATGGGTAGGTTTGCTTTTGCCTGCTCTTAGACTCTTGATTTTATCTCCAGTATACTTTCATAAGGGAGGAAGAAGAAGTGCATGAGCTGAAATTTAGGAAAACTCAAATAAAAAATGCCTTTTTCAATCACAACGTGCATTGCTCTCTCATATTTTGACTGAATGAAAAGTTATTAGGATTCATCCTCTGGAGAACATGACTGTTTCATTCATTTATGACTCATCCTCTACATATGCTACATATAGGTATTCAACCAAATGTGATTTGGAGCAAACAGGTAACAGCTTGCATCATATTTTGTTCATCATAGTTTGTATGATGGGATTCAGTTAGCTTGGTGTGACACTGGTTGCTCCTAGCATTAACTATAAACCTGATAGTTACTGAATTAAAATGACTTTTGGGATGTGGGTAAAGCAAGAGCACGGGGATCTATTTGTCCTTGTCCGTCAGCCCCGGATTTAACAGTGTTTTGGAAATGTGTCATATTACAAAAGCTAAGGCCTGCAACTGTCACTTTATTACATCTTTAAAAGCAACAATGCACAAAGTTGGCATAAACCATTCCCAAGTCCTGTTGCTTCGCTCCTGATAAGTCCTGGGGCTACACTGTATGCTTTCAGAGAAATAAATCTCATCAGTGGCAGCTGGTGCAAGCAGGCTTTCCAAGTGCCAATTATCCAATTCAATTATTTCTCTTTTGTAGGCTTCCACAAATAGTTTCTCTTTTGTTTCAGGCAATGTCAATAAACACGCAGAGTCAAATTGAAAGAGAAAAAGGGATTTAGAAAAGATGAACTAACAGAGTGGTCGTTAGTGGAAATAGGTGAAGGTTAAATAAGCAAGGCTAACTAAGTATTAAATGTGCAGAGCTTTTAAAGGCAGCATAGACAAATATAGCATATGTGTTTGTGTGTTCATGTAGAGGCAAAAACTGAGATGACGAAAGAGAAGATGTTTTCCCAACAAGGGTTCCTCCTCTACCCTGTCTACCCAGCCTGAACTTGACACACCAAAGTGCTCTTTTAAAAAGTTTTGTTCAAAATGTTTCCAGTTGTCTGGAGAAGGACTCCCTAAAACGCCCAACAGAAGACACTGGTGACAGATTTACTGCTAGTGCCCCTTCTACCCCAGGCCCTGCCTGGATCCTTTTCACCCCATTGGCATGGTGAGGAAAAATGTTTTTAAGCCCTGTTCAGGAGGACTGCTCTTGCCCTTGACCAAGGCAGAGGGGGAGTCAGTCCCCAGGCGCTGGAGACTGGCTGCCCACTCCCCAGTTATAGTTAGGAAGGGTCAAATAATAAGGACGAGTTTTCTCACAGGGATAAATAAACTGGACTTACTAACCTCCTGTGGCCGTGTCGTGGCCTCCTCTGGCCCCAGTGTCTGCTCTGCTGTAGGTCTTGTATACAGCAAGGGCATCATCCGGAACACGGGAACGTTTTTCACTTGCTTTGCCTCAAACAATACAGAGGTGCAATTCTTTGTCCCTGCCCCTGAATGTAATATAACGTAATGTAATGTAAACTTTTTTAAAGGGCATTCTTGCTGGTGTTAACTCATTTCATTGAAGAACATCAATTTGAAATACTTCAGACCTTCAGGGTGTTCCTGTATACGCCATTTCCAGAACTGATACCAACCTTCAGACAGCTCAGCCAACCTCTGTCTGAGGCCCACACTGCGGTGGTTCCATGATACCAGAAGAGGTTAAGCCAAACCGGGCCAAGCCACCAGGAGTTCACACTTCAGGAGCAGATAAGTACGTCGAAGTAGGCACATCCAAGTAGGAGCCAGTGGAGCAGATCACAGAGGAGGCATTACATCTTCCATCTGAGCTGGGAAAACCTGAGCAGTCAGAAGATCAGACAGGTTGTAAACAAACCCCAAGGTTATCCGGGTTTCTCTGGAAGAGCAAATCAAAGGAAATGATTCAAATGATACACTTATTTGTAAGAACACATTCAACATTTTTGAGGTGAATTTTCAATGTGACCTCTGAATCCAGAGGTTTAGCTGATCTGTTGGCTTGGTTACAACCTGTCTGCCCGGAGCTTGTTGTTCTCTTCTTCTTTGTAGTGATGAAGTTGTTTCACAGTGTAATTGTTGCGGGACCCAAACGTGCACAGAAAGTTCTGACACGTGCTGTAACTACCTCTCTGCTGTCAATCAGTATGCATAGTCATACACACTCATACACAACGTGAAACATATATCACGCATAATCCTGTTATGCCTGTGCATGATACGGAACCAAAAGGACTCTTCTGTTTGCAGAAAGAGCCAGTAAAAACTGAAGCAGACAGACAGGCAGCTTTAGCTCCACAGCTGGTGAGGAAGGAGCTCTCTCCCACTGGGTGACATCAACAGGGCCCCGGTACTCTCAGCCTCACCTGGCCAGGCCCCCAGCTGGCCAGGGCCACAGAAGGTGCTGCTGCCTGCAGATGTTGTTTACTTGAGGAAAGGGCTCAGTCCACCAGGCAGCTCTTTTTGATTTCAGCCAGCAGTGTTTGGCAGATGCTCTGGTCGCGTCTCCGGCTGCGGCTGCAATACAAAACAAAACCCTTTTGAAATGTGTATCGTGTTCCTCCTGTTGAGGGTTGAAATATTTGGAGCTTTTGTTAAACATGTTTGTTGAGCACTAATGCCCTCAGCTGTAGGCAAGTCTGTGTTTACATGCACAGAGGATTTCATTCATAAATAACCTGATTTTGGGTCAAAGCTAAACTGCAATTACACAAAAACCTGCTCATATTAAACTGGTTACAGTAGTGTGGTATCACAATTGATCCTTTCACTGCTGGTTTGCACCATCTGTTTAAACCTGCAGGATTATGGAAGCATTCAGATGTAAACAAACCATGACACCAAGCGCTATTTCTTTCTTTTGGGACGCCCTTCCCTACAGCTCCTCAGTCAAAGAGGAAAGAGGAGACAGTCTGCTTGATTCATGTTAACAGGAAATCCTATCACTGGGATTCAAACAAAACGGAACCAGCTGAAATGAGGTTGACCACCAGAGACATGATAAACATTTAAATGGACAGTCTCTGTCAGACAGACAAGACGAGACAGATCATCATGCATTTACAGAGGGAGCATACCGGTTTCCTCACAATGTGCCAGTCACTGCATGAAGTAGTTAATGAAAGGTGAAAAACTGTCCGACGCAGCATTCTGATGTCGGTGACAGCGAAGCTGTTCGGTGATCGGATCACTTCATTTGAAGCACGTTGACACCCTGAGGCTGCACAGCAGGAAAATGTCACAAACAGGTTTGTTATTTTCTGTTCAACACAAAAGAGAAACATTGGCACTTATTTAATTATGAAATGTCTCTTTCATCCTTTTGTGAGTTATGAGTCATTTTCACACACAGCACCTCAACTTGTTGTGATTCATAAGATCACGCACAAACAAGGTGAGCTCAGTGGAGAAGCAGAAGATCTGAGCGCTGTACAATCCCCCTGGTCTCTTGTCTCTGCCCATAGGAAAATACTGACTCGATATATAGAGAGCGAGTTTTCTTAAAGGAACATTGTCTGAAATATGTTTGCTCTAACTCACTCCAAAACTCCTTGAGGAAGACATTTTCAGTTTTCAATCAGATAGAAACTGAAAATATTTACCAAAAAACAGTCCTAAATTGATTCTAATAAATGTGATCTGTAATTAAGGTTTGTAGTGTATTTCTACATGCCTCAAACAATTAGGACAATCATCATCGCCATAGTGCACGTTTCCCTCATCACAACTAGTGTTTACAGTGCTGAGGAAGATACCGCAGCATGAAATGAGGACGTAAGTCACCCAGTGCAATGCTCTGGCCCTTTTATGTGTTTTTAATAGTTTTTTGATGGCAATCAAAAGGTGATAGAGACATCGATAAAACAGACCATAAACTTTAGTTCATTGTATGTACAGACTGTAAATGCAGAGTCCTCCTCTGACTTGCTGGTTTGGTATTGTGCAAACACCTGCAATGCCAACTTGTCATTGTAAGCTAAGTAAGTCTTGATGTGGATGGTGGCTGGATGATTGGATTTTAAACAGGTTCATTAAGTGGACGAGTCTACCCATGTGAGCTGCGCCAATCCTGTGGAGGAGGAGCAAGAAATGAAATTAAGCCACCAGGTTTCAGATGGCACATTAGCATAACTGTAGCATTCATCTAAGTGATCCTGGCATTAATTTGGTTGGCCTGCTTTGCATAAATACGAATTATGGGTGGGGCTGTGGTAAAAATGTCAGCAGGGAATGAGTGGGGGGGGGGTGGGGGTTATGGTTGCTGGGAGGGAACGGGCTGATGTGAGGGAGAGCGGATCAAGGCAGGCTTCACGCAAGGTTGAGTTAATACCATGGGGTGGCCGTGCAGGCGAGGGATTTTATCTGCTGAACAAGTAGTTAGCAGAAAAGCCTGAGCTCATGTCCACCTCACTGTCACCGTCTGGGCTGCAGGGTTGGCTGCATTCTGTACAAATCAGCATATACCTTCTCTAAAACGTTTGTTTTCACTTTAATACACATGTCCCAGCAAGGTGTGACAGTGTTTCCCAATCAGACACTGAATGAACAGACCTGTCTGTTTAGGTGGCCTAAAGTATGCAGACATCCAAACATATGGTTGATGAATATCTCAGTGCAGCCACTGATTCTGTCCAGTTAAGTCTGACACACACAGGTGTTGGCTGTGGTTGAGATCAGGGCTCCATGGGACGGCAGGCAAACTGGGAAAACATTTCTTCATGGAGGTGGCATTGTGCAGAGGGACACTGTCCTGGGGAAACATGACAGGGACACTAACTATATATATATATATATATATATATATATATATATATATATATATATATATATATATATATCACTGCATGCATCAAGAGGTTTTGTCAAACTCTTTTCAGAGTCACATATGAAACTGCCTGTGTGTGTGTGTGTGTGTGTGTGATGAACTATGATTTTTATACAATGGAATCACTTCACTCTGATGTTATCACTGTAATGATGTGAATGTGTTATTAGTAAGAAAAGCTCAGAGCACTTACCTGTAATTGCTCATTTTATTAATTGTAGAGAAATAATTCTGCATACAGCACACACACACACACACACACACACACACACACACACACACACACACACACACACACACACACACACACACACACACACACACACACACACACACACGTATGGACCAGAGGTTGAAACAGCACCTACACTTAACACTCAAGGATTTACTTTCTACCTTCAAGAGCTTGTTATAAATCTCAGCATATTAGCAGCAAATAAAAAGATTAATTAGCTGATATTTAAGTATTCTGTACACTCTCTGAGAATTGTAGTCTTCCGGCTCTGGAGGTCATTTTTTCTCCACCACTTCATCTACCCAATTACAAAATTGAGAATGTTCTTGCTGTGTTTGTTTGTTTTCAATGTTGTGGACCAAGTCTTCTTTTCTCTCTTTTCATATGACTGGATAAACCTGTAGCCTTAACCCCAGCCAGCTTCCCTATTATTTGTCTTCTCAATGTCGGAAAGAAAGCGACACTGGGGAGGAGGAAGGGAGAGAAGGAAGGGGAAGGAAGGAAGGAGTGGAAGAGATGCATTAGAGAGAGGTAGAGAGAAGAAAGAGAGTGGTTTCTTAGATCTGTGTGTGTGTGTGTGTGTGTGTGTGTGTGTGAGTGAGAGAGAGAGAGAGGGAGAGGGGGAGAGAGAGAGAGGGAGATTAGTTATTTGACTCTAATAGTGAAGGAGAGGGACTTCATTAGCCAGGCCTTGACTGATGTGCTCATCAGACGCAGCGGTTGATGCATGATAAAAAAGGAGAGTGAGCAAGGGAGAGATATGGAGGAGGGAATAGAAAGAAAGGGAACGCGAGAGGGAGAGAGACCGAGGAAGATGAAGGGAAAGAGAGATGAGGGAGGTGGGTGGGACGGACAGAAGAGAATAGAAGAAAAGCAGAGAGAGCATAGGGAACAAGGAGTGAGGGAGGAAATAGAGAGGGAGTGACAGTGAAGTGGAGAGGGGAAAGAAAGGCTTGGTTGATCGTGCACAGAAGCTCAGAGTGAACCTTCTTGTCACAGAGCATCCTGTCAGAAACTACAGCCACAGTGAACATGGTTCAGAGGAAAGACAGAGAAAACCAAGCAGGTGAATGAAACAGGCTACGAAGATCTCACAACTTAAACAATGCTATGTCTCAATTGTCTGACTTCCATACTTACACTTAATATTTTAGGTATATTGTTGATTTTAGCTATAGTCAGTGTACTGACTATACCTGGATGATGCACTCATGCCGGACACTTCTCACCCTCTGTGGTTGCCACTTTGGCTACCTGGTAGAAGGGGACGGACCACCTGCAATGTGAGGCAGTCACTTACATACTTGCATTTTTATATTCTGATTTTGGAAGGCAGATATTGGTGCTGATGATCCATCTGGTTGCACTTTGGCAAAGCAGTAAAATGTTGCAATCATAATTTTTTGCAAGTGCCGACTGAAATTGAGACAACACTATGCTCCTACACGAGGATGGTATAAAGATCATCGTCAGCATCGTCAGCCATTAAAACCACAGAGCAGGAACAAGAACAGATTAAAGGAACAGTTCAAAGGAAATCAACAGCTCAGCAAGCAGGAGAATGCAGCTTTCTTGGTCAATGTGAAATGCAGAGAGAGAGAAAGATGTTTGTAACACGGTGCTAAACTATTGCTTTAAAGTCTGTGTAAAGGCATTTTTTTTTAAAAAACACATTAAATATGTTGTAAAATAGTGAAAACATGTGAAAAGATTTGAAGGATATATTTCTGAAATGTGGAGTCAGAGGTTCAAACAGTTGTTCACCAGTTTTCAGTCCAGGATTTTGTGGGCGGTCCTGAAAGGTGGCTCGATGATGCGTTGAGGCCTCCCTGAGCATAAACCCTTCCTAACCCACAACAGTATAAAAGTCTTCAGCGTGTTAGCATCAGTGCTTCTCTGTATGCTAGTTAATATTCAGGTTTAGACTCAGCTGCTAGCTAGCTCTGCCTTCAAAGTGCTGTAAATTCATCTTCAACAGCACCTCCCTGGGTGGGTGTAACCACCCACTGTAGGTGCGCTGTACTGCCGGTAATTTTTTTTCCATACAGCAGTGGAGAAACGACTCCAAAGTAATGATAATATTCCACACAGTGTGTTGTTTCATTAATGTACATGGCATATTAATGATCATTCAAATTTGGCTGGATGGTTAATAACACTTTATTAACCATCCAGTTAACCAACCATCCAATAACTCCCTTGGTCTGATGAACTCAGAACACAAATCTATTCTGACTTTGCACAGCCTGTAAACACAATCAATGAAGAAAATAATACCTTTCCAAAATGCTGTTTCTTGCCATGCATTCTTTGTTTTTTTCTTTTGGAATAGACAGATATTCAGCTGCAGCTTCTTACTGGACTTCATCCTGCTGCCGTCTTGCAAGCGATCCAGAAGTATCCACTGCCGTACCACCAGAATGCAGAGCAGCTTGTCTCCTCAGGCTGGACAGACAAAAGCCTTACACATGTGATGGGTAGAGCTCTCCCTCCCTCCTCTGCATGTATGGTCACACCCCCCTAATCAGTGATTCCAACAGGTGAAGCAGTAGGTTTTGCCTTGTGCTCTCCGGACTTCACATTTAGGGGGGGGTTTGTCTTTGTGTTGAAGATATTGCTGGCACATGTATTCAGCCGTTCCCTTGCATCTGTACAGGTGCAGGACGGAGTGTGAAAGGGGACTAGTCACACAGCGCTCACCATGTGTGGCTGTATAATGTGCAGCTCCCAGGTATGCCTGTTTCTGCTGTTGAGTGGCTTTCTATGTGTTGTTGTTGTTGAGATATGCTCCTTAACGGTGCTCAGATGTTCAGTGAATAGTTATTCTAGATATTGTGTATGTGCCTCTCCAACAGGAGCAGGAAGTGATGTCAGCTCCTGGTGCTGTAGCTGAGCGCTAGCTGCTCTTTTTGCCCCTTTGTAAATGTATTTTGTGCACTTATGGTTACCTTGCTTTATTTAGTGTTGTGACTATAATTTGGGTTAGTTGAACTTTGTCTTTGCCCCAGTTAAGTTAGCTTTGTTCTGTTTTCTTTTCTTTTGTAAACCAACTTGAGTGAGTTATATTCTGCGGCTCCCTCAGTCCCAGCACAGGTGGGCTGGTCAGGGTTTACAGGTGGGGGCTCACTAGGTGGGGGCTCACTAGGTACTAACAATGCGTTGTCGCATTGTTAGGGGCGTACAGCTGCCCCGGTCACACACATACTGTACTCTCTGGGAAGATATATTTGTATACTGTGTGTGTGTATATATGCAGTATACGTATAGATATACTGTATTAGTATGCAATAAGTAACATAATGTTCTAACTCTGTAGCATGCAGCATACATCTATTCATCATTGTACAACTCTGTCTTGTACGATAAATACATTGACTTTGATACCTGGACACCCTCTGAAAGTGTTTCTTCACAGAAGTAGCTGTGGTCAACCTGGATTCATGTCAGTTACAATGTACTCCAGGGAAAAACCTCCCAAAGCACCCCTGCAGCATAAATCAATCCTCTGCTGTGCATCCTGTATGCTCAGCACAGTCCACATCCATCATTTACTCACTGCTACACTGTTACCATTTAAACTGTGGAGACACAGGATGGACACAAACACCCACAGAACCTTCAAGGATGCACCACAAGATGTAAATCCCTATTTGCATGGTAAGCCTCTGGATTAGATAGACCAGGTGACAGTTTGGAAACTAGTCCAATTCCAGAGTGATGGAAAGTTTAACACCACGGGGGAAAAAAGAAGCACATGACCTGGAGTTGGTGAGTGAATTTGTTTTGACAAGACCTAAATTCTTCTTGTTGTTCTTACAGTAACTGGGCACGCTGACACACTGAATGTGTTCATGATAACAAAGGGACATATCAGGGGCAGGGCACAGAGGTAGAACATATATGACAAACATTGGTACTTTTATTTGACATTGTTGTTGAAATTGATGTAAAAAATCTTCAAATTAGAACTAAACATGTATGGACTTTAACCTCATGTTACAGTGAAGCCAACACAACAGACTCCAAGCGGTTCACTAAACTAAATCTGAACACCAAAACTTAGTGTAAGGTGGTAGTAGGGTACAAATAAATGAGCTGCTCTTCAGAATAGCCGGCTTATCAGACTCATATTTAATAAACTCAACCATGGATTTTGCTTAAAGATTTATATCAACCTTTAAAAATGCGGATAAAGAAATTCTGCTCTGCGAGCAAAAACGTGGTCTTCGCTGTGTTTACTCCATACACATCCAGAAGTGCTTTTTTTGTGGCCAAATTATGCATGATAACATTTGAAGAAATTACATGTTTACATGTCCTTCCAAACCGTGTACTGAGCACATCCTCGAAGCATTTTTCACACAAAGCTCTGTGCTGAATGCAACAGGGCCTCTGCTCCTTGTCAGCCTGCTGGAGCATATCACTTTGAGAAGTTTATTCCTGCAGCCACTTAGCCAACTCTGTAGATAAGGCCCCGGCGTTATCGCAGGCTCAAACCTCTGCTTCAAATTAAGCTAGTGGCCGTAAACAATATGCAAATCAGATCTGACCTGGTGCCAGCCAGCCACTCTGACTCTCTGAGCATATTCATGAAGTCTCCTTCAAGGCGACGTGCATTACAATTATGAGTTCAAATCACTCCCCTGCCCCACCCAGCCCCACCACAATTCATTTCTATGGACAGCCACAGTCCTGCTGTGATTCATGTTTATATCCCTTTTAGATATTGCAGCTGCTTAGCTGGATGATAGAGAGAGAGGGTGAAAGTATAAGAGGAGGTCTTAAATGAGAGCTGATTTATGTTCAGAGTAAAGGGTTGCGTCAAAGTTTCTTAGCCATACTTGTTGGCAAAAGCTGAAAGTTTTATACTGTGTGGAAATAACTCAAGAAAGTGAAGTGTGTGTCCACTGCTTTATATTATTTCCACTGCAAACACACACAGCTTAATGTATCCTGTTCCATACACACTGACTCTGATTTCATGCATCGTATGCTCTGAATTAGTATGTACTGTGCTCTGACTCTACAACGCTGCATTCAGTCTCTGTGGTACAGAGCATGAGACTGATGGTGATCATCTCTGATGTCAAACTCTGACTTTGTATTTGGCCAAACATCCACCCTGACTTGCACCCCTGTGGCGGTCTGAGTAGATGTGTCTGCCAAAAAATGCAGTGACCTGAGATGCAGAAGTTGATGTGGATTTACAGCTTTTGTAAAAACGTAGCACTTGGATCAGTCAAACCTCCACAGACAGCCTGAAATGTCTGTCCAATAGGATTCATGGACTAAACCGATGCTCTACCTGTTGTGTTCTTGCTTTGTTTATTTCATGAATAAACTTCAAAATCTTCTTCCAAGTCTTTATTCATTTAAAATAAAATGACATGAAGAAATTACATTTTATTTTAGTTTGAGGGAGAGAAAAGGAGAACGTGAGGTTTGGTCAAGAGACATAGACAGTGAATGAGAGTGAGCGAGCTCCGGCCTCGATGAAGCCAGTTCATTTACAAAAAATCTAATAAAAAATGATTTCCTGTTTGTTTCTCTGCGGTTACATTCAACACAAATGGACACAGCCCACACAGCCCCTGATGTCCCTCACAGCACCACACACACCCTGTCTGAATTATCAAATGTTGTTATGTGTTGTTTTTATTACCTGTTCTTATTACTTTATTGCTTCTATTATTAATCTGACTTTCAATGACTATGAAATGCATGTACAGTGGCTGTAAGCAATGGTGGGTGGAGGAAAATTGTGAGAGGACTGGGGAGGCTATGTGAGGGGAGGATGTGGGTGTCTTAGTGTGTGATCCTGAAGGTGAAAATTAGTCAAATAAAGTGCTGTACTGTGTAAATACAGGTCATATAATGAAGTAGTATAGAATAGTATAGTGGCTATCCCTTTGTTGCCTTTATTTACCTCAACAGCAGACACTGCCAGGCATTTGTTTCTAATTAAATGTGTTTTAATAGATCTCGCTATACTGCTATTTTTAAATTAGCTGTTTATGCAAACTCAACACTCCATGTTCACCTGCTCATACCTATTTCTGCTCTTTGCTGTTTTTTTTTCTTAACCAGAGATAACCAGAGACACTGTAGAGATGTGTTCACTTTCCTCAGTTTCTGTTTCTTTGCCAACATGTCCCTGTAATAACTGCCCAGAAAGGGAGCCGTGTGCCTGGTTCTGGTGATCTCCTCTGCCATCATTTTCTTTGGCTGCACATAGTATTAACACAGAAACACATACTATATACACACATTTACTCTCTCAACACGACTGTGTTTATGTACTCGCTCCTCCCATAGGGAAGTCTCATGACCCTCAACGCGGTGTTTGCTGTGCCGAGCCGCAGGCTCCACGTGACTTGGAAATACTATCAGCTTTGTGTATGTTGTATGTGGTGAGTGTCCAAATGTAGGAGGGTGTTTATTTGTGTCGGTAGTTTGTGTGTGTGTGAAAGCATGATTTGTGATTTTCCACACAAGTTTCTGAAAAGCGGCATGTGGGGAATTGGTTGAGAGCCGCTTACAAGTGGCTGTGTTAGCTGAAAGATGGCTGGAGGATGGTGGGCCAACAGTTGGTGGTGCTGGTGTGTGCGTGTTTGTACTTGTGCAATAATAGTTGAGGGCTGTTTGGGTTGAGTGTTGTAATTAGAGAAACAGCCTCCAGAGTGTGTTCACTAACAACGTCTGCTGTGTGGACCATAATATGGAATGGACAGAGGGAGATAATCAGATTGAGGTGATTTGCTTGGGTAAAGAAAGCGCTGTGCAGTCTAACACAGGCCATACATTAAAGCGTTAGACTGATGAGACAGATATTGATCTTTGATTAGCCTTTTGAACCACATTTTCTCCTTTCATTTTCCCTCAAGTCCCTGAAAGTAAAGCACAAAACAAACCAACAGACTTTTCCACAATAACATTGCACTGCATATCATATCTGCTTGTTCCAACACTTCTAGCTATTTTACACACAAACTGGCTTGCAGTGTGTTGGTGTCTGGAAAGCCTTTCAGCACACTAATCTGTGATTTCAACTAAGCCTCCTGGATCACATTTTATTATCTCACTGGTACCTTGAGCTGCACTGTTTTACTGCAGGACTGTGTTCATTCTGAATGCCTATTAAATCCTAATAAGTTAGGTGATCCCTCAAAGCTCCACCATCAGGTCAAATTTATTGATTTGTCCAATACTTTGGTTTGTGACTAAATGTCTCATGACCGATCAGCATCAGCTGTACTGTTCTAATTATTAAATGTTGGTGTGTTAGCAAATCAGCGCTCGAAACTCAGACAGTGAACATGGTGAACATTAATCTTGTCATTAAGCTCACTATGCAGCCACACAGAGCTTCTAATGTGGCTGTAGACTTATTATGTTGTTTAGTTACTTAAGTTCTTACTCCTGTCTTAGCTACATCATTTAGGATGAAGATCTTTTTGTAAACCTGGGTGTGCTTTTATGTCATTATTGGCATGACAGTGATGTGGTCAGGTCCATAAGCATCACTAGTGCCAGCTTTTGTATAGTGTTTGTTGTGGTCATGTGTGAACAAAATGTGTGTAAAAATGAGAAAAAGATATTTATGTTGTTTTTTAGAAATGTATTGGGTTTAGTGGGAGGGGCTATAACTATAAAGTGAGCTGCATACTGAATGAGTTGGAGTTAACAGCTTTTGAGTATTGAGCATCAGTGTTTTTTCTGGTTGAGTTATTGAAGAACTAATTTTTTCCCTTCTTTTGTTTTCTTTTTGAACTTTTATTTGAGTATTTTATTTCATTCACTTTTTTATTTGATTTTGTAAATATTGACAGTTCTGCATGTTTGTGTTCTTTCAGTTCAGCAGGTGTTTTTATGAACTGATCACATTGTCTCTTTCTGTTGCACTTATGGATAATAAGCATTGCTGTTGTTGTCTGCAGTAAAATGTATCATAAAATCTGTTTCATTTCCTCCACTGCTGTCGCAGCATCTGAAGGTGAAGCTTGAACAGGTGAAAGTCTGTGATCATTTTGCAAAACACAACTTTCCAACTTTCATTCATAATAATAATATTAACAATAATCATAGTTTTATATTATTAGTTATTCACATTAAAAATGTAAATAAGTATAGCTCCTCTGCCCTGTGTATGTTCTCCCCTCTACTGTAAACTGACTCATCTGCTTTCATAAGATTCTACTGATTCAAATAATCCACATTCATTTTCTCTCATTGAATACTGCTCTGTTTAGTTCATTTGTAAATAATCCCTCGCTGTGTGATGGGTCAACGCAATTGGCAACCCCAGACATCATAAACCAATGCAATGAGCTCTTTTGTGACAGGTGCTTTTAATTTCGTCTGGCCTTTGTTAGACTTCACAGTACAAGAAAATAGTCCCACCTGCACCACACAATCACTAAGACATCATGGGATGGAGGTAAATTCTGGTAGTTGTTGTGGCATAGACTGCAGCAGATAAACCGGTTTTGAGTCCTTTGGTCCTAGTGGCACAATAAAGCCCAAATGTTATCTGGTACATGTGAAATATTTAAATGATCATGATAATTACTAAGGACATTTTTTCATGGTCCAGTTTTGGGTCATAGTTCAGTTCACAGTTTTCCATACAGTATATAGCAAGGAAAACAAAAGGAAACACATGGGCATTTTTTATAAACATTACAATTATTTTGTAAAATGTAATTCATACTTAAGTCAATCAATCAAATTTTATTTGTATAGCCCGAAGTCACAAAACACATTTTGCCTCAGAGGGCTTTACAATTTGTACAGGGAGCGACACCCTCTGTCCTTAGACCCTCGGTTCCAGTGAGGAAAAACTTGCCCACAAAAACCCTTTAACAGGGAAAAGCCTCAGGAAGGCTATCTATGGTGAACGTCAGCAGCAGACCACAGCAGCAGCCACGATCCATGAGAACCTGCTGGACGAGACAGCACAGAAACTCCAGGGAAGAAGTTTAGTTAGTAACATGCATTAACATGCTGAGTGTTTCTGTTGTATGTTAGTAATGATTCAGTGATTGCTGTATCATTTTAATTAATTTAAACTGGCAACTGGAGCTTGTAGCACAGATAAAGCTTTTCATACTCAGCGTTCACTTAATCAAAACACTAGATTGTAAAAAAAGAAAAAAAAAGAATTAAGGGGCATGCTCTTAATTCTGCAGACTTAAGCCTTAATATAATGTGAACAGGTGAGTTGTATATAAATTCACTCTCAGTTCAGTTGTCATGAAATTAGCTATAGAGACCAAAACTGCTTTCTGTACCAGGCTGTAAACATGTTTATTTCTGCTGTGAAACTGGGCATTTTAACATGGGGACTTATGGAGACTGACTCACTTCTGCAGCCAGCCTCACTTGGACATTTGAGGAACTGCAGTTTTGGCACCGCAACATTGGCTTCATTTCAAAGACACAGAGGTTACTGCTTGGTCAAAGCTCACCCTATTTTGAACTTTGACAGACTAATGTGCTCATTTATGTATGGCAGTGAGTGACTACTAGCTGACTGCAGTCTGTGATCAACTAGAGCTTGTACTGGTTACAGGGCAGGCATGTATTGTCTTGCACATGTGAAGGGACATTATAGCAGAGCTGACATCCTCTAATAAACACATTCAGCTGGTGCCACCATAATCTTAATTTCAATCCAGTTAGAGTGCATCAGGATAATTCAGCTGTAATTATTTGCTTCACAGGGTGTATCAGACTAAAGAAAGGCATACACTCAACCAAACATCTTGTACCAAATGATCCGAAACGAATGCTCATGCCAGTAGTGGCTCTTTAGTCTTAGTGATTCTTACTTCAATCAAGTGCGTTTGGTCCAATGTGCATTTGAAGCTATTGATAGAGAAGTGGATCTGTATAGCAAAACATATCCTCATAACTGACCCTCACAATGTTTGCTGTGCATTGAACAGATAGGATGTGGTAAGCTAGTTACTGTCATGATAAACTAACTGATTTTGATGTGTCTGTAAAATCTCATTTGCTGTAACTTGTGTGAGTTGGACCAATACTCTTCAACAAAGGAGCATCACTACTTAGTGAAAATGTTGGAAACGTTTTGTTGTCAGCGAGTACTCCTGAAAATGGTTCATCTAATAACCAATCCAGGCACTGTGAAACGATCACAAGTCAAATGACTTGGACTGCACTCAACCCACAGTGAGAAGGGATTGGGAAAAAAAAAAGCAAGGGTGCATTAATTTAACTGAGGGTCCAGTGCGCCCTGGATGGAACTGAGCCCATAGAGACTGCAACCCAATAAATCACTGTGGAACAAGAGCCAGTTGCTGGGTTAGTTACAGTGTTTCTTAAAGGAAAACGATCTTTGCACACAATAGTGCCAAGCTTAGCTGACCCAACAGTCTAAAAACTGTCTTTGAGTACTGAGATTATCTTTTTTTCTTCAAGTGGTGCTGGGAGCAGGATGTTACCACAGCCTGTTGCTGTAGACTATTTTTGGTATTTACTACAACCTGTGTTGTTCATACATGGTGTACATCAACATGCATGTGTTCTATTAGACTCTGACATCAATGCAGCCTGCCTGGGGTTGTTCTTTGACTTTGAGGGCACATTCAATTATTGTGCTAGAGTGATACACACAGTGTCATAGTTTGAGGGGCTGGGGATGAGAACTGGCTATTTCTGGTGTGACCACACACTAAAACATTCATGTCCACAACATTTGCAGATCCAAGTGCCCGGGAGGTCTCTGGATTCTAACTGGCACGAATCAAAATACTGCTGGCTCATCTCTTCAGCTGAGTTCTGCCACATGATTCCACAGTACCATGCGAAAGCTGTGTGATCGTGTCCTGTTCACCTCTGAGGTGTGAGTAAAAGCCTGGCTGGAGGGAAATTTTACCACGCTTGTTAAACATTAGGTGCCATTTTGGATTTACATCCCCGGCGTGGACCAACCCATATTGGCTTCTAGCGATGATTGTTTGTTGTGAAGGACAACGCATCACTCACTGCGATGACACCATACATCATTATGCCGCCTTCATGCGACCATAGTGGCTGCAATCAATTGATGGAGATAAGAGTGCTATGGAACACATAGATGGATTTACAGCATAATTATGTCCTGAACACTGCGAAGCATCTGTAAGAGCACACAGAGCCATTTCTCACTAAACAACTCACTTCCCTTCAGCAGCCACAGGTTTGGTCCTCCTTATTTCATCTAATTCTTACTTTTTCTCAGCATGTCACACTGTCTCGGTTTCTGTCTGGCGTTCTCACTGTTTATTTTGACCAACTCGGCTCTTCTTTTTTTTTTTTTTGCTTTCTCCATGGCTCTATTTTCCAGAGTGCAGTTTTAAACTATGTTGATCAATGAGAATGAGCCATAAATCTAAATGGAAATGCAGCCATTGCCTTTTAGTCTGTAAATGGATGTATTTCCCCAGGTCTCTAAAAGCACAGCCAGGTGAATTATAGTATCTGCCGGGCTGTGTTGCTCGAGCAGAGCTGCCTTGCATACTGAGCAGGCTGATAAAATGCCACAGCTACTGGACATATGGCATCACTTGCATTGGTAAGTGGACACTCATACAGAGTGAGAGGTATGTATGACAGTAAGACGATCAACATCTGGTATTGCCAGCTGCCTAAATGTAAAACTTGTATTGCAGTTGAAGTTTGACAACAACAAAAACGTTGATTAGATTTTCAAACTGTACTGGAAGGACAGGGTGTACCAGAAACAGCAAGTCTACAGCTGTGCTAGCGTCCCCTAGAGCAGTGATTCTCAATGACCAGGCTGCGACCTGGTACCAGTCCATGCAGCGCTGGCTACCGTGTCGCAAAGATGTTATCTGACAAGAACAAATCCATTCATTTATCCACCCCACCCTCCGGCCACCACCGTCTGCCAGTGCCAGCATGAAGGCCAAATGAGCAGGAATGATGATGCGCTTAAATGAGCATTCAGTTTAGTGCCCTCTCGTATTTTGTCTGAATATCAAGACAGAAGATCCACCCTCTGCCTGCCCAAAGTGTTTCTCTGCTGTCAGCCACCAAAAATGAGAAAAATGAAACAACCTGTGTTAGAATGTGTCCATAATATGCACACACCTCATTAATTTCTCACTTTCACACTTACATACAAGCCCTTCTCTGTCTTTTACTCGTCACTTGTGCAGGTATATAACCTAACCAAAGGATCATCCTGAAGTTGTATGTTAAACTGGACTACCTTCCAAACAATGCTAAACTGCTGACCTTTTGGCTGTGGCTCAGGAGGTAGAGCAGGGCATTCATTGACTGCATGGTTGCCAGTTCAATCCCCCACGCCTCCTGTCTACATGTTGAAGCGTCCTTAGGCAAGAAGCTGATGGTCAGGCCATCATTCTTTGAGTGAGTGTAAATGAGCTCCATTGGTGTGTTCTAAATAATTCTATCCATTTAAAAGCAAATGATACAGCTAACTGCTTGCTACAGAAGTGCTGGCGAGTCTGCGACAGGGCTGTGTCCTCGGCTGTAATGAAGACGTAGTGAATGCGGCCCTGACTTGTACGGCCCCTCAGCACCGTGTGTGGACCCATTTTCCCGGTGCCACTCGACATTTTCTTCGAGACTGTGTGCTGAAAATCAGCTGTTCTGATTGTAGTTGATGTGTATGAAGGAGTGTGACCACACACAACATACTTTAGATTTAAACAGCGAGCGAGCAAGAAGGGTGAAAGACATACACCTCCAACTACTGACTACGCCTCATATCTATTGGGTGCTGTGAAAGTTTTGCTAGCTTAGCTTGTTACCGTGTTTCTAAAATTTGAAAAGTTTGAAGGCGTTCATATTTTTTACAGAAAAAAACACAACTCTGGTACAGCTGCATGATGGCACAGAGTGAGACAATAGTTTACCCAGGAGTGCGTCATGTAATCTATTACTTTGTCAAATTCACATGCATGCATTCTGAAGTCAAACAAAGGCCTGAGAGAAGAACTGGAAGAAATTGAATCAGCAGTGAGCGGAGTGCTACGAGAGTCAGGCAGAACTTTGGTTTCATTTTGACTGACAGTCACATGTCTTCAATCACAATCAGGCCACATGCAGTGTGATCTTAAACTTATTTTTATTTGGAATCTGGGGGTGGAAAGAAAACGCTGCGGTGCCGTGAGGTGGGAAAAGGAGAGCAGCACGGTGGTGAGTATGACATGACTGGAAATGGAGCTGTGGAAATGTACAATATACTGCTTATATTTATTAAGACAGGTGAGAACAGGTAGCTATGGAGGAAGTCATGAGTTTATGCTAACAGCAATTCAACAGGTGCAGATCAGAACGGGAAGTCCATGCTAACTTCAGGCTGACTGTGCTGAATGAAACAGTAGAAGAAGAAAGGCCTGCTATTCTGTACTGTTGAGGTCAATTTAAAAGTGCTGCACAGACATACAGACTGACATTATCACCTGCTTACAGGACACCTAGAACACTCTGGCATACTTTGGAAAAAAGTCAGCTGTAATCATGCTCACCCTCACATCCCAGATGTTTCCAGATGTTGCCTATTGCAGCCAGCAGATTTCACCAAACTGCCACCTGTCCGATCGTGATCGCTGACTTGGTAACTGGCCAGGAATGACTGACAGGCCAGACTCACAGCTTCAGACTTGTTGATGGTGTTTTTCCTTCAGAAACACAGAGGAGCTCTGCTCACCAGACCCAACAGTTTCTTTCAGATTCTTTTGGCCACTTTCTGCTTTCATTATTTCAAATATTCTTTTGCAGCATCTCCACACACATGAAAATGCACAAATCATTTGAAATTCTCAAACAGGCACTTCAGTAAAGTCCACATCAGTGCATGCTTGCTGGAACGTACTTCCAGCAGGGGTGGCTCCCCTGGATACGTGTGTGCGTGACAGCTTACACACACATATGCATATGAACAACTGACAGATGCTGTGTTGTGAAATGCTAATGCAAACTGTTAGTCTGTCATTGCTGTTTCAGAGCATGCTCGGTACATACGGCAGTATTAGGTGTGATTTGCACTGATGACATCATCTATCATAAAAAGTCCATGTGGATGCAAAGTAAGCAGAGCTTTGACAGATCTGCACCTCAAAAGACATTTTCAAAAATCTTGTGACTCCACTCCGTGTGGACAAGAGGATGAAATGTCAATGCGAAGACGAAGAATTAATGTGAAGCTCTGTTCAGCTTTCACTGATTTTCCATTCATGACTGTCGGTCTGGTGTAACTATGGGCAGCAGCTCTCAAATCTCCAGCTTAGACAAGATTTAATGCTGCCTGCCCAGTGCAAAATAATGTGAAAAGAGAAAGAGAAAAGGCAGGAGTTGAAGATGATGGATCAAAATAGGGATACATCTCTGGGAAATGTTGGACTGAAGTGGTGAGAAAAAAGGAATGGGATGGTATATTATGAATGTGACGTTCAATTAAAGTCTGATTACATTTCTATAGTGTGAACGGATAAATAAATGCCCGTGTATTGTTTAGTATTTTGTTATCTGTCTTATTGGATTTGTTTGTGTTTATTTATTTTTAGATTCTAGCTCAGTGTCAGTGGTGTGTCCACTGTATGACTGCTGGCAGATTAACAGAGTGTGAAAGTACACATCAGACTCAGAAGTTCAGCGGACTGAAAGTAAAACTCTTTTTGGAAACAGAAATGAGGACTTGATGCACCTGGCTGATCAGAGCCAAACTTCATTTTAATCTTAGTCAAAGATACTGAGTCATGTTTAATATACACATAATCTCATCATTAATGAGTAAGCATTCATTGTAAGTGAACAGTTACACACTCACGCAGTGAGAAGTGGAGGATCAATGATGAAGTGAAGATGGAGACGCTGAGGAGGGAGAAAACCAGTATCTCAGGCCTCAGTGCTTCTTTTTACTATCACACGACGTGTTCATGACTCCACTGTGATGAAGCGTGAAGCGCTCCATCATCATCGTCATCATCGTCGTCATGTGTGTGGTGAGAGCACCTGCCTGTGTGCATCAGCCTGCATGCTTTGACAACACACTGACAGAGACACACACCCTCTAACAGTGCTGTTGTTTCACTGCCAGTGGCTGAGCAGAAGGTGACAATTTGATTACATCATCGGAACACTCAAAAGTCATTAGTACGCAATGTATATCAGATTGTGGCACACCTCCAACATCACAACACTGACCGGAGCTGTTGTTAGCAGTGGGGAGGAGGAGAGGGAGGAGGGGCAGGCAGTACAGGACAGGAGTCTAAGAGCAGATTCAAATATTTTGTCTATGGTTCATTTTTTTCTGTTAAAATACGGAATGGTCTTTCAGGCCTCCAGAAATTATAAGTTAAAAAACAACATTTTGTAGCAAGTGGACGTTTGGGGAACTGTTTTTTGTTTTTAGCAATTCAGCGTTGGTTTTACTTCACAGAAACAAGATGCTGCTTGGGTAATAGTTTGATTGTCATGTTGATGACATTATCTATGACGCTGAACAAGCTCTCCTTGTCTCACGCAACACGTTATGTTACACGTTACTCGGATGGGATGTTCCAGCCCCGCGGACCCTGCTCTCCTTGTCTCACGCAACACGTTATGTTACACGTTACTCGGATGGGATGTTCCAGCCCCGCGAACCCTGCTCTCCTTGTCTCACGCAACACGTTATGTTACACGTTACTCGGATGGGATGTTCCAGCCCCGCGGACCCTGCTCTCCTTGTCTCACGCAACACGTTATGTTACACGTTACTCGGATGGGATGTTCCAGCCCCGCGGACCCTGCTCTCCTTGTCTCACGCAACACGTTATGTTACACGTTACTCGGATGGGATGTTCCAGCCCCGCGGACCCTGCTCTCCTTGTCTCACGCAACACGTTATGTTACACGTTACTCGGATGGGATGTTTCCAGCCCCGCGGACCCTGCTCTCCTTGTCTCACGCAACACGTTATGTTACACGTTACTCGGATGGGATGTTCCAGCCCCGCGGACCCTGCTCTCCTTGTCTCACGCAACACGTTATGTTACACGTTACTCGGATGGGATGTTCCAGCCCCGCGGACCCTGCTCTCCTTGTCTCACGCAACACGTTATGTTACACGTTACTCGGATGGGATGTTCAAGCCCCGCGGACCCTGCTCTCCTTGTCTCACGCAACACGTTATGTTACACGTTACTCGGATGGGATGTTCCAGCCCCGCGGACCCTGCTCTCCTTGTCTCACGCAACACGTTATGTTACACGTTACTCGGATGGGATGTCCAGCCCCGCGGACCCTGCTCTCCTTGTCTCACGCAACACGTTATGTTACACGTTACTCGGATGGGATGTCCAGCCCCGCGGACCCTGCTCTCCTTGTCTCACGCAACACGTTATGTTACACGTTACTCCGATGGGATGTTCCAGCCCCGCGGACCCTGCTCTCCTTGTCTCACGCAACACGTTATGTTACACGTTACTCGGATGGGATGTTCCAGCCCCGCGGACCCTGCTCTCCTTGTCTCACGCAACACGTTATGTTACACGTTACTCGGATGGGATGTTCCAGCCCCGCGGACCCTGCTCTCCTTGTCTCACGCAACACGTTACTCGGATGGGATGTCCAGCCCCGCGGACCCTGCTCTCCTTGTCTCACGCAACACGTTATGTTACACGTTACTCGGATGGGATGTCCAGCCCCGCGGACCCTGCTCTCCTTGTCTCACGCAACACGTTATGTTACACGTTACTCGGATGGGATGTTCCAGCCCCGCGGACCCTGCTCTCCTTGTCTCACGCAACACGTTATGTTACACGTTACTCGGATGGGATGTTCCAGCCCCGCGGACCCTGCTCTCCTTGTCTCACGCAACACGTTATGTTACACGTTACTCAGATGGGATGTTCCAGCCCTGTGGACCCTGCTCTCCTTGTCTCCGATGGCGGAGTTAATCTGTAGAACCTGCGGCCTCTGCGTTGGGCCTCTCTGTCAGCTGTTCGGCCTAACCCGCCAGCTCCTGCCAGGTTTGGCCTGGTAAACGCCAGATCGCTTGCAAATAAATCATTTATCCTTAAGGTGGAAAGAAATCATTTTTCCTTAAGGTGGAAATAAATCATTTTTTGCAACTGTTTTTAAGAGTGACAGTTGACAGAGTGGACAGTTATCGCTGTCGTCCTCCTTCACAGCTTTGAACGCAGTTTGTTTGAGCTGGGGCACTCTCACACGGTGCTGTGTTTGTGTGTTTTTTATGTTCCTGGCTGATATTATGCCAAAATATGAGGAAATGAAATGAAATATGCCAGAATATAGGGATTATTTCTTATTGTTAGACATAAATACTAATAAATAATAATAAAACATTAATGTGTGCTGCCCTGAAAACCCTTTGGCGCGAGACTTTTTAAACATCATTGACTTTTTTAACCCTTGCATAAGTGGGGTCAAAAATGACCCCAAGGGTTGTTTTTCTTCAAAATCTTTGAAATAAAAAGTATTTATATTTTCATATTCCAGGTATTCCTCATAAAACATGTTTGTGACATGAGGCCATTGCAATTTTTAAAAAAAATTTCATACATTTTAAGAAATTGCAGTTTTTGTATCACTACCCCACTTTTCCATAAGCGGGGTCAAAAATGACCCCAAGCATTTCCTATGGAATCTTAAGGGTTAACCCTAGGAATCTTTGAGTCTTATCAACTGTGACTGTCAGTACACATGTACTGTCACACTTAGACATCTGATGGCAGCAGTTTCATCACCACCCAGGAGGTTATTTTTACACAGCAACATACATGTAAGTATAATCTTCATTTACTGACTTTTCTGTGATAGAGTATTAGTTTTATTGTCATCAAATTAGCCTACTTTGTTGTTAGCTAGTTAGCCTACTACCAACTACAAAGTAGTTAGTTAGTTACTACAAAGTAATTTTAGCACTGTAATGTATTACTGCATTTGTTGTTACTATATGTACTTGTAATAAAAGCTAACCTACTAGGTATCCTTTTTTTATGATCATTGATCATTCAATGATGTGTATGTGTGTGTGTGTGCATGTGCATGCATTTACTTGCATATAAATACACAGACATTTACTTACATAGCTACATACTGATTTATAGTTTTGTGTTTTGTGTGCCATTCAAACAGTGTCCTTTTTATGTTTTCTCATCTAGAGTATCATGGCTGCGAGGAGGCTAACTAGGATTCCTGAGGACTTTGCACGACAAAAGAAAGAGAAAGAGAAGACATTTGTGTGTCTACATGTGTGTGGACGCTGTTATGGTCCCTGGAATTACTGTATGTTCATTCTCTGTTCATCCTCCATAGTCAAACAGACAGATGGACACACAATATAATTTGACATTTTTTGATACCCGACTGATTATTTTTTGATCAAATGTAGATAAAATGTGATAAATGAACATATCAAAAATGAAATCACTCTTTTGTTGATAAAAATAGAATAAAAATCATCATCTTTAACCAAAATTAAAGAAATTTCCTAAGTTCATTGCAAAAACGCATTGATTTCAATTGGGGTCATTTTTGACCCCACTCATGGAAGAGTGTAGGTATTGGTAGGTCATGCATCCAAGGGTTAATCTCGTGCAGTCTGTATTTGGGCCTACACATGAACGTGGTCACACACTTGATCTCGTCTTGTCTCATGGTTTACGTGTACTTAACCTGGAGGTCTGCGATGCTTTCTCCTCTGATCATATGCCTGTGCTGTTTGAAGCTGCTGTTTGCTGTCACACAGTTAAACCTCGTGCTGCTGCCCACAGATGTTGGGTTATTAACCCTTCCACTGCTGCTCACTTCTCCGCAGTTTTGAGCCAGAACTCCGTCATTCCTGAGTCTGTGTATGAGGATACGGAGGCTCTCCACTCATGGTTTCTCGACACCTGTCAAACTGCCATAGACATTGCGGATCCTTTAAAGTCCAGGCAGCAGAAAGTTATATCAGAACCCTGGCTGAATGAAACAACCCGCACTGCCAGACAGGAGTGTCGAAGAGCTGAGCAAAAGTGGAAAAAGGACAAACTGCAAGTGTCTTTTCAAATACTGAGGGATTGCTGGCGTCATTACCAATTGACTGTGAAAGAGGCAAAGAGGAAATATTTCTCTGATATTGTTCTTTTAAACTGTAATAAGCCTTGTGTGTTGTTTAAAGTTATCAGCTCTGCTCTGAATGCACCACAGACTGGAACTGAGGCCTCCCCTGCTGTGTGGGAGAACTTTCTACACTACTTCATTGATAAGTTACTTCTAACAGAGCACTTGTTTCACCTCCTGCTTCTGATCCTTCAGTGTTGTTCTGCTGTGTTGGACAGCCCTCAGGTTCTCCAGATAATACTGTCCCACTTCGACTTTTTAAGGAGGTTTTTCCCACCATTGGGCCATCTTGTCTCTCACTTATTAATAGCAGTCTGTCCTTTGGAGTGATCCCTTGAGAAGATTGTTTTTTCCCCCAACTCATGGCCTTTAAATGAATAGAAATGAAGTGGATTGGATTGGACTGTCATTGTGCAACACTCACAAACTACAACATGGTTTCAATTAATTAATCTTAATTCATTGATGACCACGTCCTTCGGAAATTCCAAAAGATCTTACATTTTGCTGTACCTTTTTCTTTCAGGACAGTCCACTGGTTAGAATTCATCCACTACCATCAGTCATTTAGTCACCCCTGTGTTGGTATTTAGTGTCTGGATTTGGATTTGTTGTAGATATCAACAAATCACAGCCTCAAGAGGATGCACTGTCCTGTTTTTGTTGATCCAGTTACTTTTTCTATTGTGCTAATCTTTAAGATTTCTACATATAAGATGCAGCCCAATCATAAATGTTCTCAGGGGAGGAACCCGTCTAAGTTTAGCCCATGAACTGGAACATGGAATTCAGTAATTCTCTCTTGTGTGGGCACATCTGGAACATCACCTTCTATAGTAATAGTAAGATCATCAAATTCATCAGCACCATTTGTTTTCTGGAACAATGCAGCCTCTTCAGGGTCATTGCACAGAGTTTTAATCGTGTTTCTGGCATAAGAAGGTTAGACTGAAGAGTATCAACCCAGCACATAACAGCAGCTAAATTTGTCTTGAATATATATTCCTCTCTGCAGCGATGGAAGTAACTAATTATATTTACTTTTCTTACTATAGCAAAGAGTATCTTTAAACATGAGTTCCCATGAAGTCAAATGTTATGTTGAAGTGTTTTTATAAGATATGTCTCCTATCCTCCAGTATCTGGACCAGCACTGACACAAAGTCATGTTTTCAGTATGTTCAATGGTATTTTAGAGTTTGACATTTCATGATGAACCAAAAAAAGTTCTTGATGACTCATCCTGCACTCGGTGGTGTGTACACCTTTTCTTTCTCTCTTCTGACACCTCCAGAGCGGAGTACTTCCTGTTTGATGCAGTCTATGAATGATTGTGATGGCTGCTACAGTCATCTAACGGCAGCGTAGCGAACCAGGAGACGCTGCTGAGACGTTCCGCGGCGCGCCCGGTGTGAATGGTCTCATTGATTATAGTGGCAGCTATCAGCGACGGTGACCGTGGCGCAGCCGTTCCGCAGCGCTTTCGTCCCCGGTGTGAGTTAGGCTCGGGTGGACTGGCTGAACCTGGAGCAGTCTTCGGAGGCCTGTGTTTCAGACAGGTGAGTACAGCACTCATCCATGGATGTAGTTCTGTCTTTGGAGGAGAATGTCAAGCTCCACGATATTGCCTAGCAATGTAAAGTGTGTGTGCTGCACGTCGTGTAAAGACTGTGCTGCTCTCTTTGCTTAAATGTGTGTGTGTGTTTGTGGCTGCATGTGTAAATTGTTTGTAAATGTGTTGTCTGCCATGCTCATGTTTTATTCTGCTGTTGAAGTGGCAGTTACTTAATTACACTTTTGGCACCCCCTGTGGTCCATTGACATTTTATTTACCTTTTATTAGCTGACATTTATTGATTGTCTGAGTTTTGCTCTCTCTTCTGGGTAATTGTAGTGCAGCTGCATGGAATAAGGTGGTTGTATAGTAATTGGTAATTAGCACTACGGACATGCTGCAAAGTGTCATCGGTGCTCAAATAAAGTCATTGTTGGTTTGGACACCTTTGTACTTTGACATTAAATGATCCTGTGTGTCAGATTTCAGAGGATGTATTGTTAGAATGGAATGTTTTTATTAGTCTATAATCACCTTTAAGTCAGAATCATCATGTTTCGGTTAATGTTGCCCGATCTTCGTTCTCCACACGTTTTGCAGCCACATAGTTTCTCCTGCCTGTTTGGAACAGGAGCTGGTTGCAATCTGCAGCTTCACAAATACATCCCGATCAGCCCTACACACTGGATGTTTCACTAGCAAGACCACACCATCAAAAAGATGAGTGAAGCGGTCTGTGGCTGTGTTGTAGGAAAGCTGATGACCGAGCAAGCAGCAAGACACTGAACCCCAAACTGCTCCTGAAGGCTGTGCCATCAGTGTGTGTGTGTGTATGAGTGGTTAGCTCCTCAAACTGATGAGCAGTTGGCACCTCGCATAGCAGCCAATGACGTCAGTGTATGAATGGGTGAATGAGATATGTACTGTAAAGAGCTTTGAGTGGTCTGAAGACTAGAAAGGATGCATAAGTACAGTCCATTTACCATTTTAAGTCCTTTAGACCATGTTTGACTTGAAAACCTTGTAAGTGAATGAAAAACTCTCTGAGTCTCCTTTTAGCATTTAATAAACAGTTTATGAGCTTCATTGATTTGTTAAGTTGTCAAGTCTAGAACATAATCAGCATACACAGCATATTGGTGTGATCAATCTCACTTAAAGGAGAAACACGGCAAACAAATTGGAATATAAGTAAGGCCTTTCATACATTAGCCTCGGGTTTTTGGCTCCGTTTGAAGAACTCCTACAAAGTAGACGTGCTCCCCTGAGGTGGACTCAGGCAGGTTTCATGGCAGCTTTCACAGTATACCCAGTACAATCCTCCTACACCTGCTCAGATTGACTCCTGTGGCTAATGGAGGTGCTCCAAGATGTATCTCTATTCTATCTGTCTGACCAATACAGGAGCTGACTTGTGATCCAGTCTGATAATGGATCACCGGTCCAACTCATCGTCGAAGTGAGCTAAGTGAAGGCTTTTTTCTCTTCAGGGGGTGTTTACATTGCTCTGTCGCCTTAATCCCTACTGACGGAGGTCATTGCCATACTGGTTCCTACCTGGCGTCACCACCAAAAAGCTCTGTCTTCAAGCCTAATGGGTTGCAGATGGGACTCCACCACCCACTCAACAAGAGGCGGATAGCTGTATGGTGAAAACAACAGAGGAAATGAGAGAAAATGAGGAAGAAAATTGGAAGGAGCCAGAGGGAGATACGAAATGAAAGAGGAACAGGAGGGAGAGGGAGAATCGGGAAGTGGTGGCATATGCAGAAATCGAGGTGGAGGATAAATAGAGAGAAATGAAAAAAAGGAAGAGGGGCATGCAGTGGAAGTGGTAATTGGTGGATCCAGACAGCCGGGGTCTGAGGAGAGGCTTACAGGCTTGTCAGAGGGGCCCCTCAGGGTGCTGGAGGTTCCTCAGAGGAAAGCTCACATTCTTCCCAGATGTGCAGGCCTCAACCTACCAAAAAGGACTTTCAATTAGGAATTAAAAAAAAAAAAAAAACAGGATGCTGACAACTGCCGGGGCTTCTCTGTGGGGCTTGAGGGACATAGAAGGAAAGTGTTTACTGCAAATACAGCCACTGCCTTTGGTATGTAAATACCCTGCTGTTCTCTATCCATGACCCCAGCCTCGTTCTCACACACACACACACACACACACACACATACACACACATACATCAAATCCATCGCTCTGCATTCTGTCCCTGCCTCTGCCACCTCCAAAGGGTGTCCAATTTACATTGTTGCATGGGGTGTTAAACATTTCAGAGTACATGCACAAGCAGCTACGCTTTGGAGGTGGAAAAGGCTGAGTTTTCACACATTGCCTGTTTTTGAGGCTTTTCCCAGCCAAGCCATGAAATGGGATATTGTGTTGTGCCAAACTCTCTCTCTCTCTCTCTCTCTCTCTCAGTGCGTGCGTGTTACAGAGTCTGCATCTTGATGCGATCACTATAGTCTTGTGTTTTCACATCCAAATCTGCGAATGTGCCTCGGTGGGTCCATGTGAAAATGTTTAGATGACATGTTTATCCTGAAATGTATAAAATTGTTAATGTCATTAGTGTGTCATGTTGACTCGAGGCTGAATGTGTGTGCTCTATATGACTTTTAATGTCTGTATGAAGTGCGGAAGCCTGCTGTATGAACTCATGACTCCCACACTCACATGATCTGTTTTTATGTAATTAGGGGAAATTGGATTTTAATTTAATAACCTCATTATTGCTGCAGTCAGTGTATCCCATTATGAAAGGCTACTTACATCACAAAACCAAAATACAATATACAGTACAGTGCAGCAGGCCAAAACATAACTTACAGACATTTTCACGTGAAGGATTCTGGGTTTGTATGTTGATTATAATTTGGAGATATGGATAAATATACTTAAAGCTATGTAAAAGAATTACAATTATCTATCCATGTTTAAATCATGTAACTTCGGACATGTGACTGAAGTTATTTGGTCCAAATCGTTTTATTTTGTTGGTAAGTCAAATCAAGTTAATGATAAGTTTGTTGAACCTGAAATTAATTTGATTCAGAAATACTGATGTTCAGTAAAATAATCTAGTAAAAAATCAATACTTTACTTTATTTTGACAGAGACAGCTGAAGAGTGACAGGAATGTGGGGAGAGAGAGACGGGGAATGAGAAAGATCCACAGATCAAATCACAAAGACTAGAATGGTGATATATAAGTACAGTCCATTCACCATCATCATTAGTCGAGCCAGTGGTGGGCAGAGCTTAGTGGGACATCTGTGACAACACAGTGTACACCATTCAACCACTATTATTTTAATTCACCCTTTCTGTTGCTGTGTCCTCGTAGACTGTCTGTGCTATTTATGTGTGTGTGTGTGTGTGCATATTGGCAAACGTTATCCACCTCTTCGACCTCACTCCTAAACCAATGATTTCTTCTTTACACTTTCCCAAATCCCCTGAGGTTTGTCTAATTATTTCTTCGGCTTTAGTGAAGGAAGGCTATCTGTGTTGGGGCTGCAGTGAACGTAGACATTCACATGAAGCTGAAAGCGAGAAAAAAAAAGAACACATCTGGATGGGCAGAATAGGATCAGGCTCACCGACTGTTTTCTCCCTTCAGCTTGATCCCTGCTATTCCCCAGCACTGAGCACTGCTTTCTCCGGCCTTATCTTCTCAGCCGCTTGCACCTCGCTGGCGAAATCTCAAATCCCAGCCATACCTAGAGGCAAGACAGCCAGCGCTAATATGCTAACGCTGCACGCCATTCAACAATGGTTTCCTAGCAACCCTTTTCTGCTACTTTCTGAATAAAAATCTGCTTCTGTAGCTGTTAATGAGTGTGTGGTTTAGCTCAAGTGTGTGTAGAAGTGTGTGTGTGTGTGTGTGTGTGTGTGATTATGTGAGTTTGTAATGTCCACCTGTGTACCGTAAGTGTGTAACAGGTGCAGTAATGAAGTGCTTGTGTAAAAACTAACTAGTAACGCAGAGTCAAATGCAGATGATTATTTTAGTCTGTGGTTAGATATATCTTTAGTGGGCTGGGTGAAAATGAATTGTAAGCACATGTGGTGTATTCTTCATGCAGGCATAGGATGGCATCAAAGTGAACATGAGAAAAAAAACACAAAAAAACTTGTTGGCATTAGATATGTGCAAATTTGGCCGCCTCAGCCTAAAAGTTACCATCTGCTTTGAGCAACACTATGAGATGAGTTGACTAAAAAACATTTGTCGGCGTCAGTACCACTGGAAACAAAAGAGACCGTCTGTTTTATCTTTGTGAACAAAACTCTATTATTAGTTCAGCCTATTTAAATCAAGCCAAATGAGAGCCGCTGAAGTATTAGTGCATGTTTAATAGTTTGTACCATCATTAACAAAGGGAACACAGAATGTTGGTTATATAAGGGATATAATGAAGCTTTCCAAAATTACATCAGAAGAAAAATGATGTGATCACAGTCTTTCTTAAACGCCCCAAAACAACAAAGACAACCTGACAAGCGACCTCTAGTGGCCATGTAAAGGTGGACGCAGTATGACGCCGTTACTGTACAGCAGAATGCACTGATTGAGCACTCGTATAACCTGATCAGACCTGATGCAGCAGAACCATAGATATCTATTTTTTATCCCACACATTCTTTCTTGTCAAAACCTGACACCTTACATTACCCACAGTGCAACTTGACCATCAACAGTTTTGTCGGGATTCAGGTGTGTTAGCCTGGAGCCTGGAGCTTCAGAGGTCTGCTAAGCTCACCTTGTTCTAACACTACATCCCGGCATTCTTTTTCCTTCTGCCCCACCACCACCAGAGGACATTTACCAGACTTCACACAACTCCCTCTTGAGCAACAACAAGCTTTATATTACATTTTCTTTGCTGTGACCTGTAAACTGATTTGTTTAAAAGTGCTCCCTTAGCTCCTCTTTGATAGCCCCACAAAATCTTTAATGGCAGAAGGTTGGTGTGGATGAGTGGGTCAACAGAGTGTGTGACAGTCTCTATCTGACTGCTGTTCATCTTTGAGTTACCTTAACTAGGAGTGAGAACGTCACTGACCAAAGTCAATAATGAACAGCCTGATAAATATGTAAGGTTTTTCCCAAGAGAGGAGCGACTCATACTGGTCCGGAACAAATATCGAAGCTTTCTTTTTGTTGCACAGCTTTTTTCTGCACTTTTCTTATTGGCCAGGACAAAAAAGATGAAAGAGAAAACCAAGCAGCGACCTCCAGTGCTGGGAACTGAAGCCAATGTGGAAGTGCTAAAAACTGTAATTGAATGAGTCAGTCTTCATAAGTCCCCATGTTCAAATGTGCAACTTCACAGCAGAAGTCAACATGTTTACAGCCTGGTACAAGCAGTTTTGCTCTCTATAGATAATTTCATGACTCATAACTGTGAGGGGGTGATTTCTTTTCTTCTTTTTTTTTTTTACTCACCTGTTTAAAAATAAGGCTTAAAGTTGCGCATAATTAACAGCGTGGCTGCTTTAATGGACAGATTGCAGATGGCTTATTTGAGCACCAAGATGCCATTTGGCACGCCTCAGGTCTGCTGAGGGATATTTGGATTAATGTGGAGGCAGGAGAAGCAGTACATCCAACATGGCGGTGACAAGTGCCACGTCTGTCCGGCTTCAGAACAGCGCTTCGGAAACCTGCGGGTGACGTCACTCAGGCTCCATTCTTTATACTGTCATTGGGGAAAACACAAGCAACTATTTTGATAATTGATGAAACATTTCAGAATAAGATTAAACTAAACTAATGTTGGTCGAAATAACGTTGTGAGTAGTTAAAAAGGCATCTTTAAAGGGACATCAACCCAAATCACACGCATGAAGGGACACTGTACTCTACCCAGCTGTCCAGTGTTTCTCCAAAACATGACAGATTGAGTCATGTGCTTCATCAGGAGTGTGCACATGTGGTTTGATCAGGTTTGACAGTGGACTGGCAACATAAGCAAACAATCCCACAACCGTCCTCATGTTTTGATTCTGACCGGACCTTGCATTCTGATTGGTGCACAGAAATATATGACAAATGTTTTCTTTTTAAGATATTATTATTTCTGACAGTCAGCTGAAGAGTGGCAGGAATGTGGAGAGAGAGAGATGATTGGAGAGGATTTGAACCCTGGGCTGCTGCAGTAAGGACTGAGCCTTCATACGTGGGGCGGCTGCTCTACTAACCAGCCTAATATTTCTACTTAATTTAATCTTAATGATGATGATAACCTGATCTGAACCATTAGGTAGCATTGCGAGGAGCTTGACTGACTCACGGTCATCTTGAGTAGCTCCTCAAACTGATGAAGAGCTGGCAGTGTATGAATGTGTGTGAATGGGTGAATGAGATATGTAGTGTAAAAGAGCTTTGAGTGGTTGGAAGACTAGAAAGGTGATATATAAGTACAGTCCATTCACCATTCATACATTTTCCAAATGAGCCCACTTCAGAAGAGCTCAGACAAAAACATTAAATATACAAAATATATGTCTTTATATTTACATATTCAAACATCTTTAAGCTTTCTCTATGTTTCATTGGGTCGATAATATTTTATTAAAACATGATACAAGCCAGATAAATATTAACACAACAGAGCAAATAAACAGAGACATCATTAAAAGAAAAAAAGAAAACAACTAAGAAGAAACAAATCTAGTCAATAGAATGAAACAAAGTGGCCAACAGGTTTGAAAGCCGCCGTCATTGTGCTCTCTCTCCTCTGATCCCTCTATTACAGTAAAGTCGTGCTGTTTGTCGGCATGGCATATGTTCAGGTGTGGGGCTGACTTGCTGGTAATTAACACAGTGTTAACAGGAACATCAGGAGCAGCTTTGAGTAGGATTCACTGGGATGGCGCGTGAAGCTGAGCTGCAGCAGCTACTATTCATCAAAGCACTGCAAAGTCACTGCAGGCTGTTGGCTCCTTTACAAAATACTTTCTAAAGTACTTTTTTTCCTATCCCTTGACTTTTTGGAGAACTTGTGAGGGAGGGTTGTTTCTGCTTTGTGTAACAGGGAATTAGGGGCTTTAGTGTGAGCGATGGATGTGGAATTGTAATCCTGGTGTCTGGCTTGTCGAGGAGCCAGAGAGCAAGATTTACGACACCTGAGGGTCTAAATGGTTGGCCTTTGAGATAAGTGGATGTGTGTGTGAGTGAATTTACAGCCCTGAGAAGCCCATAGATTTCATGTCTGGACTCTAAACTCTGACCTGGTTGACCTGCCTTGTTGTGAGGAACACAGGTGGGTCTCAGTCATGCAGACGATATACTACTTATGTGTAATACAATCTGGATCAACCATGGAACGATCAGCTTGTTTCATGTAACATGAGGGAATAAAACATCTAAATCAGCACTGGGGGTGCAGTCAGACCTATTTTACTGGCACAAAGGGGCTGTAACATATCGGCAAGGGTTTGCAAATGTGTCTTTTTAATGCTGGTCACTCTGCTGAGAGTTTTTAAACAGGCACAGTTAGTCTGAGTGCTGGGATATGCTGGGATAGCTAAACACACGCAGGCTGGCTCTGTGTGTTTTCTAGGATTGTTGTTGTCTCAAAATTAGCTGTGTCCACACATTGATTGTAGCAGGTTTGAGTGTGTAGTGTGTTCATACTGGAAAAGTGACAAAATGAAGTCATTATGCAAACTACACAACACGTGTATTGTTGATGGACATTACTCTCCCACAATGCAATGCTAAAAGAAAGAGTGGAGATTCTTTCAGCCAGAAAGAAGAAAAAAAAGTTTGTTCATGGAAGTCAGAAAACAGACAAATAACAATATTATTATATAAAGTTCATTGTGACAATGACATTCTAAAGTCACAGTTTGCTTGCCTTTGCACATATTCCACATGTTCCTGATTTCACTGAGAGCAATGCTCTGACCACACATTTACCCCTGGAAGCTGACCAGCGTTACACAAGGGCCCCTAACCTGCTAAACATGTAAACACAGTGAGCCATTGTTCCTGGCATATTAACTGAAATCTAAGAATAAACATGCATATCAGAGATGCTTGACTCAACAACAACTTCCTGTCCTTCGCCAACCTTGCTAGTACAGAGTCACCCAGATGGATCTTTCCCCACACACTTCCAGTGGGTAAGGGACATAATGATTTGCCAAAAATCTAAATTCAATATTCAGTCAGTAGATCTGATAGAAAATCTGACAAAGTTTCAGGATTGTTCTTGGCACGCTGTCAAAGTTTCCATATGACATGAGTGTTTGCCCTTCCACACAAGACTCTGTGCCAAACAACTATTGATTCTTGGTATTTAGCAGAAGTGGTGACATGAAAAAAAAAATGTTGTAAGGATTAAGGGACAAGAAGTGAAGCTTCTTATTATTTTACACAGCTATCAGAATATATTAAAGAGTGGAAACTCAGTAAACAGCAGTTTGTCAAACTGCTTTCAGACAGCTGTAAAGGTTGAATATCTTCTGCTCTAAAAATAATATCAATAATTCAACATCTTAAACCTCTCTGGATATTTTTTTAATGTTATTCACCTTCTCATCAGCAATACATGTGGCAGTTTAACAGCAGTAATATTCATACATCTAGTAGTGACAGAATCAGTTTTAGCTTTTCAATCCTAGATTGTGATCCAGTTAGAGATTGATCAATTCGTACTTGATGTGACATTTGAATCATTACACCCATTTTCAAAAACCTTGCTTCTTCTCCAAGCATTATATGTTACCCACTCACGCTCATCATCCTCTTTGGGGAATAAGGTGTAGATTACTCCACTTATCCTCAGCACGACTAACTGTGTGCAACATGAAGAGTAAAATATGGTAAACACGCTTTATTTATAGAATCTTTCTAGCACATAAACCTCTCACTATCTCATTCACATACACATACATACTTATATACAGACATACATGCATATATACATACACATACATACTGTACACCGATGGGATTGGCTGCCATGAAAGGTGCCAACTGCTCATCAGTTTTAGGAGCTAATCATGATGAATCATAATATCACGAATATGTGATCTATGCAGTCGCTGTCCAGCATGTTTGTCATGACGTTAGATGCATGATCCCATACCAGGTGTCACACACGTTTCCTCTCTTGGGGATCTTCACAATTAGGCCCTTATTATAATACTTCATTCATTCCAGATGTTTCTCAGGGCCCTTTTAGGTCTTCATCTTAGCGTGGTTGGAGTTGATACCCACAGGTTTCCTAGCATTCATAGATTTGATGGACTTCATGACTCCCTCTGTATTTGAAGCACAAACATCAATGTTCAGGATGTCAAGTGCATGGGCGAGGTTGTCTGCTTCTTTGGGGTCTGACTGATTAAGCACATCTCAGAAGTATTCTGCCTGATGCGCTGTAGTTATTTTCCTGACAGATTTATACAGTTCAGGAGCTGAGGGCTTTCTGTTGTGTTCACTCAGGGGCTTAGTAATCATTGCCAACCATTAGCAGTTAGTAAACAGAAGAAATATGTTTTAACAGTGCAATAAAATCAAGGATAATTACCATGAATCCTGATCATTATCAAGATTATTTTACTTTGACATAGATTAAAAAAAGCTCCAACTATCTTAGCCCAAAACTTTATTAATCACTGAGTTATTGCAACACTGACAAGAATGCAAAATGAACCTCACACACACACACACACACACACACACACACATACTCACAGTCTTGTATGTGCTATATGCTCGGCCATACTTACAGACTTACACACAGACATTCAGTCAAAGCCTCATGGGAGCTAACAAATTAACTTTCAGTTCGAGTAGCTGCAGTGTGCATGATGAATGTTGAGACTAGAAGGATGTATAAACCAAGACATAGTATTGTACAAAAAAAGATGTACATTTTTGGGGGGATACTGAGTGGTTTATTGAACGGACCCAGAATTTGGCCACTCAGCTTGGATCAGACATGGTGACACACTGAAATAGTGCGTAACAGGTAAGTGAATGCAGGTAATGTTAGCAACAATGCTATCATCAGTTTGGCTCGAAGCTTTAGCAGACTACATAACAACTAACTCTTAATGAGGTCTGTTGTGCTTGCTGAGGTAGTTAATATTCCATGAGAATCTCATGTTAATTATGGGATGGAAGTAATTGTGTTTCCTGAAACAGTCAGACCCTCAGGTAACACGGGGGAAACAGATGTTGCTCGCTTGTAATTCTGCAAAGCTAATAAGCCCAAATCAAGCCTGATTTTTTTTTCTTTTTTTTTCCTAAAATGAGTTTTTTTGAGGCTAAACCCTTGTGTAAGCAAGAAGTAGAATGTGTGTCTGGGAATCTTGCCTCCAAGGATTTGTCCAAGGCAATTTATTATGGTGGTATGTAGAATGTATAAAAAAAAACCTCAGTCCCTGAGTAATTCCCCTCATTAATGAAGTTACATTTACTGAAATATTATTAGTATTAGGCCCTATATCATTACAAATTTCTTTACAGTGCGCCTCAGCATTTGTAATCATGTCTGGACTCAAAAACAGGATTTAAAGGTCAGGTGTGTAAAATGTACAACAAATATGGAAAATAATATTTATAACAATGTTTTTTTGTTACTTTAGAATGAGACCTTTTTGTTTACAGAGGGAGCAGGCAGACAGCAAACAGACGAACTCCACACTGGTTCAAGACAGGGACTTTTTTTTTTTGCACATTTCGTGGCCACCATAGTATCATGGCATGATAAACCATAGGCTGAACTGGTCCACAAAAAATAGAAAGAAAGAAAGAAAGAAAGAAAAAAAGAGTGTGGGGTGGGGCTGGTACCGAGAAAAAGCACACACTCTGAGCACAGAATAGCTCTGAGCACAGTCCAGTGAGAGGAGGTCAACTTTACAATAGTGGTGCAGTAACACACTTAAGTATGCATTCAAGCAAGATCAGGCGTTATTTGGCTCATTGTGTGACATCATTTTGGTGACATTACCACCCCAAACCTAAAAGCAGTTTTCCCGCCGACATTAACCAAGAACGATAACGATAAGAACTTTGACCTGGAGGTTTTCCTTCATTTCTTCTCTGCGAATCAGAACAGATGGATGAAGAATCTTCTTGCAATTGCTGTTTTACATTGCAGACAGCAACCCAGATGCAGACAGCCTGGATACACAAAATAAACCGAGTTTATGGTCTGGATCTGGATCAACAGCGACATGATTTTTCAACCCAGTGGTGCAGACCGCCAGTGCCGGAATGGACCATGCCCATTAAAATGTGCCAGATCCTGTCTGAATCCAGGAAAAAAAATATGGTAGTGATTGTGGTCATGAAGTTTGATTGTCACATATAATCTTAGAGGTAGAGTCAGAGTGAACAGTAATGCAACCAAACAATCACACATTAGGGTTGAATTCTTCTGCTACCTGCTTATCACAGTGTGGGATAACTAAAATGTCCATGTGTACAAAGAGCATTCCTTTGGTATGACCTGACTGAGGAGTCGATAAATCATCTCACTTCCTGTCTGACACATGTAAGCTCCATATCAGGCCTGGGGAAAGATGGTCAGCTCCAAAAAGCTTTCTTAATCCTTCCAATGCATTCTTTCCAGCAACTCCTCTGAGCTTTCCCCCTGTAACAGGATAGTTATCTAGTCAAGCAGTAAACCTGCAAAAATACAATATCATCTTCACCAAGGACAGAAAGTGAGGGGAGAAACATACAAGGGGGGAGCAACAGAGGAAAAAGCAGGGATTATCTATAGTGTGGTAAGTGCAGTCAGGTGCACTGCACAACTTTGGGTTCACTCCGAAATACTCCCTCCACCATTATGAAAAGCATTAGTAAAAAAAACAGTTAACCTGGCCTCCTTCGCTCTGTTTCGTTTGCCATGTGAGAGCTCTCAGACTTTACTAAAACATCACTTCGCTTTGCCATGATCTAGAAGCAAACGCAACGTATCAACCAACAGGTCAACAGCGATGGCAGCAATGAAGACTGTGTTTGGAAAAGGTGTCCAGCTCGGCAGTGTCACGGCCAGGATTGTGTTTTCTGCCTGATTAAGTGGTGTGGCGAAGGATGGAAGGCTGGAGGAGCTTGTAAGGGATTTTTAGCTGTTCCTGTCTCAGGTGTCAACTGCTATCTGCACTCACAGTGAGGGCTAATAAGAAAGACCTTCCTATGAAAACACCACACAAAAAGGCAGGCTCGAATTTCAGGCAAATAATGCAAATACATGTGAACCACACAAATAGCGGCCCACATTTTTGCACATCAATTCAAGCAAGTGTCTGTACTCACATCCGGTATAAAAGTAATCAAATACCAACGTTTTAAAACATAATTTAGATAGACAGTTGCCACAGGTGTAAATGCATTAAAAGAATTCAGAGGAAATATAGTAAATCTTAACCCCTCCTTCATCCTGGAGTCACATTTTACGCTCATCACCTCTCTGAATCTACTGCATCGTGGAGAATAACTGTAGACCTTGGCACTGCTCGACCCCCTCTGCATTCATTTTCCTTGATGAACAGCTTGCCCTAATCCAACCAATGCCTTTCAGTGCCTAATCCAAACCATCTTTAAATGAATGGATAATCACACCCTGGATTCTGACCTGCTCATTGTAACATTTCTCATCCCTCATCCTTATTGAATGCATGTGGTGTCTTGTGAATTTCTTCCCTAATCTAACCTGACTTTAAACCTTATTTATTGAAAGTGTGTGAACCACACAGATAAAAGTTATCGTGCTAACATAAACCTCAACAGACTTTTGGTGAAGGATGTTTATCCTGGATGAAGTGGTGAGCTCCCCCAAACACACACACACACACACACACACACACACACACACACACACACACACACCTGCAAACACATGCATGCAAACACAAAGGTAAGCAGGAATTTACTCACACTTTTGCATCATCCAGCACACAAACACATGACAGTTTCTACTCCCCCCTACACACACACACACACACAATCCTGAAATCACTGTGATACATACACCACCACCCCCGTACATACCAGCCTCCCCCCTCTCTTGCCCTTCCTCCCCCCCAGCTAGCTGCTGCTGCTGCTGCTGTCACATTGCATTTCCCATCGTGTCATTTTGGCCAGAGCCTCATATCCAGCGGGGACAAAATGAAGTCTCCTCGGAGAGAGAGCGTCCTGCGAGGTGCGAGTGCCAGCTCCAGCGTCTCCTTCTGCCAAAAGCCAGGAAGAAGAAGGAGGGGTGGTGGAGAGGGGGTTGGGGGGGGTAACAACCCGCTGACTCTCCTCCATTTTACATTTCCTCTGTGCTCATTTTCTCAAGAGCTCCTCATCTATTTTGCCAGCCGAGTTCGTTCAGAGAGGCCGCCTTGTTAAATAAGGCATGAGTCATCTACGGCGTTCAGCGCTGAAACGATGCCGCCCATTTCAGTGCGACTGTTGTGAGCTGGTTGTGGCTGTGGAGGCCTGTAAAAAAAAAAAAAAAAAGATAAAAGAAGATAAAAATAAAAAACAAGACAAAATGATTGGAATAAAAATTTAACTCAGAAAAAAGATTAATTATTGCCCATCTTCGTTTCTTTCTTCTAGATTCAGTTTAGAGCCCGAGTGACTGACTGAGCTCCATCTTTATTGAAACAGTCTCAATTCACAGCTATGTCTGTGTGTTTCCTGGATGTAGTCAGGCTATGAAAAAAGGTATATTTGTATGTATGTACTTTTACATACATCACATCAGTGTCCATTGATAGTGCTGCTGACCAAGCAACTGTACAGGCCAATCAGAGAAAATGCTAGCATTATTACAATTGGAACTGCAGATGGGTAAGAAAAAACATGACTAAATAAGTGGAAATACATAATGAATGCAGATATAAGGCCTCAATGGTGTGATAAGCATGGACCTCTCATATAGCACTGTACTGCCTTCATCTCCACCCAGCTGAACACATGGGAGATTTTAGAGCAGCATGTGACAGTGCTCTCTACCACTGCCATCAAAATCTTATCTGAATATAGAGTTAGAATATATACATATGTGGAGAAGCCCAGGAGTAAGAACATTTTCTCTTTTATATTTGTCGCCCAACTGTAGCTGCACAAGCTGTTGGTTCTGAATGGGAATGGAAGCATTCAACATCAGCTAAAAGAAACCCTATTATCTAGATAATACTAGTGTCTGGTGTGTTTGTGATGATGCTCAACAACAGGCCAGCAAACAGATCTTATACCACTGACCATCGCAGAATCCCCTTTACACAGCAGTAGAATGTACACTTCAGCGATGATAGAGAGAAAGAAAATAACTTAAAAGCACATCATAGCATTTCTAATTTATAGCACTCGGTTTGTTACTCATGAAATGGCTACAAAAGCTTTACAGTTGCTCATCCCTGTCATGAAGCTATGAAACAGGAGGTCAGTGAGTTGAAGCTTATTTGCTAAATTGGTCTTTTTTCACTCATTATTCATATAGTTAACCAAGCACTGAGCACTGCCACAAAGAGTTCTCAACACACACAGCTCAATTCTCACCGAGGCAGCCTGTGAAAACAGAAAAAGAGACATATCCTTTGAGAAAGGTTACACTTTCAAATGTGCCACTCTTCCTACTGTGGTGGACAAACTTTAAAGCAACATTCTGTCACTTTTCTACCTCAAAATATCAGTTTCACAATCATTGTGATGCTACACTGACTTCTAATCTGCCATCATCACCACTGTGGCTTAAAACTAGCAGCTGCCTCTCCTCTTTGCTGTGCCCCTCATCCTCCTGGGGGGAGCCATCCTCTCAGGCACAGACCCATCCAGCCTCCCAGAGGCCCTGAGGATGGACAGCAACTTGCCAGTACCAGTGGGTGTAAATGGCCTACAGCTCCACAAGGTTACTCGCATGGTTGAACGGAGTGGCAGAATACTGGCTAGTCGACAGTCACCATGGTGCACCATGGTGACCGTCGACTAGCCAGTATTCTGCCATTCTTAAGAGCGAATGGCAGAATACTGGCCCTGTCGCTCTTAATCTGCCATGGTGCACCCAAAGGGATTCTGAGGGACATACAATATATACACAAGCCATCAGTGACCATTTTAAAATGAAATGATGCTGATCAGCATGTCCAGTGCTCTGTCTGAACTATATTTCATAAGTGTCTGTTATATTTCACAAATGAAGTTGGTGATAGAATGAGCTTGATAATCATAGCCACCTGCCATGTCATTTAGTTTCATACTTCAGTCTGAAACTGTGTTGGCTGATTTAATATAAGCAATGAGCTGAGACTCGCTCCAAAGTTTGATCACATCTGTCCTCTGTCCTCCAGTATCTGGACCAACACTGACACAAAGTCATGTTTGAGGTATTTTCAGGTATTCTTCGTGGTATTTCAGAGTTTGTCATTCTCATCCCGATCCTACACTCAGGGGTGTGTACTCATTTTGCATCCAATGAAATGCTTCCTGGAGTGCTTCCTGTTTGATCCAGTCTATGAGTGGCTGCTACAGTCATCTATGTTTGGGCTTCACTGATTACTGTACAAAAACACAACTCCATTCAAACTGGATCAGATTTTATACACACTATATTTGCTGATTTTCCCTCCTGCTGCTCAGCTTCAACTCTTTGTGATGTACACTGTTTATGATGGCCACCAACCACTTGCTAAAGAAGCTAACTCTTTTGACTGTTGCTAACTAAATATCTACTGATAGCAGGCAACAGAATCAGGCTCAACAGCTGGACTGGACCATGTTTGAGCACGCTCTGAGACCAGCACTGAATGACTCTGGAAAGATTTCAAGGTAATGGACCACTGACTGTGGTTAGCTCTGTCTGACTCAAACCTGAGATGACAGGAGCCTAACCTGGCAAGAAAATCTCCTCAATAGGCTTTCTGTTAGACTGCTGTTTTGCGAGGTTGTGTTGGCGCCAGTGACAGTATAAAGAATGGACAGAGTCTGAGTGACGTCACCCGATGGTTTCCAAAGCGCTGATTTGAAAAATACGCAGCGCTGGCCACCACCATGTTGGCTGTACTGCTCCTTCTTCCTCTCGGCTAATCTAAATATCAGACTATGGTCATCGATGGACCTGAGGCAGACTGAATGAAGACTCAATCAAGCAGTCACAGTGTTAATTATACGCAACTCTGTGCCTTAATATCATATAAAAGGGTGAAAAAATGTCACCTCCCTCACAGCTGTCATGAACGGCAAGATTAACTATAGAGACCTGTTGCTGTAAACATGCTTATTTCTGCGGTGATGTTGGGCATTATAACACAACTGTTAACTCTTCCATGTTGGTTTCATTTGCCAGCAATGCCAGAGGCTGCTGCTTGGTTGACACTGACACTATCTCATAGCATTAGCTGCAGTAGCAGTGGTGTAATGCACACATGCTTTAATTTGAATTAGATTTAAACACCAATCAATGTGAGTCCCTGCCAGGAAACAGTTTAAATAAAGAAGTAAACAGCACTCTGCTTCCTGTTTCATGTGGGATTTAAAGTCTACCTGCAGAACTCTGACTAACATAAAGCATGTTACCAGACAGTCATTGAAGAAATCTGGAATCTTTGCATTGATTCAGAGTTTTGGAGCCAGGCTATACTTACATCATGTGATGACATGAACCTCTTTAAGATGTAAATTAGAGATTAGATTTCTGCTGGGAGACTATAAAGCAGCTGAAGCACATTGAAAACAAACAGCAGCCGTAGCAGCGAGGTTGAGTTGAGTTCATTAGTACAGTGAAGGGCCTCTCTGATGGTATGTGTGATGTGCAGAACGCTGCCTGCCTTCCTATCCATCACTCATTAACATTCCCGTTACCTCTCACACTGATATTGATTTGACTCCAGAAATTAGCGCCCCTTTTCTTCCTTCTACCCACACACTCCCTCTCTTGCCTTCCATTATCATACTAACTCGACACTGCCTCCTTCTCCATGTTTTTCTTCCTTCTTTTTTTTTCCAGTGCTCACCCCGCTGTCTCGGTGGGTTAATGCGGGAACATTGGTATTCTTGTGCTGAACACAGGACAGAAGATGGGATGTGTAGCAGGTCAAGTCTGCCTCGCTTTCATCCCGGTGCCTTTGAACAGATAAAGAGACTCTAATTGCATTTGCATAATCACACTAAGACAAAGTCACACACCACACACAAGCGCACACACTTCCCAAGAATGGTGAGTATGCACCCTCATAGATGAAGATTCAAGTGATGATTTACACTTCATGAACAAAAATGTTTAACTACACACAGTCCACTCAGACAAGTCACTTTTCCGTTTGTTATATTACCTGTTTGTCTTTGCTTTATTCATTGCTCATTATATCACAATTAAATTAATACTAAACACAAAGTAATGCTACAACTGTGATCATGACCTGAAACCAAATGGCAACCTTGTGGCTGTGAAATGAAGCCAACATGGAAGTGCCAAAAAAAGAAGCCACTTGAGGCTGGCGCCAGAAGTGAGTCAGTTTCCATAAGTGTTAAAATGTCCAACTTCACAGCAGAAATAAATATGTTTACAGCCTGGTACAAAAAACATGCTTTTGGTCTCTATAGCTAATTTCCCCCTTCATGACAACTGTACTGATGGTTAATTTATATACAACTCACCTGTTTATTCCATTCCATTCTCTTCCACTTCCACTCTGGGGTCAGGTTGTGATGGCAGAAGGTGCAGCAGGGCACTCAAGATGTCCTTCTCCCCAGCAACACATTCCAGCTCCTCCTGGAGGATCTTGAGGCAGTCCCAGCAGGTTTTGGGTCTGCCCTGGGGTCTCCTCCCAGTCTGATGTGCCCGGAACACCTTTAAAGGGAGGTGCCCAGTGAGCATCCTAACCAGAAACCTGAACCACATCATCTGCAAAGAGCAGAGGTGCAATCCTGAAGTTCTCAGACCAGACACCTTCCTCACCCTGGCTGCACCTTGAGATAAGGTCCATCAATATCACAAACAGGAATGGAGACAAGGGGCACCCATGGCGGAGTCCAACACCCACCTAGAACATAGAACATTTGTGCCCAGAATACGGACAGAACTCTCACTTGTTGTACAAGGACCAGATGGCTCATACCAACGGCCCAGTACCCCATACTCACTCATTACCAGAGGAGCACCCGGGGGACACTGTCGAAAGCCTTTTCCAAATCCACAAAGCACATGATGGCTTGAGCAACTAGGCTTCATTCAGCCAACCTCAACTCTAAACATGATCCAAGCAGGACTGCCAAGATGGCAACACTTAGAGCCACCGCAGTGAGCTTGACAGAAACTCTCCTCAGAAACTTAAGATGTATCTATGTTTTATACAGTCTCTGTGTTAAACACATTCATCATTTAACATATTTACCTGATGATAGTGTCAGATCTTTTTCAATTCCAACTTAAATTTTCACAATTCATCCTGAGGAGGTCACATTTCGTGGGAATTCATCTGACATTTCGCTCAAAACGACGATGTAAAACTTCTGGTGGTGGCAGATGAAAAGTCAGCAGATCAATTGTAGGATGAATTCTCTAGGAACTATAAGTCTGTATCATTTTCTTCCCAATCCATCAACTAGACATCAAGCTGACAAACCTTGACCTGCTAGTGGTGCTAACCTTTCCCAGAATCCCCCACACAAGAATAATAATAATGAAAGAAAAAAAAAAAACTTTTAAAAAATAAATAAATCAAATCAAATTCTGGGCAGTGTTGTCTCTCACAGCAGTAACATGGCAAAGTAGTGCTGATTGCTACAGGAAGGAGTTCAGTGCACCAACAGACTGGCCTGTGCAGTTCAATCTATATAAATACTGAGCAAAGCCAGGCTTGTTTTCTCTACCTAGCCTCATTTCACTTCATCAACACCACGTCACTCCTCAGAAATGTCAACATGTAACATGCACAATTGTTGCCAAGGCTCACACACCATGTGTACATTGGAATCCAGCAGCACAGCAGCCGTTCACAATCACACTGAACGAATAATGGTCATATTTTCTGCTCTATGTTTTCTTCTGCTGGGTTCTATTTTAGGATTTTCTGCTCTGTTTTCTCTCCTGGCCTGCTCTCAGTTTATGGATGTGCAGCAGGAATGTTAAGCAAAAAACAGGGCAAACTCCTCATTTAATTATTATTCAGTCATTCTTCATGAAAGGTCAGTAGAAATTAATTGGGGAGTAGCACACGATAGATTCATTTAAATGTACTTCTTTGTGCAGCCTGTTAGTGCTGCATGTGATGAAATAAACGTGCAGAGAAAAGCTCAAGATTCATGGTGTTAATATGAGCTGACCAACGTTTGTCCCAAGTCAAAGAAAATCGTGTTTGGCAAGTGTGTGCAAGCAAGAAAGTCAGCTGAATATCTGGGGAGTGACATCCTTTGAAACCTTTCCGTTTGGATGAAAGCAAGGTCTTAAAATGTATACTGCCGGGGTTAATTAAATTCTTTCCATCCTTATGTATCTCTTTTTCTCTTGTAGTCCGTTAGACAGCTGACAAATTAATGAAATAGTTCCACATTTAGATTTTTTAGTGTGAGAAGATGGATATTAATCTCACGTCTATGCGCTGGTAAACATGATTAGCTTAGCTTAGCATTGTTGTGGAATTTTCTATGCTTAGGTTACACAAGGTCACATGTCGGAAGTATTAATTGTTTGGCTTTAGTTGAGAATAGTAGGTGCCAGTCTATCTCAACACTGTGGGGGCCAGGGTCAAAGAGACCTATTGCTGCTTTCCTAGACATAATAAGTCATAAGTCAACTTATTTGTAAAGCACATTTAAATACAATGAGACATTGCCCAAAGTGCTGTACAACATCAAAACACAATAAAATCTTAGAAGAAGAAAACTAGAAAATTAGAAGAAAACAAAGAAAAAACAACAATTTAACCAGAAATTAAGCAATTATGTAACAATAAGGAATAATAAATAAATACTGTAAAACAATAAGAAAAATTGGTCAAGTCTTAAAAGTCTTAAAAGCCAGCATGTGTTTTTAATCCAGATTTGAAGGCTGGTAGCGAGGTTGCCAACCTAATCTGGAGGGGCAGGCTGTTCCAGAGTTTAGGAGCTGCGACTGAGAAGCCCTGAACGCCAGTCTAGACCTTGGGACTAGTAATAGTTCAATCTACAATCAGTAGTAATTTGTGAATTCTGTAAGGTACTGGTAACCAGTGTAGGGATGCCAGGAGAGATGAGATATGTTCACGCTTACGTGTGCCAGTCAGGAGCCTAGCTGCAGCATTTTGGACTAGCTGCAGTGTGCTTGGCCCATTCCTGACATATAGGGAATTACAGTAGTCGAGCCTGGAGGAAATGAAGGCATGACTAACCTTCTCAAGGTCTCGAGGGGAAAGGAAGGGTTTGAGCTTGGCTAAAACTCTTGATTGATAAAAACTGGCTGACAACTGACAACTGAGTTTATCTGTAAATCTAATTTGAAAGAAGAATCAAGAATAACACCAAGATTCTTAGTATGAGATTTCAAGTGAGGTGCCATAGGACCAAGGATAGAAGAAATGTTGTCAGGTGACACAGGTGAGTGGCATGAGGGATTGAGTACCAGAATCATTGAGGGAGAGAAAGGCTACAAAATCCATGTTTTAACATCGGCCAAACAATGTGTTAATGTATTTATAGAGTCAGTAGTAGGATTCAGCGGCAGATATATAGAGTATCGTCAGCATAAAAGTGATAGCCAACATTGTGTCTTTTAAAAATAAACCCCAAAGGCAGCATATATATTGAAAATAGAATTGGTCCCAGTATGGACCCTTGAGGTACACCGCTTGTCAGGGGGGCTGACTGGGAAGAGTAGTCGCCAGTGCTGACACAGAAGGTTCTATCAGTCAGGTAGGACCTAAACCAATTTAGAGCGGTGCCACGGATACCAATGTACTGATCAAGACGGGAGTTCAAACTCAAGGACAGCTGTATCATAAGCAGCAGTGAGGTCAAGTAAAACAAGGACAGCAGGGTCACCAGCATCAGCAATAAGTAAAAGATCATAAAAAACTCTAAAAAGGGCAGTTTCAGTGCTGTGATGTGATTTAAAACCAGAAATGCCACAAATGCCATTCCGGGATTTGAAAAAAAGACTGAAGTTGTTGTAAGACCACTTTTTCTAATACTTTAGACAGAAAGGGTGGAGTGGAGAAATTTGACAGGTCGGTAGGATCCATATATAGTTTCTTTAAGAGGGGACGTACTGTTGCATGTTTAAAATACCCTGGAACTGAGCCTGTCTCCAGACAAGCATTTAAAATTGTTAAAATTGAAGGTCCAATAACAGCAAAGATATCTTTGAAGAGCTTGGAAGGAATAATATCTGAGTTGCAGTTTGTGGGTTTCCATTTAGCAATAATTATAGTTAAGGCGGAAAGAGAGACAGGCTCGAACTGATCCAAGACAAACGGTGGGGGGCGCAAACTGACTGGATTAGAATTATATGGTGTGAGATGTTCTTCTTATTTTGGAAGAAATTCAGAAATGTGTTACACACAGAAGATAAATTTGGACATATAGGAGCAGGTGGGTTAATGACAGAATTTATAACACTGAAGAGGATTCTTGTTCTATGACAGTGATTTTCAATTCAAAAGTTCAAGTAATATGTGTTCCTTGCAGCACTTTGGTAGTTTCTCAGACAATCTTTTAAAATTCCATAGGCACATGCGAAGTTTGTCTTTTTTCCACTTACGCTCAGCTTTTCTGCATTGGTTGGGGTTTATGTTTAGGGCAATATGACGTCAACGGGGCAACAGTGTCAAGGATGGCAGAGCAGGTAGCATGAAGTCGAGATATTTGCAGTCAAAGACGTCATTTAAAATGAATGTTTTATTTGTAAGTAATCTAGCATGAAATAGGGCCATCCTAATATGAGGTGATTTCTCAGCCGTTTTGGTGGCACGGCTAACACGGGACTAGTCGTCACTATAGTAGGAGAAGAAGATACCGGAAGGTGGGTATGAGGTGTAAACAGTCATTCATGTAGGGCAGAGTGGACGGCGTGCTGCATGTTAGCCGCTAGCATTCGGCTACCCATCAAATAGGGATGGACTCCGTCGGTCCTGAACAGGGAAGAACGGTTCCAAAAAAGATTAAAGTTATCAATGAAACCTATGTTACGAGCTCTGCATGTGGACTGGAGCCAGGTGTTGAGGCTAAGGATTCTGCTAAAACGCCCTGGTCCACGGACAAGTGTTGGGAGGGGACCACTGATAAAAAGGGACTTCCCACAGTTAATTTAGAGGCTAAAAAGGTCATTAAAATAATTTTTTGTCAGCTCAGATTGCTGACGGGCTGTGTCATTAGATCCCACATGAACTAACACCCGTAGGATGTTATAGTAGGAGGGAGTGAGTGCAGCAGCCCGGGGAGCTTATCCAGGATAACTGGGACCGTGACCCCTGGGAAGCAGTGTGTTGCTGTGTTGAAAAGGCATTTGTCCCTAATTATGGAATCACCTAGTATCAGTGTAGTTGGGGAGAAGAGGGGACGAGGAGAAGAGGACAGAGGACTCCAGTGACAGGAGAGTGCACAGTTGACACTGTGCGTCCGGACAGGCAAGGGCTGTGGCAAGGCAGTGGTGTCGGACCCGGGAGAAGGACTCCCCACCGACACGGGGCAGGGTGGCTTACCCAAGCGTCGGAGCAGGCCTCACAGGGTGAAGCTGGCATGGATAGTTTGCTCATCATCATCATTACACAGCTGGTACTGTCCGAGTAAGACTCGAAAGTTGACAAAATAAAATAAAAACTTTAGAAAACAGTTTAGTTGAAATAATCCAGGGAATGGTGAAAGCGTTAAAAGCAGTAAAAGGCAGTAAAATGCTATAATGGATAGCTTCCCATTGACATTCCAATCTGCGTAAACAGACATCTGTGTCTCCAGACTAGAATATGCTGACAATAACACCTGCATGGGTAAAGACATTCTCTTTGACTAATTCTGGACGTATAGTATTTGTGGTGTTATCTTGGGGTTTAAGTCTATCCACCAGCATGAGTTGGGCAGAATGTGAGACCAACTCAGGCACTTCTGATGCTTTATGAGAATGTCTCTAATTCTCCTTGGCCAAGTGTCAATAAATAATACAGCATAAGACATCAGAGGCTCCTGAACACTTTCTTCCTTCCTGACCTCACCATTGACCTTTGAATTCAGCAATTTCTCCACAACAAGCATGAAGACTCAAAGCAGGGGCACATATCTAACCTAAAGGTCAAGAGAATACCAACAACCCAAGTTTACTAATTAACACAATGTTAACTATGTTCTCTGCAGTTGACAAAGCAACCCTCAAACTTTACATCTAGCGCCACCATCAGGTGGAAAAAAAATAGTAGCCCCTTTAATCTTAGCTTAATAGCAAATGTTAGCCTGTTAAGATGGTACAATAGTGACACAGTAAACAGTAACTGCTAAGCATTTAGCTTGTGCACAGTTAGCATTGATGTAGGCCTTATTTCAGTCTGAACATTATATGTGTCTGAAGCATGAAGTGGCTACAACTACACTGTATAATTGTGTAGCCTAAAATGTCAATTAAGCTATGATACCTTAAAAAATCAGTTTCTTGTGTCAGGCTCAGGTCTCAAATTTGAAAGTACATGTTGGCCTCATCCAGGTAATGTTATAAGGACAGACTCTGACTATGTTCAGGTCTCAAGTCTAGTCATGAGTCAGCATGCATATTCCTGCTTTACGTATGTACACTTTTTTTATCTTGAACATGATTTATGCATCTGACTTTTAGACCCGTTAATGTTCAACTAAGTCACGTAGTCAGGGATGAGTTTGTTTTTCTCACTGCTTACTCCAGCGTACCATGTAAAGTTGCTTCACACTTATGCAGTGAAAGTCTGTAGCACCCATCTGTAGCACTTAGCACAGATGGTGAGAGGTGACCGTTTGGAAATTCTGAGTCATATTCATCTCTTGATCTAAACTAAAATTAATAAATAAGTAAAGAAAGAAAGAAAGAATATTTGTTTGTCATCTCATATTACAGTCAGAGGAAAGAAAGCATGGAGCGACACCGGTGGGAGGGAGAAAACAGTCTTCACACGTTGAACCGCTGTGTGAATCCAGAACACAGCTTCTTCTCAATAAGGAACATTCATGCATCAATTTAAAGGAAGCTCCACACTGAGCATTCTATAGCTTGAATGCTTTGAGTTCCATGTAGCTACATTGTAATTGCTCTAATTATATGCAATTAGTTGAATGCATCTTTGTGTCTGACTACTATACCCGGTCATCACAGTACACGATGCTCAAACACTCCAACACCTCAGTGGTGGCTACGTAACCTTGAGAGACTGCTTTGTGAAAGTAATTTCACGTTTTGTATCAGCATAAAAAAAATATCACAGATGATTTCCGCGTATCTCTCCTCCCTCCTCTCCCCCTCGTTCTCTTTCTTTTCTCCCACTGAGCTCAGGTTGAGAAAGAGCTCTGATATTTTAAGCCTGTTAACCTATTAAATGATTGATTACCACATTTAAGTCTGTTTCATTTTTAATCACCACTCCAATGATGTATTTAATGGGCCCAGACCTTGATGAAGATGCCTGTTAAATAAGGTGGGTGTTGGGAGGGAGGAGGGGGGGAGTCCATAAGCAGCACTTCCTCCACCTTCCCCTCTCCGTAACGGCTCAGATGTATGACTTCACTAAAGAAAGAGACATTTGTTTTACAGCTGCACACATAAAAACTTTTACATTACAAATGACGCAAATCAAGTGATAGAAATACTATTACTGCTATTATACTGCCTTGTATCATAGGCATAGCCGTATAAACAGTCTGACTAGAAAAGCTTAGCTTAGCGCTTAGCAACAGTAAATCCATCATGTTGTTACAGAGAATTTCAGATTTGTTATTACTGAAGAAGAATGAATTTTTGCGGACCGCACTGCGCTCTATCTCTGCAGACTTTATGTTATGCTCTGTGCCTCATCTCGCCATGAGTGAAGAGCCAATCTCTAATCATGTGAAGGCAGCATTAGGTCAACACTCAGGTGATGTGGCTTTCATTTTATATCCAGTTTTGAGTCAGCAAAGTACTTGGATTCATTAAAGGTATCCTGTGAAGTCCTCCGGCAAACAAACAAACGTCATTGTTACATTTGATATTCTTCACCAGAATACATTGTGCTTAAAACACTTGCAGATGTGCGCAGGCTTCTTCTCTTTCTTTACTGACATTAACTGAAGCAGGAACATGTATCACGCATGTATGTTCAAACAAATCCAAGTCCCACCAGTTTTTAAATATTATTCAAGTTATCACCTGTTAGCCGCTGTCTCACATCACCTGATTAAATTATATGTCACTAATTAATGTCGAGTCCATAATTACATTGACCCATGTCAAATGACACTCACTCTACAACTGTGATTAAAAATGGACTGATGATTATCAGATAATTCTCTGAGCATGTCACGTCAGTATTTTATGTTGATATGACTGAGACAGGACCTTCAAAGTCTACATATATATTTAAGAGTCTAACGTTTCTTATCTCGGCTGCTCATCTTATTTTCAGGTCACACCTACAGGTTGTGAACATTAATTAGCCTCCAGCTAGAAACCGTCTCTACCTCCTCAATTAACAAAAAGTCATTATTGATATATTCACTTTCTGCCCCCTAATAAACACAATCAGGAGTCAAGGGGACTGCCTGACCACATTATCCACTAAGGACTTAAGAACTGCGGCACAAAATGATCTAACTGGCACATCCTCACCATTCTGTGCCTCTCTGAGTGTAGCTGCTTTGCTTTTGTTCTTATGGTCTTCTAACAAAGAGCTAATTATACAGCATATGATGTCGTTTTCTAGGCGTTATTCAGTGACTGTGTCAAACAGATAGCTCATTAATTCAACCTCTTTTAATAATTGCAAAACATGTTTATCTTCTTATTTATTTACACGAGCTGTAGTCTCTTTATGCTCCACGTGCTAAACAAAGACAAACAAACCAGCACCAAACCGCCACCACTATTTACATTGGGGTCTTCACTTTAGCTAAAACTGTTCTGAGGTTAGCTACTGTATGACAAAATACCATCTGCTTATTTTATCATGAGACTGCTGCTGATTATGAAGTCACCATCAGAACAGGTAGATAGTCAAATCAGAACATGAGACGTGTGATGTGACTCAAACGTTGTGATGAAGATGGAAGAAATTAAGATAAACACAAACTAAGATAGGACAAACAAGCAAACCCATCTCTGCTCTGAGGAGGGATGAAACACCAGCTGAGGACACAGCCACATACAGCTTCTCTGCAAACCGACATACGGGCAGATAATACATTGGACAGATCCATTCAACCAGGAGGTATGTTTCTGGATAGAGATGGGAATCTTTGCCGATGGGAATGGATGCTGAGGAGGTGAAACGGAGGTTAGCCTGTGGTGACTTTGATTGGTTGAGCCAGCGATGTACAGCACAAATGACTCATTCTTGACTAAATTGCCATGTGCACACATTTGAATAACGTCGGGCTGCAAACGGGTTCGGGCTCTACAAAGCTGTCAATCAAAACGGGCCGGACCGGGCTCGGGTCGAATTCCTTCGGGCCCGGGTCAGGTCGGGCCTGACTTCTAAGGTCCGTTTCAAGCTCTATTTCTGGATATATATGCTTCCTCTAGCGAATATTATTAGGAATCACTCCATTAATTTTCATTGTTATGCTGACGACACCCAATTATATTTATCAATCAAGCATGATGAAACCAATTAGTTAACTAAACTCCAAGCATGCCTTAAGGATATAAAAAGTTGGATGACCTACAATTTTATAATGTTGACCTAAGATAAAACACCTCAGTGTTGTTTTTGGAGTCGGAGTTGTTTTTGATCAGGATTTGTCCTTTAATGTCCACATAAAACAAATTTTGAGGACTGCATTCTTCCACTTACGCAACATTACCAAAATCAGACGCATTGTGTCTCAAGCGGATGCAGAAAAACTAGTCCATGCATTTGTTACTTCTAGGCTGGACAACTGTAACTCTTTGTTATCAGGCTGCTCCAATAAATCTCTTAGGACTTTGCAGCTAATTCAGAATGCTGCTGCACGTGTTCTGACAGGAACCAAGATCAGAGATCACATCTCTCCCATTTTGGCTTCCTTGCACTGGCTACCTGTTAAATCTAGAATAGAATTTAAAATTCTTCTCCTTACATACAAGCTCTTCATGGTCAGACACCATCATATCTAAAAGAACTCATAGTACCTTACTACCCTTCTAGACCACTGCGCTCTCAGAATGCTGGGTTCCTTGTGGTTCCTATAGTTTCCAAAAGTAGACTGGGTGCCAGAGCTTTCAGCTATCAAGCTCCTCTTCTGCGGAACAAGCTACCTTTCTGGGTTCGGGAGGCAGACACAGTCAACATCTTCAAGAGTAGACTTAAGACTTTCCTTTTTGATAGCGTTTATAGTTAGGGCTTGTTGTGGAGAAATTGCTGAAGTCCAAGGTCAATGGTGAGGTCAGGAAGGAAGAAAGTGTTCAGGAGCCTCTGATGTCTTATGCTGTATTATTTATTGACACTTGATCAAGGAGAATTAGAGACATTCTCATAAAGCATCAGAAGTGCCTGAGTTGGTCTCACATTCTGCCCAACTCATGCTGGTGGATAGACTTTAAACCCCAAGATAACATCACAAACACTATACGCCCAGAATTAGGTAAAAGAGAATGCTTTTACCAAGGATGGTGTCTTCTTCAACATACTTTAGTCTGGTGACACAGATGTCTGTTTAGCAGATTGGAATGTCAATGGCAAGCTGTCTATTATGTCTAAGCATGCAGCACCAGAGTTCTTCGACCCTGGCCACCACAGTGTTGAGATAGGATGGCACTTACTGTTGCCAGTCAAAGACAAACAACTAATACTGCTGACGACCTCAAGGCCCACATGTGACTTTGTGTAACCTTGTGTAATGTGTCTGTATGTTTGTGCTTTTATTATATCCCATTTAAAAGTATATATGTGTCACCCAGAACACTACAGGAATAGAAAATTCCATAACAGGACTGGCTCAGTCCTTCCCTTAGTTATGCTGCCATAGGACTAGACTGCCGGGGGACCCTCCCCACGTCTCTTTCTGGGTTATGCCTAGTCAGGCATGGTACTGGTTGAAGATGCAGTCACCTCTCTCTCTCTCTCTCTCTCTCTCTCTCTCTCTCTCTCTCTCTCTCTCTCTCTCTCTTTCTGTGTTCTCAGTTTCTGTGCTCTCTCGTCCAGCAGGTTCTCATGGATCGTGGCTGCTGCTGTGGTCCTGCATGACGTCCACTACATATATTATTAGTCATTACTGTTACCATATCTCCATTACAGTTTATAGTTAGTTAATGATTTACTGCTGCTGTGCATCTGTGTCTCTCTATCTCTATCACAGGTTCCACTGCTACTGTAATCATTCTACCATTCATTGTAATTCATTGTCATTTTATCATTCATTGTAATTGTACAATATGTTTGTGTTGATTGTTCTGTACATGTGACATCCATTGCACGTCTGTCCGTCCTGGGAGAGGGATCCCTCCTCTGTGGCTCTTCCTGAGGTTTCTTCCACATTTTTTCCCTGTTAAAGGGTTTTTGTGGGCAAGTTTTTCCTCACTGGAACCGAGGGTCTAAGGACAGAGGGTGTCACCCCCTGTACAGATTGTAAAGCCCTCTGAGGAAAAATCTGTTTTGTGACTTTGGGCTATACAAATAAAATTTGATTTGATGTGATTTTGATACAGCGGACCAGCACCAGCCCTGAGAGGAGCTTAAACAATGACAAAGCCTCAGACTGCACCTTAATAATGTAATATTAATTTTATAAGTGGAGCTTACAGAATTACATTTTACTAAATTGTGTGACGATTAAACTAAAGCTGAACCTGATGACACATGGCATGGTCGACAGTAACATTGTTGTTTTTACTACAGAAGTCAAAAGCAGTGAAATAGACTGACATTGTGTTAGAGGAATTTTGCAATGGATGCACTGAACATTCGAATTATTGGAATCATTTATTCACATTGCCGTGTCTTCAGTGTTTGAAGGTTGAACTAAATTGAATGTGACCATAGCAGAGCCTTTTAGGGATACGACTCACAAAGAACGAATGGAAGCACAGGCTGACATTAAGAAACTAAAGTAGACTCTGTCCTTGCACATAAACACATGTACGAGCGTGCACATGCTTGCAGACACACAGAGTCCTTGGTGGATAAAGGGGAGAGGAGAGCCTAATGGTGCATTGCAGGTGTGGTTTCAACAATCCATTTGTCAGGAGAGGCATTCAATTAGTGCTGGGAGCCAGTGGGCCAACATGACCGTCTGCGTGTGTGTATCCTCATGGACAATTGGTGAACACAAAATGTCTGTGACTGTGTGTATTTTTTTGTGTAAAAATGCGTGCTTGTATTTATGCAGAGGGCTCAGCATGTTGGTTACATTCTGTTAATGTACAAGTTTGAGTCAAAGTAAGGTGTGAATTGATGTTTTTCAATGAACTACCTTGGATGTAACATTGTTAATCCAGCAGCAGTAAGTCATACATCGTAAATATCAGCTGCAGTGATGAGAGAGAAGGCGTATTCAGATCTTCAGCTGATTTACAGGCAAAACAATGTTATTCGTCCATTGAAGGATGAGGAGTCATGTTCTATTCACTTCTGAATACAGAAGCCCAAATACCTTTGGTTTCCTGTGTTTAAGGCCTAATTCAGACCAAATCCAGAGTTTTCCCATTCTGAGTCAGGGTACTTCATTTTGGCTGCAGAAGTACGAGCCACAGGATGTGCCTTGCTGGAGGAGCTGAGCATAATTCAACTTCAACTGGAGTAATTCAATCCGATGTCACTCTGTGGTGGCCAATACAACGATCAGACCCAATCAGATCGGTCAGACTTCCGCAGTCAGCTGACATATGACTGAAAGTGAGGCTGTGCAGGTGGAGTTCATGGACTAAACTATCTGACATCAGAGAATAACTTTATTCTTAGTACAAGACTTAGAAGCACATATGTCATGGGACAGCAACTTAGACACTATTTAAATATTTCCACCTTTCTTCAAATGTCTGTCATTTCTACTCATACATGTGTTCAATATGTATATAAAACCAATATGGATGTACTAAATGAAACTGTCTTCCCTTTAGTAATGACTGAATGGCTTTCACTGTCTTTTTTTTTTTCCTTTTCTTGTTTCCATCTCACCAACATGCTCTTTTTCTCTGCTTCCTCCTTCCAAGTCCGATTCTGTAAACAACTTTTATTGGCATGGGTATTTCCACCAACCTTCCCAGAAGCACTTGAAATTGTAGATAGGAGAAAACATCGCCCAACTTCAGGCTTGATTTTTGGCAGAGAAAGGAACTCTGAGCGAGAGGGGAGGGGGAAGGATGGAGGCAAAGTCTGCCGTGTCTGTCCCTGTTCGATTCCGCTGAGAAGATTTTAATGAGCATCCGGTGAAGGCCTCCTTAACAAGAGAACGGGGTGAGACAATGAGAGCAGGACAGAAGCTTTAATAGTTTCAGAGGCTTGTCAATTGAGATGCTGATGATGAGAGAGATTGGTGAAGCGGAGACGACATGGCGGGTGGATGAGAGGGGATCGAGACGGTCTGTGACTTCTCTGCCGTTCTCTTCTCACAGCTGTCTCCTATGTGCACACACAACATATCCTCAAGTGATAGTTTACTCTGAGTTGATTACCGAGTAAGCAAGAAACAAGATTTAGGGCTCCGAGCACAAAGCGGAAAGTCATGGACACCTTAAGTCTCTGGGCGTCTCTGAGATCACCTGCTATTAGCTCATGTTTGTGCCACAGTACCAAGTGCAAAAGGGCTGGATGAAGAGGAATGGACTGAGTAGTGTGTGTGTGTGTTCATTTCACATACAGCTTTACACAGCTGTGTACAATGACCTGTATTCTGTCACACTCAGTGGCCCGTTTATGCACGTGTGATGTGTGGTACCCTGTTCCTGATTGGCTCCAGCTAGTTAGGTGTAGCCATAATCAATCAAATGATCCTGACTGAATAACAGCCAATCCTCAAGATGCAGTCTGGTTATTGAAGCTTGGACAGTCTGGAAGGTGCCTTCTACTTACTGGACCAGGTATAGTTAAACTACTGATTACCCATGCAGAAACACTTTGTTTAGAGGAGCTGTTTTCCAGTGTTTCTCTTGGTTTATTATGTAAAGGATAGAGCATGCGGTTTTCTTTCCTATTTTGGTTTTAGAAAGTTAAGACTTTAATTTTTAAGAGTACTCTTTTAAATAGATTTATTTCCCTGGTTTGAGCAGCATCCACTTGCCCTTTCCCTCTTGTAGTCTGACTCACTTCTTTTATTGTATTAGTAATCCAAAGTCTTGGCAGTAAATAACTTCATTTTACCAAGCAAATTTAGTTTTATGTAGCTCTCTTTTCCCTAAATGAGCTAAACCGAATGCAGTTTACTGCGGTGCTTCATAACATGATCATAACATTGAATCAACACCTCCATAAGATGCTACAGCTGCTCTGTGAGGCTGAAGAGTACTGCTTTGGGCTAAATGCTAACACTGCCTGTAGACATGCTCTTATGACAATGACAATCTTAATATGCTGATGTATAGCAGGTTTGTTCACAACGTTCACCATCGTCGCCAACAGTTGTTGAGATGTGTCAATCTTAACCAAAAGAGAAATCATCCTGCTGGTGGAAGTCCGTCCTCTGAAGGAGAATGTCTGCAATGCAAAATTTCATGACAATCCACCCAATAGTTGCTTCAGTCTTGACCTAACTGGTGGACTGACTGACGTATACATATGATGGATGTGGCAATGTGGTAATTACCAAAATACAAAAGAATCCATATTAGGATCATGAAAATGTATGGATGTACTTTGGAAGCAACAGTACTAGAAAAACTCTCTCTCTGTATCACTGAAGTAGTAATATGATACCTCAGTCTTGCATTCACCTTTGAGCCTGTGTATTTACTTCCTTTCCTCCACACTTCTGAAGAAAACAAGTTCACAAGTTTGACTTTTGCTAAATCTTTGGCTTATTCTGAATAAACTACAGCTGTGCGCTGCTCGCATCATCATTCGCGCTGCGCTGCCGTCACCCGCCGGTTTCTTTGTCGCCTTCTATTCAGAAACGAGCCACGCAGTCCCGCCCCTTCACCAGCTCTCGCCTTTTCACCGACGTGTCCTGTTCTCCTCCCCTTCCTCCCTCTCCCCTTCCTCCTCCACCCCCTCCTTCTCCTCCTCCAGTGTTCAGATGTACAGCCGGTGTATAACTCATGTCTCGCGGATGACTAAACTCGCAGCAATCCTGACACCACACTCTGCTGAATGAATAGGGAAATATAGGGCAGTGGAGGAGTGGAGCATTCATTCAAGTGCTTTCACCCCCGTCATGGTGTGCATACTTATGGAGAAATGACTTTTTCTTCCACCAAAGTGCACTCTGCACTTGCAAAGAAGAACGCTCATCAACTTTAGATGAATAACCACTGGTGAATGCGGTGGGGCTCGCAGCAGGGGTAGAAGTGGGGTAAAGGCAGAAACAAAAAAGCAGAGGGCGGAAACACAACAAGGTGGTAGCAGGCAAAGCACTGGGGAGGCATATCTAGATGAAGTAACGAAATTGGTGTTATGGAGTGCTACACTTGCGGTCCGACTCCCTGCCTGGCGCTCAGCTCGGCTCTGAAGTGCTCGTTTGTTTCTCAACCTTATCATACTTCGGTTTCCCACCCCGGTGAACACACACAGACACAGAGCAAAGGTACACACAACATATCCATAAAAACGCTGGGAGAAAAAAAAATGTTTCCTTGAGAAAACAAATACTACGTTTCTGGGTTTCCTCAGACTACAGCGGGTGTTATGATGAGAACACAGCTCTGTTGGTGCTGAGTTTTCATGAGACCACTGTGCTTTCAATTTATCCTCTATAACTACTATATGCAAACCCACACACAACAACCCAATGACCCCTCAACCTTAATCATAATACACAATCCCAACACGCACGCACCCCAGCCCAGCCAATCCCCTATTTAACGCTCATACACAGCCTCGGGGGCCTCAAACCCAATTAGCCAAGAATGTGAGCTACATATGCGGTAATGGTGGCACTGTGTCACTGTCAGCTGTGTTAGCACTGGACAAACACACCAAAGCGGCCGACCAGTAGAGGCCACAGAGAAAAGAGATGGTGTGTTTGGCAGCCAAACTCACAACAGAGGAGGAAGTTGGTCAATTAGAGTCTACAGCATTTGAGTTTACTTTTGCTTGTGGCTTTTCTTCTGTGCTTGACTTCCATCAAAGTAGTTTGAGGTCATTTTATCACCAACATCGGCCTCATTCTGACTCATTAGGAACTTGTGGTGCTGCAATGGTGTGTTGAACCAAGGCGAGTTAGCTGCAGAATATGCTTAGTCACATGGTAATGCTGTGCTCAGCTTAAACATGCTGTTTGTTTGTTGTTTGGTTAGTTAGTGGTGTATGTGATGTATGTGGTTAACCTAACCTAACAAGAGTCACGTTAAGCAGTCACGTTGCAGGGTGGTGAATGTTGGTCTGTGTAGGGAGCAAATTATGCAGAATCCATTGGCCAAAATGCAATCATATTACCTGATTGTGATTTAGCTTTTTTAAAGTTATCTGGATTTATATGCAGATATCTGTTCATGGAGACAAGTAGAAATGTGTATTTCTTGTTATTCTAGCATGTGAATGTGCTAATCAGACTGTGGGAAGTCTTGGCCCGGATATCTGTTAATTGTATTCCTAATATCCACTGGCTGCAAGGGAAGTCCATTGCCCGTAACTGAGGTAACTGATGGTGATTATCATGCTGATTATTGCTGTTGCTTTGTGGGTTGAGTAGCCTGCTGCTGGAGGGTTGTGATGAATGTGTAGTTGGAGAGGAGACAGGTTCGTTCTGGAATGCTAGAACTCTTGAGCCTTCATGGTTTTGTGGGCCCAACTCAATGAGAAACTTTTTAGCTACTTCCATTGGCATATTCATACATATAATTATATAATGTAGTTTTACTTTATTTAATTCTGAATGCTACTTGTAGTGGAGTATTTTTACTCAGTGGTACCGGGACTTACAGATCCGAATACTTCTCAGATCCACTACTGCTCATTACCATCAACTCTGCCAAGCTCACACACTCACCTCACAGACAAAATGGACCAGGAGAGGATGGAGGGAGTGAGATGAGTGTTTCCTCTTCATTCTTTCCGTCCTGTGAGTGACTTGGCTGAGAAGTACGAAGCTCAGCAGCGAGTCAGAAGGGAGCCTACAGAAGCAGAGGGGATGGCACGCTACAAAAGAAGAGAGGCAGAGTTGAAATGACAAGCCCTGAGGATGTGCCTCAGCCCGCTCCACCATGGAGAATAACACGGATTGGATTTATGCTGTAGTCGAGGCTTAAAGGCTGGTCTAATAGTTTGGTCTGAATTAGAAATAATTTTACCAGTAAAGCTCTTTGAAGTTAGCTGCAGTGTTGAGCTGGGCCGTGGTTCACCTCATAACTTGTCCTCTAGGTTTTGGGTAGATATTACAGTGTTACCCTTATGCATTTGATGGATATTACATGTAAGTGCTAGTTCAAAGGCACCATAGTAGGAGGTGAATTGGTATGGCTAATGCTCTAATGTAGCAGTGGAACAGAGAACCTATTCAGTAAAAAACAGCCATACAAGCTTTCTACTGGGCAACCTGTCAAGGTATTGAAGGAACAAAATCTGTATTCCAAGGATCAGTTAGTCACTAGTGTTGGAAATAGAATCTTCTCCTCAGTTCAGTCAAATAAGTATGTTTGCATCTACTGAGGAGGGGACATCAGAAATTAAATCAAAGTTTGCAGAAGTTAAATAAAAAATGTTTTTATGAGTGGCTGAAGTGAAAAAGTTGATGTACCGATAAAAAACAGAAGCACTTATTCCCGCTTCAAGTAGTATCCGCTGAAACCAACACAAATCTGCAGTTCCTTGAACCTCCACTTGAGGCTGACTACTAATCAGTCCAACAAAGCTTCATCCAGCCCTCCTCAGCTCCACCCAATCTCTACATCTTCCCCTTCTTGGACTATAGTCAGGACAGCCAAGTTGATGCCACCAGCCAGAAATGCCAAACTGAGCTGAACAACAGTTCTTCAGAAACAAGTGGCTGATGTTAGAGACTACATCCAGGTCAGGTTTCTGCCTTAGAAGACACACATGTACTTGTTTCGTGATTACAATGTATGCACATTTTCAATAAATACACACTCCTGGCCCACCTTTATTGATGTGAACAAGCCTTTATATTTATATCCAGTGAGTTTTGATGGCATTTGTGGTTCCCACAACAGGATCAGAGTGCTTTGGCAGATGGGCATATCGACAAAGATTTATGACGATTAAAGGATAAATTAGGAATCAGGTTTTAAACACATACAAACACATAGACAACCCTGGTGGCTTGCCTGTGTAAGCAGCCTGTGTCAATGGGAGCAGATTAGATATAATAGAGTCCTATGGGCCACACAGCTTCCCTGTGATATAGTGGATGGGCCTGTCAGTTTGACAGACAGCTTATGATACTGTGGCTGGATGGGTGCAGAGAGGAAAGGTGGGGAGGGGGAGGAGGCGCAGGAAGAGAGTGATGGATGCCACCCCTCTCTGGGCCATAAGGAATGAGTGATCTCCACATATCTATCACCTGACGAGAGGCGAGGAGGGATGGGAGGAGAGAGACACAGAGCACGCAGGCAGGCTCATCCAGTCCTAGCTGGTCTTTTCCAACTCGGCCGACGGGGAGTTGAGGGGTAAATCTTGTGCGCCTTATTTTGCTGATTGCCCTTCTGACAAGATAAAGAGCCGGGAAGCCCTGGGGGATGTCCTGAGCTGTCCCCCGGCCAATCACATAGCAGGCAGGATGCGTAAATCTTGTGGAACATACATGCTAGCTGGCAGTGTTGTTTTGATGGATTTATGTCAACACTCACACACACACACACACACACACACACACACACACACACACACAAACACCAACCAATGATGAAATACACTGCAAAAGAAGATAAAACATCCACATTAAATGATCATGTAAAAATAACAAGGTTGTCTGAGGAACCATAGTTCTGTAAAGTCTGTCAACTGTCAAACAAAAAGAAAAAAAGAAAGTTCACTCACAAAACTCCAAACAACCCTTTATTGTCCAACTGGGCTAACAGATTCCCTGTTAGTAAGAACCCCTAGCTACAATGCTGAAGAGAAACCTGGGGTTGTTCTTATTTTCCTCTATTAATGAAGAGTAATAGGCTGTTCTGGCATTAAGATTATCTTGCCAGACTAAATGAGATTCTTCCAGTTTAGTGACACGCCACTAAACATGTTGGACAAAGCCAGGCAAGGTATTTCCCTCAACTTCCAGTCTTTGTGCTAGGCTAAGATAACATGTTCTAACTCCAAGATGTGCAGCATTCAATTTTCATTCATTTATTTGAATTATTGGACTGATTGTCTCAGATGTACTTGGTTTAACTCTTAGATGTATGGCTTTTCACGCTTTTTATTTTGATAGAGACAGCTGAAGAGTGTCAGGAATGTGAGAGAGAGATGGGGAAGGCCAGATTCGAACCCTGAACTGCTGCGATAAGGACTGAGGCTTCGTACATGGGGTGGCTGCTCTACCAACTGAGCTAAATGACACCCCAACTCAGCTCTGAGCTCACAGTTCAGGCATGTCAGTTAACAAATTGAGCTAATAGTAGCTATCAGCAGCTAACAAACTGAGCTAGAATTAGCTAACAGCAGCGTCGGTTTACTTTACTGTGCTTCAGGAAAGATCAGAGTGAAAACCAAAAATCCTTGATCCAGTGGTGATGATGATGGTAAGACACTGAATTGGAATGGGAAATGGGCTCATTTAGTCCTCATTGAGCCCAGGTCTGACAAAGATTAAAGTAAAATTCAGATTTCTCAAGTAGGTGTCAAACCAAAAACACACACATGTGCCATGAGACAAATAAAGTACAGTAAAAGTAAGTAAATATCATATCTTTAAGACACACACTTCATCACAACAACTGTTCAAGTGTGTAAAAGACATCATCATATCGTTTATACATACAAAACACAAACTCAAAATCATATAGATTCTCCTGAGAACAAAAAAAAATACACAACAATGTGGACACATGTTCAGCTAAAGGACTGAACAATCAGCTCAGAGTGCAAAGTGTTTAAATCTCCCCAGCTGTAAATGTGCTTGGCTGTTAAAGTCTTGTGTTGCTTATAATAAATTGTTTTGGGAGGTTTCTTGATGACACATACCCAGTCTATTGGAACGCCCTCAATTATGTGTGAATGCATGTACTGTATGCATTAGTGAGTGTGGTGGGGCTCTGGGATGGCTGTGTGCAAGGTTGGAAGGAGAGACAGTCATACCCACTCCAATAACCCAGACTACAGTGTTGTACTCTGAGACACACAACAGTATGTCAGTGTGCATCAGAGTCAGACTGGGAACAAAACTCAACCCCAACAATGTTCACCTGGATCACCAGCACCGCCTCCTCAGGAAAACTTTCTGAGCTGAAATGAATCATAGAATAGTCTCAGTTTATGCATTTTCCAGAATCTGCTCTACAAACCCATTCTTTCTCTATCTTGGTTTGATCATTTTTAATTCTGTGTACAGTGAGTGCTGTGCTGTATCACCTAGTTTACAGTATGTCTAGATCTTTCTTTTTTTTTTATCCAGATGAAATACTCTTAACATTCAATACACATAGCTCTGTGTGTGGTAACAGCAGAAATGTGTGTCAAATGTTCTGGTCACAGAAGAATCATAACTGTGGTCAAATATGTGTTTATAACATATATAACATAATCAGGCATGACATTCACATGACATTCACTTGATCAAAGGCAATATTATAGCATCATTTCTGATGGTTATGCATGTTTGGCATGTCTAATGTCATTTTATATTCAATGATTATATTTGGAAACTAGACTACCATGATTTATGGATGTCTGATATATAAAATAAAGCATGTTTTTGCAATTATCCTCATGACTCTGCATTATTATTTTACCTGTTCTGCGCTATAGATTAGAGCCAATCAGGGTCAGGGTCACCAGTTTAAATATAAAATGAAAAGAAACTATTGTTTGGACACTGGTGGATGGTTAATGCCATCACTGCGGCTAGTCTTCCTAGTCTGACCACTCAGATTAGTGAACCACCAGCCACTACAATAAATGTGTTCTGTTCTTTAATAATTAATGTTATTTCATTGGTATTTTCCAGCTGGACTGTAATGGATTAGATGGACTTTTTCACACATTTTTTTTCATCACATCTCTAGTTGGATTGGTGTGTATCTCCCATTCGCCTCTTTGCAGACTTGAGATTGGTTTGACATCCATCCTGCCATCACGGACCATAAAGGCCTGACGCTATAGCCTGAACTCGTGGTGACCATCATAATGAAAAGTGTATGCAAAATCTTATCTTCCAGTCACACCATGCACCAAAGTCCAATTTCTTTCTTCATTATCTACTAATTCCAACCTTTATTAAGACAATGTGTGAAATGTATTGATTGCTTTGGCATTTTCCAAATTGATTAGCTGTTGTGTGCATAATGATTACCTATATTTATGACTCAAAGGTGTAACCGGTGTAGCTTACTGCTGCTTACAGATATTGTAGCCTTTAGCATCAACAGAGCTAGTTAAGGGAAGTTGGGTGGGGGTTGTTACCATACAATTCTAGTTCATTTTAAATTTAGGCAATTAAGGTTTTCATCTGTGTCAATTATGTTTTTTTTTCTTCTTTGGTTAGTTACTCTGTGGGTGTTAGTGGTAAGGGTAGGGTAATAGTGGGTGTTAGTTCAGTATGGGTTCAGATATCATGGACCCACATCCATGTTGTCCTGCAAAGTGAATTTAGAACCAAATCTAGACAATTCTGGATAATTCTAGTCCAACCTGGCTAACTGCTGGTTACAACTCAGTGTCAAATTAAGTCATCAGATCATCATGGTAATCAGTTTGTATCCCAAAACTGTTTAAGCACCATTATCTATAGCAGTTATTGTCATAAGCAGCAGCATCGTAGATGATATAAAAAGGAAGTGGCTGCATTTATGCAACTCACACAGACAGCAGTAAGCTACCATGCAAAGCGCTGACCACCAGGAGCACTTGGACATATGGACAGGGAGAACTGGTGGGTCGAACCCTGTGATCATTGGATATCCCGCTCTACCTCATGAGGCCAAGCCACGTACAGGATAGTGACGCTGACGGATTTTCTTATATATTTTGAATAGTTTCACTTTGTTTTACTTTGTCACATAAGGGGGGTATCAAACTGTACTATACCATCCTTCCCTTATCACACAGTGCTGCCGGAGCTGGCTGTGACTTCTGCTCATTCTCTCCACTGCTCCTCCTCTTTCATTCACCGTGGATTAGGAGAGAGAAAGCTCCGTGACATAAGCTAGGAAGGATATAATGCACAAGATAGTTGGCTAGGCACTGTGTGTGTGTGTGTGTGTGTGTGTGTGTGTGTGTGTAGGGACATGTGTGTGTGTGTGTGAGATCTTCTGCACCATACAATGCAGAGCTTTCACTGAAACCCCACAGTGTACTGGATAAAGAGGTAGATGGGGAAAGAGCGAGAGAGAAAATTGAAAGAAAAGAATGATGGAGAGAAATACAGAGGGAGAATATGAGATAATGAGTGAAAGTAGGAAGAGATTTAACAGAGAGGACAAAGGACGGCCATCGCTGTTGGAGCTGAAACAGTTCTATTCTTCAGACATTGCCTTAGTCTTTGACTGAAAGCCTCACTGTGGACATTTCAGTTAGGGCTTTCTAATGTCTTCTTCTAGTCGGTAAAACGTGATGTTCCTGTTGTTGCTTGAAAATATTTCTGTGGAAGCCTTTGAAGAAGTAAAGATATAGTCTTATTTAGTCTGCTTAAATCTTTTATTCTATTTGTCTATGTTGCTGTAGTTGTTGTTTTAGCCTCTGAGTTACATTGGTCCCACTTCAAACATCCATTAAAATGCTTTGTGACTACGATCCTCAACATAATACCACAAGAGTACCCCATACGATCATAGCCTTCAGTCTCAAGTACTTCTACTGTTAGATGAACATGTTTAGTACTGCGGCCAGTGCAGTACTGCTCCCTAATTACTATAGTACCACTATGGAACAAGTTACCAAGGGACAAATGATGAACTAACGTCTACTGAACCATTAGGCTAGTCATTCCAGATCAACTAACCATTACTACATTAATGAATAACTGTTTAATTATCAGTTCATCAATATCCATTGTGCTGACCTTTTTGATTAATTTTGAAGCAGAACAACAATAAGGAGGAACTTCTGTGCCTTTGAAAGGAAGCCATGTGGAAATGTGGAAAAACACTGCAGTTCTTCAAATGTCCACTTGAGTCTGGCTCCAGAAGTGAATCAGTATCCATAGGTCCCCATGTTAAAATGTCCAACTTCACAGCAGAAATAAACATGTTTACATTTTGGAGTTCAGACATGAAACTTCAACCATCGACCAGCCATGGTCTGAAGACCATATCCAACAAGTTTTGTGTAAATCGGATAAAGTGTGTGCCCTCTGTTTTTGACTAAATTCAAAATGGCCACCATATTTGTATACATGTATTACACAGTCCTTTAGCAATTGTACTGGGATGTCTGAAAGTATCAGTCAACACTGGAATCAAGGTTAAAGTCCAAAGCAATATGAAGATATGAGCAAAGTGTATTTTGGCTATTTATAACGCCCCCTAAAGGTCAAAGGTCACCAAAATTCTTAGGCCTCTCAAAGACACCATAATGACTCTTTCTTAGAAGTTTGAAGTGAACTGTGTAATAACTGTATAATATCCTCCCATTCATGACAGTCACCTCCTCTTGACTTCCTCACATCTTAGCCTCAAGCATTTATTTACATCTGTAACTTTATAGCAAAGCACGCTACACTGTTACATTTGTTCTGTTTTGGTCTGCTGATTTTCAGACAGCAGGAGTTCTTTTACAGTTTTATTTTTGGACATTTTTGTAAATGAGACTTGCCCACAAACAGAGCGGAACAGGTATCCTTGTGTGACAATTTCATGGGCGTTGATTATGCTAATAACTCACCTTGTCATGAACAGGTGGCATTAATCAGGTAGACATGAGAGAATTACAATGAAGAGGGGTGAATCTAACGTACAGCATCGGTATCAGCATAAATAAAGTACAGTAAAGATGAGAAAATGCACAAGGGATTCACAGAGAATCACCAACACTGAAAATACATGGTTTTCACTGGACAGTGGTGATGTGGAAAAGCACTGTCCTTAAATCACCCCAGTATCAGACACAGTGGATTTAGTTTGTTTGTGCTGCCCTATAATAGAAATCATGTCATCATGGGCAGGAACCATGGCAGGAAAACCCAGACAGACTTTTCACTGTCTAAATGCCCTAGGCCACCAGAAATGAGGAACAAGATAACAAACATGGCTCAGATTTGACTGGGTGGTGATGCTGATGGTTACATTTGTTCTGTTTTAGTCTGCTGATTTGATAGCAGAGGTAGGTGGTAGAGCATCATCTAGTAGTTAGAGGGATGCTTGTTTGATTCCAGTCAAAGTGTCCTTGAGCCAGATAATGAACCCTGAATTGCTCCTAATGTGGGAATGAGGTTAGTGTCGGTGTTAGGTGTTAGGACTCACTGTAAGCAAATATGAAGCGGTGTATTGCTCTTGATGAGTAGTTGGCACCTTGCACGGCAGCCTCTACCATCAGTGTGTCAATGAGTGTGAATGTGTGAATGTGATAATTGTTGTAAAAGCCCAATCAGTAGTCTGTAGATCAGAAAAACTCTATATAAATAATAATAATAAAAGTCCATAAATGTTTCTAGTCACAGCTCCTGATTAGCTTGAAAGGATGTGTTCCCTTCTCGTCTTGTGCTGCCTATAGCTGCTGTTGAAGTCATATTACACATATTTGATGAATACTTGATTCCAACTGGTCCATTATGGCATTATACGGGCTCCACTGCTTCAGCCCATATTTTGATTCTTTGATGGCATTATATTTATGAAATGTTTCTGTAATAAGTTCTACATGAAAGGCACCACTGACACCCAGCTTGTTATTTCAGAAATAACCTATATGATTGCTGATGCAATAGTCTAATGGAATGAATGAGGAAAATACATATAAATAAATAAATAAAGGACAAATGTCTTGCTAGTAACTACTGTATGGAACCAGATATTTGCTAGTAACATGGTGAATGATAAATTAAAATCAAATCAAATCAAATGTTCTTTGTATAGCCCAGTGTTTCTCAATTATTTTCTGTCATGCCCCCCCTAGGAAGAATAAAACATCTGTGGGTCGTTTATGCAAATCCCAGGACATTTGTTTGGTCTTGCGTTATTTCTGCCCCTGATTTTTTGGAGGGTAGACTTTTCAAATCCATGTTCATATATTTGACCCATTATTAAAGATTTTCATCATGGCTCTGTGAGTGGTAAGAAATGGAACTGTAGCCACTTTGTCTATGTTGGTGACATGCTTTTTAAACTCTATTTGCACCACACAGGAGGATTCCAGCACTCACCTCACAGGTGACTCATTTTTTGACCACATCATTAACAATCTAGGTCCACAGAGAGAGGTAGATTTAGCCCTGCTCTTATAGGGGGCCCTGAATGTAATCTGTTGATGCACCTCACCTCCCATGCATTAGTAACAACCTTGTTTAATTCAACCCTTCAGAGACAGGGTCAAGCAACAATGAAGAGAACTGGGGACTACAACTATTCTACAATTGCTTGCCTGTGGCCTGGTGCCTACAACCAAGACACAACCTGATGATTTTCAATACAATAGCACTCCCCCAAGTCTGATATTGCTTATACATACCGACATGGTGTAGCATTTATTAGTTAAGAGTAATAACAGGTTATGATTTGTTTTCATTTAATAATTTAAGCAGTTCTGCAACTGGACGCCACTGTTGTCTGGCAACACAAGCTTTTTTTAACACTAGTTTATTTGTTAGCTACTTTGTGCTGCTTTGCATAATCTATGCAACCAGTGAAATAATAGTCTGTTGACAGTCTTCAGAGGAAATGTCAATCTTTTGGTCCCAGCTTTAGCTTTGTTACAGCAGCTTGGTCTTCAGAACACCTGTAAGGTAGACTGATGGATGTCGTTCCAGTTGTGCTCTATATGAGCACTCAGAGTTGGACCACATGTTCTGGTGTTTGGTGTTATTGTGTGCTCGTTTTGGGACCATGGGAACTCCACATATGAATTTCATTCATTATGTGAATTGAATGGACTTTTATTATGAAATGTTATAGGTCACAGGAACCAGGATTGTTAAGAAGTCAGCATATGCAGCACACACAGCTGATTGTAACAAGCTACAACAAGCTAACGCTGAGCTGTTAACTTAAGACATAGACCTCCGACAACGAAAACTGCACAAAGAGATACTGCAAAGCAAGGACACTTTACCGGACCAGATCTTATAACTAACTAACTGTTGGTGGCTTGTACAAAAATGGAAAAAACTTAATCTCATAGGAGAAAAGTGCTCTATGTCTTTGTGTTTTTATTCAACCTTGATCATGAAACATCAACCTGGAGGCAAATTAACGCACTACTTGAGATTTCTGGTAAGTTGTTGGTATGCCACCCACTGATGAGCTCAGTCAAGATTTCTGCCTCTTAAAGGACGTTCTTCCTTGCCACGGTCACCTATGCTTGCTTGTGGTGGTGATTGTTTGTTGAATTGTTGGTATCTGTAGATAATATTATAAAGAGTACGGTCTAGACCTGCTCTATATGGAACATTTCATGAGATGATTTTGTTAAGATTTGGTTCCATATAAATAAAACTGAATTGTTTTCATTGATATAAACTGTAGTAATAGTGAATTGGTAACCTACACCTCATGGCTCATATGAAGGCTTCTTATTTTCAACGTCTCCCTGGTCAACCTGCAGAACAAATCTAAACCAAAAATATAGCATGATATTTAAACAAACAAAAGTCTGATGCAAACAAATGCTTGGCTGACAGAGACATAGGATCCGTGACCTCACCAACAGTTTCTCAAGAGCTGTTATGAAGCTCCCAGTTAACCCAAAAATGGGCAAGGAGGTGGAGCATAGGTGGAGCACACTGTATGGAGACGTTCAAGTGGCCGTTGGAGGAACTGCAGTTCTTGCCGCTTATGTGTGGGCTGTATTTCACAGCTATGGACATTGTCGTTTGGGCAGGACAGATTCAGTTCCTGTAGCTGGTGGTCATTTTTGTGATGTTTGACAGCAGAACTGTCCCTGACTGATCCTAAAGAGAGTCCACTGTACTGTGTGGAGCAGCTCTCATCCTCAGTCAGAGCATAATCCATTTAATTCATTTAAAGGTACTGATATGTGAATTTGCTTCACAGTAAAGGCGAGACTAAAGACAGATTTTGTGGTTGCCGAGCAATAATGAAAACACACCTCACCATTTTCTTTTTCTTTTTTTTTTTTACCTCATTGTGGCCATTATGGGACAGCAGAGGTCAGTGAGCCCAGAGTGACAGCGAAAAATATTAAGTTCATCACTACTCAAAGTAAAACATTTTTACCACGTGTGCTCATAGTTAACATGATTTATTTTTGAATGCGCTTTGAAAAGACAAAACAAGTTTTTAGTTGACAGCGGTATGAAAGAGCTGGAGGGTAAAGCTTAATTGAGGCCGCAGAACACAGATTAGAAAGAACGAAAGAAAGATAGAAAGAAAGAGATGGAGGATGTGAATAGAAAGGTAGAGGAGCTGGGGAATGAGTGCAGAACAGATCAGGGAACCCCAGCAGTGAATAAGTGTCTATCTCTTTGATTTCTGCCCTCCTTTCTTTCCCAATAATGAGCACTTTTAATGGTTTCTCAGAATGTCAACTCCCAGTCTGCAACCAGCAGAGCTTGGCTGTGTGTGGGTGGCAGAGAGACCGAAGGGATGGAGGGAGGGAGGGAGGATGAGGAGAGAGAGAAAAAGCAGAGGAGGAGAGGAGTTGCACTGGCCCGGCACAGTTTTCTAATGGAAGTAATTATGTTTAATGCTGCTTTGCACTAACTAATCATCTTTAGCCAGACTGAGCCAAGGGGGTCAGCGGCAGGCACAGGTGTGTGTGTGGTGTATTGCTGCATTTACAATTATAACTGTGTGCACGTGTGTGTGTGTGTGCATATTTCAGTTGCCAACACTCAAAAAACTAAATAAGCAATGTTAAAAGTATTATCATTAGTTGTATTATGTTTATAATACTACTGTTATCAGGTGTATGATTCAAATGATGCTCACACCTGATTGGTCCAACTGGCTGCATTGAGAAAGGTGATAAAACAAACTCAGACAGAAAATGGTGTGTATTTTGTAGAACATGTGTGCGTGTTATAATTTCATGCCGGTGTAGGCACCAGCTGCACACGGCCTGCCAGATCTACTGTTTACAGATGCTCTAACACATGAACACATTACGAGTGGCTGGATGTCTCAATGCGTACTCATGTTTGCACTGCAGCACGTCGGCCCTGTACGCATGCCAGTTGCTCATGTCAGTTAGCAAGCTAATAGTTCAGTTCAGTGTTATTGATTGAAAAGACATGGACTGATTTCTCATGACTCACGTCTTTGCCTCATGACAACCATAAATCATGAGGAGGTTTAATGAAACTGGGAGGTGTTCTCCTCCATTTGACTCTGAAGATAACGTTACCTTTAACCCAGAAGAACCCAGCAGTCAAAATAAGACTGCTGTTTTTCATGTTTATCAGTAAGAATGAGTGTGTCAGATCAATGTCGGCAGTCAACTGTCTAAACCTTTACCTCAGAGTTCATTAAAGAAATATTAATGTTAGCCAATGCTGTTCATCTCAAGCTAAACCCAAACACAGAACAGTACTTCACAATGAGAGAATCAGTCTTATTGTGTGCCTGCAGAAAGTGACAGTGTGTGTGTGTATCAGCTACAAACAGGTAAAAGTTTTTTTTTTTTTTCTGCTGACGTCACAACACAGTGCAGCACCTGTTACCATGGTAACTGAACACATCAAAGATGGCTGGTAGCGTCAGGATGCTTAAAAAGATTTAGAAACACAGGAATGAGAGTAGAAATTCAAAAAACAAGACTGAAATGTATTGACGAGTTTAACTAGACTGACTAGCAATGATCAAAGAACTCCAAACTGAATTCATAATGTCTGTGTCTCCACTGCACTCAACAAATTAGGCTGAAAAAAAGTTAATAATAACATCAGTGCATGGTGAGTTTCATGCCGCCTGAAAGGACTCTTCTCTTGGCTGGGTTGAAGTTAATTCACTGACCCCCCTTGAATGTTAGAAAATACATCAGTCAGAATGATAGAATGCCTTTCCAAAATACGCCATGCATTGTTCTTTCCTTCCTCCGTCAGATTGTGTGAGCCATGTTTCACTCTTTCATCTTCAGACCAAAACAAAGGCGGGCTTAAGTATTACAAATAGGACATGTGATATCCAGATTCAGGCGATGCATTCTCAAGCACAATAGAGGAAATAACATGTTGAAAACTGAAATCTGCGAAAGTCAGTGATTGCTCTACTTACTCTCAGAGAGGATAATGAGAAGGAGGTGGTTTATAGAGAGAAGCAGTGAGTTTTTGACAACCTCCTGGGGAGAACAGAGCAGAGTTTTATCTGTCCTCCACAAGCTCTGCTTCTCAGTAGAACCTATTCCAGTGGTGATTTTCTCTCTAACATGATGTGCAACATGTTTGGAGCTGAGAAAGCACAGACCTGTGCTTTCAAAGGCTGTATGCCGTATAGTGGGTTCAACAGGAGCTACTCTGGATCCTACATTTCCCATGATACAAGTCGATTCTGTTAAACACTGTTTCAGACTCGATGCCCCAAATCTCTAACACTCTTCTTTTGTGATTAATAGTCCCCAAGCCCGAACTTCTTTGACAGCCACAGGGCTGAGTTGTCCTCCCCATGATGACTACATTTAATGGAGTTCACCATTAAAACATGAAGACACTTTCCAACTGATTTGTAATGGGAATGGGTGTGATCTGTGACTGTCTCTTCAATGAACTCAACGTGCTTCCACTCACAGAAGCCAGGTTTGTACATTCACCATTCATTTGTTTGAAATTCATAATAACCAGGTTCATGCAAGAAACTCAAAATGGTCATTGTTAGTGCACTGCATGCTAACATCAGCATACAAACATGTTCCAAGTGACACAGAGTGCAGCTCAGGCTGATGGGATGAATGTTCACCTGATGATGGTAGAAGATGAAAAGTTAGAAAATGATCATGTGGGCACCATGCTGGTACCAAATGTCACACCAGTGAGTCAATGAGGAGTAGACATATTTCAGTTTGGACCAAGGTGGAGGACAGACCAGCAGCGCTGCTAGTATGGCAGCCTCTAAGCTGTCTTAATAGTGGATATCAGTGTCCATCCCTTCTTGTTATTACCTGATTACATCGCCCACTCTGTTTCTCACAGTGTGAATAAATGAACTGCATATGCCTCAGGATGACTCTGTTAATTGGCTTCATCTCTGTCATCTATATCTTCTCATTTTTCACACTTACATTCTCTCAGCTATGTATTAGGCGAGATGCCTCTGCAAGCATATTTGCCTTCTCTTTACTATTCACAGCTACAACTCCATTATGTAGTAAAACTGCTATAATAGCCTTTCTGTCAGCCCTCGCCATGCAGTGTACTAAATTCCAGCCCAAACTAACCTTTGTGTTCGGCCCTAATTTGCTGCGAGTCTTGCCAGCTGCTGTATTTCTCTTCACTTCTTTGATGACTCTGCTTGTTTTTGCTCTCAGTGTCTAATATTTAACAGTGCACATAATGTTCAAGAGGAAGCTGTCTTCATTTCCTGTCAGGTTTACTCCAATCATGAGGAGCTTCGTTCCATCACTGAACTATTGGGCTGCCCTGAAGAACGTTTTCACTGGGATGAACTCTGATGCTACGTTTGACTTCCTCTTTGCAGAGCTTCAGATTTCCACATCGCCCTTGCCTTTAGATCAATACTGAACCATCATGAGTTACTGATGAAGCTTCTGGTGCTACTAGCTCCTACCAGCTCTTTGAGTCTTCTGCACACAAGTTTTAGTTTCCCAGTGTAACTTCCTGTCCTTGCTCTGCTTTTGTACTATGGCATCCATGGAATAAAGCTTGTAGAGTTGTTCCTCCACGGCCGTTTAATGCTTTATAATCATGGTCACTACTGCAGTACATCTTATTATGTGTGCTATATGTAAATTGTGCCATCATTCATGTTACAGTCAAATATCGACTGACACATTACATCTGACTTTTTTTTTTACTTTGCCCTTGGTGTGAATACTTCTGCCCCTTTCACGATCGTGAATTCCGATCAGACGATACGCAGAATATTCATTGGTAAGCGCACGAGCATGTAGCTCATCTCATCTATTTCTCTTCTAAAATCCTTTGACATTTCCAGTGGGCTGACTGAGTCAAGGCCTGGGCCTCTTCCCTTCATTTTAATGAGCACCTTCAACTCTCTTTCTGCCTGCTCATCTATCTTTATTTTCACTTGTTGTTTTTTAATGTCTCTATCTCGTGTATTCATTTTCCTTTCTTGAGTTTTATATTGAACATTATGCAGCTGTTTTACATTCCCACCCTCTGCTTCTGCTAGGTACAGCAGGTCACCTTCACCTCTTATCCTCTTATCCTCCTACTCTGTCAGAAATCAAATATGTCTATTTATTAAAATGTTTATAACAACTTTCCAGACTTAAGACACTCAACATGGCTTCAGTATGCATGAAACAAACATGTTTCCATGACACTATCTCACCTTGACTATGTGCTGGCGGTACTGTTGATGTATCCGGGGTTGCAAAATTTTCATAGGTGGAAACTCCCATGGGAATTATCTGGAATTTAGGGGAATAAATGGAAATAAACTGGGTATTTACAAAATTGAAGGTGGGCCCTTAACAGGGAACCTAAATGTACTTGTGGAAAATATATATTTTAGCATAATCTTGACGAAAACAACCAGATTTCAAGCTGAGGCCACGCTCCCTACCTGTACAGGTGATTTCTGTACCTGGACCACACTTTAGAGCTGTTTTATCATTTTATTTTGCATGTTTTGCAACACATTATAACTGACTGTACAGTTTCAAAGTTGTACTGTAACGGTCCCTTAATAAACAAGACATATTTTAAGGCACATATCACCCTAAAACAATGTGTCAGTGCAGCCCATCACAACCAAGCAGGCACAGTAAACCTGAGGAGGGAAAATGTTGACGTTGATAACAGAATAATAAAAAAAGTAGTCATAGTAGTAGAGAAGTATCAAGATTTACAAAGGAACTGAATCTGTATTTGTTAATAACAAACAACAGATTATCATCTTTGACAGCAGTTTGAGCACCTTGTGTGTGTCGGCAGTTAACCTCATCAGTTCAACTTGAATTATGCTTGACTTTATTTGTTTAACAATACAAAAATCATAATTAAAACTCGACACATTACACTATTAATGAGTGCAAACCTTACAGCCCCATCACCCGGGTGAGTAATACATTTAAAGGTTTCCATCAAATAAGCGTAAGAGACAATACAAGACAAAATAGAAAAAAATAGTATCTTGAGGGGAGCATTACGTGCTCCTCAAATAGACACATTTTCAATTACTAGCACTGTTATTTGAACATGCTCCCTTTAGCATCATTTTTATACAAAGGATCACCTCCCGTCCTCATCCTTGAACCCTTCACACACATTTATTTAGTGCAGAGTTATGAAGTCCTCTGAGCAAACTCATCCAGATTGTGATGAAAAGGACAAAAACCTCTGAGAGGAAAGCAATGAGAAAAAATGTAGTTCTTTAACATTTTTTCTTTTGCTCAGTACAAGGTTCATTTAAGCGGCACACGGTGAGAGGAAGTCTTCCTGTCTTCTGGCTTTGAAACGTTCAGTTTGCTTTCTTTGAAAGGTACATCCTAATTTGCTGCAAATAAAGAAAGACAAAAATAGACTTTTTTTTGTGTTTAACACTAAATCACCTGTAGGTACACATAAACAATAAATCTAGTTCATTACAACATGTGACAAAGGAATACAGAATCATGCCCATTTACAAGCTTCTAGACATCCATGTAAAGAAATCAGATTTACTAAAAAGGAAATAATAATAATAATAATAATAATAATAATAATAATAATAATAATAATAATAATAATAATAATAAAAGGCAGTGAATGAAAACTAAAAAAAGACAATTTATCATGAGCTCATGAAGCTGACTGTCAGATTGCATTTTATTGCACACTCTGTTTGTTTCATTTAAAACAGGAGACATCAGGGTGGTGATGGAGACAAGACAGTTAGAAACAAGGAACAATCAAAGTTATTGTGTCATAATGAACAGCTCCATGAACATGAGCGGGAGAGCTGTTTCTCTGCACATTCTGGATCTAAGTTGTGCAACTATTTCAATTCATTATTGTGAGCCTATTTGTGGCTTTCCATTCGGGAGATCTTCATCACACTGTATGAATACTGTATATGAACACTCTGTCAACACGCTTTACTTTACTTTTATGAACTGATTATTCACTGTTGAAGCAGAGTGTGTGTGAGTATTTCATTGTATCTCCGCTGCCAAAATAATCGGCTGCTTTCCTCTCTCACAACACAAAGGGAGCACGAGTCACCTGTGGTGGTCCACAGGGGACACTGGTCACATTCATGCTTGAATATATGACATCAGGGGGAAAGAAAATTGACCTCTTTCTGAAAAATGAGCTGGTCGAAATGCAAAAAAGGGCACTACTAATTATCAGGGGCATTATTTGCCCTCTCATTTTTAATTTCACTGGCATTTTATGGACTTTCAAGGGCAGATTCAATCACCCAAAGCACCTTCAGAGTGGGTTACAGGCTCATTTGGATACATTTACAACAAAGTGTAAATGCGACACTCAGGTCCATATACATACACTGTGATGACTCCACCGTTCAGAAAAACGTGTTGATGAAAATGACACAAACTGAGGATTTGTCAGAGAATTGTTTGAATAAAAAAACAAAAAAATGCTGTGATCATTTCTGTGTCTTTCATGGCTGGAAATATGATTTGCTTTCAGCCAAATGAAGTTTCTAGGAGCCGAAGCCTGAAATCCATTTAGCTGCTTCAGTTTCAGGATCCTGGTCCACTGTGGTGAATAGAACATCAGTAATGTGGCTGGCTCTGAAATCTATTTACTTTTGGTTTTACTGTTTCCTACGTGTAGTGTTCGCCACATTACTTGAGTGTATAAATGTGTAAGCCGTCCACGTGGTCAGTGTGTCTGCTGCTCATTGGATTTCATTCAGAGAGGGGCTAATAAACATATTTTTTTGGATTACAATGCAAAAAAATAAGTGGAAATATAAAACATTTTGTTCCCATGATCGAAAAAGGATTGGCCAAACGTATTTTTTCGGCATGACAAAAATAAATTCACTACATGTTTTCATGCTCTGAGAGCAGATGTGGTCATTTACAAGACCCGAACTGAGCTGAAGGAAATGAGGAAATGGAAATGAACAGATACACACACATCCTCTTCTCTCCCATTGACAAAAACTCTGCGAAGAAGAGAAGCAACTTGAGGGAAATTGTGCCTCAATGCATGCATCAATGCACGATCCATAACTGCAGCAGAGGTATATAATTGTCATGTGAGGAGGCTCTCAGGTCCCACAGCCCTTTTCTTTGCGTTTGCCAGGAAATTGACTGCTAAAGGACCAGATTTGATTGCAGCCTGAACGAGGGAACCTTTAGGACACAGAGAAAAAATAAATGAAGCAGTACCGAGTGCTTTTGTTCTCTCCGGTTGGTGAGATGCATCAGCACTTGATGGGAGCCATTTATGGGACTGTTAACTTTGTCAGCCAAACAATGACTCCTCCTTAATTGACAGAATCCATTGTGGTTACATCTCTGACTTTCTCTCTGTCTGTCTGTCTGTCTCTCTCTCTGTCTGTCTGTCTCTCTCTCTCTCTGTCTGTCTCTCTCTCTCTCTCTCTCTCTCTCTCTATCTGTCTCTCTCTCTGTCTGTCTGTCTTTGTTTATGTCTCTCTATGTGTCTCACTCACTCCCCCCTTCTCATCCCCCACCCCTGCAGGGTTCCATGTTCCCAACTGTGTGTGAGAGCTACCATTAGACAGTTTGTCTAACAGGAGAGAGAGAGAGAGAGTGTGTGTGTGTGTGTGGAGGTATAAATAAATACTCTTACCAAGCTGAATTGATTAATTGCATGTTGAGCCCCAAAGAGTGGCGTTTGGAGAGGCTACTGCTGGAGGAGAAGAGAGAGGAGAGCCATTAGGATTTCACTTTCATGTTCATTGACTCACTTATACACACACACAAGTTGCATGAAGACTCCTTCCACAGCAGCAGATTCAAACTCAATACAAAAGATAAATCACAGATAAACGCACACACACACACATACCACACACACACACACACACACACGCACAATGTAATCGAGATGCTTGGCAACTGCAGCGCTGAGAGGTTTGGAGAGAGGGAATAAAAGAGGCCACCTGCCTCAATTAGTTTGAGGACGGAGGGGTAGATGGAGGGAGGCAATGAGTGTGTGAGGGAGAGGAGAGAGAGAGAGAGAGAGAGAGAGAGAGAGAGAGAGAGAGAGAGAGAGAGAGGAGAGAGAGAGAGAGAGAGAGAGAGAGAGAGTGGGTGGAGAGGTGCTGGAGGGAGACAGAGATTGAGTGAGAGAGCTCCAGTGGAACAGAGAGAATAAGGAAAGAGGGGGGGTGGAGGTAGAGATATGTTTGTGTGTGTGTGTGTGTGTGTGTGTGTGAGAGAGAGAGACAGAGAGAGAGAGAGAGAGAGAGAGAGAGAGGATGAAGGAGAGAGAGAGAGAGAGAGAGAGAGAGAGAGAGAGAGCACACAGTGAGTGGCTGGTCGGGGTTTTTGAAGGCCGATACTCATCTGAAACGAAGTCGCTGATTTTCAGTGGTCTGATACGGAGAGGCCATTTTGTTTCCTCTATGTTGTTCAGTCAGACAGAGACTTACTGACAACTCATTAAAAACCTTATGAATTTATATTAATAATAATAAGTAGCAACTGGAGAAGAATGAAGAGGACATTTCTGCTCATCACATATCTGATGTCATCAGATGGTAGTCCTATATCCTAGCTGTAGTGTTTTAGTCTCCTAAAAAATCACATATTTTTATCTTTGCCAAAATGACTAGGGGTATTTTATTAGTATTTTATTATTCTTTTAGCAATTCAGTGTAATTATTCATATAGCACACCAAAAGAACAGTTATCAACTTAGCAAGTTATCTTAGGACACTTTCCATATAGCAGTTCTAGACTGTGCTCTTCCCATCCTGAGCAAGCACTTGATTTATTGGCTCAGGAGACAGTTTCCTCATGAGTTTATGGTCACAGTCTCTAGTTGGAAGTCTTCTTCCACATGGCGTGATGTTCATTTAGTAAACCATGGCCCCATTTAGAGTAAAATAGAAATATTAAACAGCCACCAATACCACTGTGATGACAAAGAAAAAATGCCATGTGTAAATTATTGATGATGAAACACTGATTAGCTTTTCTTGGACTCCACGAGAACTCCATGAGAACATGTTTTGCTAATGTAGCATGATTGAATATGAATGTGAGGAACATTGTAGCTGAAGTAGCCAAAGTTTAGAAGGAATGAACCAGAGGACTCAAACTGGTAAATAAATATTGACACTGATTACACTATTCAATAAAAGCTCAGTGTTCCAAAGCAAACTGAAATATTTCTCTAAAGTTAGAACACATATACTGGACGACAAAGAAAAAGAGAGTGAGACACAACTCTGTTTTTGTTGTTAGCACATAAGAGCTACAGGTATTTTGTTGCTGCCTCCTTTAGATGGTTTACTTTTTAATAACCGTCAGTTTGACTGCTGCAGACTCCCTACTGGGCAAGATTATAACCCATTCTCTCTCTGTCTCTTTTTTACACTCATGCACACACACAAAAGCAGTTAAGTACAGTAACAGCACTGCATTAGAGCGGCAGCGAGAGAGTTAAAGCGAGAAGATGGAGAGATGGAAGGTAGGATCAGATGTCAGGGAGGGCTTTGCGTTTCTTTGTGTGGGTGCCCGTGTGCTCCTATCCTTGTGAGAACCAGTCTGAGCCAGAGACTTCGACAATGAGGACATTTTGCCAGTTCAAATTTCTTCTTGGGTCTGCGTTGGATTAAGTCTGCAGTTCTGTACAGACAGCAGAGTTGTAGATATGAAGGTTTGTCTTCCCGCCTTTAGAGGAACCCTTTTGCTGCCATTCATTATTGTACTGTGGGAAAAACAGCTTCCACGGGGAGAGCATCCATCTCAGTAAACAAGCACCCAACAATTCTTTTGTCAAACTTTCTGTTTAATTCTGTCTTCATTGTGTCAGAGTTGAGTTTTCCATATCAGCGCACACATTCGGGGACTTCTCATTAGACCACACAACTTTTCAGACACTTTGATGAGTGAAGCCAGAGGGAGTGCAGTTTACAATGTAACCTTTTAAAAATGTAATGTTCAAGTGAGTGTGCTGCAAACTGTTTGGGAAAATGTAACCTCGATAGAGACAATTCTACTGCTCTAACAAATAAACTTTCATTGGCACCAGTGTTGGTTTTGGTACAATTTGTCACTAACTCATTTGACCTACAGTATATCGACATGATATCAGCATGACAGTGGCCCGACACATGCTTGTCTCTAACAAAAATAAGTGTTGGTGTAATAATGTCTTGTTTTGTCCTGCGTAGTGTATCCTTGTGAAAGACAACTAGCAGCATCTGAGATGTAGAACAGTGACCACTTATGCATGCCACGAAAAGCTATGATTGGTCCAATGTGTCTGTCACCTTATCAAACGTTCTATTGTTGTTTCCTCTTGCCCACAATGGCTCAAGTAACAACACTGGCCCTGCAAGGGGAGCTTTTGCCATGTGTTCTATACCGAGCCAAGACTGATAATGTTTCACAAAGACCACAAAGTTCATATTGAAATAAGTGCTGTTCAAACCCCAGCGTCTTCTTTACGTTTTATCAGGGTTGCTTTGAGAGATTACTTGCATGAACTCACACATTTCCTATCAATTTACAGCCATAGTGGCATTGGGGTTCTGTAGCATTTCATCAACCCAAATTAAAAATCCTGGAATTGTGTAATCATTTCCAAAATGACCATTTTTAATAAAGATCTGCGAGGGATGAAGAGCTTAGTGGAGCTTAAATGTTGGGTTTGGTTGAAGTGAGAAGCAAAATGAAACTTCAATGTTGGTCTAGAAGCATCATTGTTAGAAGGGTGAGAAAGATTTAGAATTTCACCACAAAAAAAAAAAACCTACTTGAAAATTTGCTGAACGATAGATAGATAGATTCCCAGATCCCAGTTCAGGCAATCAAGATTGGGCAAGAGTGGAACACAGGCCCCTTGTTCTCTGCTGCACAGCAGCTGGCCAACGGGCTCTGGGAATTGGGGTTGATTTACACACACACACACACACACACACACACACACACACACACACACACACACAGACAGTTCTGGTCACAAACCTAATTCACACAGGGACATGGACTCTGCTTCTAATTGAGATGTATAGCCCTTTGTTCAACAGCTTAGAGATGCTACAGCATCACCAACTAACCTCAGTAGCCTCCAGCTATCTACAGCAGCCCCCACACTGTGTCCTGGGGAACTTTAGGGGTCGTTAGGGAAGTGCAATGAGTTGCAAAGGTCTTTAAGGAGGTTCCAGGGACACGTTTGGGGGATCACCAGCAAACAGTTAATTTAATAAAATTCTCGAGGATTTATTCCAATCAGAAAATAAATGAGCATTGCTCTTGTAGTCTGGGATGTAGTACTACCTTCTCCAGATGTCCAGGTTGATTTTTTTGGTCTGATACAGGAACTGCATTTCAAGGCTGAAATATAGGCCACACCTTTCTTCTTTGAAATCACTCTCTGCTTTCAATTTCCAAATCCTAAACATGAGCTCTTTAATGAGTAATTCACCAAGAGGAAAATTGCAGCCTAACAGTGGAAGCAATTATTATGCAGACAGTAGAATGATATTATTAGAAGTAATAAGCGAGGATTATACTTCATACTTGGTGAATTGGCATGGATGAGGACCCTTCAAATGGAACTGGAATGAGGGGAATTAATCACCAAGAAGTGTCTGAGCTAAATATCAATTATCAGAAATGAAATGTTTCAGTTCATGTATCGAAACCAGCTTTGACTCATATCAGCTGCTTTATCTGCAGTCATCACTGTCAGAGTTACTATCAGTGTCCCACCACCACCACCACCATCATCATCATCATCATCATCATCATCATCATCATCATCATCATCATCATCATCTTCCTTGTGCAGGAGCTTGCATTATACTAATAGTTACATTTGTATTAGTGATTCATTCAGTGTTCTCTATGATTATTAGCACCAGCAGAAGAATCATTATAATCCTCTTTGTTATATTGGGCAGATGGTGTTGGTGACTCATCCAGCATTGGTTTTCATTATACAGTTGAACTGCATTTAAAGCAGGTTAATTGAACATGGGATTTGAAATTTGATCCTTCTAGCTTTTCAAACAGCAGCTGCTTTGGTCAGTAGTCTTTCTATAATTCAAACTTTTTTATGGCCAGAAGATGACAAAGACTTTGTGTTTCCTGCTACTAAAAACTCAGAGCTGATGTTGTTTGAGGTGTGTATATTTTTTACACTCTAAAGAAACTCATTCCGTAGAACATCTGTAGAAGAAATATCAGCCAAATATCGGTGCATCGTGTAAAACTGAAGACTAAAATTCTATATGACAGAATTAAAAATTGAACCTCATTCTCCTCGTTCATTTCAACAAGACAAAGAGACATTTTTCTCAAATGGTTTGGGGATGTAAAGAGACAGAATGGTTCAAATTTGCTGTTATGTGTTTTATATTTATAATCTCACATTCAGTGTTTCAGAGGTTTTAGACAGTTAGATGAAAAAAAGTCTATGGAGCCCAGAAACTGATAAAATGTAATAAAAGCTTATCAGACGAGTCACAAGTGAAAACAGTGCCGCTCCAGACCACTTTAAGCTGTGTTCTGCCTAAGCTGTTTGCTCAGTGGAGTGAAGGGAGCTGTGCTTTGTCAGTTTTAAGTTTTTAAAGGTAACCTGTGGAGTTCTTAAAAAGTGACTGATGTGTTTTATGGAGCATCGGTGAAGATTGAAGCTATCACTCACTCTGTTCTTCATTTGAGACAAGCTCTGACACAATCTAGTCAAACAGTATGTCTGCTTTCTCTGTGTAAGCTAATCAATTGTACCACCTTCCTCCAGACTCCGGTCAGGCTTCTTCACAATGGCCAAAAATAAAAGTCTTCATACATGACAAAAACAGACAAGAAAAACAAAAATGACGGGAACTTTCTCCCTTTCTTTGTTACAGTATGTCTCTCTTCACTCTTCACTCAGTCTATACTTGCTTCTTACTGTTAGATTACTTGACTCGTGCATTCTTTAAACTTCCATTTAACACCTGAACAACAGGAAACATCAAAGTGTCGTCATTTCTTGAGAAACCTTCTTGAAGCAGCATGTGGCTCCATTCATGTTTCATTCCTGCACGCAGTCTTTTAAGAGCTGTAGGACCAAATATGATTTTTTCCACCCTTCCTTAAATCTCTTTGAAGCAGAAGTTGTTTAAACATGATTGCCTCTTGAAGCAGTATGAATGACCAAACACAATTCATCCCTGACAAAAGATTCATTCTTATCTCAAGAAGCAGTGGCGAGGAGCGGTGTTAACCACTCACAAAGCACGAACACAGTTTTGTACCTGATAGAGGCGGATGCGTGTGCATCTGGAGAGTCTTTGCCATCTCGCACTGTTTTTTTTTCTGTTCTCTTCTCATTTCTTGGTTCTAACCTGACAGTGTGTACGCAGTGATGTTTACCAAAGGATACACTGGGTGCAGAAGTTAATGTAGCACAAATTAGTGCAAGAGAAGGTCATGTAAACAGACCATCTTGTTAAGAGAATAGAATTTGATTGGCATGTGTTAATTACCTACACTTCCTATCTCCACAGGCCAGAAAATCCCTGCTGATATTTCATACTCCATATTTCATTCAAATCTGCGTTTGTGCTTGATGTGAACTTGAACCTATATGGAGCTTGTCAGTGAAGTTGAAGGCTTGGTGATGGTATTTCCAGTTGTTTCATTGGATGATAGTGAGTGCAGCAGGACTCTTAAAAAGATGACATATGATGGATGGATACAAAAATGCATCGTCATTTAGTTATGATGACTTCTTAGCCTGCTGAGGCTTTTTAGACTAATTGGCACTCAATTTATTGACATTTGACACTTAGGAATAATTTTACAGGAACGGTGTCTTATGTCTTAATACAATCAGATGTACAAATGGATAAGTTGGATAATGAGATTTTTATAATGAGAATTTGTAATTGAGGAGAAACATCTAGAGTTGTACTGTTTAAGGAGAGAGTCTCAATCAAACTGTGATTTTCATCAACAGATTGCATTCTGATCAATCAAGGCCAAATGTCCAGTTGTTCCCTTACACTCAGGCACCACCACCGCAAACTTACATCTATACTGAGTCTGTCCAAACCCCAGTGGCAGGGCATCGAATGATAAAACAACTGCTGGATGGCTTACTACAGTATGAAGTTTAGAACACATACTCATGTTTGTGGTAACTGCTAATTGGATTTGCTTTATTGGATAGAGCTTGAAGAGTGACAGGAAACATGGGGAGAGAGATGGGGAATGACATGCAGGAAAGGGCCACACAGATCGGGATTCTAACCTGGGCCCCCGCGGCGAGACTTCGCATATGGGGCAGCTGCTCTATTGACTGAGCTAAACGCTGCCCCACTAATTACCACACTACGATAAGTTTAGCTCATCTAATAGTGAGAATGGATATCAAATCAAATCAAATCAAATTTTATTTGTATAGCCCAAAGTCACAAAACAGATTTTTCCTCAGAGGGCTTTACAATCTGTACAGGGAGTGACACCCTCTGTCCTTAGACCCTCGGTTCCAGTGAGGAAAAACTTGCCCACAAAAACCCTTTAACAGGGAAAAAATGTGGAAGAAACCTCAGGAAGAGCCACAGAGGAGGGATCCCTCTCCCAGGACGGACAGACGTGCAATGTATGTCACATGTACAGAACAATCAACACAAACATTCCTGTCAGAACACGTGCAGCAGCATTCTGAATTAGCTGCAAAGTCCTAAGCGATTTATTGGAGCAGCCTGATAACAAAGAATTACAGTAGTCCAGCCTAAAAGTAACAAATGCAAATAGAAGTGGTCCTGGTACAGAACCTTGTGGGACTCCATGACAGACAGGTATGCATGGAGGATTCATCATTGATGTGAACAAACTGAGATCGATCTAAGAAATATGACCTAAACCAGCTTAGGGCGGTTCCTTTGATGCCAATCTGATGCTCCAGTCTCTGTAAAAGAATTTGATGGTCTATGGTGTCAAATGCAGCACTAAGATCTAACAGGACAAGTACAGAGATGAGTCCTTTGTCTGATGACATTAGTAGATCATTTGTGACTATGACTAGTGCGGTCTCTGTGCTATGATGCACTCTAAATCCTGACTGAAAGTCCTCAAATAAACTGTTCTTATGAAGAAAGTCACACAGCTGATTAGCTACTGCTTTCTCAAGTAACTTAGAAAGAAAGGGAAGGTTTGATATCGGTCTATAATTGGCTAAGACCTCTGGATCTAGAGTGGGCTTTTTAAGAAGAGGTTTAATTACAGCTACTTTAAAGGACTGTGGTACATATCCTGATAATAAAGACAGATTAATCATATCCAATAAAGAAGAGCTAACTAGAGGTAAAATATCCTTGAGCAGCCTGGTTGGGATGGGGTCATATCTGATGAATATCAGCATGTTAGCATGCTGAGGTTAGCATTTAGGTGAAAGCACGGTTGTACCTAGCCTCACAGAGCATCCAGCATGGCTGCAGACTAATCGTTTTAAATTTTATATCTAATGAATTACAAAGTGTAGGTTGACCTTCTACAGCCTACTAAAACTGTAGGTTGATGAAACTGATGTTTTGCAGGCTGTCCTCCACTGCACTTCACAACACATCATCTCTGCAGGGAAACAGCAGGCTCTCGTGTTGCTGTGAAATATTTATTCAGATTAAATTTGAATTCATCATCTCTTGTCAGTTCATCGGCACTCTGATTTGGTTCACACACTTCCATCCATCCATCTGTCCATCTGCTGGACTTTATTTTCATCAAGTCTCATCACATCATTTCATATGAGTGAGTGCACAGCAACCCCTCTACTGCACCACCACTGCTATTACTACCATTTTCCTTCATCACATTCAATCATATTCCATTACGTCCCATTCCTGACCCTGTGCAGCTGGGTGCCACGTTCCTCACCGTGCCAGCTGAAATGCCACCCACGTTCCCCCATGGGTGCATTATTCCTCCAGGAATAAGACACACAGCTGCTGGCAGACACTTCATTGTCTGAATATGTCTCTCTATCTGTCCCTCTGCCCTTTCCTACAGCCTACATTCTGTTTTTTTCCTCTTCTTACATTGACCTGCAGCAGCAGGCTGCTGGACACCATGTTGTGCTGCATTGCAATGATGATGGATATGTTATCTGGTCATCAGATTTGGTTTGTTCCTGAGTGACGAGACCCACAAGAAGGAGGGGCAGGACACACACACACACTCTCTCTCACACACAACTTCCACAATAAGCTCCTGCTGCTGGACCTATGTCTGAGAGTCTGGAAAGAAGCATACGTGCAGGCAATGCAGTGTTAAGGAAAATGTCTGCTGTTCTTCATTACATCCTGTTGCACATTTAAAGCCCTGACACACACATACACACACACATTTTGTGTTGTCCCTTGTCTGTCACCTTCAGAACATCCATAATCAAGGGTGACTTGACTTGACTTGACTTGACTTGACTTGCATAGAGGAAGAGTCTGTGCGCATGCATGTATGTTTGGGAGGCAGGGGGATTAACATATGCATTTATTGGGTCTTTTCCAACCAGAGACCACATCACACCCTCTCTGTCTCTCTCTGTCTAAGACTGGTGGCTCTGGTGTCAACAGAGTCACAGAGACTCGAGGTAGCAGGCTTTTGGTCTCTATAGCTAATTTCCCCATTCATGACTGTACTGAGGGCGAATTTATATACAACTCACCTGTTCACATTATATTAATGCTTAAAGTTATGCAGGATTAAGAGTGTGGCAGCTTTGAATGACAGGTGGGTGCCATTACAGGTTGTTTGTTTGAGGAACCAGGCTTCATTCAGCCCACCCAAAGTGCTACCTCTTCACCCTACCAAGATGGAGTGTGACGTCTCTGAGACTGTCTGTGTTTTTTATAAACAGTCAGGTGCAACAAGATGACAGACACACATCACCATCCCAGGAGCCACACGATAGAATAAAATGAGAATGAAAGGGGAAAGGAAAGGGGAAGCTAGGAGAGCAAAGAGAGGGAGTGGCAGATACAAATTTGCGCTGACCCCGAGCCACTTTGAGAGACAAATTACATCAGTGAACCATTTTCCCCACTTTCCCCCTCATTCATTACAGCTCTCTGCAGGATAACAACAAATGAATGGCTGCTGTAGGAAATCTATGTTCCACTAAGTGTGTCAACATGGCCCCCACTATTCAATGACCAGCGGCTGTCTCTATTGCTATGCGCTGAGCCAAAATACACCATAATGCACTTCATTTCTCCCAGCGTAATCCTCATCGGCAATCGTTAACCACTACAGAGAAATGAATTTTCTGCAATGGTCGAGTTATGAGGCGGATAGATCTCAGATGCAAACACATGGTTGGGTTTTATCCTGATGCTATATGTAACCAATAGTCTTCTTTTATTGCTTTTATTAGGATTCAGATATCCTGTTGTTACTGCATCCTCTTTTTCTTATGGAGCTTCCTCACTGGTTACAGCTAATCAATATGCTTTTATCATTATTGGTTTTCAATAAATAGACCTGTGAAATCTTTACGGTGTGGAGTATTTATTTGGTTAACACAGTGTTTATTGGTGCACACAGTGGGTAGAATGCCTTGTGATGAGCACCGAGTATCACTCAAGTGATAACACTCCAGATTTATATAATCCTGTCATAAAGTAAAGTAAACTCACACACTCACACTGAGGCAAATTCAGAATTGTGTTCTCCTCTGCACAGATGTCTGAGATTGATGAAAGTATGGCAGAGCTTCTAGAATGTTTCTTTTTTTTCCTCTTGGAATGTGTTGAATGGAGTTTGTGTCAAATTTTGAGTCCTCAGTATTCAGTGAAGCAAAGATAAATGAACCATGACATTAAACATATTGCGCATACCTGTAGGCATATGTAGATATGTACTGTGTGTATATAAGTACCTATATGTTCTGTTTATTTAAATATGTTCATATATGTGGGTGACATTAGGGCTACACCATACATTTCAGTTTGCAACCCTGTGTTTTAAAATGACACATCATGATTCTGACTGTGAATTGTTTTGTCTTTTTTAAAAGTTCTTCATCCACCTCATCATTTTATCTGATGGCACTTTCTTTATCCACATCCTCTTACACCCTGTTGCCTTACATTTATCCATAAGATTACTGTACTGTTTTTTTTAGTGGACAGCTCTTTGGTGGTAGCAGCAGTGACTGTGGTGTAAAGAAACACAGCGACTTGGTCAGAAAGAGAGCAGAAAATCAGCTGGTGTGTCGTAGTACACTGACATTTTCTTTTTGGTTGAACGAACATAATTTTATTTCGTGCACAAAATGATTTCATCTGAAGCTAGATATAGTATCTATGTTGACTCAACTCATAATTTTTAAGTAAATTCAAATAAATTATATTAGTAATTACACCTCAATTACTTTGAGTAGATTTCACTTAAATTTCCTTAGTAAATCCAATTAAAGCCATTTTGAATTACTTAAATTACTTATGCTTTTTAAAGCTTTTTTGTGCTCTTTCAAACCAATTAAATGGTCTATAATTTAACCTTTTAATTCAGTTAATTCTAATTAAATGTTTTAGCTACAATTAGCTCAGCTAAGCATCATATACCACACAGAACCACAAAATGTGTTTAGACTACCATCTTTAATGATACCAATTCTTAACATTTCACATCAGAGCAGTCAAATGACCTAATAAGATACAGACATAAATACTAAGTGCAGAGATGGAGAACACTGTTTTTTTTAACAGATACATGAATATCTTGTTTATAAAAAAAAAAGATGCTCTGATTCTGTAAACGATCATTAAGAAAGACAAACTCCAATACATTGTAAGAGGTCTCCTGACAAGACAGGAGGCAACCTTTGCTCTCAACATGTACAATGCAGAGTGCATAAAACTTAATAAAACCCTTATCTTATCTTATTTAAAAGCTTCCACTAAAGAAATAAAACCCACTGTTCAGATTCTGTCAACCACACTCATAACCATTAGGATGGAATGAACAATATAATCTAACATGTTTGTGTAATGTCCTAATCAGAGAGAGCAGCTTTTACACAAAATATACCTATGCATTCAATTGAGAACATTATCATGAGAAAACCAGTTTCAGCAACATTCAAACCCAAACCATACAAAGACAAACAAATGTTGCCCGCCTCTGAGATCACATTATGGAAACTACAAAGCTTAATTGAAGAACAGATAAAGCAAACGGCTTTAAGTGTAACAAGATTAATTCAAATGAATATCCTGTCACCGTGTTGAGTATTGTCCGGAGCAGACGAGAGGAGGAAGTTTTTATGCACATTCACTCTGTTGAGAAGCTGACCAGAGCGGCATAAGTAGGAGGCAGATTCAAGGCAGTTTGTACAAAAATCACCACAAGGTGTTTATTCTCAAGTGCTTCCAGTGTCATGAAAAATAGAAAAAAGTATATACAACAAAAAAAAGGAGTAACTGAACAGTTAACTGAATTGAACTAAATATAACTCAACTTATAACAATGCAAAAGTCAACATAAATCAAGTGTAAATCGCTACACTGGATTGGCACTAAATTTCCACTCTGTTCCCCCCCTCGACCGACAAAAAGCCACTGACTAAATAGTCTCTCTCCCTGGCCCTACCTCCATGGTCATACCAATAATGGAGGTGACTTCCCCAATTCCTAATTAGCTAGTTTTTATGTTAAAATCACATTCCTTTACAGTAAAACACCCTTACCCTGTTTTACCTAAAACCCACACTTTACTCCTACCTATATGAAATAACAAATAAATCTAAATAATACCTTGAACTAATGAATCTTACCTACCCTCATTTGGACTAGTCCAAAGACCTCCCCCAATCATGTCACTCAGAGTATAAAAGCAGGAAATAGTGCAGCACTTCCTCCTTTTGCTTCTGACCACATGGTGAGTATGGTAAGTAACACAAATTAATGTTAATTTAACTTATTTTGATGAGAACTAAATCAATAAACTATAACTGAATTTAACAACATGTGTATGAGTTTATTTTCACCAAAGATGTTAAACTATGAAATATAACCAAACATAATACAAAACACAAACAAACCCGGGATAGTCTGTCTCTGTATGATGATGATTAGTAATAGTAAAATGGCAGAAAACAAACAAATATAATTTCACACAGGCAGTAAATACAAATGAGACAAATGGTGTCACCACTTTGTCACACACTCCAATAGTTTTGCTTTAGTAGTAATAGTTATGGACTCATTGAGGCTGTGCAGTGTGCTAACATGCGTTTCATGTGTCTGCTTCTGAGAGTAAACACACCTGAACTCACTGAATTTCAGACTTCTGGGCTAAACAGACAGGCAGGTTGTGTGACTCCGAGGTCTCAACATTATGGAAACTGGTTCATGAAAAGTCAGAACAGATATAATATATAAAACACATGGCTTTGTTGAGTGTATGAAGATTTATTCAAAGTGAATATCCTGTCACTGTTGGATACTAGCCTGGAGCAGACAAGAGGGGCATCCTTCATTACAGCCATAACACACAGAAGCAGCAATAGGTTAGTGTAATGTCCTCACCTCCTTGGCTGTGAATACTGTACACTCTTCTCATTTTTTGGGGAACACTTACTGCATTTGCAGTCACATTAGACATGCTTTCACAATTAACAATGTAAACAGAGAAACACATCATGTCATTACAATTGTGGCTGAAGAATTCCTACGGTCCAACACTGACCGTAGGAATTCTTGTTCTTTAGGCCAAGGACCCTGGGGGAGAGCTTATCCACATCCATCTGCATGAGAACTTTTTGAATGAATTCGTAGTAGTATCTCAGTTCTTTGGGGTAGGCCAGGTTCAGTGCCTAGATTACTCCAAGCATCATTGCACAGGCCCAATGTTGTCCAGGATGATCACTCCTTCAACAAAAATTCCAACGTCATGATGTCCAGCATCTCCATTCTCCTTGCTGGTGACATAAATGCCCATGGTGCACCACTGCATGTCTGTCAGGATGTCATCTCCCTCGATGTCCTGCATATTGTAAATAAATAGTAAAAAAAAGGGGAACATTTGAATACTTAATAACGTAAAACAGCACTAGAAGCTTCACTACATGTCAAGTAATCTATTTTGATGCACTGTAACAGTAAACTAGAAAATTCCCGCGGAAATTTTGAGAGTGTGCCTGACTCTGGCCCCATCGCTGCTTGCTGGCGCATCCCTGCTAATTGCTAATTGATAACATGCTAATGCCACCACTAATTTTGAGCCACTAAAAACAGAATTAGCCACTCATGTTAGCAATTAGCATGATGTGTTACTCACTAATTTTAGCATTGGCTGCTAATATTAGCAATGAGCATGTTTTTTAGCCACAAAAAATGAAATAGATTTCAATGCTAACATGCTAATGCTGTGCTGCCACTAATGCTACTACTAATTTCTAGCTACTTAAAATTAGCATTAGCTGCTAATGTTAGCAATTAGCATGATGCGCTAGCCACTAATTTTAGCATAAGCTGCTAATGTTAGCAATGAGCATGCTTTTTAGCCACTAAAAATGAAATAGATTTCGATGCTAACATGCTAATGCTAACATGCTAATGCTAATTGCTAGCGTGTCAACGTTAGCCACTAACATGCTAGCTACTCTGCTGTCTCTGTCATTTTGGACAGACAAGTTAAAATTGACTTGTGTCACATCAGCAACACTGAAAACAGCCCCTCCCCTCTCTGCTCCCTCAGGCAGGCTTAAGGTTGCCCAGCAACCAGGGCCAACTGCTGGGCCCTAATCAGCAGAGCAGTTGCACCTGTTAAAATCGTCAGTTGGAACTGCCCAGAGAGGGAGAGAGGAACCAAATGAAGCCCCTGCGAACAGACGGCATTAAATCCCAAACCGTGTGTCGTATCCAAAAGCCGAAAGATACGTGAGCGGCGGCTACTTCTCGACCAGACCATATATATATATATATATATATATATATATATATATATATATATATATATATGACATATATATATATATATATATATGACATGTATAGTAGTTTACGTTCACTTCCCCACCTGAGAAAACAGGGCTGAATTTGCTACTATAACATTCCATCATCATTTCTTTGGAAGTATGTCTTCCAAAGACAATTAAAGAGTATGTAAAAGCACACATACGACTAATTTTAAACAATAAATAAACAGTTACCTCTTGTAAGATCTGCAGATGTTTGGCTAGTTTCTGGCCTATGATGCCTCCCCTTTTCTAGAAAACTGATGTCAGCTGAGGCTGAAGACTGTCCGACTGTTCCATGAATGTCGTCTCAATGTGTTGTAATTCGCTGGAACTCAGCATTCATCTGTAACACAAAAGCAAGTGGCAGAAGACAAAAAAGCACTGTGTTTAGTGATTTGTGTAATGGTGATCCAAGACCTCACGGTAAACTGAGGTTGTCTGAACCACCTTTCTCTGTAGTTTCAGTCTCAAAAAGTCCATGGACTATACCATCCTTAAAATCTATACATGACTGCAAGCTGTGCTTCCGACTTTGGTGAGACTTAAATGTACTATATACATTGGATTTGTATTCACAGCCTTTAAACACACGATTGACTGTCTCATTGTTTCTTAGATGACGTGTTATGTGTGCAAAATAATCTCGCTCAGTTCCAAGTTCACTAAAACCACACACCTGGCAGGAAAATGTAAATTTGTGCTCTATGGCATTGCTATGACTCCTTGACAAGTGTGTTAAAAGTTAATTCCAAGTCTTAAAAATGCATGGGCAATCTAGATGTATGCACTTAATATGATGGCCACAGCCAAAATGACTATGTCTATAATGTTTAAGAAGTTCTGAGCGTTTAGACACTTCAGCACCACAGTCTTTACACTGCCACATTAACTAGACAAACAAATGCCAAAAAAATAGACAAAAACAGAAGACAACAATCACACATTACTTCACCTCAGAGAAAGCAATTTTGAATACAGACAGAATAATACAGCTAGTCCAAGCTATGTGTATAGGCAATCATGACCACACCTTATGGCAACCTGATGATGATTTAATTAACAACATACATCTTAGCCTGTCTCATTCTTTTCTGATGACCACAGAACAACCTTAAGAAAGATACAGCACACTAATACAGACCTATACTTTATTATTGATCGTTGGGACAATGTGCAGATTTATTATGAAAGTAATGCTAAATGTACTTATTATTACTTATTGTTATATCACTTCCAAGTTTAACATGGCTGTGAGGGATCTGTTTGTTAAATGCACTTACCCAAACAATACAAAGGTCCCCAGCTTGGGTTGAAAGTCCAATGAGTCCAATGAGTTAAACCTGTCAGGTAAGAACACAAATATATAAAAGCATGAATAAAAAGTGCCTCAGTACTATAGGAATAACAGACGGCAGATTAGAGTTAAGTAAGGAAAAAGATGCTATGTCATTTTAGGTATTTACTCATTGCTAGATGACCTTATGCTACTGATAAATGACTAGTTCACGTCACATCATTCATTTATCACATATTAATTATTGCATAAAAAATCTTCCCTGCAGAGAATACTTCACCTTCACATACTAAGAATAAACAATTCATAGCATAAGACTGACTTTTCACAGCATCCAAAGCATACATGAGCTACTCAAACACCTTTGAAAGGAGTCCACTGCTTCAGTGTTTTAACCAATGATAATGCAGAAACATACACACAGCAAATACGTGAGCAGCGGAACCGAACCGAAGTACTAAGCTGAGAGACCGACGTGGAAGTGATAACAGCCGCACACACACACGGTGCCTCAGTCGGTCAACACACACTGCACGGTGTGTGCGGTGAACAGCAGCGCCGCCGCTCCTGCCCGCCCAGAAAACCAAAGGCCCGCCAATCTCAGCAAGCTAGGCGACTAATGTACCGGACACGTAACGAAAAATGTGGTTAGGCTATTTATTGGAGCAGGAGCCTGAAAAAGTCTGACCGAGTCATAGCAAACTCACCTCACCATCTCTGATATCCCGGCAAGAACCAGTTTTCAAGCCAAATTAAATCCTAATTAAAATGCGTTTATTTGTGTTTAAGCCTCCGACGCTGAGTATCAGGAGCAGGTTAACTAGCTAGGTAAAACACAGACATGTAGCTAGCTGCACTGCTGTACAAACTTGCGTTTTGAACAAAACATTTGTGAAATGTAAAAACACCGTGGTTAAAGTAAAACTAATACACATTGACAAATATTAAAGACTTACCCAAAGTAGGAAATCACTGTAGCAGTGCGCGCTTCACCTGGCAGGTGTCCGGAGTGACTAACCGAAACGGACCTGTGTCGTGTGCCCAAAGATCCTGAAATGGCGCTTGTGCGCAATGCACTGCGCATGTGCGAATTCAAACCCCAAACTGCATTTTACACGCACATTTGAATGAACGACACCCAATTATATTTATCGATCAAGCCTGATGAAACCAATCATTTAGCCAAACTGCAAGCGTGCCTTAGGGATATAAAAAATTGGATGACCTACAATTTTCTGATGTTGAACTCGGATAAAACTGAAGTTCTTATAATTGGACCCAAACACCTCAGAAACTCTTTGTCCGGAGACTTGGCTACCTTAGACGGGATCATCTTGGCCTCCAGCTCCACCGTAAAGAATCTTGGAGTCATTTTTGATCAGGATTTGGCCTTTAATTCCCACATAAAACAAATTTCAAAGACTGCATTCTTCCACTTACGCCAACATTACCAAAATCAGACGCATCCTGTCCCAAGCGGATGCAGAAAAAACTAGTCCATGCATTTGTTACTTCTAGGCTGGACTACTGTAACTCTTTATTATCAGGCTGCCCCAATAAGTCTCTTAGGACCTTGCAGCTAATTCAGAATGCTGCTGCACGTGTTCTGACAGGAACCAAGATCAGAGATCACATCTCTCCCATTTTGGCTTCCTTGCATTGGCTACCTGTTAAATCTAGAATAGAATTTAAAGTTCTTCTCCTTACTTACAAAGCTCTTCATGGCCAGGCACCATCATATCTAAAAGAACTTATAGTACCTTACTACCCCCTCTAGACCACTGCGCTCTCAGAATGCTGGGTTCCTTGTGGTTCCTATAGTTTCCAAAAGTAGACAGGGAGCCAGAGCTTTCGGCTATCAAGCTCCTCTTCTGTGGAACAAACTACCTTTCTGGGTTCGGGAGGCAGACAACGGTCACCACCTTCAAGAGTAGACTTAAGACTTTCCTTTTTGAATAGAGCTTATAGTTAGGGCTGGCTCAGGCCTTCCCTTAGTTATGCTGCCATAGGACTAGACTGCCGGGGTTATCTGGTTATGCCGTCAGGCATGGTATTGGTTGAAGATGTAGTCACATCTCCCTTTACTGAAAAACCCTCCCTCTCCCTCTCTCTCTCTCTCTCTCTCTCCTCCTGTCTCCTCTCTCTCTCTCTCTCTCCCTCTCCCTCTCTCCCTCCAATCGTCATTATCATCAATTGCATGTTACCTAACTAAACTTCTTCCCCGAAGTTTCTGTGCTTTGTCATCCAGCAGGTTCTTATGGATCGTGGCTGCTGCTGTGGTCAGCTGCTGAACGTCCACTTGACGTCCCTTGCTGAAAACCTTCTCTCACTCCCTCTCTCTCTCTCCAATCATCATTATCATCAATGCATGTTACTAACTAAACTTCTTCCCCGAAGTTTCTGTGCTTTGTCATCCAGCAGGTTCTCATGGATCGTGACTGCTGCTGTGTCTGCTGCTGACGTCCACAATATATAGCATTACTGTCATTGCTACCATCTCCACTACAGCTTAGTTGGTTAATGACTTATTGCTGTTGTGCATCTGTCTATCTCTACCTCTATCACAGATTCCACTGCTACTGTAATCACTCTACCATCTATTGTAATTCATTGTAATTGTACAATATGTTTGTGTTGATTGTTCTGTACATGTGACATCCATTGCAACGTCTGTCCGTCCTGGAAGAGGGATCCCTCCTCTGTGGCTCTTCCTGAGGTTTTTCTTCCACATTTTTTCCCTGTTAAAAGGGTTTTTTTTGTGGGCAAGTTTTTCCTCACTCGAACCGAGGGTCGAAGGACAGAGGGTGTCACTCCCTGTACAGACTGTAAAGCCCTCTGAGGCAAAATGTGTTTTGTGACTTTGGGCTATACAAATAAAATTTGATTTGATTTGATTTGATTTGAATTTTTTCAAGTTAGATTTAATTGAGTGATTTACGATTACCATAATTTTGACATTTTATGTTGGAGTTATTTATATTTTACAAGTGGAGTCAAATAAAACAGATATTTTAAATAAAATACTCTTGATTTTTACACGTAACATTTACTAGGGATCAGAATCACTTTTTTCAGTGTAGTTGGTTATCATGTCACACTTTTGATGAACAATCACAGTCAGTGCTTGATCAAAACCGTCAAATAGTGACGCTGTATTGTTTGAAGGCCATCTGAACACAGTATAGGGACAAATTATAAACTATAAAGCAGTAATTACATGATAATGTGAAACACACACAGTGGCTATTGCTGAACAATGTTGACAACAACCAGTACTGAAAATGAGCCTGTTTTTGATGAAAACATTTGAAAACACAGGTAGTGATCTTAACACAAACCGCAACCTTTGGATAGCCCAAAGCCAGTAGATGTCTGTGCCTAAACCTAAACTAACAAAACCATAATCCTCCAATCAGAAAACACCGACATGAATATGTTTGTGAGTGATCATGTAATCATTTTGGAAGGCACAAACCATGTCAACTTGCCAGTACTGGCACATGATCAGAAACATTTAGAAACAAAGCAATCCCTTATTAAAGTTATTGTGCATAAAGTACTGGACATGTGAACAGATGGATTGACTGACTGCATCACCATCTTTACATCAGTAAAAATGTAACATACTCATTATTATCTTTTTTATATATTGGAAGAAATATTGTTCAGAGGCAGCTGCATCCAGAAACAGTGAACAGTAAAGTGTATTTGGAACGTCTAAAGGTGCACCAAGAGAACTGAGGGCTTTACAGCTAAGCCTTTGTAAGGACTTTGACCCATTCATGGACAGTTTCACACAAGCAGATTTCCAGGTACATGATTGTATGTACAATGTGTCAGAAATGTTCCAAATGTATATACATTCAGTGTATGTCAGAGCAACACACACATGCTGCAGTATAATATTGTTAAAGTCCATGAAGTCAGCATTGATGTTTAATGCAGTCGTGTTAGACTGTGAGATATTCTTCATGGTATTTTAGAGTTTCTCATTTCCTGGTAAATAATAATAAAATGGAATGAAAACAGAGTGCTTCCTGTTTGATACAGTTCAAGTGATTCTCTGAGTAATGCTAACTGTTATTTATTCTCTTAACCTGTTGTAACCAGTTTCTACTCCAACAATAGATTTTTTTTTCATTTTTGCTTCATCTGATACTCATCTCAGGACGTTTTGGTGACCAGCTGGTTTCTGCAACAAATGAGTGACAAATCAAATGTGTGCTCATGTTTGTATGGATGATGCCTGTCCTCTCACTAAGAAGCAATAAATTACCCTGGAAATACCCTGATGCTGTTAACATGACAGAACTCATGTACAGAAGGTCAAAGGTCAGGGTGGATGTTTTGGCCAAATACAAAGTCAGAGTCTGACATCATGATCACCATCAGTCTCATGTTCTGTACCACAGAGACTGAATGCAGCGTTGTAGAGTCAGAGTACAGTACATACTAATTCAGAGCATACGATGCATGAAATCAGAGTCAGTGTGTATGGAACAGGATACATTAAGCTGTGTGTGTTTGCAGTGGAAATAATATAAAGCAGTGGACACACACTTCACTTTCTTGAGTTATTTCCACACAGTATAAAACTTTCAGCTTTTGCCAACAAGTAGGGCTAAGAAACTTTGACGCAACCCTTTACTCTGAACATAAATCAGCTCTCATTTAAGACCTCCTCTTATACTTTCACCCTCTCTCTCTATCATCCAGCTAAGCAGCTGCAATATCTAAAAGGGATATAAACATGAATCACAGCAGGCTGCTACACCCATCTGTGGCCGGGCCTCACTGATTACTGTACAAAAGCACAACTTTATAACTTTATTCAGTGATTTTTTGTGAAACTGGGTCAGATTTTATAGACAGTGTATTGATTTGGTCAATTTACAGAGCCGCCTAATGAACAAACAGTTTTAGCAACTTGCTAAAGTAACTAAGCACTAATTAACCGCTGCTAAGTGAATCTGACTTTAGCAGGAAACAGAGGCGTGCTTAGCAGTTGGACCTGAGCAGGTTGAAGCACAGCCTCAGAGACCATCAGGGGATAATGTTACACTCCTGAGGTGATTTACAGACTTTACTAATGTAGGTAAGAGCAAACTGTCTTTAGCTAACCAAATGGGCTCAGCACTGGTCTTACATGTTTGTCCCCATGTGTTGGTCCAGCCATCATACCACCATACCTGCAATGCATAGGTATTTTTCCCCGGATGTACACAGTATATATATACGCCTATATTGGTAGAAGAAGGCAGAAAAGGCGAGGTTACATGGGGCCATTGAAGCGAGGAGATCATGAGAAGAGAGAGGAAGAGAGTGAAGAAAAAAGGCCTGGAAGAGAGAAACAGGAAAAAATTGTGTGAGAGGGAGAGTCAGATAGAGAAAGTGGTTTTAAAATGGACGCATCAAGCTGCTCCAAGCCACAGAGAGAGAGAGGAAAGGTCATCACCATCCTTTTAAATTACACTTCGCCTAGTGGGTAACGTTCACTTTGTGTGACCGCAGAGTTCAGCTGAGTGGGCAGAAGGTTCACATTCGGGTTGGAGAGCGTTCAATCTCACCCTCTTCCTGTCTCTTTCTCTCTTTCACTTCTTCTTTTCTTTTCTCTTTGTTGTGACATATGCTTATTCTTGGATGTGAATGCAGGGAAAGAAAACACTGATACTGTCAGCTGCATCTCCCTATATTTACATTCTTTATTAACACAACTGTGACAATGTTTCTGTGGAGGTTAAAGATGACAAACAAATTCAACAAATATCAGCAATAATAGAATAAAAATGCATTTGTTCATAGTTCAAACATGTGACTCAAAGTGTGACTACATGACATGTAGCTCCACTGCAGACCTGCTGTGTGTTGACTTAGATTTATTGGAGATGGACATGTCAGTTTTGTCAAGCAGATGTTGATGTTTGACCCGATGTTCTGCTTTGTTTCTGAACAGGAGGAGCTTCTAAAAGGGGGCAAAGTGTTACCTCTTGCTTCTGCATAGCCTGCATTACATCCAACTTTCTGTTTATGACTGCTGTATGTCACTTTTTAGTGCCTCATAGAGTAGCAGGTTTAACTCCGACCATAATGTACTTCAGCAAAATGCATGTTCTTTATAGCTCTGCTGTCTGACCTGTTCTCTTCTGGATCTTAAACCAGCTCAAAGTGCTGGATGTGTGTCACCTAACACACGCATCACCTGTTACAGATGGGAGGGTTTGTTTTGTGCTTCTTTTTTAAAGATCCTGCTGCATGCCAAGATCTACTACTAGTACTCTTAACCATACGCACAATTAACTACATAGCATATTTACACATTTAGAAGCACCTGAAGCAGGAACAACAAATCTGAGCAAGTTAGTGATGCTAGATATAGAGATATATATGGCTATAGTCATAGCTGAGCGTGAGTAGTAAACCTTCATTTAATGCAGAGTAGCTTAGCTGACTAAACTTTCCAAGTATCTTGTTTAACACTGATGACCATGGCCACTAGATCAGTGACAGAAGGTTTGAAAGCTGACTTTAATTCATTGAGACATCAAAGACTGTCAGGTGGGTGTGTGGGATGTGGGCTGTGGGATCAGGTGACTGAAACAGACAGGAACCCACTGAGGGCAAACGCTTGTTGTGACAGAACCTGGAATGATGACAGTTAAAACAGACAGGGAGGGAAAGTGCTGGCTGACAGCATGACCCTAATTGGGTCAAACTCACAGTGTTGCTGTTCAGAACTCATAATTGTATCTCAGGCTCTGAGAAAATACAAATCCAACATATGTAGTGCCACCTGTTTCTCTTTGAGTCCACAACCATCCAGCTCAGTATTATAGTTTATAGTGGACACCTCTATGGCCAAGTGACGGATGGCTGTTCCATATTATCCTTTTAATTATGCACATTGATTCACCCAGCGACTGCTGCCTTGTTTACTCCTAGGCTGTAATGCATTTGTGTCTGCTGCTGCATTGATGAATGTATCCTAATCTTAATCTGCAGCACAGCAACATCCATCTGACTAATGCAGGACTCTAGGATAAATCACTGGGGTCCTGCTCCAAGCACTGCCAGCTGACTACTCTCTCTCTCTCTCTCTCTCTCTCTCTCTCTCTCTCTCTCTCTCTCTCTCTCTCGCTCCCTACCAAAGTCTGCCAACTACTCACTCTCTCTCTGTCAGCTCCTTTCATTCAGACCTACTCAGTCATCTCAGCTACTCATCCTGTCTCTACAAAACTTCACTTGCTTTCCCTCAAACTTTGGCTCTTCTCATTTGATGATTTATGCTCTTGCTCTCCTCTGTATCATTTCATTTCTCAGTTCATTTGCATAGTACTTTAAAGTGACGGAGTCAGTCTGCCAGCAGAACTACATCCAAATTCCGACTGCTTGTCTGCTGCTCTAAACGCAAATATAAAACAAAGCATTCAAGCACAAAGATGCTTGTTATCTGCCTACGTTGGCACAGTCGAGTGTCGACTGGCTACTGGCCAAAAATTTGCTCAATCAAGCAAGGAGAAAACAAATTCAAATATTCTCAAGGTCCCTTGTTTCTTAATTCAGCACCATCCTGACAAGATGGCATACTGATTATTGCACTGTATGGTTCATTCATATTTCCTTGCTTGTGCATGGTTTACATGGTTTATGGTTCACGTGGCCTGTCTGCATGCTTCGTTTGCACTGAATGTATCATTCTGTCCTCAAATAAGTAAGCACAGTGTCCGTAGGTCTTAAGTCCAATGGGAGAGAGCTCCAAAGTTTAGAAGCCACGACCTCAGTCTCAGTCTCCTTTTATTTTGAGGCTGGACAGAGGAACAATCAATAAGCACAGGATCAGGAGACCTCAGAGATCTGAGGGAGAATATAGCATTGCAGTAGCTCTTCAGTGTAGACAGATACTTCACCATGCAGCACTCTAAAGATGACTGCAAAATGGATTTTGAATTTCATGGGGCATCAAGATTGGTGTGCTCTTAGAGGACCCACTTTAAAGTGACAGTAATAAGGTCTTCTGTTTCATCTGCATTAGTTTTAACAATAAAGACTATTTTGCAACATGTCGAGCCCCCCTTACAGAAGCTTATATAAGTTTTAGAATCAGGACGCACTAAGTTGCAGATACCAAGGAACTACTATGAATGTCATTGGGTCTTTGAAGCTCAGACATCCATACCTAACCTGCCAGAATGTGGGCAGGAAAACAGATATCACTTATGTCTCTGCATCAGGCATCATAAATAGCTGTGTCAGTTGCTTGCTTTTAAATAGTTTGCTTTGACTCCCTTTTTGAGGTGTTTGTCAGACAGGATGTCAGAGAGAAAGAATTCTGTGTCGGACTGCAAATAATGAGTGATCACACAGAGATGATGCATGCTCCTTAATGTCTTTTGAAAAGTAACCAACCATATCTAACACTGACAAATCTATCACTGTGTTTGAAATCGTTTTCTTCTCTTCCCCAACATGAGATCAGAATTTTCATATTAATCCACCATGAAGACCAGAATAAAATGCAGAACACTGAAAACCAAGCACCATGGATCACGACAGTTTGTTCTCACGTTGATTTTACCTTGGTTGAGAGCATGATTTCTGCTTCTCGTGCTTAAACATCACATGCTTGTGCTCACATTTCTTCTTCTTTTCGGACATAAACATTTCGCTCACACTTAAATATGTCCTGTGCGCTCTCAGATCTAAAGTCTGCGCGCTCACATCTAATGTGCTCGCACTCAGAACAACGCGTCCTCTCAGGTTGAGGCGTCTGCTCAGACTGAAGGATGTCCCTCCCTGAGCTTACATTAGTCTGTTTCACCAGCCAATAGGGAGACAGCTAGAGTGTGGACCAATCTTGGGTGTGTTCCTTCGCGTTTATGAGCGCTCCGTAGAGGCGGGTACATGGTCTGTTTGTAAAACTGCTTCTCTCTCTTATTTACCATATTTGCCAGCTATTTGAATCGTCACCAATGTAAGACGCCAGCTTATTTATGTAGAATTAATCTTTAGACTTTAGATCTGAGGACATATTTGAATGCGAGAGAAATGTTTGTGTCCAAGAAGAAGAAATATGAGCACAAGCATGTGATGTTCACACAATTTGAAAGAAAGCAGCAGAAATCTGAGTGCGAGCACAAAATGTGAGCACGAGAAGCAGAAATCATGCTCTCTGAAAATCTACACTCTTGAATAAAGATAATTCTTCCATAAAATACATTCGTAACTATTTAAACCTCCACTGTGACTCCATAACAGCTACTTTAATCACTTCTAGGGTTTTTTAACAGGGTGCTACATGTAGCTAATGGATGGAACTCCACCTGCTTGTTGATTGTGTGGTTTGCTGCGCTGCTGTGGGCCTCCTCTGTCAAACACATAGAAACTCTGGCTGCAGGAGAAAATGTTGCATCCATCACCGCGGCTGATGGCTAATTTGTAGCTAATTAGTCCTTGCTAGCTAGTTGTGTTAACAGAACAACAGAGCACGCTAACAAAACAGCTTACTGTACAAACAGGTGATTTATACTCACAGCCACTTTTTCCTAGATGGATGTGAACAGAGGTTTACTCATATCGATTTGCACCATGTAAATTCATAAACTCATGCTCACTCTAATTTATGGTTCTGTAAATTCCCAGTACTTTCTTCAGATATTTCCTGTTTAAAAAATAGAGACAGTGTTTAATCGTTAGACTTCCAATTAATTAAATCCAATTAAATCCACTGCAGAGCTGAACATGTAAAATGTGTCTGAGGCAGGCACATAATGAAACATACAGTAACACCAAGTAATGTTTCCAATAATAAAGATATAATCAATTTAGCTTGGCCACACGGTGCAGTAGTTGCATTTTAATAATCGCCAAATGGCATTGTTTCGTTAGCTTCTGTAGCTCTCCATGTTACCACCGCTAACCCCCTCCCTGCCCATTCTCAGAGCTCGCCACTCATCAGGCCTCAGTCTGTCAAGATGGTGAGATTTAGTCTACAGTGGTCTCGGGAAATGGTGTTTCTTGATCTCCTTTTAAGTGACTGTATATGTTAGTTTTGCCAAACAGCAGTCACTGTGGCCACAAACAGCATTCATGGTATATTGGTAAATCCCTTCAGCCCCTCCTCTCAGCTGTGCACTGGAGTGTGAGTAACACCTAAACGCCCTTGACATCATGTAGACCCCTCTCTGAACACAGAACTGTTGAGTCTCAGCCCTCTGTGGGTCACTGGAGCCAAATCCTTGCCTGACATGACCCCGTCACTGGCCCCTGACAGGCACCATGCACACACACACACACACACATATGCTCATAGACTGTCTCTATCTTTGGACTTCCTCTCCCCCTGCTTCTCTAATCGAATTGGCTTTTATTAAAATGACAAACGTCTGTATTACCAAAGCGAAGCTGTATCAATTGAGATTCTTATTCTATTAATTACAGACATTTGCAGATAACTAGTTGTAATTCTGCATATCAGTAAAAATATCAGTGCAGTCAGCAGTTCAGCGATATTGCAGTCCCTCTCTAATCTGTTCCTCGTGCTCTGAACCTATTGGTATTTTTTTCATTTGCTCTTATTATTAAATGGCCGACACTCACCAGTGTTCACTTCATTCCAATTTGATTCAACACACCAGAATTTATTAGCTTGCGAGGCGGTTAGATAAAATGTCAAAATGATTGGAATAAATGTGTGTGTGCATCTCAATACAGTAGCTTTACTCTCTAAAAAAACTTTGCGTTTGGTGTTGGAGAGGAAGGTAGTCCTCACTACAGCTGTCAGTAACTTCAAATTTGTCTTAGTTCTTAGGAACTAGTTCCAATATGTTGGCTGGCCACTCATTGTCTCGATTTGTCATTTTTCTCATTTTCTCCATGGATGTCCTTCTTTCCTTTCCTCATTGGCTCAGACTGAAGAGCATTGTTTCATGAGGATGTACAGAATGTAGTAGGACAGAACTGCTACACTTGGAAGTAGCAATGCTAAAAAACAAAACAAGCTTTCAAATCTAAATGAAGTGACACAATTAGATTCACCTCTGCTGTCAGTCGACGTCTGATGATGTCACGCAGAGCAGCATTGTTTCACACTCTCAGATGAGTTCAGAAGTTGGATGAGTGGTGGGTAAGTCCATCCAAAACCCAGCTCTCCTCCCTGACAGATATTCTGACGCTGCACATGAAAATCAGCAGTGATGGCAGGATTCATCTGTGTGGTCTGGAGCTGCTGCATTACACCAACACCAAGGTACAGCACTGCTGGGTCCATCTGGCTGGTTCTGGTCTGGAGAATGTACTTCCTGTCCTACTGAGAGAGTGAGGCTTTATTATATTTGATAGTATTTGATATTCATTTGATTTTGATTTTCATTATGCTGTTTGTGTGTGTGACTTCCGGCCAGCTCGATCTGCTCTGTGTGCCTGCAGTATGAGGTCATTTTCTGTCTGTACTGTATCTGAACCACACTCTGAATCTGAATCTAAACTCATTTTTGTAAAAAAAAAAAAGTTGGTTGAGTTATTGGCGGGGAAGAGATTTTGAGATGAGGAGAGCACTAGAAAGCTCAACACAACTTAAAACTAATGGCTGTTGTAATATGAGATGAATACAAATGTGTGATAATGATAACAGTGGTGGAACTACAGCCAGATGGTTCATTTGAGTGTATATTTGATTGTTTTGTGGAGATGAAGTAACCCTGATGCTTTCTGGCAGGTTTTTATTAGATGTGGCAGTTTTAAGGAGGTAATCTTTAACCTGTGGGAGATTGCATTTTGAAATAACCTTCGCTATGCTGTCACCATGCAATTATTCTTCAGTCTGTGTTGTAGAGATAATAGAGAGCAGATCAGAGACTGGCAGCAAGATAGAGACCTACCCGCAGAGATAAGAAGGAGAGAGCCTCAGGGCAGGAGGAGGTTGGGGGTCCAAGATCTGTCTAGAGATGGCATTATGAAAAAAACAAAAATAACATAATATTATTTCAGCATTAAACACACAGTGACTTAAAAACAACATGGCAGCCAGGGCAAACATGTAACATATGAATGATTAATAGTTGAGTAATTCAAAGCAGAGTATGATGTGGGGGGTGGGAGCTGCAGGGGCCCCGTGGGTTAGCTCATGGGCAGAACACCAGTTCAACGCAGGCTGAATATCTATCTGGGAGTGTGTGATGTGTTGGTGTGAGGACGGTTCTACCTTAATCTTTGCTTTGATGTCTTGCACATGTCCACAGCTCCATGTCCTTGTTGCTGCTAAGGAAAATCTCCCTGCAGTAAAGTTCATCATCCAATCTCACTTTGTTTATCGTTCCATGTAAATGAGGTGACCTGCTCTGATAGTGCTCCAGTGTGAGCAGAGATAAATCAGATGCTCCTCATGTAATTCAAATGTACCGAGGAGTAGTTTATTCCTTCAGATGCGCTCAGAAACAGGCACATGCTGAAGCATGAAGCTCACTGTGGACTTCCTGTGAAATCTGTTTTTGTACTGATGAAGAAAGTCATCTTAGTAACGTGAGAGTGTTGGGTGACAGCTGTGTTCCTCTCAATCAAATGATCAGTGACTGAAACTACTGAACCCCAAATTACACCTGAAGGCTGTGCGATCGGCGTGAATGGTTAGCTCCTCAAACTTCACCTTGCATGGCAGCCAGTGCCATCAGTGTGTGAATGCGTGTGAATGGGTGAATGAAGATCAAAAGTCCACTCAGGTCTGTGTTTCCTAACTGGCTCATGACTTGTCCAAACTACAAAATGAGACCTGTGATGAATCCAAACTCATTGTATAATTGCATACATTATAATTATAATGTTATCACCGGGAAATAACTCCATCATCACCCCATTATTATGAAATGGTGGAGTACCTAGCTTGGAGGGATGAGAACAGTGTTTCCCATTCAGTCTGTTGACGAGCTTTTTCTCAGCTGTGTCTGAGGTTTCACCTCTTAGACAACCCTCAGCTGACTTGCCAACAAATCCACATCACCCCCCTGCCAGCTTTCAGCAGAGACCTTTGTTAGACCTCAGTGAAGAGTGTACCGTCTATTTGTCTGGCATTCCCCAGGAGAGCTATTTCATTATGGCGTTAGCTGCCTTATTTCCGCTTAAAACTACCTCTCGCACAACAATCAACTCGGAACGTCTCACAGGAAAACTGCCTGATCTGTTTGTGTGTACTCTCTGACAGTGTGTGTGGCGGGGTATTCCCAGGAAAGGGGTGTTTCTCCACCTCACTGAACAAGAATAATGAGTTGCTGGTCCGTCAAGGGAGGGGACAACTTTTATCGTCTCGCTCTTCTCCCTCCTGCCATTATTTGCCAATTACCAGCATGTAAAAAGTCTTATAGGTACCCACCACCAGCAACCACACTCATAATAGCTTTGTAATTTACTAATTCATTTCAAGGATTTGAGGTATTATTTGATGAGCTACTTATACTTAATAATTGGAAAGTGGTGGCGTGGGGCATGGGGGCTTGTGTGTGTGTGTGTGTGTGTGAGTGTGTGTGGGTGGGGGGGTTCCATTTACTATGATTAGCCAATTAGTTCAATTACCAAGCCTGGCAAATCCCAAGCTCCTCCCTTTAAATGTGGACGTTCTTAAGTGTTGAACGTGTTTTATTGGACTTTATTCTTTGATTTTGCACCTTGTTGTGGGAATCCAAGAGCAGTTCCTTGAATTATCTGCTGTAAAAAGGCATTAGCAGGAGTGCTGAAGGGAGAATTTCCATTACAGTTGGGATTGGCTCCCCTGTCAAGGCAACTTTCATTATCTTTTCGAGAGGTTTGCATCGGAAAATATCCTCTGGCACCGCCATGATTTTTCAAAGAGTATGTTCTGCTTTCTGCCTGCGTAGATAAATAAAATGAAAATTTTAATGAAACTTTGATCCGGTGATATATTGTATTAGACTTGTGGTAAGGGATCCAGACCATTTGCACCATAATGAACCCTGAGGCTGTTTCCTATTCTTTATTATTCCAGATTCACTGATAGATGGACTGTTTCATTACACTTCCCTAACTTTGTTTTGACTCTGCCATACACATGATGAGAAATAGATTTTGATTCAGTTTCAGTTCAAATGTTCAGCCTGCTTCAGCGTGGCTTTGTTGATCCTGTATGGCTGTTTTGACTGGTGGGATGTTTGATTAAATCCCTGTTGCTGTTTGTATGAAGAGATGAGAGAGTAAGAGAAATTAAGATGGTTTCTTCATCCAACACATCATCGCCGTGTTCTGACTTCAACACTGGTTTCATTCATGTATTACACTTGCACCTCTATTTGCCCTGTGTTGATTCCATTCAAATCAAATCAAATCAAATTTTATTTGTATAGCCCAAAGTCACAAAACACATTTTGCCTCAGAGGGCTTTACAGTCTGTACAGGGAGTGACACCCTCTGTCCTTCGACCCTCGGTTCGAGTGAGGAAAAACTTGCCCACAAAAAAACCCTTTTAACAGGGAAAAAATGTGGAAGAAACCTCAGGAAGAGCCACAGAGGAGGGATCCCTCTTCCAGGACAGACAGACGTGCAATGGATGTCACATGTACAGAACAATCAACACAAACATATTGTACAATTACAATGAATTACAATAGATGGTAGAGTTAATTACAGTAGCAGTGGAATCTGTGATAGAGGTAGAGATAGACAGATGCACAACAGCAATAAGTCATTAACCAACTAAGCTGTAGTGGAGATGGTAGCAATGACAGTAATGCTATATATTGTGGACGTCAGCAGCAGATCACAGCAGCAGTCACGATCCATGAGAACCTGCTGGACGAGAAAGCACAGAAACTCCGGGGAAGAAGTTTAGTTAGAAACATGCATTGATGATAATGATGATTGGAGAGAGAGAGAGGGAGTGAGAGAAGGTTTTCAGCAAAGGGACGTCAAGTGGACGTCAGCAGCTGACCACAGCAGCAGCCACGATCCATAAGAACCTGCTGGATGACAAAGCACAGAAAACTTCGGGGAAGAAGTTTAGTTAGTAACATGCATTGATGATAATGACGATTGGTGGGAGAGAGGGAAGGAGGGAGAGGGAGAGAGAGACAGAGAGAGAGACAGAGAGAGAGAGAGAGAGAGGGAGAGGGAGGGTTTTTCAGTAAAGGGAGATGTGACTACATCTTCAACCAATACCATGCCTGACGGCATAACCCAGATAACCCCGGCAGTCTAGTCCTATGGCAGCATAACTAAGGGAAGGCCTGAGCCAGCCCTAACTATAAGCTCTATCAAAAAGGAAAGTCTTAAGTCTACTCTTGAAGGTGGTGACCGTGTCTGCCTCCCGAACCCAGAAAGGTAGTTTGTTCCACAGAAGAGGAGCTTGATAGCCGAAAGCTCTGGCTCCCTGTCTACTTTTGGAAACTATAGGAACCACAAGGAACCCAGCATTCTGAGAGCGCAGTGGTCTAGAGGGGTAGTAAGGTACTATGAGTTCTTTTAGATATGATGGTGCCTGGCCATGAAGAGCTTTGTAAGTAAGGAGAAGAATTTTAAATTCTATTCTAGATTTAACAGGTAGCCAATGCAAGGAAGCCAAAATGGGAGAGATGTGATCTCTGATCTTGGTTCCTGTCAGAACACGTGCAGCAGCATTCTGAATTAGCTGCAAGGTCCTAAGAGACTTATTGGGGCAGCCTGATAATAAAGAGTTACAGTAGTCCAGCCTAGAAGTAACAAATGCATGGACTAGTTTTTCTGCATCCGCTTGGGACAGGATGCGTCTGATTTTGGTAATGTTGCGTAAGTGGAAGAATGCAGTCTTTGAAATTTGTTTTATGTGGGAATTAAAGGCCAAATCCTGATCAAAAATGACTCCAAGATTCTTTACGGTGGAGCTGGAGGCCAAGATGATCCCGTCTAAGGTAGCCAAGTCTCCGGACAAAGAGTTTCTGAGGTGTTTGGGTCCAATTATAAGAACTTCAGTTTTATCCGAGTTCAACATCAGAAAATTGTAGGTCATCCAATTTTTTATATCCCTAAGGCACGCTTGCAGTTTGGCTAAATGATTGGTTTCATCAGGCTTGATCGATAAATATAATTGGGTGTCGTCAGCATAACAATGGAAATTAATAGAGTGATTCCTAATAATGTTCCCTAGAGGAAGCATATATAGGCTGAATAGAAGTGGCCCTAGTACTGAACCTTGTGGTACTCCATGGCAGACTTTGGTATGCATGGAGGATTCATCATTGACGTGGACAAACTGAGTTCGATTTGGTTCCAGTGTCCAGTGCACAGGTCTCCCAGGCCTGATCACCCAAGCAGAGCATATAGGAATTGTGTGTTTAAGTGCTGCTGTGTAGCTGTCTGTCTGTCTGTCTTCCAGAATCATTTTTGTGGATCGTTTAATAAAATAGGTTTTTTATAACATTCATATCTATGTGAATGAAGTTCTGTTGGGAGATTTTCACTTGAGCATGTGACTGCACCACCATAATTCAAACTCATGTTTCATGTTGAAGATGTGTAAAGTTTTAAATCTGAATTGATTCTCATAGTACTAAAATGAACTGAAATCAGCGGAACGTACAAAAGACAGTTCAGCACTACCGCAAATTGTAAGCACAAGAATTTACTTGTGCAAAACCAAGTGTACTGTATCAGTAGCCTGAAGGTTGGATTAATAGTAATATAGTCAGGCAAAGTGGGAAGCCCAAGGGCCCTGGAGCCAGGTTCACTGTGGTGATTTCATTAACTGATTAACACAAATTTAAATGGAACAGGCCTTGTCTCAAAATCTAGTTTTAATGCCTTTTTCCATACCCAGTTAATATTCATGGTGCATATTCATAAATATGTTTCCATTCATCTTAGAACTAAAGTTGGGGAACACAGGGGGCTCAAGAGGGGCCACTCTTTGCCCCAGGGTCGACCCCTGACCTTGACCCTGACCCTGAAAAACCAAAACCTACAGTAACCCCATGCTGGCTGCTGATGTCTTCAGCTTTAAACAACCACCTCCTGCGACTTATTTATGACGCTTAAATAACGCTTTATGGGGTAGAGAATGACTGAATACGATATATAATCCAGGCAGCAGCTGTGTTTCCTCCAAACGTATTTGGCAAACCCATCTAGTACAGTACGGATATATAAATGTAAGTATGAGACACGTCTGGCCTATGGGAGCTTGTCAGACGTGCACTTTAAAGTTGCTTTAACAGAACTTTATGTTGTCAGACAGCAAGGTAACAGCATTGCTTACAGAACGTGTGCTTTGATTGTCATAATCAATACACACGGTCCCTTACCGCGCTCCTGTTTTTCTGCACCATCTTTGTCAAGTAGGATTTCCTGTGCTTCATCACGAGCAGGATTTGTTTCATTTTGGCTATTTTTCTTCTTGTTTTTGCTTTTATTCCTCTGCGTCGCCTCCCCTCTGTGTGTACTGCTTGTCATTCTCTGAAACACTAGCCTGTCATTTACTGATGCATTAGAAGCGCTTGGTTTGTTGCAACACATCGCCCCGCTAATGCAAATACAGCCAAATGGTTATCCTGAAAATGAGATTGAAATAGTGATTTTAATAGGATTCATCTTGAGAGGACTGCTGGAACTGCCTCTAGCTCATCACAGATATTATATTGGAATCATCTGTCTCTTTCTTGAGCATCAGTTTCTGCAGTAAACAGGGTCAGAGCGACTCCGCCCGCTGCTATTGAACAAAGGTGATGATCTAAATAGCAGACCTGCTTCATGTGCTGCTGCATTTACATCATGTGAGAAAAGAGCTGTCAATAGGACTTGTTAAACAAATGACTGGGAAGAATTCAGACCTTCACATTCATTTAACGATGTCAATACAGCCTGATTGATTTTCTTCCAGCAGACTTCGGTTGCTCCTGAGCAGCTGTTTCACACTTTAAGTGGTAATCCATGAATTTTGTGTGTCTCTGCGTGAGCGTTTTCAGTAACAAGAAGCAGACGACACACAGAAAAAAAAAAACAACGCAAACAGCACACACACAAACAGTCAGGAATGATGAAGAATAGGGAGAAGGTGAGAGGCTGATAGAGGGTCCCTGAGGTATTCTACCCAAAAGTCAGTGGACCACTACCTTACAGCGGAGGGCACCTCAGGACGTGGGAGGGTGGAGTGTATCAGAGCATTAGCTGAAGGTCTAGTTCAGGGCAACTTCCAGAGTCACAGGAGAGAGTGTGCCCACAGCATGGCCCAGGAAGAAATCCTCTCTGTGCAGGTGTAGGGCAACAGTTCAGCCACAGAGGCCCAGACTAATCGTGCCACTTGAAGCCCATCCACAGAGGCTACGCCCACGTAGGTCTCAGAATAATGAAGGTCGTGGGCAGGTGGGGGAGGTGGAAGGAAGGGAAATGTGCAGCAGAACACTTCAGAGAGAGGCGGGGGAAAACTGAAGAAATCATAACTGCTCTTAGCTGTAGGGTGATTTAAAGCTCCATCATCTAGGATTTAGTGGCATCTAGTGATGTAGTTGTAGTTCATAGTGTAAAAGAGAAACTATGGACATATGAAAGGGCCTACCTGGAGCCAGTTCTATCTGAATTGCTGTGAGGGGACGACTGGGCAGAGTGTAGAGACTGCAGCTTGCTCACAAAGCAGTGGAGCTCTAGAGAAGGGGTTCCCAAGCTTTTCAGCCTGCAACAATATGTACAATATGAGTTTAAAGTTCTTTAATTGGCTCCATGAGCTTTGTGTCACAGCCAGTGGTGCTGCTGCAACTGCAGGCCTTGTTGACAAACGGGCAGATCAGCTCCCCTCGTGTTTTTAGAACAGCAGCATCCTTTCACCTGACATTCTGGAGAACTTTGACATGTGAATTTGCGCTGTTAATGAGTTCCTAACTGCTCTGACAGTCACTGAGGGGATAGAGTCAGAAATGTTTGTAATGTCATCTAGTCAGTTCAAGCTGGCTTTACTTACTTTCCACTGAAAATACACGTTAGACACTTGCAGCAGGCGATTGCTAGTGTGGCATCCTTTAGCTCACCATGAATAGTCTGCCACCAGGCTTCCAGTACCACCTGTATTACAGTGACCCAGAAATAAATGTCAGTGTCCCACACTGTCAGAGTGAGCATCCAGGAAATGAACTCTCATATCCCAGATGTGTCCTGGTGTACTTAGTTAAAGCTAAATGATTAAGGTTAAGGTGAAAGTAGAGAGTTTAACAATAAGTAGAGCGATGAGGAGCATATGTGTGTGTGTATACACTGTCATCTGTAAAGCAGACAGACACAAACGAGGTGTTTTTAACCAACACTCGCAGCTGAAGGCTCAGAGGTGGAGGAGGTTGTTTGGACACCTGGGAGAGTCATGTTCCTAATGGAAATGTGTGAAATTCATCTATGCTAATACAAGGTTCAGAAGACGACTTTCAAATAAATCGCAGTGCTTTTCTTTTTAATAACTTTTTTTTTTCTAATGTTATTCATGCATTAGAAACATGTTTTTAAATTAGCCAATTAGCGATAGCAGCACAGCAGTGTTCTTGGATAGAGGGATTGTTTGCTTTGTGAACCAAGAGGTCTATTATTCTCTCCATACTGTAGCTGGGAAGTCTATTAAATATACATCAATTTACATATGGACCTAAGTGCACTTTCAGACACATAAATGTCAGATATGGCTATGATACGACATTACATAAAAGCTTTATAAATAATGGATGTATGAATGTTTGCAGGAATTATGGCGTGGTGTTGGTGCGGGGAGATTTTCAGTTTTTAAAGGTCACACATTTAAAACTAACAGCTGAACTACTTCCTGAACTGGATGGTGTTTGACAGAAGCCTCGGGAGGCTCGCAGACTTTGAGCTGAGTGTTTGGATTAGAAAGTTTCTCCATTCTCACCTCAGTTATCACTGAGAGGAAATTTAACAATGTAGTGTAACATCTGTAGAATCTCAGGAAGCAATTATAGGGAGCAGGAAGGAAATGACAAGTGTCAGATTGAGGGGGTCTGTTTACAGAATATGGCAGAACAGGATTATAATATTCACACCCGTTTTCATTATAATCACCTCAAAATAAGAATTACTGGTGAACATATAGTGTGAGCTATGGTGACCATCTTAGATTAGTATGCTAACATACACAGTGTAGCTAAGGCTATGCCATAGTGGTGAGCTAACCGACCAACATCTCTATAGGTGCACACACTACACTGTAAAAAAAATTAAATAAAAAATCTGCTATTTTTACAGTAAAACACGGGCAGCTGTCATGCATACTCTCAGAGTTTTACTGTAATAAATACAGTATCAGCTATATTATGGTAATAGGATATTAATCGTTGGTTATACAGTTAACGTTGGTGTTGGTGTCCATATTTTACCGTATAATTACACACACACACCTACCAGTGTTATCAAGCAATTCTTTATACCAGGGGTGTTCAACCAGGACTGCGTGACCCCAAGGGGGTCTGCAGAGGTACTGCATGGGGTCCACCAATCTTTATTGTAATAATTGACAGTTTTCCCCAAAACAAAATGTGAGAATTAAAAACCAAAAAAACAATTATATTGAGTAACCTGCAAGCGTTAATATGCAATAACAGGATACATTTGACAAAAATATTCTCAGTTGTGAAATTAACATGAATCAGTAACATTAACACTAAATAATGTGAGCTACTAGGTTGATATTAAGTCAAGCAGAATGACGAGGCCTCAAGCTTGCGATGTCACAGCTACTCCCTCCACCTCTGCAGTGGTCACATCGTATATCAATGAGGTAACTGACATCATGAAGCTTAAACTTTAACATGAACGTTTTATCAACATAAATATATCGGCTAAATAGTGATAAGCAAATAAAGTTAAAGTTATTATAGGTCAGGTTTAAAATGTGACACATTAAATAAACTGAATTAAATGTGGGAGTCAATACAGTACGTAGACAAACTGTGGAGGCGCTGTGGCTCAGGAGGCAGAGTGAGCGGCCCACTAATGAGAAGATGAGTGGTTTGGTCGCCGCCTCCTCCTCATGTCAAAGTGTTCTTGGGAACATTTCTGAACTGAATGCTTCACCATCAGTGTGTGAATAAAATTAGCTCCTGAACTGATGAGCAGCTGCACACCATCTTCAGTGTATGAATGTGATGTGTAGTGTAAAAGCACTTTGTTGGTTCCAAGGTCCAGTTTCACACACACACGCACACACACACACACACACACACACACACACACACACACACACACACACACACACACACCCCTCATATGAAATCCCTCTCTCGTGTTAACAAACCCTCTGCATCCCACTGACAGTCCTAACAGGATTGGAAAATGGGTTTGCTCTTGGTAATGAAATGTACATAGCGGTAGCTTGTGTTGCCCAGGGCAGCTTCAAACATGTCAACAAGGATGTTTTGGAGTACTTTCTCTCTGTAAGTAGGTTAGGTCCACTGTTCTCAGACCATTACTGTGAGTGTTCAGGATGAAGAGCAAAGCCTTGCAAATGTGAGGCTCGCTCCAAATGCATTGCACTTGTTTACAGCTGAACACGTTAAATGACTCAAGATGACCATCGTTTCAAATGCAAATTTTCAGATTTTATTCTTGAAACATTTGAGTTCAGCATGAGAACTAACATTCCATGGAAAACGTCCTTTGTTGTTCTTCTTTGCTGTTGGTATAAATCTGTACTTTTTCTTTTTTATCAGGGATATTTCCAATTCATCTTTGCCATCATCTGAGTTCTGTGTATTTAGTTTTCCTGTTTCATAAAAGTAGATGCTGAATTCACATTCTACATTTTCATGAGCTGTGCTTAAAGGCTTTACAGTTGTTTGTTTGTCCTTTCTTTGTTGAACTCTGCCGTCCTCCCCAGCGTACTGCAGTTGCAGTTCTCCTCCTCCTCAGCCACAGTCTGAGTGGTTTGCTGAGAGTTCAATTAGAATGTGTGGATCTGAAGTTCAAACACAGGTTGGTGAAATAAACATGGGCTGAATCTCTTCTCTCTCTGATTAGCAAAGAGCAGATGTGTAGAAAAACACTGAGCTACAGCAGTTCAGCATTTGTGGCTGACACTGAGCGCCTTTCACCACTTCAATGATAAATGATGAGAAATGACAAAGTTTGCAGACAGCGGGTCACATCAGCTAATTAATGTTGGTTGCAGCCATTTTCTGGAGAATATAGCAGGATAAACTATATTATTTTTAATAGTAGTATAATAATAGTATATTATTTATTATTGAACATATGATGAATACTTTTCTGCAGCCAGAAATTCTTACCATCCAAAACAGTTAAAAACAAGTTAGTCAATTCCACTTAAAATAGGATATACACATATATATGCATTTGTATACATATAAACACTACTGCTGTTTGGACTAGTTGAACAGAGAAAAAAAACATCTTTCATTTCAATTTGAAATAGTTCAGACTCACAAAAGAAGAATTCAGTGTTTGTTTCTAAACTGAGACTGAATTTGTAAATGACCAAAGATCATGACTGAACCGTGACACTGCAACTGATATTCAGCTGTGTCCAGTTCCTAGCCTGAGAGAAATGTTCTGTTTCTTTTGAGGTTTTAGGAATATCTTTGCTAAAGAAACACACCTGTTCATCATCAGACAGTAGTGTGCATTTTACACTGCATGAACCTGTTGCTGTTTAAATCTGCACAGATCTGATGCTGAGCTTCAGATGTGTTTTACCAATGACTACTGATTCCTTACATTCGTATTTAACTGTTGCTCAGAGGACCTGCGTCTCTTTCCGTTGTCAGGCTCATTGAATCATTGTACAGTGTTCTGTATGTAGCAGCATACACAGGCTTCACCGTTAAGCGCAGCTGCTGTGTATTTAGCGTCACAGGTGGTCCAGTACAAAAGCACCACCTGTCATTGACCAATTCCTTTTGCTCCTCTGTCGTCACTGGTGCGTCATTTCCTGGCCCGTCAGGTGTGGTTGCCCGGTGCTTCACTTCACTGGCCGCTCGTCCCTTAGCTGGTGCTCACAGCATTTGTGTTTGTTTGTAGGGCAGCTGTTCATGTCCGTGTGTCCCGTACTTGTGGCGTAGCTTGTCTGGTAAGTGTCCTCCCTTTCTCGCCGCTGGTTGATGCTGTCTGAGGGCTAACGCTAGTGTGGTCGCAGGTAGACGTCAGTGGTGACCGGCCTTCTCTCTCCTCCTCCTCCGGTGTGAGTGGGCGGGCATCCCTAAACAGGTGTGTGCTAGTATAGCAACTAACCGCAGTATTTACTGTTAAACATAGTTATTAATGGTATGCTTTCTATCATTAGGTGTAACGTGCAATCAGAAGATTGAGGTCTCGCTGCTGCTTTGTCTCTCGCCGTAGTTCGTCTCTCGCCGCCGTTTGTCCCTTTTTGCTGTTTTGTCTCACGGCTGCTTTGTCCGGCTGCCGCCTTGTACAAACTCGACCACTGTTTTGCTGCTCTGCTCTACTGCTGCTGGACTGCTTTGACTGCTTCGCTTGGCCTCCTGCTGCGCTTTCCTCGTCCTCATCGGCCGGTAGCCTGGCGTCTGCGGCCCACGCCGTGCTCTGTCAGGCTCACGCTCGGGTGTTTTACTAGGGCCTCCGTGTGTGCGAGGGTGGATGTGCATTAGGTTATTTTGGATTGGTTATTTATCTAAATGTGTTTGGAATGTTTGTTTGTTTCTTATTTCTTAAAGTGGGCTTCCTTGATTGGTTAAATTTATTTGCCCCTTTTGGTTTTATTCTGTTTCTTTTCTTTTCAGTTGCTGGAGACTGGTGGTGGCGGTGCTGGTACTCGGGTGGTGGTGGCTCCGTTGTTTGCTGTGTGGGGGGAAAGTGGGCTTCACTTCACTGAGTGTGTGTCACATGTGGCTATTTGAGTTTATTCTTTTTTTTTTTTTTTTGGTGAATCTCCCTCTCTTGCACTAAGCCCCTGTCCACACACTCAGCTCCAGCCCTTCTCCTTTATTTTATTTTTCTGTGTTGGCGTTCTTTTTGTATGAATGATGGACCATTTTTAATTAGCTGTTTACTAATAAAGAAAATTGTACCTTTTCTACCAATAAGGAACCACGTCTCATGCCTCATTGAGTAAACTTACCTGTTTGCCTTAAAAATAAATTCTCTGGGTGAAATTCCCAGGGTGGCGTTGTCGGTCCCTTTCCCTAATTTTGTTTAGATTACTAGGTTTAATTTTCTTTTAATTTGTTCCCTCATCCTCGCCACATGTACATTGTATTTTGTTCTCTTTTCTCTCCTTAGCTCCCACTGTCAACATTTTCTTCGGGCTTTGCCATTTAGGCTGCCGGGCTCCAGTTCTGCCATGACACTGGCTCCTTCTGGGAATGGGAACTGGTCCAAAACGTAGGTGTTACAAAACCTTAACTCTCTTCAGTGCTTTCAGCTCACAGTCCAGGCAGCCTTGCTAACAAACTAAGCTAACATCAGTTATTAGGAAACTCTATAAATCACAGAGAGTCGCGTCGGAGAAGCAAGAGGACATCGGAGGGAAAACCAGAAAACATTTTCTCCATAAAATACAATCCTAAAGTGAACTGGTTGGAGTGACTTTGTGCTGCGCAAACTTACAGCATACATACACAAAGGTACATGTGAGAATAAAATAATTCAATTACAGTCTCACTGTAAGTGAGAAAAGCTGTATCAAAATGTTCATTCATCCATTTTTTTGTGTCAGAAGCACGACACCCAACTCCTCAGTCGCAGACGAGCTGATGAATGACTTCATCTTCCTTTGTACATACACTTTAGATTCTGATGCACTTTTTAAGTGCAGAATTAAACATAGCATAAGATTGGCACCCTGGATGAATAATGACACTCACATTCATGAAGGAGGATGTAGAAGGTTGGAACAGAGGTGGAGGAGGAAATGAGAGAGAAGATTTTTTTTCCTTTCTTTTTTTTTTTTTTGAATGAATGAAGAGGTTAAAAATATGAGGGCCAGCACATTAAATTCACCCTAATAAGCAGAGCTTTTAGAGCTCTTTTGAATACCATGTTCTGTCTTTTTAAATCATGGACATTTAATCTGTCTGTTTAACCTTTTTTAATGATCAAAAATTATGGCTCCTGATTCTTTTATTGATGCTCCCTGCACCGTCCATATTATTTTATCAAGTTTTATGCCAGTCTCTTTAAAAGAGCCGATGATCACTGTGGTGCTCTCAAATGCTGCTTAAGCCCCGTAGATATAATGCCTCCTAAATTTCACTGTGAAGTAATGGATCTGACTGCCCCTCAGTTGCTCTCAATAATTAACAGTTTATCCTCTGGCTACATCCCAGAATGTTTGAACCCTGCCTGTGTGAAGCCGCCTCAAAAAATCCAGCCTCAATCTGAAAGCAGAAACTCCGGATCAGTTTCAAATCAAATCAAATTTTAAATCAAATCAAATCAAATTTTATTTGTATAGCCCAAAGTCACAAAACACATTTTGCCTCAGAGGGCTTTACAGTCTGTACAGGGAGTGACACCCTCTGTCCTTCGACCCTCGGTTCGAGTGAGGAAAAACTTGCCCACAAAAAAACCCTTTTAACAGGGAAAAAATGTGGAAGAAACCTCAGGAAGAGCCACAGAGGAGGGATCCCTCTTCCAGGACGGACAGACGTGCAATGGATGTCACATGTACAGAACAATCAACACAAACATATTGTACAATTACAATGAATTACAATAGATGGTAGAGTTAATTACAGTAGCAGTGGAATCTGTGAGAAACAATATATACAAATTTTATTTGTATAGTATATTGTATTTATTTGTATAGGAGTCACAAAACACATTTTTCCTCAGAGGGCTTTACAATCTGTACAGAGAGTGACACCCTCTGTCCTTAGACCCTCGGTTCCTGTGAGGAAAAACTTGCCCACAAAAACCCTTTAACAGGGAAAAAATGTGGAAGAAACAGTAAAGGGAGATGAGATATTCAACCTGTACCATGCCTGACTAGGCATAACCCCAACAAGTCCTCCAACTCATACACTCACTTTTGTCGTTTGTTCGTGCACTGGAATACGACCCCCTGGAGCGTTTCCAAAAAGCGACCCCTGTCGGTGACATGGGGATACAGATACTTTTCCCCGATGAGCACCATGAGGATATGTATCAGACATATGGGCAATACAGTACACTACAGTACAGTTGTAGTACAATATTCAGATGCCTAGATTTTACATTTTAAAACTGAAATAGTAATGATGACTATGTAAGACGTCATAATTCAATATGCATACCAAGATTTGGGACATCTTGAGGAATTTCATCCTCATGTAGTTCCTCAACTCTTGGGAGCGCCCGAGAGCTGGAAGGTTTAACTGTAAACACAAAATGTTGCGATGTAAGAACTCTATCTGCTGACCAACAGCATTAAAAATTGTGAATAACAGTATAACTGTTATATTTTACTGACCTGATCGATTTTTCCTCACATGTTGCGATATGATGTTCCCATTCCGGTCCCGCTTCCTCCAGGTAACCTTGAAGCCTTCAGCCCTCTTTTGCTTCCTTTTCTTTGGGGGCTAAAAGTTAAAAAAAAAAAAAAAAAAGTGGTAAAATATGTCTTTATTGTGGCACACACACACACATGTACTCTCACATGTTCAGCCCTAACCCACACACACACAGATTTGTTTCCTTATAAAAGGCAAATTTAATAATAGAGAAACAACGTAGGAAAATTTTACGTTTCTAGCTTTTGCTTTCGCTTCCAACTCATCTGCCAAGGCTTTCCCCTTCTCCATCCACTCTTTCAACAACTCCATGACAAGGAAGGAAGGAAGGAAGGAAGTCAAGGAAAGTCAAAGTACATACAAAGACAGAGAGGGATAAAGTGAAACAACGAGAGACAAAAGAACAGCTATGTATAAGTATAAGTAAGAAGAAATGAGGGATAGACAAGGAATAGAAAGATATTAGTTCTTAAAAGAACTGTTGGTTTTAAATTACTGGAATGATATATAATGAAATGTGGAATGATGTTCAACCTGCAAGCAAACAAACAGACAAAAAGGACCATCACATCTCTGACAATACACTAATTAAACTCAACTTAACTTAGAAATGCCATACATGCCATGTTGTCCTAAAGCTACATAAGATAACTTGGCTTAACTGTTTGCTAAAAGCCGCACCTTTCAGGTAAAATCGCATACTTTCAGAAGCATGAGCTAGAGCCCTGCATTCCCGCGAAAGCATTGCGGCGCGGGACAAATGTTGAACGCTCAGTGCGGGCGGGAAAAGTAAGCTAAACTAAAAACGGCGCCGTGCACCCTCGCTACATGCGCTAGGTGAAGGATCGGTCCGTGGAGAGCTCAGCTAAGCTCAGCCACAGCGTGTTTACTTTCCCAAGCCAATGAAAATAACTTTCGTGAGAAATAACGTCCGCATCTTGCGGGATTTGCGGGCGGGAGCGGGACAAAATATGGCAAAATTCTGTCCCGTGCAGACCTATAGTATAAGCGACCAACTAAAGCGTAACTAAGCGTAAATTTAACTAAGTAATGTACACATGAATTGCCGATAAACGTGGCTATTCGTTAACATAAACAAATAAAATCAAATACACAACGTAACTCACTTACCAGAGCCACGACGTTCAGCGATATGGCAGGAACACGCCCACTCTTGGTGCATCGTATTTCATTGGTCATCAAGGTCAAAGGTCATATGATGGTAAAGTTAGCTAAAAGTAGGGGTTTTCATATCCTGTCTTCAAAACAAAAGCATTGTCACTGTCTCTAAGCTTTTATTTTGTAAACAGCGGAAATGAGTTTACGTACTGTCGCTAGCTTGAGAGTTGTATAGCAACGTCGGAAGCAAATTTTAAAATAGGCTATATTTGGACAAATTGACCACATATTTGGGATCTACGTTGTTACTTTCTCGCCTGAAATGTTTTTAAAACTTAATAAAGTGACATATTAACGGTCGTAAAACGAAAAGTGTAGTCAGCCTTTTAGGAAGCTAAGACCGGAGGCGTGGATTGTGGGGGCTGCAGTTGCCACTAGAGGTCGCTGCGGCGGCTAAACGTAACATTGGGTCGTAATTCGGGTGCACGCAAAACGACAACTGTGGTCGTTTGGCGGAGGAGGACAGTCTGCATAACCCAGAAAGAGACGGGGACGGGGACGGGGGGCAGGGTCCCCTGGCAGTCTAGTCCTATGGCAGCATAACTAAGGGAAGCCCTGAACCAGCCCTAACTATAAGCTCTATCAAAAAGGAAAGTCTTAAGTCTACTCTTGAAGGTGGTGACCGTGTCTGCCTCCCGGACCCAGAATGGTAGTTTGAACTACCTAGGTAGTTGAAAACCACCTTTTATTGGAGAATTCCTCAGGAAGGCAAACTCTCTATAATAAGTGTTGACACAAAACAACATTTAAGTCATGTGGTCACATTATACTGTTGATAGAAGCAGAGGTCTGTCACAGAATTCTGGAACCTCTGCAGTGGCATTCTCTATGGGCCCCTCCCAAAATCCATGGCTATTTATTCTAGTATCTTTGTGGACCCTTGTCACAGACAAGGAGTCGCCTTTCCTCTGCAGAGGATGATGAGCCTAATAAAACAAATAAATTATGAACATGGAGGTTTTCCATAACTCCATGAAGAGAACCTGTAGCGTCTGTAGATTAAAAATATTATTTCCACAATAAGTCATGATTCTTATTTTCAGATGATTTCACACTTCATTTTTGCCATATCCTAGAACCCCCTTCCTGTTGAGGATATCATATTACTGATGTTTTTTATACTTTAATACATAAACTGATGAAGAGAGTTTTTCCCGCTGGTTCAAAACAGCCTACATCGTCCCTGTACCTGAAACGTGTGCAGTGTCTGTGGCAGCCTGTGGCACTGACCCTCATTCTAATGAAGAGAAACTGGTTCTCCAGCACATCACAGACAACATCCCTGGATGCAACTGGATACTGGACTTCCTCACAAACAAACCACAGACAGTTTATATTGGCAGTCAGGGCTGTGTGCTCAGCGCCCTCATGTTCACACTGTGCACACACACACACACACACACACAACTGGACTCTGCTGTGACGTTTCAGACGACACCTCCATCATCACTGGCCTGATTACAAGCAACAATGAGAATTCATATCAGGGGAACAAAAACAGTCGGCTGCAGGGTGGTGCACAGAGACCATCCACAGAATCAATCAGCTCAGTGATGATTTAAGAAAAAAGAGGCACAAACACACACACGATACATGAGTGGACCTGAGGTTGACCAGGTGAACAGTCTTAGGTTACAACATTACAGAGAAGTTGTCGTGGTGATCGCGCAGCTCCACCCTTATTGAGAAAGCTCAGAGCGGACCGCAGTTCTTAACGAAACTTAATCCATGTGCCAGGTTCTTCTTACCTTTTACAGGAGACATAAAAATGATCCTGACTTAGGAACATTACAAACTGTTGTTGGATGTGCACCCAGAACAAGGATGCTCTGCAGCGGCTGATATACATACTATTATCACAAAATGAGAACAGTGTTAGATGTTGAAAATGGTAGCAACGGAGGAGATGTGGAATCTGCTCCTTGGAGGCACATCATGTGACTGGGTCCTGAGGATTAATTAAAGGAAATGAAATTACACTGATTATGGAGTTGGAGAGGGAGGGGCTTCCTGTGCTGATTGAAAGCACACTGGGCTAATTTGTCTCCACTTCCTCTCTGAAGTCAGAGGCCAGAGGTCAAAGGTGACAGATAAGTTAATATGGCTGGTAATGATTCAGAGACAGACAGAGGATACATTCTTCCCTCACATGGACAACACGGACGTCAGTCATTTGGAGATGTAGCAGAAATAGCTCTGTGTCTTCGTGGGTAGGCCGAGCAGTCATCTGTCTTCAGCTCGAGAATAAACAGCGAAACGTGTATCTTTGAAAGTACCGCAGTAAAAGGGTGGAACGAAAATAACCAAAAATATGAGTCACTGTTTCAGTATTCACGAATCTTCCACTGTATGCTCAGTTTGTGTTTTGATGATGTGAAGAGCAGCGCTGGTTAAACCTCCCTCAAACCCAAATCTGTCAACAATGTTAAGTTTCTTTATCCCAACGCTGATCTCTGAGAATCAACAATGGCAATATTTTTATTTTTTTTTGGTCTTATTATCATATCTGTGTCCACCCTGATATGCTAAATTGTTAACTGGTGATGCTGTTCATACAGCACTACAGAAGATCCACCTCCGGCCCTTCATCACCTGGAGACCCTGAGGCTATTCTCATTTCTCTATTCTGTGCCACCTTGACTCCGTCCTTCAGCCTGTGACCTGGAGCATGCCATCATGATGGAGGTCTCAGTTTCTAAAATGCATAAAGAATGGTAAATGGACTGTACTAATATAACACCTTTCTAGTCTTCAGACCACTCAAAGCTCTTTTCCACTACGTATCTAATTCACCCATTAACACACACTCACACACTGATGGCATTGGCTGCGATGTAAGGTGCCAACTGCTCATCAGTTTGAGGAGCTAACCATTCATACACACACAGGCTTCAGGAGCAATTTGGGGTTCAGTGTCTGAAGGACCTGCCCAAGGACACTTCAACATGCAGACTGGAGGAGCCGGGGATCGAATCGCCTATCATCTGATTAGTGGATGACCCGCTCTACCTCCGAGCAACAGCTGCCCAGGATGGGGGATGACTGCGTGCAAAAAAGTTGTGTCACACAGCTGGAATGTACAAATGATGAAGGAGCAGCACTCCACAAATATATTAAGTTGTATTACTTACTTACTTTAAAGGGGCATATTTAAAAAATTAAAATAAAAAAAAATCCGCTTTTCAGCTCTTCTACACTGCAGGGTGCATTCATCTCTTGTAGCTGTTTAAAACTCACTGTTCAGATTTCGAGCTGGTAGTGACATCACTAACAGGTTCATGAACATATCCCAGAACCAGAACCACAGCTTTGTGTTTCTTTTGTCTGATTACCGCAAGCTAACGCTAATGCTAGCCGTTAGACACTAACAGCTACCTAACTAACTAACTAACGGCTATGGCTAAGTAACTGACATTAGCTTATTCTAATTGGCACTAATAGCCATTCAGGCTAACAGCTATTTAAGATGGTTTAAGTCATATTTTTTTTATATTGATCTCAGTTTGTGTTTGTATCTATTGATCAAGCCTGATGAAACCAGTCAGTTAACTAAACTCCAAGCATGCCTTAGGGATATAAAACGTTGGATGACCTACAATTTTCTAATGTTAAATTGAGATAAAACTGAAGTTCTTGTAATTGGACCCAAACACCTCAGAAATTCTCTTTCCGGAGACTTGGCTACCTTAGACGGGATCACCCTGGCCTCCAGCTCCACCATAAAGAATCTTGGAGTTGTTTTTGATCAGGATTTGTCCTTTAATGTCCACATAAAACAAATTTCGAGGACTGCATTCTTCCACTTATGCAACATTACCAAAATCAGACGCATCGTGTCCCAAGCAGATGCAGAAAAAACTAGTCCATGCATTTGTTACTTCTAGGCTGGACAACTGTAACTCTTTGTTATCAGGCTGCTCCAATAAATCTCTTAGAACTTTGCAGCTAATTTAGAATGCTGCTGCACGTGTTCTGACAGGAACCAAGATCAGAGATCACATCTCTCCACCCTTCTCCTTACATACAAAGCTCTTTATGGCCAGGCACCATCATATCTAAAAGAACTAGAGAACAAGAGAATAGTACCTTACTACCCCTCTAGACCACTGCGCTCTCAGAATGCTGGGTTTCTTGTGGTTCCTATAGTTTCCAACAGTAGACTGGGAGCCAGAGCTTTCAGCTATCAAGCTCCTCTTCTGTGGAACAAACTAGTCTTAGTCTCTTGTTGTTCATGTTGAGACTCTTTGATTGACTGACAGATGACCTGGTGCCACCGGTCATAACGTAATGTGAACGTGAAGCTGTGACAGGCGACATTAACTGCATTTTGTGTTTTATTTTGAAAGGGGGCGGAAGTGTATTACGCTGATTCTGTGGCAGCAGCAGTTAGGCTTTACTCACACCGGGACGTCAGCGGCGCGTTACGGCTGCGTCGCGGTCACTATTGCTGATCGCTGCTATTATAATCAATGAGAGCACTCACACCGGGCGCGCTGCGGAACGTCTCAGCAGCGTCCCAGAAGCGTCTCTCCGCTCCGCAGCGCTATCTTTACGTAGCACTTCTATTTTTGACGCGAGCCGTTGCTAAACTGCGTCAATTTCAACAGAGCAGATTGCACCAGACAGGAAACCTGACACAGAATCAGCGTAATACACTTCCGCCCCCTTTCAAAATAAAACACAACCTGCATTCATTCTGCGTTCATGTCGCCTCTCACAGCTTCATGTCCACATTACGTCATGACCGGTGACACCAGGTCAGCTGTCAGTCAATCAAAGAGTCTCAACATGAACAACGAGAGACTAATTGTTGAAGTGGAACAACACACAATAATTTATGACACAACAGATCCTTTTTACAATCTCTCCCACGTCGGAGAAGCAAAGTTAGCTGTTTGTTGTTGTTGTTTCTTCTCGCGTGAATACGGCTAGTTCGCTACGCAGCCGTAACGCTGCCGTTCGCGCCCGGTGTGAGTTGACGCCGGGCAGAGGACGGAGCTGAGCCGTGGCGCTGCCGTGACGCTGCCGTTACGCGCCCGGTGTGAGTCCCGTGTTAGGCTTTAGTTATGCTGCCATATGACTAGACTTTCTCCCACTGCTTGAGCTCAAACTCAGGTCGGCACACCGGGAGAGAAATACACTATGTATACTTTGCATAGATAGATAATTCTTAGTTCTTCTTTGCATTGTACAAACTGTTTTAACCTGATGCACTTGAGTCTTTTATCTTCTCACTTTGTCGTGGCTTTGTTGTGTAGCCTTCACACACCACTTGAGAAATGTAACAGCTCGTCACCGGCTGCAGTCTTTTTGTATCACAGTGGATAAAACAACATAAACACTGCAGCTGTACAGCGCGTGCCTCGTACCAAGAGATGCTGAACAATGGGTTGGATATAACACCAGTTAGCCCACTGGTGCTCAGTGTCACCAAGTAAATGAAGGAATGTGAACAGTTACTGAGGGGAATATATCAAGCGTGACATAGTCTGATCTTGGACGATACATCCATCTGGTGATACTATGGTAATATCAGCATGAAAAATCTGACCTGAGCTAGAATCATCTGTTGTGAGATCTCTGCTAACTGCTGTGTCAGGAAAAATGTTTAGGTCCAGCAAGAGTGACCCAGAAATGACAAAATCATTCTTCAGCATTAGAATTAAACTCCTCGCTCACATGTATTGTGAACAGATGTGTGTTTGTTGCGGTGGCCTGCAGGCCATCCTGACCTTTAACCTCCCTTCCTCCCCTCCAATGCCCCTCGTCCTCCCCCTCTGAGGCTGTTTGATGTCTGAGAGCTGAACAAGGGTCTCTTCATGATCTGATGAGGCTGAATACCTCAAAAAGCTTTCTGTGAAGAGGTGCAACAGTGTCAGTCTGCCTCCACTCATTATCTGCTGGATTTTGTTTGTGACACAAAACACTCCCACCAACCCTTATCCCCTTTAATTGGAAACTTTCCGGTAAACGTGTTGGAAATCACAGCAATCGTGTTTTGCTGTTTGTCTATTCCCTGCAGGCAGAGCGGCATAGGTGCACAAAGAGGGAGGGGGAAGAAAAGTGGCAGCAGAGCATTCAGTGTACTTGTCTTCACTCGTGGTGTAGGCCCACTGATGACAAAATGGTAGTCAGATCCTACCCACAATTCCTACGTCCCACTGCTCTGGAGAAAAAGGGCTGTCAGAAACAAAGCATGAAGGTGTGAAGGCTGGGGCTGGCATGGTGGGGTAATGATTAGAAAGAGTAAGGGGTGAAGGCTGGGGGTGTGAGCATATGCGTGTGTGTGGGGGTGTCACAGGAGCCTGGGGGTTAGCTTGTTATGAGGAGGCTGTAAATTGAAAGTGGCAAAGCAGCCGACGTGACTTAAGAGTTACAAATCACTACAACACGCTCCAGTCAACCTGACAGACTACTACTCCCTGATGCACACACACACACACACACACACAGACTGAGACAGCTAATTAGACTCCACGCACAAGGTTCGTTCTTAATGACATCTGCATGAGATTTTTCTACACCTTTTAATGTAAAGTGCACATCCCCGCCGTCACTGTCACTTTTCTGCTTCACAGTGTGTGTTTGTGCGTTGATGTCCCGACTTTTCCCCTGTGAGAGGGTTTCTAAGTTTGCCTTTTCCCTGGCTGACAGCGTGTTCGTGTGTGACAGTGCCTCAGTCTGTGTGTGTGTGTATGTGTGTGTGTGTGTGTATGCATGAGCATACAGAGGTGGTTCTCTGGCTAATGCAACTGGTGTTAAGTGTTGCCGGCTGTCTTAGCGGTAAAGTTCTGTGGACTTTTTCAGGCACTGTCTGATGGTATCCTGTTCATTCAAATGAAAGCTGCTAACCAGGCACATGTGGAAAATGGACTGAACGTTTGTACCTTCACAAACCAAGAGCTTTACAGTTTACTCTTAGTCATACTAACAGCCTGTTCCTCAACTTTTTTAGGCCCATAGGGCAGGGCTGTGATGTGCACACACACTCCTGCAAAGAAGCATCCATGAAGCAGTCACACTAGCATATTTAAATTATGGTCAAATGGGAGGAACATATTTTCAAACTGTCACAGAACTGACGCTCCAGATGTTCGTTTTATTTTTCTTGTTTTTTTTTTTTGTTCCAGCATCTAGTGGCCATTAGTGATATTACAACCTGACGCACTCGCCCACTATACATTGTTCGTCATACATTACATTGGTATACCATGTGTTTGATTTGTCTGGTTTTATTTGGTCTGTATGCAGATGCTAGCAAAAATGTAAAGACACGCACACATGATATGCATGTGTGGACGCCCACGGGGGAATGATCACTCTCTGTAATCTCTCAACTGTCACTGCCACTTAAAAACCTAAAAATGTCCACAGCAATAATTTATTAATAATTCTAACAATACTGAAAAACAAACCAAGCAGACCTTTCTTAGAATGTAGACATTTTTATTCATGTGTAAAAAGAACCACAGGTAGAAGCTGCGGACATGCAGTGACACCTGTGCCCGATTTGAATGTGTCATCTGTTGAATAAAGCAAAAATGTGGTGCAACAAATCAGATTTTTCAAAGAGTGTTGAAGCTTTGGTGTCCTGTTGTGCTCCATGTGAAGGCTTCCTCTCAGACTCAGCTGTGCACCTGCGATGATGATTTGGAGCAGTGGTCTTTGTTGGTATACGAGGCTGCTGTCATGTATTGACCTGAGCAGAGACAGCGCTATGTTTATGTGCAGTCTGGTGTCCCTACAGAGACTCCAGCTCAGCATTCAGCTTTGTTTGCTATGCTTGCAGTGGTTACCATCTGCATTGTAAACTCAAGGTCTGCGGCAGGAAATGTCTCGAGTACCATGGAGGAAACGTCAACACGTGTCACTGCATTCAAAAGTCTCAGCCCACAAAGACAGTGCACATGAGAGGCTGACATCTGACCAGGTCTCGCAGGATTCTTATGGAATGGAAGAACAATTACATTGTGACATTTATTATGTGTTTCAATTTACAGTGTGCAGCTGAAAGAGCTACAATGTAGAAGTCTCCACAGTAATGTATCACTTTGACATTTAAAAGAATCCCCTGCTGTACTTGACCTGCTCAGGTTTTTGGGTAGAAACTCTCTGAATGTCAGCGTTTGTTTGAAATTGTTTGGGAAGTCAAAGTAATGGGATTAGAAGAGGACAGTTTGCCAATGGTAAAGACTGAGTGGGAATGAGACGGAGTGGGAAATTAATGAGAGCTGGGCATGACATTACTGTCTTTTGTTTTACTCTATAAGAGCAGTGTGTAGGATTTGGTTGCATCTAGCATGTAGCTGCTGATTGCCACCCCTTTGCCTGAAAGAGAAATTGCAAAAGGCTTCAACTCTCTATGGAAGAGGACCTCTGAAGATACTTTTTATTTTTTGAAATAATAATAATAATTTTAATTGTATTTAACATTAAGTTACAAAATGAGGACCTCATTCAGTGTGGTGTAAAGACAGGGAGCACTTCCTGTTTAAGAGCATGCATTACAACATCAGGCTGTGATGTTAGTGAAAATCATTAACAATAAAATAACAGCCCCATAGAGCAGCCGCCCCATGTGTGAAGGCTCAGTCCTTGCTGCAGCAGCCCAGGGTTTGAATCTGACCTGTGGCTCTGCTGCATGTCATTCCCCATCTCTCGCTGTCTCTCTCTCCACATTCCTGTCACTCTTCAGCTGACTCTTTTGAAATGAAGCTTGCAAAGGACAAAACACAATCAAGATATCAGTTACATTTGTGTTTAGTACATTACACACTGATCAAATAAACAGATTCATAATGATGATGTTACATATACACATTGATTATGCATTAATTACTATATCAATGATGCATCTCTGGTCCACACAACAGCTCGTGATGCTTCAGTGGAGTAAATATGACTCTATACACTTGAAAATGAGCCTCTCCTGACTAACTGGTTGAATGTTTAATATTTCTACTTGGTGACATATTTGTACTTTACATCTGAGTCAAAGCCATGAAGAGAGCAGTGGTCCTTTAACATTCAAAGAAAATTATTACATATAAACGTCACGTGACCTAAAGTAGATTTGAAACTAACGTGAGAACAGAACAGTGATAATAATAATTTCACTGCATCTGTACCTTCAGTTCAGGCTACGAGTCAGATAATAACCTCTGGGTGTCCTCATCCAGAGCCAGAGCTGTACATGGCAGAGGTGATCAGTTTGCAGCCCTCACCCTTAGCCAGACAGTCACTGTCACCCTGTAGAACCCTGATGGCAGAGCACTGCAGGAGATAATGGCCCTCATGTCCGTATTGCACAAACCATGATGTGTTAAAGTTTGAAGCTGATAGCAAAGATCTTGTCACATTTCTGTCAGTGCCCAGTGAGTACCCATGTAGCACCCAGACCTCCAGCCACTCGAGCACAGCCGTGAAGGCTGATTTGCATATCACTTTGAAGGAATACGCCTCCCTGCCCTCCCAGCACTCATCTTCACTCACGCTGATGCTGTGCAGTGGCTTGTTTACCACACAGAATCTGATTTGGTCATGTATCTCCACACCACAAAAATGCATTACTTGAAAGGAAATGTGGCAGCATGATGGTATACGTTTGGAGGAATTTGCTGGTCTGAATGTAATTATTGTCGGCTATGATGCACCACAGCGTGTGATAAAAAAAAAAAAAAAGAAGTCAAACAAGCTCTACTGGGAGATTTAATAAATAAAGTCCAACGGCTCCTTTTAGCAGTCTGTTTGTCTGCAACAGGCAGTGAGCTGCTTTGAAGAATGCCCACGCACAGAGAGGTACGCTCCAGCCATCACAGTCATGACGGAACCAGTGGATCACAGAGGGAGGGAACGCAGCAGGCCATAAATGTATTCATTTTATTTATTTGTTTATTTCAGTTCAAAGGTCATGTCTTTTATACATAGAATGCAGCTATACACAGCAGTCTGCACACTCACTGACTCCACTCGTTTGCTTTCCTAATAAATGAAACTCTGCCTCTTGTATTTATTCTGCCAGACAAACTGTGCTTGTCGACCCTGTAGACATCAAATTGTTGCTCGATGTGTGTAACAAGTTATTTCCCAAACTCCTACAAATATTTGATGAACTGGCTCCAGTTCATTTACACCATCTGGCGCCGCTCATTCTCGGTTAATACAACATCATCAGATCAAGTGAGAACGCTGACAGAAACCAGATCATACCAGTGATATTAACAGAAATGGATGAAGGGCTACCGGACGGGGATGCTGGACTGACCAGCATTAAAGATGCATTTCATCTGAAATGCTGTGAGCCATGAGTACTTGTAGTAGACTAATATAGTAGGCGACTTTCATACTGGATTATTTTATAGGAAGTTTCTGTATTATTTTTGTTCTTTCTGTGTGTCTACAGTGTGCTGAAGACTGTGGGAATGTCAGAAAAAACTTAAATGTGAGACATTGTCAGAATCAGAATCAGGTTTATTGCCTTGATATTTAAACAATATAGTAAGTAGAACATATGAAGACAGAAAAAAAAGTACAGCAAGAAGCATGAATAGAAAACAAAGAAATGAATGTTCAAACGTTCACTTTACATGGAGTAAAAAGATTATTTGTACCAGATGTATGTGAATCTAACATAGTGAGTCAGCTGGTGTGAACTTTTTTCTGTAACAAGAAGGTGGGCTGACTATGATGAATAAAAAGTATTTAGTGCCTTACAGATTACCTGTGTCTACCTGCATGCATGATAAGATTTACTGAGTTTACTGACTACATCTTCATTTAGGTGTTGAAAATCTGTTCTGTCAGTGTATTATTTCACTGATAGAACAGATTTTACAAAACACTTTGACTTAAGGTTGGATTTTGTTCTAACTGTGGTTCATGGCAAATATATAAAGTTCAAGTCGATCATCAGTCCACCATCTAAAGATCACGTCTTCATATAATTTGATCAAAAAGATCAGATAGATAGATAGATAGATAGATAGATAGATAGATAGATAGATAGATAGATAGATAGATAGATAGATAGATAGATAGATAGATAGATAGATAGATAGATAGATAGATAGATAGATAGATAGATAGATAGATAGATAGATAGATAGATAGATAGATAGATAGATAGATAGATAGGGTTGGATGGCACTTTGCTAGATCTATTCCTTTCAAGTTTTCATGTCAGAAAGAAATGCATTAAAATGGCACAAAGAGGTGATGTCCATGTGCCCTGAATACAAATACAAGAGAGACCCTGAGCTCTGACAAAGCTACTCTGGACCAAGAAAGTTGCAGTCTGTCAGTATTATTCGCTTTTGTGGCAAGCCGCGCTGTGAACTACAGCTCTTGTCTCATACAATATACGTCACATCGACACCAACAAGGCTATCACCTTGGGACATTTCACTTTGTTCTCTAGAAGGAGAAAAAAAGTATGAAAAGAGGTGAAAGTCATTGAAGTGTGGACATACTGAGAGCGGCAGAATTTTGAAAAGAGAGTTAGTCAGTTCTGTATGAACCTCGAAACCTTGTGGAGAGGAATGACATTGTAGTCTCGCTCGTCACGAAAATTCAGTCTCAGCTGTTTTACACTTTAACTTTATTGACTTACAAAATCATCTTTCAAATTTACAGTCATACACGTGCATTCATTGCCACTATCTACAGGCTATTGTCCATGTTATCTTCTGTAATAAGGTCACATAGTTGTCCACCGCCTCTTTATAATTTGGGACAATCAAGGAAAACGCCATCACACTTGTAACTGGGATTGCCCTTGACTGCTTGAGCCTCAGATTTCAGAGTTTTTCCATGGCCATTCATCAGCAACATGCTTTCCCCTTGGTTTGGGAATTTGTTGATTTGGCTGAATCAGCAGCACTTTTTTAAACACAGGTAGCCAATGATGTTCAAAACTCGCCTGTTTCTTACAAACTTTTATTGTTTTTATATTGTTGTTTCCTGCTTTTATATTCTAAGGTTTACATTGTAGCTTGTAACTCTGGGTCTGAAATTGGTTTCATGAATAAAGTTCACTGTTGTTTAAATGAGTAGATGAATCACATATCTATCTCCTCTGTATATTTGTTTGTATCCAGCTATGCATACATGTAAATCTGTCACTGATTGATATTGAGTTTGCTTTTGCCTTTCAACCTTTTCTTTTTTTGCATCACACTGTCATTCATTAGAAGGTGCTCTTCAGACTAAATGACCAAATACCTCATTTGTCATCTTGCCAAAATGATTCATGTGGCCATTTTTCTGATCTGTGCCCTTGTTTTACAGGCCATGGTTTGTTGGTGCCTTCCATTTGTTACTATGATGTCACCTCCACAGGCAATAGATAATGACAAGAGTTGTTAGCAGCAATCACTCACCTCTCTGCCCCAAACTGCTGCTCCACATTCGCTGGTACTTTCTCTAGCTTGTCATTTATAGCTTCTCTGATTTTGGAAAATGTGTTTATGTACGATCTTCCTAAGAATGCAATGAGAAATGAGATACCATGCTGAATACTGTACAGAGCACACGTGGACAGCGTCCAACTTGTCAAGTCTTCCTAAAATGACAAATTGCTCTTGTATTTTTAACCTGATTTTCATGTACAGGTAAAAATAAAAATTGAAAAAAGCGATACATGATGTCAAGTAACAAGCCTCAGAGATGCTGGCAGATGTATTTTAGGTAGAGCCAGGTTAGTTCCCCCCTGAGAGGTGACACCGATATCCATCATGCCATCTCAGTCAGCTTTCTTGCCCAAATCTTTGACTATTTAAGGCTGATTTCAAACACTTGGCATTGTTGAGGTGTAAGTCCTGATCCTTAAAACCGTGAATCCTGAATTTCTTCACCGGAAATTACAGTTCTTGGCATAACTATGCATGTTTATTAATCTTAAACCCAGTCCTAGGAAAAAAAGCTCCTCCTAAGTAAACCTGTCTCTATAGTGCTTCTGCTATTTCCTATATAAATATTTTATACCTCATCTAGCATAAAATCTACATTTCAAAGGTAATATATAATGTTGTGTTATACTGTTGTTTTACTTTCGTTATCTTCTTGAATATATTTATTGTATATACTTTGTTTAAATTTAAATTAGCATTTTTGTTTAGATTTTATATTGTATCGTGTGCTCTGGGACCAGCGCAAACCAATATCGTTTCATCCTGTTTAACATGTGCTGAAATGACAATAAAACTCCTTCAATCCTTCAATAATGCAACTAAATGTTTACTCCCACTCCCCTCATGTGGCTCTCTTCCTGAAGTGATCCAACTACCATATACACCTCAGTGATGAATTAAATAAGATTCCTCTAAACATGAAATTATGAATTTACATGTCAAAGCAAATAAACAATATTCCAATAATATTATTAGCATTAAATATATCTAATATTTAATGCTACGCCAATGACATCATAACCAACCAATTACGTGATTTGTTATTTACAAGTATTACCTTATTGGACTTTATAACATTACTGGTTGCTACAAGGACTCAGCGTGTGGATGCAGGTCTGTTCAGGTTTGAATCTGTAGATGAGATGGCAGAAATGATTATGTTGACTGGAGTGGAATAACAATTTATGTCTTGTATCCAAATTCAACATGAAGCTGAAGAGTTCTGAATTGCAAATTGAAACAACACCCTTAAAAAATATATCAACTTGAACAAAATGTGTACAATGGTGTTAGGCCCCAGTCTATGGGTGTCCAGGGCATAGTGCGATCTCCCCAAGTCCCGAATATCCACATATGAGTTTGGTTTTTGAAGAAAATTATTTATTTACAACACTCACAAAGAACATTTAAATATAATTCCAAGGCCAAAATAACAAACAAAGCTGACTTAAGAAAACAAATGACAATAGACTTACCTCCCTAACTACTTTAAACAGGAGAAAACAAGATCAACAAAACTGGCAGTGCAATCCCTACTATTCAAAAGAAACTATCACCAGCTCAAACAAAGGCTTTACAAAGTAAGTGTGGCTGGTTGGGAGAGGAGGAGGATGAGGAAATGCCGGTTGCCCACACAACGGCCGCCATCTTGGCTCCTTATGTCACCACCACCTTATGTCAGGTGGTTCCCAGCTCCAGCCAATCACAGGCTAGAAGTCATGGTAAATGGTAAATGGACTGTGCTTACAGTATATATCTCCTTTCTAGTCTTCTGACCATTCTTTTCAGTACATATCTCATTCACCCATTCACACATATTCACACACTGATGGCACAGCCTTCAGGAGCCACAGCCGCCCACTCCACCAATCACCTCCCAGGGATGGCATATCCCTATTTACATGTGAAATTGACAACAAAAAAAAAACACAGGGCACACATGCAAACACACAACAGACTACAAAAATATGACCACAGTCATAACAATGGTGCAAAACAAATGTTTGTGGGTTCACAACAGCTGCAGGGAGTATGGTGGAGGAGAAGCTGGTTCTGAACATCCATGTAAAGGCGCAGGAGAAAAAGGAGAGGGGCTCAGAGTTTTCAGTGTTTGATAATCAACAATCTGATCATGAGTATGAGCTGTCACACACAATCACATTTACAGGCACACTTCACTCCCACACACATTCAGAGCATGTTGTTACAGCAACAGTGCTGTCAGTCTGGGAACCCATCCATTGGCTGTTTGTGGCCAATAAACAGAGACTGCAAAAACACTCCAGCAGTCACATGTGCAGTCCTGAATACAATGAGAACAAACTTTTATTTTCTGTTGTACCTGGAAACTTTAACTTTAAAGTTTGAAGGAGTGGCCCATTACCAACACGCACAGCTGACAGATAATGAGAACTCTTCTTACTTTACTCTCTTACATTTCATGGTGAATTAGCAGGTAGTTTTTCCTCAACAGGCCCCAGAGTGAGGGACAGAAGTGGCACCAAGATCTAACATGTATATGTATAATCTAAATTAATCACAGGATAAAGAATGGAATCATTTGTGTACCAAACGTGCCCCCAAATCTGAAATGTGAGTCTGTCTTTCTATCCGAGACACAGAGAGCTGAACATGATCAGCTCTAACTACCAGCTCACATCACTGTCCATGTCAAAGGTTAGTGTCCATCCAGGAGAAATGTCTATGAATCCCATTACAAAGACTTTAACCTCAGAGCTCGCCTCATGGTCATCATTTTTCTTTCATCACTGTCAAAGTCATTCAGCTGTTGTCTGTACATCCATGGTTAAGTGCATAAACTGCTAGTAGCATATATACTGTGGAATAATTTTTGTGATGCAAATCCCAAATGAAAATAAGACAGGCAATGGCCACGGGAGTTATGAAAATACATGCTGAAGTATCATAACTGTGATCGAGACTGTGTTAGACTCTCACAAGCAAAACAGCAGGCAAGCAAAGACTGACATCCAACATTAAACAATACACTCTCCTGCAAATACAGGAATTAAGCTGAACATGTGGAGGATGACAGACGTTAAATAATGCCATTTCTCAGACAGGAACTCATTTAGAAAAAAAGAAAAAAAAAAGACAACACACAACTATTAGTTATATTTAGGGCCCGAGCACGCACTGTGTGCGAGGCCCTATTGTTTTTCAAATGTTTATTATTTTTTTTTCTTTTTTTTATTATTTTCTTTCTTTTTCTTAGTCAAAGTAAATCGCATTTTAGACGGCCTATATGTACTCGAAAAGTTGCGAAAATTTGCCTACCCCCCCAAAGTGGGGCGTAAATTTACGTATTTTGGGGGTCTCACACATGGACGAACAAAAATGGCTCTACGGCGCCACCTACGTTTCGGTTGTCGGAGGAGCCCCTGGACACAGTTTCATCCACGTGTACGAAATTTAGCGGGATTATGTAATATGCCAGGCCGCACAAAAAAGTCTCTTGGTGACCCGGGCTACGGCGAAGCGTACGGCGGGCACTTTGTTTCAAAGTTGCCGTTTTCGTGTTTTTGGGGTCATTTCAGGGGTCGTATTTGAACAAACTCCTCCTACAGCTTTCATCCTATCTGTTTGAAACTTGGCATGTGTGTTCTTAAGGCCTCGACCATGAAAACTTATCAAAATCGTGAGGTTCAGATTTACTGCGTCAGAGGGGCAGGGCCACAAAATTTGGCGTTTTGGCGTGAAATTTCGACGTGCTATAACTTTGCCAAAAATACTCCAACCTTCATCAAACTTCTGATATATAATGGTAGTCTGGCCTAGAATACATTTCCATAAAAATATTTGGAGATTTTCACAGCGTCTCCTAGTGGCGACAGAAAAGACCACTTTTAGGAAATGACGTCCAGCTCGGAAAATATTGACCATATCCACCTCAAACTAGTTGGAGATGTTGTCAAGGCCTTGGTGTTCACATCTGAGAGAGAATTTCAACGTTAGATCAAAGGGCGTAGCCGTGACGGCGTTTCAAAGTCAAGCGTGCCGATTTTTTCGACGAAAAATGGAACTCCATTGACTTTTTGGCTGTCTTTCAGGCAAAAGTGTTGGGCTTTTAAATACTTTGTCAGAGCTGTCTGAAACTTCTTGTGGTAAATAAGAGCAACATTATGCAAAATTCGGCTGCATAATTAATTAGGGGGCGGGGCAAAATCGCTCTATAGCGCCCCCTTGAAAATTTCTTTGACACAGCCCCACCACAGATTTGGACACAGAATTATGAAACCTTAGCCGAATTGCAGATGAAGGCATGACCTACAAAAAAGTCTCTTGGAGAAATGGGCTAAAATTATCAGGAAGCGAGATATTTAGGCATGAAAATCACCGTTTTTGCTGTTTTGGCCGGTTGAGAAGGGATCATATTTGAACGAACTCCTCCCAGGGATTTTGTCCAATTGACTTCAAACTTGGTAGTTACGTTCATATAGACTTCCTGACTAAAAGTTATCAAAATCATGAGTTTCGTTGAAACGGCGTGGCCGTGGCACTCCGTCAAATTTGACCCTTTGATACGACCTCCAAACTCCATTTGCTTTTTGCCTGTTTTATACGGCAAAGGCGGCGTTGCTTTCATATATTTCGTCAGACCTGTCTGAAACTTCTTGTGGTTGTTAAGACCGATATTATGCATCTTTCGGCTGCATAAAAAACTTAGGGGCGGGGGGGAACTTTATCCCACAGCGCCCCCTTGAACTTTTCTTTCAGGCAGCCCCGCCACAGTTTTAGACACAGAGTGATGAAACCTCGTCTGAATTGTAGAGCATGGCAAGACCTACAAAAAAGTCTCTTGGAGCAATGGCCTAAAATGAACAGGAAGCGAGATATTTGAGGATGAAAATCACCATTATTTGGGCCCGAGCAAAAAAACATTGTTTTTCGTTTGGACGTTTTCTTCTCCTAAATGAATCGCATTTTCGACGGCCTATATGTACTCGAAAAGTTGCGAAAATTTGCCTACCCCCCCAAAGTCGGGCGTAAAATTAGGTATTTTGGGGGTCTCGCACGTGGACGTATAAAAATGGCTCTACGGCGCCACCTACGTTTCAGTTGTCGGAGGAGCCCCTCGACACGCTTTGATCCGCGTGTACGAAATTTAGCGGGAGTATGTAAAGTACTGAGACGCACAAAAAAGCCTCTTGGTGACCTGGGCTATCGCCAAGCGTACGGCGCGCACTTTGTTTCAAAGTTGGCGTTTTCGTGGTTTTGGGCTCATTTTCGGGGGTCGTATTTGAACGAACTCCTCCTAGAGCTTTCATCCTATCTGTTTGAAACTTGCCGTGTGTGTTCTTAAGGCCTCGACCATGAAAAGTTATCAAAATCGTGAGTTCCGGATTTACTGCGTCAGAGGGGCGGGGCCACGAATTTTGGGGTTTTACCATGAAATTTCCACATGCTATAACTTTGCGAAAAACACTACAATCTCCCCCAAACCTCTGATGTATAACGGCAGTCTGGCCTAGAATACATTTCCATAAAAATATTTGCTGATTTTCACAGCGCCTCCAAGTGGCCAAAGAAAAGATGGCTAATGTGTGTGTTCGATTGAGCGAAATGCTTTGAAAGCAATTCGCGCGTCTTCCGACTGGTGCCTTCCGACGTGCCAGCCGTCGAGTTGCGTGGGAGTGCGAGGGCCCGTTCAACGCTGCTTGCAGCTTTAATGAATTATTGTAATTAGTCCACTGTTATCCAGTCTTCTGTAATGGATTAATTTATTCAAACCTTTTCTTTCTATTTTGTTTAATTTGATTAACAATTCGAATAAAACAGCAGCGGTATTTCAACCTGGAGAAGAAAGTGAGCCGAATCATTAGAGGAATTAGAAGGAGCCTCACTGGACTGACTTAAGACCGATAGCAGAATCTGTCATGGTGTGACACACTGAACCCATCACTCTACATCGCCAACACACCCACACAAACAAGCTTAAACACACACATGGGCAATGCTGAAATGCACGTGGATGCACTGGTGGTGTGTATGCAGCATATTCCCGGGCTGTGAGTGTAATCTGATAGTATTTGACAACCAGAGTTCTCCCAGTGCCCAGATGTGCAGCATCAGGCTAACAGTGGGGGGAATCCAGGAGCCATAGGGAGGAAGCCAGCTTGCCGGCTGGCCAGCCGGGCTGCTGAGAGACTCGGGGCAGAGGGGCCAAGCTCATGAAAGATACATTAATGTAGCTTTTCTTCTCTCTCATTGGACTTATAATGTAGTTGCTGCTCCCTCGGGGTTTGTATCTGTAATTTAACTCACATCCTTTCTCTTTCTGTGTGTGTGCGTGTGTAGCTGAACTTGTGTGTGTGTGTCTGCATTATTCATCTCCTCTGTCTTCTCCTTGTTGTGTTGACATTGGTACCTTTGAAGTCTTTTCATGTGTTGATGCAGGTGCATCTGCATTGCGTCGCCACGCTTTTGTCATTCTAATTAGCAATGAGCTCTCATTACAGGTTAGCTAGGCAGCAACAAATAGCATAACAATGGGAGGGAAAGCTGTATGGGAGTGGATCATGTCTCCAGTGGAGTGGGAGCAGAGTTTTATACAGTGTGAGAACCCTGGCCGATGCAGCTGGTGACAGCTTGTCAAAGAAATAAATCGACACTGCTGGACTTCATTTCTTATTGCAGTCGGATGAAGACATGCATATGGCTCGTTGTTAGTAATTAACACGACCCAGCAGGAGTCAAAGACAATGGGTTTTGAAGCTTTAATGCCCTTAGTAACTTTTATTTTGAAAGTGAGGTTGATGGATAATGTTAATACAATTAGAGCAGTTTCCTGGTGAATGCTGCTGTGCGCTGGTCCTGAAAAGTGATGAAGCTCTAGTCATATGGATGTACACTGTAGCGCAGTAGTTTTACCTTAGAGTGTAACACAAAGGATTTCAACATTGCATCTTGTGCACAGAGTCTGATTTCATACTTCAGTGGTGGCAAGTAACAAAGTACAAATACTTTGTTACGTTTCCTTACTTAAGTAGAATTTGTTACGATTTCCGTCATTCAGACTTGACAGAGCTGACTTATGAGATCAATGTAGATCAGAGGAGAACAAAAATTGGCAAATTGTCACACTCTACAGCCAATGGTATTGTTTACAGCGTGTGCGCGCCTGACCAATGACAGTATAGTGACCCACACAGGGCGGGATCTAAACACGGAGCATCGGCGCTAAAGTTTAGCTGCTTAGCTAGCATGGACTCGTCTTGACTGCGTCACAGAGCTGTGACGTCATTTCGAGACTCAGTTTGTAAAGTTTAGTCAACATGTGAGAACTCATCTGACACACAGTCTGCTGTTGTTTGTCTGCACTGTATCTGTGTGAATGGCTTCATTCAGTGTCTCTCCTCTGGCACTGTGAGTTACCATGGTTACAGGAACGCCCTGAAACTTTAGAATGATAATCAATGAGAAGTTTTTTGGTTAGTTCGAGGGTACAGATTCATGAATGTAGCCTGATTGGACCTCTGCTTGTATTAATACATATAACAGATGTAAAGTCTCAGAGCTTCTTTGGTTATTTACAGTATGTAGTGATGACAGAAAGGTGAGCGCTCACCATCACACTGAAACAATATTAATAACGCTAATAAGTAGAAAAAGAACGTAGTGAAGCTCTGCAGATGGTTGATTATATGAAAGAGTCAAACATGAGACAATCTTGGCAAAGTGTGAACAGAACAGCAGAGCAGTATAAACATTCCGACACACTATTGGTTTGATCATGATTCATCACCCCTGCACATTACAAATCATGTCACACGCAAGCAAGGAGCTGACTGACTGTGGACTGACTTTATGTGGCCTGCTGTGAAAATGTCAGAGAACTCCAGAGAAATCTGAGTTGTTGTTCTTTTATCAGAATTATTATTTTTGATGAATCACTTGGATTAATCATTCATTTTGACGGCACTATATTGTATAGTGCTGTTATACATAGCATGTATACCATCATAATACTTATAGGCATATAACTAGTCATATCTTCCGCTCCATGAAACACATGTTAATGCTCAGCAGCACACATATACAGTAGGGTTCTTTAATGCATTTGCATTATACTAAAATGCATATGTGGCAAGAGCAAGGGGGATGTTGCGACAACGCCACCTGGGGTATTTATACCCACAGGAAATTATTGGTTCTTAGCTATTAGCATCTAAGGCCACAGGTTCAATAATACCACAGGGCAAGAGACGGTTTACAAAACCAGGAAGAAGATTTTATTAAACAAAGAAAATAAGCAATTGAACAACAAAATCAAGAGTTCACACACCACATACTGACAATAATAATCACCTAAACTTAGCACCAGGCAGAATAAAAAAAAGGCAAGGCAAAGGGCTGGGCTTACCAGATGGCAGGAACAAAATAATAGAAATGGGGTAAATAAGACACCCGTGACACTGCACTCACACGCCAAACCAAGAAGGAAATCGTGAAGGGGGACCACCACCAGGGACCGGATCACTGCCTCTGGGCCACAGCACCTAACCAAGCACAGGAACCAAGTTAAAAACCTTGCCAAAGGTGCTACACAGGACTGGTGTGAGAACAATTAAATAAAATAACCCAAAATACACATAAACACAAAACAATAATTCAACAAGACATAACACACAATGAATTAAAACAGTGACGTATGTGGCCCTAAGTCCGAAAGCCGGTTGAGGGCGCGGTCATGCATGGACGGGCCAAGTGGGCAAAGCCCCGAAGGCTCAAAGAGCTGAATCAGACAGCTGACGTCACGATAAAAAAAAAAAAAAAAACTAAAATCGTCACAAATTTGGCGGAGCCAAAACAGCAGCGTGGGTCCCAGGACAATTCATTGATGCAGGGCAGCCAATTACCACAGCCTCTAAGAGAAGGGCACAACTATAATTTAATACTTCAGTTCAGATAATCAGCATTAATATTGATGGAAAGGTACATACATACCCTTCACAAAGCTACGGTGGAGTCTCGGTGAGATAGAGGTTAGAGCTCAGGCTGCGGGCCAATCACCCAGCTACGCCAATAGACAACAGAATAATCAGCTGGGGGCTGAGTGATGGAGCCGCTAAACAGCAGACAAATCCTGACTTACCGACAGGGGAAAGCAGACGCATCCAGGAAGGGCTTCTGGTGAAGCGTCGCGTCCGCGCACGGCCCCGACAACCGGTCGCGCTATAACAAGCGGAGATTGTGTCACCAACATGCCCATTTTACGCGCTCCAAGGGAAATAGGAGACTAGCGAATGGTTACCTGAGGAGGGACCGTATGATGCCCAACCACCACGATGGCCACGTCGACAGGCCACAACCAACCCCAGGAAGTGGAAGAAAGAGGGAATCGCCCGTGCCCACACCTCTATATATAGGGGCGCGCATTGTGCCTACCTGTATAAAGTTCCTCTATACCTTGGCACAGTGCCATATAGTGGCAGGGAGGGGGACGACCTGCCACACATATATTTTCATTAGGCAATTAAGTAGTTTTGCAGCCAGTACTGTTACACTTGAGTAAAAAAGCTTGAGTTGATACTTTGCCTTTTTAAACCCTAGTAGCTATACTTGTACTTGGGGAATGAATGCAAATACTTTTGACACCTCTGAAGACAATAAGAGCTTCAGTGTCTCTGAAACAAACAAAGCAGAGCAAAAAGACACACTTTGAGAGAGTTTCTGTGAAAGACATGCTAATTCAGGTGCTTTCAGTTGCTGTGTTGACTGTGCAGCATTGTCTGATTGAGAAAGCACAGTGTCTTCCCAATTCTCCTATGGACAGTCCTGTAAGTGATTCTTTTTCAGCCCACCGAGGCCTTACAGACACCTCAGTCAGATATATGCATTCAACATGCAACATGCTGTAGGTCTGCCCAGGGGTCTCCACATGCAGTGCCACATCAGACGCTTCATGATGCAACAATCCCACTGGGCTCCATTAGATTTGAAGGAGCAGTGGCTCTCCTTGAATGTAGTACCATTAGGGAGTGAGCCCAGATATCCTGTGAAGCATGCTCAGGATGGCTTCTTCTGTTTTTTTATTTCATCCTTTCAGCCAATATTCAAACTTTCCACTTATGTGTACTTTGGATCCAAGGTGGCTCTAATCTCAGAGGTTCACATGGATCTTACACTCCATGAACAAAACTCTAAGATGCTTGAAATACTTTATTGCTCATTCTGAACACATTATTCAGCAGAGTGGTATGACCTCACACCTGAAAGTGCTGACTTGTATCCTGCTTCACAATCAGCTACAGATAAGTTCAGAGTGTTGAGGTCACTGCCTGGCAAGATCACCAAGAAAAATATAATCCTGAGGTCACTAACGCGGACACTCCTCCTGGGCTGCACCTTGAAATTCTGCCATAACTGGAACTTGTGATGAACTGAAGTGCAGACTTAAACAGACGTAAACAACTGTTCATCTCCATCTAAAGACAGTCACCTCTTCTGAGTGACGTGGTAAAGCAGGGCAGACAGTTGTCCATAATAGTGAGGAGCACATGATGTAAACCCAAAGGTATTACATACTTGCACGGCATCTACAGTGTTTTACTTCAATATTACTCACAAGAAGTGAACGAAGGGGTTAAGATTGTCAGTTTAAAGAAAATTCCCAAACTAGTAAGTGTTGATTGTTCTGTACATGTGACATCCATTGCACGTCTGTCCGTCCTGGGAGAGGGATCCCTCCTCTGTGGCTCTTCCTGAGCTTTCTTCCACATTTTTTCCCTGTTAAAGGGTTTTTGTGGGCAAGTTTTTCCTCACTGGAACCGAGGGTCTAAGGACAGAGGGTGTCACTCCCTGTACAGATTGTAAAGCCCTCTGAGGAAAAATGTGTTTTGTGACTTTGGGCTATAAAAATTAAATTTGATTTGATTTGATTTAGTAAGAGCCAGTCCCCCTAATTCAGAAAGGTGCATGTGAAGCATCATCGTTTCACCATAATGTCAGATGATTTTTCATGAAGCAGATAGGGTTGTTTGAAAAAAAAGTCTGGATGAATGAAGGTTAAAAAAACAGCCAAATGTTTGTCTCTCCTTCTCCCTTCACCTGGTAACTGCATTGACTGGACGGTGGCCGTGTCAGCTGACAGCGGGTCTTCTTCACCACTGGTGTGTATTTTCTTGTCTGCACTGTGGCATGGGTCAAGCAGCAATTGCGCAGGGTCAGTTCAGCCAGGCAGGAGAAAACAGTCTGCTTTATTGACAAAGAGTCTGGCTGATTGGTCCTTGGGGAGAGAAGCTGTTACTCTGGCAATCAAGATAGCATGGCTGGGTAAGAGCTGTATTGTCAAGGCTCCCGGGAACCAGCAACGTGCAGAATACTTGAGTGGTTCTAAAAGAACTGGGAGTTTGTAAATGTGCGTTCAGTGCACTCGTGTCATCACTGTCATGGAGGTTGCATGATGCAAAATGTTGGAGCGCTCTGGAAGAGAAAAGAGATGAAAGAGATGTACTGCACAACAGAGGCAGTGTGCAAAACACGCCTATGATAAAACTATGATACGTTTTATCATAGGTGACACATATTTGTGTGACATCGGTTGGCGTTACCCATGATCCATTCCCTATAAAATGTTTTCACAGCAATAAAATGAAATAGAAAAGACAGAACTCAAAACCTTTTCAGCCCACAGATGATGAACCTGTGGAAGCAATGTGGCTGAGCAAAACAAGAAACAAAATCTACCAATACATTTTTCATGGATGTGAGTTTACAGTGTAGATTAAATGCAAGATACATTTCAAATCATTTTTTTCCAAATCCTTTTCTAAGTAGCAATCAAAATATTTGAAAAGTATAGAGAGAGTGTAAAACAGTGCAACCCTACAAAAACGTACTGTATTGTGTTAATGTATTAATGTTGTATTAGTGCAAAATCAGATCTACATTGTCCTCACTAAATGTGTCAACAACTACTAGATGCCTTGCCTTCATATTTACTGTTACTACCAGCATGTTAGCATTGTCATTGTGAGCATGTTAGCATGTTGGATTTAGCTTTGAGTTTAAAGCACTGCTGTCCAGCAGGTACAGCCTCACAGAGCAGCTAGCATTGTTTAATAGTGACGCGTCAGTCGTGAACGAGCCGGTTCAAAGAGCTGCAGCCGGCTTTGTAAAGTAATATAGTGTGCTATGGGTGCTGACATTCAGTCACTGCATGACTGGACTGTGTTTCGATCTGCTTCATGTAGCTGTACAGCTGTGTGGCTCTACAAGCAAGTCACTATATGAAACGGGTGGTTCAGAGAGTGTGGAGGATCTGTAAATGCAAGTAAAACAACTGGCTATAGCAATTTATTGATATTAGAAAATGTCATTTTTACTTTTGAATACGTCAGTACAAAGGATGTATTGAATGCTTTAAGTGATACATGTGTACACATACAAATCATAAGTCAAAACAGTGCTAGATTCGGCTGAATTAAAATAAATATGTGGTAACATGAAGAGCCGTTTCGGAGCCGAAAGAGCCAACTCTTCTTGGTGAGCTGAGCTGAATGATCTGATTCACTAAAAAGAGCCAGACTTCCCATCACTGGTGTTTCAACTCTTAGCAGTGATCAGACAAAACACAGTGCCCTAGTCGATTTCAAGATTGAGACCACTGTGTTGATGCAGCGCAGTCCTCAGTAGACTTTAATTGCAGTCCTTCTTTACAGTATTATAATCCACTGTGCAGCGGTTTGGAAGGCTTCGTGGATCTCTCACTGCCACTGAACTAACTAAATATTTCATCGTCTTAACAGTACCTGAAGAAACAGACTTCCAATTTTTTATAGACCAAATCTGACCAAAAGCATCATTAAAATCAGTGCAGGCTGTGCTTAGAGTTGTGTGATATTCAGCCAAAAATTGAATCTGCATAATATCAGTGATGGAAACTGGTGCCAACCTGAGTCTCTGGAATCGGTTTGCCTAACACTGTAATCTATCTCTACCTCTGTCTCTTCTTTAATTATCTGATTGATTATCTCTTTGACAGCACACTGGCTGTTGTGATGCCCCCTACACATTTGTCAGAGTCACAAAGCTGATATTGCTGGAGACAGACACTGTAAATCTACCTCTCCAGCACCACTGTCAGCCCAGTAATGGACATCAGCCATTACTCCACAACAGGGCCTCATAACACAAGTTGGTTTTGCCACTGAAAGGCCTATTACATCTCAATACATCTGTCATTTCACAGCCGGGCCTGATGTCTGCTCGCCTGCTAGCACAATGGCAGCATAGAACAAAGCAGGCTTCAAGTTAAACATTCGACTGTCAAGAAAAAAGTCACTTTACCCCATCATGTCTCATTTCTTTAATAAAAACACTCACAGGGGTCACAGATGCCATGTTCTGGTTAGATGTGATGGCTCACTGGGAGTTTGCTCTCACATAGGAAAGACTGAGGAGTACATTTAAAGTAACCCGTCAGATAATGTCAGTACCGCGGGAGGTAGGGGTGCTGCAGCACCCCAAAAATAAATACACAAAATAAAGTGGGGAAAAAAGAAAATGCTAAAAATTAACTAGAGGCATTAATAACTATAAATTGTCGTGGTCTCGCTTAATTTTAGAATTTGTTTCATGCTAGTCACATGACCACATGTAAGGTCAAGTGTCACATATGATCACATATCGTCTCTTGTCGTCGAGCTCACTGTCGCAAAAATGGATTTTAGACATTTCAGCTCTGAATTATCCTAAGTTCCCTTTGGTTTTTGATTGATAACTGATCTCATGATTAAGTTTTGTGTTTCACAATTTTCTCTTTATTTCTAATAATGAGACCATTGTGTATTTTCTGAGTGGCTTCATGAATAAATAACACGGGTGACTATGTGTCACCGCTGCATCTAACAATATTGCCATGGTGTAGGAGTGAAGCTACGCTGGTATATATATATATATATATATATATATATATATATATATATATATATATATATATATATATATATATTTATATTTATATTTAAATATATATATGTGCGAGCTGTGAGTTAAGTACAGTAAGTGCAGTACCCCCTGCTAAGAATATGTTCCCACAGCTATGGATAATGTTTGTCCACAATCCAGCCACAACTGAAGCTCTGCCAGAACACTGCCACCATTACTTGGAATGTGAACATTCATGTGTCAATTACTATATTGAAGATGAATTTCAGTACCACAATGCAAATGTGTGTTACTTGCTGGCTCTTAAGGGGAAGGAAGCAACATAAAAACAGATGTTCTTGGTGTAAACTAAGAACTATCAACTATCAATTAAACAAAAGGAGGCAAAGTAATAAGTATTATTAAGTAATAAAAAAGGCCAGCGGGTGCTGTTACAGAAACAAATAAATATAACAAATGAATATAACCAAAAATGAACTCTCTAACCAGAACTCTCTAATCTTGAGGGAATACAGAACAGGGAACATAGTAAACAGCACCCCTGAACTATTGACATTAGCAGAAATATTCTCAATGTGCGCAGAAATTAGTGAAGTCAAACTAAAGCTGCCCAGTCCCAATAACAATGAACAACAATAGTGCATAACCTGCACAATCCAATTTTGGATATCAACGAGGCGAGCTCAATACCACAACCACAAGCTGCCCTCACTGCCTGGAGTGTCTGCAGACTGGAAGGTCCAGCTCCAATCCTGGTCGTCCAGGCTTGCAGGATTCACATACCTTAGATTACCTTCGGTAATATTAGCTTAGTTTAGCTTAAATGAAGTCAATATTGACTTTCACACAAGACACAAACAGCAGTCTCATGGTTTGTTTGATCAATGATCCATGTCATCCTGCTCTTTTCAGGTACTTTCATAGCATTTTCATGCTAAATGAATCGAGGTATGTTAGTTAGAGGTATATTAGGACTGTTGCCTCACTGCAATAAGGCTCCTGGTTTGAACCTTGGCTGGGGCCTTTGAGTTGACATATTCTCTCTGTGTCTGTGTGGGTTCTCTTCAGTTACTCTGGCTTCCTCCTACAGTCTAGACATGAACCTTAACAGGTTAATTGGTGACTCTAAATTGGCCATAGGTGTGTGATGTATGTTTGTCTCTCTGTGCCCTGTGATTAACTGGTGACTTGTCCAGGGTGTAATGCGCCTTTCACCCAGTATCAGCTGGGATAGGCTCCAGCCTCCGGCAGCCCTAGGATAAACGGTTACAGATTATGTCTGTATGTATCTATGTATGTATGTATTCATATTATTCAGAAACAGACTAAGGTACTCTTAAGATGTTGGACTTATATTATTACGTTGATGAATACAGAGGAATCATAACATAAAAATACCAAGTTATGGAAAAAAACATGTTTCATACAGCAGTGTTTATCTACTCACCTGTAACTGTGCTCATTTACATCCTCACTCTGGGTAAACGCAAGGCTACATTTCTAACCCAATGAACTATATAACATACGGTTATACTTTAGAAAAGGTTGATCTATTTTTTCACATTTTAAAATCTGTTTGCATAACAATGTACTTCAAGTAAAGCTTCCGCGGCTTTCCTGGTGATTCATCATCAGACTCCTCATGTGTGTGATTGATAATTTATACTTTGTGGCTGACTGAGGGCGGAAGCAAATGCTGGCGACGCCTCAGGACACCTCAGGAGACTGAGTCAGACAGAGCAGGAAGGATAGAAAGACATAGCAGCTAAAGGGTGACGTCCACGTTTGCAGAAATAAAGACATTTCATGTCAGCTGCAACAAACTTCCTGAGGCTTTACACTAACTCACCTGCTCCAACTGAAATCAAAAACATCCCTTCAAAGATGATTATGCAAGTCATGTTTCAGTTTTAATGGCAGTATTTTTTTTCACTGGATGAATAATGTCTTTAGAGATTAATCACAAATGCTCCTTTTGCTTCCAAGCAAAGAGAGTGGGCAAGACAGTGTGTACATTTGATTGACAGTGGAGCCGGTGAAGGCACCATCACAAAGTGTGTAATGCTGGAGCTTTTTGTTAGCAGTGGTGTTCAAACTAAAGCCCACCCAGTTTAGCATCTAGACTAAGTTGTGTTGACATTAGCAGCTATGTTTTCCAATGTCCTTTCAGGAAGCCATGCTGTGCTCATCTACACAGTGAAGCATCCTGACTGCCATGGCTGCCAGAATCACATTAAACATTGATTTTACTGTTCTGACAGTGTTTCATTTAAAGGTCCCGTGTTCTTACACAGCAAGAACAATCAGCTTTTAGTTAGCTGATGATGAGTCTGACGTGGTTGCTGCATCAGCTCCTATTTGAAATGATTTGTTTGTATCCTCTGCAACACCTTTCTACAAATCAAACAGCAGCAGCAGCTTTGATGATGCTCAGCTTAATTGATTCATCATTGGGGGAATGTGTCCCTTCAAGTTGACTGAGAGAAGAAATGAAAACAGTTTGATCAAATGTTTCAACAACTGATGGATGATGATTATGTTGAACCACTCATGGGCCATACTAATAAAACTAACAGTGTAGCATAGCCATTTCATTATAAACTCTCTGATTCAAGGCTAATATATATTATTGATGGCTTTAAAAGTAGCTTCCAAACACACAAACACAGCTTCTCCAAGCTGTTGTGGCTTGTCATTTGACTGGGCTGGCTTTGTGATGTGGCTTGGCTTGGGACATTAATCATTGAAGACTCCAGACTGTATGGCTCCCATTGGGTGTGTGTGTGTGTGTGTGTGTGTGTGTGTGTTGGTGGGGGTGTGTGACACAGGCTGTGTCCTGTATTGTCTCAGGGGAAATCTGAGCATTCGTATCAGCACTACCTTCCTTCTAGGTAGGTGGTAGCCCCTCAGACACACACACACACACACACACACACACACACAGAGGTTATGTGACAGTGTTGATAGCCATCTGTGCTGTGGATATCAGGTTTATGGTTCATTACCCTGAACATGTTGTTCTGGTAACCAGCTTGTGAGCATTAAGTTTACACACATAAAAGCACCATGATAACACATACCATGAATGAAAAACTCTTCTGCTTCCTGAACATTGACAGCAGTCACTTTTAGATCACTCACTCTACATGTGATAGATAACGTGGACAGTAAGCATCTTTGAAAACTGAAACCGCACGTGTGGGCAGGGGAGGGGATGGAGGGCAGAAGGGGTGGTGTGGTCAGAGAAGTGTAATTTAGATATTTTACCCTGAGCTGAAACACAACACTTCTCATCTGCTCAGTGGTGGAAAGACATTTTCACACACACACACACACACACAGTGTGAGCTGTGCAGATTCTATTCACATACAACCGAATGTAGCATTTCACCAGCAACACTGAAGATAAAATGCAAAATGAAAAAAGGAGAAAGTAGTTTGTGTATATCAGTAAGTATGAGTAAGTCAGTTATATTCCTACCTGCTGCTGACTGTCTGTGCAGCGTTGATGACTTCCTCTGACCTCTGACCCTCCATTTAGATCGAATAAAACTTCATTTAACACCATACTAACTGCCATTTATTTTTTCATCATTTTAGTTTACTTGAACGGGACCACATATAATAATTATCTTTACAATATGACAACAGAGATGTTAATAACAGCTCATTTCCATCACCCGTCCCCAGTTAAGAGAAGCAATAATCCATTGTACATAATAATTATACCTCTAACCCAATCATACATGAATATAGCATATACATTACACACAACAGATGGGCAGGGTTTTAAATGCTTCACCCATGGGGTTCAATGCATTATAAATAAATGAGCTGATAAAAAGCAACACATAATCGGCACAGTATTCCAAGGAACATCCATACTGAACGACTGCATGAGGCTTTCATGTAGAGAGGCAAAGTGTAAAGGTGGAGGTCAGACTGAATAAGCCAGCGTAGTTCTTAAAAAGAACAAAAATAAGTTATTAATACACCCAAAATGGATGCTGCAGTGCATTTTCTGACAGAGCCCTTTTTGTTTAGTATATAGCGTATGGACTACAATTAGTCCTTTGAATCTATTCATCTTGCTTTATATCGTGGCAGCAGTGGCAGCCCACAGACTTCTCAGCAGGGGAATGGCACTCTAATGCAGTTGGAAGTATTTTCTCCAGTGAAACGTCATTATTCTTGTATCGATCTCTACAATGGCACTTCAAATTATGAAAGCCAGCTGTGTGCTTCTGAATGTATAAATCATGGCACTAAGAGTGAGTCTTTCACCTCCGAGGAAGCTATTTGCCTTGCCTAAACACCCATAACACCTCTCAGCTCTTAGGTTGCCAGAATATCGAGATGCTTATTTAATTGGCTACACACATTGCTTCCTGCCTCCTGAAATGAGATGGGTAAAAGTGTAAAATCATATGGAGGTGGTATTCTGTGGGGATGTAGGTGATTGCATTTTTTAATCAAAGATTTTTTCACCATGAAGTGACCTACAAAGTAAAAATTTAAATGTAATGAATTCCTAAATGAATGGTGAGAAATATTAGCTCTGTTACAAGCTGTAGAATTAGCTACCAAGGTGAAAAAGGTCATCTCAGCATCAAAGATACACTCCCTGGTTTCCATAAGGTGCCAAATACAGACAAAAGTTATGGAAATCAACACAGATGAGCTTCAATCTATCAAACTTTGGAAAAATAAATGTGTAATCGGCTTCTTTCAAGGACCCCATTCAGTATTTGGAATTGTGTTTGTGTCTCTGTGGAGGTGGAGTCAGGACGTGGTTAGCATCGCATAAAGGCCGGAAACAGGGAAACAGCTAAACAGCAGTCTTTATGTAAATGAAGGCTGACCACATCCTGACTGACAGATCAATCAACCAATGTTCTCATCTCACAGACAGACATGCTTTCTTAAAATAATGACCTGCTTCTTTGAAAGGCTGCAATTTCATGAATGAAAAGTTACAGTGACAATGCAGCTGGATCGTCATGTGCTTTGAATTTTCTTTCCCTTTTTCATTTTGGACTGTACACACACACACACACACACACACACACACACACACACACACACACACACACACACCATGCTCATATAAAAACAAAGAACCACATGTGTGCACAAAAGCATACAAAGGAACTCCAAGAACAAAAAAGGTGGTGGTAGCATCAATATTTCATGTGTGAAAAATCTGTGGGTTTTTTCCCCCACAAAAGATCTTGAGGGGAAACCTTCCAGTTCCTCACATCCAGCAATCCTACAATCCAGCAAGGACTTCAAATATTCCACAATCCACGGCCAAGGTGCCTTAATATAGCAGCAGCTCTTTCATCTCTAATAACTGGAGACGCTCCTCCAAGCAAATGCTCGAGCTAAAACAAGGTGGAATTCTTATCTACAAATACAAAACAATAACAATTTTCCGTTTAGCAGCGAGGCAACCCAGTGTTACAACACTCGTTTTCCTTACAGATAACCCCTTTGTTGTGTCTCCTTGCATAAAGTGTGGGACATTTAGGAGCATCAACCTGGAAGATCTCTGTAAGAACATTTGTTACTAGAGGGAGTTCACTGCAGGACATTCCCACAGACATGCATCAGCCATGCCAGCATTAGTCTGAGACGGTGGCATCCATTTCATTAGATTTCACTGAGGTAATATATTTAAAATCAGACACTCTTTGATATTACTGTAGTATTCTAGTCTTTTTGTACCAGTTGGCTGTGGAAAGGGGTCTCCTATGTCCGTCATCCAGCACAATTTTGTTGGTGAGTTAGTCAGAGCTGTAGAGAGGCTCACAAGTTTATACAGCAATTCTGTCCTGGCAACAGTATTCCATAACTTGCCATCTATACCCTTCTCTGTCGCCATTGAAACCTCTTTATGCAATTTAAATCTAGAGTTTATTTGTTGGTAGGACACAAAGAAGAGGGAATCTTTTAGTTCATACTGTTCCTTTGACCTTTTTTCAAATACATTTTCTGGAGATAGTCAAATCCTGGTCAGTGTGACTTTTTAATGGTAATGATATTTGGTTAAAGTATGTTGTATGCAACAATGTTGGAATGTTTGAGGGAACATTGTGTAGGTAGTGCAGCTGTTGGTTTAGGATAGGAGGAATGCTGGCTGGACTGAGCCGTCCTAAGGGCCTTGTGTGATGTTGAACATAGATGGAAATTCAGAATAGTGTTTGTTTCCTCCAGGATTTCACTCCTTCTGATCCGGTCACAGAGTGTTTCCTTGTAATTATCTTGTAGTTATCTTCTATGTAATTGCAGGTGGCAGATCTGCAGACAGTGAATAACATCATGATTCTGCAGATCATAATCTTGACTTGTACTTTCTTTCAGTTGTTATGAAGTGGAGAACATTCAAAAGTCTGGCTGACTGATCTGAATGTCAACTGTTGGAAGTGTAACTTTTTGTTGAGTAAATACAAATATATGAGCAAATCATTAACTAACTATAAACTGTAATGGAGATATGATAACAATAATGACAGTCATGCAGGACCACAGCAGCAGCCACGATCCATGAGAACCTGCTGGACGAGACAGCACAGAAACTCCAGGGAAGAAGTTTAGTTAGTAACATACATTAACATGCATTAATGAGACATGTGAGAGAGAGAGAGAGAGAGAGAGAGAGAGAGAGAGAGAGAGAGAGAGAGAGAGAGAGAGAGAGAGAGACTTGTACACTGACTTGTAATTAGGTGAATGTTCTCATTCATACATCTGTTCTCACATTATGAAACTTCAAGCTCCAGGTACAACCACTGGCGAGAAATAGGTAACATTCATCACCCAAACTCAATGTGCTGGTCTGTTGGAGGAGTTTCTTCTTCTCCATGAAACTTGCTGCTACAACAATATAAACTCGAATTATTATGTGTGTTGCTGAGATGCAGATCTTTTTTGTTTAAATTAATTATGAATTATGGTGTTCAGATTTTGTTTCATTAACATTAAGTGGTTCCATTTTCCATCACCAGTGTGGACTTGCCCATAGGAGACTGGTCATTACTAGACTGTAAACTTAGTAAAATATCAGTAAATATCACTTTCACTGGGGCTTTAATGGGCTTTATATTCACATTTTCACAGCCAAAGTAAATTTGTGAGGGCACTGTTTGCCTGCCTCTTCTCTACTGTGTTGTGTTGAAAGACGATGGTTTTAGTTGCACTCCTGTCTCCCTAAATCACAGCCAGCTAAAGATCCACTGGGGAGCCATTTTGTTGTGGAGACCTCATGGGGCTCATTCTCTGCCTTTTTAAACCAAAGGACTTCATCCAGAGTAATCCTTAATTAGGCCTGTGGCATTTTAAAGCACACTCTCACTGCACTCACCTCGCCCTCCTGCCAGTACACAGCAACGCTTTAAACAGTATTGATCTATGGTACTGCAGGGGGCTGCTGCCTGCGCACATCTACATGCATGTGTGTGTGTGTGTCTCAGTATGTGCAAGTTACAGATCTATTAACAATTTGAAAGTGTGATTACAAACTAGTGGCATTTGGTGACCCTTCATCTTTGCACACAAATGATGGGCAGCTCTGAATAATGATTGGATGAGTAATGTGAACAGAGTTTTGGAACTGGACAGGGCTGGATGCTAACCAAACTAAATGGATTTTGAGTGGGATAGTGTGACAGATGGGTGTGAGATGTGTGTTTTCTAGTGGCTGCAGTGGGAAGGTTAGTGGGCTGGCTGCCACCTCCGCCAACTCATACACACTCATTCTCACAGCATTTCTGCAGCATCACTTAATGGGTCATGTGACGTGAAACACACATGCTGAGGGGGTGTGTTTCTGTGTGTACAACCATCACCCTGAATTCATAAAAGACCAGCTTTGGGTGCACCGTTATCTACATTTATATGATTCAGCAGGTTTGTCTAACCCCTAAATTCCTCCCAGCATGCCTTTGTGACGTCACGGCATCAATGCTGTTTTTGTCTGTCCTCTTCATATTCCACTAAGACGTTTCTGCAACTCATTTTACCTGCCGGACTCGCTGAGAGAAAAAAAGAAGAAACCAAAACTATTCAAACAGTCCACATGTGATGCATATCAAATGGTGACAGTCATTTTGGTTCTCATTAGTGCGCTTGGTGAAGCACAGTTTCCACACGTGGATGTTCAAATCACACAAACCTCCTCCTGCCTTTACGTCACAAATTATCTATATCTATAACAACATAGTTCCTGTATGCTTCCTGTTTTCTTCCTGTATATTTCTGATGCAGTCTACAGAATAGTTTGTCCACTGATTATGTCAATAGTTTGGATGTAGTACATTGTGGCTGTGTTTGCATTGATCGAGGAGCCTGACAAACGTTTGCACTACTCATTAATCAGCCATATACAGAGTAGCAGTGTGAGCTGTCTGACTCTGAAACATCCATTTCTTCTACGACAGTTTATGTGTAAAACTGTCCACCTCTTTATTATAAGTCCAGAGCTCTGATGCTACAACTCATGCACTTGGAAATCAAAGAGAGCTTTACCTCTCCAGATATTGAACATTTTACACAGTTTATAATGTTTGTGGTATGTCAGCTGCCTGAGTGGTCAGGAGGCAAACTGACAAGGAAACACTGGACTGTTTTAGGCCCCGTTTACACGTACACAGGTATTTTTAAAAATGGAGACATGTCCCTTCGTTTGTACCTATCTTTTACATGCAAACGGTAAATTTGCCTCTGAAAACGAATCTTTCTAAAAACTCCAGCTCAAGTGGAGATTCTGGAAAACTACGGTTTGCGTTTGCATATAAATTGATGTAAACAGAGTTTTAGGCAGCTGATGCACCAAAAGTGCGACCAGTGTTTACCTGTTGCTATGACGATGATCATGGAAACATTCAGAGTAGCAGTCACATTTCTTCTTAATCTGTTGTATATGTGTATGTATGTGTTTTAACACACTGTTCATGAAGAGTGTGTTCATTAAAACACATACAAAAATCCAAACACCAATAATAACCACAATCCAGATTCCAAATTCCAACATTCCAATGCTTGATAACTCTCAACAATTCAACAAACATTCTGACTTCCTGTTATACAAATGCTATTAGTTAATGGTCTAATTAGACCAGACCATTAACAGGTGTTCTTAGAAAGAGAACTATACTCAAGGTGGCATATCCGCGGGCAGGGATCTCTTTTGACGTGACACTAGAGGACAGAGCAGCATGTTTACTCGTTTTCAACCATTACTTTCTTTCTCATCCTCGGTGTAAGTCCTTGTGTTTATGAGTGTGTGCAGGCAGATGACTAGTAGCCAATGAGGTGGACCGGCCCTGTGTATCTTGTGTTGGTGCCATGTTCTCCACTCTCACCATAAACACACACCTGATCATCGCACACAATTATCAATAAATGTATTTAAGATATGACGTGCATCTTATTTACTGTTTATGATATCAGTCCATGAATGAACAGCCCAATAGCACAAAACGACTTCTGTGCTGTCGCTCAAAAGCCAAGCTGTGACAATCCATCTAATAGTCTTCCAGACAGTTCACACTAAAACATAAAAATATCAACCTGCAGGAGGAAGAGGTCAGAAGATCACCAACATGGTCTGGGGTAATTATCACTTTGTGTGTGTGTGTGAGTTGTCCTGATTCCTCCACATAGTTCAAACACATCTTAACAAGGTCATCTAAACCTGATGTTTCGGACTGATTGATTGAACTTGACAACATCCCGATCACGGTCTGTGAAACACTTTCAGGGTGAAAACACAAATCCTCTTGGACACACACACACACACACACTAACTCCTCTAACATATACATGCATGCCCTAACAGCAGGATGGTCTTATGCTGCTTTAATCCTGTATCCATGGAGACCAATCTGTCCATCGCCCTGGGGACAAAAAAAAAGATCAGCCAGCATCTGTTTCGCTGAACTTTTGTCTGTCTTTTTATCTATCTATCCATGAGCCCGTCTGTCTGTCAGTCTGTTTGTGCATGTTGAAGTCTGTCAGGAACCGTTTTCATCAACTGACAGCTACATTTTAGAATAACAACCATGAGATTCTTATTTTATAATAACTGCCCATATTGCTAGTGTTTGACATTAATTGATATAATCATCAATGAAGATATCACAGGTTAAACTCATGATGAGTGTTCAGCTCTTAAACTGCAGTAGCATACAAAGACTGGCAAAATCAATGTTGGCTTGATGTTCAGTGTAATGGATTGCACTGTAAGCAACACAATTTTCAAGAGTCTGTGATCGATGATGATGATGATGATGATGATGATGCCACACACCAGTGAATGGAAACCATTTGTTACATGGATCACTTTTCTGACATGCAACTGTAAAAACTGTGAAGCATACATGAAAAAATGACATACGGTACGATCCTAGCTAAACTGACCATCCAGTTAACTCACTTCTGTTACAGTCAAACACAGGCAAACACGACTGATCCAACATTTTGAAGCTTTACATTGTTTACACTTTACTGTTCTCCAGGCTGTGGTGGCCCACTCAGAGTACACAGTACTGCTCCACGATATGCTGCTGTTGAGTAGTATGATTTCATACTACTACTAACTACTTTAAGTTCAAGTTTTGATCTTTTTGTAGGACAACAGCACCACAGTTATTTGCAGTGTGACTTCCATCTTTTTGTCCAGCCTTCTTTACTGTTCCTATAATGTATTATCACTTTCACTTTCTCATCAAATTACTGTAGCCCAGATACATGCCATCCATCACTCTCCTCCCTCACAGGTTGTTTCCCCAAAAGTCAGAGGAGGAATGGAGGAGATGAAGAATGAAGCAGAGTGTTAGTGAATAAAGATGCTGGAGGCCACAGCAGTCCTTAATGAATGTGGGTGGGAGGGGGGGGCATTTGATGCTGAGTTATGTCTGAGTGAGGGAGAAAAGAGCAGAGTGAAATATGGGGAGGCAGCCAGAGGTGGGCCGAGAGAGGGACAAATGGAAAACAGACAGATAGACAAACTGAGAGGCTGAGAGAATCTCTCTCTCCATCTGTCTGATTCTGTCTCTCTGTCTTCATCAGTCTCTATCTGTCCATCACTCCATCTGTCCATCTATCCATTTATATCACATCCGTCCATTAGTCTCTCCCTCCCATCCCTCAATGCACACAAACACACAGTATGTGCAGAAAAAGACAGCTGTAGCTCCATAATCACTTCATATCAGACTTTATGAAAACATGTTCAAGGATCAGTTTGGTAACACTTATTTTGTTTAATAAATACATATTAAAGTGACACAAGCATCTGAATTAAATTAGCTTTTAACCTGTGTGTGAATACTTTGTACATATCTGTAAAGACAACAGTTCCAGATCACTCCTGTCCGACAGCTTCTCGCGTCCTCTTCTCTTCTCCTCTGCTATTATGTCCGTGGAGGCTGCTGAGCTGGAACCTGGAACCTGCATTACTGCACCAGGCTTGAAAAACATTTCCTGGTGCTCCGTAATGGCTGCTGATACAAACACTCTCCCGGTACTAAGAGCCCAGCTAACAATTTTTTTTTTTTTTTCAATGCAATGACAGATGTTCCAGCCTGAAGAGATGGCCTGTAGCCTGCATGATAACGACATAAGTGTTATTAGTTATTATGTACTGTATATGATTACTATATGAGCTGTGCAGAGACCAGCTTTTGGGACGCTTCTGAAACGGACTGCAGTGTGTGTGTGTGGCGGCCTTTGAAACGCTGACTACAATGGCCATGCTAACAGATGACAGTGATTAGTCAAACAACAGAAATTTCAATTGAAATCAAATGTGGAGACTTTCTGATAGATAATGCTGTATTTGTTTCTTCACTATGAAGGGTTCTGTTGTTTACTGTGTTAGGGTATATTGTCATAGCTGTTTATTTTAATCAGGAGAGACTTCATTTGAATAAACATATTTATTGACATGAACACAATGAAGATGAGAAATGTGTCTGCTGATTAGATCCCATTGTGACATCATCATGTTCAGAGCGGCTGATTAGAATGCTCCCTGATGGAGTCCCCTGGAGGTGATGAAGGGGAGAATTCTGAAGATCAGGAAGTGAGCTCAGGCAGGGCACTGGAGGAGAAAGCTGAACAGCTGACAGAAGCAGAGAGGAGGATTTAAAGTTTGACAGCTATGATGTGATTGGCTGGTAGAGATCATGTCAAAATCTGGTTGGTTTTACTGAGAAAGTCAGTCCCTTCATGAAAACATGAGAGGCTGAGTCGTGGAGGAATGAGGCAGCTCTTCCTGATTGAACTTCATTAGGCTCGTTGCTTTGAGTGGACAGTAATGACTGAAGGCGACGGACAGAGTGAGGCACTGTTGAAAATCTTGAAAATGATTGTTAGTTTCAACCCGACTTGATCTAATTGTTGATGATTGGACACAAGCTTGAGTTTATACTGCACCGATTTAGCATCAAACTCCCGTAACACTGTCAGACTCACAGTGGACAGTTACATCAAAATCAACGCAGCTTCTTATTCAATGCATTCCTTGCTTCCTTGTCAAAACCAGCCACTGACACTACCCAGAATGCAACTCCTCAAGTGCTTGTAGGACTACTTAAGCATTTTGAGTAATATATTTATTTGATTTCTTTCTAAGAGTGAAAGCAGAGGATGAAAATCAATCTCTGGCTTCAGACAGCCAGTCTGACTCTGTTTATTTGGTATGTTCACAAACAAAATACCTTTGTAGATATGGAGTTATATGCTTATGTTATACTATGGAAGAATTATCCTATCTTTATTCAAGAGCATAGATTTTCAGTTTGAGATCATGATTTCTGCTTCTCATCTCAGATTTACTCTCCTCGTGCTCACATTTTAAACCTAATCAAAAATGAGCTATGATGATAATGATTTGAGGATAACATTGGTGCATGTAATGCAGTGTATCACCTTCACCTACTACTAATCAGTTACTTATTAGTTACCTGCCTATTTACGTTGGCACCCGGGGGTCAAAGCCAGGGGGCACATAATTAGGTTAGTGTTGGGTCTGTGTATGTTTTGGTCACTGGAATTTCCGTTCAGTAAAGGATATTAAAAATGAGTGGTTAATTGTTTTTCATTTCAAAAAATTAAAAATTGAAATTGAAATACAAGATATTTTTCTTTATCAGGGTCAAGAAGGGATAAACAAAACAAAGATTAAATGGTTGGAAAACAGAAAGAAAAAAGCGCCCGTCTTTTCATATTGTGCGACTGGAAGTTGTCGTTTTCAAAGTAAAAGTACATGTGAGGATGGTGTGTGTGTGAGAGAGAAAGAATTTTGGCGCTGCTGTGAAAGCTGATGGACATGGATCAGTACATATTACATTTTACATATTTCAGGTAACATTCCTGATTATATGTATTTGTTTTTAGTTTTTACCTGAAACATGTGGCTTAGTTTTCCTACAGTCATGTCCTCTTCCCCGAGACACACTCTTTTATTGTTTCGAAAAACAATGTACCGATGGATTCTCCCATACTGAACCACTTCTTGACGAGTGGCAGTGTTCATCTGCACTGGACACAACATGTTAATTAGTGAGCTGGAGGTGTGTTCTTGAAGCCGGTCTACTTACTCTTCTTGTTGATCCTTTAAAAACTAAACTCACCAGTGAGCTGGTACGGCTCTGTTGGGCTCTATAATAAAATCAGGGAGCGTGTCTTTAAACAGTTCAGCCAGTGATCTGTGAAAGACCACATTTATAATCTGCTTTCCAACTCTGCGAGACACTGTGTGACAATCCGTAGCAGGGAGATAACAGGCGGAGCCGCCCTCCTTCTTCCTCCAGCGTGGGAATATGATTGTGTTGTAATATTCCTGCCGAGTTATCCGCCACACCGCTGCTTTTCATTGCACCTAAATTATTGTCCTGCGTGTTAAATGCAAGTCTCTGATTGTAATGGCTGCCTCCCACTGTTTATTGGCGGGCTCGATGGCGGCAGTTCACACACATGCTACCATCCTTTTTCTCTTACACTCACGCACACACACAAACAAATTGATAGATTTGTGTGAATGCAGACACACACTCCTGCAGACGGCGGCAGTGCATTAGCAGCGGTAGTCCATTAGCATATAAATGTGTTCCTGTGTAAGTGTATTGTGTGGTGGTTGTGTGTGGGGAATGTGAGTAAACTTGTGCAGACTTAATATGCATGTCAGGCAGACTGGGAGATGATAGTGCTCTTTGTAAATGTTGTGCCAGTTGCAGATCGATCAGTGATACCATGCAGGCAGCTCTATACAGTATGTATCCGTCTACCTCTGTACTCTGTGCTCAACGTTAATTAAACGTAAACCACCGACCATCTGCTACCACTTAAGGTATCTGACCTCCTGACCTGGAGACTTGGCACCCCTCTGCATGCGTGTGTGTTATGCTCCTACACACACTTTTGTGTACCATCCCTCTGAGGTCCTTCGATTGTATATAAATGCCTGAGTTCCACTACATGCTATGGCTCGGCTTTGGAACAGTTGTGTTTTTTTGCATCACCTGGGACGAAGCTTCAAGCAAGCTAAGCCGAGACTAAAAGGTAGAGTGGAAACAGAGTGCCTGTTTGTGTGTGTGTGTGTGTGTGTGTGTGGTAAACTGTGGACAAGAAAGGAGAGTAATAGAATGTGTAATTCATGTGAAAAGACTAAGAAATGGTGTCAGAATAGTTACTGTACTCTCATACTCCATGTTGCAGTCTGCAGACTGAAACCTTGCTGTATGTTGAGTATCTGCAGCATTCTGGACATTAGATATAGACATCACTACTTTTCTGCCACTGATTATTAATGTGCACTTTGATAAAGGTCACAGGTCTCTATCATTAATTCAGCTTAGTTTTATTTATATAGCCCCAAATTTGAAGTTATCACATGACACACATACAGAGCAGGTCTAGATTGTGCTCTTTATAAAATGAATGCTCTGCTCTGCACACAGATTGAACCAAACATAATCAAATATTTTAATTTTACAATGAAATAAATGGTAAATGGACTGTACTTATATAGCGCTTTTCTAGTCTTACAACCACTCAAAGCTCTTTCCAGGACGTATCTCATTCACCCATTCAAATCAAATCAAATCAAATTTTATTTGTATAGCCCAAAGTCACAAAACACATGTTGCCTGAGAGGGCTTTACAATCTGTACAGGGGGTGACACCCTCTTTCCTTAGACCCTCGTTCATACACATTCATACACTGATGGCACAGCCTTCAGGAGCAGTTTGGGGCTCAGGATCAAACCACTGATCTTCTGATTAGTGGATGACCCGCTGTGCCTCCGAGCCACAGCCGCCTCATATATTTACTTTTTACCTGCTGAGCCTGGTTACATTGCTCCTGTCCAGCTCTGATTCTGGCATGACACTGGCTTACAGGTCAAAATGAAACGTGTTATTTCACGTTAGAAACGTTAAACAGTGGCGCTTTAAAGGCTGTGTGCGTGCTATTTTGTAACATCCACTCTTTGAAAAGAACAAGTTTGAGGCCAAATTTTACTTTGAGTAGGGTAAAACTATACCATTGACCAAACAACATCCATCAGTGTTCTGTTCTTTGTATTTGTTTTCAGAACACCAATAAATCTGTGTGTTACATGTGTTTGCAGTGTCAAACACTGGTGTTTACATGGAGCCTTTTTTCACCAGTGAGAGACGAGACAGACAGACAGACAGACAGACAGACAGATGATGCTTTCTTTCTATATTTATTGACAATATTTGAAATTGCATATGTATATATTGCGTATCATTGCAAGTAGAACACAGACACACACACACATGCATAAATGATGCACAACTACATGGCAGTCGGTCAGGGTGAGACGATGAACCAAGGGTTAAGTGAGAAAACACAGTACGGCCTGCGAGGAGCTTCTAGCTTCTGTATGTCAGTGACTGACATTAATCACAGGAGCAGAAGTGACCTATCAAAGCGGCCTGTGGCAGGTCATCATCATTCTTCTGCAAATGTCTCACTCTTATTATTAGAACGACAACGTTTTCATGTTGAACAAGGCAAACAGAAGAAAACACAAAGTATCCAAATGTCAGGAGAAAATATCTCACCAAGGAACGAGCAAAGAGTTTCAACTATATGTTGTTATATACGTATGTGGTCTTCTTCAGTTGTATATATGTATACATCAACACTGTATTGTCTGTTCTGTGAATTGATGGTTTGCTCTCTCTAATTAGTTACTAATTATACACCGAAAAAGTTTTGTGGTAAAAGCATCTTGTTCCAATTATGGTCCATTATGATGAATTGATTAGCTGTCTAGAGCAAATAAACCCCTCCCCCTTCCATCCTGCAAGTACTGTAGTTAAAAATTCATATCATCCTCTAACCACCTAATCTTTATAATCTCGCCTGTAAACAAAAAGATTAATGAAACCCCTTCACAACATATACATTATAATCCAGACACTGTGTTGGCCTAAAGTACAGAGCTTCTGCATGGTAATGCTGTTTACACTTTGTGTTTCTCAGTTTGGGATGGGCCTGATCTGTACAGAGGCCTTATCTCATCCTCACCTGGAACACTGACCAATGCTGATATAAAATAATTAATAAACTAAATGCAAAGAAAGTAATATGATTTATTTAATGGCACTAATAAACTCATAATGACTGCATTTATTTGCACTGCTGGGTTTATTGTCTGAATCTGGTTATTGTGAATTTCAAACAAATAGTCTTTATTAATACTGAATGCATACAATAGTGTATTAGTACTATTGCATACATATCATTACTTGCTTCACCATAACTTTTTTAGTTAAGTTATATTATGTATCTGAATCGTTTCAAATCCGCTGATTCCTCTCGTGCAGTCACCTCTGCGTCAGATGTTTGGATGCTTCTGATGCTTCTCCATGTTTTCTGACTGTGGAAAGATTTCACTGTGATATTTGGACACTAATTATATTCAGAGTTTGAGGAAGTATTCACTGTATTCGCAAAGCCATGGGAGATGTCACAGCTTCAGAATCCTCTGCATGTGCACTACATAATGAGACAAATAATAGTTGTATATAACAGAAGATAATTAGATTAAAGAAGCAAAGATTGATGAGGTCAGGTGGCGAATGCTGCTACATTCTCTGGTTCTCTGCGTGTTTTTATCATCAAAATAATGTGATGTGGTTGTCCACAGCTTACATCACATCAGCAAACAGACTTGTTGGCCTGGCTGTCGTGGTCTCAGTTTTGGTCCAGTCTAAACAGAGCAGCCAGTGTCTGGTGTCATCAGACCAAAACCACTAGCAGCATCCACTGGGATGGAGGTCAAAGGTCGTCAGTCAGTGGATGACTGGAGAAAGATCAAGGAGAACACTCACTTCTGACACCAGAGACCATCTTTGAAACCAACCACCAAAGCATCTCCATGACAACAGCATAATGAAGTTTACCTCTCCTGGTCATAGTTCCACTGACCTGAGACATTTACTTATTTAATTAAAATGATGCTATATGACTTGTCTTTCCAGAAAATATTACAGGAAGAGAAAAGATGTTCAATCTTGGGGAATCCGCTTTTGTTTCTGTTTCCATCTTTAAATAGGAGAGCTGACAAACATCCTGAGAACTTTTGCATTTCTGTTTTCCACATAAACAAAAGAACATACAACTTCAGAGTCCCACATCTTACTTTCTCAGTTTGCTGTAAGGAAGTCATTTTATCACTGTGGCAGACAGCAGCACTGGCCTATAATGTAGATAATTACCTGTACAAGCCAAACATAATGTCGAAATAATAAAGCTGTGCTTTATCTTTCTCATCCTGCTTCAAGGCAGCTCTGGCGCTATCTGCTGTATGAATTTGTCTGACATGCCGCAGTATATCACATGGTAATAAGACCAAATTCAAAAGATTTCCTCTACCTGATTAGTTCAAAGCTGTGGCACATATTTCAGCAGGTGATGGGTTTCTCTTTTCCATCTCTTTCTGTGGAACGGAGCGATGGGCTTGGATGAATAAGACATTGAATCAGACGCTGTTTGTCTTTTGTTGAAATGAAAGGCTCACAGAACAAGGGTTTGCTACTTTATTATTTCCACAATGGAAAGACAGAGAGTGTCTTCATGTAGTGGCGGAACAATGGAGGCTTTTCATGTGACGTGTGGCAGAGGAGCTGCTTTTCACGCTCCCCCATGTAACAAGGCTGAATTTACCTTGCAAATAGGTTACGGTGGCTTTCCTGTCATTTAGGTTTCCTACTTTCAATTCACCAACACATCCAACGCCTTGCCCTGTGTGTGTGTGTGTGTGTGTGTGCCCCTGGGTGCATGCATTGTATCTGTAATAGTGTGTACATATGCACATGCGTGTCTATGTGTGAGTGCAGAGCATCTTTGTTGCTGCCAGAACGCTTGGCCTCATTCTCAAAGCAAGCCACCATATGTTGATTGGTCTTGTGAAATCAGGGAGAAAGACACCAGCTCGGAGTGAAGAAAATAACAAATACCGGTGCAAATCGGGTAATTGCTCGGGCCGTCTGTGCATTAATTTTCCTTTCAAAGACAATAAGTTGACCCAGCTGAAACCTGCACAAGTCATTTTTCCAGCGTTGTGCAGAAATAAACTTTGTGTCTGACAGGGAGATAGATGCCCTCAGCCTGGTTTCACACAGAGATAAAGGAAACAGGAGGGGGGCATTTAGTGGGCTTCACATTATCATGTTCAAAAATATCAGAGTGTGTGTTTGTGTCTATGTACAGCACAGTATGGATATGAAGTAATGAGGCTTGTGGGCCCCAGGAGATGCTCCACTAGTGTGTGATATGTTGTGGTCCACAAAAGACCCTCAGCAGGACAAACACGCTGATGATCAGGCAGTGCAGACTCTGCCTTCTGTTTTCCACACTCCCCTCACAGCTCTCACTCCACTGTTTCTTTGTTTTGTTTGTTTTTTCCTTACTTCTCTTTACACCGACTTCACAGTGTGCTGGAAATCAGTTCTAAATGGATCATTTGCACATGTGTATCTGTATCTAAGTAAAGATAAAGTTGAGGTTCAAAGTTCATTCTTGAACCTGAACATCATCATATTCACATGGGATGTGAGAATGAGAGAATTTTGTCAACAGGTTTTCTCAAGCTCAAGAATGATCCGCATCTTATAAACCATTGATGTGTTATTTGTTTATTTATTTGAAGCAGGTCAAATGTGCAGTTTGTAAGATTCCAATTCAAATCACACCAAAGACATGGAGAGAGGGAAGAAGAGAAGAGTTCAGTGCATCATTGAAGTTAACAAGATCAGTTGATAAATATAATTGGGCATCATTGGCATAACAATGAAAGTTTCATGGAGGTGAAGAGAGTTAGTCCCAGTGCAGAAGCTTATTGAACTCCTAACTGACTATATTTTTTGTGCATGGTGGATTTATCAGTGACATGAACAAACTGAGATTGAGCTGAAAAACATTTTTAAAACATCAGAGTAAACAAAACAGTGTTGACAAAGACCATAGCCTGCTTTTCAAGCTGTGGTTCTGGTGCCCAAACCTGCCAGCAATGCCTGCTTTGTGCAAAAAGTGAGGAAGTGCATTACACATAACACTGAAAAACAATATGCACAGTGTATTGGTTGGTTGAGTTTGATATGTCAGTCTTGACCTTCAAAAACAGCAGATGCAAAAACAATCTCTCCTGCTGCTTCAGACACCTGATACCTGACTTTACTTTACTAAGCTGAGGCTGAAAGGAGCTAAGGATCTAAGAGGCTTGAATTGGACATTGCTTAATAATGAGAATGCAGTGTTTTCCTTTGAATAAGATTAGATACATTCGGGCAAAATGGAGACTTTTATTTATTTATAGAAGGTTATAAAACTTTTCCTTTGACAAGCTGACATACTGTTGTTATGAGGTGGATCTAAACTACATAACTGGAAAGTTAAACATGTTCACTGAAGCTTTGAGGTTCAAAAGTCTAGTCTGGAATTCTTAGTCCTGGTTCTGACACTATCATTTACTGGAGAATTAATAAAGAATAGCGATAGCTTGCAGAGTGTGGTCACTAGAGTGGTTGGGATGCCTACTGTACAATATGGTTGATTGATTCCACATAAGTAAAAAAAAAAAAACTGTGCAGGTGTGCTCTGATGTCAGAGTGAATGGATTTGTTGGAGGAGCAAAGGGTATTGCAGCTTTAAATTTCATAATCACAGTGTCCTGTAGATGCTGAGCAATTATCATAAACATCGACCTGATTTTTAAAGCTTTGAAATCAGCACTGGACAGAAAGGTTGAAAGAAGTAATGGAAGGTTATCTTCAGGGACTACAACAGGGTGTTGTGTGTCGTGTGCTGTGGACATAAAGCCTATTTTTCACCTATGTGCTAAACTGGAAGACAAAGCACAAAATATAAATCATTAAAGATGTCCTGACAGTCAAGCAACTAAAATGAGATGGGTTTATGTAAGGAAAATTAAATGAAGTTAAAATAAACTTTAACAAATGTTGTTGTAGTCTTATATCTTCAGAAGTAGTGGGGCCTCTTCCAGCCTCCATAGTTTCTGCTTCACAGAGAGTGAGGCGAGGAAGAATCATTCCACTGTTGGGTTTTATTGAACTCTGAACTTGGTTGTTAGAATTCACATATATTGTTTCTTATTTTTACTGATTGTATGAATCATGTATTACTTTTCAATAGCCACATATCATCACATCGGGACTGTAGGGGGCTGAAGCTGATCCCAGCTGACACTGGATTAGGGGCAGGGTACACCGTGGACATATAGACACATACAGGCTAACAACAATTGGCACATTAATCCTTTTCTTTGTGTGCTACTGGATGCAACCTTTGAGGATTGAGCTGCACCGTATACTTCATAGTGCTAATGATGGTCAAAAGACAACCACCACACTCCATAGTGACCTCAGTCCAGTCATTACTCTATGAATATGTTCTTTAACTCAAGTACGTTCTTCCACATGCAACAATGCCATGTCCTTACCAACTTGCTGCTGAATATCAGCACTACCTATGTCTAGTCTGTCCTCTCTGCATAATCCTTTCATATCTGAGAGACAAGTGTCTGTAGAGAGTTTGAACCTTGATCGTGCTCTTCCTTTTCCTTTTAAAATACACGGACATTATCTTGCAGTAGCAGCAGAAAAACAGAAGCTTAAAAATAGATGCAGCATTGATGCATTTATTGGTGGCCTCAGCAAACAAGCTAGCACAGCACGCTGATGTAAGTTACAGACAGAGCTCTGTGTGTGTCACAATCCTGGAGCCTCTGTACAGCTCAGCAAAAATAATTCACTAACACTGATAGAAGCATTCATAATAAGAGGGATGGATGTGCAGAGGCCTGTCCCTTCCATGCTGGGCTTCAGTATATAAATGACTGGCTCCTCTCATTCTGTAACAGGAGATTCAGAGCCTGAAAGCTGATGGCGGGCCTGGTCATTTGTCACACCTGCTCTGCTCCAACTCTCTGACATGATTGATGCTGGGACCTCCCTCCACTCTGATCCACCACCCCACCAGCTCTGGATTAAAAATCCATCCTTGCTGACATTTACATATTAAAATTGGTAGTTAGGGCAATTCTCCATGTGGAAACAAAAGGGGCCTGCTCTGCAGAGGCTGTTATTGATCACCCTGACAATACGTTTGCACAGAGTCTAAATGGAGACAAGAAGAGAATGTGTTGCATATGCTGATGATACGAGTCGCTTGGCCTGGGTTCCTCCCCCTTTACTTCCCAAATGTATGAAACCTCATGTTCTCTGAGTGCTGACTGAACTGTGTCTGTAGCAACCAGTAGTGATCAGTTGCACAACTTTGCTTTAAGACATTGAACACTAGATCTGTTTGGAGGTATTATACCCAACTGATCTAGTGTTCAATGCTTTTTTTCCCCAGGATTTGAGTCTAGTGTTGACACCCGACCGTTTTTCCGAGAATTGTTCCCTTTATTCATCAGCAGTTTGTCCTTTTTTGGGGAAAAATGTAAAAACTTTGTTTGGTTTCCTTCATTCTGTAGTCCAGAAAGGTTCCCATGCTTCTGTAGGGGGACAGATTGGGCGGATTCGCCTAATCTGCCTCGTAAGTTTTAGATATCTGTGAATATCTCTGAAATGGTTTATGATAGAGCGATGTGGAGTGTTTTTCTGAGATTCTGATGAAGACGGTGACATACAGTTTGTGTCTGTCCGACACTTCCTTGTTGTTCTATGTCACCACGATGTTCGACAGACTGAAAGTGCAGTCAACAAATGGACAAACGTTACTAGGCGGAAAGCGGGATTCAAATATATCAAATATATATATTTGAATATTCTTCCTCCGTTTCATGGCGGTGGCAACAAATGACCACTATGTTGCGTGCTCCGAAACGTAGGTGCTTGGCCGATGAGGCGTTCTGTGTATCTATGCTCAATTGCTCTGAAACAGAATACAGAATGGACTGCTGCAGCGACCCAGGCCTCCTACTTCCCTTTAAAGGAGAATCATTTTGAATTCGGGTTGTGTACAAACCCTGCAGTGTTAAAAACAACAACCGCCTCCATTTAACGTGAGCTGCTCCACAGTCAGTACGTTTACATGCAGCAAGAAATTCACATTTCTGATCGTATCAGACTTAGTTCAGACTTTTTAAAGTGCTTGTAAACACCTTAGTCCGAACTATTTCAGGCCACATCGGACATCTCAAAATCTGCGTTGTTCTTTTTATATTCATTATTAGGACGAAAATAATGCACGAAAAGTACTCCTCATACGTAGTCTCTGTGCAGGCCCCTGGCCTCAGAGGACCTACGACAGGAGTGGATTAAGCTTGTTTCTGAGTCAAGTCCCAGCTACAGTCAGTTTTGTGTTTCTTTTTGTCCGATTTTGTCCATTTTGACCGAAACATTTCACAGACATGTCATTAAGACACCTGGTAACTGTGTGAACTTCTGGAAAAGGGGTATAATATATAATATTTAAGGGGAAATCCATCCATTATCTGTAACCACTTATTCTCATCAGGGTCACAGTGGGGCTGGAGCCTATCCCATCTGACTTTGAGTGAGAGGTGGGGTACAGCCTGGACAAGTCACCTCATCACAGGGCACATAGAGACAAACAACCATTCACACTCACATTCACACCTACGGACAATTTAGAGTCACCAATTAGCCTGCATGTCTTTGGACTGGAGTACCCAGAGTCCACACAGAAAGGCCCAGCCAATGTTTGAACCAGGAACCTTTCTGCTGTAAGGCGATGGTTCACCACAGCACCTAAGGAGAAATTATTTTGTTAAATAACAAAGAAAACTTGAGTCGAATGTATTTCATTTTTGGCAAATAAAAGTATTGTGTACAAGACTAAAAAATGAAGGAGAGAGAGATAGACATTGCAGATGAAAAATGAAACCTCCTTTGGCTGAAAAAGTGATGAAAGGCGTCATAATAGTTGGAAGTGATTAGAGCTGGAGCGGCTGATGCTCTTTTAAACAGCTGGAGCAGAGACGTGAACTCTCTGAATTGTCTAAAAGCACCTGAAGGCTGGCTGGTTCAAACAGAGACATTGTTATTGTAAGGAAATCACACCTATCAAATCTGAAGAGTTGGAATAGCAACATAAAGGTTATTCCTGCTCTGTACAAAGGCAGGTGAATGGTTTTAAAGACACGGGATGTGAAAGCAGCTTCACAGGAAGTCTCAGATAGCTGGATCGTTTGGAGGAAACCCCACGCTCCACCAATGTTTGACATTCTCTTCAGAAAAGAGTTTGTTCAATCATTTTAGATGCAGTGCACTAAACTCAAAGAAAAGGTGTTCCACTAACAGTGTAGGTTCAAATAATGTGAAGATCATTCACTATAAACGTACCGATGGGTTTAAAGGAGCAGTGTGTAGTTGCTGATTGCAACCCTTCATCTCACCCTGTACATTTTCAGTGGAGCACTCTGGAGCAGCTACAGCTAGTGTCATAGAGCCATATTACGTGTTACAAATGTCTGACAAATTACAGCAAGAGTACTATGTCGTGTGTTTTCAGTAGTTGAGGATGTGTATACATGAAGCGTGTTACAAAACCATATAATGAGCTTTAAAGTGCATAGCAAATATCACTTTTTATACTCCATTATATTTTAGAATCAAACGTGAATGTTTAGGCTTAGTTTGTAAAATTAGATTTAATCAAGGAAAATATTGACCATAACATGTATTTCATAAACGAATCGGAGCCTGAACACCCTCTGCAGAGAGAAAATGGTGCAGGTGGGCTTTGAAGCACAGGCTAACAGTGCTGAACTTCAAGAAGTGAAGAACTTGAACTTTTCGACTCTTTGAATCTTTTTCAGGGTTTTTGGAAACTTTTCTAACTCTTCATCATAACTGCAGCTACGAGCTGTCATTTCACACGGTCAGTAGCTTTTCTCTTTTGCTGTTGTATTGAACGTATTGAATTACGTGTATTTTTTTTTCCTTTTTTTTTTTTTTTACTGAAAACACATTTATTTGAACAATAACCTGATTTACATAGCACATAAATCAGTTTGTTTTACACATGATTTAATCTTACACACATTGGTCATCCATCACAGTGAAGTGCAGGTGGACATGTCCATAGTTAGGACACACCCGGCTGTAAACATCGTATAGATTCATTCAAACATGAAGTTGCTGTTCTGTGGCGATGCAGTGTACACTTTGTAAATCAAGCTGTATGTTTCAGTCATGACACTGTTTATATAAAAGTTATATAATTAAAAATATAATATAGTTCATTTGTTTCTCTTTTGGGCGGTTTTATGACTGGCAGTTTGAACAAGGTGTTTTATTTTGTAAATCAACCGGATGCTGTTTCTCTGTCTGGCTTCTGGTCAACTCGGTTTGAAACATTGACTACAACAGCCACATAAAGCTCTGCTGGCCGCAGTGCACACGGAATGTGGCACATTTATGTCCAGCGGAATTTAGGGTTTAACACTTTGGCTCTAAGGAGGAACTGGTAGTGGAAGTTATTGGTGACTGACCATGTATGCTCAGCCCTGACTGTTAAACTGCTAATAATAAATAGATTGTGTTTGTATCATGTGTAAATCAGTGGAATATTATTGGTTATCTGTGAGCTGGAATATGGCATGGCTTGAACGTCCAACACATGGGACATTTGGCACTCAGTGCTCAGCAGAGGACGAAGTCAGTTACTGAGCCCAAACAGCAGACTGGCAACATGCGGCCAACAATTATCTGACAGTCTTACAATGTACAACTGACAGGAAAACATTTAAAACAGTACACAGAGGCCTGGGCCAACACCAATCAAGAATCTCAGACTGACTCCAACTAGAGTTGGACCTGAGTAGCATTTCATCCAATCCACTCGGTGGTCCTGCCTAATTATATATTACATAGTCCAGTTATTAATAGTCCATGTAATGCATCAGTTGTCATCATTACTTATATATCCTATCCACGTCACCGGTTCATCACAGGGAACACAGAGACAAACAACCATTGACTGTGGGAAGAAAGGCCCCAGGAACCTTCAGTGGTTAGCAGTGTGAGGCCACAGTGCTAACCACTGCACCACTGTGACATCCTTCATAGAAGTCATATTTCTATAACAATTAAAGTTGTGGTTATTATTATTAATATTATCATCCTTTGTCTCTCTCCGTCTCTGCTTCTTAGAGGAAGTTTTTCCTTGCCACTGTCACCACGTGCTTGCTCCTCATGGAATTGTTCATTCTTTGTAAATACTCTTAACGAGCATGTTGCAGACCTGCTCGTTATCTCATGGTGGAAAAGTGCCATGAGATAACTTCTCTCAAGTTTTGGTGCTGTATGAATAAAAGTGGATTATGTACAGTTTCATGTTCATCAGTCATTGTAATTCATTGTCATTTTATCATTCATTGTAATTGTACAATATGTTTGTGTTGATTGTTCTGTACATGTGACATCCATTGCACGTCTGTCCGTCCTGGGAGAGGGATCCCTCCTCTGTGGCTCTTCCTGAGCTTTCTTCCACATTTTTTCCCTGTTAAAGGGTTTTTGTGGGCAAGTGTTTCCTCACTGGAACCGAGGGTCTAAGGACAGAGGGTGTCACTCCCTGTACAGATTGTAAAGCCCTCTGAGGAAAAATGTGTTTTGTGACTTTGGGCTATACAAATAAAATTTGATTTGATTTTAATTTGATTTTAATTTGATGTTTGCCGTCTTTGAAGTATAGCCAGTTCTCATAAGGAAACACCAAGCTCAGCTAAACAGAGTGACGATAAAATGACTTTCAGGTTATAAACATCGATCAGAGAATCAGTTAGGACTCACTTCCAACTCTGACAGGCTTCTAAAATACTATTCCTCCTACTCTAATATGGTGTGTGAAGCACTGGACATGAAGTCCTGCAAAGAGTGTAAATGAATATTAAACAGACATGAAAGACAGATAAAACACTGTCTCCAGACCAGAGACAGTTCTGCATTCAACTGCATATTTGTTGCACATCATTGATAGTGTCAATAAATGAATCAGGGGAAGCTAAGTGATTCAGCTCTCGTGGCAATTAAATACCACGCATGAGTCACACAGCAGAGGTGGGTCATTACGAGGCAGAGAAGAACAGCGTGCTGGAGATGGTGATAAACAGGAAGACTGCTGATTTCATTAGTGCTCATATGACAGTCTCATAACTCGCTCTGAATTGTTAACGGTTTGAATTCCAGGTTAAATAAATGGAAAAATAATAAAGACACAAGGCACATCGGGGGATGTGACAGTTTAATGATGTTAACTCTGACATTAACAACACACTCCTGTTTCTCACTGCTGATGTTGACGTTAATGATTTCCCCAGACGCAAATCTGAAACATGCAGTAATATTTAAAATGATGAATGAAAACATGGTTATGAAGATTTTAGCATGTTATATTATTATTGTGATGTGAGCCAAATAAACAAGTGAAATGGAACTGTTTTGTCCTCCTTGACTTGAGAAGCTGGGAGCTGCTACCTCACCCTATATTTTTTCTGGAGCATTATATCCTTTTTCTGCCATGTTCTGCCCATAGATTGTCCTTAATCTTACACACTGGGCCTTTAAAGGAAGATGTATGAACTATAAAAAGTAAATCACAGCGTCATGGATTGACTTGTGAGATGCAGTGAGTGTGTGAGACTGATGAGCTCTAACAGAGTAATCATGTCTGAGGGGCATTTTCCTCACCTCTCTGCAGTAAACACGCGAGAGCTGTGGATGAATGAATCATCTGCTGCACCTAAACAAACTGCATTTTCAAGTGTGGTAATTTGTCAGGTGAAACATTTCTTTGAGCTCTGAAATATGATCCATAACGTACAGGGGACTGCTGGAGTCTGAGCTTTTTGGATGCAGCTCCAGTGAGGCAGCATTACCACATATCAGATGTGTTCAGAATTTCTAGGTCTGTGCTACGTCAGAATAAAGTTCCTGGGGCCAAGCATCATTGGATCTTAACAGTCTGGTAATATAAAACAGAAGGAAGCAGCACATGTGTACACGGCACACACATGAGAGAAGGTGAGAAGATATTTGATAACAGTTCATTTCTTATTAAAACTGTTCATTTTATTTTTGGACTAATAGCAGCAGAACTAGATGGACTCATTTGTAGCATGCAATCCTTTCCTTAATCAACAACACGTCAACTAAACTTAGCCACATGGACCTTTAGCATCCAGACTCCATCTCCTTCAGCTTCTACCAGCTTCTGGTCAAGCCCCAAAACACTGAGTCCTACTCTCTATTAGCTCCATATTAACCATCCTGACCGCAACAATAATCTAGTGATCTCTAACAACCCATAATGCTTCCTGCCTTATCTTTCGGCAGTGTCCAGTATTTCGCAAAACTTCGTCTTCCAGTCCTACATTGTATTTTTGATGAACCTGCTCCAGGCTACCCTGACTGACACTTTGTCATTCTTACCTGTAACACAACATGCAAATAACTTGCTGACTGCATGCTGCTGTCTACATAGTCAGTGGCTCTGGTTGTTATCACAGTGTATAACACAAACTCTGAGAGTGTTTGATTGGAGTGGCATCTCAGGCTGCAAGGTTGAAAACAAGCTTTCTGATCCAGGTTTGCCTGAAAATACAAGCCGCTCTCACAGTAGGTGAACCTGTGGCGAGATGTTTTGGGGTGCGGAGCTGTCTGGGTATTAATTACATATTCCAAGTCTTTGAACCAGCTGAGTCTCTGGAGACGGGCCCTTATGGGAGGGATGCAGAGTCAGATTCCTGCTAAGGAGACAAATCACACAGAGCTGGGCCCTTTCTTTTATTCATCTTCTCATGGCGTTATTGTTCTGCTTCCTCTGTGGAGTTATCAGCACATTTCTGAATTGCTAATGCTTTTTTCAAAATTATTTTTAATTAATTTGGATATTTGTGTCATAAAAAGCTTAAAGTAGTCTGGAATTAGTGAGGGGAGGCTGTTTGTTAAATGATCTCCATGCCCCCAGGGGCATAGACCTAAATCTATTTGGACATGGACTTAGAGCTTGTAAGCCTATTATTCCCATCTGATTCAAAAACACCACATTGTGTGCAATGGTTAAATTGATTGCTTTCAGTCTCGATTCTACCTTTTGCTTACACGTGCCTGCAGTCCAACACATGAACAAAAACTTACTCTAACTCACTCTATTCATGAACGTGTGTGGATATGTCTATTTTCTCACACATGGATACACACACACACACACACACACACACACAGCCAATACCTGTGGCCTGCACTGAGTCGTATTGTCACTCAGAGAACAGAGCCGAGTCTAAGCTGCAGATGAAAGCACGCTGTGTGCTCCACCATGATTGGCTCCCTCAGCGGAACAATGATGGCTCTGCATTGTGCTTTTTTTTTCTGAAATGTTGAAATGAAATCTGAATTGAAATGAATTGAAGGGAAAGAGAAAAATGCAGAGGTGCGATAACACAAACGCCATGAAGCTGTGTGATTGTTTCTTCAGTCCCGCTGACGGACACACTGACGTCCAAACAGCTGATGAGCAACCTGTCTTCAGACGCCAGAGACTCAGGAAATTCAATCCCTTGAGGTTAGGACTGAGGAGTATAATGTGAAAAAGAGGAACCGGTCCAACACCACCATCCTCCCCACAAACACATAAACACAGCACAAATATGATTCTGTTGTGTTCAAATATGAAACATATGGTAAATCTGAAGGATAAACATTTCTGTTTTTCTTATTAATTATTAAGCAGAGGAAATGTACTTATGTCTTTACTTTAAATTTACACTCTTTACACTTTAAATAGTCTAAGCTGTATGGACCCAAAAGACACAGCGTCCAGTCGTGCAAGTGAGACTGCTTGATTTCTGTGCATCCCCAGGCATTTGTGCTGCTTTTTATTTTGCCTGGCAGCTGTCATCCTATACAATCCAGTGTTTTCTTATTTTGTTGGCACAGAAAGTCTGCATCGGTGCGTGCAGAGAGCAGCAACAAACCCACTCTCAACCTGTGGTGGTAAAGACATAAAGCAAATGCTCTGTGAAGAGAAAGTACTGACAGGGTGGGCATCCACGCCATCTGAAACATCATGCATCATTCATAACATGTTGAATTAAACACCTCAAAGTAAGTCACGTTCAGCCTGTACATAAGATTACATCGACAGATTATATCGACAGAATTATCGATCATTTGGAGAATATTGCTGTAATTTTAATTCCAAGCAGAAAACTTTCTCAACCTGTGTATGCCTCCCCATGACTGTGTAAAATTATATATAAAGGAGTTGATTTGTGGAGTCCCATTGATGTCTGTATTTGACGCACTGATATAAACTGATATAAAGTGTGTGCTTTGTGAGTTATTTGTAGTCTCTGGAGCGAAACAGAGGAAGCCATGATGCCATCACTTAGTAACTGACCATAGATGCATGTAGCAGTCCTCAGAATCACTCATAGACTGTTTTAAACAGGAAGCACTCCAGGAAGCATCTCATTGGCTATAAAATTAGGACACGCCCACTAGTGCAGGTTGACATCATCAACAACTTTGGTTTATCTCTGGTTTATCAGGAAATGACAAACTCTAAAATACCATGAAGAATACCTTAGACTTAGACTGCACTTTATTGTGTATATTATTACTGTCATTATTGTTACCATATCTCCACTACAGTTTAATTAGTTAATGATTTACTGCTGCTGTGCATCTGTGTCTCTCTATCTCTATCACAGGTTCCACTGCTACTGTAATCATTCTATCATTCATTGTAATTCATTGTCATTTTATCATTCATTGTAATTGTACAATATGTTTGTGTTGATTGTTCTGTACATGTGACATCCATTGGACGTCTGTCCGTCCTGGGAGAGGGATCCCTCCTCTGTGGCTGTTCCTGAGCTTTCTTCCACATTTTTTCCCTGTTAAAGGGTTTTTGTGGGCAAGTTTTTTCCTCACTGGAACCGAGGGTCTAAGGACAGAGGGTGTCACTCCCTGTACAGATTGTAAAGCCCTCTGAGCCATATCTGTTTTGTGACTTTGGGCTATACAAATAAAATTTGATTTGATTTAATTTGAAATTGAATTTCCAGTAGCTTACACACAGGCATGCGCAAAGAAAGAAAGAAAAAGAGTGTCCAGATTATTATTGCACAGTGAGTTCTCTTAACTCTGTTTCCTCCTCCCCCCAAGTGAGGAGTTGTAGAACCTGATGGCATGAGGGACTGAGGAGTTCTTGAGTCTGTTTGTCCTACACTTGGGAAGGAGCAGACTTGTCAATAATGTCCAGCAGTTTGTCCAGTGTCCTCCTCTCTGCCACTGTCACCAGTGAGTCCAGCCTCACTGGCAGAGCTGTATCCCTCAGTGGCCAATGTAAACGCGACAAATGAAAGAGAGGCCGATCCGTATGAACAAACTGCTGTGTACTGCTCATCACACAGGCCTGTGGCTGAGCTGCCTGTCACATGACAAACGAAGGAGAGACTCAGACTTGAGGACGCATAGTTGAGTTGTGAACTAATCATTTCTCTTTCCTGTCCTGGCTGAGCTGATGCAGCTGCCATGTGATGAGGGAATGTACTGCGTGAAAAGGAAGGAATCACTGACTGAGACTACTCATTAATCCTGAGTCATATCAAAGATAAGTTCAAATGGAACGATACGTTCATGGCCACCACGCCACCACTGAACATACTGAAAACATAACTTTTTGTCAGTGTTGGTCCAGATACTTGAAATGCAATTCACTGTGAGTTACTCGATTTGTTTATTCTTGGGATATACTTTATATTCTGTTTGATCGTGGTAAACAAAGCCGTAGCCAGTGTACAACCTTCTTCTTAAAGCTCCTTAGGATTGTTCTGTATATCTGTATACAATTATTTTGATGTGGTTTCACTGGAAACATGTTTCTGTTGCCAGGCTATCACCATTTGGGTCATTGTATTGCTAATTAACAGGGGGTGTGATTAACACTTCTGCAGCACTTGGGTTAAAACATCAACGTCAGGTCTAAGTGTTTTTTCATCTTTATTTAATATGTGTAATATGAGTACACTTTCCACTACTTCTACACTGTAGCTAATGAAGACCACCCACCTGTTCACAACATCACTGTTACCTCTTTACCCCACCCACTCCACACACGCCCAAAACCTAACGATCTCTTGATTTCTTTGCTGTCACTGAGACTCTGGTCACACCACAGAACATGAACATCCAGCATGTTCAGCCCTCTCCACTTGCCTATGTCGTGGTAATAAACTTCTGTATTTCATTTTGACTCTGATTTATTTTAATTCGGGTACGGTTCGGGTGACGGGTCTATTTATAGCGGTTCGGGTCGGGCGCGGAACTTAAATTTAAATTCTGTCGGGTAATGGTTCGGGTCCGGAATGAGGTATGACAGGTACGGGTGGGTGCGGTTTGTGAAAAATTGACCCGTGCAGATCTCTTCCTCAGCCTACTCTTGCACCAACACACCCCCAAACCCACCAGCAGAGGGGGTGTTATTGGTTTGTTAATCTCCCTGAAACCGAATGTTATGTCTCCCTGCTTCCACACTCCTTCACTCGAATTTCACGCTGTGTCTGTTACTTATCTGCTGAAACTAAACATTGCAATGCTCTACTGCCCACTATGTCTTCTCTGGGAATTCTGACTCAGTGCACACTGACAGAACCATCCTATGGGCAGCTGAAGGAAAATGGTGGAAATCTAAGTACTCTTCACCACTTTGTCCATAAATCTCTTCTCCCAGCCTCCCTTCTCTGTCATCATTTCTGGACTTTTCAACAGTGTTTGACATGGATAATCACTTGATCCTTCCTTTCCCCTTCATCTTGGGCTCTGCACTCTGAGTCACTTGGCTCTATTCACCCACATGGCTTTTCCTACCATTGCTATGCAGATGACACTCCACTAATCCTGTCTTCATCTGAAAGACAGTAGTGCCAATCTCTACGCATCTAACATGTCTCAGTGTTTGTCTGCACACCATGCACATGGACCTGGGTGTGACAATGACAATGACTTGCTGTGTCATTGTCAAGTTCATCGTGACAGTCCACTCCTGCAGATTCATTGTCGACAACATCAACAGGATATGTCAGACTCACCCAGGATGTAGCAAAGGTTTTGGTCCAGGCTCTTACCATCTCATGAATAGACCACTGCAACTCACTGCTGGCTGGTGTCCCCACATGTGCCATCTGACTTGACAAAGGTGTTTCAATGTTGAGTCTCATTCCTGGGTTGTCAAATACTGAAATAAATGGGAAGCAAATAAAAACGAATAGGCATTTCACACAGGGATTAGTCGACTGAGCCACAGAGGCAAAAGGTTTGTATGTGTCGATTCAGGAGTGTGAACACCACATGTTTGGTTGTGTGCCACACTCTGAGCCTCTTTCACATTTACTATAACTGTCAGTATTAACAGTCTGGGGATGACTCATCCACTACCTTTCTCCAGCATGACTAACCCCACCTCTAATGTAGTAATATTCCCAGTGGAAAAAGTTGTAATATGCAAACAGATGCAAAGAATTGAGCCTTTGTTTATGCATCCTGAAGAAGTTTTAGCTGCTAATTTCTGAGAGAAATTAAACGAATCCAGCTTCTAAATGATCTGCAGCTCCGTTTTTAGAAGTTTGTGCAGATTTTACAGAAGTTTCAAATGGAGCCCTCATATTAGCTTTTTAGTACATTGTTCAGTACACTGCATGAACCCCTCATTCCTCCCACCCGCAGCTCATCAGACCCTGTGTGGGTACCACTCAGGGGAGGATGTCATTCTAGCTCAGCAGCGGCTGATCAGCCTCGGCCGGATGACTGTGAGATCCGGCTGTTATGCAACTCAACATGAATATTTAATTGTCAGCTTTCTGCAAACACAGAGGATTAAGGATGTTTGGACTGAGAGGACAAATGTAAGGAACCTGAGGATGACATGGAAAGCCACAGACATGTCAGCAGTGATTTGAATTGTGTATTTTTCTGCTGTGTGTGCAGGCCTCTGTGGTCACATGGAGATCAATAGAGTGGCAAATAATTTATGAAATAAACATGGCAATATGGGAAGTTATTAAAGCGACAGTATGCATCTTTTCTCCTTGAAGAAGGAAGCCATTGTCAGTCACGACCTCCTCCCCCTCATTTGGCCACGTTTCCACTCCAACACCTGACACTCATCTTGATGAGCTGTCATCTATTCTGAAGCTACTAACAGCATCTGTGCAGCAGACGGTGAATGGAACCGATCTGCAATTAGGAAAAGCAAAGCTGACATTCAACTTTTACTTCCTCTGTTCTTACTTTTCTTATCTTCACTGGATTCCTTTTCATGTTCGCCATGAGCTCTCTGCACTGTGGCTGCCAGCTTCACATGCACTAATTGGGTTTTATTAGTTATTATTAATGAGGTTTTATTTTTATAACTTCAAAAGCACAAAATAATTTAACGGCTGGTATGATTGCCATTTGTTTTGCAGACATTTGGTCATAAACCAAAGTGTGGGGCTAAATATCTTGGCCTGATGCCACTTAAAAACCAATCAACAAATTTTGTGGTTCTATCCTGTCTGCGTCGACTTATACCTCCTGCCTGTTTTCCCGCCTGTTTTTTGGGAACCATGTTTGTGTGTAAATTCCTTGTGTGTAGGCATAGCAATAAAAATGAATGTGGTTCTGGTATCATAAACCCAGAGGTGGAGTTTGACTGTGATACATAGGTAGTTCTTGTTGTAGGTGGTTTACAGTATCACATTGTGTCTGTGGGGAGACATGATCCCTTCCTAAATATCTCCAGGTGGCCACAGAATGCTTTGCTCATGGCTTCAGTTGATTTATGCTGCACCATTCATGGAAGGCTTGAGGCTGTAGTCTCTCCTGGCAATAACTTTGCAGACACCTGTCCTCTGACCTCCAAACATTCTTATTAGAGGACCCTCACTTGGCAGGCCCACAGTCCCACCGCCGCTCCCTGTGACCCACTGCGCTGAGGCTGAACAAGTTGGCATAAAACAAGATGCTGATGAGGTGTCCTTTCAGTCCAGACAATGAAGATATTTCAGCAGGCGACTCAGACTTGTGCCTTGCTTCGTCTTTGTTAAATGAGTCTCTCCCCCAAAGTTTTATTAATTAGTGTAATTAACTCTTTTTGACAACTTACTATGAAATTGGATCTGAGGCATTTTGTCTCATTTTTTAGCCACCACTCACTGCCTATGCCACACAGCATTAATAATGCTAATTAAGCACTTTGACAGTTAATTTAACATAATTAATACAAATACTAATATTAGACGGCACACAATTGGAGCTCGACAGAATGAAACCAAATACCTTTCACACATGCCAAAAGACTTTCCGTGAAGCAGAGTGGAAAGAAAAAACGTCAGCTCCAAAATACCTGCACAGATCTATATTTCACAACTGGGCTGTCAGAATTTTAAATGACTTCTAAAATCACTGCAATTTTTCTGCACAGGAAGACACAGCTGTCAGGACCGCTTCCTCGCCGCTCCTCTCGGAGCTGCTCGGCCCCAGCTTTGAGGATTTTTGTCTCATCAGATTCCAAAAGTTCATTAAATTTTGCCCATTAGGTCTGTTTATGACCCTCTCCTTTTTCATCTCACCAAACCTTAATGAGCAAATTGCCTTTTTTCTCCATATAGAAATACAAACCCCTCTAAAAAATGATGGTCAAGTCGTATTGCTTCCAGGGCTATAACAGGCAGTCCAGATGGTCCATTTGCAGTGCAGGAAGACTCCTTGGCTCGCTTAAGACAGAGGGGAAATAAGTCACTGTCGCCGCCTTAACTACCAAACACATTACCTCTGAAGTATATACCATTTGGAATGCCAGGCTCATTTTTAACATCTCCAAGGCCGCTTAGCTTGATCCCCTTCGCTGAAAAAGTCCAAAAGATTAACATAGTGCGCTCAGTGAATAGTCTCCTGCAGTCGATATAGCTTAGCTTATCTCAGGAGTGGTGTTTGCTAGGAGCCCCTGGAGCTATTGGAGAGCATTGAGCTCCTTTTTCACAGCCAGGGCAGCCACAGGAGCTGTAATAGATGGGGACTGTAAATAAAGACTACACATACAAGCAGAGGACGACAGACAAAGTATATCAGAGTGGTTAGCTTTGGAGAAAAGAAGAACTTATGTAAAATTCCAGATGTTCAAGATCATAAGGGCACATTGCACCTCTAAACTCACACCATAACAGAGTGACCAATGTGACCTGTGCACCAGTGGACACTCTTCTTCACAAAACCTCTTCTTCACAGCAAACTGCTTCCCCTGATGGGTATTGAACCCAGCATTGGAAATTGTCTTATTTATCTCCTCCTGACCTCCTCCCCAGACACTCGTCTTAACCTCCGTGCACTTAATTGAATGAGGAGGAAAGGAGAGTGTGCGTTAGCTGGCTGGCTGCATGCATGGCAGTAGAGTTTATTATCAGTCACAGGCGCTGTCCCGCTGCGGTTAGTGTTTCCTTAATGAGGCTAGCGAGCCAGGCCCTAGGGTTAATGTGTGATAGAATGGCTGGCTAGGCCACTGGTAAACAACAGAAACCTTAACTAGGATGGGTCATGCGTGGTTGTGCACGTTGTCTCCCCATGTGACACGGACACTGCTCAGGTTCAAAGAGCTCACCCTGCAGCTGCACGGGCCCTCTCAGCAATCGTTGGACTAAAAAAACACATGAGAGTGTAAAGAAGGTAAAAATAAACAGGAGTGGAAGTAAGGGCAAACACTACTCCACACATTACACAAGAGCACACGAGCATCACAACACACTGGCCGTGTATCCACACTGCATGCAGCATGATCAAGAGGTCCATTAAGAGCCAAAGTGTTGATTCTCAACAAGCTTCCCAGCCAAGAAAACGTGTCCACTGCTCAGCAGCCAATTCACTTCCATGTTTTCTTGTCTCCATATGAAAGTGCCTTTGTGAAAAGATGTCCATCAAAGCTGTTTAAAGCTCTCATGAAAATACAATATGTTAATCACAGCAGCATTTCAATCAGCTGCTTTGCTCAGCAGAAACAATAGTGTCAAACATAACTTTGGTGAACTCTGACACCAGCAACCAACAGAAAGCCAACAGAAAACCAACAGAGACACACGCGAGAAAGCATCTAAAACACAGAAATGTACCGTGGCTGTTTTGTAATATCTACTTTGATATCACGCTGGCCTGCGGGAGAATAAAGTGCTGCACAAAAGAGAGAGATGTGGTTTGCAGACAGTTATGTAATGAGACATGAGATGATAGTACAAATATGTCTTGCTCCAAGCTCCAAAAATCAGTAAATGAACTCAAATGTTATATTCAAATTTGCTCATATTTATATCATAATATTTATGATATAAAAACATTTAATTGGTTCATTAACTAACATTGCTTGCATTGGCAGCATTTTAATGCAAAGCTGCTGACATCTACCAAAGGAAAATGTATCCCTGTAATTTTCATGGAAACCTTCCTGACCATCAGCAGCCCTGCTACACGTGCTGTGTCTTTGGTGATCCGATCACAAGTGGACAGCTTAAGTGCATCAGGTCAGGTGAACACTTCACTTCCTCGTTCTACAGCAAATAAATTTGTACATCGTTTCATTTAGCAAAAACCCAAAGCTTTGTTATTCTGAACCTGGATTTGATGAAGTTAGTGTTTAATGAGACAACGAGAGAAGAATTAGATTGGAAACACAGTGCTGCTGGAGTGGAGTGTTTCTGAGGGCCTCACTGAAAACACAATTTTATACCTTTATTCACTGACTTTAGTCAAAATAGATGTGATTTGAAGAGAAAATATTTTTCTCTTCTGTGCTTGTGGTGTAAGCACCAACACTGCCCTATGATTATTCAGTGTTCAGTTCAATTCAAGAAGTTTTCTCATGACACCTTCCATGGAACAGCTCAAGATCAAACTATTTATAATGTTCACAATAATAATGACAATCCCTACAACTATAATCATCATGGAAATATGACTAATAGTAGCAGTGATGATAAAATTCATACTAATAATAATGATAAGAAGAAATTGTTCTTTTTGTTACCTCAGAATAAGCTCTGAGGAGGACTTCCCCTGTCCACAGTCCACCATGTTAGCCTGGAATGGACAAAATGGCTCTCGATAGGGTCTGTGTTTTTATCCGCAATTTGTCTTTCATGTGCGGAGGGGAGGGTGAAGCGAGGGGTCTTCAGGCGGTTGCAACTTCACTAGACGCCACTAAAACCTGCACACACACTGGACCTTTCATTTTAGTCTGTGCAGCTCTTCACACACCACTTGACTTTTAAGACACTGTGACTTTGCTCTGGAGTCCTTTGCTTTGACTTTGCCTCTTGGTGTATAAGTTAAGGGGAGGAGGAGGGGAGGCGGCAGGCAGCACTGCTGTGCATTCGTGCAGGAAACAAAGTGTTATATTTTACACCCCCCGCTCCCTCTTACCCTGTCCCCCCTCCTCTGTCTTTCTGTCTGTGTTTCTGTCACTCTGTCTCTCGGTCGTCCTCCCACTCTAAGCCCTGAGGAGTGTGTGGAGGCGGTGTCTGCAGGTCTGGGGTGCCTGTGTCCTTGGCTGAAGGTCAGTGTTGCGGCTTGTTTTACTCAGACTTCAGGGAATTCCTTCCACTGCTGCAGCTGCCTCAGGCTTTTCCAAGTGGATGGAGATTTCACTCCCCCTTCTCACCGCCTGCCGTATGGCTCCTGTCTCAGGGCCTAACTGCTCTCCTGACCTCCTCCGACCGCTTCTGCCCTAACACTCCACACCCGATCCTTCACCAGCAACCTCTGAGCTTCTCCAGCTCCAGCTCTGTGCCCAAGGTCCTGCTTCCATCCCTCCCCAGCTTGGCCCCCGGTCCTGGGTGACTGCAGAGGTTCATTCCAGCGTAATATCAGGCCCCCCTTAATCAGCTAAAACATCCATTAGTGTGATTCATTATTAGAATGAAATCTCTCGTCAGTTAGATGGAAATTATTTGTAAACAATAAAGTTGCATGCAGCTTTTTAGTAACTGGGCTAATATCCCTCATATCATGACATATTACGCTCGTTTTCCCTTCGCTGCAGTGATTTTAATTAATATTATGATACATGAAATCAATAAGAGCGCTGCCGTGGCAGTGCTGGAGCTGGTGCTGGCATCAGAGTGAATAAGTTGATGAGAGCTTTCTCTGGAACGCAGACATCACAGCACAGATTGAGTGTGATGTGTCATGTCCTGGGCAAACTGTGCCCACACCTTATACTCGTGTGTGTGTGTGTGTCTGTCTCTCTCTCTCTCTCACACACACACACACACATACACAGCACCTTGTGATAACACTTTTGCTCATCTAAAACTTAACTTTTAACCAGCTCCTGATTTCCCATCTTCATGATTGGGATCATTTGATTTGCAGCAAATTGATGTACTGATATTTATTGAATATTAAACTTTGAACTTCTTTAAACTAAATATAAAAATGAATTCAAATAAATATCTTAATATTAATATGAGGTGTGTTCGATAAATATCCAAACGTAACCAGAGGAGACACATGGTGTGACAATTCATATATACTTTTTTTTACTTCCAGCTCATACTTAATATTTGAAATGCTTCATGTGATGTGTAAAATGTGTAATATACTTACACTGATGAACCTTTCTCTGTGTTTACCACTTCAGTTCATTGTCATGTCTCTTCTGTGTAAATATTTTTTTCTGTTTGGGGCGTCGTCTGTGTTTCAGGAGGTAGAGTGTGGTTTACTAATCAGAGGATCAGTAGTTCTGTCTGCATGTCCGAGTGTCCTTGGGGAAGATACTGAACCCCAGATTACTCCTTAAGGCTGTGCCATCAGTGTGTGAACGTGTGTGAATGGGTGAATGGGATATATAGTGCTTTATATAGTGCTTTCAGTGGTCGGAAGACTAGAAAGGAGATGTATAAGTCCAGTCCATTTACCATTTATGTGTGTGCAATCCCTTCTTTCCACCTTTAGAGATACAGGATATCAGCACTGAATAAAGTAGGTTTATTTATTTTACTAAGTAACTTGGCAACTTCCTCACTCGATGTAGTGACTTTTAAGACTTTTCAGTCAGTGACTTTATTTCTAAAGAGCCACCAGCGACAAATATAGCGACTTCTTCGGACCATGCTGAGAAATATATTTCATATAATAATTCATTTTCATACTTGCTCCACGGCTCTTCTGCCAACAGCTCCGGGGTCTCTCCCTCTCCTCTCGCTCCGTGCTCACAGGCAGCAGGAGGTGTGCTGTGTGGGGCAGAGACACTCTTCTCACTCCTCTTTCCTGCTGGATCTCTGGATTAGCATGTTTCTAAATATAGAAATAACTCCTTTGATCTTCTCCATTTCTCTTTTACATTATTAGATTATTATCATTTTCAAGATCATTTTATTTCTAGATTGTTTTTGTTTATTTTTAGTTTTACAGCATTTCTTTGTCCATAGTAGATTATGTATCATGTCCATCCATCCATACAATATGCATATATATAATATCCATAGTGCCTTTTCAGGGTTTATTTTATATATCACGGGTTATTTTAGTTATGGACAACAACAGAACAGAAGAGGGGAGCACATCAGCTCTGCCCATCCGACCATCACATGGAAAAGAGGGTTAGTTTACATATATTTGTTTTCATTTATACATTTATAGGTTTGTTTTTTCGATATTTAAATTTGTAGATTCTTTTTATTTTATTTTATTCAAATACAAATACTGTAGTTAGTTATTATTTGGCTAAATAATATTTCATTACATATTAATATATATATATATATTTTTATGGCTTAACATGATCGCCCCCCTGTTATGAAAATGAGTCTTATAAAGGGCAAATTAGCTCATGTCATTATCTGGTGATTGATTGTACTTTTACAGTTAGTACTACACTAAAAAAAATAAATAGGCCAAAATTCAGGATTTATGTATTTCAACTACATAGAAAATGTTTATTTTTAATATAAATTAACTAAACTTAATGTGAAGCAAGTGATGAGGTGAGATGAGGAAGAGGAATGGATTAGTGTATGTAATGATTACTTTTGGCCAGTGGGGTCAGAGGTTCTATGTTTGACTATGGAGCCCAGGACCAACCAAACAGTACACCAGGAATGACTCCGACACAGTTGTAGTCTCTTAAGCCAAACACGTAGAAATGCACACTCAGGTAAGTAGAAAACTTTAAAAACAATGTTTTCAGTTTTAGTTCTGTTCAGTCCACTGAGGAAGTGGAGAGAGTTGGTGTGTGGTGTGTGTGTGTGTGTCTCATGAAGTGCCGAATTCCGGGCTCTCGATCCTCTGTAGGCGCCGTATCTCTAGTTCTCCTCTGGGCTGTGGCTCCAAGTAGGTCAAAGATTCAAAGAGGTCCAACAAAAGAAAACCTAACCGAAGCGTTTTTCTTCAACTGCACTCACAGGTGCAGGGCTCCACACGGGATTACCTCAATGAGTTTTAATCAGATTTGACAACTTTTATTTGCATTATCTTCACGAGGTGTCGTGATGAACACAAGGGTTACTCTTTTTTTCTCCCAGCAGCTCAAGAGGACGTGAACTCTGCTCCGAGCAGCTCAGCAGACAGAGCTTCTCCCAGAATGGCTGACAGCATGTCTCCAACCCATCTCCTTCAAAATAAACTTCCTATTTATTTTTATTCATTTATTATTATTTTCTTTTCACAGTGCAGTTGCTTTTTGGACAAATATCAGTTTTAAATCTTGAACATTAATAACGTACTTCTTGAACCGACCAATATGAATTTACCCTTTTTTATACAGCTGGTTTAGTTTTTAACGTATTTACTTGTCTTGATTTTTACCTTGGTTACACGAGTAATATGATTTATGTAATAGTACTAATAAAATCAAAGTGCTTATAAGTACTCCATAACTCTCCTTTACAGCGGAGTTGCTGATTTAAGCTCAGTGTCTCTGAAATACAATATTGATATCATCAGTAAAATGTGAGTAACATTTATTCCTTTGTCATTAGAACTTTTTCTTTTTACTATTAATAACATAACATTTTACAAGAATGAAGGAATTCGGGGGGTGGGGGAGAGGCGAGGCAGAATGAATGAGCACATGAATGAGTGAAAGATCTGGGAGGACTCATGACACCTCAGCCGGTCCCACACAAGTGTTAATGGTTAAAGTGACTTCACTTAGACAAAGTGGCCTGACTCAAAAGGTGTCAAATCCACCAAAACGCATTCTCAGAAGGCTCAAAGTACAGGAGCTGGGTGCTTCTGCTGCTCTCTCTCTCTCTCTCTCTCTCTCTCTCTCTCTCTCACACACACACACACACACACACACACACACACACACACACACACACACACACACACATTACATACTTAGTGATGTAATTGAGTGCAACAAGTGTCCCATTAGCTGCAGGTGTATTATATGTTGAGCAAAGATCCCATCAAGATATACATAATCAATCAAGTTTAGTGCCGTTTCGTTCAGAGTACACACACATTTACATCACCTTCCAGCATTTAGACACACACCTGCTGTGTGTGTTTGTGTGTGTGTATGCATGTGTGGGTGGTGAATGCGTTTCACCAACTCAAGCCAAAGTGTGTGTTCTTTCCATGCGTGCAGCTAAACGAGCTGGCTGCAGTGACTCTGTTTAATGTGTGCTGTGTTACTGACTGACTAATGCTGCCTGTACTTATATGTATGTCTCCATGTATCCATATTGCACATGGAGCACTTTCATGTGAATGTGCTAGTATTTGAATGTCATTACTTGCTGTTGATTGCTGATTTGTGGTGACAGATGATGGTTAATAACATCACATGTGTCACTGGAATCACAGCAGACACCAGATGAGACTGCAGAGTATGTTTCAAAGCCCAGGTCCTTTAGGACCCTTCTGTGCTGCCATACAACAAAAATAAAAACATAGCAGAAAGAGGAGACTCAAATCTGACAGTGGTGTGTATGTTTGACCACAGAGGTTCTTCATCTGTTACTTAGTTTGGCAGATTTGGTTCTTTAGTCTTATAAAAGACTAATATATGTATTCAGTTTATTTTAATTATTTGTTATGAAGCAGAGGTGTTATTTTGATTTATCAAAAGTCTGCACCAGTCAAGATCAGAGATCACATCTCTCCCAGTTTGGCTTCCTTTCACTGGCTACCTGTTAAATCTAGAATAGAATTTAAAATTCCTTACATACAAAGCTCTTCATGGCCAGGCACCATCATATCTAAAAGAACTCATAGTGGATATTGTTAATTGTTGTTTTCATAGATAATGTTATATATGTTATACGGTACCATATGGAGTGTCATGAGATAACTTATGTTATTGTGTGGCTGTTTTCATATATTATATGCACATATATGTGCACATACATATAGGGTCATATATGTTCACCTATATATGTACCCATTAAATTTATTTAGAAACTGTATTAATCACACGTAAAATTATTCTTCCACATTTAACCCATCCAGTCAGAACACACACCGGCCATGGCAAGGCCTTCCCGATCTTCAAGCAGTAGGAGCAGAAATCACACCACCAACCTTTGGGTTATTGGACAACCCGCTCTACCGCTGAGCTGTATGCTCATGTATATACCTAGGTAACTTTTTACAATAACATCATTTCTATAGGAGATATACCTTGTATGTACATATAGGTACAGTACATACTTGTATGTGGATATAAAGAAGCGATACAGGAGACCTATATGCCTTGTATATGCACATATATACACCTGAATTTGGCCTATATGCAGCATATATGTGGCATATATTTACATATATGCTATATATATGCAGCATATATATTATCATATATGCCAACCCATCAAACCATCACATTGCCCTTCTAATGTTTGAAATGTTTGAATAACCAGGAAGAAATATTAGTATTCATTTGTTTAAAACTACAATGACCATGTGTTTCAGGAAATTACTGAGCATTTTAAAGATGAAACTGTATGTATGTCCTGCAGCTGTAAGCCTGGAGCATTATACATTTTGGTTGACCATCTTGTTCACATTTCCATCTGTGCACTCTTATAATCGTGTCTGAAAAGTATTTCACTGACTGCTCTGTCATTTACTGCCATTGACTGCTGAGTCCTCTTGACCAGACACTAGTGATCAACAGCAGCTTCAGTGTAGAATCTTGTTTCCACACACACAACACGTGGCCCTCGTGGTATTGTTGTTGGATTCTTTTGTGGCTTTTACACTTTGAAATTGACATTTTACAGCACTGCTGTTTCTAGATTTGCACCTTGTCACCTGTATTTGTCTCCCTTTCATTCCACTAACGTCACACACACACACACACTGCCTCCAGACACCTGGCAGAGATCTGCACTCCACTGAATGCACTCTTCTAGTGTATATTTAAACACTCACATCTTCAGAGTAAATCAATGGGCTTGGGGCTGAGAGCTACAGTCAACGTGGGAAAATATTAAGAGAGATGGACTATCACTCTCACACACACACACACACACACACACACACACACACACACACACACACACACACACACACACACACACACACACACACATCGCATCACATCAGGCCTTCTGTCAGTAAAGATATAGGGTTTTCAGTTTTAAATACACTTCATAACTTTTGTAGTAACTTACCCCAAAGTACCCCTTTCATCCACACTGCTGAATTTACTTTAAATATCTCTTTAAAATAATTATGTGTACTAAACTAAATAAGGTGTATTTTTTTGGATTAAGGTCTCTGTCATGTAGGAAACCTTTATTTTGGAAATTTCATATCTGAGGTCAAATGTAAAGATAATTCTGTCCTCGAATGATTCCCTTTTCAATAATCCTGCCTTTCCATCCTCCTCTGGTCTACCTGACCTGTGCTCTGACTCTGTGAACCAGATAACTGTATATCTCTATACAAGATCCTCCCAAAATCCACAGGATTTTAGACAATGGCAAAAAGTAATAAATTCACAGATCCATGGGAAAATGATCAAAATGATTCCCCTCTGTTTTGTGTCAGGGCACATGTAATCACATTTCCAGAGGCCTTATGTTAGCTGCTTCTCCTCAGTGGTTGTAAATATTATCTTCTGGAGCTTTATTTGGAGGTTAGATGATCAAGGAAGCTACACATGGGGATTCCCAGTGTTAAGGGTATGGAACACGTTATTGTTTGGAGGTGTGTAGAGGATTATATGACTTATAACACCTCTTCACATAAAAACTCCTTCTGTTCATTCATTCTCCAACTTCAAGCATGCACTACACTACATGCACATTGTCTCATCACTACCTCCATGCACCCACTTCAAATTAAGGACAGTCTATTGTAACAGCAGGTAAACGCTGTTAGTAAACTGGTGTGTGTCCGCTCAGTCAAAGAAGGTTTGTCATTGAAAGAAGTGCCACTTTGCAGTTCTTATATATTTAATGGAAGGAAGAAAGCCAACAGAGTGATGAGCCTTGTCAGGCAACACACAATAAACAACTATGGGAAGCATTCTCCAGCCCTGAATTCTCAATATGACTTCATTACTGACCAACAGCTACAGCTAATGGACAGTAATTAGTCAAAATCACACATAATAATAACATGACATTAGTAGTTTACCTTTGGAGCATTCAGAGCTGAAAAGCTGCTTGTCCTTGTCAGTCTGTGATTCCAAGTGCATTGGAGGGTCACTGGTTCGATTCCTGGCCCACTCAAGAGCTTAGTAGAGTGGAGAAGGAATGTCGCGGGGGATGGTGGAGGAGCTGAAGACTACTAGCTGACTTTGGGCAAGAGGCAGGGTACATCCTGGACAAGTGGCCAGTTCATCACAGGGAGACAAACATCCATTCACACCTATGGGCAAATTAAATCTAAAACTGAGAAGATGTGGGGTGGGGTTGAAAGTCAGTGTCAATGAGTGTTCAGAGCCTTGGTGATGAAGCCAGTTGCAGACCGGAAGAATCTGTAAGGTCAGATTGTTGTCATTTGGTGAGCAGTGACTCAAAGCACTGGGTCCAGATGCTGTAGTTTTCTATTGTCTAATGGCAGCATCAGTGATAGTGGTAGTGATAGTGGTGGTGGAGTATAGACTCAAGTGCACCATTGCTATTTTTGGCAGGTTAAACTTCATGAACTTTATGAACTATGCTACATGCTCCTGCACCCTTTGCTTTTTTGCCAATGGGCACCAGGAAGTGGAAGGACTGTATAGTGCACTGGGGATCACACAAGATGATGGTGCTGGTTCACGTTTTCCTAAAATCCACAACCTCCCACTAGCAGACTTATGCCCATTGGAGACCAGCCCAATAAGGGTGGTGTCATCTAAAAACTTGATGTTGATGGATCTTGATGAAAAGATGATGGAGGTGAAACTGTTGGTGTCCCCAGCTTCATGCGCTGCCTCTTGTCAGACAGGAAGTCTGTGATCCACCTGCAGGTGAGGAGCATGTCCTGCAGTATAGGCAGGATGATGGTGCACAGCTTCTTGAACTGGAGGGCCATGTTTACTGCACCGTCTACAGAACTGTCGGAGGTCCAGAAATTAGTCCATGAAGGTTTTGAAGTGGGACACAACAAGACATTTGAAGAAATTACTTCTGGACTCTGGAAATCTGTGATGACCACTAAATAATTAATTGAGAAAATCATCTGCAAATTGATTGATAATGAAAACAATATTAGTGGGATTAAAACTTTATTTAGTAGCACCCACAGGGGTATTGTTTTGTGGCTATTCTTATTTTCATAACCCATTTGACCCCCTCCCAGACCGCAACAAGACTAAACATAAGAAAGAAAATATAAGGCAGTGAGGGAGCGCAAGCAGCTTGGAGCGTCAGGTGTGACCCAAGGGATGATGGGATCCCTTAGCCACATGACTGTGTTTGTGACAAACAGCACTGCCCAGACTAGGTCCCACCCCCCTTCTCTCTCCTTGTATTACTGTGTTTATGTGTGCGCTGATGCAACACGCTGCAAATGCTGATGCCAACTTGCGCTCGGACGCCAAAATTGGACTCCTTGGCCTTTTGAAGCACATCTTCAGGGATATTTGGAAAGGTAGTTGTGGAAGGGGAGGGAGGGTGTTTGGTTTGTATGTTATGAGGGGGAGGGATGAGAGAGTGAACCAAGGGAAGCTCAGGGATCAGAAGTGATTATGTCTGGTGTTATCATGCCTGTGAGCTGCCTTACCAAAGCTTACATCATGGTCTTAATGATGGCAAGGAGGAGTACAGGGGAGAGTTGTGTGTTTGTGTGTATGTGAGCATGTCTGCTTTTGTGTAGCAAATCTGTCTCTCTATTATAAAGTGAAGAGAGCATTGAAAGGTGTGAGCAGTGCGAGAAAGGTTCTCATGCCAAGTATCTGACAGCATCTGATGGAAACTGTACGACAGATGTAGTGTGCAGTGTGTGAGTCTGACACTAAAATGAACACTGCATGCATGAACACACAAACCTGCAGCTATGAAGAAATGTTGTAATTGCAGACACCGTCTGGCTGCTAACGTGATGAAGGCAATTAGGCAGTGAGAAGATAAATATGCACTCAGCGGAAAATATGGAAATGATGGAAATGATGTACAGTAGTTTTGTTGCTGGGTCGCAGTTGTAAATGTGTGTAATTACATGTACATGTGTGCTTCCATTATTCAGTTTAACATTTTTGTCACTGCAGACTGTGTATATTTCATCACGATCCTGAGTTGTCAGGTAAAACACGATATGTCCTCACTGGAGGCCAAGGCAAATGAAGCATTGCCAAAAGTCAGACATTCATGAGAGAAATAGTCTCAACTCAAAGGTCTGCATGACAGACTTCAACATAGAACAACATTATGTAACATTTAGTTGCCATTTAGTGCCCCCATTTTCAGAGTCTAATCCCACTGTGGTAAATATGTTCAGCTGCACTCTTGTATTTGGTCTGATTACATTACTTCTGATCAAAAACTAGCGAGTCAACAACTTTGCTAACAGCCAAACATCAACCAGGTCACCAACAGCAGACACAGCAGCCAGCTAATATTACTGACTAGTCCAACAGCAGTCAGTCTAGCTCGTCTTTCAGCATTTTATTTCACCAAGCTCTCACCAACCACTAAGAGTCAGTCACACAACTGACTCTGGTTCTGGCACAACACTAGTGCAGCTCTACACCAGCACTCCCTCCCATCCTGGGCCTGAAAGATGAATCCTTCCCTCAGCAGTCAGAAACTGCAACCAGTGCAAGCACCCAGTAATCTATAACCCAAGCAACTGCTCTAACTGACCTAACTAATGTTAGCTAACAGCAGCTACAGAGGAGGAGGACATCACCACAAAACATTTCCTCAACAAAACTGCATCCAGTTTCACCAAAGTCAGTGAAAGCATTACGTACTCCCAAGCCCAAAGTGAGAGAACAGGCAAGCAGGGGGTAGAAGGGGAATGACAGAGGCACCATTCACTCGAATTCAAATCAATGTAGCATTGAAATGAAATAATGAGCTTTCATTTGGAGGCAGAAAACTTCAAGTAATATAATATTTAAATAATATTTGAAATGCCCAATGAAATGTTACTCACTTAACTTCACCAATTTCACTTTGTAATTTTTATTTTTTTATTTTTTTGAGAGACCTGTAGACATAGTGTATGTCAGGAATGCTCTTTTCTGAATGGGCAGGCTTATCCTGCTGGAGGTAGCCATCAGAAGATCAGTACACTGTGGTCATAAAGGGATGGACATGGTCAGCAATAATACTCAGGTAGGCTGTGGCGTTGCAACGATGCTCAATTGGTACTAAGGGGCCCAAAGTGTGCCAAGAAAATATCCCCCACACCATTACACCACCACCACCATCCTGAACCATTAATACAAGACAGGATGGATCCATGCTTTCATGTTGTCAACACCAAATTCTGATCCTACCATGTCACATTCAAAGTCACTTAAATCACCTTTCCTCCCCATTCTGATGCTCGGTTTGAACTGCAGCAGATCGTCTTGACCATGTCTGCATGCCTAAATGCATTGAGTTGCTGCCATGTGATTGGCTGATTGGAAATTTGCATTAATAAGCAGTTGGACACGTGTGCCTAATAAAGTGGTCGGGGAATGTATTCACAAATGAGCCACATATATCCATATATGATTGTTTATCACAAATTATTTTTATGTTTATTGCTGTTTGCTCTGTAAAAGCATTGTTGAAAAATGTCATTCTGGTGATTGGATGTAATATCAGGTAATGAACAAACAAAGACGTGTGTGTGTGTGTGTGTGTGTGTGTGTGTGTTTGTATCAGCAGGGACTCACAGCTGCTTGGGCTACAGGCTGTGTGTCTATTGCAGAGAGAATCTGTTGTTTAATTACCTTCAGCTGAAGCACTGGAACATAATTACTTTGTGTTTCAGTGTTTTCCTGCATGATTGAGTTTGCTGGCATTTCAGCAGCAGCGTGCCGCTTCCATCATGATGAATGTGACAGGTGAGGTGGAGGCCACTTCTGCTGCCGCTGCCACTGGATCTGGCTGGGTGGATGGGGATGGATGGATGGGTGGATGGATAGGTGGATGCAGACAGTGATGCAGGCATAGTGCTCATCAGGGAAAAGAGAACAATAGAAATGTAAATTCAGCTGGGGAATCGGGGAGAGCTGGGATTCCAGTTTCTTCTTGTGCTTTGTTTGCACCGTGGGACCAAGAGGGCAACAATCAGAGGAACTCTGGGAGTTTGGGAGGAAGGCTTCATCTGTAATGTGTCGTTTCTGTTTTGACCGGTACTGTTTTTATCTCCTGCACATATTCATTGTTTCCTACTGGAACCAGCCGGAGGTGATGTGGTGCTGCGCAGCACGACACGGCACGCCGCTTTGAACTTGAGGCTTTGTTTGGATTCATTCCTGTCGCTCCGTCTATACAACACCTCCTCTTTAACTACTGTACAAACCTAAATAATGTGGCAGCTGGCTGGAGGGAGATCTCCAGGGAGTTGCAGTGAAGCTGGAGGAGCCTTATTAAATGACCATTGCTAATTACAACCTACTTACTGTTGGCTACACTAATGTCATATCCAATGAGGAAGCATGCAAATATCACGCCTCTATCACATCTTTAATTTACTTAATACTGATTTAGTCAATATGATTAATGACCACCCACATGGAAAGAACCTATATGAAGATGATATATGCGCATATATGAAACCTATATGCAGAATATCTGTGCACATGTGCTGCATATATACATCATATATAATCATTTATATGCCATATATACCATATATACAGGGCATATAAGTCTGCTATATTGCTTCTTTATATCCACATACAGTTTTCCTCACTGAAACCGAGGGTCTAAGGACAGAGGGTGTCACTCCCTGTACAGATTGTAAAGCCCTCTGAGGAAAAATGTGTTTTGTGACTTTGGGCTATACAAATAAAATTTGATTTGACAGGTGCCAGCTGGGTGGGTTAAATGCGGAAGAATAATTTTACATGTAAATGTGATTAATAAAGTTTCTAAACAAATTGAATAGGTGCATATATAGGTGAACATATAAGTACATGTATGGGTACATATATGTGCATATAGGTACCTATATGTACATATAATAAACAGCCAATTTTATGTATGTGCATATGCATATATTTGAAACCTATATTAAAACTTTTGTTTATATAGGTTCTTTCTGTGTGGGCATGCTAGGACACTAAATCTCTCCGTTGAAATCAGGACTAATGAAACACTTTTGCTTTAGTAGCCCTCAAAGCTACCCCACCTATTGAACAGTGCAGGCAAGTCCCCTTGACTCTACAGTCAATATTTCCTGACCTGCAAGGTAATTGGAGATGAACAAATCAATCCAGCTCTGCGCTGTGGTCGTGCTTTGCATTCTGTTTTGACAGAATTTTGGGATATTTTCATTAAAAAGCATGAAAACATTAAGTCTGTAACACCTCTAATGACAGGAGCCATCCCGCCTAGCATCTTCATTTAATATGCAGCAGGCCTTGCTAATTTCAGTCGCACGCTGTGATGGTCTATGCCCTTTGAATTTTAGAGAGCCATATATGGCATTTGTAGCTCTCAGATCTCAACTAGTGTGCAGCACTTTGCTTTCAAGATAAAGAAGAGAGCGCCATCCAGTTCTTGACTCCAGTACCTCACTTCACAGACTGATAGGTCTTGTAAATTGGCACCCTAAGGCTTTTACCACTGAACCAGTGCAGTCACAGAAGTAGTGGTGTCGTGGGGATCTTACTGGTGCTCCAGCCTGCAGTGACTGGGTGCAGCAGGGACACCATTGAAACTGTCTTTTTACAGCAGGGGGAACATAGAAAATGGAATCTAAACCACCAAATTCAAAATAAATTCCCCTTGTCAGCTATAAATGAGGAGAAAGTGTTGCCTCCGTTTCCTTTGCATCCGAAATAAAAAACAGCATTTCCAGCATCCACCCACCCTGCAATCCCCAGATGTGTAGAGCCCTCAGGCTGGAGTTGATGGGATACAAGGGGAAGAAGAGAAGACCTTTCTAAGCTTGGCCTGTCAGTACCCTGTCAATACGCCTCCCCCTCCTCAAGCAATGACCCTGTGACCTCCCAAACAGCCAACAGGAGGTGGAGGATTCGGTGCGGAGGGAGGAACAGGAAGAAAGCGTCTAATTCATCTGAAGAGTGGGAACAGATAGATGGCAGAGAAGCAGGCTGGCTGGCAGTGCTTTTTCAGCAAGGTAATGATGCGTGGTGTTTTCAGTCTCTAAATGTGTGTGTGTGTGTGTGTGTTTCTGGGTTTTGTGATAACACAGGGAGAGGATTGCATGCGGGTATCCACATAAAGGCAGACGAAGGGGGGAAAGAGGAGAGAAAAGAGTGATGACGGAGGAGAGGAAATTGAAAATGTGGAGAAAAACAAAATGAGAAGATGGATGTGGAAGAAGTAAAGAATGCCGTGAGAAAACAAGCGTGGAGTGAGACTTCACCAAATGATGGAGGTAGCAGGAGAGATGAGATCAGAGGGAGGTGGAATATATGGGTGTAGATCAGAGGCTCCTTTACCTATCGTTCGTCATCAGGCCTCCAGCCAGGCCCCCCAGTCCTCCCACACTGTGCCCCAGGAGAGGTGCTCGGGCATGGGCCACTTACACACTGACAGACCTCCTGCCTGGATATTTTATCATCGAGACGAGACAGAACCAGGGGGGGTGCAGACAGGGAGGAATGCTCTTCACAGGGAGCACGGAGGAGATGCTCCCTCCATCTTTCTTTGTTCTTTTGCAGATATTCACATCCTGTTAACAATGACATACTTCATCAAAATGCAATAAAATGTCCTTGGTAAAAAAATGTGTCAGTAGCATTTTTATGGAAACTCGCTCTCCTATTTACATCTCATCTGCATTTGTTAAGGCACAATGCATATTTTGTATTTGCCAATGTTATTTTTATTTTTTTCTCCTGTCCTCTGTTCCCCCTCACAAATGCATCTTATTAAAAACATGTCTTGTCCTGTCACCTCAGAGAATTATAATTAACAGATTCATTTTATTTTATGCTAAATGACACCTTAAACTAAAACAAAGATTTACTAAACGCATGGTGCTGTTTCTTTTTCTGTGGCTGTCACGCTAACACAGGTAACATGTTATCTGAATAAGTAGGAGGCAGGTTCAAGGCAAAAAAATAAATAAATCATTTACAACAAGTGCTTCCAGCTTCATGTAAAAACTAAGTTAATAAGTTAACTGAGTTGAACAAAACATAACTCAATTCATAACAATGCAAAATTCAACTGAAATCAAGTTTTAACTCTGTCCTCCTCGACAGAGGAAAGGCCACTGCTTAAATAGTCTCTTCAGTCTTCAATTCAATCTTCAGATCTTCAATTTCCAAAGTTATAAGTCACATTGCTTACAGTAAAACACTCGTACCTGTTTTACCATAAATGTATGCCATTATATATATAAATGCATATATACCATATAAATACATGCATAAATAAAATAACAAATAAATCTAAGTAATATCTAGAACTAATTTGTCTCACCTTCACTCATTTGGACTAGTCCAACGACCTCCCCCAGTCATGAATCAGAGAAGTGAATCTAAAAGCAAGAATTATTGCAGCACTTCCTCCTTTTGTCTCTGACCGCATGGTGAGTATGGTCAGAGCCGTCCCATAGGCAGCTTTTTTAAAAATTAATTAATTTATTTGTTTAAATAAATACATATCACATAAAAACAAACAAATAATAATTAAAAAAAAACTAACTGAAGAACTTCACTGAACTCACTGAAGACGGGAGAGGAGGAAAGTTAGCATGTCGACAGCAAGAGAACGCGACCGATTTTGCAAGCACGAATCAGGCTCTGAGAAACAGAAAAAAATGAAAAAGAACGAAGAATTTCACAAGTCACTGCGGGGATCGTTGGATACTTTTGTCAGCACTTCCAAGTCCAAGGTGAGGAATGAGGATAATAAGTAGACTATATGTGGTTGACAAATATTTTATAATGAGGCTTGTGCCCGATTCAGTTGAGCTGGACCACACGATCAATTCTCTGTTTTTTTTCTATTACAGTTGATCAGAGTTTGCCCTGGAAGACGCAGTCCCACCAACGCCTGATGAAGAGCAACGCTCCGAGTCCGACAGTGAAGTATCAGTGGCAGCGCATCTTGTGGAAGATGTGGGCAACTGCCCCGTGCATCTCGATAAGCAAAAAGGTGGATTTACTGGTGGAAAAAGGCCTCATGGTCTCCAACTTTGATTTCCCTGTGAATCAGGAGAAAAGACACTTTTCCGATAATTTCTATGTTAGAAAGTTGCCCAAGAAAACAGATGCTGTATTTTGCTTTTGTTGCAAACTGTTTAATAGCTGCGCATGGTGAGTCCGTCTCATTTCTTTGGGTTAGTGTTGTAAATAAGCAAAATAATAAGTAAAATAAGTTGTGTATAGTTGTAATTAATGAATGTATATAATGAATGAAAAGTGTCCTAATCTACTTGTTTAAAATGTCAAGCTGCCAAAAATAAAGTGAGTGAACTGACTTGATGTGCTGTCGCTACTCGTTGCACAGCTGTTTTTTTTTTTCCTTTGAAATAAATAGCAAAAAGTCATAGCTGAGACTATGTGCATGATTATGCTGTATTATTATTATTATACTCGATAAAACATATTGCAGCGAGATTATAGATGTGCAATAGGACTGGAATAGCTGCATCACGGTGTTCTCATCTGATTCTGAGCGACACGGCAAACTACATTTTCTAAATTTCTAAACATTTTTTGGAATGTTCCTGAGACAGTGATCAGACCGCTCCTCATCCGGAGAACAGTGGACACATCACCTTCACGCACATGCAGTACGCATTAAACTTAGTGACACCACTCTGTGAGACGCATCCCAAACGTCTCTCAGTGCTCAAATATTGTTCATATGTATAAATCAGAGACGAGAAGAGAGAATCAGCTGGTGGGTGAATAACAGCTTTATTGTATCAGTTGGCAATACTGTAGCTGAGCTCTAAATTAAAAAAACAGATATGTGTATGAGGATGTTAGTGATGATTACCTCTGGATGCGGTTAGTTCTTGGTTTCGGGAATGAAAGTAGACAATGGAAGGTCCTCACACAGTGTTTGTGTGTTTGCATGTACTGATAGTGGGAGAGTGGCAGTCTGTGTGCTGCTCGTCTCTGGTTTGCTCAGACAATAGAATTCTGTTCCAGCTACTAAAATAAATTCACCCCAGTGCCACTGAACTGCACAAAGCTCAGCTTTCCAAACCCCAAATCAGTCCTCACAGATGGATATTCTTTCTTTCTTTTCTTGGAAAACAGATAGGAAATAATTGCACTTTGCAGAAAAAAAACAGCCATCTAACGAACCCACAAGAACTGAGCGGAGAAACTTTTCTAATTAAACATTCATTAACTTGTTGGCATTTTCCGACACATGGACAGAATGCCACCATATTACTGTCTGCTCAATAAAAGAAAAAGAAATACTATTTCCATCCCCAAAGACATGTTCATAAAACACCACGTGGAGGTGACTGAGGGCTGCTCATAGGTATATGCCTTGCACTGAATCAGCTCTGCTGTTGAATAAAAAGCCTAAACTCCAAATCATCCAAATAAATACTTTATCAGGGTGGCGTGGTGGAGCATGTGAGTACTCCGGCTTTTTCCCACAGTCCAAAGGCATGCACTAAATTGGCCATAGCCTTCGATAAGCTGGTGATTTGTCCAGGGTGCCTCTTGCCCTAAGTTAGCTGGGATAGGCTCCAACCCCCTGATGAGGGTAAGTGGTTACAGATAATGGATGGATGACAGTGTTTGAGATCAGGGAGGAGAAGAATTTTTAAAAAGTGTAAACATTGATATTTCTTTTGACAGACTTAGTCACATCTCAGAGCTCTTCAGGTGGTGGAGAGTAATGGAGCACAATGCTGTTTTGGGGGAACATGCGTGCTTGGACTGTGATGCTTGGCAAAAAGTCAGCTGATCACCAAAATCAACTTGATTCTTCCTCTGGAACAATGAAATATCTCAAACATGACATTCACGGCATCCAGTGTTTGAGAGTCACACTGTTTCCCAGTGTTCAGACAGCTCAGGAAGTGAAGCCAACTGTGTGCTTCTTCATGTTTGTTTCATGGCCCCCATGATTTCATGGTGAGTTTAAGTTAAACTGATGATTTCTTTTTGGATTTAAAAAGAGACTTTTAATTTGTCGGTCTAATGTATCAGGTCTGCTGTGACAAAACAAGGCGGGTTAGTTTCTACACTGTAGATATCTGAAAGATATCCATATCCATAATTTGGAGTAAATGTTGTGTTTCCTGTATTTTCTGGAAACTGGTGAAAATATATACATTTTAGTCATTGGTTTGACAATAGAGCCCTGATATATAGAGAGGACTGTTGTCCAATGTAAATTTGACAAGGGAAACATGAAATAAAGTGCCCCACCTAAAAAAGTAGGGAAGTGAGGATAGTAATGATGATAGTACCCTCTCTCCTTTACTGAATGCTTTTTTTTTTCTTTTTCTTTCTTTTTTTGAACTGTAATCATTTTTGTGCGGTCCCTGGTCTATCTCCCTCTCTCTCACACACACACTGAAACACACTCACAGGCAGTTTATGTCTATTTCATAAACACAGAGAGAGAAAGAGGGAGTGAAAAAAGTAACATCAAGGGGCTCTCACAGAGCGCTAGCCTTGAGGTTGAATTAATAATCTGCACAATTAATCATTTATAAGGAGTAATAGTTAGCCTTGCTGGGATATTTGCAACAACATAGAACAAGATGTCTTCTGACTTTAGAAGCAGACACACACACACACACACACAGATTTTCCATTGAAAGAAGAAGAGAGATGAATTTAGGTTTCTGCTCTCAAACATCTCACAATAATCACTTATTTATGAAGGCTGATGTGAAGGAGGTAAACAAATACAACCTGGTGGATTATGTTCACACTTTCTATTGATCACTAATGCGGTTAAAGTAAACCAGGGTTAAACACGGAGGACAGGGAATAATTGACTTTCATTTCCACCTTTTCAGTCATATTTCTTTAGCTGCTATTAAGCATGGCAGAAGCAGCATGTTCACTTAAGGCGGCTGTGAATGTCCACCTTACATGGTGCTGCAAAGAGCACTTAAACACTGGCTGAGTGAGAGGGCTGCTGCTGCTCCAAGGTTTTACTGGAATTCGAAGAAAATTACTGGAATAAAAGTAAAGCATTGTCAGCCTTACAGTTACTCAGGCTGCTAAATAGAATATGAACTATTATGATAATTTGTACAAAGTACAGTACAGAGTGTTTATGGCTGTGTAAGGTGAAATGCTGTTTACTTGGACTCTTTGAAATGTAACACGGGGAACACAAACCTGTTCTTTCATTCAAATGAAAATGACGGATTGTTATTCAAAAAACAAGCTGAAAAACAGCATCAAATGAAATGCAGATCGTCTTCTCTGTGGTAGCCCATTGCTACAGTTGGCCAGTTTTTGATGCGATTTTGACAGTGACAATAAAATGTTTATTAACTCAGTCATTTTTGGACATTATCCAAAGTGTGTTGCAAGGTTTTAATTAGCATAAACAGTTGGAAAATAAGCAAGGATGAATCTGGAAATATTTTTTTCGCTACCACACTCACCAGAACACCGGATGGGGATTAATCCGCCACTCAAAATAGTCCCAAACAAATGCACCATTTCCTCCTGTTTGATTAATGTTATGGATGACAGTCACTGGTCCAGAGTCAGTCGATCAGTATATTATAAGGTGACATGCACCTTAATCAGTCACTGCTTTGATGCACCACTCTGCATGCACATGAAGGGTGCTTTTACACCAGTGCTGTCCGCTTTAAACAGACCAGAGTTCATTTCCTTGGATAGTCCGGTTCGTTTGAGCAGGTGTGAAAGCTCATCTGAACTCTGGTGTGGACCAAACAAGCAAACTCTGGTCTGTCTGAAAACGTGGGTCTCGTCCTGCTTACAGTGGTAAAGCAAACGGACTATCCAGTGAACCAAAGATCAGAAAGCCAATTAGGTTCTCTTCTTCTTCATGACTAGCAGATGCATGCTGGATCTGACCAATATGCTAAAATGCTAATGATGGATCCTACAGCAGTGAATCATGTTGACTTTAAGACTTTTGACCTCAGTGAGGCGTGTAACGCCTTTCTGCTCGTTTTGATCGTTCATCCTTGTTATGTTGTGACTGCAGAGCACTGACTCAACTCAGAAGGTCTGAAGCATTAAGAGGGACTGAGAGGCTGAGTGGATACTTCTGCTTTGATCACAGTGCTCACGGTATCGTTTAAACTGATGAGTACAGGTAACCCTCCCTCTCAGGAGTGCTGCGAGCTTGTGTGTGTAACTGTGCAGCTCTCTCTTTGCTCTAACACAGTGTCTGTTTTATAACACTCTGGCATGAGAAGAGATTATTTCATCTCTGTACACTAATGATGCTTGCTGCACCTGCCATGAGACTTTTTATTTACTGTTTGTCATTTATGTGTAATCGTCTGAGTTTGATAATTGTAGTGAGGCTACACTGAAGAATGTGGTGGTATAATTGGTAATCAGGTTTATATACAAAGGACAGTCATTATTTGTATGTAAGGGCTCTATGATGTGATGTGTATACACTGACATGTTACTGCACTTCATGTTGGGGCCTAAATGGTCATTAATTTATACATCTATCATATATCATACTCACATTCTTCAGGATATGACAGACATGTAATATCATATTCACAAATATATTAAATATTCTATCTTTTCATTTCTGTATAAAAAATGTTCTAACAACAAATAATAACAAGGACCCTTCAGGTGGCAATTGATGTGTGTCTATTAACACAGATACAGAATCCAAACACTTACAATAATACTTTCAATCTAATATCCAATCCACCACTCCAATCTCATAACAGTTCTCCACAACTCTCCACCCCGAACAAACAATTCTTCTCCCTTTTAAACTCTTTCCCTTAGTCACATGATTAATTAGGTGAAACCATTAATAATGATAATCCATAATTTACATAAATCAATAAACACCATATATACAATATAAACACCTATTTACAAAGCCATATACCATCATTAAACACCTAAAAAATACATATACTATACATCAATAAACATATTCAACTCATTACACAAGCTCCCCTGCTCCCACTTCCTACTTACTGCTGTCCTCAGGAACCATAATTAAGGGGTCACGTCCACAGGGATCTCTTTTGGCGTGACACCACAGGAGGACAGAGCAGCAGGTCGTGGTAACTTTGCATTTGTTTGCATTGTTACCTTAGCTCAGTTAGCATAATAATTCACAGTTTGGTTGCAATAATCGTGACACCCTCGTACTCGTACTTAGTCCATGTGGCTGTGTTCAGGCAGCGGACAACAAAACTGACCAGCCCCATGTCCCGTGCCGCGTGTCTCCACCCTCGCCAGAAATGCACATCTGAGTCTAAATCAATCAATAAATGTCCCTTTTCCGCATCTCATACAGTATGTGTGCTTATTTGGCTTGTATGGCAAGCCAGTCGTTACATCTTATTGTATCACCTTAATGAGCCCTTTACATCCTCTTTCATGCTGGGCCGGCTATGCTGAACCACCATGTTTCTAAACTACTGTTTTTTTTTTTCCTTCATGCTTGTGTAACCGGGCCAAAGAAGCCTCGGCTAGAATATTATTTTTAATACATTTATTGGACAATAAAACTTTCACCTAAAGATTCTATGTTAGTTCATGGGTATTTTATAATGGGTCCCCACTGGTAAGTCTAAAAGATAACTGAATTGGCAAAAATGTGAACACAAGTAACAATATAAGATGCCTACACGCAGGGGCTTCAAACACTACATGCAACAAACAGATTAAATAAATAAAAACGTGAAGGTAAAACGAGCTGCCTGTGGTAGGTCACCTAATTTGTAGCACAGCAATACAACAGCTGTTCTGCCAATCAATTTCTAGGATTAAAACTAGTCTTCTTCACCTTGTGTCTACCAACAGGTCGTCTTATGACTGTCAAGTAAGACTAAAACAATAACAATAAAATAACAATGAATAAAATGATATAAAAACACTAATTTAAAAAAATGAAAGGTAATTAAAACTCAGACAAAGCAGCAGGAGCCTCTGCTGTGGAAGTGCCCAAACAATGGCGTTAGTAGGATATGTGGATTAAAACAGTTCACAAATTATGCTGTGCAGTGTTACCTCACTGAATGCTGATGCTGCCAATGTTGTTGGAAACTGACCAAGCAGGCAATCACGCCGGTAGGTTTGAAAGCTTTCAGTCCAGGGAGTCTTGTAGTAACAAACCATTAGCCAAGGAGGGCAAGGGTGAAAGGAGAAAGCTGAGGGGTCACTATAATGGCGGTGACGTCAATGTGGGCATACCCCAACAGTTTCCACTGGTTATACTCGTAAAGTGAGGTGAATAGGTTGTAATCAGCAACTACACCACTCTAGATGCCACTAAATTCTGCATACTTGACATAGATGACAGATTAAGTTGTAGTCCATTTGACAGATTCAGGCTGCAGCCCAGCTCCCTTGATACTGGACTCATTCAAAACTTGTCACTTTGGCACCACAACAATAAGAAACAGGTCAATACTGAGTTACCCTTTAATTAGTCATTTTAGGAATTCAGTCCTGAAGTTCTATTTTGAGTTATAGTGAGCATATTTATTGAGAATAATCTTTATACTTTGTCATAAGTGGGAGTCCCACCCGGAACATCCAAGTGCTATCAGATCACGTCACTATCTGGTAACACAAGAAACATCACGACCAGAGGTGGTAAGAAGACAGAACCATGAGGAGCCAGATGATGGTGCACCAGGTGCAACAGCTGACCAGCAAGGGGCCACGGCAGCCAGCAATCCTGATAAGCTGAAGAAGCTGACCAGTCTGGTAAAGTCTCTGGTTGTCTCACAGGCATCCCGAGATGAAAGGATGGACAAAGAAACGACACACCAGGAACAGAAATGGAGAAGCCCGCAGCACCATTTCACACAAATCCACACACAGGTAGAGCGTTGTGGAGTATGGAAAAGAGATTGTAGAGTGTTGGATTGCTATTATTGGACACTCAGACCTCCTCCTTCAGACACTCCTTATCAATGTGGTCATCGTTTTATAATATTTTTCATTACCTTCAGTCATTTAGCTTTTATCCAAAGCAGCTCACAAAATGGGAAGCAATCAAGGTACAGTGCAACAAGGTCATGTTGGTATGGCAAAAAGTACAACTCACATAGACCAAATGGGCAACAGAGGCAACATGATCAAAGAAGGGTTGTTGGTCATCAGTCGTGACACCCAAGTTTCTCACTACCACACAGGAACTGATCCAAAATGCAGATTCAGACAAAGGTTGGCAAGATTTAGTCGTGACATTGGAGAAAGGGGAAGGAGAGGGTCTGATTAGAGAGAGAATGGCTGGGGTTAAGCAGTGGGTGGAATAGACGGTGGAGGCATCGAATGTGGGCTGCCCAGAGATGGTTGGTTGAGAGCAGGCAAGCAGGGATATAGCAGGAGGTGATGATGGTGGTGGGCTAGGAATGGAGAGGTTGGGACTAGCTGATTGGGTTTGGGCAGAACTAAACTGGCTCTCAAGCCTGGACACAGTAGCAGTCAAACCTCTCAAAGTCTCCACTACCTCCCAAAGAACATGGTCATGTTGGCCAACGAGGGTTTCTTGGGAGGCAAGGGCTTGGCGAAGATCCAGGGAGGCTTGAAGAAGCTCATCTGAGACCGCTGGGTCAATGTTCTGGTCAGATCGTTCTGTCATTATAACACAGGAACTGACCCAAAATGCAGGCACAGACAAAGGTTGGCAAGAGAAGGGGATTTATTTGTGACGTGGGAAGAAAGGGGAAAGAGAGGGTCCGATGATGAGGTGGAGAGAATGGCTGAGGTGACGCAGTGGGTGGAATAGATGGTGGAGGCATGGAATGTGGGCTGTCCGGAGATGGTTGGTGGAGAGCAGGCAAGCAGGTATATAGCAGGAGGTGATGACCATGGAGCATGGAGGTGATGGTGGTGGGGATCTATTTGAGCAGAAGAGGATCAGAGGTTAGAAACAGGCCAGGAAACAAAGAACAATAGTTAAAGAGGTCTGAACGTGGAGTACCACAGCAGCCAAACAAACTATCTGACAAGGCGTGGGAGGAAGGCTACGGTTTATATGCAGTTGAGGTGACTGAACGGATGGAAGGCAGGTGACCTGAAGAATGCCAGGTGTGCTTCATCTATGATTATCCAGGAGGAACCAGGGAAATGTGCCACGCCCACAACACACAAACAGACTAACGAGGAGAGACTGACAAGTAAACACCGGAAACACAACGATGGGGAACCAGAGGGAACACAGGGAACCAGTCACAAAGTCCATGTTGTGTTTTTCAGTCTTTGAGGGCCAGCACAATTGTAAATTACTTCTTGTAGGTTATTATATATAAGATACTTGAGACCAAACTTAATTTCATCTGTGTTTTCAGGGGAGCTAAGCCAATTTTAAACACATTTTATTTTTTAAAAAGAAATTGAATAATCTTTCATTATAATTTCATCAGTTTTGTAGCTCCATATTGAGCATATCACAGTATAACCATATACTGCTGTAGACCATATTCTTCTGACCCCTGTTCCATTTGATTTAAATTATGAAATAAATAATTGATTGCAAACAGAAAAATAGTCTGATTTTCCCAAATTACCTCTTCAATCTCCAGTGTGCCGAGCTGACATCTTGTGCCTCCAAGTGGGTGAAGTCCAGGCAGCAGTAGGCAGGTGGGTGCATTGATGCTGTTGGTGCCAGTTTGGCGCTGTGAGCACACTTAACAGGAACAGGTTGTGTGCTGTCTCTTTCAGAGAGGGGCTGAGTCGTAATAGCTGTCTATCAGCCCCTCTTCATCTGTATGACAGTGAGAGACTGAAAGACTGTGTGTGTGTGTGTGTGTGTGTGTGTGTGTGTGTGTGCGTGTGTGTGTGTCATCGTCAATGAGAGGAGCTGAATCTAAGCTCAGGTGTTTTGTTTTTGTTTCCACTCCATAATGAAGAAGTAATGAGCAGTCAGACAAGCTGTTGATTACCTTTTTCCACCAGTTTGCCGAGCGCTTGCAGATGGCTTGCAATTGTCTCTGCTCAGGTATATGTGTGTGAGCATCTGTTTGCATGTGTGTGCGCACTTCCTGTGTTTGTGTCCTGCCCGTGTGAGTGAGGATAGTATCAATAGCAGTTTCAATATGAAACAAAGCAGTTAGTGGCAGCCTCTTTACCCCAGGGGTGAATCAGGATTTCTTCAGTAGTGAAGTACTAATAAGGCCATTGGACAGTGATGGATGAAGCGTTCCTCAGGGACTGACACGTCAATTGTTCTTTCCATAATAGTTTCCTCTGAAGTGAATCAATCTAAGTTTTGCGAGGGGACCTTTGTGTGTGAATGTGCACGCACAAACTAGAGTATGGAGAAGCAGTGGCCCGATGTCAGGCTGATACTACCTGATTAAGACAGAAAGTGTCATCCATCTCTGTCTGTTTCCAAACCATTACACCTTGGTAAATTGTTTTACTGAATTATAGCCTACGTGAAACATCACAATCTGGCCAATAGACGATACACAATCTAACAAGCTAAAGGAACGCTCCAGAGATTTATTATCACATTTAATCAGGAGATGAGAAGCTCAAAATCTGAGCAGCAGAGGAGTTTTGAACTGCTTTTCAAACAGTGTCAGTTTGATACTGATGCCTCTTTATTTTTATATAATTATTCTTAAAGAAACATTGTATAACTTTTCACATGTAAGCTAACAGATGTTAACTCCTGTTGATGACCTGTAATCAAATCAATGGTGTCTCCATCATTTGTATGTCACACTGTGTAACTTTGGGAGAAGTATTTAATGCTTGACGGCACTAAGTCACACGCCACCAACTATTTGACTGATTTTGGTGAAACTGGATCATATTTTATGGAGAAAACGTTTTCTGGTTTTCCCTCTGATGTCCTCCAGCTGCTCCGCCTCAAGTCTCTCAACTCTTTACAGAGTTTCCTGATGGACAGTGAAGTAAACTGCTGACAACTGTAGCTGCTGTTAGCTCAGTTTGTTAGCTGAACTGTTGATGGAAGTGGTGCTAGTGTTTTGCCAGAACACGAGCTGGGCAAGCGGCAATGTAACCGGGCACACCAGTCTCTATGGACATAATGAGGGACAGGGAGAAGAAAGAGAGACGTTGATGGAGGTAGAAGAGAAAAGGAGAACTTAAGAAGCTGCTGCACAAGAGTAAACCACTTTTAGTGGTTGATGAGAGCTTGGTGAAATAAAAGGCTGAAAGACAGATGCCGAGCTGGGCTGACTGCTGTTGGACTAGTCAGTAATAGCTGTAGTTGTATTGTTGCACTTGCCTGATGTTTGGCTCTTAGCAAATTCGACTTGTTAATTGCTCATACTTCTGAAGCAATAAGTTAGGATAAGTCCTAACTTATTGCTTATTCTTATTTATGCCAGTTAATTGAAATTGGTTGTTTTACAGTGTAATGAAGCATGGGTTCGATCTGTAAGTGGAGCCAGAACAAATCAACTTTGGGAATGAAAGAATCTCAAAGGCATTCAAAGTACTTCATCTTTTTGATCTTGCTTTCAATCATAATTGAAACATAAACATAAAGTTACAAAACATAATTTTGCTATGGCTATATTTTGCTCAAAGCATTTTCATTTCACTTTGCCAGAATGTTGATGCACAGTAAAAAACAGAATGTCAAAATTTCAGGGTTAACCTTTTTTTAACCTAGATGGAGTACTTACAATTATATGCAGAGTAAATCCACTCTAAGAGCACAGTTAAAAGTCAGTGTAAAATTCTGCAGACATGCAATGAAAAATTTCACTCTACAGAGTGATGCTGATTACGCGCCAGTCTACGACATCTTGAACACCCTGCTGGAGTCAGTGTGGAGAGGTGAGGCTGTCAGGTAAATAATGTTAACGTTCACGTTTTTCAACTAAACACGGTTTTATAATTTCATACATGTTTATTGAGGATGCGTTGTGAACAACTCTCTGTTGGATAACATGGATGAGTAGCTACATGCAACATAGATAGCCTACAGCTAACTAAGAGTTAATAAGTTCAACATGCTCTTAAGATGTTCTCCTAACAAGTTAACTACAGTATGTATTTATTCTGAATGCCGGCGAGACATTAATGCACGCTGTTTGTGTTATGGTAGTGTTTTACCTCACTGTTTATTAGCATGCTAATCGCTAATTAGCTTGAAGTGTACCACGACGGCAAAGTAGAAACTGTCGTAGTGCAGTTTGCCGTGCCAAAGTGGTGTCTAATATGATAGGGGTGGGCGTATCGATCTAAACATCGATAGTCTCGATACCAAGGTGAGTATTGGTATCGGATCGATACTAGCGTGATGAGATTGATATTGCAGTTTCAGTGCTCAAAAACAGTTTATCGCGGGGACTCGCGTACGTTCATAGTTCTTGCGTATCTCGGGTGAACACGGCTGGTTCGCTACACTGCCGTTACGCTGCCAGTACGCGCCCGGTGTGAGTTGACGCCGGGCAGAGGACGGAGCAAAACCGTGGCGCAGCCGTTCCGCGGCACTTACGTCCCTGGTGTAAGTCCTGTGTTAGCCTCTCGCCCTCCCTGGCTGCTCTGCCAGAGAGCGGAGAGTCAGAGAGCAGCTGGACGCAATGACAGAGGGATTTATATATTTTATATATTTATATTTTGTTACATTGCTGCCTTTTTTGTTATTTTGCACTAGTGACTTTTTTCTGAAACAATCGTGGTATTAGAAGAATTATTTTATTGTTTTTATACTGTAACATTTTTTTTCTATTGTTGTTGTAAGTTAACAAAAAACGTGCTGTGTTTTACCATAATCAACTAACTCCAATAACACCAAACACTACTGCTTACTCTCCTGCTGATTTTAATTGGGACATTTTGCAGAAGGTAAAGACATTAAATGTGTGGTACACGTTTGGAAGGCTGGGCTCTCTCCAAGGGGAGGGGGAGAGAGGCAGATGCCCGGCCAAGGCTCCGTCCAGCATGGACTAAACACAGCACGGACAGTTCAGAAACTATATTATTTTTGTCTTGTTGTTCACAGTAATGAATCAAAGTGGACCAATAGCTGGTAAGTAGGTTAAGGTTATGGAACAATATACATTAATAGGTAACTGTTTAACAGCCTTTTCTCTTTGTTTCTTATAATAGGATATGCTGCTGCGTGTATTGTTTGATGGCGAGCAGAAGCATGTTAGGCTGTCTGACCAAACATTCATGAAAGAAGGTTCAGGAATCAGTATAAAGCAAAATCACAAATTGTTTCTTGGTTAATACACCTAATTCATATTAAAACCATTCCTTCTAAGTCACTAACTGCTGTGCCTTAAAATGGATGGGAATGACCTATTGACTTAAGTTTGATCTCATTTTGACTTGACACTCACTACTTGGTTAATGTGATTTTCATCATAAGGAAATTGTCTTTCCAGTTTTGTTACATTTGATATAACCTTTTTATTTTCATTTACTTCAGTGTGCCTAAAATTTAACATACCAGGGACAGGCAGCCCAATTTGAAGGTGTTTGACCAGTCCGACACAGAAGTTGATGGAGAAGGACTAGAAGTCTCTAGTCTGGAGAAATAATGAAGGAGTCACCTGGAACCTTCAAAGTCATGTTGAGCAAAGAAGAACTTGGTAATCCCTGACCATTCACATATGTGTTCATAATAAACTTTAAGGTTGGGACATGAGTAATAACTTCCATTTAATATGCGTCTGTTTTGTTCATATTCTTTATACACAGATGCCTCTCTCATCATCATCATCATCATCATCATCATGCTCAGCAGCATCTGAAGATACTGTCATTCTGAACTTCACAATGTGTGACCCTCGTGAAGAAGCAGCTGCTCTCGAAGAAAGCCAGCCTAAAAAGCCCTGCCACGTTAACTTTGAGGTGAAGTGGGCATTGTTAAGACTAATCTGGATTTTGTTCCATTTGATGGGGGATGTTTTTATGTTATCACTTTCCAGTTGTACATTTGGGTTAAAAATGTTCTTACTGCATATTTTGTTTCCATTCAAGTTGATGAAAAAATCCTTACAACAAAGCCTGCTTTTTAAAAAAAATCATCCAGGAGTATACAAAAACAAAATCACTGAAAGATGCCACAGAAGACAGATGATTAACACTCTCACTGCTGAGATGACACAAACACATGGGTAAGAATCAGACATGTAGGCTATAGAAACATTGTTAGCATTTAGGTTGTTGTTATTTGAGTGACTGTAATCATTGAATTCATACATTAGGACGTTCCCCTCATGTCAGAGTGTTCTATGCACAGGGGATTGTTGCTCTATTTCCATATCTGGAGGACCCATATTCACAGCATGGATATGTAAGTAAAAAGGTCCTCACTACGTTAAACACGTACTCGCCCTTTGCTGACAGTATAGTCAGTCTGTGTGTATTTTAATTACATATAGGCACATTACTACGACCCAGAGAGTGGGTCCGGATACCTTGCATGGCGGTTGAAAACCATCCAACGAAAAAGTGCAGAGGAAAGAGGTGTGTCTGTGAGCAAATCTCCCAAAATTAAGTTTACTTGTCAGTTACATACAGGCTTGTCACAGTTATCAATGACTTGAATGATGTCATAATTGTTTGCATTCATTGTTTCAAAAACTGCAGGAAGAAACTGAACAGAAATGTTATATTTCCATGTTGTTTCCCACCATTTAAGGTATGATTGGTCCGCATGTCATTCATTCAGATGAGTCTAAATATAGATCGTGCATGTTAACAGACGGTGTAATGTGGTGTAGCTAAAGAAATGCAGCTGTTGAATACAGTTGAAAAATCCACTAGCAAGCATAAAAAGATAAAAACAGTTAAATACATTTTTTTGTATGGCAGTTATTCGTAAACTAAAAATTCAGAATTGTGACAGCCCAAGTTACATATGATATTGGTGAATTGTGAAGACAGCAGTCAATAAAATTGTGTTTTGTCTTTGAAGTTGGTGGGCCAAGCCGTGTTCAACCCAGACCCTTTACTGCAGACAAAGTGTTATCTGATGAGGATGTGGAAGCAGCTGTTGCCGTTTTGAAACACTCTGCTGATGAAGACACCATCCATGAGAAGATGAAAGCTTCCTTCAATTATCATCACTCACTGGTCAACAATGAGAAGAGAGCAGGGGATGTGTTCTCAGTCTTCCTGAGAGTACTAGACACCGCTGGACTGGTAAGACATCTCCAGTGTTCAAAATGAGAAAGCAGCAAAATTAAGTTTCCTCAAAAACAGTCCACAAACGTAGACACCACACATGCGGTGTGTCTCATCACTGCTTTCTTTGCACAGCCAACAAATACCTGGAAAAGTGGCCCACTAATCTGACAAGAAAAGTAGTAACAGAAAGCCACGGACTGGTACCGACCACAGAGCTCTTGGATTTAATGTGCAGTGCTGAGTCAACTGCTGAAATTGAAAACGTTTGACTGGGACTGCTTTTAATTGCAATTTTTTTTTTGTAATTGTGCCAATTTAATGTACATGTGGCATAAATATTTCATATTTTATATATCTTACATTCTTATATATTACACCATGTCTTTTTGTTTGATTATTTCTGGAAATAGGCACAATAAGACTAAGTACACTGTTGAATGTTTGTTCGGTTGTAGGCTGGAACCAGTGTACAGCAGCACCTGGATAACATCAGCCAAAGCAGCCAGCCCTATCTCCTCACTCAGGGGCAGCATTCACACCTTCTTTACTGTGACAAGTATGCCCTTCCATGTAAGGCAGCGGGTTCAGTCGGAGCCCTAGACAAGCTTTAAGGGCCATTACGTTTTTGGTACCTCTTTCAGCTCTTTTTTGGCCAACTTTTTCACTTTTCTCCAAAAAAAATGTTCATATTGATGTTGGCGAAACAAAGGAAACTCCCAGAGTTGCAGAGCTGCGAGCAAGTATGGTGCGTTAGTGTCAAATAATGTGACAATGCAAGACCAAACAGCCTTATAAGGCAGCTTAAGGTAATTCATTAAGAAAGCATCTGAACAAGTGCCATGAAAGAAGTTAATTTGATTCTGTAGAAGAAAGTGATACACCGAAGTGTCGAGTGTAATGCCACTGATGTTGATGTGTTGTCTGAACATTTGGAGGCACAGTCCACCTTATCTTCAGCAGGGCTTGTAAATAGTTGTGCAGCAGTGATTTCTGATTTAAGGGCAGCAGGTGTAAGCCAAAGTGTAGTGAACTCGGTTGTGTCGTCCATGGAAGAGACTGTTCAAGATACACAGCAGCATGCTAAAGACACTGTCATTAAGCATGTGTATGTGGCGATGAAAGAGAAACTGAAACGTGCAAGAAAGTTGAAGCATGTGTTGAGGAGTTAGAGAATCCTTTCACAGTTCTTAATTCAGAATACAAACAATCAACGTTTTTATCAGGCCAACAGTGGAACCCATTGAATGTGTAATTGGCTAAGATTTGACACAAGGAGAAATAAAAAGACTGGAACATATGATCAAGATAAATTCATGTATGTTCCAATTTTATCGATATTGGAGTCAATATTTAAAAGTCAGTACGTCGTATAAATGTTGAAAAGCTCAGACACTGATGACTCAAGATCAGGATGGATCTTTTTTTAAGACTCACCCTCTGTTTTCAACTGAAAAGCACACAATGCAGATCTAAATCCTCTCTGTTCCAAGCGAGGCATTCATGAATTGAGTGCAATGTATTTTACCTCAAGAATCTTCTCTCCAGAATAATATTCTCTTTTGGCCAACATACACCTCTGTGCCTCATTTCATGCACAAGATCTTAAATGGCATGGTTTTAGTGAAATTCTTGCTCCTGTTGTTCAAGATATTAAAGTTTTAGAGAATGATGGTATTGAGATTCCACTATATGGTGGCCATGTTCGTGGCAGCGTGGTACAGGTTACTGGTGATAATATAAATCAAATCAGATCAAATCTAATTTTATTTGTATAGCCCAAAGTCACAAAACACATTTTTCATCAGAGGGCTTTACAATCTGTACAGGGAGTGACACCCTCTGTCCTTAGACCCTCGGTTCCTGTGAGAAAAAATTTGCCCACAAAAACCCTTTAACAGGGAAAAAATGTGGAAGAAAGCTCAGGAAGAGCCACAGAGATTCAAAAATACACCTGACTGAATACACCTTCCTGAAATCTTGTCACAGTGAGGTTGGCACTAACATTTTGTCTTCATCCAAGTGCATAAGCTTTGTATGTTGGCTGGAATGGGTTGGAATGGTGGCTTAAACCTCACCCAAGAAAATGGTGCAAGTGTGTAAGGTGTGTAAGGATCTGAGTGCTGCCTCAGAGCTGAAACTCTTTGAAGGATTTTGAGTTTTTGTTATTATTATTAGTATATTATATACTATAATATATCATTATTATTATTATTATTATTATTATTATTATTATTATTATTATTATTATTATTGTTAATAATAATAATAATAATAATAATAATAAACACCAGCACTCTCTGGTGGGTTATGATGGCTGGACAGTAAGAAGTAAGAAGAGTGATTTCAATGATTCACTTGAACTCCAAGTGCAAATTGTAGATCAGGTTTCAAAGAGTAGAGAGGACATGTCCCCTTGTTCTCGGGGGAAATTACCCCCTTGCTTTGGCAAAGAAAAGAAGATTCCTTACAATTAGCATATGACAGTGACCTATTTGTCCTATACTCTATATAGGATGGGTCAGCTACTTCATATTCAGACTCTATTAAGACTGAGCTGGTCACTCTGGAATCAGTTGTGTATGTAAAATATTCAGGTTTGCCTTCGTGGATATAATGAAATCGTTAACATGCAGGTACCAATGATCTCAATGCACCCATGCAGTCACTGGAGTCACCTGTGGAAAATGATTCTATTATCCTCTTTCTTCCTTGGCCCTAAACACTCTCATTGGCTGCAGCCAGACTTCTCCCTTGGATGTGAATGGATGAGATAAAGAAGAAATGGCTGCTGGCTTGGCTCTGCATGAACCATCTCAGAGATGATCCATCTCCACTGGGTTTCCATCAGGACTTCAGTCTGAACTTGTCTCCATTGTCTCCTCTGTTTATCTGCTGCTGCTCAAGCTATCAGACTACACAGCAGTTTCTATCTGCACACACTTCCACCACTGCTCTCTGAGGTGTTACTATTTTAAACTTGAGCTAAGGTTTAACCTTTCAAATCCTTTAGAGCCTAATGGCTAATGTTCTTTAGAGCCAACAGATTCCTACCCAGTCGTCGCTACTGTTTTAGCATACAGTAAAGTCATCTTAATCAGTGTGTCGGCAGGGTATAAGTTTCAAAATACACCGTTCACAAGTTAAGGATATCTGGCTTTTGGTCTTATACCCACTGCTTTTGTTTCAATAAATTGTTTGAGATGAAGAAATTACCGTTGCATGCTTCTAGTTAAATGCCCTACTTTCAGGATATAATATCACTGTAGCATGAACTTTTTCCATGTTCAATACATTTTACCCAAAAGTTGAATATCCCTAACTTTTTGTGAACGGTGTAAGACACAAGTAACACTTGAATCAACAGGCAATGTGTGACATTGGCTGATGATTGCTGACATGCCCCAAAGCCAGAGCCCCTGAAAGTGACTGCTATTAAAGATTTAAAGCTTAGTTAGTTTGAAGAGGGGAGAGGAGCCAACAAGGATCAAAACACAGACTTTTGCATTGCTGAGGATGGAGGCAGCGGAAAAAACACCAAAAAATGCCCCGCCTAAAAAAACAATATCCATTTTTGTGTATGTGTTATTAAAACTAGGACAGTCAGCATTATAGCACTCTATACACTGTATGTACTGTGTGTTTATGTATGTACTGTACAGTATTTGTGTGTACCTTATGTATATGTACTGTATGTATATGTACTGTACAGTTTGTTGTTTGCTGTGTGTACAGTATATGTGCTGTGTGTATATGTGCTGTGTGTACGTGTGGTGTGTGTACATGTGCTGTGTGTATATGTGCTGTGTGTACGTATGGTGTGTGTACATGTGCTGTGTGTATATGTGCTATGTGATGGGACAATCAGCATTCTAGCACCCTATCACTGTATGTACTGTGTGTTTATGTATTTGTATTTGTATGTACCTTATGTATATGTACTGTATATATATGTACTGTAAAGTATGTATACAGTATGTGTGTTGTATGTATATGTGTTGCATGTATATGTACCGTCTGCATATATACTGTATGTATATGTGCTGTACAGTATGTATATGTGCTGTTTGTATATGTAATGTATGTATATGTGCTGTATGTATATGTGCTGTGTGTATATGTGCTGTGTGTATATGTGCTGTGTGTATATGTGCTGTGTGTATATGTACTGTATGTATATGTGGTGTGTGTACATGTGGTGTGTGTACATGTGTGTATATGTGCTATGTGATTAAAACTAGGACTTTCAGCATTCTAGTATATGTGTTGTATGTATATGTACCGTCTGCTTATATACTGTATGTATATGTGCCGTACAGTATGTACATGTGCTGTTTGCATATGTAATGTGTGTATATGTACTGTATGTACATGTGCTGTTTGTATATGTAATGTTTGTATATGTACTGTATGTACATGTGCTGTGTGTATATGTGCGGTGTGTATGTGCACTGTGTGTATATGTGCAGTGTGTATATGTACTGTATATGTGCTGTGTGTATATGTACTTTATGTATATGTACTGTATATGTGTTGTGTGCACATGTGCTGTGTGTATATGTATTTTATGTATATGTACTGTGTGTATACTGTATGTGCAGTGTGTATATGTACTGTGTGTATATGTGCAGTGTGTATATGTACTGTGTGTATATGTGCAGTATGTATATGTGCTGTGTGTATATGTACTGTGTGTATATGTACTGTATATGTGCTGTGTGTATATGTACTTTATGTATATGTACTGTATATGTGTTGTGTGCACATGTGCTGTGTGTATATGTACTTTATGTATATGTACTGTATATGTGTTGTGTGTATATGTGCTGTGTGTACATGTGCTGTGTGTACATGTGCTGTGTGTACATGTGCTGTATATATGCGTGCAATAAACATAATTCTACAATATTTACAGTTCTTGACTGCAGTAAAATGTATTGTGAAGTCTGTTTCCTTCCCTCCACTGTGCAGTTACTGCTATTTGTGGATCTATATGTGATGACCGTGGTGTCAGTCTCCATGGTGGAGGTGGGGTCACTTTACTAGAACATGAGAAGCTTTAAAAATACTGGAAATGATTTCAGAATAAAAGTAAGACTAAGGCTCCAGATAAGCATGGGTATGCTCAGCTACAGTATGTCTTTAATAGAAGAGGGAGAACATTCTGTCTTCGTCACATGATAAAGACACTATTCTGAGAATGTGTTGCATATAGCTTATCAATACATCTATTGGTCCTTATTGTCACATTATTGTAAACTAAGGAGAACTAGTGTGAGGATCCTGTAGGACTAACAATGATCTGAATGGACAGCAGTTGGGCTATGACACATTTTGATCTGCTACTGTAAAGTGGAGACGCTCCAGGAGGCCATGCAGCAAAACGGAACCTGTTTATATGGCCTGTGTGTGCAGAGTGAGGTGGAGGCTGCGCTCGTTTACTCAGATGGAAATCTCTGAAAGACTGGTGGACAAAGTGTTTGAGAGGAGCAAATGGCCTTGTTTTGACTGACCTCCCACCCCCCTCTGCTTCCCCTCCCCTTTTCACCATGCCTGTCACCCTAAACACACCCACACACACGTATCACCTACACAGTTGTGGAGTCCAAAAGGCAAGCAGATGTTGCTGTAAACTTGTTTGTTTTTGGTTGTTCTGTTGTGCTCTGTGTGCGTGCATGTGTATGTAATCTATAGTGAGCACGCAGCAGACTAAAAGACAGACGGTCAGAAGAAGAACACAAATGTGCATTAATGAATGAACTGAGAATGTTTCATAGTGTAAACAGTTTTGGTCAACTGAGCTGAGCTTTAATACTGATATTACAGATCAACTTCATATGATACATTTTTTTAATTAAAATTCTCACAATAAATCTGACAAGGTTGGAAAAAAAACACAAATAACTCGGAAAATAAAATGTCTGAAGGGAAAATGGACCTCACCACAACCCTTTCTTCTAGTCCACTGGTTTCCATTGTGGGGGTTGCTAGCAAGCATGATTTTCAGAAAACAAATAAAATGTTCAAACCTTTAGTATATTTTAGCATATTTTGTGGGTTGTGGGCTCAGAAGTTTGGAAACCTGCGTTCTGGTTTCTTCACCTGAATCTCTGTATGTAACACAAACAGAGACAGTTCATTAATGGACCATGATTCTGTTGAATCTGTTTTACTGTGTTGTCTGCAACTCTCTCACCATGCATACATAGAGGTCACAGTTGTTCCTGTACTGGTACTGAAGTTTGGCACTGGACGTGTATTGTTCAGTGCAGAACTGTCCAATATGAACATAACTGTTGCAAACGGCAATCTGCAAACATATTTTAACTGTGATGCTTCCTGAGTTTCATTTGACTTTGACTTTTATTGAAGTCATCTGTCATAACCTTTCTGCTGTGAAATGTATATTAAGTGAACTCATTTATAAATGATTAGATGAACAGCTATATTTTGTTCATTGCTCCTTCTTTACCATATTTATTGTCTATGTATGTCTATAATAATAATAATAACATTTGTAGCTTTAATATTAATTTAATATTTCTGACTTCATTGTGATTGGATTTTTATTTTGCTGATTTGTGTCTGCACATGAAATGATTAAACATTTAATTCTTTGTTGTTGTTTTTTCCTGATGTGAAATCAGCTTGTTTAAAGAAATTCATTTCATATTCAGCTGATCATCATGGGAACATTTTCTTTCCATTTGTTTAAGAAATGTGAGGACACACTGCCAGTTTTTTCCTTCATTAATGAAGTTTCATTTGGCAAGTCAAACCTGATCTTCGTTTAATCCAGGCTGTAGAGGAGAAGTCATTTTGTTCAGACTTTGAGCCAAAACAAGCTGCTTTAACAACATTCAGTGCTGTCAGGTGTGAAGTACCTGATTTTCATTTGTCTACAATCTGTGAGCATCAATAAGCAAAATGCTGAAGAGGATATTGTCAATGCAAGCCTTTTATTGATCACATCCCTGAACAGTTACAGACATTTAATCAACCACAGACAATTAACAACACAGAAAATGGCATTTTTATGGACATTAAAAATAAATGTAAATCTATAGAGAAGTAATCTTTGAGCTCTTACAACATTTGTTCAGTCAAGTCAGTGCTCCTCTGTGCTTCCTATCACTGTTTTTCTTCATGCATCAGTGAGGAAGTTTTTTCATCAGAAATGAATTCAGTTTAATAAATCATTAGAAACTGTTAATGGACCCACTTGAAGGTGTTGAGGACATTCTTCACATGTCAGTCTGTAGAAATGTGTTTCCATGCATTCCCTTGTGGTCTGCTGTAAAAGAGGAAAAACGTCAGAAAAACAGAGCAATTATCAGAGCGTTCAGCGTTCAGTGTGTAAAGTGTGAATGTGAAAGACTTTCATAAAGAATGTGAGCAAATGAGAGTTAGAACATAAAGCCATCTTTAATTGTACAAAGGTAACAAAGGAAACGGCAGTGAGGAAACGTTTTCATCAGAAGAGCTCTTACTGGGACCCGTTAACATTTTTAGAAGTGTACAAATTTTAGACTTCAGTGCAGTCTGGGGGTTGAACAGAGTCTGAATGTAGCTCCTCAGACACAGTTTGCTAAATGAAAGTCTCACTTGATGCAATTCTTCAACATAACTTTGCATGAGGGGGTCAATAGAAATGTTTTCAGTAGACATAAAACATAATTTCCTACATTTATACTCTCACATTATTACTAATTGATCTTTACAACGAACAGCTGTACTGTTACAGCACCGTGTATATTCAGTGATTCATATTCTCTCTGTTCTCCATGACTGTACAATGAAGGCTGCTGCACTTTTAAATATGAAAACCAAATAAAGAACTGTGAGGCTGGATAAGCTGCAGATTGTGTGCCTGAACATGTTAATGTTAGGTTAACGTGACATGGACAGTGTCCTCTTGCACTATGAGAGGAAAGACAAATCTGGATAATTTCACTCATAAACACAAAAAAAGATAAAGTCGTATTAAAGAGGAAAAGTTGCTCCCTGCAGATCATAAAGTCTGTCCGCTGAAAGTCTTATCTGAATGAAACAAACATAACCAGCACCAAAGCCCAGAGGAAGCTAACTCAATTTAAAGCTGAACTCAACTATGACATCAAATAAAAGCAGTAAACTAACCGCTGTGAACACACACACACACACACACACACACCCGACTTGCCTCAGGCCACATGAGCCTCCACAGCAGGGCCCTGCTGGACAACACCATTTAGACATGTCGGCCCTTATCACTGATGTGTGTGTGTGTGTGTGTGTCTCTGATCACCATGACACTAAGCAGCCTCTAAGCGACCCCCCCACCCCCACCCCCTGAGAGCATTTTGACTGGAGCCAGTCCAGACTGGGAAAGTCAGAGCAGCAGGGAACACACAGGGTCAGCAGAGAGGAGCGGAGGTGTGTGTGAGGCATGTGTGTTTGTTTGCTTTAAAGTTTGGAAGTGGGGGAGCATGGGTGGGAATGATCCACAGATAACATCAGCCTGTGGGCTCAAACTGCTGGTGTGTGGCTGTGAACATGTGTGTGTGTGTAATCTTAAAGTTTTAGCTGTGAAAAGCTTCCTTCACAGTGTGACGCAGAGCAGCAGGACTACAATTCAGGTCAAACCTAAATGTCTGCTGAACACTCTTCATTTCATTTCTGTTAATAATGAATGAATTCATACTAATACAGTATTCAATAATATGATTTGAACATAATGATCAATAAAAATAAATGCATGAAAATTAAGATAAGAAAATAAAAATAGAAAAAATAAGAGAAATAAAAGAGTAAATGAGGTTTCATTTGTGCCCAGAGGTTTTAACTGAATTTTTATTTCTCTGTTTTAACATCAGATTATATCATCTACAGTTTCAGAAGGAAAAGAACACAAATATTTCTAAAACAAACAACTCACAGAAAAGTGAAAGCTGCTCTCCGTGATCCTTTGACCTCTGACCTTCTGTAAAGCCCATGAAATGTTTTGGGTTTTTATCTGAAGTTAAACTGCAGAAGATTCTTCCCATCAGTCAAACTGAAGGTTTGAATAAAAAACACTAAAACTCTGTTTTCTGTGTTCCAGATGATTTCTATGAAACATTTTTAAAAAATCAAATCTTTTTCTTCTCACATTCAATGATTCACTGTTTGCATGTCGGATCTGTGAGCAACTGAAGGCCATCAGCATCTGTCCACACCAAGCAGCAGCCTCTGGATCTGGGAAATGAAGCCAGTGCAGTAATGCTAAAAACTGTAGTTCCTCCATCTGCAGAAGTGAGTCCACCTCCATCAGCACTCGTATTAAAATGTCCAAGTTCACAGCAGAAATAAACATTCATAAATGTTTACAGTCTGGTTCAGATAACAGTTTTGGTCTTTATGGCTAATTTCCCCATTCATGACAACTGTAATTGTTTTTAACTCGCCCGTTCCGATGATATTAAGGCTGGAAGTTGTGCATAATTAACAGTGTGACTGTTTGATTGACAGGTACATGCTGTTACAGATGCCTTATTCGAGCACCCAGACGTCATTCAGCCTGCCTCAGGTCCACCGATGATCAGTGTCCCTGCGATACTTCGATTAGCCGCAGGAGGAAGGAGCAGTACAGCATGGTGCCGGCTTCAAAACAACGCTTTGGAAACCAGTGGTGACGTCACTCTGTGGTCCACACCAGCTCATTGTCCGAGCAAACACACCAAGCAACATCAAGCTTTCTCTGCTTATTCTCCACTCATCTTAGCATCTCCAGCAGCTTTCGCACACACAGCTCCCACACATGTCCAAACATTAAAAGAACATTAATGTAACACAACTTTGCTGTATATTCAATAATATGAGATGGAAATATGAGCAGTGTAGAAGTAGATGTAGATGGTTTTTTTTTTTTTTATTCTGGACCCATCATGTAACATCACTTTCATTTTATTTTAGGCTCGTCTGTTTATCATTTCCACTGACACTCTCCCTCCCCCATGCGCTCTCTCTCTCAAACACACACACACACACACACACACACACACACACACACAGGAGCACAGTTGTATCTAGAGGCCTAAAGCTAAACACATCCCCAGAGACATGTTCGACAGCCCCCTGAGCAGCCCCCATCCCACCGCTCTCTGATCCCAGCACTGGCGGGGGAGAGGAGGGGAGAGCTGTCCTGAGTGCTGCCCCCCCCCCCCCCCCCCCCACACACAATAAGCACCCAGGAGGCATCTGAGGAGAGGTCTGTATCACCGTCTCTACCTGTCACATGAAATTTAAATGGAGTGAATTTGTATTTGTTACAGCCACATATTACCCAGAAGGCTTTGGACTGCATATAGACTGTTCTAGAACATTCCGAGGAAATAAAGGTTCACTAAAAATGTTTTACTGCTTAATTTATTTACTTTTTGAAAAATAGTGTTTCTTTGTCTATTTTACCCAGAAGGCCATCCCTGCTCATGACAGGGACATTCAACCCCAGCGTGGTTAGGCTGTAATGGGTGGAGGTTAGGGGGAGCTGATTCCTCCTCTTCCTTTTACCTGAGTAGCTGCATTTCTCTGAAACATGCTCTTTGCTCATTAATCAGCTCGAAGAATGTTGGACATCAGATTTATTTTCCTTTGTGTCTGTGAATTGAATCAGAGATTATTAACATACTGCTTCATGGCAATTTTCTTTGTGTGTGTCTGTGTGTGTGTGTGTGTGTGTCCTGTCTTTTCTTTTTTTAATGTCAAGGATAAAAGATATTAGGAAGTGGTTTGTATTGTACTTTATCTGGAAGTGTATGATATGACTAAATGAGCAGCAGTCCAATTAAAGGTTTGCAAATAATTTAATATTAAAATCAGATTTGGATTAAAATTCTGATCACCATTTTCTGACTAAAAGTGTTTCGTGGTAGTAACATTGTGAAGTTTTTCAGTGCCTTGAAGAAACATAATGGTGGCACAGATTGCTCTAGTTTCCTGTCCTGTCCTTCCTGCTGAGATTCGTTCAAGGCCCGTCACTCGTTCATCCACATCTGAAGAGCCCATAATCACCCTTCACGCAGGCCGTCCACATTTGCCTGCGGTTTTATTTCCACCCACGCTGATCAGCGGGGAATTCCAGCACCGATTCACCGGGATGACTTTTTTTTATGCGTGTGTCCGACGGCATCTGCAAAAGACGGGAGCTCTGACATGAAAAAGTTCAGCCTCCTATAATCCGCTTTGCCTTTGTGAAGTGAGTGACTTTGAAACTCACGACTGCAATTACCCCACCACGCCACCGCCACCCGCCCTCCCCTCCTCTCTCAACTCACCGGAAATAGAAAGGGAGAAGCCGCTCTCTCTATTTCACCGTCCGCCTCTCTTCAAATCCTCCCGTTTGTTTGGGGAATTGTAAGTCTCTCTTTTTTTTGTTCTTAAATCATCTTTCATTATACTCTATTGGTTTTTCTCATTTAAAGCCTGGTGTGCATAAATGCACATGGAAATTAAAACTTTTTGGTTTGTGACAGAGATTAGCGTCAAGTGGAGGTCAAACATAATAGCTTCCATTTACAAGAAAATAGATATGATTATACTGCGCTTGCTCTCCGTTCAACTTTTGTCCTCAATCTAAACAGTGCTGCTCCGATAGCTCTGCCCTCATTACGCTGCAACAAAGAGGCCTGGACCGCCAGTTCACACCGCCGCTCCTCGCTATTTGTCATCCTATATTTAACATCAGAATGGAATTCTGAAACCAAGAAGAGAAAGAAAGAAAAACTTCCTCTCAGCTATTTACCCCTCCTCCATGTTTGCCTGTAATATTTACATCAAGGCGTCAGAAGAACAAATCGATGAATATTCAGCATGTACAGGAAGATTAAGCAGGACTACAGATGATTTAGCGAGTGCATCTGAACTCTGCCGCGTTATTGGTTTGTCACCATCTGTAGATACTATAATCTACCTTGGATTACTGCCGCAACATCGACTTCAGACAGATAAAAACACAACAAGATCTCCTAAATCTACATGGCTGCAGTATAGAGGAGTGAGTAGGTTCCAGAATGTGTTGACAGGGAAGGACATGCACACATTTTTCATGTACATTCTGAACATGTTGAGGTGATGTTGGCTCATATTATCACATGTTTCGCGGCGGTAATCACAAGTGTTCATTTCATGCTCAGATTAGTGGGCTGGAATGCTTTAATCACAGAGCACGATCAATACAGTCTGGTGGCACTGATGGAGAGAATCAAGTGTTTTTATTTGGTTCCTCGTGTGGTAAACTGACACGCTCATAAACCTGCTGCTTGACTGGAAGGCTCCAAATAAAATATCAATTTGTAAAATCTTTACAGCACTCCAAACCTTCACTGTGTCACCCAAACAGCCAATAAATCTGATCTGTGGTCTGCTCACAATAAGATAATCTGCCAAAGCAGGAGCGCTCCGGACCACTACAACTGCTTTGACATGCGCATAATCTGCCTCATATGGACACGTTCCTGCGCACATTCATTCGTTATCAAGAGTTCATGAGTGAGCATGTCCTCCAGTGAGGAGGCTGAATACACCGTGAACATGAACCAAGGCATGACCTCATATTCCTGACTTTCACAGGACAGCATTGTAACGCTAACCCTAACTCTAACCCTTCTCATCAACAAGGTGCTAAAATACAAATATACTAATTCAATATATGAAATACCTGATATAATAATGTAAGATGATATAATATATAATTATATTACATTATATTACACATTGTTATAATTATATAATATATAATAATATCATTTTTATAATAATATATAAACTTATGAGCTCCACTTTGACCAGCCACAGGATTGAAATGCTGCTTACATGCCACTTCACATATCACATGTTGGAATGTGGAAACATTGAAAACAACTACTGTATGTGACATTAACTATATGACATATTTTTATGTTTTATGTAAAGTCCTGATTGAAGAACCAGTACCTCAACATTTTACAGAAGTGAGTGTACACGACTGAAATCTGTCACCAACGTCTGAAAACATTTAAAAACAGGTCCTCGCAACATTATAGCCTGAATGTACAACACACACACACACACACACACACACACACACACGCACACACACACACACACACACACGCACACACTCCTGTACTAGAATTAAGCTTTGCGGGCCCAGGGCTGTCTGTGTCTCAATTAGTTTGTGATAATTTGATTAAACAGCTTCATTTACATTTTGACACAGGACCCCTCTACAGGCCCACAAAATGAGGCAATAATGCAGGACCTGCATTGGTTGATTACTTTAATCATGCAATTTCTCTGATGAATTTACGATTAATAATCAAATGACCTAAAAACAGTTGTCGCACAGTGATCCTGATGCTTTTGGAGGACTGGGGCTCGAGGACAGTTTGCATTCGGCTCGAGGGTTTAAAGCCTTGACATAAACAAGAAACATCAAATACCTTCAAAGGCGTTACCTCGAGTCTGACTTCTTTTACCACCAGGAAGTGCATCAAAATAAAAGCACACAAGACCTTCTTTTTCACCATTTTTCAGTTTATTGTTGGCATACTGGTGTTTGTGTTTGTAACGTGGGAGAAAGTAATATGTGTATACTGGATCCCACTGCGCTGTGTACAACACCTTTAGCATTTGGCCATATTTTACTGTTTCTTATAAATGGACCCTTAAAGTTTTGGTTACAATGACACAGAATTACCATGGATCTCAATCTAAATTATTACCTCCAATTTATAGACATGATCTTTATCAATATCCAAAAGTGGAAAGAAATGATGAAATAATGTGAAACAATGAGAACTTGAGTTTTACATCTGCTAAGGCTGTTCTGTCTCTCTTAAGGTCCCCCACTGGGAAAAACTAAAAGCCTTCTTCAGGGGCACTTGAACAACAGTCGAACCTCTGAATCAGAATGTGGAACCCAGCGAACGGATAGCACGCCTTCAGAACAAGTAGATAGATAGATTTATATATAGAGTTTTATATTCAGCTTGAAACTTTTTAAAAGAGTACAGTAAACACTTCTCACACATGATAGAAACTACTCGATGTCTCAGAATCAGAAAAGTGTAGGCCAAACACTGTCCAAGCCCACAATAAGGTGAACAAACCAAACCGAAGCAAAAAGAACACAAAATGGAAAAAAAAACTCAGAATTGAAAAAAAAATATATAAATAAAAAAATATCCTGCCCACAATCTTTTCTTACAAAGTTTGAAGTAGATCGGAATAGAGACACCTGACCACACAAACAGAATAGAAAAATCTAAAACAGTGGTATTGCATTTTGAAATGCACAAAGATTCTCCTGTACAATTTGGCGCCTCTCTGCGAGTACAAACGCCTAAAGGGCTCAGTGGCGGTTTCTCTGGGTGGCTCTTGTTTCAATTTTGTCTTTCAATACACATATTTAGTCCTCGTCTGGTTTTATGTTCCTCAAAGATGTATACATCAGTGCTGTAAACAGGCACACACAGACTGGAAAAAAGGAGAGATGGGTGTCCAGTTTCATCTCTCTGTCATCAATGTCTTTCCTCTCCTCCGTTAGTCTCTCAGTCCTGCTGAGACAATGGGGTCCTTCTGGTAAGGCTATCCATCTACCTGCCTGCACCCATCCATCCCAACCCCCTTTCCCCATGTCATCCCTCTCCTTATCCCAAGAGTGGGGTACCTCCGAAGCCCGGCAGTGCTCCAAGAATTCCAGAAAGGAGTGAGCTCTCAGTTCCCTCGGGGGCTTATTCCTCATTTTATATGTATTCGAGTGTGTTTTCATTTTGATTTTTTCTTGGGTGAGGAGGGATGAGGGCAGAGAGAGCAATATAGGTTGAAAACTTGATGCTTTTTTTTATAGCCTTGGTCGTCCAGGAGTGATTGTGCAAAGTCACGCAGTCTCCGGTATGTCCACGCGAAAGGAGCTAGCAAACCCTTTTCCTCGCTGCAAGAAGCAGAGAAAAACAAAAGGCCTGGTTAGCTGTGTGTCTGTGTCTGTGTGTGAAGTGTGGGGGGGGGGGTCAAGTTTGTCTGAGGGGGATGACAGAAAACAAAAAGGAATGAAAAACAGCACTTAAATGGCCTCATTCACACAGAGTTAGAGGGTTCACACATGCACAACAAGGGGTAGGAAACTTCACATCCCTCAGCTCGGCTGTTTCAATTCACTCTTGTGAAATGGCTCATGGATAATATGATAATGTGTGTGTGTGTGTGTGTGTGTGTGTGTGTGTGTGTGTGTGTGTGTGTTGTGTGCTATGGGAACAGTGCTGGTGAACATTGCATGGCCAATTTATTTAGGACAACAACAAAAGAAGAAGGCTGCGCTTTAACGAGAAGCTAACCTCTCATTCTTCCCTCCTCTGTCCCCCTCCTCCATGTTGTCTGGGTTTGATTACTATAATCACTGGACTGTGGCTATCACCCCCCTCCCTCCCTCTCTCTCTGCTCCCCTCTGTGCCACACCCTGACCTGACCCCAGGCCAGGCCCAGGCTCAGGCCTGCCCCTCTTGGGACAAAGCGTCTCTGTGTATCACTGACTTGATCAGATTAGGGAGCTTCAGCCTCTTGGTATCATCATTCTATCCCTTCCTCCACTCCATTCCTCTCCCCCCTCCTCTCACAGCCTCCTCTCTGACTGTTGTTCCCTGTTTGCCATTATCCACCTCCCCCTCCCACTGCCGCCCCCGCACTCATTAGCATAAGGGCCACAGTGATCCACTTTGCAAGAGGAATGAGTGGCGGTGTTCATGGGAAACGCAGAGATATCAGGAGCTCTCCACTTCGAGTGCTGCATCATAAGCGTATAATAAGCACATCCATGGTGACTGTTGGAGGCAGAGCAGTGCACAACAAACACAATGTGGATCAAATTGAAGGCTGACGTACATGAGGGAGAAAAGAGAAATCATCATGATCTGAAACTTGTTTATGGGTGGTTGTTTGATGTCTGCTCGTATGAGAAGTTTATGAGACTTTTCAATGTGATGAAAGAGCGACATCACAGCCTGATGATCCGTCACATTTTCAGATGAGACCTCAGACTCATTACATCTGCACGCTTATCAACACTCTTTATTTTTATTTAAGTTTTGAATTTTAAATGACATCATTTCGCATTCTCTGATCTGTTCTTGTCACTGAATAACGCAGCTTTGCGTCACGTCACTTTTTTAAGTTTTAATTGTTGATTCTTTCAGATTAACTCATTTTATATCGCTGAATTAGACTTGATCACTGCTGTAATAACCTCAAATCAATATGTTCATACAACTTTAATTTTTTTTATTGTATCACTGTGAAATCATTTCAATCTTATGGAGCAGCTACACCATGTATGCTTTCGTTTTTATTCTTTGCTGTTTTAATGGTTTGTTCTTTCTTTTGCATGTGATACAGCGTCACTGTGATTCATGGTAATCACACAGTCTGACCATAACCTCGGAGTACCCTGCATTTCACTCGAGCTTAGCTCCGACCGAAGATCATCCTGTGAGGACACAGCTGACACACACTGTGCTGGTACAGCCTTTTCCAAAGACTGAGGAATTCTAATGTGAACAATGGGTAGCTTGCTCAATATAACTTTTTGATCCGGGATAAAAAAAAAAAAAAGCATAGCAAATGAATAAAACATTAATTAAAAAGAAAAAAAATCCTGCTGTTCCTAACAGCATGCTGTGGTTTTAAATGATGGCACTGGGGAAGCAGCGGTGCTCTGACAGTTTGATAATTCCAGCTAGCTGTGTCGGATGATGAGAGAGGGGCCTCTTCAGGCACTGCTTGACAAAATTATAATTAAGCATTATCACCAAATTGCAGTGATTGGGGATGTATCTCTTTGTGGCCTTTGAATGAGAGTTTAGAAACAGTCATTTCTTGGGAAAATGCTGCTTTTTTTTCTCCTCAATTATCTAAAACAGTTTTTTTTTTCTTTTTGATGCTTCACTGTGACGTCCATTGAATGAGAACGAGGTGTTAAGCTCGCTGCCTGCCCGTTCTTCCTTTCATGCAAGGGTCAGTGTCTCCTATATTACAGCAGCCATTTTCCGAGAATGAGACGGAGCTTCCTTCATGCTAACACGTCCACCCACATCAAAACAACCATATAGTTCACAATCACTTATGTCATGTTTAATTTGAAAAGGCCTACAGGCCAGTTAATGCTGGAGGTTTGTATATTTCTGTGTGTGTGTGTGTGTGTGTGTGTGTGTGTGTGTGTGTGTGTGTGTGTGTGTGTGTAGGAATGAACTGAAACGGTAGGTGAGGGAAGATAAGATCGTCACAGTCAGAGATAATGGAGATGCTTGAGAAAGAGGGAAGAGTTAGTTAAACACTGAAATGAATTTCACGCGTGCTTCTGCCGAATCCAGGGAGGAAATTTAATTTGAAATCTTTTCTTTTGCACCTAATTCGATCACCAGATCAGAGAGTCAGCGGGCACTTAGGCCGGAGCAAAACACAATACTCACTTAAATAAGCTGGGTTATAAGGTGCTCTGGAGCTAGGCAGAAATGCTTCCAACTCTTTCCTCTCTAGGGAGCCCTGGTGGTGGCTGAGGTGATGGTTTTTGAGAAGGTGGTGGTGGTTTTGGTGGTGTAGGAGGTGTTGGTGACTGAGAGGCGTCTCTTTGCCAAAGGTGGAGAATGACTTATCGGCCGTTTGCTCGGTGCTTTCAAATACCTCTGTGTCCGGGACTGAGTCCATGCCGGGCACGTGGAGGTTGCTGCGGTAGTCCGGGCCCTGGCGCCCGTCAGAGGGCACAAAGCTCGGCATCCAGCAGCGATCAGAGTGGCCCAGGGCCTTACACTCCTCTGTGCAGTTAGAGAACAGATCGGCGCCTGTATGAGAGAGAGAGGGGGGGGTATTTAAGTCTTTAGCATTTATGAATAATCTATACAAACAGGGAACATGACACCTGCGCACCTACACACACACACACACACACACACGTCTAACTGCATTTCCACATGACTTTCACAATATGTATTTATGCAACATGCTCTTTAATTCTTCATGTCAGGGCTTTCTGTTTCACCACCGTCAAGATCAAAGACAACCACACAATGGATAGAAAAATGCAGCTACTGCTAACACACACACACTCACACACACACACACACACACACACACACACACACACACACACACACACACACACACACAGACAGCAGGTTCTGTTTTGTTAAAAAAAAATGCTAAACACATACAGATGAGTTTTTTCATACATTTTACTTGACCTTTATTTAAGAGCTATAGTTACTATTCATTTATTTATGCATTTATTCTTAGGGGCCTACAGAATGTGTGTGAACAGTGACAATGTGAAAAATAAAATATTACCACACCTCAGACCATTTGCACAATATTTACTCATACTTGTACTAGTATTTGATGCTGCTCATGAAAATATATATATATAATTAATTAGCCACAGTTTGTTTGAATGTTACACACAAAATGGGGTCACTTCATGAGAAAGCCACTTCAGTCAGCTGAAAACACATGAATTTTGATCCACAGTCAGAGAAGAGTGAGAACAATCCTTTGTGGGACATCTCAGAACATGTGAGGAGAGACGCTCACTTCATTTTCTTTTGGTTTGCATTGTTCTTTTAAACAATCAGTTCGACATGTGCAACATTCTGATTAGTGACTGTGTACTGTAGGAACAAAGGAAACATATGTTTCAACAAGACATTTAGACTCATTCAAGATCTTCAGTTCAACCAATGGGTGGTGAGTTCCACCTCCTGTACACTCTCTGCATGTTTTGTAAAGTGCCAGCATCTTTAGACAGAACGTTAGAGCAAAGCAGATTGCTGCAATCAAGAAAATTATCCATGACATAGAAAAGTTTGTTGCATTGCAATCAGGCAGATTTCTTTCAAGTTTTCTAAGAAAGTGTCATTTTCTCTTGAATGGATGGACTACTTGACTGGTAAAGATGGAGATTTGTGGCCTTGGAACTGTTTAAAAACCTGGATTTCTTTCTTTTTTCATCATCAAAAAATTTCAAGGCTCAGTTTAGAAAAAAAAAAAAACTCAAGTGCAGAGTGTGAACTCTCTGCAGAGAGGGGCAGCAGAGTGTAAGGACTGTCATTTCTTATTGTTGATCATCATTTTGTGGAAGGAAAAGTAATTCTGTTTTAAATTCAAAGAGTCCATGTTTGTGATGCTAATGAAGTCAACCACCAGAAATACAACCAAGGACCTGCACACGCACTCAATTGTATTTACAGAACTCAAATCACAATTTTTCCTTTACACATTTAGAATCTATTATTGGACTGTTGGATATTCAGATGTTAAAAAAACAAACAAAAAAACACTCAACTAAAACAACCTTCAACAAGGAAGAAAAGTCACAATAGGCCGAATCACAATAGTAAAATTACAATCAATACAATAAGTGATTAGGTGACAGCACTGCTTTATACAATTTTGCTTGGTCAAACAATATCATGTACTAATGACTAATACTAAATAATGCATGCAGCATATAATGCACACAGGCATTATATGCATGTTGTTCATTTCTGATCCTCCATTTGAACACACACACACACACACACACACACAAAACTAGTGTCAGGTCCTCTGTGTGTTAATTTTTAGAAATGAAAGATGCCACCTCAGAAAATATTCACCTCTTCAAGTACCACTGTTATGACGGATGATTCAAACAGAACCGGGTTCTCCTGATCCTCACTTCTCTTCCTAATATTTGCTGTTTGGAGCCACGATCGCAGAGTTTTTGCACTGTTCATTTCACCTCTGCTTATTATCTCACATCACATTTGAACTAAGCATGGATGTATGCACACACTACCTGAATAAGCATGTCTACATGTCAGGCTGATACTGAAATTTCTCAGGAAATGCAAAACTTATTGAAAATGACATTCTTATGATCCCCCAAGAAGTTTTTAATAATTTAATTTATTTCATTTAATTAAAAGTATTACTTAATTACATAAAAAATAAATAAATAATTAAATCAGATGAACTCTACAGGAAGGTCACATACCTGCAGTGGTACTCATACCACAATTTGAGAACCAGTGAATTAAATAATTGAAGATAATAAATAAAATGATTCTAATGAAATACATATACCAATGAGTGGGGAGATGGAGATGTTCCATCAAAATACTCATGCATGTCCCTGTTCTGAACACTGATGAGATAAGAAGAAATAATTCAGGAGAGTCCGTTAGAAAAGGGGATTTTCAGGTAAAGGATGGAGGAGCAAAATATTTATAATTTATAAATATAATAAATGAATATTAGATTCTGTCATGTTTTGTTTATTCAATCATTCATTTTGAGCATTTACATGCACCAACATCGCGTGCACGTGTGTGTGTGTGTGTGTGTGTGTGTGTGTGTGTGCATTCGTTAAAGCTATTGCCAGCAAACTGGCCGCGCTCCCTTTAGCCCGGCCATTAGATTAACCCGACCACAAACTCAATAGTATTGGCTTACTCAGTCCCGGGCCCTCAGTCTCAGCCCCTTTCCAAAACCTATTGTTCCCATGAAAGGCTGCTTGCAGGTACAGCTGAAAACCAGTTTGAGCATGTTGGCTTTCATGTGGAGTAATTATTTGTGAGGCTTTTTAATGGTTGGAATTCTCTGCGAGACACTCACCTTTTGTCAGAGAGCAGAGCCGAACACAGTTGCTGTTGGGCGCAGCTCTCTAGGCTGAATGGAAACCTTAAGCCAAATAGTGTTTTCATTGCACCATATGTTTCTTTTTTTTTTTTTTTTTTTTTGCTGTAGGGCCTACATCCTGTGTATGCATGTATTTTGAAGCCTAAATCCGCTTGTTGTGTATGTGTGTCTGAGTCGTGGTTCGGGGCTACAATCTGAACTGTCCAGCTAGGGCTATCTGCTGCTAATCCCTCTGAATACAGACTGATTAGGCTAAGACTGCTGCTGTCCCAGTAAGCAAAGTGTGTGTGTGTGTGTGTGTGTAGCAGTCAGCAATGGGGGAATTTGCTTTGTTACAAAGCGGATTAATTTGGCTTGCCATCACTAGCAGCTTGGAAAAGTGCCCAGTCTCCTAACGAGAGGGTTTTTTTTTTATTAAATATTAAGCAACATGCCATAAATACACCACCACATTATGTTTTAATACGGCCTCTTACAGCAGAGAAAACAACTTACTGTACAGCCTGATGGGGGAGCAACCAGAATGACGTACGGTATCAGTGCACCTGGAGCGCTGCATTGTGGGCAGCAAAAACACAAAGTGGAAGGAGGACACCAAGCTCTGCTTCCATTACAAAATGGATGCTGTGTTAATTCACAAAATGGGAACTGGAAATGTGGCATTTAGACTCCATCAGAGAGATAAGAGTCATACACACACACACCCTGACACACTCAGGAAGAGAGAGAGAGAGGGAGAGAGAGAGACAGATGGAGAGGGAGAGTAATTTCAGCCGCAAAGCCAGATCAAGACATCTTGATATTTCTTGACATTTTGGCAAAATTAGATGTTCTCCTGACACATTAGACAGTCTCTATTGAATCAGGAGGATAAAAACATTTCGGCTATAAAACTAAACCTTTTGCCACACACACACACACACACACACACACACACACACACACACCCTGAACCATGCTGATGATGTGAATAAAGGTTGTGGGTAATGCCTTTATCTCTCCGCTTTGTAGTTCACCAACAATTTTCTCTGAGCACACAGTCGGCTCGGTCTGGCTGCAGTACAGCATCTGCCCTCCACTCCAACACACTATGAAAAGAATTGTGTCAACATGTCTCACACTAAGCCAAAAACAAGCAGAGGGGCCAACGAGAAGGCAGAGGGAGGGGAGGGTAATGCGATCTTAAGGAGCACTGACCCTCGTTACTTCTGACGCCTCATCTCATCTTATCATTCTGCACGGCGCTCGCGCAGGGCAAACGTAAAGTCTCGATAATAACCTTCATTTGGTAATTGGTATGCAGAGGTCTGAAAAATTAATTACTGATCAGCGAGCTGTTACCACGGTGATAACGTGAACTGCAGGCCTAAGGAGGAATTCATCACGGCAGCAGGGAGAGATGGGAGTGGAAGGCAGGAGGGGATAGAAAAGTGGATAAGCGCCTCGACTCAATCTCTCCAAGTCCGTGACATTGGCTATATTGATAATATGTACTTTACACATGTAGCAGGACTGGAAATGGGGTCCCTGAGGGGAGTCCCCGGGCTGCGGAAGTGGTCCTAGAGGATCAAACTGCAAATGAGGAGCACTTAAATTTCACTGTGATTTCATTCACAAGGAAATGTTCCATCACGGGAACGTACGGAATGAATTTTGACGTCAGGTTCACAGCACTTAACTCCACAACGCAAATCTTCAACAAAAGATCAGATCAGAGGGTATATTTCCAGAGTCAAGAGGGAAGTCTATCCCTCTGAAGTCATCACAGATCAGCTAACGAACATCCCTATAAATTAAATTGAAATCAGCTAATTTTAGTTTAATCATTAGAAAATATTCATAACTGATTCATCATTAAAATCAAGTTCAGTGAGCTGTTTGCAGTTTCTACACTGCTTGCTTTATTTAATGAAGTACTAAAGTTTCATTTTGAGCTGCTTTACTTGAGCATTTTGATCACATGCTAGGTATTGATGACTGATAATCTAATCTAGTATATATATATATATAGTATATAATATACTGTATCCTGTACAACAGTTACTAGATGAGAATCTCTTCCAGCCAGTCATAGCACAGTGCAGTAAATGGCATGTCGTGTGTTCCTTCCTCACCTCCATACAGCACATCGCTAATAGGTACACGTGAAGTTAGAGGAACAACGCGTTTACTGAAGAGTGAACATGTAAGAGGGAAAATATATGAAAATAAATGTGTGTGTGTGTGTGTGTGTGAGAGGCACAGAATCAATGATGGCCGCTCTGTCTAATGAGTAACATTTTGAATGCAGAGATTTGACTCGTAGTGGAGTATCCATAATTTATTTATTTATTTTATCTTCTATTTGAGTTCTTGTTCATTCATTATAAAGTGAGTCGGGTTCAGGCAGAATCAGCTAAAGCTTTCTGCCGTCATTACTGCGCGCTGTGGTACCTTGTGAGGAACTCTTTATTAAATCTTTATTTTTGTGATTTCACAGATGAAACAATTGTAACGAAACAACAACGTTTCAGCTCCAACATGTTGGAAACCCGAGACCAGCACACTGTTATTGCGGGTTAACAAGTAAAATGGAATATTTTGACGTTTTTCTGAGGCGGTGCATTATGAATATTTTAAAACAATATGTTAAATAGTTGCAGCAGTAGTCGTGAGTCGCTCCGCGTGATAAAAGCATGTCAGCAACAGTCTTAATACTGTTACCTGCTATAATCGATTTATGCATTTCTCACCAAACTAAACCACGGATTCAGTCACCGCTCCGACTCTCCAAACACTCCACACTGCGGATTATAATGGCACATAATCTGCACTATTTGTCCATTTGAAACCTGCTTTTGACCTTTACTGCAACATCCTCCCGGTCTCTCCTCTAAAATGCCCTGAAAAATAAGTTCCACATGTTTGCTCCCAAGCTGATCAGTCGAATTTATCAAAATGGTGTGTATATTTTTAGGGGTCATCGCACCCTGTTACAGGTGTTTTCAGGACTTCTTTTGACTCTTTAAGTGCGTCCTTGAAAAAAAAATTAGCGTGTTTGATGGGGGGAACAATTGAGTGCACAGCCTGAAGCAGCAGAAAATGTTGGCACGACAACACAGCCAGCAGGAGAAACGAAGACCCCTGTCAAAGCCGAGAGGAGAGGCTAATGCACCATTGTGATGTCTGACATGGACACATGTTTATTTAACATTAGCATTTATTAAACACTGACGTGTTTCGAGTGTGCTCGCTGCTGGCAAATTCAATTAGCACACAGAGCATAAAGCCTGCTTTCTTTTTTCAGCATTGTGGGAGCAAAACTGTGGGACACTAAGCCACGCTATCAATTATCCTAATCAAACAAAGACTTAATGCACAGCAAATAATCTGTTTAAAGGCATTAAGCTGGTTGATAACTCTGCAACAAAGTAACTGGATCCAATTTGCCACACCAAGGGTACTCAAAGTCATCAGTGCGGTTCTGCTGGGCCTGCCACTGCATCACAACTGGACACACAACACAGCGTATATGAGAGCAGGGCTGTGTGAACAGGCAGGGTCGGTGATGAAATGTCAACACACTGGAATTGGACATAAAGCACCTGGCTGGCTTTGTCCTGATTAGACATTAAAAAAAAGGAATGAACCGATTTCACAGAGGTGAAATGGGAGAAACTAATGCTGCAGGAGGATTTTTGTTCTTTTTTGTAGTGACTGAAATGTGTCAAACATGGAAAGCTGGAATCAAGAGTCTGGACAGATTCAGAATCAAGTTTCAGGTCTTGATTTCCAACTAGGAGAATTGGGCAACTGTCCTGCACAAAAGCCTCACTGTGAGGCAATTAGTATGTGATCATTTGATTAATATCGCCTGAGATAGGATATGATTTACAGCAGCAGCATTATTAGTTAATAAGGAGCCCTGCGTCGTTTTAAAGCCTTTCATATTTGTGCGTACATACAGCAGCTCACCACAGTGGAAAAGAACAAACTGATGTTAAACCTCAAACCTTTGTTTGTTATAATGGGTTTGTCGCAGAGAATCAAAAAATGTGCTTGCTTCAATATTGTTTAATAATAAAGCCCTAGTTCAGCATCTGCTCTTTATTATTATTCATTATTATTATTATACTTATTATTATAATTGTTTTAATTATTATAATTCTTATTTTTGAATGCTTATTCCTCAAAGCAAAACATCAAACCAAAAAAAAGAAAAAAATCCATTTACTATTGATAATAGTATAAATTCCAAATCCTACCCGGCCCTACTCGCATAAAAGAGATGGACTATTCATAACGGAATATGAACTCTGGCTGGCAGCATTCACATGAAATGCTAATACACTCGAAATAGGACAACTCCATCCACATAAAGCAGCTGGCTGGCTCAGTCCCGATTAGGAGTGAAAATGTTCCACTGTGGTGAAAAAGAAAAACCTGAAGCAGTTGTGAAGGTCTAACTCTGAGCTTATTAGAGCTGGGGGGGGGTTGTCTCTGTGTCTTTCTGTTTACTGAGGCCTGTGTAACCATCTATGCCTACCGGAGTGACAGTGGAAGTGGCAGGCAAGCTCCATTTGGCACGGCGAGAGGGCCCTGCTGCGGCTGACCAGACATGATGACAGGCTCGGTCCACAGAGGGACCGCACCAAAGAAAGCTCACCACTGAATGAAGACATAAAACCGGCATTCATAACTCAGTGGGGCCCTATTGTGTGAGCTCAGATGGGTTCCTTTAGGAAAGGAGGATTAAAAAGGGGGGAAAGAATGTATGGAAGAATGTTGTCAGGGAGGAGGGGAGAAAGAAGCAGTCTGAGAGTTAATTAATTTAATGAACGAATGAATCGCCTGTTTTGTCTGCTTACGGCCGCAACCTATTTGGTCCGCTTCCCAGCACTCCGGTGCGAGTGAGGCCTCATTAAAAAGCCCATCACGTCTCATGGAGTGATCTCCAGCACCAAGTGACCGAGCTCGCAGGGAGCGGGCTCACATATTTACAAACAACGGCGCCGGGCTTGGCTTTCTGCTCACCGACATTAAATCCCCACGTGTCAGAAAAGACAGAAACAAATATGAAGAGATGTGTTCCCATCAAGGACGAGCACTCTGAGGCAGCTCAGAGGGAGAGGATCTGATTGTATTACCAGTCATCGCAAGCTTTTTATCTGCTTCTCTTTTTTTTCTCTTTTTTTTTTAGGGATAACAGGAAATCACAAGCCACGTGTCACTAGAGAGGAATCAGAATGTCTCAAAGTACAACACCATCAGCATAAAAGCTGATTGTCGGACACGCTGAAATGCCTCAGGTGATGCTGACTCGAGCTGTGTGCGGAGTTAGTCCTTATTAAAATGAGCTTTCATTTCCCAGCCTACACAATGCGCCCAAAGAAAGGACAGTTCTGGTCTGTCCCTGGACCCACAGTGCATAGTAACCACATGCTAATCAGTAATACCTGCTCCAGTCCTACACAAACTACAGAGACATGGATTTGCCTTTTGAACGTGCCGGTTAAAGAAATCAAATCAAGTCGGAGTGAACAGGAGGCAGGTCACACACACATTTACTTCTTACCAGAGGAGTGGCCTCGGTTGGTGGCGTCGTGGTCGCTGTCTCCCTGCTCACTGTCTCCGTGACCGCTGTCTTTGGAGCTGACCAGGTCAGCCTCCTGGAACGCCGAACTGGAACCAAAGATGACAATAAATCAAAACTACATTTAGCCTTTTGATGCCACTCGCAGCTGTGAGAGTTCTCGGTGGATGAAGTAGAAACAGATAAGAAGTTTGTGACAGAGTGAGCAGCAGAACTCTCGCTCCATATTTACCTGTTGACGCGTCTCGGCCTGTCAACCAGGTAGCTGAGTTCGGCTCGCTGGTGTTTGGTCTGAAAGAGAAGGGACAGTTTTGAGTTCTCAGCTTTCATTGCTCGATGAGCAGAACAAATAAAAGAGCACCGTCGAGCCAGAAAGAAGGATGCAACCCACACAGTTCCATGATGATGTTAGCTACCCTGAGCTGTGTTCCACCATTACACATGTCATGTCCAATGGTGAGGAGTGTGTGTTTGAGAAGGTGTGCTTTTCCCACGGGGAGAGGGAGGTGCGGCTTTACAGATACGTTGCCAAGGAGCAAGATGAAGTAATGCACCTATTCAGGCTGGCACAGCCGAGACATGCATCTTTGTTCCAGTGCAACTCAGCAACTTTGTGACCAGTATGCTTAATGTGAACGCTCCTCTCCCCGGGGACTGGGTCACACACACACACACACACACACACACACACACACACGCATTGATGCAACCAGCAGCCTCTGAGCCACCATGTATGTTGTTGTACACTTCTCTAATTCTAAACATTGTCATCAACATGCAATCATTTGTGTTTCAGGGCCGACCTCCCTGAGGACTGCTAAAGACAACATGTCAGCAGCCGGTCGTCTAATCATTTTGTGTGCTTTAATGCCTTTCCTGAAATGAATCAGGTGCAGTTTGTGGTGCACAGTGTGTGTTAGCACTCTATAACAGCACTGGTAGACATGGCATGCCCCTGAACTGAGGTAGGTACATAAAGAAATGCAAATGGCTCCTGTATGAAACATGTTTGGAATCTGTTGTTTAAATTGTATCAAACAGGCAGGCTTCATGTGTAGAAGGGGGGGGAGGTGCTGTCTATGAATCAGGGTTTAGACATGCTGAGGGTCTCTGATTTAAAGGGAGGGGGTTAAGCTGTAGGTATGAGAGGGACTCTTACCTCATTTGATAAAATGCTGCCATTTGATATGATGTCAGGCTGCTGGTCTGTGTACCCTGTCACTATGGCCCCACACGGATTGTGATCGGTGTCTGTGCTCCTAGACGGACTACACGGCTTTAGGAACATGAGGTCGGTTTTGGCAGACTCTGGAGTCAGACATACCTGGTAGCAATAGTTCTGGTTTTGGTGGTGGGAGCCGAAGCTCCCTGACTCCTCCACGGGGACTTGAGCCGTACCGGCTCCACTGACGTTACCAGCGCTTTGCACCAGCATGATATCCGACTTGCTGAGCTTTTTCTTGCGAGCCCGGCCCTGCCTTGAGCAGCATGAGCTGCAGCCCAGGCAGCATTCGCTGGTCAGGCAGGTGTAAATGTTGAGCTTTTTGTCCTTCTGGCAGCGCACAGCCAGCACGATCATGACCAGGAGGAAGATGAAGGAGACAGAGCCCAAGGCGATGATGAGGATGAGAGTGAGGTCCAGGGTGCCATCTTTTGCCTTAGCGGTGCTTCCCCTGTCCCCGGCGCCACGGCCTTCAGCCACACTGTCCACCAGCATCACCAGAACACTGGCACTGGAAGACAGCGGCGGCTGGCCGTGGTCTCTCACCTCAATCAGCAGGTCGTACAGCTGGTGGGGGTCTCGCTTGGCTGACACCCGCCTCGCTGTCCGGAGTTCACCCGTCCTCCAGTCCATCCTGAACATCCCGTTCTCGTTCCCCCTCTGGATGCTGTAGGACAGCCGAGCATTCTCACCATCATCCGCGTCCATGGCCACGATGCGGGTCACCAGGTAGCCTGGCTCAGCTGAACGGGGCAGGGGCTCTTTGGCTGTGCCATTCTTCCCGAGGGGGGCCAGCACCAAAGGGGGGTTGTCATTCTGGTCTACGATGATGACTTTGACTGTGGCGTTGGAGGAGAGCTCTGGGGTGCCTGTATCTTTGGCCTGGACCATGAATGTAAAATCCTTCAGCTGCTCATAATCAAAGGACCTGAGTGCGTACAGATAGCCCGTCTCCTCGTTGATGGACACGTAGGTTTTGACTGACATGCCCTGGATGTCACACTCTAATATGGAGTAGCTGATGAGCGCGTTCTGACCGATGTCCGGGTCCAGAGCCGTCACAGCGTGTATGTACGCCCCTGGCACGTTGTTCTCAGTCACATACACATCATATATGGGCTGGGTGAATGTGGGCGCGTTGTCGTTCTCGTCTGACACCTGTACTCGAATGGACTTACTGGTGGCGAGTGAGGGCGTCCCTTTATCCCGCGCGACCACAGTCACGGAGTAGGAGTCAGCCACCTCCCGGTTCAACGGCCCGTCGGTCACTATGGTAAAATAATTCCTGAAAGAGGATTTTAGTTTGAACGGGACATCACCGAGGATCTCCACGTGGATCTGTCCGTTTTCCTCTGCGTCCCTGTCAGTCACACTCAGCAGCGCAATGACTGTACCGGGAGCCGCTTTTTCGCTCACCGACTCGGTGACGGTGCTGAAGGTGATCTCCGGTGCATTGTCGTTCAAGTCGGTGACTTTAACCAGCACTTTGCAGTGCGCGGGCACTGCGTTTGGCCCCAGATCCTTGGCTTGGACGAAGATCTGATACAGACTGCTCTCCTCGAAGTCCACCTCTCCGCGCACCTCGATGCGTCCGGTGCGCGGGTCTATACTGAACAGGTCCTTTACGCGGCTGGAGATGTGGTTACTAAAGGAATAAACTATCTCTCCGTTTAATCCCTCGTCCAGATCGGTGGCGTTCAGCTGTATGACAAGGGTGCCCACCGGTGCGTTTTCGGAGAGGCTCACCGTGTAGACTGGCTGATCGAACACCGGCACGTTATCATTAGAGTCCAGCACTTTAACCACCAGCAGCGCGGTGCCAGTCCGGGGAGGCTGTCCGCCGTCCACCGCTGTCAGCACGTACCTGTGCGCCGCCTGCTGCTCCCGGTCCAGCGGCTTCTCCAAGACCAGTTCTGCGAACTTGTTCCCGTCCGTTTGGGTCTGCACGTCCAGATAAAAGTAGTTGTTGGTGGTGATATCATACGTGCGTAAAGCGTTAGAGCCCACGTCCGGGTCGAACGCGCTTTCCAGAGGGAAACGGGTGCCCGGAGTTGCGCTTTCTGAGATCTCCACTGTGATGTCTGTCTCCGGGAAGCTGGGCGGGTTGTCGTTAATGTCCACCACCTCAATTTCGACCCGAAACAGCTCTAGCGGGTTCTCCAAGAACACCTCCATGTTGAGCTGGCAACTGGCGCTCTGCTTGCAAATCTGCTCCCGGTCGATTTTTTCGTTAACGAACAGGACACCGTTCTCCAGGTTCACCTCCAGGTACGGTGATCGAGAACTGGGCACCACCTGGAAGCGGCGCGAGGCGAGTTTGGTAAGGTCCAGTCCCAGGTCCTCGGCGATATTCCCCACCAAGGTGCCATGGTCCGCCTCCTCCGGCACAGAGTAGCGTATCTGAGAGAGCACTCCATCCGTGATGCACAGGACAATCAAAAGCACAATCATCGCCGGGAAAAAAGTGCACTTGGGTAAAAAAAGATTATAAACGGTATTATCCCCTGTTAATGAGCAAAATGTCAATTCCCTTCACCCATTTCAGTCGAGAGGTAAAAGTCTCCAAAACGCGTAAAAGTCTCCAAAAATGTGTCAGACGTCCAGAAAAATCAGCCCAGTTAAAATATGGTCATTTTGGATTTTTGAAAACAGTTTTAGTGACTGCACGATTTTTTTTTCTCTTCCAGCTCCGCTGTCTTGTTTTTCAGACGCGTCCCGGAGAGGCTACAGCGCACATTCCACTGAAGCGCAGTGCTGCTGGAGTGATGAAGGCAGTCTGGAGAAGAGTTGGGAGAAAAGAAATCATAATCCATACAAGACAAAACAAGAGACACATTCTCTCTTCTGTGATGCTCCCTAATCAGGAAAAAACGTCAGGCTTGTCCTCTTTGTGTTTTCGGGCTCTGCGTCTCTTCTTGGCACCCCGCTCCCTCACTGCGGTCACCTCCACTCCACTCTCTACTGACGCTGTTCACTCAGCTATTTGCTTTTTTCCCGCATCGCGCCTCCCCCTCTCAGCCCCCGCGGCTGTAAATCACACGGAGAGCTCTCTCCTGATTGGATAGCGGGGTTGCCCATCAACGTCCACTCGGCCCATGTCTCTCTCACTGCTTCTGTATGTCTCTCGACCTCCCCTAAACTCGGACTAGCTCTCTTGTAGTAGATCTGACACAAAAGACAAGAGGGAGCGACCAGAGTGGACGATTTTGACTTTAACTCCTCAGCTGCCAAACCGTGACCACACTGCCCACCTGTCCATGATGTAAAGCGCATTTACATCATCTAATGAACTAATATGTGATTAGACTGAGTGGGGGACTTGTTGACGTGGTGGCAGGGTCTGCATGAGCCCCGGGCCTGACTGGGCGAACCGGGTAATGCATGCAAATGTTGTGATATGTATGCGGAGAATCATTCGCCATTCATGTGCTGCTCTTAAGGCCATGCGCTATAATTACACCCAGTACTAGTAACGTTATTAACTCTCCTCCAGCCACACAGCAGCGTGACAAGAGAGGCAGGGAGAGAGGCAGATCTGCGGACCTCATACGACCCCTAGCGGTGCAAATGTGAACCCGAAACAGGTTCATTAAAATGATGGTTGCGGTTATAATACAGGGACAGTTCATGTGTGGTGCAGTGAATGGATGTAGTGTCAAGGAACCAGGTAAGGCAGGTTATCAGTCTCCATCTTGTGTGAGAGAAGGAAACATCTGGAATATTCAGGAAACAAAGAACTACATCATGTTCATTCAAAACAAACTCTCAGTGTCAGTTTGCTCATGTCTTATTCCTCTGTGCCACAGGGTGAGGGATGTTTTATTTTACTGAGTTAGAGAGTCAGGGGTTCAGTGTTATCATGTTCAACCAAACTAATCTGCTGTCACACCGATGTGTTGTGATATCTGACATTATACGAATCTGATTTCTGTAGAAAGTGTCTTTGTCACCTGCTCTCGCTTGAAGAACAGCGTTTACAGCTGTGTGATTGTGAAAGCAAACACGGCAACAAGAGGAAAGGAAAGATTTCTTGTTTATTTTCCAAATTCATCCAGAGTGAATTCAAAACACCAACCTTCAAACAAATTTAAGGTGGACATGAAACAAATATTGTATACTAATGTTTTTAGTTATTTCTCCAAATCATATGTGTTTATCTGTTTTTGCAGACAAATTCTAATATTTTCTACACAGTGAAGCAAATCTAAATTCTGACTATCTTCACATAATTTAATCATGTCACTGTGTTTAGAGAAATATTGCAGTTTTATCAAAGATAATGGCAGCCATAAATGCTATTGCTATGCTATGTTATTCAGATCCCTTCAGAATACGACTACACAGTGAAACACAATACACACACCTCATTCTCCAAGATATGATTCTGAACAGTCTGAGGAAGGAAATGTTTTGAAAATCTTTTTAACGTTACTGTTTTTGTACCAAATCTGATTTTCACTCATCCTGGTGGTCACACACACAAACCTGTCAGGATGAGGTTACACACTAATGACTACTGAAACACTGTAGTCATGCTGGAAAGGGATCTGGTCAGGTAAGTGGTTTAGTTTAAAATATTATTTACCCTGTGCTCTGTGCGCTGCTGCTGTTACATCATGTTTTAACTTAATAACTAAAGAAATGTTATTTTATTTTGTAATGTAGTAAGTAATGAGTAAGACATCTTTCAATCACCATCCCTCAACATTAAAATAATCCTAGTATATTATATAAAACATGCATGTTTGTAAACTTTTTCAGTGTATATCCCTAAAATGCTATGTTTCTGTGTATGGTTATAATAGATATTATCATTTTGACCTTAGTTTCCTTTTGTCTCTTTCTGTCTAAAGTTAAAACTGATGAAGTTTTCATTCACCAGTTCATCTAAACTCTGTGGTGTTTGGAAAATGTCTGCAGCATCCATGTTGAACTGATGATGTTCATGAACGTGATGATGGTCAGCAGACCATGATGTCACACCTGCAACTTTTGTTTCTTCACTTTTCTTTATCTGTTTCTGGGAACTGAGCTCAGCCAGAGCAGACCTGTATGTATCAGATCAGAAGGTGTGTGTTTCTGCAGCTCAAAAGACAGGTCAAGTGCTCCCCCTAGTGAATGGCTGCAGCACTGCACCATACACAGTGCCGTACCCAGTACAGTGCCCGAATCTGCTGTCCTGGAGTCCCGAATCCCCACAGATTCACACCCATGAGCAGCAGCTGCAGTGAGTAAAGCACACACACACACACACACATACAAACAACGACATAAGTCTGATTCATGCTGTCTGCAGACTGTCAGAGCTACACACAACAGGCCACTGGAGGAGAAACATGAACTGGGCTCAGAGAAGAGATTTTCTAAATCAAGTCCCATCAAGTGAGTGGTGCAGTCAGACATGCATCACTGTCTACTCAGATAGCCAAACTGAGCCTGGAGAGAGGTGGGGGTTATCAGGGCTTTCTGCATGTGAAAATGCACATGGTAATCCAGGGTGAGCACTGATATGGAAACCATACCCACAGTCATGAACAATAACTCATTTAACAACAGATAAGATTAGAGTTCTTTCATCACCGCCTCGTGCACATCACTTCACCGCTCTCACACAGCAGCAAACGGCCCTCTTATCCTGATGTACACGGTCATAACATTTTATTCTTGAGTCATCTTAAGGACTAAAAATAGACAGTGGACTGACCAGTAATTGCTGTCCTTTGGTGGGTAAGAATAATGTCTCACACATCAAGAGCTTCCCCACACAATGTAATGGGCAAATAGGGAAAAAAAAAATCTAAGCATCTAAAAATGGTGCCCTAAAGCAATCCCACCCATAAGATAATTAGAGCAGGAGGAACAGCATGTAATCATCAAATGTTCTAAAGCTACAGGGACCACAGAGCATCATCTAATCTGAAACCAAGCACTGTCTCTCCTCCTGTTCACTTTAACAAGCACACTATCAATTACAACACAAGTGAAGTCACTCCTGTGGTGTCACATCTAGGTAAATTTAGATGTTAGAGAAGACAAACACCATTTGCCCACATGAAGGACGGCCTGACAGCAGTACATCTGCACTTCTGTGGCAAATATACAAACTGGAAACTTGTTTCATTCATATGTGTCAGACACACTGCAGACTCTGAGCTGACATTTGAGGAGCTCAGGGTATCAAAGACTGATCTGAATATGAGCTGAGTCTGTAGAGACACAAAAGTGACGACATCTGTGAGTCAGAGTTATGGACGAGTCACGACTCGGACTGAAATCAGACTTGAGACATGAAACTGATGACTTTAATCAAATCAAATCAGTTCAAATCAAATTTTATTTGTATAGCCCAAAGTCACAAAACACATTTTTCCTCAGAGGGCTTTACAGTCTGTACAGGGAGTGACACCCTCTGTCCTTAGACCCTCGGTTCCAGTGAGGAAAAACTTGCCCACAAAAACCCTTTAACAGGGAAAAAATGTGGAAGAAAGCTCAGGAAGAGCCACAGAGGAGGGATCCCTCTCCCAGGACGGACAAACGTGCAATGGATGTCACATGTACAGAACAATCAACACAAACATATTGTACAATTACAATGAATGATAAAATGATAATGAATTACAATGAATGATTACAATGAATGATTACAGTAGCAGTGGAACCTGTGATAGAGATAGAGAGACACAGATGCACAGCAGCAGTAAATCATTAACTAACTATAAACTGTAATGGAGATATGGTAACAATAATGACAGTAATAATATATGTAGTGGACGTCATGCAGGACCACAGCAGCAGCCACGATCCATGAGAACCTGCTGGACGAGACAGCAGGTAAAAAGTAGCCAAGTCTCCGGAAAGAGAGTTTCTGAGCTGTTTGGGTCCAATTACAAGAACGTCAGTTTTATCTCAATTTAACATTAGAAAATTGTAGGTCATTCAACTTTTTATATCCCTAAGGCATGCTTGGAGTTTAGTTAACTGATTCCATCAGGCTTGATCAATAAATATGATTGGATGTCGTCATAGCATAACATAACATTGAAAATTAATGGATTCCTAATAATATTCCCTAGAGGAAGCATATATAGACTGAATATAAGTGGTCCTAGTGCAGAACCTTGTGGGACTCCATGACAGACTTTGTTGTGCATGGAGGATTCATCATTGACATGAACAAACTGAGATCGATCTAAAAAATATGACCTAAACCAGCTTAGGGTGTTTCCTTTGATGCCAATCTGATGTTCCAGTCTCTGTAAAAGAATTTGATGGTCTATGGTGTCAAATGCAGCACTAAGATCTAACAGGACAAGTACAGAGATGATTCCTTTGTCTGATGCCACTGACTAAAAATCCTCAAATAAACTGTTACTTATGTTACTTATGGAGAAAGTCGCACAGCACCCAGAGTCTCAACTCCTGGGTTCCATCCAGCCTTCCTGACACCGGTCAACCTCCATCCACCAAAGACCCTGTTCCCTCCTCCCTTTGACCTACGTCCCTGCATCCGCCCATCCCTTCATACACCTCTGGCCCTCAGCACCTCATACCTCCAGGCCTTATACCTCCGATCCTCCATACCACCATCCCTTCATCCCTCCATACCTTCAACCCTTCATCTCTTGTTCTCTCCTATAAGTCATCATCGCGGCGCACCCTTTCCCTCACCATTTTTATATCAGGCTGTGAACATGTTTATTTGTGCTGTTAAGTTGGACATGGGGGCTTATAGAGACTGACTCACTACTCGAGCCAGCCTCAAGTGGACGTTTGAGGAACTGCAGTTTTTTGGCACTTCCACATTAGATTCACTTCACAGCTATCGAGCTTGCTGCTTGGACAGGAGGTGACATGTGTCTGTCATTGCAGACCAGCAGGCAAATTATGTTGAATTTTTGTAAAGGGTCACTGTGAATTCATTCATTTCAAACTTCAGATGGAACAGAAATAAATTAATTCCTCAACAAACAGAGCAGTGGACAGATATCGTCACCACAGTGGAATAAAGAGCACAGAGTGTCTCCGTAAAGTCTCAGAACCTTTCTCTCTATTATTACTTCATGTCCTCTAAATGTCAGGGAATGCTTCTTCCTCAATCTGTGTGTCTAGGTGTGTGTGTGATCTCCATCAGCTCTTAGATAACCTGCTAAGTTAAAGCGTGGTTGTTTGAACTGAAAAAAACTGCCATTTGTCAACCTTGAATTACTCCCTTCTCATTTGTTAAAGGCATACAATCGACTTGTCAGGAAAGTAATTGCATTTAAAAACAACAGAAAGACACACTGGGCAAACAATTCACACTTCAACAGGCTGAACTCCACCCTGCAAAACAAAACTGAGTGCGGCTGCATGTTCTCCTTCAAAGTCTGAAAGTTTTAGCAGATACCAGGGCCAGCACCATGAAGTACACAGACACACACTGAAGTGAAAGTTTTTTAAAGAGGTGGAACATGGCTTCATCCAACTGATGGTGTGTGGAGCTGAAACACAGCGCCACGGACAGCATTGTAGAAGCTATTAAAGCTTGGCTACTTTCCCACTCTCCTAATGAAAACAATAACCACTAAGACTCATCTGCTGCTTCATGCATGCACATATGCTAACTTTGCAAAAAAACCAAACAAAAAACACACACACACACACACACACAGTGTCCAGAATGGTGCTGTCACGGTGGCGTCACTCAAGCAGTGGGAGTTTCAGTCAGTCAATCAGCTGGCAAGAGGCAGACAGTGTGAAGCCAACATGGGCCTCCCCACGGTGAAAGAGAGAGAGAGAGAGACAGTGGACAGATGGAGAGAGAAGTGGGGGAAGGATGGAGAAGGAGCAACATGGACGCAGATGGACGTCAAGACAGCAGAATCAGAGCAGCAGAGCCAGCCTGCCTCACATCACACACTTCCACAAAGTTTAAACTGTAGCCGATGTCAAGCCGATGACGAGTTCACACATTTAGACCCCAGTTCAGACTGGAATTAGAGTGTGATCTATGTTTGGATGTGTTGACAACTGGCATTCACGAGTCTTCATGTCTTTTCAATTCTGTTGCATTGTGAAGGTCAAGCATTAAACTTGGAGGCTTCATTCATATTACAGATTTTTGTCTAACCAGCTACACACTGTTGGGCGTAATGAAAAGCACTCTCATCTTTAGTATGCTTTGCCATAATACTAACATAGTTCAAACTGTAGAGAATTCTTCACATATTTCACAAAAGCATAATAAAGAATAAAGCAAAATAATTAGACAGCACTCCTCCCTTCCTCCCTCTCTCTCTTCCTCTCTCAGCGATGTCTTCCATGGTTGTAAAAGAAAAAAAGATGCTCTTGTGCTCTTTTATTGCTTACTTCCTGATTGAAGTGTTAAACAGTATATGCACGTGTAGGTTTAGTTCAGTTTAGTTCACTCCAATCAGAATGTCTGCCTGTCCGTATCGCTCATATTTGTTGACATGTCAGACTTGATGTGATGTCACCACGCGGCGACACTAAGACTAAGACCCATGTTGTAACAAGCCAGACTGATCCTTTAATGGAGATTACTATTTTAAATGTTTGGTGTGAAAATGTTGATATGTAAAAGAAGAGGCCTAATTAAAAAAAGGTGTGGAGTTGGAGCACAGTGATTCTCTGTGATAGTGATAGTAGAGAAGCTTCTTTCTTTGTAAAAGTGTGTGATTGCAGTGATGTTTGCACAGCATGGAGGTGCATTTAGATTGTTTGAAATTCCATTTGAAAGTTCAGCCTGGTATATTCTCCAGTTAGAGCAGACAGGCATACTGCAATAATCCTGAATTTAAGTAATGGTGTGAGTGAGTCATGGCTGGATTGGATTGGAACATAAATAGAATGGCCTGCTGAAAGGCTCCATCTGTGAGGCAGGCCGGAGAAATTCATTCTTACTCGCTGGCTGAGATTTAAGTTTGCTGCATCGTTATTTAGAGGAGAAAATGAGACAGATGAGAAAAGAGAAGAGATGGATGGGATGTGCAGCCATGTGTGTCTGTGTATGTATGTGTGTGTATGCGTGTGTTTGTTACAGAGAGATGAATACAGAGAGAGACTGATGAAGGCATGAAATCAAAACTTTGAAAGATTTACTTCAATTAAGCAGAACATGAGTTTTAAATGACTTCTGATATCTGCAGATCATTTACATACTTTTAGAAGAATTCAAACATCATTCAGTCATTTAATCTTCACCATTTTCCCAATGTGTGCTTGTCCTCAGAGTCTGTGGACTGTAGTTATGCTCTGAAACTGAGAACACAAACAATGCTACATTTAAGGTTAATCTACAGTATATGACAGTTTGCCTAATGGACAATATGCAATATATTCGATATAAAACGATTTCATTTCCTTAACATTGCAGTTGTTGCTTCCAGTCCTTCCTGCTCATGTTGGCAGACAGCAGTGATGTGTAACGCGTTGGCCTCAATACACAAGGAATGAAGAGATAATCATATTTCCATCCAAATGTGTTGCAAATTTTCAGGTAATTCATGAAATGAATTTCTGTTCCCACCCACTATTGTACGTAATGTTGATTCAAGCTTTGGTCCACATCACGTTTTATTTCCTGCACTGTGCAACGCCATTGAAAATATTCCAAAAACACAGTGCTGCCATCATTATTATGCCATTATGCCAAAAAAAATGTATTATGAATGATGTATTACCAGAATGTAATGTGTTGTTGACACAGAGAAGTGACAGAAATCAGACCTGACTAATAAATATTGTGTAAGTTGTTGATGATGTCACACACCATCATCTGTTTTCTCTCCTCTGAACTTGTTACTTTTTATTGTTACAGAGCTTCTTTTTACAGCAACGCTTGATTCTGTTCCAACCTCTGACGTCCAACATGACACTTTCTTGTAGCTTCTGCTGTATTTCTGTGTCCTCTCTTGGAATGCACAAGCCTTTTTTCTGCTCCTGTGTTCCATTTGTCCTCTGACACCATTGTAAGTGGCTTCACTTGCTCTAGTTATTTCAGGGCAAGAGGGGAGGGTGGAAATTGCCTCTCTTAATTGAGTTACCTTGCATATCTATTCCCTATTCCCACCCGATCTGATCACCCTCTCTCTCTCCCACTCGCTCTGTCTCTCTCACTCCATCATATTATCATTCGGCTTGTCAACAGATTTGGAGGTGAAGCTGGCTTCTGTTCTCCTCATTTTCACTTGGAGTCTGTCTCATAGAACAACTTCCCATTTTAGCTTCTTTTTAAGTTCTCTGCATTCATATACAGATATCTGTTTATAGAGATGAACAGAGCTGTGTCTTTCTCATCATTCTTGACTGACTGCAGAGGAAGTCTTGGCCCAGTTATCCGTTATCCATTTATCTGGATATTCGCTGGCTACACCCGAATCAAGTCATTTATCCCACAGGCAGCTGGCTCGCTCAATTCTTACCCTGACCTGTTCTCCTTATTTTGTTGTTGTACCAAATGACAATAGGAGAACAGAGTGACAATGCGAAAGGGGTCGATTATGAGCAAAATTATCACCGGAATCTCCAGTTCACCCACAGCTGTGATGACTTTCAACTCATCGTATGGATGCAAATGGTAAAAAGTAAATGGACTGTACTTATATAGCGCCTTTCTAGTCTTCAGGAGCAGTTTGGGGTTCAGTATCTTCCAAGGACACTTCCACGTGCAGACTGGAGGGAGTCTTCTGATTATTAGTACTGCAACTCGACTGTTTTGGTTAACTCTCAGCATCATTCCCAGCCACAGCAGGCAGCTGTTCTCAGAGAGGAAGCTCAAAAGGTGCTGTATGCTCAGCAGCAAATAGCAGACAGTGATGTGTTGGTGAACAGTGTCAAACATTAAGCAGATAGACGGTAGAGAGACATTTTTCTCTTTTGGTTCAAACATGGGGGGCAGCTGCAATTTTCAATCTCTTTTTCAAGGCCATTTAGAAAACGGCACAAGGGGGAGGGTAGTAGCTCATTAGAACATTGGTACATCATCCGCCCCCATGCATGTAGGCTCAGCAGAGGCCCGAGGTTCCAATTCTAACCTGTGGCCCTTTGCTGCATGTCATTCCCCGTCTCTCTTTCCTGTCACTCTTCACAACAACCATAACCACAACAACAACCATAACCACAACAACAACCATAGCCACAACAACAACCATAGCCACAACAACAACCATAACCACAACAACCATAACCACAGCAACAACCATAACCACAACAACAACCATAGCCACAACAACAACCATAACCACACCAACCACCATAACCACACCAACCATAACCACAACAACAACAATAGCCACAACAACAACCATAACCACAACAACAACCATAGCCACAACAACAACCATAACCACACCAACCATAACCACAACAACAACAATAGCCACAACAACAACCATAACCACAACAACAACAATAGCCACAACAACAACCATAGCCACAACAACAACCATAACCACAACAACAACAATAGCCACAACAACAACCATAACCACAACAACCATAACCACAGCAACAACCATAACCACAACAACAACCATAGCCACAACAACAACAATAACCACACCAACCATAACCACAACAACAACAATAGCCACAACAACAACCATAACCACACCAACCATAACCACAACAACAACCATAACCACAACAACAACCATAACCACAACAACAACAATAGCCACAACAACCATAACCACAACAACAACAATAGCCACAACAACAACCATAACCACAACAACAACCATAACCACAACAACCATAACCACAACAACAACCATAGCCACAACAACAACCATAACCACAACAACAACAATAGCCACAACAACAACCATAACCACAACAACAACCATAACCACAACAACAACCATAACCACAACAACAACAATAGCCACAACAACAACCATAACCACAGCAACAACCATAACCACAACAACAACCATAACCACAACAACAACCATAACCACAACAACAACAATAGCCACAACAATAACCATAACCACAACAACAACAATAGCCACAACAACAACCATAGCCACAACAACAACAATAGCCACAACAACAACCATAACCACAACAACAACAATAGCCACAACAACAACCATAGCCACAACAACAACAACAATAGCCACAACAACAACCATAACCACAACAACAACAATAGCCACAACAACAACCATAACCACAACAACAACAATAGCCACAACAACAACCATAACCACAGCAACAACCATAACCACAACAACAACCATAACCACAACAACAACCATAACCACAACAACAACAATAGCCACAACAATAACCATAACCACAACAACAACAATAGCCACAACAACAACCATAGCCACAACAACAACAATAGCCACAACAACAACCATAACCACAACAACAACAATAGCCACAACAACAACCATAGCCACAACAACAACCATAACCACAAGAACAACAACAATAGCCACAACAACAACCATAACCACAACAACAACCATAACCACAGCAACAACCATAACCACAGCAACAACCATAACCACAACAACAACCATAACCACAACAACAACCATAACCACAACAACAACAATAGCCACAACAACAACCATAACCACAACAACAACAATAGCCACAACAACAACCATAACCACAACAACATTCTACTATTTATTGTATTTTGAGGTCCATAGACATTTACCCACACTCACCAGCTTCAGAAAAATGAAGCAGTTCAGTGATTTCAAACGGTGTGCTCTCACTCTCAGGCTCTCCACATTCCTCGTGTCCTTGACGTGGAGAAAAGGCATGAGGTGAAATCCTGTTGCTGCTCTCATTGTAATTATCAGCAGCAGCTTGTCGGTGTCCATCCAGCAGCAATCCAGCGTTAATCAGTGATTCTGTGCTCTGATCAGAGGAGGTGAGCGGGCCTGCGAGAGAGGTTAGACCAATCAATAACCACTCATTAGGAAGAACACTACGGGAACACTACGCACAGTCCACAGCTGATCAGCAAAAGGGCCGGCAATAATGCTCCTGTGTGTGTGTGTGTGTGTGTGTGTGTGTGTGTGTGTGTGTGTGTGTGTGTGTGTGGTGTGTGTGTGTGTGTGTGCGTGTGTGCGTGCGTGCGTACCCGCTGCTCCATTCTTTCTTTTGTTCTCGCGTACATCGCTCTTCTTCTTCCATCTCTCTCTCTCGGCAGCCTGGTGATGAACATCTCTCCCCTCACTTCCTGTCTTAACATCATCATCATCATCTCACTCCAATCTTAACCTAATTACCAACACATTTAACATTTATCTTAATTACCCCCACAGCCCTCTCACACCCCCTCTGACTTAATTAACATGATCAATAATTAATTTAAATATCACTTTTTAAATTAATTATTGTTGCATTGAAGCTAATTAGCCATGCTAATTAACAGAAAGTGTCTGTATCCCCTCTGTGGATGTCACAGATCAAATACATAAAGCCTTTCAGTCATTGTTTACAGGCAAGTCTTCATTATCAGCTCCCACCAACTCTTCCCGAGACATTCCCGTCCGCTTCTCCTTCCTTTGTTTAAGCGTATAGAAACATCTGTTGCTAAGCCGCACATCAGTTAGAATTATAATTGTCTTTTTTCCCTCCTTTTTTTGTTTTTATTAATATTATTACCAGGGTCCACATCTCACTGGGCATTCTTTGTCACTCCACTAATTTTTCTGTTTCATTCCATCATTCATTCTCTTTTTAATCATCATCTGTCTCTCTCTCTGCAACTATTTGATCCCACGTCACACTTTCTGTCTTGACATTTAGCCGTTCTAAAGAGAGAATGTTTGTCATGTCGTGTTCCACCTCCAGCACTGCAAACAAGGAGATGAACGAGATGGTGTGATGACAGCAGCAAGAGGAAAATAGTTGTTAATAGTTGTTTTGCATAGCAAACAGAGGGAGCTGATACAGATTGCAGCTTCTTTTCAACTTTTCTTCTGTCACCAAGGCAACAAATATTACACAGCTGGCCAGTTGATGGCACCTGACATAACACTTTTAGGAACAACTTCTGAACTATTATGGTCAAAGTATACTTCTTATCTTAGCTCACCTGGCTGATGAGTCTGTTTGGGACAGTTGTGGGTGTTAGTGGAATGAAACTAATCTGCAGGGAATAGCCTCTGATTCTGATGGCACAGCAAGGCTGTGATCACACCTAACGTGTTAGCTGACAGACTCTGGAGTATTTGTGTACTTATTTATTTATTTTTATACAGTCTACTGAGACCTCCAGAGTTTTAATGCAAGTGTAATCCTAATGAATATTCGCATCATAGTATTCAATGATCAAAATGTTACCTTTCATCAGCCAGGCAGGCAGCTATGCTAGAGTAGATATCTATAGTCCCTGCCATGTTCCAGAGCGGCTACCATCCTCTGAAAAAAACAACAACATGCCATCAGTTTCAATCAGCAATCAGGCTTTTAACAAAAGAAGAGCACTGAGATGAGCTGACTTTCACCAGATTAGGAAGGGTACGGTTTGGATGCCTGTCAGATCTCCACGGGGGAGGCCACGGTTAAAACAGGTCTGATCCCAGCAGCCTCCTTCCCTGAGAAAACGCTGCTGGATGCTTCCATTTAAAAGGCTATTACTCCTCATCATGTCAGACACAGAAAGAGACCCAATATAGAAAAGAGGCCATTAGCATGTTGAAGCAATCTGCTGAAACCAAATTCCCTGCAGATAATAAGACTTGCCATCAAAACTTCAGGACCCACTATCAGCTTCACTTTTCACTTGTAGTGGCTCCTTTGACTTTTTTTTAATAACTTTGTTTGTGATGATGAACAGAATTCAACAAAAACAACTCACTTCTCAAAGTTCCACCCAGAGAGATATCATTACACCAAACTAAAAAGGTCACTAGACTACTGAGAGTTAGCATTAAAGTCCCCATGAAACAGGAAGCAGAGTGCTGTTTACTTCCTCATGCTCGTGTGTTTCCTGTAAAAACAGGCAGACAGGAGGGACTTGTTCTGTATATTGACTGGCATTGAGTAGTCAGTGTGTGTTACACCCCCACTGTTATGCATTGCAGGTATTCCAGTGAGCATAAAGCAGTCCTGCATGGAATACAGTAGCCAGCTGAGGTGTTTTTCTTGCTGGGTTTTGGCTTCTGGCATCTCGGGGCTGAATCATTTTAGTTAGCTACAAGGCTGACTGAGCTAAAGACTGTCCATCAGGAAAGTTCATAAACCACCTCTGTAGTGTAGCGTAATTCCCTGATGATCACAGAGGCTGTGCTCAAAGCTGGTCCAGTCTGGCTGCTGTTCTGGTTTGCAACTTAACAAGTAGTTAAGGTAGAGCTTTCTGTCCATCAGGACATCACAGAGAGTTGAAGCTGAGCAGCTGGACGACATCAGAGGGAAAAACAAATATAGCAGATAACTAATACAGCAAATATATTGTGTATAAAATCTGATCCAGTTTCACTGGAGGTGAATTGCAGCCCTCAGAACCACTCATAGGAAACAGGACGCACTCTGTTAGAAGAGAGAAAGCTTTTCATTAGTTGTAAAATTGTTGTTGATTTCATGGAGACTTCATATTTTCTTTCACTGATGTCCCCAAATGGAGGAACTACAATTACAGTACTACCAATTTATTTCATATTATTTCACAGTTATTTTATTATTTCAGTTTAGTTTCTAAGAATTCTTATTTTATGCCACATGGACATAAACATGAACATGAAAAAACATGTCCATGCCAAATTTGTTATCAGTACAATACATGTCCGTGGCTGTGGCTCCGAGGTAGAGTGGGTGGTCCACTAATCAGAAGATCGGTTCGATCCCCTCCAGTCTGCATGTTGAAGTGTCCATGGGGAAGATACTGAACCCCAAACTGCTCCTGAAGGCTGTGCCATCAGTGTGTGTGTGTGTGTGTGTGTGTGTGTATGAATGGTTAGCTCCTCAAACTGATGAGCAGTTGGCACCTTGCATGGCAGCCAATGACATCAGTGTATGAATGTGTGTGAATGGGTGAATGAGATATGTTGTGTTAAAGTGCTTTGAGTAGTCAGAAGACTAAAAAGGTGTACTGTACTTATACAGTCCATTTACCATTTATCATGTCTGTCCATGTCCACATGATTTTCACATGGAGGTGGGTAGCAGTTACTGAGAAAAGTCAACTTCATGTTTTCCAGGTTAGATCCATTCATTCAAGAGCTGTGAATCTCTGTAAGTGGACTTACATCAGGCTTTACTGGTGCATTCATCCTATCCATGGTTGTCAACATTCATATTTAGGTGGGTAGCCAACTGTGTGGGAAGGTAATGTCACAATTCTTAATCCTGCCCACATTCTGAGTGGATCATTGTTTCTCCAACTGGCAGAAAGAGCAGTCAATTGCCACAATACCCCACCTCCTTTAATGACTGAACAAATCAGAGATATCTGTGCCAATTCAGAGGTCAGAAGCTAGGGAAATTCAGGACATGTTGTCATTTTGCGGTTGGGAACAAAATTGCACCATAGTTGAATTCTCTAATTTAGTTCCTGCTCAGTATTTGAATGCACAAAACTGAATTGTTCCCTGTGATTGTATATTTCTCAGTTCAGTTAATGAAAGATCATATCAACCAGAAATGCACACTGCGACACTGCCTAGATGGTGCCTAGATCTAATTAAAAAAAATAAGGCAACATTTTCCAACCACTTTTTCTAACTTTACCAGACTAATTGGTATTTTGAGTAAGGAGAACTTAATATGCATTTCGATGTAGGCAAAAAGATGAAGTTCTGTTTGCAGAAAAAGCCAAGAAATTGAGTAAAACCAAAAAAAAAAACCAAAAAAAAAACAAGCATATTAAACTAGACGTGATTAAAATGAGTAGCATTTAAATGAAAAATATGTTATGTACTCTATTTTATTAATTTTGATCAATTCACCCTTTATTTATTTTGAAAATGGAAACTGCTTAAAATAATTAGTTAGTATTAGTTAGTAGTAAAAATAAATTAGTAATAAAATAAAGACATATCAAGTTCCAACATTTATTAAATTATCACCATACCCAAACAGTGGCAATGAGATGGACAGTATGAACAGCCAAAAATATCCATATTTAGTGCATAGAAGAATGCATGACTTTTTAAAGTGCTGCGTACAACACCTTCACAACAGTTGTGTTTTATTTTTATTTAACTGTATACATAATACATACCGTGGAAATAACCTGGACAGTATTAGTCAGAGAACATCAGTATTTAGTGCATGACCTCAGCTTCTCAGGTTTTGCTTGGTAGAACATTCAGTGTAGTTTCTTATTAAAGAATTTTAACATCAAGATTATCAGAACTTTTTAAAAAAACATTTTAAGTTAAATAAAATGGGTATAAAGTCAAAATAAATTTGTGTTCTGAGTTTGTCAGACTAAAGAAGAAAGTTTTATTCAGCACCCAGCCAAATATGAATGATTAAAAATAACGACCAGTTTATGAAATTGGGTGTCACAATCAGGTAAAAATGAGTAGCATTCTCAGGTCCAGGACTGTGGGGGTGTGTCCTCTGAATGTGTGGAAGCCATGCCCACTTAGCAGAATATGCAAATTGTATGTTAATGATCACTGCGTTGTAGTATCTCTTTTAGGACTGTAACAAACACAATATGGATGATACGGCTAGCAGTATTATTGGTATTATTCAGCCTGATAGGTTTTAACCACCAGAACCACAATCTATACCAGGGGCTGGCAACCTTTGTGACACTGAGTGCCAATTTGAATTTTTCTTGTCAATGAGTGTGCCACTATCAACAATAATGTTAAAATGAAACAAAATACAAGAACATTTCCAGCATACCTGGAAATCCATTTCAAGGATATTCCTGGATCTAATTTCAAAATACTGCTCATAGAACCTTCTTGAAAACATATTGCACAGTGTTATGCAGCAACTAATAAAAAAAAAAATCTCAATCAGCCTACATCAGAACAAAATGGACACAACATTTTAAAGACACAGGCAAACAGCAACAAATTTAGCCCTAACTCAAAATAAGTGTGCTGAGACTCAAACAAATACGTGAATGCCTACCGTGCCTACAATGCCGTCCGTGTGACCCCTGGCCCTGCTTTGCTTGGCTGAGGTTTGGGGTTTGTAGTCTGTCACTTTTAGTTGTAAACATGCCTCAGAGTGGTCTGTAATCAAACAGCTTCATGTATGGCTGAGCACAGAGAATTAGGGGTGTGAACCTTTTACTCACAAAACGGTCCGATTCGATTCACAGCCTATGATCCGATTCAGGGACGATTAATAAAAAATACTAAACAATTCAGACGATTCAATCAGGTCCGATCCGGTCCAGATGTCCAGCATGTGAAGATGCAGGCTCCGTGCTGTTGCACAGGTGTGATTTTTAACTGTTTTCGGAGCTCTGCAAACTTTGTCACCCACAGTAATGAGTTCTTCAGTTCTATCAGCTGCATCTCCATGTCCCGTACATCCATCCAGTCGACCAGAGCTGTGTCTTGATCCTTGATCAAGGAAGGCTGGCCACCTGTCTTTGACTTGTGCCACTAGAGGTTCATCTTCAACAATCTCCTTCCTTCGTAGAGCGAATGTGTCACTCATCATTTCACCAATTTGCTTCCAAAAAAAAAGGGTAGAAGAAAAAAGGCACAGTTGTCATCATTGTAAACCTACGGAAAAAAGATTATACAAAAAAAAGAAAAAAAAAGTCAGTTATGAATTCCATTAGAATACTAAGCCCACCCCTGCCAAAATTTCCAGTTATTACTACTCATTATTACTCCTCAAAGAGAATTCAGATTGTCTGAAATGTGGTTGGATCAGTGTATTACCTTACATAGATGGCATGCAGCAGAGCTCGTTATGGAGAAGCAGCAGGAAAACAGGAACAAACAGGTACAGGAAGCTCCACAATGTACTGCTGTGGACAGTGTGCAGCAAAATTTATTTAAAATCTAAAGAAATTAAGTTTTATGTAAATAAGAAAAATAAGCAAAATAAATAGATAAAATTCAACATGTTAACAGTAAAATATTAACAACTTCATACCTATGAAATATTCCTCACCACTTTTTTCTTTTCCTTTTTTTCCATTAGTGCATCCAAAGCACAGGCATGTAAACTTTATGTAGCAAGAAAAGAGGGCTGCTGACGCTATAGCATGCTATCCTTAGCCACACTCTGCAAAACACACAGTTTAAAACGACTTTTAAAAAACACACAGCATTTTTCCCCCGCCGGGCGCATTTCCTCTGCGGTGGTGCGCCGCAACCGGCTCTGGGTCGGATTGGAAAGACTCGGAGGCGAAGGTGGCTCACGGCTCCTGCCGCGAGATTTACTGCGGGCCCGCAAAATTAAAAAAAAAGGCCCGCGAAATCCTGGTGGGACTGGTTAGCTTGTATGAGCTTAATATGCTGCTGGACGCTATTTATTTTATAACGCGTCGGTAGAGCCCATATTGGGCTCCACTCGGGTTTAAGAAAAAAAGAAAAGTCTATTTTGAACAAACTCAGTGAGTTACAGAAATTATCACATGCGACTTGCCAACTTGCTAACATTGCCTATACAGTTTTAGTAGCAGCAAGCTAATTTAATTGCAGTGGCACGCGGTCATTGAACGGCTAACGTTTATCTAACGCCATTATAGCCTACCTTTAGCATGATATTAAAAAATACATACCATTAAAATATCAAACTTACCGTTCAAAGCCAAGGTCAACAGGCAGGCATAACCGCTTCCAAAACACACACGACGACGTCCATGGACTGAGTAGCACATGACCTCCTTCCGCGGCTACCCATAATGCATTTCACTCAAACGTGATGATGCAAGCGTTTTATCCCGACAGTGCCTCCAAAGTCAGGTTGACATACATTATTCATTTAACTGGACTTGAATTTTTAATTTAGCATTTATTTTGTAGTTGAAACATTTTCAACTAGTAATTTCATGTTATTATAACAACCTCGGAAATCATTTGTTCTACTGACTTAGGATAATATGTTGAAATAACAAACATGCAAAAACACAATTTACAGTGTGATGAGAGCCCTTAAGATCAGTTTTTAACCCCTAATATACGCATTTGTGAAGATTATCCTGCTGGACAAGACAAAAACATAAAAGAATGATTTATGTGACACACAGCTTATTTTCTTTTTTTTAGATTATTTTTTTTGGTCATTTTATGCCTTTAATGATAGTGCAGCTGAAGATGGACAGGAAACAGGGGGCAGAGAGAGAGGGGGAGTGACGCAGTAAATGGGCGTCCGATGCGGGAGTCGAACCGGAGCCGCTGCAGCGAGGACTGTAGCCTCCATACATGGGGCGGTCGCTTAACCCGCTATGCCACGGGCCGCCCCACACAGCTTATTTTCTAAAGCGATATCCAAAACATCAGGTAAAAACCCAACTGACTTTCTGTCAAAAGGAGCCAGCGTGATGCTAACTTCTGGGTTGGCCTACAAAAATATCATCATAAAGCAACCTATACAGGCAGACTAATATATAATGTGTGACACAGAGCAACCGACAGATACTGTTAGATATCCATAGCAAAGCTTCTTGTTACAGCAAACACACTTGTGTAGTGTGCTTGTTATCTATAGATTAAGGAGAACCTAGGCTATATACTTCCTTTATAGCACATTACCTGAATGTGTTAGTAAAGGAAGTATGAAAATACTATTTTCAATCCCTTTGCCTGACATACATATGCAGTTCTTCAGCTAAATATGTAAAGAACAATAAAATAATGGCCTTTCAATACAAATGTGATTTTGCCTCATACCACATATCAGTGTAAATAGTATTTCTGAAGTTATTCTGTCACTGTGCTGTGTGCTCCCTTGTCCCTCCCCCACAAGACCCCAGAGTCCTTTGATTGGCTATATGTCATAGGTACACTCCACTGATTGGTTGAATATAGAAAACATTCCGCCTAGTAATGTTTGTCCATTCATGGACTGCGCTTGTAGTCTGATGAACATCTATTTTTCAATTGCTCTTTTATGCAGTGAACAACATTGAAGTGTTGGACAGACACAAACCACACATCTCTGTCTCCAGCAGAATCTCCAGAAAACTGAAAAAACCCACATCTCTCTGTCATAAACCGTTTCAAAGATAATCACAGATATGTAAAACTTTAGATTTTTAGGCGCTGAAGGACTTCCTACAGTGTAACATGGCTTGTGATGTCATCCTGGTTGTGGATCAGTCAAATAATCAGACAGGTAAACAAGCCAAATATTTCTTTATATGATGTTGTGTAAAACTGAAAGAGAATGCACCTGAAACGGCAGGTGACATGTCAGGAAGTCTGAATGTTTACATGTTTTGACTTTTTGCAAATTTCAGTCTCTTACTCAAGGTGAACTGGGCTTTGAACTACCAACACTGCAATTAGTGAATAATATAATTCAACACTGTCACCTTACAGTAAGTAACAGTAACAGTGTTGTGTGTGTGTGTGTGTGTGTGTGTAGAATCTCTCAAGGTTCGATTTCCTCCCACAGTCTAAATGGCCTGTAGGTGTGAATGTGAGCGTGAATGGTTGTTTGTCTCTTTGTGTCAGCCCTGTGATGGACTGATGACTTGTTCAGGATGTACCTCATCTTTCAGCCAATGCTAGCTGGGATTGGCTCCAGGCCCCTATGACCCAGATGAAGATAAGTGGATACAGTATTATGATTTTTTTTTTAAATGATGACAAAACTATCACATTAATACCCAAGTTGTAATAGATATGACTGTGTTCACCTTCACTTTGAGATGGTACATTACACACACGCACAAGAACATTGCATGCAGTGTGTGTCTGGCTGAGGAAGCATGTGAAGCGCAGCCCAAAGCAGGCTGAATTTAATGACACAGAGGATAATTATTGTGCATCCCATGGAGACTGACACTAATTTAATAAGTTGCGTTGTTTGGTGTGCCTACCCTCCAGCCTCATCAGCGCAAGGCTTCAGAGGGACTACTACCAGACTCCACCACATTCTTTTTTTTTTTTTTTTTGCTCTTCCTCACATCCTTCCATTATGATAAGCTGTGGCTTAATTAATTTCATAGGGTCAGGAGTTATTACCACCTCCACTGCACACACTTTATTACCAGGAAACATCACCTCCATTATGAATTTGCCTCTTCTATTGCACATATTTTTGAACACTTTGCTCTCAGGCCTCCTCGGGTGCACAGCAAGGTGAGCCGCAGAGCGGCAAAATAGAGGAAGTGATTTATACTGCAGTGGGAAGCAAGTACGGGCCACACACAGTACAAGTGATACTAGTTTAATAGCCCAATTAACCCACTCGCTTCTGTGTGTAGCAGAAATAAATGTGATGTTATCACACAAGTAGGTTTTGGTTTCAGAATTTTGATGTGAATTATAACACATGACACTCAAACAGCACCAATAATATTCAGGCACAGCAACAATGCAACATTAACGCTGGTGGAATACACATTAAAAAAAGAAAGAAATCGAAGTGAAACCCAGAGAATGTCACCTGGGATAGCACAGGAATATTTTTTCTCCAAAAGCACCTTGAAGTCAGCCAACAAAAAGTGGAACAGATGTATTATTGTGTGAATACATGTGTGCAATATGTGCAGACTATGTACATGTGTAGTTGGCATCTAGGCTCAGTGTCCCAGTAGTACAAAGCTCAGCACACAGGAGGATGAAATGTTCTAGCAACAAACTTTGGCAGAAAATTGTGTATTTTGTAGGAGCACATCAGCTGATTATGAAAACATATTTTTTAGGGTCTTTAAAGAAAGCATTTTAGTTATCTTGTTTGTATTTATTGATAACATATCATGTCAAGACATAGAAGCAACCAATGTGTTAGTCTGTCCTTCAGTCTCAAACTCACTGTTTTCCATTAAAAATGATTACCTTTAGAGAAAGGTCACACATAGATTAACTGTCCAGCAGACCACTGAAACTTTACAGAAAGGCATCTTCTGTTCTCCCCGTGTCTGTGTTCTGTTCTGCCTGTAAATGTGAATGGGTGTTTGTCTCTCTGTGTTATTCCTGTGATGAACTGGTGACTAGTCCTGCATGTGCCCTGCCTGACCCCCAAAGTACCAGCTGGGATTGGCTGCAGTCCCCTGCAACCCTGATGAGGATAAGCAGTTGTGGAAAATGAATAAATGAATGAACTTAAACAAAAGAATATTGTTGAAGTGCTGGAGAACATTTTCAGTAACATATTAATTCACATTTAGTGTATTAGTATGATGAATATGAGATCAACGTCAATATACAGTGCATATGTTCATTGTAATGGGCCGTCAAACCAGCATTTCTAACAGTAAACTACAGTAACAGTACAATAGCACAATAGTATTTCTACACTGTGGTGTTGTTACTTACTATTATTTCAGTTCAGGATCAGAATGATTGGTTCGTGACAGATTTACCAAATGGTGAACAAATTGCATTAATTAAACCTGCAATAAGTGATGGAGCAACAGAAACACGCTCTGAACACCACTTTGACATACCATCAGCTTTTAAGTCGATATGCTGAACTTGTTAGCAAACTGTGGCTATGGAGCAACATTAACATTCATTTGGAGTGGTGTTTGTGTCCCCCTGATGAATGTAACTCAAATATTCACTGTCCTTTTAGCTCTGTTTTTGCTTGACCAACTCCTGAAAGAAATAGCTCTCCCTATAGCTGCTAAATGTTCCACTATGTTCTCCAGCTAGTCTGTCTGCCGTTTGCTGCTGGGCAGGTAGGGCTGGGTTTTTACAGCTTTTTCAAAAGCTGCACCAACAACTGATCAGAGTGAACCACAACACGAAAGTTATGAGTCGGACAGTTAACCAGTGAGCTGATACTACAGAGCTGGAGGGAGCTGCAGAGCTTCAGAAGAATCCTCTGTAGGCTCATCACTCCAAGCTTTAGGACTGTCGCATTGTTTTCACAGTGCTATTTTATTTATGCATTGTTACTCTGAAATATACATAATAACCACTTTCAGATTGTTTAAAACAAACCCAACACAGTCATCCAACACATTTATCTGTCAATCATGACTATGCTACTAGCAGCAATGTTGTCATGCGCATCCCTCCATGACGTGTATGAGGATAAAGTTGATGGCTTAGCGCCTCTTCATTCAGCCCTCCACTGTACATGTGTCTAATCACAGCTATAAGCTGATGTGTAGTCAATAAGCGCAGGCAGGTAATACAGGATAAGAGCAGAATGAGAGTCTCTCCTCTCCTCTGTTTCCTCGCAGTGAGGCAATTTCTTCAATCCTCTTAGCATTCAGTTGGCTGGCATAGGGCGACAAGACGTCAATAAGCAGACAGAAAATGCAAAGCAGGCCTGTACAACAGCAGGACCAAGCTCCACACACGGCAAATGTTTCAATTAAAGAGTCAACAACATTCATCCAGAACATTTAAAAGAGACGGAAGTCTCTGATCAATATGGGAGATAATTGATTCTTCCTTTTCTCCTGACAGGCTTTTAAAAAGGAGGATGAAAGTATGTTGACCACTGACGAGTGTAGTTCCTTCCCAATGAGGTAATATGTAATCTTAATTGTTTTAGGACCACCCAAAAAAATCCTGATTTGTATTTTTACTTGCATGATTTTCTTCTTTATACATATTTCATTTAATTGTCACTGACTGCTTCTCTGTAATTGTTATGCATATGACAAATAAGGAACTAGAATCCTTGAAATTTGAATGTTATGCATTCAACTCATGTATCACTGATTAGTGGCTTTAAGGAGCTTTTGCCGAGGCTGAAGATGAAGATTACCACAAGAAGAAGATCTATTTTGTACCTCTCTAATTTTTCAAATTGTAAATTTACGTAAGATTTAACAGTCCGACATGATTCCTTTCTTCCTTTCCCTTCATGCTATGATACATCATTAAAAAGAAATTGCCACAAATGGCAAGCTCTGTGTCCGCATAACTATGCTATAACTTTATTGAATGAAACATCATGGCTGGGAGCTATTACACTTTTTGTTATTATTCTCTTCTCCTGGGGAACGCAAAGGCCCACATAAAATCAACTCTTAACTTTATTTGAAACTGCAAACAGTCCCTGGGCATTGGCCGTTGGTCAGGCTGCAAATTTTCCACCCAAATGGCAGCCTCACAAAGGCTGATCTGGCTCCATCACCACTGATTTGAATGGTATTTGAATAGGACCTCCATGTGTGTGTAGGCCATTGTGACTGGAAGTGGCACTGAAGGTCAAACAGTAGAGTGACATATAACTATTATGACATATTAGGTGAGACATAAGATGAGTGAGATTTACCTTTTACACTGCTCAGAGGTAATAAGGGAAGGTGTCATTCACTTGAGATGACTGATTGCTATTCAGTTCATTTCAGTTTTATTTATATAGCACCAAATCATAACAGAATTTATCTCATGACACTTCCCATACAGAGCTATTCTAGACCGTACTCTTTATAATATTATTTACAGAGACCAAAAATTCTCACCATGAGCAACCGTGGCAGTGGTAAGGACAAATTGCCTTGAAGAGGCAGAAACCTCAAACAGACCCCAGCTGGTGGGCGGCCTGCTGCCACGGCCGGTTAAGAGAGGGAGAGGGGGATGATAGAGGAAAACCTGAAGGTAGGACTTAGAAAATCGAGGTTCCAGTGATATCTGCTCTAGCTATAGCACGTTTACTTCATTATTACACCATCTGCCTCCATTACAGATCTTTATTTTATCGTGAATATACAGCACATGCTTTTATTTCTATATTTTAACCTCTGCACTGTTTTATGATTCTTTTTCTCATTTCTCATGTTACTTGTGAGGTTTTGTTGCTATACGTTTTGTAGTATTGTTGGAGGGAGCCTGAGAACAAGAACTGCTTCACTGTAATTGTGCATATGACAAATAAATAACTTAAAACTTGTATTGCATTTGTGAGATTGATACCTCCAGCTGATGCCCTACAGACAAAAGCTCTCACCTTCATCCTCCTACTTTTATATGTCACCAAACTCAATGCCAGCGATCAATATTTGAACCTTACACAGAGTTACAAACTCATTCAGTACTGCTGGATGAAGCTTAGCCTACTTGAAGCACCACAGGACTGACTGACACATTTTTCCCTCTGGGCTGACTGTAGATGTGCGCTCACTGCTGATACCATTCAGCACTTGTGTAAAACCTGGATTTGACCAGAATCAGCTTGACTGCTGCTGATACCAGATCCCATACAAACTCAGCCTCAGGGTACAAAATACCAAAGGCACTGCTTGGGCTTTTCTTTTTTTTGGCTGAAAACACTGTTAATGGAAGGATAATGATTAATAAGAGTTAATTGCTTTACTCATTACCACTGCATCCTCTTAGCATGCCCTCAATGTAAATGTGGTTAATGTGAAGAATCAGGAAAATGGTGACATCAGATATGAGGAGACATATCTAGGCATTTCTGTTAGTTAGTTCTCAAAAGTGACAGCAAAATTACTTTCAGAGGCAGTAAAGAACATTACAGTATTTCCAAAAGCGTTGTCTGTAGAGCACGGAGGGAATTTTAGTTTAACAGAGATGTTTCCTCTGAAGTTTCTCCCCCATTGCACTTCATCCTCATTGGTGAAAGAAGCTCAAAGGAATGTGTGAATGGTGTCTTAGTCTTTGTTTTCCTGCTGGGACAGGTGGAGGCAGCAAGGGACAGGACCTGTCACCGGATCCATTTGCAAGCTGACATTAAGCAGAGGAGTTTTGGCCTGGAAGGCCATCATGGCCTCTTCCCCTGTCAGCTCTGCTTTTCCACCAACTCCCTGACAGCCCACACACACACACACACACACACACACACACACCCTCGCATACACTCTCTGTCTCTCTCTCTCTCTCTCTCTCTCTCTCTCTCTCTCTCTCTCTCTCTCTCTCTCTCTCTCTCTCTCTCTCTCTCTCTCACACACACACACACACACACGCACGCAGAGACAGTCCACAGTTTCCATCCATCCAACTGATGGGCTATGAATCGGTTCTTAGTTGGACACATATTAGGACAGATGGATGACCTTGGCCCTATTCACAATAATAACTCTGTTTGTCAGCAGCAATCACGCCACACTGTAATGACACTTCAGCTGTGTGCACCCAAGATGGGATGCCGCACACAAATACACACACGTTCAGTTTGGCTGGTAATAACTTAAACCACCTCTTCATCTGTGAAGATTTACAGAAGGTTGCACAATTTTCTGTACAGTGGGCAAGTGGATTCTGTGGATGGAGCAATTCAATCCCAGACCTAGAGTTTCAAACAACAGAGTGTGTGAAAACATGCCCAAATGTCCAAAGAAAGTTCTCTGTTCCAAGGTTAGGACTGTTTTCTTACATTTTTTTGAAATTTTAAAAGTGATCACACAAGTGCAACAGCAAACTGGTGGGTTGAACCTAGTGGCGCTAGTAGCACTACAGCACACTCTAGCTGAATCTAAATCATTCTGATATAGGGGAAGGAGTTCTGGTGTCTTTGTATTTCACGCTATGCCCAAGGTGCTGCAACAGTGCCCTTGCAAAATAGTGCTGGGACAATTGATGGAGCCCTGGCATTAAGACTGCTAAGTTCCTGCAAAACAAAAGAAGCTGCTAGTTTGACTATGTTTGTAAGGTAAGGGTAACTTGCCACTTTCAGTCTAGGTTGCTGGCTTGTTGTTGTACGTAGTGATGGGGACAGATATCATGGAGGTGGAGGAGAATGATTACAGAAATAGTTGCCCAATGACAGGTTTACAGAAAAAGCAGCATTCTTCCTGTGAGTCAGACTATGTGTGTACAAACTGTGTTCATGTAGATGCTAAAGTGCTAAAGGGCTAGCTGAAGTGGAATACAGTTCAGATGTTGTTGTTAATAAACAGATTCTGCCAAGAGAATGCTGAGAAACAACACAGCTGGAAATGGAAAAATGTTTTATTCAGAAATCATTTTGTTTTGTAGTAATATGGATAAATGCAGACTGGTCTACCAGTGTTCCTGTTATAACCACATTAACAGTGATGCTGATTTAAACACATCTAATGGTTGGAGAGTGATTCATCAAAATATTTCGAAAGCATATTTTTGTCTTCATCGCTTAATGAAATGAACGCTAACTTGAATAGAAAAAACATGAAAGGAACTAGGAATTGACAGATTACTGGTGGAACTGTTGGTATATACTGTATACTACTGGCCTGATTAGGTGAAATGGAAGCAGGTGAGGGAGTGGAAGGTCAGGAAACAGCAGGGCTGATGAGAGATAGTGGGAACAGGGGAGCTGGGCAGACAAGGTCAGGTGGCTTGGACTAAAGGAAAAGGGGTTATTACAGGGTCGATGTGGAAAGGTGGAATAGTCTGGTGGTAACTGGTGGATGAGAAGAGAGTGGCAAGAAAGATAAGGCAATGCAGGTTCACAAGCATAAGTTCTGCCAGGAACTGTTACCAGTGTGTGCTGAGGTTAGCACAATAAGCATAAGTCAATTAAACTATAGGGGGCACCATGCATTCATCAAATGAAACCAACAAAGGTGTGTTGGTGTTGCTCACCATTGTAGGGTATATGAGTGTACATATTGGTTACAAAGCTCCTCTGCAACATTGGTCTGGGATTACAGGGTTGTGCTAAGAGTGCTAATTGAAAACCATATTTAAAGATATTGTCCCTAGTTTCACATTGAACAAGCATCCTGCCAAGTCTGTCCAGCTCATTATCCAGTGACTGGACAATTGCTGGAATAGTAATATTCTTCTTCTTCTCCTTGTGTCAGTAAGTTAGGTATGCAAGCCCTACTTTCCCTGGATGTGTTTTTGAGGCAGTGGAGATACACTGTATAGTGGGAGATTTAAGGCGGTTTATAGTTGCCATTACAAAGTGTGGAAATATGAGTCAGCGTTAGGGCCTTCTTGACGCTTCTGGTGCCCCAGTTTGGATGTTTCCTCACCCTGATCTCAGTTTCCAAGCTGCGGACCAAAATACTACAAAAATGGACAAAATGAATATAAAGGTCAGGGAAATAGAAAAAACACCAACAAGACACACCTTCAATTTGATCAGTTCAACTGATTGTTGTGAGATGTTCTATAATACAACAGTATTTGTTTTCTTATTTCCAATTTTGGTCCAAACTGCACAGTTCACAAGTGTACTGACAGCATGTAGCAGTGATGTCCTGAGGGTGTTCAAGGCATTCCCAGGAGAGTCTCTGCTGCTTCTCTACTGAATCATTTCTACACTTGACTTCCTGTCTCTTTTGGGAATCCAGTAGATAAATCCTGTGGGATCCTAAAGTAGAGCACATTCCAATCTCCTTTTAGCTTTTCACCAAAGATTTATATGGCATACTCTTTTCTTCTCCACAGCCATTCTGCTGATGATGACCTGTGAGCTGTCACATATGTATTGGGTCATTTTGAATTCTACCAGCTATAGTCACTGGCCAATCTGTAATACACCTTAAACAGTGCTTGTGGTTGTGTGTTTAGCCAAATCTGAGGGCAACAGCGTTTATAGCTTTTTTTGAATGACCACACCCCAAGGCAGGGCAACAATTTGGCTGTCATAGTCTATGATCCTAAACATTATGAAGTTTCACTACTAAATTACTGGGGTAATCCTTTAAAGCGCCCACATATTTTACCTGAAGATGGCCCCTAATTCTTCATTCTAAAGTTTGTTTATTGGGTGCAAACCAGAAATGTATTTTTCCACACGAACCATTGACTTTCTGGTCACTCCACACTGAAATGACCTGCACAAAGGCCTTCTTATAATTTACATCCCTTATGACTTTTCATCTCTAGCAGAGCTACTGGCTGAAATTCTGATAATACAAAGTTATAAAGTCCTTTCACAGACTGTGTGACACTTAGAAAATGTATTCATTGTTGTACAGCTTCTTTGTATGTAATGATTGTATATGTTTTGAGAATTAGGTGTTATATTTCTCTTTCCGCAATATAATGACTCTAGACTGAGGTTTTAAAATTGAACCCTAAAAGGAATGGACCCAATTGCATACTGTAATATAGATCACAGTATGCATTTTGTACCAGCTACTCATACGTAAAGTTAATGTAAAAATTATATTATAAACTGATCTGAAGATCTGATGCAGCTGTGCAGGAGGGAAAAAAAGTAAAGTAGTGATGTAAAATGCAGTGACACACTACCTGACGTACTGCTATTCTAATTTCCAGGACACCAGTGATCAAAAGTATTGAAGTGAGTAAAGGGCAAAGGCAAGATTGAAATACACTGTAGGACCAAATGCCACATCTACTATATATGAGCTTGTAGTCAATCATTTTGCCTGTGGGATTGCCTTTGTGCCCATTCAGCCAAAAGACAAGTTGTGAGATACTGATGTTAGACAAAAAAGCCAGACACATAAAGGTTCAGGTTAGGGCTCTGTGCAGGGCAATTCATTTCCCCCACACCAAACTCATGTCTTTATGAACTGTGAGGGGAGCTGAGGTTGTAGCTTTAACAAAGCCGACACTCACTCTCTGTTATTGTAACTCTGTGTCTCTTTACCAAAGCTCTCTCTCTCTCTCTCTCTCTCTCTCTCTCTCTGGATAGTCTCCGCTTCAGACATTTCAGGCTGCCTGTGAAGGTTTGACTGATCTGAGTGTCTGATTGGGTTGTGGAGCATGATGTGGGGCTCTGTTTTTCCAAAAGTTGAATCTGGCTCAACTTTTCTCCCGGACGCTGGCAACGTTTTTTGCGGCAACACCTGCGTCGTGGACTACCGGTGCAGAAATGCACGACTCCAACTGAAATGAATTGAAAGACGCTTACTAATCGGGGTGGCTGAAACCGAACTCAATCTACCAATCAATGGTTTAATTAAGATTACAAATCTAAGAGGTGCACAGTGGAGACAAATTGGCAACATGGAGTCTGTGTCATTTCTGACATGCAAAGAATTGATGAATTATTATTTTTTTAAAAGCCTCTTCTTTCTCAAACACTTTCTGCCACACCATGTTGCCTGAATAACAGTTGCCATGCTACAGCAGTGCAGCAAATATCACACCTGCTTCTCTCAATCAATCAAACACAGACACACAACTATGGCTGTCACAGTCATCCAGCAGCAATGGCACGTCAATGTGACCACACAATAAACATTGTTCAAAGGCTATTTAAGAATTTCACAATCACAATTTTAATGAGCTAATGTCTCACAAGTGCTGTTAACCACAGTCACCATGAATGTTAGCATGCTAACAAACTGCACAGGTGAAACTTGAATTGACACAAACACACTCTAGGGCCAAGTTCAGACTGCAGGCAAATAAGATTTGTTTCTCAAATCAGATTTTTAAGGCAGACTGCCAGACTGACTGTTATTTGCAAGTGATAACATTAGATTTGTGTGTCCAGACATCACCAACCTACATGCATTGTTGCGGTAGAGACATAGACAACAATAACTATGTATGCTGGTGACAAATTAAAAATAATGTTGCTCTGTGTCTGCTGAATGTATAAACAGATGCTTTTCCAACGCTTCAGCCATGGGAACCTGTGTTGTGCTTTCAGCTTGTAGCTGATTTCTTCTGTCCCCTGCTGGCCAGTGAATCAATTATTTCAGCTTGAATGTACTAGTCATTTAGGATTACAGACAGACAAAAATGAGAGCTGAGATTTGATCAGTGCTGTGTAGGTAGCAGAAGATGTGTTCGGAGAACCAGCAAGATTCTTTTGAATGTAAACATTGGGCATTTTTTGAGTTGATGACACATTTGTCTACAGTAAATAATAAATGATACAAATAAAACAATAATTAAATGAGTATTTTAAATCTGACAACTGAGTCATATGAGTGTTTTTTCAAATAGTTTGAAAGTTTTTCAAAAGTTTGAAAAGGGTACACATGTAGTTTCCATACATAATAAATCAATGAAGCTGTCAAAAATGTCACACAACAAGAAGAAAGTGACATTTTCTGTGTTGTTGTTGTTGAGGAGGAAGGAAAGAGTGATGTTTTTGCTATCAGTCATCGCACAACAACAATTTCAGTTCAGGAGATAGCAGCCAGGAAAGATTTAGCTAAAGAGAAGGAAAACAAGTCATAAACAAGTATGGCGACGTAAAGTCAGATAGGAGCCTCCACTGTATACAGCTGATGAAGAGCTGTTTATCTGGCAGCAGGAAAAAGTCAACTCATGCTGAGTCTTTCTCTCAGTGCAAATGGAACAGAATTGATAGCTGCTGGAAACGGTGGCAGCCGAGAGCTCACGTCATTACAGAAATTTCACACCTGTTCTTTAACAATAATCTTAGTTGTAATGGCATTTTGCATTATGTAGGTTTCATGCCTTTGGAATGTTTGGTTGTTGTTCTGTTCCTTCTTTAAGATAAAAAGGTGAGTTTGATATCAATGGTTACCAGCTGCTGGGTACAATGGAAGCAGGACGATCTGTTCAGGCTTGTGTTTTGTGTATTTCGATGAATCTGACTGTTAGATTACTGCTTTATTTGCTCCAAACAGACAATGTAGGTGTACAGACAATAGCTATAGCTGGCTCACCACATACCCAGCACTACACATTAACCATTTGTGTATGTGTGACCATTCAGATACCAAGAAGTACCCTCATGTAATATGATCTACACCTGAATCATGTAATGATTTGGTGCTATGCAAATGAGATTTGGATAAAGTCTTGGTGGACTATTTTAACCAGAATCTTTTTTGATGGATTATGACTCAGAAGGACTCATTTATATTGATGTTTAAATGACAGCTAGTTCATTACAAGGCTTTATGCAATAGTCAAGTCTAGAGATGACACAGATTCCAACAAAAAACAACATATCGACTGTGTTTTTGTTGTTTTGTTAAAGCAGCTGATTATTAGCATTTTTTAAAAATGAGCTAAATTTTTAAGGTATTGGAAAATCCTCCAACCAGTTATGTGGTTCATTTGAATTTCTTGACTAAGTTTTGTTTATGAAGTCAATTAAATGGCTCAATGAGAAATCTCTCAACCTTTAAAGTTCTGACTCATCACGTCTCCTTTCTTCTTCACCTTGATGAGCTTGTTCCTGAAAACTAAATATGCCACAGTGCCTCCTTTTCTCCTCTTCAGGTTGGTAAGGAGTTCCATCAATTGAAGATTATTTATAATATTGTTTTAGTCATTTATATTCATTTTATGTTCCTGGACTTAATGTTGAAAAAACACTATTATTTTTCTTGGAGCCTGTTTTGATGTTATTTAATATTGTCCTTTATCCAATCCAAAATAAATTCTATTTTAAATCCACATCCCTGACTTTAATTGTGGATTTGCCTGTGCTGGTCGGCACCCTGTGGTTTTAAGAATGAGAAATTAAAGTGAGAAATTGAGCTTTGACTCAGTATGTGTAGTCACCCCACCTCTGTATACTGTCCAGTGCATGCTATATGTGCACTCAACAGCCATGACATCCTTCAACAACCCACCTCTGAACAGAAGGTAAAATGGCAGGTCAATCATTTCAATTCAATTCAGTCATATTTATATAGTGCCAAATCATACCAGAAATGATCTCATGACTCTTTTCATATAAAGCAGGTCTAGATTATACTGTTATCACGACCATTTGTAGGTAATCAGAAGGATTTTAAATTCTATTCTGGATTTTACAGGAAGTCAGTTTAAAAAAGGCAAAATGGGATAAATATGATCTCTGATGGTTCTTGTCATGTTCTGCAATGTTCTGGATCAACTGCATAATGACTTAAACAAGGCAGCCTGATAACAAAGAGTTACAGTAGGCCAGCCTGGAAGTAACAAATGCATGGACTAGTTTTTCTGCATCCGCTTGAGACGCGATGCGCCTGATTTTGGTAATGTTGCGTAAGTGGAAGAATGCGGTCCTTTTGTTTTATGTGGACATTAAAGGACAAATCCTGATCAAAAACAACTCCAAGATTCTTTACGGTGGAGCTGGAGGCCAGGGTGATCCCGTCTAAGGTAGCCAAGTCTCCGGAAAGAGAGTTTCTGAGGTGTTTGGGTCCAGTTACAAGAACTTTAGTTTTGTCTGAATTCAACATCAGAAAATTGCAGCTGATGGAGTTACTTCCCCGTTAGATTGATTTGGTTGAAGCCCACTCTTCTGAGAGTGGAGGAGAGGAGTTTAAGGCAGACATGCAAAAACAGCTCTCTGTCTCTGCTCTCATCTTTCTCTCTTCTTCATTTTTTTCTTTCATTGCTGACAAATTGAGCTGTGCAGGAAGGATGGGGAGACTGATGGCTTCCTTATCGCCACTTCATACACCTAAATAAACCAGACAAAAGCCCTGTGAAAAACCAACCAATTCATTCCTTTTAGTTATGATTTATTAGAGTCATTTGACCCATGTGGTGAGCGTGGAAGAAAAGAAGACTATATGTTTGGATTACACACGGACTCGCACACACACAGTCAGTGGTGCAAGTCTGCAGAAATTGCATCAGATGATTTATTTTTTATTCATTTTTTATCTGTTTTTGGAGGAAGGTGACCTGCTGATGGGTAATCTGTTGCAGTATGGGTTAGGTGGCTTCAGGGTGGCCCTTCTTTTCCCCAGCAGCACCGCTACAGCTTCTGGTGAGAAGCAAATCTAAATGCACACTAATAGAATGTCATGTCAGAGTACATGAATCAATTTTCTGTCATCTGTGCTTACATTAGAGATGTAATGAGAGCTGAGTGTTGTAATAGCAGTTAGCGACATGGCTCTAGTCCAGACTCACTATATCAACAACTGTTAGGTGGATTGCCATTTAAGGATGACTTTTTCTTTAGTGATCCAGCAAGTCAAATTGTTCACTTTTCATGTGTCTCAACATCTACATGGATTAATGGACCCCACTAGATCACCCAGGGGGATGTGATCAAAAGCTCCAGAACAACAGGGGAGGTGATCCCTGAGTCAAGGTGCAAGATGCAGTGAAGAACCCAAACCCCTGTGGCATTCATCTTTTTTTTAGGCTTTGTGTGATGTCTTCGTGTCTGGCACCAGGTGATGTTCGCATTTTCCTTCTGCTCGAATGCAGGGTGAGTAATTTATGCACGTCTGTGCCTCAGCTTTGGAAGAAGGTGAGTGTTTAGTCAAATGTATGCCTCCCTCCACCGGATGTGGTGACCTAATGTAAATATTCTGTGTTCAGGCATGAAACCCGGAAAACCACCAGCAACCTTCATTTGTGTGTGTGAGTGGGTGTGTGTGTGTGCTTCCATGATATGGTTTGCCTGTATGTATTGTGCTACAAAAACTGAAAGTATTTTATGTGATTGGGGACGGAGGAGGAACTGTGAGGAGAAATGTCAGATGGTTAACCAGTAGAAAAATGGATATACTTTTATACTGATATAAAAACTAAGATTTAGATAGACGTGAAAAAATTAACTGTACACAATGTATTACATCAATAGTATCGACTCAAAATATTACACCTTAATGAACTGAAAATATTTACCACTTGCCAACTTAAAATGTCGAACACCCCCTGTTTTCAGTTTATAATGCTCAAAACAGCTGCGAAGGACCAGGGGTCTAGCTGGTCGCCACTCAAGCCGTGATGGCTCATGGAACAACAACGAGGTTTTGCCCCCCAAATACATGCCAAAAAAGTAACTGTGCAAATTTAGTTGTGCAGATATAGTCGTGTACGTGTAACTGTACAACTGTAACCATGTATGATTGTGCAAGAGAAACATCATCCATGCAATAAAAGGTTATTGACTAAGTGTTCCTGTCAGAATTCCAATAATTTATTAAGGTGTGAAACAGCACCTTAAACCTACCTTTGAAAAAGCATAAACAACTTTTACATTTCACATTTTCAGAACAATATGTCAGGCTTAGTACTGACATTACTGTGAAATGTCAAATAACATGCAACACCTGGAGCCAAACTTTTTTTTTTTTTTTTTACAAATATAAATTTTAGCAGCCCAGGGATGAAGAAACCTTCCCTTTTCTACACTGTATATTCTCAAATTAAAAAAATGAGGAAAAAACAAATAAAACTGAATAAAATACAATAAATAAATTTAAAAAAATAAGAATTGTCATTAACAATGAGGGCATACTGATCGATGAGGTCAAGGAGGCAGTACAATAAAATAAACAAAAAAATGTACCTCTCATTCTAAACTTATAAAAGGCCCACTAAGCATACACAAAAATGCTTTCAACATGTCTATAATATCAGACACATCTTAAAATGAACAACCGAACAACATGCCTGTAAAAATGTTGCTGAGATTAATCACATTTTTGCATGCCTGCACTCACCAGGCATTTCTCACCTTGTTTATTCTTTTAACAATTCATTTTTCATGGTTTCAATTGTTTGTTATCGTCCAGACACATCTGCACTTTCTGCGTGAGTGAGTTTCTTTGGATAATCTATGTGTAATGCACAGATTAAACCAAACAGCAAATTTATAACAATCTCATCCTCTATCACAATGGATATGTTCTCAGGGCTGAAGCTGATGCAACCAATGGAGCCAGGGACCACAGAGAGGAGTGCTGGCTTGGTGTCAGTGGTCTCCATCTTATCTTCATCCTGCAAAACAAGAAAATCTATTATAACAACAAATCCAGAAGGATATGACACAAGCCTTGTTTGTAGAGCCAAAATATATTATTCTTTCCATAACAAGTTCACCAAGTAACTTTAAGTGTCATACAAACCGAGATCTGAAGAAAACCTAAGGAGTACTGAGGAGAGAGCAATGTGAGCTAGAGTCAAGCCAAGAACAGAGAGATCAGTCACTGTGTATGTATGAGAGTGAAGCGCAGCTCTGGCTGCAGAGACAGTGTGTGTAGTGGAGGGGCATGCACTGCGTGTGACTGGCTTATCATGGATTGCCATGAGTCTTACTTAATATCCATGGTCAATAACCCAAATACTTACATTACAGGTTTTGTAGAATTCAGTGTCATCCTCCCAGAGATACTCTGAAATGCACGAAGAGTCAGAGTGCGTTGCATGTTGATGTCATGTTCTTCCTAGATTGAGAAAAAAATCATTATAGAAATATTACCAGGATACCCAGCTCGTGTCACTGCTGGGTATTGGGTCAGTACTCACCGATCCTAACGATTCAGAAACGCTAGTCAGTTGTCCTCAAACCTTCTGTTCAATGAAGAAAAGTGGTGTGAGATGAAGAAACTAGTCCTGACGACAGCAAAGAGACAGCATAGTCCTGAGCACCCTCTACAGCAGCAGCATGTGTGGCGGCAGGCAGGCGGCAGCATGTAGGCTTGAGGCACACTCACAGACCGTTAGGAACATGGGACATTTTAGTACCTTCCCAAATAAAGTACAATTACAAAGTACAATTAGTGGCTTTTGATTGATGATTATTGTTAGATTTAGTGTTGTTGTGTGTGTGATCGACATGTGTATTGGATATTTATGGAAATACGGAAGAAATCGCATCCCGTATTGATACTTTATTATTAAGTTATTAAGATTTCCATTTCCACAAGAAGCAGCAGAGGTTGGAGAGCCAGGGAATAAAGTTCCTTCCCAGAGTGGCATATTGGGTCACAGATAAGGTGTTTTCGACATAGTGGGAAATCCTTTTAAAAGATTACCTTATGCAGGCAGCTGATTTGTACTATGGGCTGTGCCCAAAGGAGGTAGGCTACATTAAATTAGAAGTATTATTGGTTATGTTTTGAGGTTTTATGTAGGCCTCTTCTCAACAATATATTTTAGGTGCGAAAATTTACTTATGATTTGGCAGTGACATATGACTGCAAATGTCCTGCGTCCTGGGCCTCTCAGCAGTCCTGTCCAAACACACATTCCTCCACAGAATATTTGGAACATGGACGAGACAGGAATCACCACTTGCGTGTGCTGTAAATGGCCCCTTCTTATATTTCCCAGCAAAAAATTTTGCTTCTTACTTTGGACAATCACCTTTCTGTGAAGGGGATTGATTTTTGAGGACAAACAATGATTATATAGGATCTTCGAGGCATTGTGAAGAGCGCCCTCCCCCGGGCTGCATCACCATCCAATATTCAAGCAGGGTTTGAGTGCACTGGAATGTAGCCTTTCAATCGGGATATATTCACTGACAGCGACTACGCACCATCCTTTGTTGACCGCCCACTGCCAACACCAGAGTTTTCCACTGCCTCTTCAGGTGCTACATCTGCTGAAGAAACTGTCATCATCCACACCACATGCTTCCCGCCCTGGTGTGGTCCCTGCACCTGAGCCATCATCATTGAGCAGAGATACATTTTCACTTGATTCCATCCACCCACACCCAAAAGCTAAACCAAGAAAAAACACTGCAAAGGGGAGGAAAAGAAGAACAACTGCTGTACTGACAGATACCCAGTAAAAGCTACATCTGGAAGCTGAGAAAAGCAAGTCAAAAGCCAAAAGAGGGAAGGGGGGGGGGGGAAATAAAAAAAAAAATGAGGAGTCATCTGATGAGGATGACTCATCATGGATGTTGCATCGTGTACCTGGAAAGCTACTCCAAGTCATGGGAGGTCTGACTCCAGTGCAAATCATGGGCACACAAGGACTGCACAACTACACTTGCCACAACTGTGAATCTGAGTGATTTCACCAGTGTGGACCACAGAGCCTGTTCAGTTGTTGGAATGTTGTCCGATGTTTTTTGGGATGTTCATGTTTAGGAGGTTCATGTTTATCAGATCGCACATATTTCATCAAGTTAATCAAGTCCCCCATCATACCCCATCAGCATTCCCCTCCCTGTTGTTCTATTATATATTCATGTTTTATATATTAATGTTGTAATTTGACTGAGCTGTTGTGATTTTTAAACATAGCCTAGTATGAAAAAGCTAACCATTATCTGAACTTCAATGAACATCAACATCAATGCTAAGTAATATGTACTTACTTTAGTGTTATTGATAAATTACATTGTTACAACTGTCCCTGTACACAGGCCATGACCTCACAGGCCATACGACTGTAGTTTTGACCTGCTCCCTGGTGCCCCCTATCCGACCAGCACACTTTATATCCTCTCCAGGCTAGAAGAGAAGCTTCATCCATTCTCCTCACCCATGGGAGCGGGATTTTTTTTTGTCGAGAAGGACAAGAAGATGATCATCTTTGTTCTGGCAACTCATGGTAGCACAACACCTTTAAAAAGTACTTGAGCACTAACTTAGTCAAACTAGTTAAATCCAGATGCTCCAGTGTCACGGTTACAGTTTCTGGAAATTAGGAATTAGGTTCCCAAGTTTCTTCTATCTTGTCATTTTTCTATGACAAATTAAAGTCTGTCTAGCCTTTGTTACCCTCCAATGGCTAGCCTCAGTAAGTCTTACTCGCTTGTCTTTGGTGCTTGATATTCCCCAGAGGCCTCCTCCCACCGTTCTCCTCCCTCATCTCCTCCATCCTTCGAGTCATGTAGATCCTTGCTCTTCTTGTCCTTCGTCTCCTCTTTTCTTTCTGGTGAAGGCAAGAAAGGGTAACATTTGGATTGGTTCAAACCATATATCTGAGGAAAGGCCAGCCTGACATTTTACACAGCTGCTACATTTTATTACACTGTGTCTCAGCATGTGTGTGTGTGGCGGTGTAGGGTCTGGAGGGACAATGTGCATAATGAAAGAGGATATGGAGAGGGAAGAGAGATGAAGATATGGTTTATAGATTGAAGCACCACCTCTCCCTTCATCTGCACACTTTTCACTTTCACATCCTCCGTCTCTGTTAACCTCATTCCTCCTTTTCCCCCTAACTCTCACCGTTTGTTTTCATGCCTCTCTCTGTGGTTAAATCTTGTTTGTGGAATATTAATTTGCATTGAGAAATGCTGATTCTATGTTTGCTTGCAGTTCATCCCTTTACTCATATTGTATATTTTCTTTCTCACATACAAGTATAGAAATACAATCTTAGGTGAATCTCTAATATCTTCTTCCTAAGATGGTGGAATTTGCAGATGCAGCAGCCAGTTGCTCCCTCAAACTTTGATACATTATTTTTTTCTTGCTATATGAATGTGTTTTTTATTCTCCTTAATTACTGAAGCACATATTACTTATGAGAGTGGACACACTCGTCATCATATGAAAAAAAGGACAGAGAGTGCAGCAGACCTTGGCATGATCATTGCTCACTACATCATCGGCTCACATAACCAGATCAGCCAGACCAAACAACAGTCCCAGGATGAGGGGTGAGAGAGCTAGGATAAGAGCTAAGCTAATATAGCTTGGACCTAAGACTACTCCAGTACTCAGCCCACTGCTGTCAAATGTCAGGTGAGCAACTAACCACGAAATCAAAGATGGTTGTTTTCCACAGTCCCATTGAATTCCTGATGAAGGCTTTTAATGTCCTGTTGATATTGTACCTCTCCAAGCATTCCAGTATCCATATCATTATTACTACCTTAAGTCATATCTGCATTTATGTTTATAGTCATAGTTATTATTTTATTGCTGCTGTGAATCTGTCTCTCTGTCTCCTATCGATTTCTCTATGTAATATTTCTCCATTATATTGCTCATCCTATATATATATATGCAGTAAGTAATCATTCATGTAGCTATGTGTTTTGATTCACCTCCACTGTAGTACTTATACTGTTTAATAATTAACAGTCGTGTCACACAGTGTTGACACACTCATTTTGATTCATGTGAAGTTGAGATCATATGTAATTCAAGTTTAATCATTTCTTGTCAGAAACTATTTAAGGAGGCCTGTTTTTTTTGTTTCTCTACTGCTTCTTTCAGCCACTGTCTAGCCATATTGTATGTAACCATGTGTTTAATAATGGAACCCATGCAGTCTACTTCTGTGTCAGCAAGGGCATGGGATGAAGGAGTGTGTTAAGTTGTGTGTGTCACACTATTACCTCACAGGGGATCTTGAACAAAAAAAGAAAGACAACTTTGTACTGTATATGTTTGTGCATGGATACACTGAGCTCTACTTAAACATTTTATTTTCTCTATAAGACTGTTTGATTTGTTTGAGGTGGGAATAAAATAAAAACCATCAGCCTGATATATGAAAGGAATAATTCATAACTACAATTTGCAGACAAGATCCACCTGACTTACCAACATAATCAAAATCAGAGCTACGAATTTGTACTTTGAGGCCGTATGATCTTAAATTTTAATTTGGAATATCTTAGTTCAACATATAATAAAGGCTGTTTTATCATTGTAACAATTATGACACAGGAGTGTCAGAATCATCAAAAGGAAAATGAAACATCAAAAACATAAAAAGGAAAATCAATTGTTTTTTTGTTTGTTTTTTTTTACTCTACTAATCCTGGCAAGGTCATAATTAAATGTTAAAGCAAAATAACACATTTGAAAATGGTACGTACCCGCCAATTTTCAAATTACCAAGCCAAAATAACAGTTACGGCATTTGACGTCGGTGTGGCGGCGGGCGCGCGATGGACGGCCCACCATACTGGCAGCAGCGGCTGCGGCGGTGGGCGTGCACGAGCGCGTGCGCTGGGTGTACAGCTCTGCGATCGACCGGTCGATCGCGATCGACGTATTGGGTACCCCTGCTTTACATGTTCTTTCCGTGTGTCTGTGTGGGTTCTCTCTGGGTACTACATGCAGTTAACAGGTTAAGTGGTGACTCCATAGGTGTGAATGTGAGTGTGAATGGCTGTTTGTCTCTAAGTGTCAACCCTGTCATGACAATATATTATATATTATATATATATATTGCTGTTGTGCATCTGTCTATCTCTACCTCTATCACAGATTCCACTGCTACTGTAATTCACTCTACCATCTATTGTAATTCATTGTAATTATACAATATGTTTGTGTTGATTGTTCTGTACATGTGACATCCATTGCACGTCTGTCCGTCCTGGGAGAGGGATCCCTCCTATGTGGCTCTTCCTGAGCTTTCTTCCACATTTTTTCCCTGTTAAAGGGTTTTTGTGGGCAAGTTTTTCCTCACTGGAACCGAGGGTCGAAGGACAGAGGGTGTCACTCCCTGTACAGACTGTAAAGCCCTCTGAGGCAAAATGTGTTTTGTGACTTTGGGCTATACAAATAAAATTTGATTTGATTTGATTTGATTTATATTAATTTTGTCATGACAATATATTAACCGTGTCACCTCTATGGAAACTTGTAGTATGGAAGCTAGAAGTATAGAAAAATGTAAAAATTTCGTGGAGTAAAACAGTTTTACACAATACACTACAAAATCTGAGTTGTTGACCAAAACAGACATTTCTGGCATCAAAATTATAACTACTGTTTCAGATCATACAGCTCAGAACATTAACAATAATTTATGTGTTACCATTTCTGCTTGTGTACATGTAGAGTTGATGAAGTGGGAGTGGGTCAGCTGTTGGCTGAAAAACATCAGATCTGTGTCAAACGACAAATAAAGATAAAACCAGAATTGGGACACTTTGAGCTGCAGTTTGAACGGAATCCAAACGGTCAGCAACACTACAATGTATGATTTGATTAATTCTACTATGAAGCCTTTGAAGAGTTTTGTAGCATCACCTCACATATTCTAATCTTTTGTGCCTCTTCAGACAGATTTATACATTAGATACATCATCATTTATAATGTTTGTATTGTTTTATTTAGAGTATTTGTACTTTAGAGCCTGAGTGCAAAGGAAAAATCTCTGATGGGATACTAAAATGAATCACAGTCTGATAGGATGTTGTAAATGTGGTCTGCATAGGCATCAGACCACATTTGGAATTGGAGAACAATCCAACTCTGTGGGGACAGGAAGACACCATTTATGAGAAAGAAATGCAGTGATTTCTCCAGACAGAACAAAGCATAAAAAGGCTTTCTTTGTGGGTGAATATGGAAATAGGGCAGTGCAGTGCAAGGGGTCCTCTGAGACACTTTAATTATGAATAGAAAATGAGAAAGACAGAGCAGAGAGGATGATTTTTTTTTTTGTCTTTTCTTCTCACTGATGTCAGTGACAATGACACTAGGACATGTTTTGGTAGGAAACAAAAGCGCTATGCTTTGGCGTGTCTGATGGAAATACAATGAAGGGTAGGTCATAGTGGCATCATTTCCAGTGTGCAGACCACCCACTGAGTGTGAGATACACAACACATTCATGTTTCAGGTCAGTGTGAAGTCTTTGCATGTAGTGTCACAAGGAGCTAGTTTGTTTCACTGCTGGACTTCATAGTGGAGCAGGCCTCAATATAAGAACCTTTAGTGGAGTACACTTTGAGTTCCATAAACAACAGCAAGAAAAGACAACACTGAAATATGTAACATGGGGTTCACATGGACATTTTATTATGTAACTAGTTCCATATGTAAAGAGAAAATAGTACTTAACAATATAAAGCCAGCACATTCTCGTCCCAGGTCATCTAAAACAGATGGACAAGGTTCCCCTTAGCCTCTGTATGAGATGCCTTTGTAATGCATGGTTAACCTGGTGGAATCGTCACAGTTTGCAAAACTACTTGGTTAGGGTTTAGAAAAAAACAAATATATGTCTTGTTTTTTTAAGATTATTTGTCATTTTTTTGCCATCATTGACAGGGGCCACTGGGTGACGTCAAAAATTGCAGTGATGTGTTAAATGCTTTAGGGTGTGAGATATGACATGATATGATTCAAGGGCTGAGTTTTTTGGGGGGTTTTTTCAAGTATGAAGCAGTTAATGAGATGAGATGTCCCTAACTTTCCACTTCTCTTTCTCTGGTGGTTTAGTTCCACTGCTTCCTAACCTGAGGGTCACACTCAACAAGGCTTTGTAGGGGTCCTGATTTTTTCTTCTTCTTCTTCTTCTTCTTCTTCTTCTTCTTCATTATTATTATTATTATTATTATTATTATTATTATTATTATTATTATTATTATTATTATTATTATTATTATTATTATTATATTATTACACAACTGACTAATATGTACTAAATTAATACAGTTATTTTAGATTAGCAAAGATATGAATGTTACCTGCAAGCTTCATTCTCTGCTAACCAGCCTCATCATGCATTACAGGAATACACAGTTATAAAGACCGCAAAGAACAAAAAGATAAAAACACTGGATTTGAGAACTGCATAAAAAGTTCCTAAATATCACGAGAATTCATTTCTTATGTTCAAAACTCACCCAAATCACTCACACTCACAAACACACAACATTTTTGTGTTCACTGTACATTTTTCCAGTTGCTCTGTTCTCTTATTGTTATGCATTAAATAGGGTATCAAATGTCAGGGGCTATTTCACCTTTTCAGTAGTATCACTGATCACATTTCCTCATTGTATACTCATTAGAGGACCAAATGTGTTTTAATTCACCCAACAGCTGCACTGTCTTGCTGTGTTTACAGATTTTTAAAAGTTAAAGAGTTGTGTCTTTAGTAAAAACAAAACAAAATCAATCCCAAGAAAATGTTTTTAAAAAAACAAGAACTCTAGTACTATTGACCTTTGAGGGTCACTAAGATTTGTGGCATGTTTGGTGGTTTTTCATAAATGTTCCAGAGACATTGCATTCACCAGCAGAAAAAGAAAAAGTTTATACAGTTGGCCAATAAGGAGCCTTTGTATATATTCCTGTTGTGTTTGGATAATAAGTCATTATTAGAGCAACCTGGATACAGGAGAGGAGAACAGATGTGTAAACAAACATTAAAGTCTTCTGCTGCTCTGATTGGGGTTGGACATGAAATATTCACCAATAGGTGTGCGTGGCGTGGCACTCGGCTCTCAGCCAAGGCACTCATCATTCCATATCTTTGTTTCCTTCCACCACACACCACTACTTCCCTCTTAAATGGAAGAAAGGCGCTCAATGAGCCAGATGGCCGCAGCTCCCAACCACCCCAAACCGCATGAAATATTCAGCCAGAATCTGCAATCTTTATGATTGTCTTAAAATAGGAAAGAAAATAAGCTAACACCTGTTTATAGGTTCAACTGCCCTCCCCCAGAACAGCATCCCTCCTGTGACTGCACAGTTTTTGCTTTGCTTTTCTTCACTTTAATCACATGGATATGAAGACACAATTGGTGATTATCTATATTGCATGGCCAGTATATTTCCACTTCTTTGGGTGTGTACAGTCAGATTTTGCTCTTGTTGTCATTCTCTGCATCTTTCCTTCACAAAGAGGCTGCAAGTCTGCTGCTTCAACAGCTTCTTTCTGCACAAAATGTAATGTTGGACTTTCAATAAAGGACTGTCAGGTCATGTATCTGTACTTACTTTTGATTTTTTTTAATTTTTTGTTAAACTTTTGTTCACCTGCAAACACTGCAATAATGACTTTTTGACAAATTATTATTTATTATATAAGTGAAAGAAAGATTAATTTAAAAAAAATAAGATCAGTGGTTATGGGAATCATATAAAATCTGATGATTTCTTATCTAAGAGCATGCTGCTTGTTGTTGAATATGGAAAAAGTCCCTATCATGCCAGAATAACCAAAGACTGCCAGCATCAGATCTGGGTAGGGGAGACCATAAACCCTCTCTCTGTGGTGGTCGTAGTACGAATACAAACTTGAAAAGGAAATTCAACTATGTGTAAACAAACCATCTTTTGTATGAAAAAATATGTTCAATAACTAACTAGCTAACTATTTAACACAGATTTTACACAAAAGACAGTATATTTAGTTTAGTCAATTTAACACAACCCCTTCTTCTTCTCAAATAATAAAAGAAATGGTTGATTAATGGAATAAATTGATAGAAATGTAGATTTTGTACATTAGTATGACACCAAACAGCTGTATTCACTGTGAACACTGGATTTTAAAGACCTGTATATTATTCACATTTATTGCCAGCATACCTTGTTGTATTCTAGGGTGTCTTATCTTCATAGAGTGTTATTAATACCCAAGAGGACTTGGTCAGGGAAGTCTCTTATTTAGGCCTATACAATTAATTGTAATTAAAAAATAAATATAAGTAAGTAAGTAAATGTAAGTAGTGCATCAGAGCCACAGTAACATCAGCAGTATTTTCTCATTATCCATAAATTGTCCATTCTCTTCTCTTTGGTGTTCCCATCTCATCTGTCAAACATCTTAGTATTCAATGAAACAGATCAGGTGGCACATTCACCGTCGCCTGAGTGAATATATGTTTGAGCATCTTGTGGTTCTGCATCGTGTCAGCGCGTGTGTGCGTGTGTGTGTGTGAGCAAGTTTTCGGCCTTAATAACACTACCTTATTCCTCAGGGAGTTATCTGTTCAGAATCAGTGGGGACTGGGATCTTTCTCTCTTCCCTCAGGGAGTGTTTTTCCCCAAAGACCTGTTCTTCTCCCCAAGATTACAATGATGAACAACAACACATAACACCTAGAAAGTAGGCCACAAGCATGCACAATCAGTCTTCCTTCCAGTCAACTTTTGGTGAGGAGAAATGGGAAGTAAGAGATGGGACTGTGGAATGCTGCAGTTCTACCTGGAAGAGTTGTTTCTTTGTTCGGCTGAAAACAAAAACAGCTCTTGAACTTCATCTTGAACTACCTGCTTTTTTTTTTGCTTTTTTTTTTTTTTTTTTTTGCAACCATTAGATGCAGATTTAGGTGTAGTTTGATGCCTTCTTTGATAACTACACTCCTCTTTCTTTTTACATTTAACATCAGAATTTAGAGGGATATCCGGAGTGAAATTTCTGATCACACAAAACCTCCATTCGACACAGGCCTGGTTAGAGAGACAGAAGAGAGGAGAGTTTACAGAGAGCGCAATGAAGTACGATGAAACATTCTAGAGAAAAAAGTGATTTAGATGTGTTAATATGTATCTAGCTAACAACACATTATGACGAATTTTGTCTTCAAACACTAATACATTAGGCTGAAATGCATTCTGGGGTATAACTCATAAATTGTACATGTCACGCAAGCTTATTCCCAGTTATCAGTGTGCAACGCTGAGCATTTAAAGCGTTTTATTACACATACATACGATTTGTACAGGTGCCATAAATACTGTGGGATGGAACCATAAAGCCATACAGCAATCACACATAAGAGCCAATGTGTCTTCTATAAATTTACTAAAAGCCATGCAATGCTATTCATCTATTCATAGCATCACTCTGGGAGATAATTCATGAAACTGATCAGAGATTTTCATAATAACAGTGCCCACCAGAGGGGAGATATAGGAACAGGCTGTGTCCAGGGTGTGATGTGTTCTGTCCATCTCCAGACTCTGGACATGTTCAACAAGCTCCGCAACTCAGAGCATGAGTGCACTCACAAAGCTGCAGCTTATTATGAGTAATATTGAGAAAAATCAGATCCATTATGAACATAGCTTCTCTCATGTGGCAAAATAACCCAACATCCACCAGCTTTCCTTCCTTGCTTTACTTCTCACAGACTTAATCAATGACAGGAAATTCATTTCTCTGACGTTAATGTGAGAGTGGTTATGCAACTCACAACGCAGATACAATAAAATGTCAATGTGCTGCCTGCTCTCTGCCATATGCTCAAAAGTGTGTTTTCCTCTTCTTCCTATTCTCTATATTGTGTGAGTTTGTGTGTGTGTGTGAGTGTGTGTGCGTGTGTGTGTGTGTGTGTGTGTGTGTGTGTGTGTGTGTGTGTGTGTGTGTGATCGTGACCTTCTGATGCAGAGCCCCAGGGTAGAGCAACAGCCATCGTCTGACCTTAGCAGAGTTTGGAGAGTTTCGGTGCCTTGGCTGTGGACCATCAGTCTGCCGAGACGATGATGGTGGTGAGGGAGGGGGACACTGAGAGGGTGTTACATCTACTCTATAATCTACACTGATTCAAATGGCCATTTTGTCCCACAGTCCAAACATGAATACAGAAATGTAACCAAACAGTGAGTTTAGTCTCATCACACGGCTGGCTGTGCTAAAGGTCAGACACAGGATTTGGTAAGAGGCCAGATCAAACTCACAGTGCTGCTCTCAGCCATGTTTTTGGTCACACATTCATTTCTATTATTACTATTATTATTACTATTTCTATTATTGTTGAAAGAACATAATATGATCTAACAGTGTCTTCCTTTTCAATGAGGCAACTGTGCTTTGCTCATACAGCAAAAACACTCTAGTGGCAAACATGTAATTATGTTTATGGATTGAAAGACTAAAATTACTTCTATTAAAAGTTCTTAGAGAGGGAAGGAAGGGGCAGGAGGGGGGGTACAGGAAACCTCTATATGATGATTATAATGAAGATAATGATATATTATAATAATTATTATAATACAGTAGATCTACTAAAGAACAACAAAGTGTATTAATTATATTGATAGCTCATGGACTAAAGCAGCTGTAAGGACTCTTAGCAGAAAAACAAATTCAAAACAAATCTATTAATATACAATAAAATGTTAAAAGGCAACAACAATGGGCAAATGTTAAATAACAGCATAAACCAATAAATCAAAGTTGAGTGAGTCTAATAAAAATGAAAAGAGCAGGCAAAGCAGCAGTGGCAGTCTCTGCTCCGCAGAGACGCAAAGACGCTTGTTAATACTTAGCCACTGTTTCTCATATGGACATACACCAAAAGAAGGTTACCATGCTGGAGGTACCTTGGCTGTTGCACACTGCACTGGTTTGTTTGTGAGTAATAGACAGCGTAAGGCCTCACACAGGCATGAAAATATGCACCATAATTATTGTAGTCATTGCACTTAACTTTTGGCTTTGGAGAATCAGTATTTATACTACGTAACAGAATCTACCTTACATTAAATTCACCTCAGGGCATCACCCTTAAAAAAGGAAAACAGAAGCCAATTACTTCAGTCTATTGTAGCTCGACCAGCTGAAGTCCCTCACTCTCTCTCTCTCTCTGTGAGCAGGGAGCGGTGGGGTCATCCACCCCCACTCGACTGGGTGTGATAGAGAGACGGTGGCAGTGTTCAGAGTTTGTTGAATTCAGAGTTCTTTCTGTCAGAGTTGGCTGAATGTTGGCCTTCAGCATGTTCAGTGCAGCTCAGGGATGCAGCTGAGTTCAACAAAAAAAGAGCAGACGAGGAGCATATACTATGTACATACTGTATGTCATTTGATTTGTTTGTGTGAGTCCCTGCTGAGAGCCAGAGATCATCCTGACCAATGAGAGACTGCACTTCAAAGGGTCAGCGTGAAAGCAGCTCATAAAAGAATATAGTGGATTAGGCTGAAGCTTCCATTGTTGCTCCTTTGTGAGTCCTGCAGGACCTTGTCTTGACCCAGAGAGCTTGTGAACAGGAAGGGTAAACAAAGTCCCCTCAGTTGTCTGTGGAGGGAGAGAAATTCTTTCTTCATCACACCACATAGTGTGGATCTATCTGGTGTGATCTACAGGGAGAGGTCCATCAATCACAGTGAGTTGTTGTTATACTCATCAGTCTGAACGGCATAAGCTCTGAGCACTGTGACAGCCTCCTAGTCTGTTCAAGATTCAACTTTCTGTTTGACCATTCTCAAAGCATAGTAGAAGTAGCCGCTCAGCCTCTCAGTCCCTCTCAATGTTTCAGACCTTCTGAGTTGAATGAGTCACAAAGATGACAATGATGAATGTTCAAAACCAGCAGAATATTCTTTTTTATACTCTCACTCTTCTACACATGCTGTCCCCTCTCTGATGCGTCCAGACTCTGCCAAACAGTCTTTATCCTCCTTACTGAACTCTCTCTATGTCCTCTCACCTCTTAGTGGGCTTGCATAATCCCTGCAGCCTTGTGATTCTCTGATGCAGTTTGTAAATCCAAGCACCCTGGAGGACTCCCTTGCCTATGAATCTCTTCTTTTCTCATTCTCAACCTTCCTGATCTGAAGCTTAACACTCTTCAAGACCATCTTGAACCTCCCAGTCCTTCACCCCCCTGTGACTAACTGCCCGCTTGAGCAAATCTCTTCTCATCATTTTCTGTCTATTGCTCCTTACCTTGTTTCTTCTCTCACACACCTAATGAATATGTCATATCATGAATATGTCATATTATGAAAGAATCTTGGAGTTATTTTGATCAGGATTTGTCCTTTAATGTCCACATAAAACAAATTTCCAGGACTGCATTCTTCCACTTACGCAACATTACCAAAATCAGACGCATCGTGTCTCAAGCAGATGCAGAAAAACTAGTCCATGCATTTGTTACTTTTAGGTTGGACTATTGTAACTCTTTGTTATCAGGCTGCTCCAATAAATCTCTTAGGACTTTGCAGCTAATTCAGAATGCTGCTGCACGTGTTCTGACAGGAACCAAGATCAGAGATCACATCTCTCCCATTTTGGCTTCCTTGCACTGGCTACCTGTTAAATCTAGAATAGAATTTAAAATTCTTCTCCTTACTTACAAAGCTCTTCATGGCCAGGCACCATCATATCTAAAAGAACTCATAGTACCTTACTATCCCTCTAGACCACTGCACTCTCAGAATGCTGGGTTCCTTGTGGTTCCTATAGTTTCCAAAAGTAGACTGGGAGCCAGAGCTTTCAGCTATCAAGCTCCTCTTCTGTGGAACAAACTACCTTTCTGGGTTCAGGAGGCAGACACGGTCAACACTTTTAAGAGTTTAAGAGTTGACTTTGCGCGACATCCACTACATATATACATATTATTACTGTCCTTATTGTTACCATATCTCCATTACAGTTTATAGTTAGTGAATGATCTGCTCCTGTTGTGCATCTGTGTCTCTCTATTTAGGGCAGTCACTCAAGTGAGAATGCCCTCCTTGCTATGATAGAGGAACTCAACACTCCTTCATCACTCTCCTGAACCTTTCAGCAACATCTGACAACCACAAAAACCCTGTCTCCACCCTCCACCAACCAGGAGTCTCAGGGTCTGCACAACCTACCTAAAGGACCACAATTCCAGGGTAAATTGAATAGAATCTATGTCTGAGCCGTGTAGCCACAGTGCAGGCATCCCTCGAGGTTCTGTTGTAGGGCCCTTTGTATTTATTCTTTACACCAAGTCCAACCTCTGCACCTAATCCAGAATCTGCTCCTTGCACCGGTTACCGGTGGCTGCTCAAATCTAATTTAAGACTTGTCTAGGCTCAGAACCATCCTACAGCCAGGATATGGTTCAACCATACATTCCAGTCCATGAATAAGGACTTCATAGTGTCTTTTCCACTGGTTTAACAACCCAATACTTTTCACACTCACAAGGTGAATTAACTGATGTGTGTGTAACTAGCAGGAGGTCCGGGTGTCTACATCTAGTTTGTGTTTGAATTACTGGCCCCTCCAGGGGATCGGAGCTCTGCTTGGTGCTGGGCACGCCAGACTGGAGAGCATGGTAGGGGGCAAAACACTGATTTTTAATTGATACATTAAACAGTCAAACAGATTGCACAACCTCAGGCCATGAAAAAAACAGCATGCACAACTCCAAGCCCCAGGCAAGCAGAGAAGCACCATCTTTCTGTCATCTCTCTGTCCTTATTCTTAGACTTATTCTCTATTCCAGTGAGGCACTTTTGTTGTGTTGTCTGGTTCGGCTTCTGAAAAACAGTCTGCACACAGACCTGCACATTTCAGGAGTTGCTGCTTCTGCAACACAGGAAAGGGATCTACAGACAGTGTTTTATTCAAATTGACTCTTTTATTTGACTTCCATCAGATCTCCACCAGAAGAGTTTCAAATTGCATCATGTTTGAGCTGTGTGTCTTTGTCTGAGCCGTATTTGCAGCTCCCACTCCAACCAATGTGCTTTAAATAGGAGAGTGCTTGTACTTTGGCCAGACTTATTAAAATGATTTCTGCTAGCATTGCATGACATCACTGGAAGCCAAAGTACAAGATAAAAAGCCAAATGAATGAATCTATTTGCCAGACATACATACTCTGTACATTTTGGATAATAAAATGTTCAACCCATAGTTTGCTAAGCCCACCAAGGGAGACAATGAATATAGAACCTTGAAAACGTGGACTGAGATAGCATGTGGCTGAGGTATGAGTCAAGTGTGCCCAAACACACATCTGCTGAACAGTGTCAACAGTGGAAAAGCCTATGTTTTAAGAAGGGCCTGATGGCAAGAGAGGCAGAATCACTAAACCATGGCATGTGGCCAACAAGGACCTACCAAAATCAGCGTCACCCATTTCACCTGAATCCTACGGCTGCTGCTGTAGGCCTATATAGGAGGGAAATAGGCAAGGCAGTGTGTTCTTCCACGGCCCAGACCGCTACTCTTTTTGTGTGCTCACACCCTGATATGATGATCAGCCATTAAAGGCTCTGCCTCCTGGTTTCTAAGACATCAAAGCAGATAGTTTAATCAGAGCAGGATGAGCCTAGTGGGTTTAAATCGTGGAGCTATTACAACATCAACATCAACAAAGCTGCTCTGACTTCCCAGTGAGTTAAAAATAAATACATATTTCTTTAACTCCTATTTGAGAGAGAAAACAAATAAATGGGCTCCAAGGAAATCAGTCTCTTTAATGTATATTTATAAGTCATAGCATTTACAGTATATATCTGTGGAATATACAGTACATGAAGAGTGAGATACCCTCACATCTCCAACAGATGAAGTTCAGTCAGTGCTCATACATATTCATGCTCAGTTCTTAATGTGAATTTGATGCAGATGTGAGTACCTATTCTTAGACTCAGTCTGGTGACATGCTACATAAGGCAAAGCAACACACACATCTTATACAAGCTGGAGTCTAATGGACCTGTTTGTTAGAGTTTTCACACTTTAGTCAACAATGTGAGAATTAGATCGGGAAAAATCTCATTAACTACCTTCATAGGAACGACATTTCATTTGCAAGACAAAAGTACATCTCTTCATTTCACACTTTACTTTCCCAATTTCCTCCTCAGTTACACCAGAGAAGGAAACAATGTATGACAGTCATTTCCGCAGCATGTTATTAATGCACAGATGTCAAGTGCAGCAGCATACAGTTAAGTATTTGCATTGTGTATTTTTCTCGTGTGAGCTCGTGAAGCTGTCCCACTGTTAATGACCTCTAAACCACCTCATTAACAAACATTCTATTCTCCCATCAGTCTCAGACTCGAGGTGCAGTCTGATGACCAGTATGGTACTGCTACTTCAGCTTTCATCATCTTTTTTTTTAGTCTGTCCACCATGTAGCACCATAGCAGCAGATTTTCCTTGGAGTCTATACATACAGTATATAGTACATTATCGCACTACCAGACTAACAACTGTTAGTAATAATAATAATAATAATAATAATAGTACTAGTACTACTACTACTACTAATAATAATAATAATGGGTTTTGCATCAGAAATTTGACATCACGTTTACGGGTCAGGCCATGGGTAAATTCTGCTGAGTAGAAGTAGTTAAGAATGAAAGAATGAATCAATTTATATATCTGAAAGTGAAGGAGAGCTGAAGAGAAAACAAGGACTGATGTTGCATTGTTCGTGGACACATGTGGGACAGAAGCTTTTTACAGATTTGGCAATGACTGCTATCCCTGAGAAAAGTGTGGGACAAAAATAGAACGTAAAGCTAGAGGAAGTGCAAAATCCTGTTTGATTTGTAAAAAAATAAAAATAAACAAATCACTGTAAATATTCTAAACTGGAACAGTACCGTGTGATTTTACAGAAGGTGATTATTGTAGAACGGCAGTAGTTATTACGTTGTATTAAATTCCCTGCTTATAATCATATTGTGATGATTTAGAACAAATAAAAAATGAGATAGTCAGGCAGACAAAGGATCAAAGTCCAGTGTGTAGAATTTAGTGTTGTCTAGTGGTGAGGCTGTAGATTGCAACCAACTGAATATACCCTTTCTAATGACGTCATTGCAAAACTGTCAAAAAATTTCTGTTGTGGGCTACTGAAGAAAAATGGCAATTCACCATGATAAGTCCATGTAAGAGGACCACTCTCTAAAATGACAGCACCACTTTACAGGACAGGACTGTAAAAAACACTGACTGCTCTTTAAAAACTCAGATTACATGGGAGTTGTTCTTTCCATAAACAATGTACTTGAATGGATTAATAGATTTTTTGGTTTGTTTTGTGTTTTTATTATACTTACTTATTTGTTAGATTTTTATTGTGTTCACGTAATTACAATGGCTGCCAATAGATTCCTACTGGGCATAAGGGTGTGAGTGGATAGCAGTGTTTTCTCTAACTACTCCAACAGCCTGATTTCTTCTTCTTTTTCTTTTTTTTTCATCATTTTTTTTCTTCAAATAAATAAGGTGACTGTGATTTCTGTGTTATTATATTGATTATTAATCTACTTCTAATAATATTTATATGCAATCTATCATTCAACATTGGCTGGACTCCACGTGTGCTGCTGTGGACTGGAACCAGCTAAAAGTAGCATCACTGACGCTCCCAGAGAAACCCAGAGAGAGCAGAGAGGGAAGTCAGACCAGCAGTAGTAACAGCAGCAGCCATAGAGTGTGTTCTCAATCTTACTGGCTGGCTATCAGCTGCTACCATCTGTGCCAGCCACATCTCATATTCAGCTCTTCTTTCTGAGCCCAGAAATCGAGCAGGCAGCTTCTCCTAAAGCCTTGGCATTACACAGGGAGTGGAACAAATGGGATTTCTCTTGTCTTTGATCTTTATTTTCAGTCTGATGCCATCTGCATGAAAAGTCTCTAGCCTGGCCCACTACTGCAGACAAGGGAGGCACATTAATATTTAAATGATAGCAATTATCCAAAGAGGCTGTGTGCATACGTGTTGTCACATGCCCCATTGTGAAAATGGCAACTGCTTTCACATTCTATTACAGATATGAAAATCACGAGATGGGCATGCTTGCATATTGTGCAGGGATAATCTGATTTATTGTAAATACAGTATATACAGTAGTTTTTAGCAAACCCCTCAAACAAAATGTGCACTGCAAACCATCAAAGAGATGCAGTTTAGTATAATGATGTTACTGCTTTTGGTCGTCACATTCAGGGAGATGTTAAAGCATAATCACATGTAATTACAATCCATTAGCATCAGCAGCACAGTGTGGAAAGGATGAAAGAAGACTAATCCTAAAATAAGGTGGATGCTGCTTCTCCCTTGGAGCTTGTGGAATCCTGTTTTCAACCTCCCTGTCTGTTCAGTGAAAATGAAATATGAAAGCAGAATTTCTCCATAGAAAATGAATATTCTGCTTTGTTTTAGGTTTTTTTAAGCTCTACTTGAGTTATTCTGCATAGTAGGACATGTGTTTATTTCTATTTGTTAGTGAGATGGATCAACCTTCAGTCTGTAAAAAGAACAAAATACGTCAACTCTTGATTGCTCAATAATTACTGCAAAATATCGCGAATAGCAAAACACAAATAGAAACGTAAAAATGGTAATTTGTACCTTGAACAATATATCTATATCTGACGAGTCTGTATACAAACAGCAAAACAGTGCCTCAAAAACTCACTAATTAAGACATTATAACAGTATATCTAGTCATGCTTTGGTCACAGCCAGGTTAACTGTTTTCCTCTGTTTCCAGTCTTTGTGCTTAGGTAGGTGGATACTAACTGCCACTAGACAGATATGAGATAGGTTTATCCAACACCCCACCAGAGAGCAAATGACTAAACAATTACTCTTTTAAAAGAGCAGTGTGTACGATTTGCTGTTTGGTACATTGGCTACCTGTTAAATCTAGAATAGAATTTAAAATTCTTCTCCTTACATGCAAAGCTCTTCATGGCCAGGCACCATCATATCTAAAAGAACTCATAGTACCTTACTACCCCTCTAGACCACTGCGCTCTCAGAATGCTGGGTTCCTTGTGGTTCCTATAGTTTCCAAAAGTAGACTGGGAGCCAGAGCTTTCGGCTATCAAGCTCCTCTTCTGTGGAACAAACTACCTTTCTGGGTTCGGGAGGCAGGCACGGTCAACACCTTCAAGACTAGACTTAAGACTTTCCTTTTTGATAGTGCTTATAGTTATGGCTGGGGGTCAGGTCATCCCTTAGTTATGCTGCCATAGGACTAGACTGCTGGGACAGTCATCCATTGCACGTCTGTCCGTCCTGGGAGAGGGATCCCTCCTCTGTGGCTCTTCCTGAGGTTTCTTCCACATTTTTTCCCTGTTAAAGGGTTTTTGTGGGCAAGTTTTTCCTCACTGGAACTGAGGGTCTAAGGACAGAGGGTGTCACTCCCTGTACAGATTGTAAAGCCCTCTGAGGAAAAATGTGTTTTGTGACTTTGGGTTATACAAATAAAATTTGATTTGATTTGAGCAACACTCCTCACTTCGGAGAAGCTATGAAGTAGCTGGTACACATGCTAATAAAAGCTAATACTAGTGACGTAAAGCTAATAAACTGTTGCGTTTAGTCTGATAGTGAGATAGCATTGGCAGACAAGTTCTTCTTTTCATTGGCGCTCAGAAAACGGATAAATAAACTGATAAGTAAGGGGGGGTCAGGGCCAGGTGAGAAGGGCTAAGCACAGGAAAATATTACTAATATTAAAAAGCTTTCAAACAACAGTTTTCAGTTTTTTTCTAGTTTTCATTTTCTATGGCATTTCTAATCCATACAATGCATTTATAATCCAACAATCCGTCCCAATGCGTAAAATATAGACGATTTGTCACGCCCCTAGACGTCTGATACTGACGCAAAAGGTATCCTTCCGCGTCTGTATAAAACGCTCTGGGTTCTCAATTGACTCCAATATAAACCCGTTTGCGGTGGTAAGAGACGCTCAGAGCAGAGGCTACAGCTGTCCATTCACTCCAATAATAACCCGACCATGGCGTGACGTGACGCTGCGAGCTACAATCTGACTGGAGAACTATTTTTCTCACTATTTTAAGGATTTCTTATCATGACATCATCAACATTTCTCAACACAAACACGTCAAAGTGTCACTGATAGTTCAACAATAAGATAGCTTCATGCTGTTGCCCTCAGTATGATTTTTTTTCTCCTTCGATTCTGAGAAATAAAGTTTTATTTGTACTTTTTGGATAGCAGAAAAGCCTACATTACCCATAATCCTCGGTCACAGGCGATTCGTCACGCCCCTATGCGTCTGATACTACGCAGGCAGGGCCCTTCCACGTCTGCGTGAAACGCTCTGGGTTCTCAAATGACTGCAATGCAAACCGTCCATTCACTCCAATAATAACCTGATCACGGCGATATATATCACTGCGAGCTACAATCTGATTGGAGAACAGAGGACTCCCTGCCCGGAAGTATTTTTCTCATTATTTTAAGGATTTCTTTTAATGACATCATCAACATTTCTCAACACAATCACGTCAAAGTGTCACTGATAATTCAACAATAAAATAGCTTCATGTTGTTGCCCTCAGTATGATTTTTTGTCCTTCGATTCTGAGAAATGAAGTTTTATTGGTATTGTGGTGACATTAAGGGAGACCTGGTGGGTGACGTCAGGATCAGGACTCTTTAATCACTGATGCGGTGCAGCTGTGAGGGGGGCATGACAGATGTGGCGTGGGGGGAGAGGAGAAACACGTTCGGCGACGCGGTACTCTGTTAGCGGGGGTGGGTGTCGTTCGCAGCTAGTTAGAGCTGCCGGCGACGAAGACAGGTAGCCAGGGGGAAGTTAGTGGTGTATGTGTCAGGAGGGGAGGCCTGCTGCCTCCTGTAGTTAGACCAGGGCCTCTGTAGAGAGTGCCGTGTGGCCATCGCTCCCTGGGCAGCCGCCACAGTGCCCTCCGGATCGCCAGTCAGTCCCTGTCCCCGCCGTCCAGCGGAGCCGTTGGCCCGGGGAGTTGGACGGCGGCACAAGCGCAGACCCCGGGGGAGGGTCTCGCCAATCGGGCGAGCTAAGTGCACTTTAACATTTTTATATGTATTTGTCATTTAGTGTTTGTGTGTATAGGTCGGCCTATTTTTTATATCTGATATCCGGTGGTAGGGTTTCCAGGGCGGAAGTGACGGGTTCGAGGGTGGGCGGTCTCATGGGTGCCGAACGCTGCAGGTTCGCCGTGTGTGGGGTGGTGTCTGAGCTCTGCGTGCTGTGTTAAAGTGAGGTGTATTCACATAGATGCATACTTACAGACTAACATTAGTACTATTATATATGTATGATCTGCAATGAAACACTTCTGTATATAGTCATCTAGTACTCTAAGGCCATCTGGACTTTGAGTTAAGTAGCTGGAGGGGTTTTAGGTTCAGCAGGAAAGTTGACCTGTCCGATGATTGAGTTTGGGTCCAACAGGAAAGTTGACCTGTCTAGAGGATTGGGTCAAAGGTTGAGGGTTCATCTGACCAGAAACATCTGGTTGAATGTCTCTTATCCCTGTTTTAACATTCCTTCTTAATTGTTTGCTCGAGGATGTTGAGGATGCATGTGGCATCCATGGTATATAAGGGCTACCTCTGTATAGTTCTGGAGACTCTCTCATCATTCGGCCAAGGGCTCTCCAAGTAACTTGTTACTTGCCACGATGCTGAACTTGTTGTAATAAACTTGTTATACAACTAAGACAGTGTCGGCGGACTTTCTCTTCAAACATCTTCGCTGCATCACCACAGAAGACACAACAAAAGCGTGCCTTAAAAGCTAGCGAAGCTAGCCTGATGTGTAGTGGGTTGTCACTGAGTTACATTAGAGGTGAACCTGCTGTTGTGACCCTCCAGAAAGAAGCCTGTGCCCCCGACCGGCATCTCCCCGTCTGATTGGAGCCCCCACATGTTTTATGAACTGCTAATTATTAATAAAGGCTGTTATTTACTGTAAACCATCCTGTCTGTGTGTTTGTTCGGAGGTTCTGACATCATCAGCTTTTATAGCTAAAGGTAAAACCCACATTTATTACAGTATGTTTTGGATAGCGACCTACAGTACCGATAGGCCTACATTACCCACAATCCTCGACAACCGTTGCTATGGAGACGACAACGCCACAGGACGATCCCGCATTGAAATCACATAATGTTTTCCAAACTGTTTGTGAACAGATGAAACGTACAGAATGCTTTGTTAGGTTCATTATTTTAATTTCACATATAATACACGTTTTTAGATTCATTCACCACTCACGTTTGGACGCGCTGAGCTCGAGACATTACAACCAATCACTCACCGTCAGTGTGCGCAAAGGTTGATGGGGGAACGGAGAGACCCCTGATTCTGACGCAGGTACGTAAAAAACATATGTATGACGTATGTTTCAAAAAGATTCACTGAAGTCTTGAAAACCCTTTGTTTTGTTATAAAGCAAACAAAGTGTCAGGTTTCTGAAGCAGTTTGAGGCATTTAAAAATGGCTAACGTCATCTTGCTAGCTAGGTAGAGCACGGTAAAGACTGCCTGTGGCTACTGCAGCGATTTACTACGCCAGTACAATCTGCTGATTGATGCAGTCAGATTAAAGGAGTTACACGTTGCTAATATTAAATGTCCTGACGTGGTATGTAATGTTGAATTGTAGTGTGCAGTTCATGTACAATGAGACTTAAGTTAGCACTGACTATGCTAACGTTAATTGCTAACGTTTGCACATTTCAGACTTGGCTAGCTTCATCGTCCCAGCACAAATACTGAAAATCATTTGACTGCCTCTGAAATCTCTTTCCTGTTTACTTTGAAAAATGAGTGACTCAGGTGATCCTGATGATTTGGAGTTGGCTTCAGGATGCTTTCAGGATGTGGAGGTAATGTTGTTTTAACTATTATTATTATTTTTAATTAATTATAATTATTCATTTTTGCAGTGTAGGGAAACCGTTGTTTAACACTCTTGTCTAATTTATTGTTGTGAGTAAAAGTAGATTCACATTTCTACAGCACGTTCAGCATCTCAAACCCTCAGTAATACATTACTTATATTGATTCTATGAAATCAGCTCCCATTTACTTCTTTTGAAATTCCATGCTTAATGTTCTTCCATGTTTTGTCTCAAAGTCTGTCAGAGAGACGCAGCAACACGAGGGGGTTTGCAACCTGCATCAAACGTTTTACCAGCAAATAGGTACAGTTTATAAGTTCTATGCATTCCTCACTATTTACTATGGGTGGCTGCTGTTATTTGGACAATTGGACTTGTCTAACTAATTTTTCATGTGTTACCTGTAGAAATGCCAGACCGTGCGTGTGGCCGCTCAGCAGGTAACATTCATGTTTCCACTGGCAGAGGTTTCTGTGCTGTCAAAAGGTCATTTGGATTTACCAGAAGGCTTGAAAGCAAAGTGGAAAAAAGTCTATTTGTTGAGCCATGACTGAATTTGTCATTTAATTGTTTTCAGGTTGTAATGTCAAATCTGCCAAATTTAATGAAGTCGCATACATTCAGTCCATCAATGTTTATGGTGACGTACATATACTAATACTACTGGCCATGAATAGTCTGCTGTTTCTGTCCTATACTTTAAAGACTGGCAAAATATCAGCAGATACCAGATCAGCGGTTAGCATCTTGTTACTGTGAAATCTGAGGTTTAAAAACACTGCTTTAAAAACTGATTGCTGAATGTAACTGAGTGATCAGTTTTTTGTACAGTACTCACGCTCCTTAATGTTACTCTCACTTAGAAACTGACCAACTGATAGAAGAATCACAGTCACAATGTGACAAGTGTGTTTTTGTGTTGTTGTGTTTTCTAAATAGCAATAGGAGGCGACACGAGATTCATAAGGTCATCTTGAGTGAGAAAGAATGCTTGGCAGCTCCTGTTGATGACTACAACAAGCTGTCTGAACCATCAAGACAAACTGTGTCCAGTGACGCCCTCATCCAGGCTGACATTTGGCTTGGCAAAACATAGAGTTCTCTAAAGTATGCTCTTCATGTTAAAATATTTCAACCTTTAAAGAAATATCCAGTATCTGAGCAGTAGTTGGAGGTTCTGTTCTTGAATCATAATATGCTATCAGTCTGCAGCTAACACTGCCCTCTCCACTTTAAAGAAAGGCTTGATTACAGGATCCTAAATCCTTGTGTTATATAGTGAGCTCACTTTCATTACTGACTTTATTGACTTTGTTTTTGATATTCTGTTTTTACAGCCTCTCTTGCTGACATGTCTGAGGATGCACAGAAGAGACTGCAGTGCCTGGTGTTTCAAACCAAACTGAACTTAAAGCTCAAATGCTAAAAGTCGAGGACTGCTACAGGAGAATCCTCAGCCATCAACTGCTCCTGCTCCTCGCATTGACTTGGAGGAGGGGGAGATTGGAGAAGATGATGCAGCTGACAATGATTTCAGCACTTCTGATGAGGAGGTGTTAGTTCACCTACTGGGCACTGCCAAGGTGTGCTTGAGCAAGGCACCGAACCCCCGAACTGCGGGGGCCGCCCATCACTCCACCATCTCTCTCCACATTGCATGTCTGTGAGCCCTTGTATGTGTGTTCAGGGTTAAATGCATGTAAAATAATAACTGAGTGAATCCTTCAAGGCAGCACACTCACAAGCTGAGTTTGATTCAATGTTTTGAACATAGGTCAGTGCTGATGTGCTTGAAGAAAGGGAGGAAGCAGCTATGGAGAAATATGTCACCTGTGTGAAACTATTTTAGGAATGATTTCATCACAAATATCCTCAGCCACATATTGCTGGAAATATAAAATCACATGAGCAGCCTCATATTTTACAATCAGCAGCGATAACATGACTTTTACTCACAAGAACAGTGATGTTTGGATTCAGATAATTGTAATCACTGCCAGTCAACAGTAATTTGAAACAGAATGACACCTACATTCAGCAGATGACCCATAACATTAATTGAACATGCCAAATCAGTCTACAACACAGTGTCCTTCCCTCACTGTAACCTGCATATGTAGTAAATTAAATCAAAATCCTGGACCATGAAGGACATGAAGGTGAGGTTGAAAGGGCTACGTCATGTTGCCAGATAACCCAAAAACATAAACATTCTTCTACAAACCTGTTTGACCTATCAAATGCTACATTTCTATGTCATTACATATAAAACCATCACACAAGATGTTAAACTCCTCAGATGATCTTATCTCTGCAGTCCTCTTCAATCATTGCAAGATTTATACTTGACATTTTAAAATATGAGAATACTTATAAACAGCAAAACATTCAATTTTAATGTTCTGATTTCATTTTCTTGTCTGACACAGGAGAGACTCTGCTCATATAAAGTATCTCACTGGGATGATATGATGCTGCTGCTGCTGATGATGATGATATGATGATGGTATGATGATGATGATGATATGGAGATGGGATGAGATGATGATGATGGTATGATGATGATAATGATGGTATGATGATGATGATGATAATATGGAGATGAGATGATATAAACAAAATCAAGCAGTATGAATGACTTATACATTAATTTATTTAAATCCTTTTTGCTTAACCATAACAACTGTAATAACACACATATATGACTGAACATCTCCACATGTGCAATGGTTTCTGACAGATGACATATTATAAGAAGCAGAAACATAAACATGAACTCCAGCTGATACTGCTGTAGTTAACTTCCTTTCTTTAGGCTGCTTACCACAATCATCTCACACAGCTAGAATCTTGTCTTCTAGCTGCTGTTACGATGTTACTTACTTTACATGCAGTATTACTGTAACTTTAGCACTATATTATAATGGCCTAGTCACTTTTATAGTGGTGGTGATGCGATGTGATGTGTTGGTTTCAAAACCTGTAATTGTATTTAGTAACATTTGAACTCAATAAATATATATACTCAATACAACACAACACCAGTACTGTAATAGAAATATACTTTTGTTAACATTTGCAACCACCTGTTACAATAAGCATCACTACTTACAGAGAGCAGGAAATGCCCAGGTTTCCATACAGGAATGACAATGGCGTCTCTGATTGAAGCATCAGTCTAATACAAAGGAAAAGTTCAAAATCACACTGGTAAAATACACAATATATATAATTTGAATAAAAATCAGTAGGACAAGTTGCACTTACAGGTAAGCTTGCAAGTGGATCACACGATATTGGTTTTCGCCAGGTTGGTACAACATAGAGGTCAGCCACAAAAATACTTTTCCCCTGTGGAATACATTTCAAATGTAAGCAAATATCACATAATATAAAAATTAAGCATATTCTGAAAATAATATTTATGTTTTATACCTGTAATTGAGCAATTTTCTCAATTACTTCAAAGCACGCATTTCCTATCTGCAAACCAAACAAAAACATGGCAGTGATATTCAGAAATTATTTATTTATTATTAATTAAATGGGTCCAAATGTTAACTCACAGTTGATTCAATTTCCTTGTTCAATCCAAGCCCCCAGAAATCAGCTCGGGTCAGGCAACTTTTTCCTGTTCTAACAATGTGCTCGCCCGCTGGGCTGTCAGTGTCCAATATGTATTTAAGCTGATAATTGAAGAAGAAAAAAGCAATCAATATCATAACATGCACTATCTTTAAAATTCTAATGTAGCAACATGGACGGTCAGGCTTCAAGATCTGAAGTACATATCAGTCTAATATATCACACAGCTCTTTCTGTCCATTAAGAATACATACCAGCTGCTCTTGGGCAGGACCATCAGTTTACCAGTGTGCCGACATGCTTCTTAATTAACACACAATCACAGCAAACCTCTCAGCTGGACTCGATGATTTCTGCGACAGTTACAAGCTAAATATACTCAAGTAGCAAAAATAAAAGTACTGATGGTACAGAAGCATTTCGGTTACTATTCGTTTTGTTTATATACTGTAGTATACAGCAGAGGTGGAAAAATAAAGAAAAATGTCCTATGTAGTTCTGCCACATTTTGATTCCACTTGTGCACTTAAATAGGTTATAGCACTAATTAGCTCGTCGAAACATCCTGGTGTGTTGCATCACGTTGATCACGTCCGTGAGTTCAGAAAGATGTTTTCAACTTTGTGACTCTGCCCAACTAATGCATGGAGAGTTTACAAAGAAATGTGAACTTTACGCTATGCACTAAAAAGTTAAGAATCCTCAGGTGTTGGTGCTAACCAACATTGGTGAAAGTTAACTTTGAAGTAATTGAACTTCAAAACGACAACCCAAACCCACATGTAACATTCGTAATTAATGACTTATGACTACTACAATGGCACCTATATTGACGATGAACACAAGAAATCATTTCTGTGGATAATTAAAATCAGCGCTCACTCACCGCTATTCTGAGAATTTGTTCGCCCTTCTTTTTTTCGTACATATGCGTTCTCGCTCGTCTCTCTCCAATTTAAAGGCAGGTGAAAGTGACCCTCTCAAAATGTCCTCCCCACCTCCCCACCCCACAAAAAATGTCATCACTTCCGGGCCTGACAGTGGACGTAGGGGCCTGACAGTGGAGGTCTGCAGCCAGGTGCCTCTCTCTGAGAAAAATACTTCCGGGCAGGGAGTCCTCTGTTCTCCAATCAGATTGTAGCTCGCAGTGTCATATATCACCATGCTGAGTTATTATTAAAGTGAATGGACGGCTCTAAGCGTCACTCACTGACTCGGACGGTTTGCATTGCAGTCATTTGAGAACCCAGAGCGTTTCACGCAGACGTGGAAGGGCACCTTTTGCGTAGTATCAGACGCCTAGGGGCGTGACAAATCGTCGGTGGGTAATTGTGGTAAATGTAGTCTTTTCTGCTATCCAAAACGTACAAATAAAACTTTATTTCTCACAATCGAAGGAGAAAAAAACTCCCAATTGTAGTTTCATGGGGGAGATTGTGTTGAATACTGAGCTACATGGAATGAACCTGAGATGGACAACTTCTGGAGCTACTTGCAGATAGAGTTCAGGACTTGCTACCTGCAGACCTCCAGTAATGGAGGTAAAGGTTTGTAACGAAGAGGACTTCGTTCCCTGGAGCATAAGAGGGAGTTGGGGGAAACATTGCACTATGCACTTTAACCAGAATACATGCACTTTAATAATTGCACAGGCACTTTGGTAGAGCAGTGGCACTTTATTGGATTTGCACGTTACACTTTGCACATTTGATATATATTAATGTTTATATTTATACATTGATTATTGGTATTTGCTATTTGATATTTATTGTCCTTTCCGCCTGCAGAGGAAAGAGATGGGATTTATTGTATTTTTGATAATTGAGCTAAGTGACATGATGTGATTCATCTAAATATAAATATATTGTGCAATTGTGTGTGTGGGGTAGTATATTGGGAAAGGTAAAGTGTATATGAAATGGTACTCACCAGTCTCCTTTGTCTTCAGGGTGTTCGGGCAAAAGTCTTCCCCAGGGAACAGACGCCATTTTTGTAGTTCCGGAAGGAGCCAATTGGGGGGTTAGTAGGGGTGTTGGGAGTTTGATTATTTTGTTGAGCGAATGGGTTAAAACTGGAATATGGTTGTGTTTGTAAATAGATGTGTGTGTTGTGGGTGTATGTGAAAATGATTATGGGAATAATTATATGTAAAAAAAGGTGTTCTCAGAAGAAGCCATTTCAGCATGACAAATGGGTTCTCCCTCATTTGGTGGGCACCCTATATAAGGCGCCATTTTGTTATCTTTGGGGGTTGCTGCTGAATGATGGAGGGAGAATGTTGCCATGCAGGATAGTCTGTACAATAAAGAGACCGTCTGGGACACACAACTATCCTGCCTGGTCATTCTTCGATGCTGAATTCTCCTGCCGCAAATGTGGTCAACCTAACAAGGTTGCTAAGCTTATGGCGTGACTATGATTGTGACTGGATCTGAATCTGCGGGGTTCATACTGGCTTGTCAGCATCATGACAGTTTTGGTGTGTGTCTGTATGGTTAGGGCCTGTTATGTCTGTCTCTTACCTTCCCTCCCCTTTGCACTCTGTCACCTCCTCTGGATCCACCTACCTCCCACTCCACACCTGCCCTGCTGCTGCAATCAAGCCACCTGGTCTTCATCAACTCATTACTCAATCAGCCTTTATTCCTTGTCCTTAGCTTCAGTCTCTGCTGGATTGTCACTCTGTGAACACGGCTTGTTGGAAGAAGACTTCTAACAAAGCTAAACCTTTAGAACTTGTACTCTGTTGCTCGTCGGTGCAGAATTTAAACCTGTTTGTCTTTTGTTCAGTCTTTTCCTGCCTGCTGGCAGCCAGTCCAGCCATCACCTCCAGCAGTTATTCCCCTGGACCAGCTCGCAACACTCCCTCATCTCAAATAAACCTCTTCTTTACTTTTTTTTGTCAGTCATTTCTCATTTTTGGGTTCCTTTGCTAAGTCATGACATGGCTAGACTGTACTGCAATGATGTGAGCCAGAATATGACCCAAAATCATGAAAGAGAAACAGATGCAAGAATGTTTAGGCACACAACCAGGAAATCAAAGAGGTGGAGAAATCAGAGGTAGGTCAAACAGGTAGGGCAGGTACAAAAAAAGTTACAAGGCTACACAAAGTCATGTGTGGGCCTTGAGGTTCTCGGCAGTATTAGTTGTTTGGCAACAGGTGCCATCCTATCTCAACACTGTGGTGGCCAGGGTCGAAGAACTCTGGTGCTGCATGCTTAGACATAATAGATAGCTTTCCATTGACATTCCAGTCTGCATAAACAGACATCTGTGTGTCCAGACTAAAGTATGTTGACGACACCATCCTTGGTAAAAGCATTCTCTTTTACCTAATTCTGGGCATATAGTATTTGTGGTGTTATCTTGGGGTTTAAAGTCTATCCACCAGCATGAGTTGGGCAGAACCGACTCAGGCACTTCTGATGCTTTATGAGAATGTCTCTAATTCTTCTTGATCAAGTGTCAATAAATAATAGAGCATAAGACATCAGAGGCTCCTGAACACTTTCTTCCTTCCTGACCTCACCATTGACCTTGGACTTGCTGATGTTTTTGTGGACACATGACATCCTTGGTTTGGCATAAGGGCAATGCCATATGTTTGCTGAGGAATTGTAGGTTACAAATATCCTCCCGAGGCAACTCGGGAAAACAAAAGCTTTCCACAGATGATACCTCAACACAGAGAGGGACATGTGCTGCCTGTGCATATTTTTGCCTTTTAAGGCAGGTTGGCTTTTTTGAATCACCAAAAAACTTCAAGTGCACCATTTCTGTTAATATCTCTTCTCTGAGGAATTCTTCTGTGGCTATATCTGTGCAGTATTGTAAAGAGCGGATGTGTTCACAGTGTGTGAAAGTTAATCCACTTCTAGATGCCATTTTTAGAGTACTGTTTGCAATCCTCCAACTCATGCTGCACCTTCTGTACTCGGCCACAGGTTTTGTTCTGTACATGTATAGTGACTGAAATGCCATGCCCTCCTTTTTGGACTGCGGGAATGCCATTTTTGGCATCCACACAGACACTCTTTAAATGATCGGTTTGGGTTACATCCTTTTGATTTTTGGGGGACCTTCCTCTGCATATGTTTGGCCAAATTTTTCAGATTTACTGAACAGAGGGAACATGCAACTTTTTTCACTTTCTCAGTTTCAACAGAAGAGGAAATTGAAGGAGATGACGATGACAATTATGTGTCTGCTGAGGAGTGGGTGATAGAAGATGTTTGAATTTATTGTTGCACGAGAAGGTCTGGAGATGGGGATGCAGATGGACTTGGTTGCAGGGAGAGGAAGGATGAATCCTGACTCAGATTGGACTGGGCAGCAGCAGAGGTGGATTCTTGTTGTATGGCACAAGACTTGACATGCGTTTCCATGTCTGTCTTTCTAATAATTGTTCTGTCACAGATGGGACAATGATAATGTCCCCCATTCCTGCAAGTTAAATTGCAGCGGCAGATCTTCTTATCTAAGAGCAAGTCAAGCAATTGTTTGACAATGAAAAACAGGTCATGTGAACACACACACACACAATATAAAATGCAATGTCATTACCTTCAAATGTAATGGCATATTTGATGTGGACCTCCATATGCTGCCGAACTCTGCCTTGTTTGGTTGGTTTAAAGAGGTGTGTGGGACACGGGCAGTGGAACTGACTGCAGCATGCTGTGCAGTGTTCCAATGCAGGTATTCCATCAGATGAGATGACGGAAATATGCATCTAAAAAAGCACATAAAATATATAATTTGTTTGAATTATGAATTCTACTTATTTTGTGCTGCTCTTGTGTAATGAGATTAAATATTTCAAGCACTCTATTGTTTATATGATTTATCAGATGATAACCAGTATGTACAAGCAAATATAGGAGGTAGCTTTATTCAGAGTACCTTGTTATTTACAGCCCACCTGCGATGCTCCAGCAGGAAAGACGACGTGCAGAGGATCACGATCGAATGATGGTATAAGACTGCTTCTTACCACGGTAGTGTAGTGCCAGTCAAATGTTTGTAAATGTCAGTGTGCCGACATGCTCTGCATTAATGCAAAATCTCATGTTTAGACATGTGTGCAGCCTGTCCTTTCACAAATCGCATTATTGTGGTGACAAAAAATTAAACACAGTCAGGTTTACATCTAAACTGTGGAGCCATGAGCACTCAGATTTGTATGTGGGTGCGGTTAGCTGATTCCTTCCTTCAGTTGCATATGTTGCTCTGCATTAACCGTTTTGTTTACGGTCTGCTTTTATGCTCTATGCTCTAGACCAGTGGTCCCCAACCTTTTTATCACCACGGACCAGTCAACACTTGACAAAGTTAACTGTGGCCCGGGGGGGACCAGTCGGAATCGTGACTGGTCGCTATCGTTACCGTTACGTCGCGCAAGTGACCCAGACGTCACTGAGAGAATCATTTTTCAAAATAAAAGGTTTTTCAAAATAAAAGATCGTCCATACTCAGATAATACATAAAATGGAAATAATTAATTATTTCTTGTGCGGTCCGGTACCAATTGATTGACAGACCGGTACCGGTCCGCAGCCCGGGGGTTGGGGACTACAGCTCTAGACCTTTCCTATGAGTGCCCTTAATAAAGTCATACCATAATAATAATTATGACTTGAGGACTTTCTGGCACTGACTGGCCATCGACAGCACCTCCATAACTCTTTATCCGGGATGGGAGGATATGTTAAGGGAGTAATGATATGAGAGTGCATGTATCCATATTCCATGTTTGGTGTTAAAAAACAAAAAGAGGAGAAAAAAACAAACCCTGTTCTGTGCCTTGGCAGACAAACAGGAAAATTGGATAACTGTGTGTCAGTAAGTTTTTATTCCTCTGTCTTTAACTGGATATGTCTTTGTGTACCCCCTCTTTGTGTAAATGAACACCTTCTTCTTCCATAATGACTTCTTAACTGCTGCTGTCTCTCACAATCGAAGGAGAAAAAAACTCCCAATTGTAGTTTCATGGGGGAGATTGTGTTGAATACTGAGCTACATGGAATGAACCTGAGATGGACAACTTCTGGAGCTACTTGCAGATAGAGTTCAGGACTTGCTACCTGCAGACCTCCAGTAATGGAGGTAAAGGTTTGTAACGAAGAGGACTTCGTTCCCTGGAGCATAAGAGGGAGTTGGGGGAAACATTGCACTATGCACTTTAACCAGAATACATGCACTTTAATAATTGCACAGGCACTTTGGTAGAGCAGTGGCACTTTATTGGATTTGCACGTTACACTTTGCACATTTGATATATATTAATGTTTATATTTATACATTGATTATTGGTATTTGCTATTTGATATTTATTGTCCTTTTGAATATGTTATGCTGCCGAGGACCTCATACCATAATAATAATTATGACTTGAGGACTTTCTGGCACTGACTGGCCATCGACAGCACCTCCATAACTCTTTATCCGGGATGGGAGGATATGTTAAGGGAGTAATGATATGAGAGTGCATGTATCCATATTCCATGTTTGGTGTTAAAAAACAAAAAGAGGAGAAAAAAACAAACCCTGTTCTGTGCCTTGGCAGACAAACAGGAAAATTGGATAACTGTGTGTCAGTAAGTTTTTATTCCTCTGTCTTTAACTGGATATGTCTTTGTGTACCCCCTCTTTGTGTAAATGAACACCTTCTTCTTCCATAATGACTTCTTAACTGCTGCTGTCTCCTAGCCGTTTGGATGGCCTAATTGGCCCAAATCAACTATTCTCTGCTAGCTTTCATTCTCTGGGCGCTGCTAGGGAGACTCCCCACTGTTAAGGAGCTTGCCTTCTCCTGCCATGCAAATGAGGGCTAGCAGAAGAGAAAACACTGGCAGAATAAACTGTCCTAACAGCCCCCTCACCCCCACCCCCAGCTCCCCACTGCCGTACACCTCATTAACCCACAGAGTGCACAGGAAATGAAACCTCTGACAGGACGTTAGGGAGCAACTAATGACCTAATCAGCAAGGTTGACACCGGTCAAATTAACATTAAGCAAGCGCTATAGGCGTGTATGTGAGTGTGTTTGTGTGGGTAGAAGGTTGAACACGAGAGGCTTTATCAGAGTGGCTGATGGGAGCCCTCAAGGAAAGCTATCCATCTACTGGCACCCAAACTTCCATGACTCCACAGCAAAGAGAGGGAAAGAAAAGTAGGAGAAGTTCTCCAAAGTTGCCTGCATTCATCTACAGAACATGTCGATGCAGTTATTTGTGTGAAGCCTCTCCACATACACTATATTTGCATACTAAGTGAAGCCTTATAGGTGACTGTTTGATACTGGTTAATTCATCCAAATCCTACTGAACCCCAGGCTGCCCACTGCCTCTGCACTATGTGGGCCTGCTGGTGCACAACCTTGTCCCTCTCCACCCACACTCACCCACTCACTCACCCACCCAACGCACGCAGACACACGCACACACATGTTGGCAAAAAGAAAACAATCAAATATCCTTCAAAATGCAAATAAGTATGTGTTTTCAGCAAATACTGCTGTGTGAATAATACAGTTACATGACTACAATATTACACCATAACATCATTTACTGTGTCATTTTCACTACACTAGGAAGAAGATGCAGCATTGAGAGGCGGGTTAGGGTTAGAGACACTGCCTATGGCTATTTATTCCTCATTACTATTGTTGTTGTATTATTATTGTTAATATTTTCTAATTGCATCATGATTGTATAATAGGAGCTCGTGAAAATACATTTCACTAGAACTGAAGTGGTGGTTTTGTCTTTTGCTCTTTTCTTTGTTAATCTTATGTCTTTCTGGTGCAGTCGAGGTATGGAACAGTGGGAAGCAGCAACATGCTGACGTACACTGTCAGAGAGACAGTCCTGCTACAGTGCTGTTTATTATGTTGCCATCAGCTTTCATTGCATCATCACTTCATCTCCATATACATTATGTGACATGGGCACAAGCAAAATATTGTTTTGCACGAAAACATCAAATTTATTTTTATTTTTGGTTCACACTGTTGTTAAACGACCCTCTGGGTTTTTAAACAGACTGTCCTCCTCCGCCAAACGACCACAGTTGTCGTTTTGCGTGCACCCGAATTACGACCCAGTGTTACGTTTAGCTGCCGCAGCGACCTCTAGCGGCAACTGCAGCCCCCACAATCCACGCCTCCGGTCTTAGCTTCCTAAAAGGCTGACTACACTTTTCGTTTTACGACCGTTAATATGTCACTTTATTAAGTTTTAAAAACATTTCAGGCGAGAAAGTAACAACGTAGATCCCAAATATGTGGTCAATTTGTCCAAATATAGCCTATTTTAAAATTTGCTTCCGACGTTGCTATACAACTCTCAAGCTAGCGACAGTACGTAAACTAATTTCCGCTGTTTACAAAATAAAAGCTTAGAGACAGTGACAATGCTTTTGTTTTGAAGACAGGATATGAAAACCCCTACTTTTAGCTAACTTTACCATCATATGACCTTTGACCTTGATGACCAATGAAATACGATGCACCAAGAGTGGGCGTGTTCCTGCCATATCGCTGAACGTCGTGGCTCTGGTAAGTGAGTTACGTTGTGTATTTGATTTTATTTTTATTTATGTTCCTTATGTTTTTAACGAATAGCCACATTTATCGGCAATTCATGTGTACATTACTTAGTTAAATTTACGCTTAGTTACGCTTTAGTTGGTCGCTTATACTAGAGGTCTGCGCGGGACAGAATTTTGCCATATTTTGCCCCGCTCCCGCCCGCAAATCCCGCATGATGCGGACGTTATTTCTCACGAAAGTTATTTTCATTGGCTTGGGAAAATAAACACGCTGTGGCTGAGCTTAGCTGAGCTCTCCACGGACCGATCCTTCACCTAGCGCATGTAGCGAGGGTGCACGGCGCCGTTTTTAGTTTAGCTTACTTTTCCCGCCCGCACTGAGCGTTCAACATTTGTCCCGCGCCGCAATGCTTTCGCGGGAATGCAGGGCTCTAGCTCATGCTTCTGAAAATATGCGATTTTACCTGAAAGGTGCGGCTTTTAGCAAACAGTTAAGCCAAGTTATCTTATGTGGCTCTAGGACAACATGGCATGTATGGCATTTCTAAGTTAAGTTGAGTTTAATTAGTGTATTGTCAGAGATGTGATGGTCCTTTTTGTCTGTTTGTTTGCTTGCAGGTTGAACATCATTCCACATTTCATTATATATCATTCCAGTAATTTAAAACCAACAGTTCTTTTAAGAACTAATATCTTTCTATTCCTTGTCTATCACTCATTTCTTCTTACATAGCTTTTCTTTTGTCTCTCGTTGTTTCACTTTATCCCTCTCTGTCTTTGTATGTACTTTGACTTTCCTTGACTTCCTTCCTTCCTTCCTTCCTTGTCATGGAGTCGTTGAAAGAGTGGATGGAGAAGGGGAAAGCCTTGGCAGATGAGTTGGAAGCGAAAGCAAAAGCTAGAAACGTAAAATTTTCCTACGTTGTTTCTCTATTATTAAATTTGCCTTTTATAAGGAAACAAATCTGTGTGTGTGTGGGTTAGGGCTGAACATGTGAGAGTACGTGTGTGTGTGTGTGCCGCAATAAAGACATATTTTACCGCATTTTTTTTTTTTTTTTACTTTTAGCCCCCAAAGAAAAGGAAGCAAAAGAGGGCTGAAGGCTTCAAGGTTACCTGGAGGAAGCGGGACCGGAATGGGAACATCATATCGCAACATGTGAGGAAAAATCGATCAGGTCAGTAAAATATAACAGTTATACTGTTATTCACAATTTTTAATGCTGTTGGTCAGCAGATAGAGTTCTTACATCGCAACATTTTGTGTTTACAGTTAAACCTTCCAGCTCTCGGGCGCTCCCAAGAGTTGAGGAACTACATGAGGATGAAATTCCTCAAGATGTCCCAAATCTTGGTATGCATATTGAATTATGACGTCTTACATAGTCATCATTACTATTTCAGTTTTAAAATGTAACATCTAGGCATCTGAATATTGTACTACTACAACTGTACTGTAGTGTACTGTATTGCCCATATGTCTGATACATATGCAGTGACAAATCATGCAGAAAATCACTTTTTTATTTTATTGAAACACATCATGTATGTTTTGTTCATTTAGACCAACGTCTTCAGATATTAAGAGACCTGTTGTCCTCGGTCACTGTCCCTGCCTCAACTGAAGTGGAAGAGACACCCACCATGTCTGCATGGACCCAAAGACAGTTGACTGCTCAAAAAAAGTTCAGAGCTGCAATGCCAGAGCTCTTGAACTGCAAATTGGCTACAGAGACTGTTATAAAGCATTGCTGTCAGCAATGCAAAACTGCTGACGCTGTGGTCCGTTGCCTGGACTGTGTTCCCTCAGGAACTCAGTTTCTCTGTCCTGCTTGTGACTCCAAGGTCCACAAAAAACATGTCTTCCATGACAGAGAAGCCATGATTTATGGGTTTTTCCAACCTATTCCTCCCACATCCTCAGTGATGATAGACCAAAGTGGTCAACATCAACTTGCAGAACAAGGTATGTTAAAAGAATGTAGTAGATGTGACTTTTTAATAAGCCACATCTAAAGTTTGCTTTAACTGTCTGCTTTTTCATTTGACAGTTTTGACTATATTTGACTAATGCAGACATTACTTCTAATTTCTTACATTTTCTTTACTGCAGCATGCGTGCTTCCTATTCCTTTACCACTACAAGTCTGCACCTGCGGCACAGACCAAGACTTCACCATTGTCCCTGGTAAACAGACTGTCTTGGTGACTATCAATGGTGCGTCATCACTTCCTCTTACTTACCCACCAAATGGTGAATTATCAAGCTTATCTTACTATTATCTGTTTGTCCTGTGTTGTACAGATACTTGTCAAATAGTAAATATATTTTTGTTTTCAGGCCCGTACAACTTGTGCCTGCCTGTTGTGTGCTGCCCACGTTGTGACTACAAGTGGACCCCAGCGATAAATGACCTGCTTGGATGCAGATACTGGCCAGCAACCACCAGCTGCCAACTCCTTTTCAAGTTTGATGTCTTCACATCATTTGAGGAGATGAAGTTGGCTAGCCCAGCATTATCCCAACAAGCATTCCTGAGAATGCTTGAGCATAGATCCCTTAGCACAGGACGGGTAAGACCTCTGTTTATCTTTCCAAGTTTTTTTAAAGTTCCGAATATCAAAGTCTTGTATTAACCAGAATACTATCATCCTTGTCTCCAGATGGGCAGTATTTGTGGTGATACCTTCCACAGAGCCTTTCGAGAATTTGCCTTCTGCAATTTTAAGAAAGATGATCTGTGCCAGGTGGAGCCATTTAAATGTCCAGCATGCACACCAGACATGCTGGCCATTTCTGCAGATGGCAACAGGAAACATTATCGTTTCAAGAAGTCCAAAGGGTCAGTCACTTCCTCATTTTACTAATTAATCTATTTACTATACAGGACCTCACTGCCAATATATTTTAATTTTTCATTTACATACAATTTCAAAAATCTTTGTTATCTCAATTATTTTCTTAATTTGAAAGTGTTTGTAGAAAGACAATCAGAAAACAGTGTGATTTGTGATTCCCTATAAATATGTACAATTGACATGATTCATTGTACATTGAATTTACCATAATATATAAAACTGATGAATGTTCAACATTACTCTGATTTTATAAGACACTGACTTTTAAAATCACTGACTTAAGATAATTTTGTTCAATGCCCAACAACCTCAAGGATGTTACTTTTACACATTATAACTACAGTTTTTAACTTCTCGTGTAGGTTGATTCTTTTCTACAGGTGACATAAAGATTGTAATATAATTTGATCGCCTATGACTTAAATATAATTCCTGTCACAAGCATTTTCTAGAGACAATAAATGTTTGAGGATGTGTGATTATGTTGTAACACTTTTTTTCTAATGTACCAGGACAGATGAACCATCTCTCTTTAATGGACTCTTCATTGCACAGGATGCCAAAGTGTCAGCCTTTGTTGACCAAATCCGAAGCCAGATGACAGTTGTAAGGATGCTTTTAACCATCTAATTATTCTTTATTTTTTGTCACAGTGTTACTTGTAACACACTTCTCTATTTTCAGAGGACTGGCCATGATGTTTGTGGACCGGCAACATTTACAGCAGCCCGAGAAACATCCCAGAAATCCAGAGCAAAGGTGGATGAGGAGGGTCTGGAAATAGCTGTGTGCAGACATGGAGTATTGCTGCAAGGCTTGAACCACTACCGTGGTGAAATCTACGCCTATCCACTCTTCTTGCAGAAAGAGTTGGCTGAAACAGCAAATGTGACATTCTTTTGCATGGACATCACTTGCAGGTAGTCACAACTGTTGCCTCATCATAACTCTATATTTTCCACCAGGGTGGCCATTACTACTGAGTTCTTATTGCATGGGTTATCAGAGCTCTGTTACATTGGTCAGACCACACTCATATCGTGGTGACAAAATCTTTCTTTAGACATATGAACACAGACTCAAGTTGAAAACACTACCAATACCAACCTTTTCACTGCAAGTCCTACTTTGTGTCCTTACCATTATGAACCTCAAATGCTGTGGTGGTTGTTCTACTACAGGTATTGGCCATACATGGCAAAAATGGCAGAGAAGTTGCCTGAGCTCCAGCCTCTTACAGAGATGAAGCCCTTTCTTTCTGTAATGCATGCCAAGGCTCACACTGGCAAATGTGAGGTAACAGTGGCAAGTTAAATGTTTGTGTCACAACACTGATTTTAAATCTCTTACCTCTTCTCCTTCACTAGAAATCTAGCTTTACTTTTATCTCTTCAAGCACAGAAATGTTAGTTCACACCCATGAAATAATTTGGATTATTATATGTAATCGTGTTATGCATTTCTCAAGTTTCCTGTAGGATCTATGATCTTGTCTGTTTTTGGAATAGGTGAGGTGGGGTGGAAGAAACCAGGAAGGTGCAGGAAATACAATTGGTGAGGAAGTGGAACAGGTCAATAGCTTCCTCTCAAGAGCAGCTCTCACTACAAAGTACATGACCAAGTCAGGTTGGTAAAAGCAAAATGTATGCTTGGAAATGGCATCAAATGATAACATTTATTTTATTTTTTACATTTGCATAATTTCTGGGGTGGATTGTTTGTTTTTTGCAGGAAGAGCCGATATGATAACTGTGCTTGCCATGGGATGGAACCGTCGAAAGGTTGAGAGTCTCCACAAGACACTGGCAAAGAGATTTGTCAAAGTAAGTTTTTTTTTTGTTGTTTTTTTTTAACTCTAATTAGGGTACACAATACAGCCCCCATTCATGTGTCTGGGCTGCGCTGGGTTACTGACTTCTTCAGCGGGGGCAGGTGGGGTATTATCTTGTATTTATCTCTCTTTTTCAAACCTTCAAAATAGACAACACAGAGAGCAGATTTGGAAGCAGCCAATCTCTTAAATCTCAAGCAGGAGCTCAACATCTCTCAGGAGGACACAGAGCAGTGGGTGGAGGATGTGAAGCAATGGGCAGCCACTGGTATGTAATGATGTTGGTGTGTCATTATGATAGGTCTTGTGATATTAGTTTATAAGTTTTACATCAGCATTTACATCTTACCTTGTTTCTATTTTTCAAGAGAGACCTGGTGCTGACAGTAGCCAGGAGGAGCTCCAGAGAGAGATAGATGACATGATTTATTCCCTTCGAAGGAAGAAACATGACCTCTATCGACAAAATGGTATGAAGTATTACACCACTCAACACTTATGCTTTTTTTTTTTTTTCTTTTCCTAATATTTCTTTTAATCTAACAGACAGCAACAAAACGAGGCAGCGGAAACGGAGGAGAATAACTGAGGGTAAGAAGAAACTCAGAGAGAGGATCATGCAGTACAACGATGATGCTGCATTTGAAGAAAAAATTGACATCGATGCAGCATGCAGTCTCTTGGAGGATCTCATTCTGCCTTGGGATGTGCAAGGAGATGGTAATCAAGTGTTTTTTGTGTGTGATTTTTGAATTTCATAGAATCAGCAGCGTAATACCATGGTGATAGGCCCTGCAATTATTTTTTTGGACCCCCCATCCCTGCCCTAAACACAAGCTTGGACACAAGCATGCACAGCCACCCAAAAGAACTGCTATTGTCATCATATCCGCTCTCTTTTCCAAAACAGTGGTGAGTCTACGCTTGAAGAGGCGACTGTTTGATCAGGTCATGCTGGTTAGGCGACTGGAGGAAGAACGGCTGATCATTGTGAAGGAGATGACCCAGCATTGTCATTACTTAAGAAAGTCATTGGACAAACTGGATCATCTCCTTCATCGCATGGATGAGGACATCAAGAACCACAGTAGGTTCCACATATGTCTCCTAAAAGGAGGATGCATTCTCAGTGATGCAATACTATGTATAGATAAATCAATGCCACTGAGCAGTAAAATGGCATATAGTGACACTGTCACACTAGTGTCATGTAATTATTGCATTTTCATCAAATATAAAAACCCTTTTTATCACAAATCCAGTTACATGTTCAAAATGCATGATTAAGACTTGACTGTGATCAATATAAGCTGCCTTATTTTCAATCAAAATTTTCTTTTCATTGTAGTGTTATCCGCAGAGATCACTGAAGATGGATACAGGGGATTGCAGTGCTGTCTGCTGCACAAGCGGCATCTTCTTCAGAAGAAACTGAGCACGGTCACCAGCACTTATGCCCTTGTGGATGCAAGCTCCTCTTTCACTCATCCTTTAGATGAAGGAAAAGAGGAGGGGGAAGAGGAAGAGGAGAGTGAAGATGACAGCAGTTCAGATGAAGAATAGTTATTTAGTTTGTACTGATTTGACTAATGTACTGTCAAATAATAAAGTGTGTTGTATGAAACAGAAAATCTGTGTGACTTCTTTCAATACTGAATATGTTAAACTAATGTAGACTAATAACTTAATTGAATGTATAATGTGTCTTAAAAAAATATGAAATTTGAATTTGATGTCACCAACACATTTAATTGGTTCTAGTTGCAACCCAAAAAGAAAATATAGTGATATTATAAAAAAAGAAAAAAAACAGCTGGTGGAATGAATGATTGAATCAGGTTAATTGGCAGCAGGTTAGTAATATTACTGATTATAAAAAGAGACTGTTTTGACAGATATTAGGTTAGACTGTAGCCTATGTAAGATTTGTATTCTCCACATCGAGAGGAGCCGGCTATTGCTATTGCTAGTAATGCCATATTACTCAATGTATTCGTTAATCCTGGTACACACGTGCATTTTGAACTGTATAACTAAAAGAAGGCTTATGAGATCGGCACATATATGTAAATCCATGGATCGGCAGAAAGCCTAGTAACGAAGTGGGACTCATTCGGTTCCGAGCCATAGCTGTCCTCCGTGGACTGGCTGCGTTCGGTTTCGGTCAACCAAGCAGCAGCAACGCTGCTACATATTTTCAAATAAACGCCTCAAATGCAGTTTTGTGTGTCATTTCTTAACGTAAAACAACTATAATCAGTGCCATTACACGTTCGGCTGTAGTAAATATTTGATGTGTTCAGTAGATGAACAAATCCTAACCCTAGATCTACTGTTCTACTAAGCGGAAGGACCAACCTCCATTACTATTTGGCGTAAATCTGTATTTGCGCGATTCAAAACACATCTTAAATGAAAAATCTTTACTGTTTCTTTACATATATCAACATAAAGCAATATAATCGCTAGTTCGGCTTTACTAGATATTCAATGTCATCAGTATATATATCTTTTTACAACCCTATTTTGACCTGTTTGAAAAAACCAAAAAAAACTACAAATATGACGTGACTTTGTATCAAGCTACATGACGCCGCTCATGGGAATTGTAGTTTATACAAAGATGAGTGATTTCTTGGAATAGGTTACAAATAACAAAATGAATACATAGCTGGGGTTTTAAGGGAGTGGGAAACACATTTCTGTGACCAGAATTTAAGTACATAATTGTCAAGTGGGTGAAAACACATGTTTACCATTTTGGACAGCGCCCCCACTTGGTGACTATATCCAGTAGGTATAGTCACACAGCTGAGTTCATAAGCTTTCTAGAACACTTTGTCCCATTTCTATAGCCCCTTTTGGTGCTGAATTATAACTCTTCAAATATTCTCAGAAGTCAGGGTTCAAAGGTCAATAGTTCAAAGAAGGATCCATTTACAATCCCCAAATTGATATATGTTATTCCCTAGGTGGAGACCTTTCCAACGATGTCTTTATTATGGTTCTACGACAAAGTATGCATTTTCACATTTCATGGACACAGCTATGCCCAGCCTTACATTCAGAGATTGTTTTGAGGGCTCAGCCCATGAAATAAAGATTATTTTTATTTTTTTTAAATAAGAATGAAAAATGTAAGATAGATCATGTAAGGTAATCATATCTGACAGATTGACATCTGAATTAGTAATTTATATTGTATTTGACACCCTCAATGAGGTGACCCAGCTGGGTGTGATCAGGCCCTGACTTGCGTCCCAGTATAGCATCCCACCAGCCCTCTTAATCCACAGTACATTGTGGCTTTTTCTGCAGCTTGACTTGCAGATTGGATGGCCCACTTCTTCACCGTCCCTGTAACACCTAGCTGACCAAGGACTTTGGTCCAAGTTCTATGTGCTCATATAATGTACTCCAGCCCCTGCCCCTGCACTCCTCCACCTGGTACTTTTCGTGTTTCCTCTTGTTGGCTTCCTCGACCCACTCTTCCCAGGGAACTGTGAGTTCTGAAGCCTCAGATGTTATTATCGTGTATGGTCGGAGGGATGTTGATGTGATGTGCTGGGGGAGCCTCAGCTATTTTCCCAGGTCAACCTGCAACTGCCAATTGGGGGCTGTATGGAGGAGGCCTGTTGTTGTCTGTGAGTGGCATTGTGTGAAAACTTTAATCACAACAGCTATTTTGTCAAGGTATTTTGAGTAAATCAGTTACCAATACCGTTATAATGTCCAATAGGTCATTTCTGACAGCTGTGGTTTATTTGTGTGTTTCAATGAAAAAAACAGCACCACAAAACACTAATGTGGGTATGCGACAGGGGGCATTCTTTGTTTTCAGAATATTGTGACTTCTAACTTTACCTATAGTGTAACTACAGATTGGCTTATGCCTTTAATACAGGGGTCTCAAACTCAATTTACCTGGGGGCCGCTGGAGGGCAGAGTCTGGGTGAGTCTGGGCCGCATCAGGTTTTCCACAAGAAAAATCTTGCCAAATCTCTTTATTTTTTAACACAAAATAAGTTGAAAAAATAAATTAAGAAATTAATAATCAATAAGAAAATAAATCAATCACTGATAAATAAATAAAATAATATAATAATCATGAAAATAATAATAATAATTAGATTTCTCTAGTTAGTGACTATATGTGGTTTCTTCAAATATTGCATTTCCCACTTTTCCTGAAATTGTCTGTGCTCATCACCAACCTTTTTCTTCACTGCAGGCTTTGACAAAGACATGTTTGGGGCTGTGTAATATATAGAGTTCAACTTGTTGTCACTGTCGCATTGACGTTTCAATCAAGCCTTTAGCCGACGGACAGTGAACGGTCATTCCCGCTTCTTTTTATTGTAACCGCAGCGGATAAAAGCCCGGAAATGACACCGTGCTGTTGTCGATGTCATTTTTTTGGGACTACTTTTACATCATATAGAATATATGTAATGTTCATTGTGTGAGGCAATGCGAATACAATGCAAATAGCGCGATGGAAATAAAAAACACAATGACCCATAAATAACGAGGCGACCTTATAATTGGTCCGGGTTATCGGTTATTGCCGATGGACAGGTGTCGCTGTGACTGCAGACTACATTAGGCTGCATTGAGCTCGTTACTTTTCTTTTATCTTTAACTTCAGAAAACTTTTTTTTAAGTGTTGTGAACGTAGCGTGCTGGGGCAAATAACCGCGTGTGCCCAATAGAAACGAGGCAGCCAGCCAGTCACGGAAGAAAACTCCACGGTAACGCTGCTGTATCTTTCATTGAGAAATGTTTCTCTGCTCACATCAAGCCCGGCCGATGTCCCGCCCCCGCGAGCCATATACCCCACCGTGATTGGTAGGTTCGTTCAGCTCCGCACACAACACTGTAAAATGCCATACATATCAAACTCGCGGGCCGCATTAACATTACACTTTCATATTAAGGCGGGGGCCACAAACTATCATCCTGCGGGCCGCAAGTGGCCCGCGGGCCGCGAGTTTGAGGCCCCTGCTTTAATATATGTTAATCAAAACAAAATCAATTCTGAGTGATGAACAAGCAACATAAGCACAAAAATTCAGCTAATGGGTAAGAGTACTTCTTATTTTAATTTGATTTTCACAACAAGCAAAAACAAAAAAAGGACAACAACACCCAGATCATATAGCAGTTATACAATACAATATTTAACAATATACAACACAGCAACAATGTCGAACTATTTACACAGGGTGTTAGTTATGGATGTTCTCCTTTGGCTCCCAGGAGTTTTTCCACTTTGTCCCACTGCAAGACAAATAGATAGACAGCATTAAGTATTACTGTTACATTGTTGAATGAAAGTGTTTCCCAAAAAAACCCATAATGTATCCAATGACACATTGAGTCCTCGGGTATGCATGCATTTTGTAATCAGAATACCTGGTAAAATGATGTGACATTATGAATCTGTATGCAACGGCATATATCTGAAGATAACACGTTAAATTAGTGTAGCCAAGTTAGATTAAAAAGTGCATTATGTAACAGTTCTTGGTTCTTGGTTTGTGTCTGAAACTGTGTGTTCAATACCACACACTGGCGTGGCAAGTATGCATGTAGTACACAACTATGTAGACAAGCACCTACAAGGTACAAACACACAGCACTGATAAAACTTAAATAAACCACTAAAGTGGTTTACTAACCTCAATTGAACCTCAATCCTTTATGCGTACAGGCATGACTGATCTCTAAAACCAGTCCCTCTTAAAATATCACTGATCAACTTACAGTTTAAGTTGAGGACATTTTTAGATTTTGTTAGTTCTCCTCCTCCAGCCCACTCATCAACAACAGTCAACTTAGGATAAGATACATACCATCCAGAGCAAGGATGCCACTGCACCAACACCTCTGAACGGCCCTTAAAATATAGAAAAAGACATTATGTAAAAATAAACAAATGTTCTTTTATTTTCTTTATGATGTCAATGTGCATTGGCTAATATACCTGCTACTGTAAATACAAGCCTTCCTCTTAGTAAAATCAGATAGTTAAGTGCAATTATAGTCAGTGGGAGTAACAGAGGAGTGTTGTGATTTGATTTTTGTTTGTGCAGTCTGGCTAAAGAATGAGGTGCAGTTAAGCACAATGATGGGACAGTTCACACAAGCAGTAGTCTGGTTGTCCACCGCTCAAGCAAATTTCTCCACACCAACCAATCTTTCTAATCACACACAGAGCTAATTCACATAATATCATTATGTAATTTTAGTTTTTATGTGTACCTATCCCCCATATCCTCTAATAGTGAAGTCATGAGAACTTTGCCCTCTATGATTGTGTGTAGGGAGATTGCCCTGTCTAAAGCCTATATACGTCCGAGTAGTTATCTGCATCTGCACAATAACAGCTGGGAAACAGAAAGGAAAGTCAAAAATCAACAAGAATGATAGATATATTTCATCATTTATCATAAATAATGCATTATTTCTTGTTATTGTTTATCATACATGTGCTATCTTGCCAGATACACCCACAGCACAAGACTGTGAGCAGGCAAGCTTTGTGTGAACATCCGAATCAATTAACATAGATGTTGAAAGGAAATGGAGGCAGCACTTCATTAAACCTCCACCTGTAATATGTCCTGGCTATAACAAAACATCTAAATTTATGGTTCCACAGATATTTTCATGATCAGTCATTTGAAATCTGCCTTGGAACACACCTCCCTGATTCTTTGCCTCAGTATTTTTTTGTAGGGGAAACTGCCTGAGCCTTCATGAATGGGACATTCTGAAATGAATAAAAAGATGGTAATGGTTTATTGACAGACATCTAAACAGGCAGTTTCTCTGACAAAGAGTTCAAAATTGAAAATGCTTTTCTTTTATCCTACTCCTTATAAGTTGTTCATTAAACAGGGACAAGGATCTGTCTGTTAACAGTAACTTCATGGTTACCCCTTATTTTCCACGCAATAGTTTGCTATTATATACATGCTGTGTTCCTTTTAGAAATCATGGCCAATCATACAGTGATGCAGGTTATGGGCTGAGAGAAGGCGACTCTTCTCACTGAAACAGTTGACAGTGACAAATACTCATATAGTGATAATAAGATTACTGATGACCCCAAACACATACATACCACTCATCCGCTTCATCCCTCTCTGTTTCTGTGGATGGGTTTGACAAGAGGACACAGGGGGAGACGGGGAGGCGGAAACGGGACAAGAGGACACAGGGGGAGTAGGGGAGGTAGAAACGGGACAAGAGGACACAGGGGGAGTCGGGGAGGTAGAAACGGGACAAGAGGACACAGGGGGAGTAGGGGAGGTAGAAACGGGACAAGAGGACACAGGGGGAGTCGGGGAGGCGGAAACGGGACAAGAGGACACAGGGGGAGTAGGGGAGGTAGAAACGGGACAAGAGGACACAGGGGGAGTCGGGGAGGCGGAAACGGGACAAGAGGACACAGGGGGAGTCGGGGAGGCGGAAACGGGACAAGAGGACACAGGGGGAGTCGGGGAGGTGGAAACGGGGCAAGAGGACACAGGGGGAGTCGGGGAGGCGGAAACCGGAGGATCCTCTGAATTTACTGCTGGACTCTTGCCCGTTGCGGTTGCTGGTTCAGGTGCTGTTATCACTGTTGGGAAGAGGAAACTGTGATGTAGACTTGGGTATAAGCATTTTGCAATAAGCATTTTTGTCGACATGTGCAGACTTCCACATGTCTTCAGTTATATTTTGAAGCTAAAAGTCACACAGGAGGACTGACAGTATGTGCCAGCAGCACAGTTCCTGTGAGGGAAGGTCAGACAGTAAATACACATAGACAGATGTGATCACCTGTAACCTCCTCTCCCCTCCCCTCCTCTCCTCTGTCTGGCTGCACTTAAATAAAAACAGTTCAACATTGAACAATCTAACCTCCATATCAGCGCGATCAGCTGAGACAGAGCTCAGTGAATCTGGCGCTGATCATCAAATGTTGCAAAATCCACAATTTAGCTTTTCACTTGATGCAAAGACCATCTTGTCAATCAACTATTCTTATTCTCAAGTAAGTAAGTAAATAAGTAACATTTGATTCCTATTACTATTACTATTGATACTATTGACTCCTATGCTATTCTGTTGCTACTGTGCGGACCACACACTTTCAGTTTACAACTGACCCTTTGCTAAGTCCCTCCCACAAACGGCCTGTCCAATCCTACATTAGCAACCGTAACTATGCACAAGAGGCCTGTCAAGCTTTTGGCAGAAGACATGCTGAAGCCGTGTACATAGTAGTGGACTTGCAAGTCTGGCACCCGATATCCCAAAAGTCTAGAGGCTGATGTTGAATTAACACAAATTATAAATATAAATAAGATTTGTGTCATTAAACGTTAATGCAGTGACCAAACCGCATCAATCCCTCCTTCTCTATAGCAACCCAGGCTATCTATTAACGTTAGGTAGGTGGCTGCTGTTAGCTAATAAGCTTTAGCTTTGCTTTAATAACCCAGGGATACGTTGGACATTACTAAAGCAAAGGTAAATGCTTATTAGGTTGTTGTGTGGCTGTGGTGGCGGGGGTGTTTTATTTTTTGTTTGTTTTTGTTTATTGTCCTAACATAAACCGATTCACTACAAACTGTACGCTTTATGAGCAGCAGCGGCAGGTCAGAGGAGCCAGCTAACTAATTAACTAACCAGTTAACAGTGAGTCATTACATATGCTTTTGTGAACTGACAGGCTGGAGGATGAAGGATGAAGGATGAACAACAGTTGTTTGTAGAAGGATGTTGTTGCTGTGGGGTGGGGGGGGCAGCAGCGAGAGATGTATGGCCTACAGGTCACAATCGTTTGGCAACATATTTATCTTATTTCATGAGATGACCTAAGTCTTCCTGGGTTGATAGATGGGGAAATGAAAAGTCCTTATTGCTGCTCTGCACAGAGTCCAGTCGTGTTGAACAGATGTTTTACCGTCCAGCTTTGCGGGTCACGTCACTGAAAACTATGAATGATCTTTGTGACTGCTTCTCTCTGATATCTCTTAACAGTTTATCCACAAATCTGCTGATATTTCCTGTGAAAGTGATGTCAATATTGCTGAAAACTCCACATTTCTAATGCCAGGAGCATGGCTGGGAGTGAAAGCTTGTCAGGTAGCAACAGTAACTAAGGAGGCCAGGGCTTAGCGAAAGGGTCAACTGTAACATCAAATTAATCATTTAAAAGAACACAAAAAACAATGGATGGGGTAGTGGTCAAGTAATGTGATCAGTGTCTTCCTGAACACATTAATGTGTTAGGGTTATTGCACGTTTATATATACATTACCATTAAGAAGTTTCTCGTAGATCCGTTGCATTGTCGCAAGGGAATCCTCTACCTCCTCCTCCTCTGCCTCGATGTCCCATGGACAGAGGAACTCTGCCACAATACCATTTTTGGTTCTTTTGGAGAGGAACAGGACAGGGTGCCTCTCTAAAAGGTTCCACTTATGGAGCTGGAACAAAGTATACACAAAATTACACGATACATTGCATTACATAAATATAGTACAGAAAAGTTGACGTTTATGCTTTGGTATCTAGACCAAAGCATAGATCATTTCATTCCACTGTTACAACAGCCGATCTAGCTCCCTTGCTCTTTTTGAACTGCATGCAGACATAACAATGCAAAGATTTTTATGTGTCCCTGGATGGTAGTAGTCTTAAGTATAAAGGTCAAACTTTGTAACCACTCTGCACAGAGTGCATGCTTGGGACACCACGTGGGGACAGTGTGTACTGGTCAATCAGGAACAGTTGGGCTAGCCTACACAACTACGTAATAACACAAATCAACGGCACACAGTGGTTGTTGTGCTCTTCCACACAGAGGTGTTTCCTTATAACGCAACTGTTGGTATGGAAAAGACACACTTTATGTGACGTCACACAAACTAGTCTCGACTCTGTGCCACAGTGTGAACAGTACAGTTGCAAGAATTTGTACAGTAAGGTTTCAAGTTGTTGTGTTGCAAAGCTATGGCATAGTATTAGATGAAACTGACATGGAATTACAAACATTTGAAAGAAAAAAAATACTTACCAGCAAGTTTGTGGCATCATAGATTTTGTTGATGCTGCTATTCTTCTTTTGACGCTCCTTCCACTCGTCTGTGAATTTTTCTTTTTTTTTCTCAAGCCTCTCCTTAGCAGGCTGCTTGGTTCCACAGTGTTTGCAGGTTTTGGTAGCCACCCCGATTTTTTCCTTGCACTGGGAACAAGCTTTTTGAGTTGGCATCTGGAGAGAGAAACATATATGATTGGAACACTGCAGACTGTCATTTGTGGATAAAAAATTAATTTTCTCACCTATATTTCATTGACAGGGATAATGGTTCTTTGCAGTACCTTATAAAACCAGTAAACACAGTAAGCCAATGTGCTGGTTTTCAATGAGTATAGTACTACTGAGGGCCTAGTCCTCCCTATTCATTTTATGAACTCAAGAAATTAAAACTTGTAGTAGCCCTCTAGAGAAACTAGTGGACATATAAAATCAAATGTATCAATTGTCATATAATCAACCAATTCACGACATACATTAAGCTACCTTTACCATAAAAGGTTGCACACATAGTCACAAGAAGCTGAATGGTGTCAGATGTTGCACAAACTTCTGTCAATCACAATTAAGCTATTATGATTATGGAAAAGCGTTTGTTACTGTTGTTGTTTTGTTTCAACATCTGTGACTAAACGTGATGCCGAGGTTTTGGACCATGACAGACGATTGATATTATGCAGCGACAGTCACATCTGTTTACTGTAATTACCGTCCTCACCAGTCATCAAGTTTCCATCATTATTTTTACAGGCATGGTGCTGTTTTAAATTCATACAAATTAGACGTATTTTATACAGTTCACTGTTGTCAATATTTATCGATCATGTAGACATTTTAGTTGTTGCTCCAGCTTCACAGCATCATCACCAAAATAAATAAAAATAACAGAAATAACATTTAAACATAATAATAACTACATGATACCAATATTTGCGGTGTCAGAAAATCGACATTTTATCTACTCCTCGCCCCTTGCCACACGTAGCCTTCCGCCATTTATTAAACATTGTTTGTAGAAAACTATTTCGGCTATACGAGGCATTAACGCACACATTTATAGTTATGTGTAGTTTCATAACGGTTACGTCCGTGCTCACATTAGCCGACCTTTCCGAAGAATAAAATGTAGCTAGCTAAATGAGTTAACATTAGCTCGGCGATAAAACACATTAATAAATTACGTACTAATCTAAATTGAAACATAATAAAAAACGAAATGACAATGAGAACCCGCAAGGACTAGTCACACTGACAACAATTCTACAATGAATTAGCCTAATTAATATTTTTGACTACTTACCTTGGTTAGCTGAGCTCATCAAGTTTAGCTTGCTATCAAATAAATGTGAAACACACCCACAATCCTCATGGTGCTCATCGGGGAAAAGTATCTGTATCCCCATGTCACCGACAGGGGTCGCTTTTTAGAAACGCTCCAGGGGGTCGTATTCCAGTGCACGAACAAACGACAAAGGTGAGCGTATGAGTTGAAGGACTTATATTTATTCTTTCACTTACTGGGGGACAAACTGTGGTTAGATGGTACAGTAGCTGGCTTACTGTATTATTATACATTTATGTGAATATGAGACAAAAGCTGAGTCTGCTATGATCTGATTACAACCTATGGCCCTTTGCTGTCATCCCTCTCTCTCCCAGTTTCCTGTATATCTTCAGCTATCACTACAAATAAAGGCATAAGCCACCTACTCCCACCAAAAAGGAAAAAAAATAGAAAGCTGTGGTAAACAATCTCAGCATATGTTTCCATGTTCAGGAACTGTCTCTCCGGGAAGAATGCAATTTGGATACCATAAAACGTTTCATAATGCTGCAATCACTTCAAGTGAATGGTCAGATTACCAGTTTTAGTAGAATACAAATATGTTGCCAGTGAACAGTTTCTCTTTGTGTTAATAAAAACATAATTCCGCCAACATAATGTTTCCCTTTAAACGTTTTTTTGTATATTTATTGTGAATAAACAATTTCTAGGAGACCGGCCTCTGCAACTGGAGGGGGCTTTCTACTGTGATAAAGATGCTGCTGCTCACTGAATCTAATCTGTTAAGCCTATATGAGTCAGTGTTCTGTGTCCACATTATAGTTAGAGGATGGATCAGACACACTGCATGCCTACATGACTAAGGTAAGTAAAAACTGAAAATGAGGAATGGATGTAGCATTAAAAGCTGAGAGACTCATATTTTTTTTCAAGAGACTCATAATAATAATGATAAAAATATAATAAATGAGCAACAGTTTGATGCATAAACAAAGGTTATACTGTAGCTCACCAGTGGTTCCGTCCAGCTAGACCAAACCGATTTTGTTAAAGGCTGCAATAATATAGGCAGACTGTTTAGTTTAATACAATATTCATTTCTCAGAAACACAAACCAACGCAGTCTCCCTCAATGCACAAAAAGCATCTCATAAGGTAAACTGGAAAGTTCTATTTGTCACATGGAAGAAATCTGGCACTGGATTAAGACAGTATACACATCTTTTGCCACTGTTATCACTAATGGGAAAACATCAGAACATTTCACACTGCACAGGGGGACGAGGCAAGGTCGCCCTCTCTATTCATCATCATCAAGCTATTAGCAGCAGCCATTTGCCAAAACATCAGCATCAAGGAACACCTGGTATTCGTCATGAGATCAGTCCTTATGCCAATGACATTTTGCTATATCATCATTACAAGAAATCATCAACCTAACTGAATCATTCTCCAACATCTCCAATTACTCTATAAACTTGACTAAATCCACTTCCCTCCCACCAGGGATCAAAGGCTGTGATGTGGCAGCTCATACACTACCATTTCTATCTATGTGTTGTCTGACTGGGAATGACTGGCCCAGTTACAGTAAATACGTGCTGGAGTTGGTTTTATAAGAAATAATGGAGAAAATATTGCTGGCTATTCCTTGGCTTTGGCGTTTCTGTTGTGTTGTCAATTCAAGGCTGATGGAGTCTAATGATTTAAACCAGGTGAGGGGGGTTGGAATTGGAATCATTGAGAAAACAGCATTTGATTTAAGGAGTATTGTCATTTTAATGGCTGCATTCTCTCCATAACAGACAGTGTTAAGTTCATCCAATATCAGGGATCATTATTTATTGTTTTAGCTCTGACAACCTGAGGGGAAACATTACTTCCAGATATGTCATGTGACCAGTGTACCAGGTAACTATTGTGAATTTCACATGAGGTTTTTTTTACAGGAAGAAAATAATCTGACAGCCTCAACCCCGGGCCTCAAACATATCTTCAATAATAACACCACTAATCCTCAAATTAAACATTCAATGTCATCACTTCAAACAAAATCAACCCTATTCAAAATATAGAGAAATATATATCGATCAGACACAACAATATCCTCATCATCTTTACAATGGGAACAAGTCTTTTATTCATTCCATTTATCCATCACTCCTAATGCTGATCTGGTATCAGATTTGTAAAAATACCAATATGCTGCTCATACAATATGAGATAATCCATTATTTTTCTTTTTGTGACTAGAGTACCATTATGACTGACAGAATAGGAACAACCAAAACATTATCATAATGTTTTTTGAAGGATTTCAACTTTGAAGAGAGAATTTAAAATAAGTAAAAGATACCGTCTCATAGTTCAGGATAATATGGAACCCGTCTAGTGACATGGGTGAAAAAAAAAAAAAAAAAATCTGTGGACACAAATTAATAACACATGACAAGAAGATTATTGTTAGGTGGCCAGGAATAATAAGGCATGGTAATTTTGCATGGCCACGGGAAATATTAGTCATTTCATCATTGAGACTGTTCAGTTTCTTTCTGGCATCAGTAGCTTCAGCATGGACAATTTTGATCTGATTTTGTTTTATTTTTACCTACGGATGAATTATAATGATATTCTTAAGTCACTTGCGGTTAGACATTTCCATTCATACAATATTGTCCTACAATTATCATCTAAAGTGAAGGATACATATATCATTTTCTCCATTATTTCTTATAAAACCAACTCCAGTATGTATCTCAAGCCATCGGACACAAATCAAATTGAACTTCTGTCATGAAACTGATTGTCATGTTAGGGGGAGTGGTGGAAAGAATTTCACTACTATCAATATCACTACTATTAATACTACCAATAAAGAGTTTTATTCAATGATGAAAAAGATACGAGCTGCAGGTTGTGATTGAAGAAGAGCAACCCACACTAAACAGGCGTCATTTTGCACAATAACAGCAGCCCAATCTCACTAAAGAGAATAATAGTATTGGAGACCATTAAAACCTACTGGCTTCATTACACAGATAAAATGTGAGAGGTCGTACAATCAGGCACCATTTAGTGGAATCCATTTCCTTCTTCAAATGAGGAGAGCCAATCGTCTTTGAAAATATTGTATGTATTTGATCCATTTAACCACTGACCTCATTCACTATCACACTTGCTATTTCAACAAGCTTAATTGATCCCGAATGTTCCGAGCTTTGCATTGTTTCCCCCAGTGTCACTGCATTTCAGTAAGATCATGCACGTTGCAAAGGCAATGACATTTACATTTATAATTAGTTAGGTGTTTGTTTTTTAGACGGAAGATGCGCTGGGGCTTGAGGATTTTAGTGCAATAGATCCATGATTTTATTCACTTTAGTTGCACATTACACATAATGAGATGTTGGTAATAGGTGGAGGTAAAAAAGAGAATTCAGTGTTCACCAAACAACAATACTGAACTGAAGAGAGCCAGAGAGCAGGATTTAACATCTCATCGAACATTTCAGACAATGTGAGGAAGGTGTCATCTCCCCTCTTCCTCTGCTTTGGGATGAAAGAAACAAGGATACATAGACATATATGAGGATTAGATAGAGTCAAATATATGCATGCTTGTATGAACATGCATGAACACAGTTACAGCTCTGAACTGCTGTATTTTCAAAATAATTTAAATTCTACTGTAGCCACTTTGCCACCAGCTGTCATGAATCATATTGAACTGTGAACAAAAAGATCAGTTCATCACAGACCAATCATCACAGATATTTAGTAAAGTGGTGAATAAATCAAAACTTCATTAGGGCTGTCAAGCGATTAAAAATGTATCTAATTAATTAAAGGCTGATTAATTAATCTAAATTACTTTTTTTCTGTGAAAAGCATCCAAACATATTCAAACATTTTTCATATCAAATTGAATTTAGTAAGTGAATAAATCAATGAAAAATAGAAAATGAAACATGAAAATTTTAAATGTTTCATATGAAAAACTAATAGTTTTCACTGTTCATATTCAATATGATCTCTCAGCACAAACCTCTAACCACACCACAGTGGACTTTTTGCCAACATCTTATGTGTCAAAATAAAGTTAGGTTAGCTCAGAGAATGCTCCCTATAAAACCTCTGCCTGTCCAACACTGACACTGACCTGCAGTCCATTTAGTGAGGGAGTTTGTTAATCAGTCATTAGTGGACTTCATCAGTTTGCATCTGAACGCCTGGTCGAGGTCAGGTGTGGCTTGGCGAGACTGGCTGCTTACGCAAGCACCAGGTGTTGCCTCCATCATGTTTACAAAGCAGGTGTGGGCAGAGCGTTTTCCAAGTCAAAGGTGGCACCAGCAGGAACCACACAGCCCAATTCTTCTTATTTTATTTTATTTAATGGCGAATGGCAATGAGTGTTTAAGGAGCATTACCCGCCACCAACTGTGCTGGAGAGTGGGCTGAAGTTTCCTAATTCTACTAGTGGACACAGCCTGATTAATCTGTGTTATTTTTTCTATAATTAATTAATCCAAATGAATGCCAAGCGCGTAAATTGATTCAAAATCCAGGCTTGGAACATTACTTAAGTGAGTATCTGACAGAGGTTTTGGTGGCTCTCCATGGAACATGAGGTCCGAGAGTATGTGGAGGCATGTCCTGTGTGTGCTAGAAACCTCCTCCCATACCTGAATGGAACTCCTGCAACTCTCCTGGTACCCACTCGACCATGGGCTGAGATTTCAGACTTCGTTGTCACAGGGCTCCCAGTCTGCCAAGGTAACACCACTGTTCTTACAGTGGTGGACAGATTCTCTAAGATTACTCATTTTATTGCCTTTCTAAATTGTCCACCAAAGAGACAGCAGAAATCATGTTAAATAATGTGTTTTGTATCCATAGCTTTCCTAAAGACACTGTGTCAGACCGGGGATCCCAGTACATCTCTCAGTTCTGGAAGGAATTCTGCTGTTTGATCGGTGCCACCGTCAGCCTCTCGTCCGGATACAGGCCTGAGTCCAATGGACAAATAGAATGGATCAACCAGGAACTGGAGACCTGTCTCTGTTGCCTGGTATCTCAGAACCCAGCATCCTGGAACAAGCACCTTACTTGGGTGGAATACACATATATTCTCTTTCACACAGTGGCCACACAGCTTTCTACACGGGACTTGCCACTCCATGTCGTCTCCTGGAAGTTGGCTCCCAGGATTGTGGGTCTATTCCCTGTGCCCAAAGTGATTAATCCTGTCTCTGTCCATCTGAGCCTTCCCAGGTCCCTCAAGGTGCATTGTACTTTTCATGTTGGCAAGCTCAAACAGTTAAGGACAGTCCCATGGTTCCCACAGCTGTACGCTCGCTCCTCTACACAGCATTATTTTTTGGTTTTTGTAATGGGAACTGAACCGTCTCACAAATTCATTCATGTCTAATGCTTTTGCTCGTCGGGACTCAATGCTCAGTACCTCAAGATGACTCAAACGCTGATCTGTCATTGTTGTTCGTAAATGATTTTTAATCAAACTTAGGGCTGAAAAGCTGCACTCACATGAAGCACTCCTCACTGGTACCCCAATGGCTATTTTTCTGAGCCTGAACATGAACCTCCTTGAATGGTTCTAGGAATACTACAAATTAGTGTGTGTAGTAAAATCAGTGTAGTATGCCCCTGCATCCCACTTTTTTCTTTCCTCTCCAAAACCCTCTGATACACCTCGTTAGCCAAATCATCAACATTTGAATGAAAAATCTTCGCAAAGGAAAAAAGAGCCTCTTCTTGTATGAAGGTGATGCTTTGAGGTGAAGTGCTTGGATTCACTTCATTATTGTGCAGTTGGGTTTAGAGAAACATATTTGCCGTCACTGAATCAAGCACTGGATAGAAAGCATGTTTTTTAAGTTTTCCTTGTTGTTTCCATCAACTCTATGCTCACCAGTTGATGTAGTAAATATGTAATCACACAGCTCGTATTCATCTTAGGCTGTCTCCTCTGAGTCCTTTCCCAACGTAGATCACACTTTACAGTCATTTCCTCCAGCTCTTTCCACACAGCCTCATAAAAGGCCTCACTCCTGTATTGCTGCAATGTGTCAAGTAAATACTCCACAAGACTGACCTCTGCTGCGAGGTCCAGTGAGGCAGCCTGCAGCATGTCTGACAAAAACTTGGACTCCCAGAACTTTCTTGAAAGTAACCAAAAGTCCAATAAAGCTATGATTAATTCGATCAATGTCTTGCAGAAAACAGTACACTGCTGGGAGTCCATCAAGCAGATTGTGACAGCCTGTGTACCTGCAAGCCCACTAGAGTCACTTAGCTTAGGAGGTTTACAAGGTTGACTCATACTCATAGATCATACTCTCTGAATGTCATGTCATTTTGTAGCTATAATGTAGTTTTTGAAGAAGTGAGAAAAAGCAATCGGCCTCAGAGACTGCCAAAGAGCTAGCACTTGATCCCCAGGGCTAAACTGGCGATGCTCAGCCTGAAGATCATACTGCCGTTTCTGGTTAGCCTGAGCACTCTCCAAGTTCTTCCTTGCTACCTCCACTGCTATGTACAGACGGCGGCGAAAACCATTAACATAATCTGCCAAATTAGTTGGTGGTTCTCTCTCAACCAGTCCGTCCTGCAACAGGGCTAGAGGACCACGCACAGAATGACCAAACACCAAATCATTGGGGCTAAATCCAGTACTAGCCTGGACAACCTCTCTAGCAGACAACATGAGTGGAGTGTTCACTGCCAGCCTGCACAGAGGCAATGATCAGCCTCTTAACAAGGAATATTCCCCCCTGACTACCTAACCAAAAACTGGCTAATTCTCAACCCTAGTCTTCGTGTGATACTTGTGGTGGGTATTTACGCACTGCATTGTCTCCACACAGACAATGACTCAGCCCGACAGCCGGGTGAAGCAACAATAAACCGGCGACCCACCTGCAGCAGCGGATGTGCTCCCGAGACAACTGCTCTTACCACATTCTCACCACACTACAGACAAAAAAAACAAACAAACGAACACAACCCCTAGAGGAAAGTGCCCCTACAGCCTACTGGAGGAATTCCCTTCAAAGAGTGCATGAAACAGTGACACTGACTTCCTGCACAGAACAAACCTAAAATGGCTCCCAGGAAGCACATGGTGATACTTCCAGCGTAGATCCACAAGCAGCCAGACAACCAACCCAACTGCGTGAATCACCAATCACAAACCAGCTCACAGCTGAACCAAGACCAACTACAAAACCCAAAACCAAACAGGGTACACTACCCCAGGCAACAGACAAAATCCAGTCCAACAAACCCTTTAAATGGAATACCCATTTGTCATCCACTCAAAAGGACTGGACGAGCCCCCATTTGTCATGACCTGGCTCGGTGAGTCATGGAAAAAAAGGGAGAACACCATATACATTGGTTTAAATGATTCTTTATTAAAATTAAACTATCACGAAGGATTTAAGGTTATGGAGTGTGTAGAAGCAGTGGTATCCGTAGTGTAGGGTGTGCATGAGTGAGGAGTGCAAGTGTGCAAGTGTTGATAGTGTGAAACAAAAGCAAAGGACAACCTAAAGCATCAGTCTAAGCTAAAGCAAAGCAAAGCAAAGCAAAGCAAAGCAAAGCAAAGCAAACCAAACCATACCATACCATACCGACCCCGACTGGGGACAGGGGAGCCCAGAGCAGGGGAGGGATCAGGAAAAGAGAAAGAGCCCTGGACTGCAGTGGCATAAATACTCTCATGCTAAGTAATGATAGAAAACACCTGCAAACAAACCACACCTAGAGAAGAGGAGGAGGAAGAGAAACCACACCCAGGAGAGGAGGAGGAAGAGAAACCACACCCAGGAGGGAAAGAGGAAAGAACACTCAGGATGCCACATAGGGCATCACAGTGAGAAAAAGCAATCAGCCTCAGAGACTGACTTCACACTATCAACAATCACAAGGTTCAAACAATGAGCATTACACTGCACTTAAAACATATTTGGCAACTTCCTGAATCCTTGTGTGCACACACCTGAGTGCTTGCTACTCCACACTGACCAACCAGGTTGGTGCAATATTCTAGCCAATGTTTTTCAAGGCATTTTATGATCAAAGCAGTGAGCCCTGCTGCTGGCAGCCCTCATGTATGACCCAGTAATAATATAATACTTGTTCTTTCTTCTGAAGGTCTTTGGTTTCATCAGCTACTACACTGAACACCTCACTCTGTTTTACTCCCCTTATTATTTCCTCTTGAACCATTTCTGCCAGGAATTCCAACATTTCATTTTGAATGGTTTTGCTGGTGTATTTAGCATTACCATTGTTACGTGCCAGGTAGTTTGTGTTTGTCTCCCTTCCCCCTCCCCTGTGTGTTGTGTTTTTCCTCAGGTAATGGCTGCAGGGATGCTGTTCACCTGTGCGGAAAGGCTGTGCGACCTATTGGATAACTACCCCTTCGGATGGCCTATCACAACAAAGGAGACGCCTTAAATGGTGGATGTCTCAGGCCTTCAGTCTCTTCTCTTGACTCTTTTGGAGACATGTTTGGTCAGGTATGTATGTGGGAGGTTTTTGGGACTAGGTAAGTTGGGGTACCCTTTACATTCTTGCACTCACGAAGATGGTCATTGTTATCCCATTAGGTTTATTAGTTTTTTGCCACCGCTGTATTGTTTTGGAGAAAATTTTCTTTTGTTAGACCAGCCAGTTAGCCATTTTTTTTGTTCCTTTTCTTTCTTCAGAGGTAGCTCAGACAGGCCTTCTTCTGTTATATTAATTTCATTTTATTTGGCATAACTTTGTCCCACCTTCCCCCACCTTGGTATGCTTCTTTTTTTATAATAAAACACACTTGTTCACTTCCACTGAGACTTTGATTTCCTGGTTGTCGTGCTATGGTCTGCCACTTGTGGGCGTAACAACCATGAGCTTTCATGCGCTTCTCTAGAAACAAATTGTGCTTAGCTATCTCTTCTAATATAGCCAAAAAGTTGCCTTGGTTATCAGAGTTCTCAGACTCTCTGTGAAAAGTTCTGTGTGGCAGTTAAAAGCAAGACTTCTGCAATAGTGTCAATATATGCCTGGTTCTCCATAATGGTCTTTCCTTTCTCTTTGTTAATAGAAGCTATTATGCATGACTTTGAGTGGCCATTTCATGCTGTTGCCATGCAAACATGGCATTTTGGTGGTGCTCTAATTTGTCATGGTCTTTAAAGCCACCTTCTTTACACAAAGCTTTCTTCCAGTTGGAGAACAGTTTCTGTTCTGAATACAGAGGGTGGGGTATTTGGAAGGGAAAAAATGGCAGCAGGTATAACAAAATAGAGTCTCTACTGATGTAGTACTCCAAACACGTGTAGTAGAAGGAGGGAGACGCACACAACAAAGTCACAATCAACAAATTATTAAGAAAAGAATACTTAAACTAAACTAACAGTAGTATGTGGAAGTCAAGTGGTATAAGTGGGTACATGAGTGGAGATGTGTATGAGTGTGGTCTTGTAATAAGATGCAGCAACACAATCAAACCAATCCCCAAACCAGTTAGTTGTCTCAGGGAGGAGAGACAGTACTGAGCCCCCAGAGGGTTTTTAAAGGCGCATGGCAAACAGTCCTCAAGTGTGTCCAATTTGCTGCCGACCTCCTGCTATGCCCACTTAAAGTACCAGCACCAGAAACAAGAAAGCCACACCACCAAGAACCAGAAGAAAGGGTGGATGGGGTGGGTGTAAAGTGCAGGGAGAAGCAGAAATCCCAGATGGGCTTATATATAGCCTCCACCTATAGTTAAAATTTCATAGTTATAAGAAACTTGAAAATTGACACAGAGAATATTACATACTACATAAAGTAATAAACTGATAATAGGAAAACAAACATATGTATAACATCAACAAGTTATAATTACAATAACAAAAATAGCAATATAAAAACAATTATGAACATGATATAAAAGTGTGTTTGTGTATGAATTAGAATTTCAAAACAGCAGTTAAATGGGCTTTTAAATATCTTTTGAAACATTTTATAGAGGAGTTCTTTGCCAGATGGGAAACGCTATTCCATAATTTGGTACCCCTAAATTTGATAATAAATTGACTTCTGCACATCTTCTTGAAGATAGATCTAAACTATTTAATTTCAGCATGTCAGTTGTTTGATAGTTGATTGTTAGGTACGCATCATGTGGAGATGTAAATTGTTTAAAAAATACACATATTACAGACTGTACCATAGCCAGTATTCACAGTTTCAACTTTATCTTGACTGTATAACAACTACATATGTAATTTAGTACTTTTAATTCACTGAAAGTACATTTGTTATATAGTCAGTGGTCTTGGGGAAGACAACGAGGAGAGACTAGTGCTGGTGATTTGATTTGGTATGAGTGGATTTTTTAATGTAAATATTTTGTTTGTTTGTTCACATTTTTTGGAAGCATTTACAATAAATGCCCACCAACGGGAACCTTGAACCACAACTCAGCCTCCTACTCTACGACCTACTCTGGCAACAACTATCTTACATAGGTCTCTATAGGTGTCTTCGACCCTGGCCCCCACAGTGTTGAGATAGACTGGCACCTACTGTTCTCAGCCAAAGGCAAACAATTAATACTGCAGAGGACCTCAAGGCCCACACGTGACCTCGTGTAACCTAAGATAGAAAATTCCATAACAATATCTATGCTAGGTTTAGCTAACCAGCTGCTGCCTGTAATTTCATATTTACTGAACAGACTTGAGTGATATCAGTCTTCTCATGTAACTCTTGGCAAAGCACCAAGAACAGGTGAATAAGCACGTCCTTAAATGCTGCAGCTAATCTGTGTGCAATGGTTAAACTGAAACTTTGTGTGCATCTTAGAAAGCTATGAAAAATATTATGAGCTGTATGATATGTACATTTTACTGTTGCTCCAAACCAGTAAGAAACTAGAACATACTCATGGTGTATAAGGTGTAGGTCTGTTAGTGAGCAGTTCATATACACATTTTTGTGGGTAGTCTAATGACAGCTAGGTGAAAAACAGAGAGCCGGAACCTGAAGTGACTGTGTGTGTTTTATGTTACAAGTCTCCCTAACACAGTGTAAATGGAAGCGAGGGTCGTTGATGATGCCAAAGCTGAGAGGATTATTTTGCCCTCTCGTCCTGGGACTGCCAATGCTATCATATTTGAGGTGAAATATTAGCTGAACATGGCCTGTGACTTTTGCCTTCAAAATTAAGACCCAGAGTTTGACCCTCTGCAATTTATTTAACATAGAAGACCTATCATCCAGGGCAACTATTTAGTTCGATTTGTTGAGTCAGATCTGAGTTCAATGAGCACAGATGACACAGTGTTACCAACAGATTCACCAGAGCGCCGTACCGGAAGGCCAGATCTTTGTAGTTCCAACATTCTCATGAGGTGGAGCATGCTCTAAGAGAGGGGAACTCTGCATTTGTGAAAGAGGGTAAAACTACTGTATCAGGTTGCCCAGAGATCTAAAAACACAGCATACTAAAACTGAAATATATAAGCATAAAGCATATCCTAGTACAGCAAGGCTGCAGAGTATCTGTGAGCAAACACCCCTGTCTGAAAGAAGATTAAAAGATGATCTGCTTAAAATGTATGAAATAAGCATCATAGTATCATCTCTTTCTGTCTGCACAGTTTGATAAGTCATGGCATATTTTTTTTGTTCTTCTTTTGTTTGTTCTTCTGAAGTCAGAAAGCTTTAACGTCCAGATACTCATGAATATTCTAGGTTTGAAATGATCGGAGTTTTATTTTGTCATAAGATATTAGCACAGGGTGATATCACAATGCAGAAATAATATATGGAATTATGGTACAGCATTTCTTAGCTCTAACATTTGCCTTTTTCATATCCCTTCTTCTTGCATATGTCACAGTCTGCTCCCCTTTCACCTGCCTCTCAGTAATTTTCCATTCCCTCTCCACTCACCTGCCAGCCACGCCCCCCTCATCAGACCTACTCCCCTCACCTGCTTGACTCACCTGCTTCCCATCACCAATCAAGCTAGGATTTAAGCTCTCCCAGCTCACTCACTCTCTGCCAGATTGTTCTCTATGCTCACGCAAGACTTTCCAGCACTCTTCTCCGGACTGATCTCCTGCTGCCGACTCTGCCTGCCTTGGACTAACCTGTTTGCTGTACTCCCGGTAACCGACCCTGCCTTCCGTCTTCGACCACGAGCTTCTGATCCCTCTGGATTCTGCCAGCTGGTGTCGGCCCAGCTACTGGTGGCTTTCTCCTGGTACGTCTGCCTCAACTCCTGCCTACCTGCTTGCTGGACTGGTGTTCCCAGCCTAAGCCCCTGGACTTTCCCTGTGCCCAGAGAGACTGTTTCCTGCGTGTGCTGCATTTGGGTTCTAATTACACCCGTTACAGTACAATCTGGCCAGAAATGGACCCAGCGCACCCTTCTTCGCCGCAAGTCCCGGCTCAAGAGGATCGAAGACGCACTTCAGCAACACGAGGAAAGATTCGCCTCCATTACAGCTGACATCCAGCAGGCTACGGTGAACCAGACACAAGGGTTAGCTATGCTAGCTAACCAGGTCCAGCAGCTAGCAGCAGCCATTACCCAATCTGCTGCTGCTGCTGCTGCTCCGCCGGCACCACCCCCACCTGCTGCTGTTCCCATTCCTTCGGGTCTACTGCCGGAGCCCCGGGTGGGACCTCCAGAACGATACGCTGGAGATCCGGAAGGCTGTAACCCCTTCATCACCAACTGCTCCATCCTCTTTGCTCTGCAGCCCCAGACCTTCGCTTCAGAAGAGGCCAAAGTAGCGTTTGCCATCAACCACCTGACAGGTCGAGCCCGCCTGTGGGGAACAGCAGAATGGGAACGCCAGACCACGGCCTGCTCCTCCTTCCAAGCCTTCACCACGGAGCTTCGTAAGGTGTTCGGCATAGCATCCATCGGTCCAGGCGTCACAGGGGGTCTGATGGACTTGAGCCAAGGTGAACAAACTGTCGCTAACTATGCCATTGAATTCCGCATCAGGGCCCGTCAGAGTTACTGGAACGAGGCTGCCATTTGTGACGCTTATCTGCGGGGTCTGGAGGACTACATTAAAGATGAGTTGGTCTCTCACAACCTTCCCTCTTCTCTGGATGGACTTATTGAACTTACGTCCCGGATAGATCGCCGCGTGCAGGCAAGACGCCAAGAGAGGCGGCAAGAACAGGCAAACCAGCGCCTGCTGGGCCGACCACATGTGCCGCACCAGTCTCACTCCTAAGGAGCGGGAGTGCCGTCGCCAGGGGAGACTCTGCCTCTACTGTGGTCAAGCAGGTCACTTCATCTCACAGTGTCCAGCAAAAGGCCGGACTCACCAGTAGAGGGGGAAGTACTGGTGAGTCGTCCCTCTGAACTATTCCTCCGACAACGATCCTTATGCCATGTTCAGCTGTTACTGGCGGAGGGTTCCCAAACCCTCGCCACCTTCATTGACTCTGGTTCCGATGTCAGCCTCATCGATAAGGACCTGGCCCAGCAACTAGGCATCAACGGGATACCACTGCCTGCCCCAGTTCCTGTCAATGCCCTCGATGGTCATCTCCTGGGGAAAGTGACTCACCAGACCACACCCATCCGCATGCTTATGTCCGGTAACCACCACGAGACAATCCAGTTTCACATTCTGCAGTCTCCCCGAGTCCCTCTCATCCTGGGATTCCCGTGGCTCCGTCGCCATAACCCTCATGTCGACTGGGCGACGGGGTCAATCCTGGGGTGGGGGTCATCTTGTCATCAAGTGTGTCTCCAACAAGCAGCTGCTCCCCTGCTGTCCCGCTGTCCCAGTCCTCTGCCTGACCTGTCAGGGGTGCCGGTGGAATACTATGACTTCAGGGAGGTCTTCAGCAAGGTTAAGGCAACCTCATTGCCCCCACACCGGCCATATGACTGTGCCATCGACCTGCAGCCCGGCTCTACTCCTCCTAGGGGGCGCCTGTACTCACTGTCAGCTCCGGAGAGGGAGGCCATGGAGACCTACATTAATGACTCTTTGGCAGCAGGCATCATCCGGCCCTCCTCGTCCCCTGTTAGTGCTGGCTTCTTCTTCGTCCAGAAGAAAGATAAATCTCTTCGGCCCTGTATTGATTATCGAGGCCTGAATGACATAACTGTCAAGAACCGCTACCCCCTTCCTCTCATCTCCTCTGCCTTTGAGCTCCTGGAGGGGGCCACCATATTTTCCAAATTGGACCTTCGCAACGCCTACCATTTGGTCCGCATCCGGGAGGGGGATGAGTGGACAGCCTTCATCACCCCCACTGGACACTACGAGTATCTAGTGATGCCCTTCGGCCTCACCAACGCCCCTGCTGTCTTCCAGGCCCTGGTTAATGACGTGCTCCGGGACATGTTGAATAAGTACGTGTTTGTTTACCTGGATGACATACTGATCTTTTCCAAGACCAAGGAGGAACACGTCCACCACGTCCAGGCAGTTCTGCAGCGGCTCCTTGAGAACTCTTTTTGTCAAAGCCGAGAAGTGCGAGTTTCACTCCTCCTCTGTGTCCTTCTTGGGTTTCATCGTGGGTCCTGGGAGCATCCAGATGGACCCCGCCAAGGTGTCAGCTGTCTCAGATTGGCCCACTCCTGACTCTCGCAAACAACTACAACGATTCCTGGGCTTCGCCAACTTTTACCGGAGGTTCATCAGGGGTTACAGCATGGTAGCCGCTCCTCTCACGGCTCTGACTTCCTCCAAGGTGCCGTTCCAGTGGTCATCCGCAGCCGATGAGGCCTTCCGGTCCCTCAAAGCCAGGTTCACGTCAGCCCCTATCCTCCAAATGCCTGATCCAGAAAGGCAATTTGTGGTGGAGGTGGACGCCTCTGACGTGGGAGTAGGAGGGGTGCTCTCCCAGCGGGCAGCCAAAGACCAGAAGCTCCATCCATGCGCCTTCTTCTCCCGACGACTGACCCCGGCTGAGAGGAATTACGACATCGGCAATCGAGAGCTTCTGGCAGTCAAATTGGCTCTGGAGGAGTGGCGTCACTGGCTGGAAGGAACTACGGTGCCATTTTTGGTCTGGACCGACCACAAAAATCTGGAATACATTCGGTCAGCCAAGAGGCTGAACTCCCGACAGGCCAGATGGGCTCTGTTTCTGACCAGATTTAACTTTTCCCTCTCCTACCGGCCGGGGTCCCGCAACGTGAAGCCTGATGCCCTGTCCCGGCAGTTTTTGAGAGAAGAGGACTCGGCTGCCAGTTCCGACACCATTCTCCCCTCCTCTAGTCTAATAGCATCACTCAGCTGGGAGGTGGAGGAAAGGATTAAGGCAGCTTTAGAAGATCAGCCTGGGCCCAGCTCGTGTCCTCCTAACCGCCTGTTCGTCCCCGCTCCCCTTCGGTCCGAGGTCCTCCAGTGGGCCCACAACTCCCTGCTCACCTGTCACCCTGGGATCCAGCGGACTAAAGAGGTGGTGCAACAAGATTTTGGTGGGCGACTCTGGCTGAAGACACCCGGGAGTTCGTAAACGCCTGCCCAGTCTGCAACCAGCACAAACCCTCACACAAGGCCCCCGCTGGATTTCTGCATCCATTGCCGGTGCCCCACCGGCCCTGGTCCCACATCTCCCTAGACTTTGTTACCGGTCTGCCACTGTCCAACGGCCACACCACTATTCTCACAGTGGTAGATCGGTTCAGCAAGATGGCACATTTCGTGCCCCTGCCCAAGCTTCCCTCAGCCAAGGAGACGGCTGAACTGGTTCTGCTACATGTGTTTCGACTGCATGGTTTCCCTACCGACGTGGTCTCCGATCGGGGGCCCCAATTCACCTCCGTATTCTGGAGGGAGTTCTGCATGCTGGTGGGGGCCACCGTCAGTTTGTCATCTGGGTTCCACCCCCAGTCCAACGGCCAATCTGAGAGGATGAATCAGGAGATGGAGACTGCTTTACGCTGCATGGTCTCTCAAAACCCCTCATCCTGGTCCCGGCAGCTTCTGTGGGTGGAATACGCCCATAATACCCTGACCAACTCTGCAACTGGACTCTCTCCATTTCAGTGCGCCTACGGGTTCCAACCCCCACTCTTTCCCGCCCTGGAGAAGGAGGTTTCCTGCCCATCAGTGCAAGCCTTCATCCGTCGCTGCCGCAGAACCTGGACTCAGGCCCGAACCACTCTTCTTCACTCCACTGACCGCTACTCCACCACGGCCAACCGTCGTCGATCTAAAGCTCCGACTTTTCAAGTTGGCCAGAAGGTGTGGTTGTCTACCCGGGATCTACCCTTACGCGTAGAATCAAAGAAGTTGGCTCCCAGATTTATTGGACCCTTTGAGGTTCAAAAGGTCATCAACCCTGCGGCAGTGAGACTCAAGCTACCCAGGTCCATGCGGGTCCACCCCACTTTCCATGTGTCCAAGGTCAAACCCGTCCGTGAGAGCCCCCTGGTCCCCGCTGCTCCTCCCCCGCCCCCACCCCGCATTATCGAAGGGAGTCCCGCCTACACCGTCCGTCGTCTCCTTCGTTCTCGTCGCCGGGGAAGGGGTCTCCAGTACCTGGTGGATTGGGAGGGGTATGGTCCTGAGGAAAGGTCCTGGGTCCCTGCACGGCATATTTTGGATGCTTCCCTCATCAGGGAGTTCCATCGATGCCACCCAGGTCAACCGGCTAGGTCCTCCACACCCTCTAGGAGTACTACCAGTCCGCCTCCCTGTTCACCCGAGGTCTCTGACCACAACTCTGAGTATGAGGAAACCCCTTCGGAGGAGGAGGCACCTTCTGAAGCAGGGGAGGAGGAGGACATGGAGCTTTCAGAGGAATATTAACCTCCTCCGGGCCCTCGCCACCCTCCCGACTCAGCATTTCATCTTTTGGGACGTCAGGAGCCGTCCCTTGAGGGGGAGGTTCTGTCACAGTCTGCTCCCCTTTCACCTGCCTCTCAGTAATTTTCCATTCCCTCTCCACTCACCTGCCAGCCACGCCCCCCTCATCAGACCTACTCCCCTCACCTGCTTGACTCACCTGCTTCCCATCACCAATCAAGCTAGGATTTAAGCTCTCCCAGCTCACTCACTCTCTGCCAGATTGTTCTCTATGCTCACGCAAGACTTTCCAGCACTCTTCTCCGGACTGATCTCCTGCTGCCGACTCTGCCTGCCTTGGACTAACCTGTTTGCTGTACTCCCGGTAACCGACCCTGCCTTCCGTCTTCGACCACGAGCTTCTGATCCCTCTGGATTCTGCCAGCTGGTGTCGGCCCAGCTACTGGTGGCTTTCTCCTGGTACGTCTGCCTCAACTCCTGCCTACCTGCTTGCTGGACTGGTGTTCCCAGCCTAAGCCCCTGGACTTTCCCTGTGCCCAGAGAGACTGTTTCCTGCGTGTGCTGCATTTGGGTTCTAATTACACCCGTTACAGCATATATAAATCTGGAAGGGATATATTTTTCTTTTTTTCGTGATTAGTTTTTTCTAAACTTGATTTTTTTTGTTCAATTACACTCACACACACTGACCATGTTCTCCCTTTACAGGATGAGATGGAGGCAGTGTGGGGAGCAGTGGCACTGAATGAAGTGTGTCAATCCTCCTCAAAGCAACTCAAACCTCAGTTACAGGCTGTGAGAAATGAGCTGGAGGAAGTTGTCAACAGGTGTTGTTGTCGAAGGTTAGCATCTTTCAGCCTTAAAGGGATAGTTCGGGATATCTGACATGAATCTGTATGGCCCCGTCAGTAGTGTCGCACAGCCACACTGACTTACCCCCGACAGTGTCCTGTGGGCCGAGTTCTGTCCAGGTTTGGTCAGCAACGAAAGTAGTCCGGCAGGTTTGCTGGGACACTTAAATAAAACATTTTTCTCCTCAAAACAGCATGTGTTCAAAAGAGTGATTTATTTGCATCACAAAACCAATGTCCACGAAAAAGTCACATCTCATAATCACTTGGCCCTACTTTCTCACCTTTGCTATTAGTGCGGCTGCGTCGCGTCAGCCGTTGCTGATCGCTGCCACTATAATCAATGAGACCACTCACACCGGGCGCGCCGTGGAACGTCTCAGCAGCGTCCCAGAAGCATCTCTCCGCTCCGCAGCGCTATCTTTCCCTAGCACTCCTATTTTTGACGCGAGCCGTTGCTAAACCACGTCAATTTCAATTCAGGAAATCCAACACAGAATCAGTGTAATACACTTCCGCCCCTTTCAAAATAAAACACAATATGCAGTTCATGTAGCCTGTCACAGCTTCACGCCCACATTACGTCATGACCGGTGGCACCAGGTCAGCTGTCAATCAATCAAAATGTCTCAACATGAACAACGAGAGACTAATTGTTGAAGTGGAACAACACACAATAATTTATGACACAACAGATCCTTATTATAATCTCTCCCACGTCAGAGAAGCAAAGTTAGCTGTTTGTTGTTGTTTCTTTTATACACAGTTTATCACGGGGACTCGTGTACGTTCAGGATTCTCGCGTGATCTCGTGGCGCTGAAGTCCCTGGTGTGAGTCCCGTGTCATGCAGCTGAGCTGACGATTTGGGTTGTTTGGGTCGTAGTAGGCGGAGCGGTCGAGAGGTAGATTGAGAAGTAGATCGAAAAGTTTATAGCTTCTACAAGCTAGCATTACATAGTATATATATGTGTGTGTGTTTGTGTGTGTAAAAATGGGGCGCTCTTGTGACTATCCAGGCTGTAGCAACAAAGATTTGCCTGAATCTCCTCACGGATTTCACTGTTTTCCTGTGACGGACCTTGCTCTGAGGGAACTGTGGCTAGTTGCTCTAGGCTGGAGATCTGCTGTCCCTGCACCACAGGTAAACACAATTCAATTGTACCAAAGAGTTTCTAGCCTACCGGTGACGCACCGAGCCGAGGCTATGCAAAAGCAATATGGAGAAATGTGAATAAATACAAATAAACAAATCAGTTGGTGTCATATTGTTTATTTAAGTGTCCCAGCAAACCTGCCAGACTACTTTTGTTGCTGACCAAACCTGGACAGAACTCGGCCCACAGGACACTGTCGGGGGTAAGTCGGTGTGGCTGTGCGACACTACTGACGGGGATGCCATACAGATTCATGTCAAATATCCCGAACTATCCCTTTAACGTTAATAGGTTTTGCATCCAAGAATACAGTGAACGATGGTAGCTCAGCTGTTCAGTTCAATTCAGTTCAGATTTTCTGTGTTTAAACAGAAATTACTCACCAAGGATTTGATTGATTCTAGTTCTAGATAATTTCATATTTTACTACAATGTGTTTCTGCGTTGTCTTCAAACCTTTTGAATTACTAAATGAAAATAATATGGATTTTATTTACCTTAGTGATTATTATTTTGATCTTATTTTCATATTTTTTCAACACAGATGTATATGACGTATTCACCTGATTGTATAACATTCTAAAACATTACGGACACGGTAACTTAAAGGTGCACAAAGATCTCAAAATTCAAAACAAAGTTTTAGCTGGATATGATCACAGCAACCTGCTTGGATTGTTGCTTGCAGGAGAGGGAAACCGTTTGGGCGAGAGGCAATGATGAAGGCAATATCAGTCTTCAAGACTGCAGATCACAGGTCTGATTTTCTAGTGGTATTGGGATCATTACTGTAGTTCAGTTAGCTATTAAAGCCGCATTTTAAATTAATGTACATCATAGTTTATGAACTTGAACGAGCAGGTAGCATTTATACAATACAATATTTTCAAGACAATTATCGGTAAATTGGGGTTTAAACCTGGATAATAACAGGGACTACAGATCCTAATCCGAGATCCGCTAATGTGAGGGTGTGTGAAGTCCAACTGTCATTTTTTTCCGATGAGAGATGGGTAAACACTGAGGAGTCAAGGTTCATCATAAAGATGAGAGGTGACAGAATCAGCAATAATTTAAACTCTTGATTGTCTGTGGCAGTAATTGTATTATGCCCACTTGTTGGTCCCTTTGCATTTGAGGAAAGGAATGTGAAGCTACTATCTTCATTCTGTGGTGCAGCAGTGAGGTTCAGTGGTCCAGTGATTGACCGAAGGAGACTGCCTAAAGCTCTTCTCATTCACACACTGTGGTGTTCTTTCTGTGACTCCACAAATCAGAATCAGAATAACTGAAACTGAATAGATTGTTTATTTGAACCTGCACATGTTTATGGAGTTTTAAATGCGTCAAAGTAAACGTCTTTACTGAAGCTTTTCCAACTTAGGCCTAACTAACTTAGAGTGATCATTAATCGTGCTTTCTGTCAGATGACATCAGAAACCTCAAGACTCAAGACAGACTCAACTACCCTGAAGACGAGGGCTTTTCTCGCTGTGAACTCCTCACATCGTGTTAATCTGTAGTTTGGTCTGAAACCAGCTTCTTTTATCAATGCCTTTCACTGTCAGACAGATTAATGTCTCCATCACCACTGTCTATCTTACTCAAAGCCAGCTTTGAACCTTTAGCCTTTACCTAGCTGTTTGATGCACATGTTAAACCATGACAACAGACTCAGAAGTGGAGATAAAGAAACATCATGCTGGATGAGGTTTTATTGTTTTATTTACTACGATCTGATCTATTGTTGAGACAATTGTTTATGTTCAGGATATTTGTTGGTCATGTTTACATATTCCCAAATCATCATTGCAAATCATGGGCAAAACTAACTTGCATAACTGTGTGTGTAAACTATCAGACTTATATTGTGTTTCTGAGAGCAGTTGAATTATTGCTGCTAATGAAGTGATTAAGTAAAACCACATTGTAGTGCCATCCCAAGCAAATGTTGCAACACTCTTTACATAATACATTAAAGTATCAAAATAAGTCCTCCCTTGGGACCATAGTGGTCAAAGGGTCCAAGTCATGTTCTGCACCTTTTAGTCCAGACCACTGGTTGTTGTGTTTGGTGTGTTTGCACAGCGTTTGTGTTTCAATTTTGTCCATAAAAGGACTAAAGTCAAAACAAATTCCAGGCAGATATATTTCTTTGACTTAATATCACTGGAGAATTCCTTAAATGTGAGAGCAAAAAGAGAGGCAGATTCCATGGGAATAAAATAAAAATAAAAATCTGAAACTCATAAACGTCCCAACTGAGCAGCACGTTTCTGGGGCAAGTGGTTTAAAATAGTTTGCAACTTTTTATGTAACTAAAAATAATTAGTGGGCTATTTTCCATTGGGAGCTAATAGGACAGACACTATTCACTGACTTTAAGTACACTTTAATAATATGCATATGAATTTCAATATGCATATTCATACTAACATAATTCAAAGAAAAGAAAATTATACAAGAATCCAAGGTCCCGTAAGGTAAAACAAACATTACTTGCTGTTGTGTCCTGTCCTGTGACAAAATACTGTTTTATGACAGAAAGGAATTTTTGTGGGTCTCCAGGCATGTTTCATCAAATCTTCTCAAGCTCCGCTGCCAAAATAATTTGATATTATACTTTGTGAATTAGACAAAAAGAGCACAGACACAATATCCTCCAACCAAGCAGCACACACTGAGCCAGAAAAGACAAGTCTGCTGTGGAGAGCACTCTTCATTAATATGGCCTGGAAGAGCTGAGACTGGGTTGTCTGGTTCTTACACTGCCTCACTTTATTTCTGCCTCAATGTCTTCAGTTACAGTGTCATATCACAAGGAGTCTGCCATCACCATTCAGTAGCTTAAGATCTCTAGACAGGGCACACCTCCTGACAGGATGACTGGAGTGGTGTATGACGTGATAATGACATCACATGACAGCTGTGGGGAACACAGCACTGAAACAGTAAGGATCCTGACTGAAGAGACTGAATGAACACCAGAAACAAACATCACCAGACCAAAACCTCTCACAGCACCCACTGGAAAGGTCAAAGGTCATCAGCCAAGAGTCAGTGGATGACGACAACCTAAACCAAGACACAGAGGTACAGAGGCAGACTCTTCATGCTAATACAAGTATGACGTGGCCCCACGTCTCAGTCAGCAGGTTAATGTTCAGTCCAACTGATTCACTCAGACAGTTGTGTTCTTGCGTGCAGCTCCTCTGGGTAATATCAAGAGAGGTCCAGGGCTGCAGTGTGTGAAAGGGACTCAAGTGAGACACAGACTGATTTGTTTCTTGCCAATGAGGCCTCCAGTGAAGCTTCACTGTTGCTTTACTATGCTTACAGTGTTATGGGATTTTCTATTCCTGTAATGTTCTGAGTGACACATATATACTTTTAAATGGAATATAATAAAAGCACAAACATACAGACACATTACACAAGGTTACAGGAAGTCATGTGTGGGCCTTGAGGTCCTCGGCAGTATTAGTTGTTTGGCAAGGTGCCATCCTATCTCAACACTGTGGTGGCCAGGGTCGAAGAACTCTGGTGCTGCCTGCTTAGACATAATAGACAGCTTGCCATTGACATTCCAGTCTGTGTAAACAGACATCTGTGTGTCCAGACTAAAATATGTTGACGAAGACACCATCCTTGGTAAAAGCATTCTCTTTTACCTAATTCTGGGCATATAGTATTTGTGGTGTTATCTTGGGGTTTAAAGTCTATCCACCAGCATGAGTTGGGCAGAATGTGAGACCAACTCAGGCACTTCTGATGCTTTATGAGAATGTCTCTAATTCTCCTTGATCAAGTGCTAATAAATAATACAGCATAAGACATCAGAGGCGCCTGAACACTTTCTTCCTTCCTGACCTCACCACTGATTTTTGGCTTCAGCAATTTCTCTGCAACATACAGGACCTCATCCATGCCAGGTCCTGTCCAGGAGAATAACAGAGAAAAGCTTTTTGTCTTCTTACCTTTCTTCTTCACTGTCTTTGTCATCCTGAGGCCTGTCTCCTCCTCAATTGCTGGAATCTGTCAGCAAGTTAGTGGTAGATGAAACCAGCTTGCAGTGAGCTGTGCAGCTGAAAAAAGAAGAGAAAATGTCAACGGTGAGTTTGATGGCATGATTTCCCACAGGGTGCTGCAGTACTGCTCAGGTATATTTCTTGTTGATCCACAGCAGCAGGGAGGTAATCCAGAGGCTACAATACAGTCAGTACAGTGTGGACAATGCACATCAAACCAATGCACAGACAGGGCACACAACACCCAGCTGAGCAGGCTGGCACAACACGGTGAAATAAAGTTTCCTAATATGCAGCAAACACAAGGTGGAGACAGATAGCGCAGGTTCTATAGAGTATCAGTTTTTATTGCATTCATTTATTCCGCAAATCTGTCTTAAGAAAAATCACACAGGATGGGTGCATTTGTTAACACTCAGAGGAAAACCAGCAAAGAAAAAAGTATTTTAAAACATTTGAAGGATTTATTCAAATTTGTAACATGTTTCATTTGCATCCAAAACCTTGGTGACTTTCATGTTTTGGACCCAAATGTAACCCCTGTCTGAAAGGATGTACAGAGTTAGGTTTCGGTTTCAGTTCTAGAATAGGACCAATCGCAGAAGACTAGGAAATCGCTCACGGAGCCCAGGGGAGTACATCAACATTAACCACACTCACACAAATTGTAGTTCTCCGAAAAATTGTACTCTCAGACATATGAACAACATGAGAATTAATTTGTGTACTTAATATAGAAAATAACAAAGTGCGCGCGACATAGAACAGGGAAATAAACAAAATAAAATGTCCGTGCGTACAGTCAGTCAGTTGTGTCTTTATGTCAATTTTTCTCCCCTTTCTTCGAGCTCAATTTTTATTTCGTTGGGGCCCTTCAATTTCAGTGTTCTTTAATTTGAGTGTTCTTTCGATGTCCTACCACACCGCCGTCAACCAAAGTGAAGTCCCGGGTCCTCAGCTCTGGTCCAGCACGAAGGTGCGTTCCGTCATCTTCAGCTCTGGCTGGACATCTGATTCAGTGGATCCATCTCTCCAGCGAAATGCCCGAAGCCTCTCGGTCACCGCTGGTTCCTTATCTCTACTGGCGTCGATGTTTCTCTCTCACATCAATCGGCAGTGAATCAAACTCCACAAAAAACCTTACCTAAGAAACAGGTCACATTCAATCTGTTCAGTAAAATAAAATAAAACCTCTACAGGTCATGAATCTTTAATTAAAAATAAATAAATAAAATAATAAATAACCTTTTAAAATTGAAATAGTTTCTCAAAAAATATATATTTACTCTTTTCTTTCCTTTACAGATCTATTTAACCCATATCAAACAGAAAAGTATCAAAAATAAATCTAATTCTTTTCCCCATCAATCATTTGGATAAATGATCAAATATGGCAAAATTCCCTCTCTTTTATTCTTCCTCACTCTCTCACTCACACACACACAAGATAGCATTTTGTCTGGCTAACCAAATCAGTGGCTCACTATTATCTCCAGTTACACATCACACTCACCCTGGCAGCTATCCTAGCGGCTAATAGCTAACGACTACATAGCTAGCGGCTACAATCACATGGCAGTACATCAAAAGTTAGCAGCTAAATTAGCTCCGCGGCTAACCCGCTTTCACTCGACACTCATCCTCTCAAAACGGATGCAAACTCACTGCCGAGCAGGAAAACATGGACCAAAAACTCGGTGGACTCAGCAGATGTATTTTCCGACCATTTTTCTCGGGTTTCGGTTAAGTTATGAGTTTTCACCCAGGGCTCGCTCACACAACCGGACAGTGACAGGGCCGCAGCATAGAAAATGTCTCCTCTCTCTCGTTCTCTCTCCCAGAGTGCTTTTCGCACACATTTACGTGATTGGCCATGACGTCACGACGTAATACCTGTCCGCTGCCGGGAACACAGTTAACCCCATAAATGCCTGCTATCACATTCACACACAAAAAATCCTGAATAAAGAAGGTTTTGTCTATCTGCTTATGAAGCCTGGGCTACACTCTCCCCCCTTATCCTCATGATCGTCCCGTGGCATGTAACGGCTGCATAGTTACTACCTGGGGAGCTAGTGAAGAGTAGACCACAGAACTTTCATCCAAGGCAGTATCAACAAAAGTGGATATGCCACAGAGGAATGACTGCATCATGGCTAATAAGGGACTTCCTAGTTCTACATGATGTAGTCTGTCAGGTGGGCCTCTTGTCCGAGTCGACCGTCTAATAGGGTCGACCTGTCCTTGTGCTTCAGATGCACCTACTGTCTCAGTGTCAGTAGTGGTATCTGGAACGTCGTCACTCTGTATGTCAGGACAGTCACTTCCAGTCAAGCGTACTGACTCAGCCGGTGTGGCTACACCCGTGGCTAACTGTACAATGTCGGTGGGATGATCGTCTGGCACCAGAGGGACGTCTACAGTGTAGTCAGGTCTCACTGGTGTGTGGTCATCTTCAGGTAAATCAACACGCTGAACATTTGGAGGACTCTCAACAAGATGATCAGGTGGATCAAAGGAAAGCATCAAGCCATGGCCCTCTCGCTCAGTGGACATCTCAGGACCACACTGAGCTCAGCTCTGCAAAGGCGGGACCTGATCCTGGGAAGGATCGCGAAACCAATAGACTGGAATGATCTCATCCTCCTCATCGTCTGAAAAGATTGGTTCTTCTGGAGCAGGGTTTGCACGAGTTGAAGGCCTACGCTTAACGGACTGGGAAGGAGGATGCCTATACTCCGTCGGTAAGTATCCACATGTGTCATGACCTGGCTCAGTGAGTCATGGCAAAAAAGGGAGAACACCATATGCGTTGGTTTAAATAATTGTTTATTAAATCAAATTAAAGCAAATTAGACCAAATTAAACCATCACAAAGGATTTAAGGTTATGGAGTGTGTAGAAGCAGTGGTATCAGTAGTGTAGGGTGTGCATGAGTGAGGAGTGTAAGTGTGCAAGTGTTGATAGTGTGAAACAAAAGCAAAGGACAACCTAAAGCATCGGTCTAGGCTAAAGCAAAGCAAAGGAAAGGAAAGCAAACCAAACCATACCATACCAACCCTGACTGGGGACAGGGAAGCCCAGAACAGGGGAGGGATCAGGAAAAGAGAAAGAGCGCCAGACTGCAGTGGCATAAATACTCTCATGCCAAGTAATGATAGAAAACACCTGCAAACAAACCACACCTAGAGAAGAGGAGGAGGAAGAGAAACCACACCCAGGAGAGGAGGAGGAAGAGAAACCACACCCAGGAGGGAAAGAGGAAAGAACACTCAGGATGCCACATAGGGCATCACAGTATCTGTGTAGGTGTGTCACCAAAGAGCATTGGAACACCAAATATGGAAATGAACTGAGTGAGAGCCTTCACAATAGACTTAACTGTAATGGAGCGCAAGGGAAATGCTGCAGGATAACGTTTTGTCTGGCACATCACTGTCAACATATAGGTACAACCAGACTTGGAAGGAGGCAACAGCCCAACACAATCAACAATCAAATGCTCAAAGGGTGCACTCGCAGCTACAATGGGGCTAAGGGGAGCAGGCTTAATACCTTGGCTGGATTTACCCACTAGTTGGCATGTGTGACAAGACTTGACATATCTGGAGACATCGCGCTTCAGTCGAGGCCAAAAGAAATATCGTAGGACACGATCATAAGTCTTTTTCACACCTAAATGTCCACAATCATCATGAGCAGTCTTCAGCACTACATCACGAAAATCATGCGGCACCACCACCTGAAAAACTGCTTCCCCCATAACATCACCACAGGGCACCCACTTGCGCACCAACAGACCGTCCTGCACAAAGTGTCCCTGAGCTAAATCCCTGATCTTGTCAACTGAAAGAGCCTCAGCCCATAACAGAGACAAGGAGGAATCAGCATTTTGACTTGCCACCCAGTCTTCCCTTGCAACAGTGGAAGGAAGATGAGGCAAGACCACATGGCTATTAACTACATCTCCCTCTTTAGCACCTAAGCTAGACTGGTTGAGTGACTGTTTCTTTTGAGCCCGAGTCACCACACAAGCTGGAAAAACTGCTGGCATAGCTTCACTTTCTACAACTGGCTTGGAAACAACCACTGGTGGTGGTGGTACCTCCGCCCACACACGACTCCCAGCCAGGTCATTACCTAGAACCATAGAGACACCATTAATTGGTAGCTCTGGCCGAATGCCAACAACAACAACACCCTGGACCAGCTCACAGTCAAGCTCTATAACATGTCGTGGCACAGAAATCAAACCCAACTCCATTCCCTTCATAAGGATGGAATCACCAGTTTCAGACTTTGATGAAAAAGGCAACACTGCATCACTACCAACCAATGCTATGACTGCATCAGTGATGAACGGCTCAAAACCAGTGTTCTCCCCTGAAGTACAGACAGGTGTCTTATCTGAACCACCAGCTAGACACTCATTAGGCTTCACACAAGCAGTATTTTCAGGCACAGCACAAAGCATAGCTGGAACATGCACTGCTGCATTGTGCATCCCTTTTGACTGCAACAGAGGACACTGAGCTTTCCAGTGGCCCTCACCATGACAATAGTGACACTCAGAACCCTGTTGCCGCCCTGGAGATACAGGCTTACGAGGGGGTCCAGGCCTCACAACCTTAGGGCTGCCACGCAAAGGTACAGGGCCACCATTCACTCCCTTGACATCCCCCCCAGAACGTGTTATCCAGCCAACCTTATGCGTGAGCACAAAATCATCTGCCAACTCTGCTGCCTTCACTACATTGATTGGCTTCTGTTCGGTCACATATGTAGCAACACGCTCAGGGATAGAATTTTTAAACTGCTCCAGAACAATTAAATTGGAGAGCTCATCAAAAGAGTTCACTTTACTGGCTGAACACCAGTGCTGAAAATGAATAGCCAGGTCGCGAACAAACTCCACATGAGTCTGCTTCTCACCTTTGGTCCAACCTCGAAACCTTTGTCGATAGGCTTCTGGAACCAACTCGTATGATTTCAACACAGCGGTTTTCACTGTGTTATAATCAGGGTCCTCACGACAAATTGCAGAGTACGCCTCCTGGGCTCTCCCAGTGAGCACACTCTGAAGCATAAGTACTCGATCTGAATCAGGCCACTTCTTTGCATCAGCAACACGTTCGAACAAGGTGAAAAATATGTCTGGGTCACGTTCATTAAATTTTGGAAGCAGCCGCAGGATAGCAGTAACCTCACTACTACTTAGTCCAGACACACCAGGGTACATACCGAATCCAGTCGGAGTGAGCTTGCCCTCTTTGATTAACTGCAACCTGGACCTCTCCAACTCCAACTTCATCCTCTCTGTATCCTGCCGCAGCCGTTCCAATTCAAGTTCTTGTTCCGTATCCATTCGTTTCCGCATTTTTTCCAGCTCATATTGCAAAAGCAACAGCTCTTTCCGCTGTTCAAACGTTAAACCGGCTACATCCATGACTGTTGGTACAGGCTCTAATTCAGATACAAGTTCCAATTCAGGGTCAGTCTTTTGCAACACCCCCTGATCAAACAAATATGACAAAACTAACCGTTTAAGCTCCACTTTATGGCACTTATCCGGGACAATAATACCATAATGGCTGGCTATTGACAATAACTGATCCTTCCTACAGCTATTCACAAAAACTACTGTCGGTGACTTAAAAAAATTCACTCAAAGAAGCCATAATCAAAACAGAAAGGAGGTTCACTGCCAGCCTGCACAGAGGCAATGATCAGCCTCTTAACAAGGAATATTCCCCCCTGACTACCTAACCAAAAACTGGCTAATTCTCAACCCTAGTCTTCGTGTGATACTTGTGGTGGGTATTTACGCACTGCATTGTCTCCACACAGACAATGACTCAGCCCGACAGCCCGGTGAAGCAACCATAAACCGGCGACCCACCTGCAGCAGCGGATGTGCTCCCGAGACAACTGCTCTTACCACATTCTCACCACACTACAGACAAAAAAAACAAACAAACACAACCCCTAGAGGAAAGTGCCCCTATAGCCTACCGGAGGAATTCCCTTCAAAGAGTGCGTGAAACAGTGACACTGACTTACTGCACAGCACAGAACAAACCTAAAATGGCTCCCAGAAAGCACATGGTGATACTCCCAACGTAGATCCACAAGCAGCCAGACAACCAACCCAACTGCGTGAATCACCAATCAAAAACCAGCCCACAGCTGAACCAAGACCAACTACAAAACCAAACAGGGTCCACTACACCAGGCAAAAGACAAAATCCAGTCCAACAAACCCTTTAAATGGAATTCCCATTTGTCATCCACTCAAAAGGATCGGACGAGCCCCCATTTGTCATGACCTGGCTCAGTGAGTCATGGCAAAAAAGGGAGAACACCATATGCGTTGGTTTAAATAATTGTTTATTAAATCAAATTAAAGCAAATTAGACCAAATTAAACCATCACAAAGGATTTAAGGTTATGGAGTGTGTAGAAGCAGTGGTATCAGTAGTGTAGGGTGTGCATGAGTGAGGAGTGTAAGTGTGCAAGTGTTGATAGTGTGAAACAAAAGCAAAGGACAACCTAAAGCATCCGTCTAAGCTAAAGCAAAGCAAAGGAAAGGAAAGCAAACCAAACCATACCAACCCTGACTGGGGACAGGGAAGCCCAGAACAGGGGAAGTATCAGGAAAAGAGAAAGAGCGCCAGACTGCAGTGGCATAAATACTCTCATGCCAAGTAATGATAGAAAACACCTGCAAACAAACCACACCTAGAGAAGAGGAGGAGGAAGAGAAACCACACCCAGGAGAGGAGGAGGAAGAGAAACCACACCCAGGAGGGAAGAGGAAAGAACACTCAGGATGCCACATAGGGCATCACAACATGGAAGTAGGAGGTCCCGATCTTTTCCGTGGCCAAAACCACGCCAGGCTAGAGTCCATCTAACGTGCGGCTCACCTGCGCCGGTTATTACGTCACATGCACACAGAGGTCGCATATTTCAAAATAAAAATTCCCATTTAGACACCCGTATAAGTATACAAAATATCCTAATAAAATCAACATTAATGTTCCCCAATAACACTTTCACACAAAACATCAATGTAAACGCTTGCAACAGTTACACTCCCACCAAATCACACCAACCTTAATGTGGGATTTCTCTTATCTTACAACCTGTTGCAAGGTTACTACTCAACATGAACTATCAGAATAAACATTAAGCATTTTAATCTGCTTCAATCAAAGTAACAACCTTGTGTATGGGTCTGTCAAGAAACACTGTTTTAGTTGTAGGTTTACCCTTAGTGTCAACTGTAGTGTCAACTACAGTGTCAACTAACAACCTGACCTTTCTCACCCTATCATCAGATGATGGATAGACTTCATGCACTCTGGCTAGCTTCCATTCACTGCGTGGTGTTTGCTCATCCTTCAGGAGCACAATGTCATTCACCGTCAAGTTTCTTCTGTTCTTTTGCCATTTTTGTCTTGGCTGTAAACTCAGTAGATATTCCTTCCTCCAACGAATCCAAAATTCATTGGCTAAATACTGAACCTTACGCCATCTTTTCTGTGGGTACAGATCTTCTCTTACAAACTGTCCTGGCGGAGGAAGAATGACAGTAGACTTCATGGTAAGAATGTGGTTTGGGGTCAAAGGTTCAGGAGCAGATGGATCATTCAAACACTCAACAGTAAGTGGTCTGCTGTTGACGATCGCCATCACTTCATAGAATAAGGTTCTCAAAGAGGAGCTGTCTAATCTTTGCGCTGACTCGTCAAGAATAGCTGTGAGAACACTTCTTATAGTTCTAATTTGTCTCTCCCAGATGCCACCCATGTGACTCGCTGCTGGGGGATTCATGACGAATTCACATCCAAGAGCTTTGACTCTCCACTCATTTCCTTCATGAGTTCCGCAAACTCCCTTCTTGCGCCAATGAAATTGGTGCCTTGATCACTCCTCGGTTGACGAACACTACCTCTTATGGCAATGAACGCTCTTAGTGCATTGATGAATGCATCAGTTGTCATGCATCACAAGCATTTCTACATGAATAGCTCGTGAACATAAACAGGTAAGTAAAAGACCATATCTTTTAACTGTTTCCATTCGATCTGAAGGTAAGTCACTCATTTTTTGTTCTTCGGTTCGTCTCCTATACTTCCGACACTTCACACACTTATAGATGTGCGACGACACTGCACTACTGCTTCCCAAGATCCACCATCCATTGGCTCGCAGTTCATTCAAGGTCATTCCACGTCCCTGATGATGAACTCTTTCATGGAAGTGTCTGATCAGCAGAGTTGACATATGGCAGTTCCTTGAAAGTATCACTGGATGCCTTACATGTGGGTGTAATGCAGCATGACTTAAACGCCCGCCCACTCTCAGGACTCCATCTTCATCCAAAATTGGATTCAACTTGTTCAGCTTACTGTGTTTGGTCTTTGTTATAACCTCATTTTCTTTCAGGTTCTTTATCTCATCTGAGAACGCTTCCTCTTGGATCAGTTTGACAACGGTAAGTTCTGCTTCTGGTTCTCTCTTTCACACCTTTGTGTTCTTGGATCAGTCTCTCCAGTCTAGCTACTGCTTGCACTACCCTTGACCAATCAGAAAACTTCTCAAGGCGGTCTAATAATGACCTGTCTTCCTTTGCCTTCGTGTTGAACACTAGTGCCTTTCGAAGTTCAGGGTCATCATCCTTAACTTCTCCCACCTTGCTTTCTCTGTGAGGTAGTTCTTGCTGCCAAAGAAACTTAGGACCTGAGAACCAATTGGAGCACTTAAGTTGCTCTGCAGTCAACCCTCGAGAGGCATGGTCTGCTGGATTGTCTTCAGATGCAACGTAAGTCCACTGATCAGGATTGGTGCTTGACTTGATTCTCTGCATTCTGTTGTCAGGTAACTTGGGTCTTTCCTCTTTAAATGGAAATGGCATTTCAAGGTGACCGTCATCTCTTTGAGATATGTTTTCTCTCATTTTGGACAGGAACTTAAGATCATCTTGAGAAACGGGATCGTCTTCTCCAGCTCTTTCTGGGAAGTCTGATTCAAGGACCTTGATAATGTCTGAAGGGGTAATCTCTTTGACCTTGCATCTATTCACATAATGAACTTCTGCTTTCAGGTTGACAGAAGAATTGACATTTGGTGTGACCTGCATCACTACAATACGATGACTGATGCCGATAGCGTCTCCAAACTCTACACAGGGATGGCCGACAATACTCCACCCCAGGTCAGTTCGTTGCGCATAAGGCTGATTCGCTTGACCAGACACGACTTCTCGTGGGAGTAAGGCTTGTGAGCAATTGTACCCGATAAGCAAGCCTACTTCACAGCTCTGCAGAGGCGCTATGTGTTCTTGAAGGTGTTCTAGATGGGACCAAGCCTCAGCTGTTTCGTTAGTAGGTATGTGACTTCTGTTGGCAGGAATAAAGTCACTTGTGTAGGTTGGCGGTAAGGAGATTCTTTTCTCTGAGTAAAAGCCTCGAACCTGCAGGTTCTTCACCTTCTGAGACTGATCTACTGTGGTTCTTGATGTCATAGTTGAGAGCTTCAGCTTCACCTGTTCCTTGTCTGCATCTAAAGCATCTGCTACTTCACTTAGTACGAACGTTGTGTCACTCTGAGAGTCTAACAGAGCGTAGACAAGCACCTCCTCTGCTGGTCGAGTGGCAGACGAAAGCCAGACAGGAATTATTGCAGCTGTTTGCACAGCAGCGTCATTCTGAATAACTCTGTTTGAAGTAGAGGCTGTGACAGTTTCTTTAGACTGCTCAGTTTGAGTCCTTTCCTTACTCTTTTCTTTATTTTGATTGCTTGACTTCTCTTGACTTTGACTTGGTTTAACTTTGACTTGGTCTCCTTTGTCTCTTTCCTCATGCAGACACGTAGGGTGACGTTTCTTGCAAATGCCACAAACACTCCTACTGCTACAGTTCTTGGAGAGATGGCCTGCTTCAAGACAACCGAAACATAGCTTTTCGGTTTGCACAAACTTGATTCTGTCGGAGACTCCTTTCTCCATGAGCCTTTCGCATACATGCAGGGTATGGCCAATTTTCTTACAGAACAGGCATGGTCTGTTCATTAGAACTTGTCGTAAGTGCTTTTGCTTTAACATTCAGCTGCCTTTGCTGCTTTGGTTGCTTTGCCTTTTCAGTTTCACTTTGTTTTAACGACTGCAAAGACGTAACTGGATTACAGGCAATCTTTGCTTCTCTTAATAGGAACTTAACAAACTGACTGAAGCTTGGGAACTGGCCACTCTCTTCTTCCATGTCCATGACCTTCCGGTTCCATCTAGCAGTTAGCCAGTCAGGTAACTTTACAAGAATCTTTCTGTTTTCATTACAATCATTCAGGATCTCCAGTGCCTTGATATGCACCATGGCAACTTCACAGCTACGGAGAAAGTCAACGAACTCTCTGAGCTCGGCACTCTCTTTGGCTCCGATCCTGGGCCATGCTTTGAGCTTGTCTCGGTATGCCTTAGTGACTGTAAATGGGTTTCCGTATCTCTCCTCCAAAATCTCCCATGCAGAAACATAGGCGGACTCAGTTCCGAGTAGGAAATAACCATCCAGCGCATTCTTGGCTTGTCCACTTACATACCTGCGAAGGTAGTATATCTTCTCCTTTTCACCAATATTCTTCTGGTCGATCAGCGTTTCAAAGGACAGTTTCCAGTCATTGTACTTCAACGGATCACCAGTGAATATTGAAGGTTCAGGAACAGGGATTCTGTTTGCACTCATAGCATCAGAAAGCATCTTAATGAGCTCCGATGTACTTGGATTAACAAATGTAGCTATAACTTGCGGAGCCACAGGTGGAGATAACTGAGGACCTCTTACAGGATGTGACGACTGACAGTCTGCTACCGTCTCCTGATTCAGTACATCCTGAGGCTCTTCTTTAATGTTTAGCCCTTGGTCATACACCTGCATTCTTGCTCGTGCAGCGTTAAGCTCCTTTATCGTTTCTAAATGCTTTATCTTTATTCGCTTTTCTTCTAGTTTTACTTTCATTTGGGCTGCCTCTTCTTCTCTTTTAATTCTCCACTGAATTTCTTCTTCCTTCTCTAAGCGTCGCTTCAGGTCTGCTGCTTCTTGAGTGGCTATCTTCCTATTCGCTTCTGCCTCTAGTTGCTGCAATTCCAATTGCTCTCTTTGTTGTTCTTCCAACACTTTCAGAACAGCTTGGCTTGCTGCAGCGTCCGCAGCAGCTTCTTGACGCTTTATGGAAGATGTGTTTGAATGTTCTGAGGCGCCTTTCAGGTACTTTTAGTGGAGTTCCAAAGAGAACCTGCCTCTGGCCAATCTGGCTCATCTTCATGTGGGCGCTTCCCATCCAGGTAAGCTGTAGCTTTGGCAACAATGAAGTCTGAAACTTGTGCACACAGATCGACTCTCCGTCGTGTGTCTTGGTTTGGAGTTGAGACTCTGCGCAGGTCTTCATAGACATGCTGGACGTCTGCAGAAAGAGCTTTGACATCATGAAGGATTTCTTCAAGTAGACCCTAAGCTAAAGGCTCTAATGACTGTGATAATGTCTTCTTGCATAATTTAACATGTGTTCTCCATTTCTTGTAATTGTAATCGAACCTCTGTTGGAGTGCTCTAATATTATATTCTTGCATTGCCTTTCCCTTTTCTGTTAGAGTACGGGTTCGCTGGCTTCGTCTCAGTGCCTGCTCTTCAGGGTGTTCACTTCCATCATATACTTGCCCTACCTGAAGTGTAGACTCTGCCATAACTGAGTGCCTAAGTTGTAGCAAATGTAAATTGTAAATTTAAATATTAAATGTAAATTAAGTCTGCATTAACTGTTACTCTAACACCTGTTTCAATGTGTAAATAAAGCTTGCATTAATTGTTAACACTTACTCAAATATCTCCCTTATGAATTATGTTGTAATGAAATATTGTAGCCTGAAATACTTCAATAAACGAAAATACTATTCGCTGTACTTATCACTACTAATGTGCTAAAATACCTCAAATGCACATATAAACTCAAAATGCAGCTGAAACGTAAATTGGCAAATAACATTCACTGTATATTACCAAAACACACCTTAAATCAACACATCAGAGGTTGACTATGAAATACTACACTCTTAGCTTTAAGGCATTCAACTTAAAACTTAAATGTTTGTAACCTTTAACTTCAATAAAGTTAGATGTCTAACTCTGGTGCAGATATTAACTTAGAAAATGAGTAGCATCACCACACAACACAGTATGAAATCAGCTTCATTTAAACATTTTCTTAAACCCTTAAAGTATATTTGCAAAGTCCCTGCCTTGTCCACTCTCCTTAGTGTCCAAGCTCTTAATGACTTTGCCTTGAAACGATGCTGTTCGAGCTCGTGTGTTGTTTACCAACGCTTGCTCAGCTGGTCATGTGTTGAACGTGTGTATTCCGCTCATCTGCATATCCGCGCGTCTGCCACTGCGAAGCACCTTGGTCACGACGAGGCTGCATGATCTTGCCGACTCTTGGGGATGCTGCACCTCCGACGTCGATAAACAGTCCAGAGTTTTCACTGTAACTCCCTCCCAAAAGCACGAAGACGCAAGTGGTTTTCTTTAACGGGTTTAATCTTCGGCAAAACCGTCTTCAAACCGTGAAAACTCGTTGGCTGCGTGCACAGTGAGAAAGTTAAGCTTAATATCTTCAGTCTTTGCTCTTCTCAGCATTAAACGTCCTTGCTCTAAACTTGAGAGCATCTTTTCCGAAACCACGCCATCCACCTCACCTGCGCCGGTTATTACGTCACATGCACACAGAGGTCGCATATTTCAAAATAAAAGTTCCCATTTAGACACCCGTAAAAGTATACAAAATATCCAAATAAAATCAACATTAATGTTCCCCAATAACACTTTCACACAAAACATCAATGTAAACGCTTGCAACCGTTACACCGGGAGTGTCCCAGCTCTAATTACCACAACGTGGACGGCTGCTTCCCATTTGTCGGATATCTTGTGCTTCCCCCGTACTCTGACATTTCTGATGAGCACACGGTCTCCATCATTCAAATCTGAAGCTGTGACACGCTTGTCATATCTTGTCTTGTTCCGGTTTGCTGTTTTTGCAGCATTCGTTGTCGCCATCTTATAGCTCTCTTGAAGACGAGACTTGAGGGCCTGTACGTACTGAGAGTGTGACGTGTGCTGACCACCCTGCACTGGCAAACCAAAGGCGAGGTCGACTGGTAAGCGAGGCTGGCGGCCAAACATGAGTTCGTATGGCGTGAACCCTGTCACCTCGTTTCTTGTACAATTGTACGCGTGGACCAAAGGCTTCGCAAACTCACGCCACCGAGGCTTCTCTTTATTCTCTAAGGTACCAAGCATATTCAACAAGGTGCGGTTGAATCGTTCGACAGGGTTACCATGAGGGTGGTACAGTGTTGTTCTCACCTTATGTATGCTGGCCACTTGACAGAGTTCTTTGATCATGCGAGACTCGAAATCGGGTCCCTGATCACTGAGGAGTTTTTCCAGGAACCCGTAGTGAACAATGAAATTGTCCCACAGACACTTTGCCACAGTTCGAGCTTTCTGGTTGGGCGTTGGAACGGCGCCCGCGAACTTGGTGAAGTGATCCGTGATGACAAGGATGTCCTTCGTTCCACTGCTGTCAGGTTCCAAGGAAAGGAAATCCATGCTTAGTAATTCAAGAGGCTGCGCAGTGTTGATGTTGACTAACGGAGCCGCTTTCTCGGGTGCGATCCGCCCCCATGTGCCCCATGTGATCATGTAAGCTCGTCAAGACCATGTCGCGCAGCTCACTTGGTAAGACCAGCTGATAAGATGCTTCAGCGCCGACCTGTCGCCTCCGGTACAACACATTATCAAGGAACTCTAGACGTGGTAGCTCTCTCAACAAGAGCGGAAGTTCTTGGAGCTCCTTCCGTAGTGTGGGGGGTGGCTTCTCCCCACACTCAAGTTGACGAATGACATGTTTTAAACACTGATCTGCCCTTTGTTTCCTTGCCAACTCAACCTCAGTCACGTGAGGGAGAACAGGTAAGCCTCCAAAATGGTTCTCCTTGCTGTAGACTTCAGGTACAGCTCTTGTGGAGGTGGTTAGAGTTTCAACCAAAGCAGCACTACCATGGACGTTGAGGTTGCCGCCATAAATTAACTGCCTCTCGCAAATAGCTGTAACATCAGCTTGGTCAACTGCGTTGATGTTGTCTGGATCAGAGATATGGTCTCTGGTGAACTGATGAATCCGCTCTCTCTCTTTCTGTGACTTGGGATCGTCTGACAGTTCACCATGGGGTCTGCGGGAGAGCCCGTCAGCATCTGCATTTTGCTTTCCCAGTCTGTACACAAGCTTGAATGAAAAGGTAGACAATGTCGCAAGCCATCTGTAACTTGTTGCATCAAGTTTTGCAGTGGTTAATATATATGTCAATGGGTTACTGTCAGTAACCACAGTGAAATGATTACCATAAAGATAGTCACAGAACTTTTCGGCAACTGACCACTTAAGTGCCAAAAATTCCAGCTTATGCGCTGGGTACCGACTTTCGCTCCGCGATAGCCCTCTGCTCGCATAAGCTATAACGCGAAGCTGACCTTCCTGCTCCTGATAAAGAACAGCACCAAGGCCCCTGGTGCTGGCATCAGTGTGAAGCACATACGGCTTCTGAGGATCTGCAAAGCCCAATACAGGAGCAGTGGTAAGTGCTTCAATGACCTGCTCGAATGCCTGCTGACACACAGGTGTCCACCGACCTGCAAAGGGTTCCTTTGGATTGTGGTAAGTCTGATCAGTTGTTTGCTTCAAGGTTGACTTCTTTCGTGGGGGAGGGTAACCGGAAGTGAGGCTGTGCAGGGGCTTCACGATGTTAGAGTACCCTTTCACAAACCTCCTATAGTACCCCGCAAATGGCCAATGACTGGCCAAGTTTTGAGAGAAGCGATTTTCTCCGGGTCAGTCTCAACCCCGTTCCTGGAGACGACATGTCCGAGATACCGGACTGATGTCTGGAAAAAGGAACACTTCTCCGGAGAGAGCTTCAGGCCAAACTCCTTAAAACGACCAAGAACTTTCATGAGGCGGGCCTCATGCTCCTCCAAGGTGTTCAAAAAGATGATCAGGTCGTCCAGGAAAACCAAGACTTCCCTCAGGTGCATGTCACCCATGCATTTCTCCATTAGTCTTTGAAAGGTTCCTGGTGCGTTGGTCACGCCCTGCGGCATCCGGTTAAATTCCCAAAACCCAAGAGGGCATACGAATGCTGTCTTATGTTTGTCCATCTCTTCGACTTCAATCTGGTAATAACCAGACTTCAGGTCAAGGACCGAGAACCACTGGGAACCCGAAAGCGCAGAGAAAGTGTCTTCAAGCTTGGGAAGCGCATATGCATCCTTTATCGTCTGCAGGTTAAGCTTGCGATAATCGATGCAAAGTCTGACGGTTCCATTCTTTTTTTTGACCACCACAATTGGGGACGAAAAAGGTGACTCCGATTCCCGAATCACTCCAGCATCCAAAAGCTCTTGGATGTGCTTACGAACGGCGTCAACATCGGCTGGATGAATCGGCCGAGGCCGTTGCTTAAAAGGAGTTTCATCTGAAAGCTTAATGCGGTGTGCCACTTTATCTGTTCGTCCTAAGTCTAAGTCGTGTTGCGCGAACACTTCAGGCTTGCTATGAAGCTGCTGGACAATGCGCTCCTTCCACTCCGGTGGGATCGGCGATTCTCCAAAGTTGAAATTTAAGCCTGACTGCAGTGGCTCAGAATCTGTTGGCGTACTTACATTGCGCTGGTGGGGCAAGATAGTCTGGTAAGTACTGATGTCTGCAAGCTTACATCTGACAGGAATAACAACATCATGCTCAGACACATTACTCACAATGACTGGCAGCTTAAAGGGTCGCTGGTTGGGAAGAGCAACCAAGCAAGACTTCACTATCAACCCGCCAGGTAAGGAAGATGAAGATGAATGCTCAACAGCTACAGTTTTCTCATTCTGGAAGTGGTTAACTTTAGCGGTACCCTTAATGACAACTGTTTCTCCAGCCCGAATGACCTCAGGGTTTTTGCTTTGTAGTTTCACCATGCCGTGGCTATCAGTAGCCTGTCTGCGTCGGAGCTCAAGGACCTTGATTACAGCTTGATAACCATAATGGTCTGGTCGAAAGTTGGGTGACTCGCCATCAGAGTACATGTCGTACAAGACAGCCATGGTATTGGTACCTATTAGCACAAAAGACTGTGAGTTGGCCCGGACATCAGGCACAACCAAAGCAAGGGTAGGTACTTCGATTGATACACCAAGTAAAGGACTGTCCGTTTGCTCCCTCTACCTCAAGGAGATCGTGCAAGGGTTTGATCTCTTGCTCGGCCAAGTGCTGTTCATAAAATGAATGGGGAACGGTGGTGACCTGTGAACCCGTATCAAGTAGACAATTTACTCGTAACTTACCATTGATGGTCACCTCAGCTGTACTTCTAGTACCTACCAACCCAGAAGGGAGCTTAAATGAGTGGCTTCTTTTGAAGTGTTCTGAGGTGGTACACATCTGAACCTTGCGTTTCTTTGAGGAGCCTGGTTGCCTCGCTTCAGCCGCTGTCTGCTCCATGACAGGGCCTGAGTCTAGTTTAAAGGTAAGTTAGCGTTATTCTGTTGCCCCCACACACACTGCCTCTCTTCTAACAGTCTTCTCTTTTCAGTCACTAATGTCGGGTTCGAGTAAATGGTGCAAAATGTTGATATGTCCGTCCTCCCCACAATTAAAGCAATACCATGGCCTGGGTTTGTTTGTGTAGTTCTTTCTTGGTTGTTTTGACATGTCTGCTTTTGCACTATGTGATGCTAACACCTTACCTTGTGCTTTCCCTGTAGCACCCCCATCACTTAACCCCTTGTATTTCTTCTGCGACATTAGGGTGGTTAGCTGACTCTGAAGGCTAGCCACCTGTTTTATGAGATCATCGATAGCACTGGGGTTGGTTTCTGTGCTCCCGGTTGGCTCTAGAATACAGCTGCTCTGCGACTGAAGCTGAACTCTGTGCTTTGTGGACCCCACGTTTCCTCATGCGACTAGCTTTGGCTGCCTGTCTATCCTCCTCTGTACGCAGCATTAGCAGGAGCTCTGCGAATGAAGGCGGAGAATTTTTCTTCTGCTCCAGTTGTAAACTAGAGAGCAGAGCAGAGTCCCAACACCCTCTGCAAAACTGTTTGAGAAGGCGTTCATTTACTTCCCCGATGCAACACCCCCTCTCTTGACAGCCTGGTTAAGCGCGAGCTGCAACCGCTGCAGGTAAGACAATGGTTTCTCACCAGGGTCCTGGAGAGTGTTCATAAATTGCGCAAACAGCTCTTCGCCATCCTCGACTATACCAAAAGCAGAATCTAGCAGTTGCAGATAAGCAGAAGGCGGTGAGTCGGAAGGTAGACCTTTAACCACATCTACGGCAGGCGATAGTAGACTCTCCAGGATCCTGCGCGACACTTGAAGGGGAAACAAGCTGAGATCGTTCAGGAGGAGTTCAATGTGCGAACGCCACGTGTCATAATCTACTTCGTTGTTAGGCCTGGGCATCTTCCCAGAAAAAGAGCGAAGTCGAACGGGAGACGATGATAAAGAACTTGTGTCCTCCCTTCTCACAATGTGTTCAACCACAACTTTCTGAATCTCAGGTGGATTAACATCGCTCATCGCAATGGACGGAGCTTGCTCTTCATTGGTAACTGGCATTGATGTAGTGCCGGTTACGCCATTACCTTTCGGAAAGGGATCCAGAGAAGGACTGGTGGGCTGCGGGGACTCCACTGAGGTCTCATTGAATGCTAAAGGTGACGGTTCAACCGCAGGTAGCATACTTCCTACATCACTACTGATTTGCATCATCATTTCTTTTAAGACTGCCTTGTAGTCTTTGCTGCTTAGCTTTGCTAGCTCTTTTAGCTCTGTCAGGTAAGTCTTAGTAGCACTGCTACCTACCCTGGAAGTGTAAACACTACTCAAAGTCTGAATATTGTACACAACGTTGGGATCATCTTTTACTGTGAGTCTGTATGGGAAGAGTGGCTCTAAACTTTCTACAGCAGAGCCACTGGAGAACTCGACGATCAGGTTTTTGTAAAACTCAGAAGATGCATCATCAATCAGGGCAATGCTCCGAATGGCACCATACTTCTTAAGGAAGTCAATAACCTCTTCATCTTGAGCTGATCCGACTGATTTATCAACAATGACTGTATTGGGTATTTTAACACCATACTTCTGGAAAACATCCATGTTGAAACAGAATAATATCGATGTCACCTACTGGGTTAGCAGCTAAATTAGCTCCGCGGCTAACCCGCTTTCACTCGACGCTCATCCTCTCAAAACGGACGCAAACTCACCGCCGAGCAGGAAAACATGGACCAAAAACTCGGTGGACTCAGCCGATGTATTTTCCGACCATTTTTCTTGGGTTTCGGTTAAGTTATGAGTTTTCACCCAGGGCTCGCTCACACAACCGGACAGTGACAGGGCCGCAGCACGCACCTTTACGTGATTGGCTACGACGTCACGACGTAATACCTGTCCGCTGCCGGGTACACAGTTAACCCAATGCCTGCTATCACATTCACACACAAAAAATCCTGAATAAAGAAGGTTTTGTCTATCTGCTTATGAAGCCTGGGCTACACAAACACCTCAGAAACTCTCTCTCCAGAGATTTGGCTACCTTAGACGGGATCACCCTGGTCTCCAGCTCCACCGAAAGAATCTCGGAGTTGTTCTTGATCAGGATTTGTCCTTTAATTTCCACATGAAACAAATTTTGAGGACTGCATTCTTCCACTTATGTAACATTGCCAAAATCAGACGCATCGTGTCTCAAGCGGATGCAGAGAAACTAGTCCATGAATTTGTTACTTCTAGGCTGGACAACTGTAACTCTTTGTTATCAGGCTGCTCCAATAAATCTCTTAGGACTTTGCAGCTAATTCAGAATGCTGCTGCACGTGTTCTGACAGGAACCAAGATCAGAGATCACATCTGAATTGAAAAACATTGACACATTTTGTCATAAAATTTACATTAAAATTATATATAAATTAGAGATTGTGCTATTATGAAATCTGAAAAAATTTTACTGTAAAAGTAACAGTCTAAATTATAAACTACATATTCACCATGTAAACATGTTCCTAAATTAATAATCTAATAATAAATACAGATTTTGTCTGAATTTTTAAACGGTAAAAAACTGACAGCTGCAGTTGCCAGAACTGTACTGTAAAAATGTTAGTTAAAAATTAACTGCTACAATTTTGAATCTTTTAAATTGTGTTACTATCAAATTTAACAGTGTAAAGTAATTATGTAATGTTAGGTAATGTTAATGTAGAGTGTTTCCTTTTCTAACAGAGACTGTTGTCTGTCCCATGCCCAGGAACTACACTACACATTTACACTACCAGGTGTAAATGAGAAGCTGTACATTGTGCACCTTGCCAAATAAACAAACACACACATGAAATATGATTGAAGATTGTCCTTGTTGCATCATACATTTCATTTCCAGTCTGATTTATAGTTTGATGTAAAGCACATATTTTTATGCAAAAGTTGCACACAAATGTATTTCAAAATACTATTTTGGGCCCACACATCAACCTTCAGTCAGTCTTCTGGCCTGTAGGACTTCAGTACCAGCAATAAGTCTCCTTCATTGATATACTGTAAATCATTTGTGGTTGTAGTGCCAAGTTTCTCCAAAGCATCCTCTACAGCAGCCACAACTAAATGTGAAAGACCTGGAAGCGCTGCCCCTATGGCATCATGGAAGTCCTTTTGTGTATCCATCATATCTGCTGAAATACAGAAAACTCAAAGGTTGCTCTCTGAACCATCAATATCCAGCATTTACACTGACAAAACACAATGATTTAATGGGACAAACTGGTATCAATCTTTTATGTAAGATGATAATGGCCACCTTAGTTTACTAATGTGTCTGCATTCTAATCTTCTTGTTCCATCTTTTACAAAGTACATGTGGTAGTGTGAAAGAAATATACATTCTCATCAGAAATTGAAGTGCAAAATCATCCTTCACAAAAGTGAGGATGAAGGACATGTAAAAATGAAGGACTGTAACTTTAACTTCCTCACTGTAACGTTCTGAGTAAAATGGTGAGCCATCTTTTATTTGCAAGGTTGGGGGACTCACTGTTCCAGCAGAAAGACAGGCCTGAAACATTTGCTGCCTCTCTGAAAGAGTCAAACACAGATTTTTTAAGTAGTAACATAGTCCAGAGCCTGATGAGTGGAACAAATTTCAGGGTCAGTCCTGGATAATGCCGTAAATAATGATGCTCCGGTCTCAGCTTGTTGTCTATCCTTAAGCTGCAATGTTAACTGCCATATTATCTTGTGAGTCCTGCACCTCGTACAGAGGCACCAATTAACAGAGGCAACAGTCTCAAGATATTCCAGTTTTGTATAGCTTTGCTGCTAGGGCACAAGCTGAGGCCTGATCAACCTCAGCTGGGTCATCTGAGCGAGAGTGTACTATTATTATAGTGGGCAGCAATAGAAAACTGGAGCTTGGCCCTTGGCTGGTTGTCGGCTGGCTAAGTGGTTGTGCTGCTGTCTGGGCGAGACTGTTTCAGCCACGTCTTAATGTGTGTTTGCGTGTGTGAGAGAACAGTGTGGAATTTCATTTTGTTTAGTTGTGTTTTGTTTGTCCTTTGTTTTCCTTTTGGGTTTGTTTGCAGCAATTGGTTTTGTTGTTAGTTTATGTCATCTGGTTATTTTTGATTTTGTTCTTTGTGAGTTGGTTAATTTGTTGTTTCTTTATTATGGATTTTGGTAGTTTTAAGTTTTGATTTCTTTCTTTGATTATAGATTTTGGTTGATTTGTTTTTCCTTTTAGAGTTTTGGTATTTTTAATTTCTTTCTTTGTGATTAAGTGAAACCGTTAAGTTTCTTTGTTCCTAATCTGTTGCTCTCTGGTCCTCCCTATCCAGGTGCTGAGCCTACGGTGGTGGATTGGTGTCCTGGTGGTGGTGGTGTCCCCTTTTATATAGTGGCACTAGTTTGATTTCTTTGTTTGATTTCTTCCGGTTTGCTTCACATGTGGTGTCTCTGGGATCCCCGTTCTTTTGGACCCATTCGTCACAGTAGGTCTCAGCCCTGATTGGCTCCTTTTATCTCCATAGTGAGAGCGATTTTAGCGCCAGAGTTTTAAAAAGAAAATTAATTTGTAATAAACAATATTTTGTAATCCCAAACCACGGTCTCTGTCCTCTCTCTGCAAAACGAACCTGAGTGCTTTCCTTTTGTAACCATCACTGCACTTTAAATCTCTGGGTGACATTCCCAGGGTGGCGTTGTCCCGCAATTCAATTGTTAAAGTTGCGGAAGATTCCATACTCGTGCCGCCACACCTGCCACATGTGATATGGCGTAGGAATAATGCATCAGATACATTCTGAAGCATTAAATCTGAGGTGGTAGAGCATCCATTACTTGAGCATCCATTACCCTAGGAGGCTTACAAGAGGCTTGTGATCCATCTCCAGCTGGAAGTGTCAGTCAATCAGGAAGTTCCAGAACCTGCAGAACAGGCCCAGGTAAGTCCCAATGCATCCTTTTCCACTTGCGCGTATCTCTGCTTGGTCAGTGTGAGAGACAGCGACATGTAGGCTATTGGCCTCTACTCTTCATCCCATTTCTGGAGCAGTACCCCTCCCAGCCCATATGATGATGCGTCTGCTGAGACTTCAGAGCACTCTCTGGTGGGATCATACATTGCAAGCACAGGTGGTGACGTCAGTGCATCCTTCAGATCCTGAAAGGCGCTTGCCTGCTCAATGCCCCACATCCAACAGTTCTTTTTTGACAGGAGATCACACAGGGGTTTGTCTCTCTCAGCCAGCTGTAGAATAAACTTGCCCAGCTGGTTTAACATCCCAAGGAAGGACCCTAGTTCGCTCACTGTTGTCGGCTCCTGCATCCTCTTCACAGCCCCTATCTTTCCAGGGTCTGGGCTGATACCCCTGGCAGAGACCACATGACCTAGGAAGCTCACTTCCGACTTTGACAGGTCGCATTTCCCCATGTTTAGTGTGATACCTGCCTTTTGGATCTTTTCCAGTACAGCATGCAGGCAAGCGTCATGTTTCTCTTGCATATGACCCCACATCAGCACATCATCCATGTGGCACACCACGCCCTCGAGCCCCTCTGTTACCTCTGTCACCATTCTGTTCTGAAAGTGCGTGGCTACTGACGATATGCCGAAGGGCAGACACTTGAAGAAGAAGTGCCTGAAGTGTGTGATGAAGTGTGTGATGCTGATTCTTCTGTCAGAGGAATCTGCCAAAGCCCCATATTTGCATCCAGCTTACTAAAAAAGTTTCCTCCAGCCAGCATCCCCAGTGTCTCCTCCACTGATGGCAGGATGAACCTTTCCCAACACACTGACTCACTGGTGGGTTTCCCATAAACATCCTGGAATGAAGCGTGTGGCAGGACTGCAACGTCGGCACCTGTGTCCGTTTTAAACAGCACACTGGTGACATGTATGTCGCTATTAACCGTCCACGGATCACCATCTGTCACGATGCTGCAGAGGAAGATTGTGTCCTCCTCCTCCTCTTTGGCTTCATGCACAGTTTTTGGCACCCTGCACACACGAGTAAAGTGTGCTTTGACGTGCCTCCTGACAGCTTTATCCAAGGTAAGATCTGCATCCAGCTGCATGCGTTCAGACAGTGCCTTATCCAACAGCCAAACAACAAGTATGTCTCTGATTAGCTTGTTGTGTAGCATCCCATGGTTGTGTCTCAGTTCCGTCTCTTTGCTTGTGCATGTTAAACTTCATGCTCGTAGATCACATTTTTCTTGACCATGAAGAAACACTGAAAGCCATCACGTACCCCCTCGTAAGTGTCTCTTACGGCAGACGGTAGAGTAAGCCTCTTACTACAGCACTTCTGACACCATGTCATGCTGTTAATAACTGTGTGAGTCGACTGAAGTTTTAACGTGGCTTTATTTCAAGCTAACCTTTGCTTACTGTTGTCGTCTGCCTTGCTTCCCCTGCGCCCTCTGCTGACAGACACAGTAGTGGCTTCAACTCCAGTTACACCACAAGGTGCAGGGGGCCCCTTGATGGGCCATTAATTAAGACTGGCTGCTGGCTGCCTGGGGCATGTTGTGGGGCACAACAGTATGCGCTTCACAACATGCTAATGTGTTGTGATGATAAAGTTAGAAAATCATTGTGATGCTTTCTATGAAAAGACATGATATTTACAGGAGAGGAGAACCCTCTAGTGATAGCGCCAGGCCAGGTTTGGAAATGTATATGCATCTCAGTGCTACGTGACAGACATAGCCTGGCACAGTGATCGGGTAAATCTTGCGCTGAATATGAATAAAGACTAGAGATGTAGGGAAGCCAGAGGCTACCAAACCACTGGAAAAAAATCAATACAAGTCAGAGTGAGACTCTTCATCAAAAAAAAAAACATGAGAAATGAGCTCATGCAGACCGGCCGTGTCCAATAAACTGAAGAAGAATGATCACACCTGAGAGATGACACACATGATAAAGTTTAGATGACAAAAGAAGCAACTGCAACTGTTCTGTGATTTGTTTCAGAAATCCAAAAAGGCTTAGTGATGTCACTAATGAATGCAATTTATCAGTTTGAAGAGATGCTTTTATTTCAGTAGTAATTCATTGCAATTGTACAATATGTTTGTGTTGATTGTTCTGTACATGTGACATCCATTGCACGTCTGTCCGTCCTGGGAGAGGGATCCCTCCTCTGTGGCTCTTCCTGAGCTTTCTTCCACATTTTTTCCCTGTTAAAGGGTTTTTGTGGGCAAGTTTTTCCTCACTGGAACCGAGGGTCTAAGGACAGAGGGTGTCACTCCCTGTACAGATTGTAAAACCCTCTGAGGCAAAATGTGTTTTGTGACTTTGGCTATACAAATAACATTTGATCCGATTTGATTTGATTTAAATCCAGTGTGATGCTGAGGAACCAGGTGTGCGTCTGAACCATTTTTTGGGATCTGACAGGACGACCCAGAGAGCATAAAAACAATGTTTTGATAGAAAAAAGCCTGAGCTGTCATGTGGAGGATCTATCAAAAAGAAATCATCTGGCAGCTGAACAACCAAAGGAATCATGTTTGACATAATCCTGCAAAGCACTTTGGGAAACTAAATTGAATATGCTTGCGCTGCTCCTGCAGCCAAATGTCAGGCACATCGCAGTAATATTTTTTTCTCCCAGATGATGTCACAAAGACATCACTGAGAGGAGTGAAGGGAACCATTTTGAAAGCATCTGTAGTTTCTGCTTTGGAAACCCAAGTGTCTTGCCCTGCTAGCTTTATTAATTTAATGGCGAAGGTGATGGTCAGTTGGTCAGATTGAAGTTGCTAAACAGTCAATCAAGCAGTCTCTCATGGTAGATGGATTACCGACACAGAAACGGACCATTTCTGTTTAACCAGGGATCTGCAGGCTTGACTTGAGAGCAGTAGCACAGGAAGAAGTGGGTACTCACAGCTGATTGCCTCTTCTGTAGGGGAAGCCACCTCATAGAACTATACAGGACATCTGATGTGAGCAATCTCTGGCAGTATATCTGTATTTAGGGCTGGATCCTCTTGGAGACAATCCTGGTCAGAATCAGAAATCAGCCTTAAAGTCAATATGGGATGCAGAAAAGGGTGAGTAGACTTGGTTGAACTTGCACTAAGCTTAATTATCATTATTTGCCACCTGAACATCTCTTTACAGTTCTGAATGCTATCAGTCCATACATCATCACTATCATTCATCATCATCATCGATACACATCATAAGACATGAGACAGAGCAGTGAGATATTGAGCTGAATGGTGTTTGGGTGGTGTGAGATGGATCAATATAGTGAACACACATGGAGAGCAATTAATAACATGTCAGATAAGACATTAATTTAAAAAATGACTCAGACACACTCCAGCTAAAGTATTTCTATGCTTGGATTTCACATTTACATCACATTTACACATGCAAGCGAGAAGCCTTTGTGCAGCCATGTATACAAATGCTGAATTGACTTGATATTTCCACTTGACAAGGAGCTCACATCTGAGATTAACTTCAATGGCACTGAAAAGAATGAATGTTTTACAGCAGTGTCAGCGAAAGGAGGGCTAGTGTAATGGGACTGCTGGAAGACCCAAGCTGCTGGAGGAGCAATGATACACACGCTTCTCAACATATGATGGTCAGAAATGCTTTCCTTTTTTTACATGTTGACAAGAAACTTACAAGACAAGAAGGCCTATGGAAACACCAGAGGTCTGGTATGTCACAAAGTGACCAGGAGAGACTTTTTTGTGTGTGGTTATTTGCACTGGGTTGTTTTATTGTATTATTATTATTATTATTATTATCATTATTATTATTATTATTAATTGTGTGTGTGATTCACTGTTTGAAGTGTTTCTCTCCTGAGTGTCTGAAGGACTTCCATTTGCAGTAAACTGGCACACCTGTGGCCAGCTAGCAATCACATTCCCACACAGACAAAAGAGGAATCAGAGCAGGACTGGAGAGAACTTATTTTTTTCATCACTCACTTAGCAAACCCTCTCAATGACTCTTTTTTTTTTATTGCTGTATAAGATATGTGTCCCATTGCTGCTGTGTACCATTTCAGAGCTTCCTTTCAAAGTGTTTTTTTAATGTTCCCCAGGCTTGAAGTGCCTGTCCGCTCCCTGGCCTCATTCCTCCACAGAGCTACACTGAATGGTAATGTGGGTGCTGCCTGACACCTCTAATAGAAGTGCCACACAGTAGAGGGACAGATGGAAGGAGGGAGATCAACCTGTCAGGATAGTAAGTAAAGACAAAATTTCACACAGGCTGACGGTCTGATGAGTGAGTATGTAAAGGTTACCCAACACTCTGCTTTTGTACAGCCCTCAAAGTGCTCAACGTGTTGTGTGGTAGGTTTGACATATTGATTTTACTGTAGAACAGAGTAGATTTCTCTGTCTGCGAGTGTCTTTGGTGTTTCATTATTCATTATCTTCAAGGCTTGTCACTAAAGTCGGTATTATTATCATTACTTACACAGAAGATTTGCTTAGTCCTTGTCTGACTCTTACCAAAAGAATCCAGAAGCATGGTGGAGCCAAACGTCCAAATGCTAAACCTTCAATGTCAAGGTGTGTTTTATTGTTGGAAGGATGTATGGGTCTTCCTGTCTTTCTTTCTATTCAATTCAGTTACAATTCCACTGATGGTTTGTAAAACTCATTACAAATCTGATATTATGTTAAGTAGCAGCCCAGTCTCCAGTGTTTAGACTGGATTATCTGCAGGGCATCTAATGTCAATATTGAGTGCCAGTACGTGAAATACTATATTCTTTGTGTTATTTAGAGTTTCTTTCTTCAGTATATCATCAGTCATGTCCTCCTCCAGAAAAGACACATCTCATTGCATGAGGTTAAAACTTCCAGTGATCTAGATAATTCTTGCAAATCCTTTCTTGGACTTGTGAGGTGCTTCAGGTATCACACTCACTACAGACTGTTTTATAATACTGATGGACAAGTTCAGCTGCCATCAATCCTGCTGTGAAAGAAACACGCGCGCGCGCGCGCACACACACACACACACACACACACACACACACGCACACAAACACACACAGTTCTGCTTGTATTTCTTCCTTGATTTATTCAGACTTTCTGCTTTATGCTTTCAATTTCAAACACAATGTTGCTTCAATATGTAACCAATTTCTTGGTGCAGGCCCCGTGCATGATTTCCCTCTGCTCTGCACTCTTAAGTAAATGTCTGTGCCCTTAAATCATCAGCATACATATGGAAAAGGCTTAATGTGAATCTGTTCTTTGACCTACATTTGGCTTTGTCCCCTCCAGCACTTGGACAATTTAAATGCTCCTGTTTGGATATTTACAACAATCTCACAATTTGTTATGAAACAAAGATGAAAGGGCTTTGTGTGTCAAGTTCAGTGATATTAGTTGTGTCGAAGAGAAGAGTGAGCAGACAGATGCTGAGAGGGAATGAGACTGCTTCATCAGCATGCAGATTCAGATTTATAAAAAAAAAAACATAAATGAATAAAAGTATCAATTTAAATGATTTTAGGAGCAACTCACTGTAACAACTGAATATGACCTATTGATGTATTCATGAAATGCACTTGACCCTAACCTCCACTCCTGTAGTTCCATCAAACAGCCACTGAAGCCATATTATATATTATTAAAAAAAAACAAAAAAACAGCAACATCACGAAGCAGCAGACAGTGCAGTCAGTGCATAGAACACACTGTCATTATACTGAGGGCCAAACAGCAGCTGAGTAATCTACATTGTTTCCTTGTGTTTGTGTGTGTTTCTTTACCTTTTAATATTCTGTATTTTTATGACCAGCTAAAAACTGCTTATCTCCTCCCGTCATTGATATCATGGGGCGCTGCCTGGTTGATAAAACACTTCATCACACACTTCAGCACCGGGAAAACTTGAGAGCTCAGTTGGTAGATCATCTGCCCCATGTACGAATGCTCAGCAGCAGCTCAGTTCGAATCCGACCTGTAGCCTTTTGCTGCATGTCATTGCCCACATCTCTCTTTCCTCATTCCTGTCACTCTCTTGCTATCTCTGTCAAAAATAAATCTTCATTCAACAGGATCAAGTTGATGTCAACATTCCCCCAAGCTTTGGTTTTGTGCTCCTTTATTCTGCTAATGTGGGCAAAGCCTGTAAAACATATGCAAGAGACCTATCGTATATTACTGACTATTCCACTGATGTAGTAAGTCAAGGTGAACATATGATTTGTGGACCTGATACATTCAGTTCAGTTTTATTTTTTTTTAGTTATATATCACACATTCATAACAGAAGTTATCTCATGACATTTTCCAATTACAGCAGGTCACGACACAGTACACAAAGTTAATTGGCTAGCATAGAGTGCTGTATTGTTAGCTTACTGTAAATACTCATTTGTTATTTTCATGGAGTGCAATGTTAGTTATTATTCTTAAAAACTCAAACCAACAGAACGTGTCAAATGTTAAAAACCTTTTGCTTTTAATGCACTTTAGTCAATTAAACATTTTCAGGGTTATATTTCTGATGTGATGTGAAGTGTAATATAAACTCCTTTATTGCTGTTTGATGGCATAAGAGGCAAGTTTTAATTCTTTGAGTGCTGATTAAATCTGAACATGTATGTTATTATACACACAGATTTCTGCTAATCAGCTAATACAATATCGTAGGCCAGGGGTGCCCACACTTACACACCTCGTGAGCTACTTTCAAATGAGTCAAAGTGATCTACCGGGGGGGGGGGGGGGGTTGGGGCCCACCATACTGGCAGCAGCGGCTGTGGCGGTGGGCGTGCGCGAGCGCGTGAGCAGGGTGGACGGCTCTGCGATCGACCGGATCATGTCTGGCGATCGACCGGTAGCTCACGATCGACGTATAGGGCACCCCTGTCGTAGGCTGTTGTATTAGCTGATTAGCTTTTATTCTATCCGATTATAACCTGGCAACTGAATGTATACAAAAATGTAGTATTGACCAAAGGACATTTTCAACCCAAAGATGGACGCACAAATTACTTTTCACTTATACATACATACACATAACCGAGGCAGCCAAGGCAGGGCTGCTAAGATGCCGTGCACAAGGCTTATGGGAGGAGGCAACAAATCCCCAGTAAGAGGCAACATACTCATGCATAGCGAGACTGAGACTGAAAGCTGCCACGACTCTCTAGAAAAGATCTCTTCATGGTCCCAGCATGGGACACGTGTTCAAACTACCCTCTTTCTCCTAAATCATTCACCATCAGTCTGGAAGTCTGTAGGCTTATACCTTCTGCCAATATTAATCTGTCCACTTAAGTTATGATGGTACAATGGTCCGCAGGTTTAAATGAACATTTCTTTCTATGGAATCTGGGGTCAAGGAATTTCTGGCCTGTCTGATTCATAATGTTTTCAGACACTATGCATTTGTTCCCCAGGACAAGCTCTGTTGTCTGCTGTCATTGCCGTTTGTTTGTCAAATATGTCACATCTAACTTTGTGATGCTGTGACGCCAAGTATCTACAGAAGGACTGGATCCTACATTTCACATCATCCAACAGACAGTGTCTCTCTTTACCTCTACATGCCTGTTATGTCCTTAGTCATAAGGAGTTGATCACAAGTATGCTAAATCAAACACTACTAAATCAACCATTGAAAAGACATCAGTCAGCACTTACCACAAAACATTCAACACCTTAAGGCAGGGGTGCCCAAACTACCATGAAAACCCTCTCACTGTTTCATGATCATTACTGGCCATAAAGACCTGGGCTCAAACACAGGGCCAACAGATTGACTACCCGCTGATAAGAGTAATGCAATTTATTATTCGCTCCATTTAACCAGCTTTCCTGTGGGAGAATAAGGAAAACAAGGACCTACGCCTTAGGGACTCCTGAGCTTGTTCTCTGATTTTTTTATTATTGTTATTATTATTAATTTGTCTGTTTAATTAAAGTCATAATTTCTTACTGCCACTCCTGCAGATGTTGATTTCTCTAAATTTGCAGGTTAAAGCCTGTAAGTTGTCATTACAAAGTCTCATTTATAAAATGTAGTCACATCTTCTGTTGGAGGACAAGGCTTTCACACAGATAAACATTGGCATGCACAAACATGCAAACTGTTTTGTAAAAGCAATTTTAACAATATTGTTGCAATCAGCAGCTATTCAGTGTTCCTGCAGCACTTGAATGCACAGAGCAGTCACTAATGTAAAGCACCTGCGCTTTTCCTATTATGGCAAGTCAAAATGTTCCCCTCTCCAAATGTTTGTTGAGAAAAGGAACTATAAGTCATGTCGTATGCAATGGATGGTAGAGATGGTAGAAGATTCCCAAGTTAACAAATTGCAAACTGTCACAACTCAAGGCAGTTTTTAGATGAGTTAGGTGGAGACCACACTGAGCGTGTCTCATGTCTGTTTTGCTGTTAGCTGTTTTGGTCCGTCCCACGCAACTTCACCGGGCGTTTTTCAGAAGTGGAACGGTTAGCCTGCCAGACTTTGTTTACTAGCCCAGATTTGGTAGTTTTCTTTGGTTTAGGTGTTTCTAAATGTGTAAATATGTGATATACTTAATTTGTTTTGCTTTTATCTGTTTTTATGACAAGGTTCTCTACACTGTTTCTGTGTCTGGCTTCTGGCCAGCTTGGGCTGCTCAGTGTGGATGGAGGCGGACTGCTCACAGCGTCTGTCAAAAGTAGAACAGCTGTGTATTCCCCAGTGGAACCGAGTGGAGACGTGCTTCTAGGTTGCTTCTGAAATGGACAGCGGTGGGTGGTGTGGTTTAAAACATTGACTTGAACGGCCTGCACAGCAACTGTAATATGCACATATATTTTTACATATTTATTCACAAATTATTTTGCATTGACAACATATCATATATCCATTCAATTCGGGTGTAATCATCTTATATATTAGGTAACTGGAAATCTTTATCAGTCAACAGTTTACCACAGTAAACCTCACATATTGTACAGCTGACATTGTTTTTGATTTGCTATACTTGCTACATTTTGCTACACTCAGAACCAGCATGTAGGATTTAGTGGAATCTAATAACTCTTATTTTGAAGTGATTATACACCAATAAAAAAACATAGCTATGAATATTCTTTCATATTTCTTCCCTATTCTGTAAATAGAGCTCCCTAAATCTGACACACTTTAAATAGTACATTTCTAATTTCATGTATCACTCAAAATGATTTTCATGTTTAAGATTCAACACTATTTTCTAAAGCATTTGTATACCAGTCCAACAGCCTGATCCCCACTGCCTCATATCACACTTCCTTAAAGCGCAAGAGGAAAATGAAGGTCAAGGTTCAGGCAGAATTACATCACAAAACCTTAAGATCACGAACCATCCTGCCAGCCTTCAAGCAATGCACTTGTGTCTGAAGCACGGTGGTTACATAAACATGTAAACATACATGTTTCATTAATGTATGTTAATGCATGTTACCAACTAAACTTCTTCCCTGGAGTTTCTGTGCTGTCTCGTCCAGCAGGTTCTCATGGATCGTGGCTGCTGCTGTGGTCCTGCATGACGTCCACTACATATATTATTACTGTCATTATTGTTACCACATCTCCATTACAGTTTATAGTTAGTTAATGATTTACTGCTGCTGTGCATCTGTGTCTCTCTACCAAAACCTGCAGTGGCTTTTTCCCCCAAGTACGTAAACAACTGAGGCAGGACAATAATGAGTGAAGATAGCAATTAACCTATAAATCCAATTAACCTACAGTGTTGGTTAGTGTAACTTAACTTAAACGACACATTAAATGATGCTTCACTTGTCAGCCTCTTGCAGGCAGGAAAAATACTCCACTACCCCACTCCACCACGATGTCCCGGACCCAAATATATTCTTCCGCCGATTTGCTGTGCTTTTGCACTCTGAGGTAAAAATGAGCCCTTTCAGGGATAATGTTCACCTTTGGTATGAAGTAGGTGTTTAATTTTCCCAACAGTCTCATAGTCATCATCATCTTCATCTTCCGCGAACACAAAAGTGTTGAAAACTTGCTCAGCCTCCTTGCCAAGCGCATAGAGCAGCATGCTCCCCAGCTTCAAGGTTAAGCCTCGTAGCCACACGGTACCGTTGAAACCATTAACGCCACTCCAGCTACTGCTCCAGTCGAGTGAAGGTTTTTGGGAGGATTAAACTTAGCCATGATCCATGTCTGTTTCTTCTCTACTCTTCTGCCCAGAACTACTTTTAGAACAGTTCCCCTGTAACTCAAATCAGTGTGCATGTACATACATAAAACAGTCCCTGAATACTACACTTATATGACACTTCCGTGTAAAGAAGGCTACTTTTGGACAATTCGGACTCACTATTATGGTTTCTCTTTGACTTGCGTGAATGTCCTGTGCCGTCTTTGTGTGTCTGAGAATTTGTGTAAGCAACACCCGCCCAACTCCACCTCTGATTGGCTTACCATGGCAGTTTACTCACCCTCAGCCAATCGTCATCATTTATGCAATTGTCTCCGCCCTCACCAAGGAAGGAGAAACAAGAAAAATGTTTGCCGCTCGGCTTTGGTCTGATGGAAAACAGCTGCCTAACGGTAACGGCGTTATAATGATGGGAAGAGTAATCAAATAGATTACTCGTTGTTGTTACTTATAGCGCTGTTATTCCCATCACTGATTATTACTTTGGAGGGTATTTCCTTGCTCAGTACTTGCTCACAGTAGGATTTGTTGGGTCTCTGTAAATTTCCACAGTGTGGAATCAATGACAATGACAGCAACAGCTTTCCAGATAGTTCGCAATTATGATTAACATACATACTCTATGTGTTATTATTCCAATTTTATTCTTAATGTATTTGCAGATTTTTTTTTTACAAATTTGTTTGGGAGAACTTGCCTGTTGTCTTCCACACAGATGACAGCATTCCTTTAAAGTTTCTGAGATCGATTTCTTAATTCAAGTATAGCTGCCAGCCTGGCGTCAGTCTGCCATTTAGTCATGAGGGAAAAATACAATTTAAAAGTTTTAGGGTTTTATTTTTTCAGGGTTAAATTTAATCATCTTCCTCATAAGATTATGAGGAGTTGCATAAATTACAGACCAGAAAAGATAGAAATGATTACATTATTAAACCTATAAAATATTGACTTACAATAAAAGGAAAAATGAAATAAAAAACAACTGTCAAATCATTAATTGCGGCAATAAATGTGTAGGCGACCAATTACCAATTCTAATAATGTGCTGTGACTTGCCCAAGAAAACAAGAGAGTAAATGCCTAAATGACAGTAATAGCCTGTCTAATCATGAGTTGTTGCGAATCTTAATAAATATCAGCACCACATTTGATGACTGTCATGAAAAACAACACAATGGGACCATAGCTAGCAGCTAATAGACGATAGCTGAATTCCCTGTTTTCCCCTGGCATGTAGAGTAATTGAGTGTGAACTAGAAATGGGAGTCAAACCTCTTCATGAAATGTCCAGTGTGTCACATTTAGCGGGCTCTGTATAAAAAATATGGCAGAAATGGAATATAATTTTCATGACTATGTTTTCAGTCACTGAAACAAAAACAGGTGTGGCCATGAAGAAGGACTTTGGTTGGCCTCAAGTAAGTTCTGTGGAAGGGAAAAGCTGTGTTTAGCCGGACTGGAGACCTGCTGATCTGAAATGTTTTGTCAAGTTGTGAAAAGAGTGGGGTGTGAAGGAGGCAGACTCAGGGAAAGCTGTGGCCATGTCTCTGGCAGAGGTTGCCAAGGTAGTCAACAAGCATCTTGGTGGCAGAAGGTGTTGAGATAATATGAGGTGGGACATTCCACCAGAGATGCTTAAGACTTTGTTGGGACTTTGACATGTGCCTCTTTAATGTCATACCACAATTGAATGCCTTGTAGGGGTGTTCAGGAGGTCATGGGAGTTTGACCATCCACTCTACATGTGGAAAATGCTCAAGATAGCCCTTTGTCTCCGGTTCATCCGGGGTAATGAGAGTATCCAGTTTGGGAACATCAGAATTCAGAAATCTATGCTTTTTGCAAATGATGTAGTTCTGTCAGCTTCATCAGACCATGACTGTCAGCATGTACTTTGGCAGTCTACACCAGAGTGCGAAGCAGCTATGATAAGAGTCAGCATCTGGCAGGAGACCCATACCCATCTGGCCTGGAAATGCCTCAGAATACCCCAGAAGACTGTGCAGAGGGAAACCCCATACTAAACCTGCTTCTGTCCTGACCGCTTGGTGAATTTTTCAGCAGGAGTTTGGGTTTGCTTGGGGAAGGCAGGCCTTGTGACCAAGGTTGAAGGAACTGACTGCGGTCTTCCAAGACATTCACAGAAAGCTTGTTGCTAATGTTCCATAGCAATAATCAGACAACAGTGTCTCCAGACTAGAATGTGCTGGCAGTAACACTAACATGGGTAAAAACATTCTCTTTGACTAATTCTGGGCATATAGTATTTGTGGTGTTATCTGTAGGGTTTAGAGTCTGACCACCAGCATGAGTTGTGAAAATGTGAGACAGACTCAGGCACCTTTGATCTACTTTGAATGAGCCTTTCATATCTACAGAGTATCTTCTACCGCAGAGTCCACGGTGTTGCCATGTTTCTTTAGTAGCCCAAAACATACAAAAAACATAGGTAGGCGGGTAGTGCCACTGGAGGGTGGGAGCAATATTCAATATTAAAACAGTTTTAACTGTATGACTCCATCCAGAGTTCATAAATTCACCTACCTGTAATTTTTCAATGAAGGCAAGCTAAAGTAAGCACATTCTGATTCTAACTCTCTACTTAACACAAAACATGACCTTTATATTCATCTTCTTTTTTCACTCAGAAGCAGATGAATATCATCCAGACCTGATACTGGCCAATGCCAAATGAAAGAACACAATGTCAGTGTTATGTAAATACACACATATTCTGTAACCATGTTGAAGTGATGGATTATCAAGTGGATAATTAGAAAGAAAAAGGTTAATATTTACGCAGAAATAGAGCAATATTTATTCAGAACCGAGCCCTGCTTAACTGTAGAATTGATTCCAATGGACCAGCTCTTTGTCGACTTAGAAGTCAGCCTTCACACCTGTTACTGAATCTCTTTATCACCTCGTTTTTTTAAGCATTTGACCTTTGCAGATCAAGCAAAGGAAAGGGGGGGGCACATTTTGAATCCAGCCGTTAATTCTACTGATGCATGCACAGTCATTTAGCTGGCCAGCACTGGCCTCAGAGTCTATTCATTTTGGATTCAGTGTTACAGCTCTCTGGGAAATGCATGCCTAGCTTGACTGCAGTAGCTGCAGTGGTGCCAATGGGCTGAGACTAATACAGGAGACAAGCAGCCAAGACTCTGAGATGGGATGGCACAGAGGGCCAGGAATGTGAGATGACCAAACAAAGTGGGGGGTCTTCAGTCTGTAAGCTAAGGAGCAACTTAGCTGAATGATGTGGTGGAGATCTATAGCAGTGTTGACTTGTATCTCTTTTCACTCATCTAGTGTTTCCCCTAGATTTGCTTTCAGCAGCAGTGCTGCTGTGTCCGTGTTTGTGACGATGTGACGTGAACCAATATTCATGCGTGTAAGAATAGTTTAAATAACCTTGGAATCCTTAAAGAAAGGATTATAAATGTTTGTATTTGTATCAATTTACAGCTTTTTACATTTATCTGTAGAAAATATTGAAAAAAAAATTAAAATTTAATTTACTCACACCTTTTGTTTACATCAGACTTAATAACAGGATCAGTTTTATAATGTGGTGACACGTGGTTGCTGTGAAAGTTTGTCTGAGAGGAGGAGGATAAATTTACATATTTAATTTGAAATATGAGACAAATACCACAGAATCCTTCATCAGCCACACAACTGTCTGACAGAAACCGTTTGAGGTTCAATTTTCAGCTGTTCTTAAAAGAAACTTCTACATCACACTATTTCATTTGACTCCTTGCTACTATTATTTTGTGATATGAAAAAATAAGCCTGTTAATTTAACTGAATAGCAAAACATATTTATTATTATTATTAATAATAATAATAATAATAATCATAATCATAATAATACTTTCCTATGCCTCCCCTCCTCTGACCTGCTCTGTGCTTCAGAAAAATCCCAACATCTATATTCATGGATGTCCTTCTCATGTGGCCCACAACACGGCCAAAGCTGCAGGAGGCGGATTTTTTAAATTGAGTTGAGGCCTGATGTATCTTACCATGAAAATATTTATTTGAATCCCCAAGGAGTACTGTATTGCACAAAACTAGAATAAAGAAATCCAGGATAATTAAGCAAGCCCAGCTTGACCTAGCCTGCTCGGAGCGGAAGTTTGTGTTCACGGAATACTTAAACAGACCTCGCGATCGAGAATCACCGATTGAAACATGGATAAAAGTCACGCTTCGTACTTCACAGCCGCTGAATAACAGCTCCTGATGGAGTTCTGTGAAGAGGTGAAAGACACCAGAAGAAAAAAGGCAATACCAATGCCATAATTAAAAAACGCCTGGCAAAGCCTGGCAGACAATAGCGGACCAGCTTAATGTGGAAGTAGTCCAAAACTGTACAATTAATAAACAGTGGTCCACTGGAACTGGCTACATTATTAGGCTACAATTAAAGGAGTTACTTTTCAAGTCCACTAACTTGGGTGAAGCAACTTACATTACATTAGAAATTGTATTCACAAAAAAAAAAAAAAAAAATCTTTATATTTTCAGTGTACCTAGTCAAGGTGGCTGCCTTAATTATAAAGTGCTGGGAGAAACCCTGATCACACAGTCAGAGTCACATTGCTACACACATTTCCATTAAAACCCACCTCCATTCATGGCGTCCTCCGTCATCCACCATCACCAACAGGTTTCGAAAAGCCGGTCTGCTGCGTGACTGAGGGTTTGCCTCAGGATGAGAGTGACACTGACAGCGACAACGAAAGAGAGACTGAGAGAGTGTGTGGCGAAGAATATCTGACGCTATTCCAATCCGACACTGAGGAGGAAGACTTCCATGGTTTCAGTGCACAGGAGGAAGATGAAGACAGCTCTCAGTGACTTTTACCGGTATGTTTTTTTTAACCAGCCCTGTTAGTGCTGTGCTACCGTATTCCTGCTGTGTTACTGCCGCGTCACAGGCACTGTTTGGAAAGAAAAGCTAAGGTATATTATTAAAACTTTGAAAACTCTTTCTGTGTACCGTCTTTCTTTGTAAATATCTCATGTTTCAATGTGGGCACATGCGGCTTATAGACAGGTGCGGCTTATGTATGTACAAAATGTTTTTTTCTTTCAAAATGTACTGGGTGAGGCTTATAATCAGGTGCGCTCTATAGTCCGGAAATTACGGTACTGTTTGCAATCCTCCAACTCACGCTGCACCTTCTGTACTCGACCACAGGTTTTGTTCTGTACATGTATAGGGACTGAAAAGCCATGCCCTCCTTTTTGGACGGGGGAAATGCCATTTTTGGCATCCACACAGACACTCTTTAAATGATCGGTTTGGGTTACATCCTTTTGATTTTTGGGGGTGCTTCCTCTGCATATGTTTGGCCAAATTTTTCAGATTTACTGAACAGAGAGGACATGCAACTTTTTTCACTTTCTCAGTTTCAACAGAAGAGGAAATCAAAGGAGATGACGATGACAATTGTGTGTCTGCTGAGGAGTGGGTGATAGAAGATGTTTGAATTTATTGTTGCACGAGAAGGTCTGGAGATGGGGATGCAGATGGACTTGGTTGCAGGGAGAGGAAGGATGAATCCTGACTCAGATTGGACCGGGCAGCAGCAGAGGTGGATTCTTGTTGTATGGCACAAGACTTGACATGCGTTTCCATGTTTGTCTTTCTAATAATTGTTCTGTCACAGATGGGACAATGATAATGTCCCCCATTCCTGCAAGTTAAATTGCAGCGGCAGATCTTCTTCTTGATGTGGACCTCCAAATGCTGCCGAACTCTGCCTTGTTTGGTTGGTTTAAAGAGGTGTGCAGGACACAAGGGGCAGTGGAACTGCTGTGCAGTGTTCCAATGCAGGTATTCCATCAGATGAGATGACGGAAATATGCATCTAAAAAAGCACATAAAATATATAATTTATTTGAATTATAGTACATGAACTTCAATTCAAATGAATGTATACAGCCTGCAAACTTAGATTGTCTTTGCTTACAGGTAAAATGGCCACTTGCATCATGTAGTGTAAATGAGGTCATACTTATGTAGAAGAAGTAATAATGACTACGAAACTACCATCACAGGACTACTACTGGACAGACTACTGGACAGCCACTGAGCTAGAATGTTTGGCAGTGGTGTGGGCAGTTAAGAAGTTGAGAACTTACCTTGAAGGTAGATTATTTACGGTCATTACAGATCATGCCTCTGTTCTATGGGTGTTCAAAACCACCAAACCCAGCACATGACTCACCAGGTGGGCACCCTGGCTTCAAGAATTCACTTTCAATTCAAGAGTGTGCTCTCCCTCACCATCTTCCTTTCTCAGGAGTAACATGAACACAGCAAGTTGCATACTTAAAAACGAATTTCTATACAACACTAATCTGCTTCTCTCAACAAAGTTAGCAAACATAGTTACCAATGCGTTAGCATTGTATGGTAGCGGGACTCTCTTGCATAACTAGCATCGCATATAGTGCTGTTATTTGATGAGTCCAAAGTCGCTACAGGTGAAACCAGCGTTGCGCAGAGCACATTGTGTATGTATGAGTGAATAGAGTCGCGAAAAATTGCCATATGTGCATATTCTGTAGATTATGCTATGTACATAGACAAAACTTTTTTTTAACCAGTGAAATTCATACTGGGGCACGTGCAGTGAAATGTTTCTCTCTCTCCCTCCATGTCCGTGGAGACAGCTACACAGGCGCCATGCGTGTACACACAGCGTCTCACTCTCTTTGCTCATCATCAAGCTCCCTGTCTCAACTGGTCTTCCGGTAACTGTTTAGATGAAGCTGTTTATAGATAATGTGAAGCGTTTTGTTGTGAGCGTCATTGTTTTGACGATCTAAGTTGAATACTTCCATCCATCCATCTTCTTCCGCTTATCCAAGGGCGGGTCGCGGGGGCAGCAGCTTCAGCAGTTAGGCCCAGACTTCCCTCTCCCCGGCCACTTCGTCCAGCTCTTCCAGGTGGACCCCAAGGCATTCCCAGGCCAGCCAAGAGACGTAGTCCCTCCAGCGTGTCCTCGGTCTTCTCCGGGCTGCCTCCCGGAGGAACAGAGAGCTGAACGTCACGCTCTGATGAAGCCAAAAAGACCAGATCATCCGCAAAAAGCAGTGACCCAATCCTGAGGCCACCGTACCGTAGCCCCTTAACACCCTGACTGCACCTAGTAATTCTATCCGTAAAAGCTATGAACAGAATCGCTGTAGGCCTCCTTCTTCAGCTTGACGGCATCCCTCACTGCCAGTGTCCACCAGCGGGTTCGAGGGTAGCCGCCACGACAGGCACCGACCACCTTGCGGCCACAGCTCCAGTCAGCTGCCTTGCCAATGGAGTCATGGAGCAAGGTCCACTTGGATTCTATGTCCCCCATCTCCCCCGGGACGTGAGTGAAGCTCTTTCTGACAAGAGATTCAGCCAGACGTTCCCAGCAAACCCGCAAAGAATGCTTGGGCCTGCCAGGTCTGACCGCCATCCTCCCCCACCAACAGAGCCAACTCACCGCCAGGTGATCAATTGACAGCTCCGCCCCTCTCTTCACCCGAGTGTCCAAAACACATGGCTGCAAATCCGACGACACAACCACAAAGTCGATCATCGAACTGCGGCCAAGGGCGTCCTGGTGCCAAGTGCACATATGAACACCCTTGTGTTTGAACATGGCGTTTGTTATGGACAATCTATGGCGAGCACATAAGTCCAATAACAGAACACCACTTGGGTTCAAATCAGGGGGGCCGTTCCTCCCAATCACACCACTCCAGGTCTCAATGTCGCTTCATTGGAGCTATCAAAAATGCTGTTTTTTCCTTGTTTTAAAATTTGCCTGTTGTATTTGCCTCTCCAAGTTGGGCCACTTGGATGGAAATGCCAGGGCTATTTTTAAAACACAGTAATTAAGACATGACAACACATTATTTAACATGTGCAGGCCAATACTGTATTTAAAACCATAGTGTAACAATTGTTATTGAGCGTCACCTAATTGTGATAACAGAGTTGAATTTTATGGATGGCTGCCAGTGTGTGCCATCATATATGATGTGCAGGATGTGTTGGTTGGCGTTGTGTACACGCCCACCTTCGAGTGCATTCCTTTTGTATGCAATTTAACACGGAATTGGTTCGCCACTCTGAAGCCAGAGTGGCTCTGCAACTTGTGGTTTAGCAGCAATCTTATGGGATCAGACTCTGGACCGCAGCAGTCCAGTCCTGTTTATGGACTATCTGTGTGAGTAAAGTGGTCACACAGATGGCTGGAGAGACAGCCACCTGCTTCTGCAGGTGTTAGCCACCTGTTGGCTCTAGAGGAGCACAAGGAGAGAGCTGGGCTGTGGATATGGACACAGCCCTGAGGAGATGTGGTTCCTCTGGGTGGTGGAGATGGAAACATGACAGGCCACAGTTAAATTTGGCATGGTGCTACCCAACAGAAGGCTACACTGACCAACAGATATACAGCAGCTGTGAAGTGCAGGTTGGATGAATTTCATCTTTATCCTGAAACCCAGACACTGAACAGAACTTTGTGTTAGATTTGGATTTAAATGCAGTTTCTGGGAATTTGTTTTCATTTTTGCTCGCTTGACATGCTATGCACAAATAATGCATGTGGACTTGTTTTGAGTTGTCCGTTTTATAACAATTAGAGATGCATTGCAATCAGAAAGCAAAGAATGGCAAAGAGAGAAACAGAGGGAAACTGTTGAATGGCTTTGTTGCTCTCAGCTCTGTCATTAATCATCTAATACTGCTGCACACACACACACATGCGCACTCGGGATGTAACGAAAAACTTGACATCTGGATTATAGTGACCAAATTATCATTGTTTACAATATTATCACAATATTTCTTAATTGCTGTACAAATAAATGTCCAAAAAACACATACACAGAAATAATTTCTTGAAATATTTTGATTTTCTTATCATACTAGTGACAGCCAACACTGTGAGCAGTGAATTAAATTAACACAATAGTCATTTATTTTATTTCCTTGAGCTAAACTTACAGACAGCATAACTCACCATCAATAAAAAAAATCGCTATTATAAATATGACCGTATATTCTTATGACTGTAGACAGCATAACTCACCATCAATAAAAAAAATCGCTATTATAAATATGACCGTATATTCTTCCTATCATTAATGAACATGTTTACATTAGTGTGGCTGTAGCTTGGAGGTAGAGCGGGTTGTCCACTCATCAGAAGATTGGTGGTTCAATGCCCAATGTAAAATTTCACCACAATTTACCATAATACTGGTAACCATTACATCCCTAGTGCGCACATGTGCACACACACACATGTTCCTTTGTTGCTTATGTCTTCAGATTGATCTGAAATCAGTGCAAGTCCAGTCATCATGTTTGTGAAAGCACAGAGCACACATGTCTGTCAGTATTTTGGCCACAATGACTCTTAAACAAACATTCAAGGAAACCAGTTTCCTGCTGGTAATTGACACCAAATGCCGAAGCCACATCTGATATATCTTTATCTTCATGTGCACACAGACTCGGCGGGATCCTTAAATCTTTGCCTATTAACATGTTGTTTGTCAAAGTTTGTCAGAACAAAAAAGAGGATGACATAACTAAGTCTCACTGATCATGATGACACTCCAGTGGCAGATAGTACAGCCTCAGTCATACTGCCATCAGATCAGTATCAGGGGTGCAAATAGATTCTTCAGTCCCATGTCTGGGATTACACCACAGAGTAGACAAAGACAGCAAGACCTCCTCTTCTCTTCTCACTGTTTTCCTCTATCTGCCTGCACCAATTCGTAGACTGTCCACTATATTCCTGTTCATCTCTCCATGAAGTAGAGCAAATCACACCATAGGCACCTTACTTCAGCTTAATTTCATGATCTATTCCAGGAGTTTGTGTAAGCCACCATTATCTCCTGGCATTTGTTCCAGGAAGAACCAGAGGAAAAACAACAGAACAGAGTCCACAAGAAAAAATACATAACTAAAATGTCGCAGTGGTATAAGTGAGACATTTCAATTTATATTTATATACCCAGTTACCTTATTTTGACACTTTATTCCATAATGTACTGCTACAATTTTTTTCTGGGGTGTAGTATTGCACTCACCAATAGGTGGCGGTGTGGGGTGTCTGTGACACTGAATAGCAAGCCATATAGAAGTAGAGTGTGTTGCATTTGATGGAGATTCTGTCAGTGTGGGTCTGGTCGAATAGTTAAATTTGCTTAGGAACCTTCCCCACTGAGTGAAATGACCCGGAAATATTAACATGTCCGCTATGATAAGAGCTGTTCGAATTCTAACTGTTAAGGAAAGGAGCTTCAATGCTTCCTAAGCGACTTACAGAGAAGGGAATGATCAAGGTACATCTCCTTTATTAATTAATTATCAATATTATCTCCTTTAGCAAAGGATACACCGGACCATCCTTTAGGAAAGGAATGGAGGTAATGAAGCCCCACAATTCCTTGTTGTAGCGACAAAAAATTGGCGCGTCATTCACAACCAGACATAAGAAAGAAAATATTCACATGTTTAAACAGTGTTATGCAGCCTGCAGCAGAGAGTGTGTGAATATCAACATACGTGTTGACGTAATGTCAAACTTTGATCATGAAGTGTGTTCTGTTGTTGACTGTGACATGCAGCGTCCTGCAGATCATCATGAAGTTACTGTTGATTATTGATCATATATCTTTGCCATAACTTGTTAATACGTTGATAATGAAGTAATTTTTCACCGGGTTTTCCACGTTTATATTTCCTGCATTAACCTACATGCTAAGAGGCAAGGGGAGTATCTAGAAAGTATCTCTGATGCACGTTTTGTAGTCCATCTTCTGGACTTTGTAGTTTTACCACAGTCACATCAATAACATTCGCTGTCACATAATGCCATAGTCTAAGTGTAAGAGCAGTCAGATTCCCTGAACACCGCGTTGGTCTTCTCCTAACTCCTCGTGAATTCTCCTTCACATCTTAGATTATTAGATCAGATTATACTTTATTCATCCCACAGCAGGGAAATTTACTTATCACAGCAGCAAGAAGAAAAAGTGTAGTACACACTACAGAAATTAAAGTAGAAAATATAGTTACAACACTATGGGCAGACAGAAGTGAATTATAAATTACTCCTACTTCCTGTTTCCTAACGAAACATCAAAATTTAAAACACCGCCATGAAAAATTTGACGAAAAGTTAAAAGCTTTGCAGTTTAACATCGCCCATGTCTGTAGATCGTACTGTCCAAATTTGACAACGATCAAAACAGAGTTCTAGGAGGAGTTCGTCTTAGTACGAGGTGTGGAAATGTCCAAAATCGTGGCAAAATATGGTTTTTGATTCAAAATGGTGGACTTCCTGTTGGAGTTAGACCATGGCTCCAAGAGACTTTTTTGTGTTACATACTCCCTCCAAAATTTGTACACGTGGATGAAAACGTGTCGAGGGGCCCTACATACATGTAGGTGGCCGTCTAAAAAGGGATTTACTTTTGGTAGAAAAAGTAAAAAAGAAAAAATAATAAACAATCGAAATTCAATAGAGCCTTACACCGCCAGTGCACGGGCCCTAGTAATATGACAAAGGTAAAGTCACCATGATATAAATAATGGCTGTCACAATCTGACTCCTGTCTTATATTAAAAATGCAAGACACCAACCATTTTCACTTTGCTAGCATACTTTGACCTCTGCTTCTTATGTATAAAGTTATTGTTAACAGAGAGGAAAAAAGGTCAAGTCAGATTTTTTCGGTCACAATTGACACCTGTTACAATCTGACTTGCGACTTATATTAAAAATGCAAGATGTAACAACAACAATTTTCACTCTGCTAGCAAAGTAAATTGTAAGTAAACCGAATGGAAATATAAGTACAGATAATAAAAATCAAAAAAATAGAGATACGCATAAACATAGAGCCACGGTGAGTGGTTGGTAACTGAGAAACAGGAACAGAAAGTACAAACAAGATCAGGTGTTGTAGAGTAGAGAGCTGCGCAGGACTCATCCCGCTGAATTTGTGACCATTACCGCCCACCCCCGCAATGTGTGTGTCCACTCCTGCCTGCAAAACTCTGAAACTTCATGCCTGCACCGTAATGGAGATACAGTGATTGTGTGTCTTCTCCTGTCCCGCAAGATAAACATTATATTAATAAAGAGATTCATGGGGCTGTTTGTTTCGTTTGTCATCGTACCACCCCCGCATACATGTCTTTTGACGCGTGGGAATAGCATTTCTTTTTTGTTTTCATTCTTTTTTTTAAATGAAATAACGACAGAGGGACGCTAGGCCTGCTAATGACCTGCTAATCTATCATTTTAATGAGAACATGACAATGCAACTAAAACTATAACTTTGTTTAATAGCTAGCCTGCATTTCGATCCCACACAACCCCACTGTGTTGCCTTTCCGCCACCCGCTCCCGCCCGTAGCTTCGTTCAAACCGCCTGTTCCCGCGAGACCGAATCCCAATGCAGATCTCTATTGTGCAGTCTGACAGCAGCAGGCATGAAAGACCTGCAGAGCCTCTCCTTCTTACACCATGGGTGTATCAGTCTGCTGATGATGGAGCTGCTCAGGGACCCCCGCAGTGCCATGTAGGGGGTGAGAGGTGAGAATCTCTAGACCATGCTCTGGTTAAAGAGGTGCTGGCAGCCAAAATGAAGCCATTTCCATTACAACCAAACAAACTCATCTGCAAAAAAAAACCTCAAGGTACAGTTTAAAGTTTCAAATAAAAACAGAACTGGATTTATTTTTTTGGCAGTGATTTGTGTTAACTGGTCAGATTGGCATGCGTTTGACCACTTTACTGAAAATGTTTGAAGAGTTGGATAAAATGAATTAATGGCTATACATTTCTAGATGGACTGATTAACCTTGTTCTTTAGTCTCCACAGCTCATGAATATGTAAAAGTGAGTTATTATTTCATGTTGAAAACTCCAAATACAACTGAGGAAGGAAGTAGGGAGTGTGTGTAAAAGTGAAAGTGTGAGTATTAAACGTATACTACATTTTCATCTCGCATCTTCCTCTATTCATTAATATACATATTTAGAAAAGGAACATTATGCAAATTCTGCTCCAGATTAGATAGCAGAGCTGGTAATTTGATCTGAAATATAATTCTGTACATATTAACGAGTCACCTAAGGCAATGATATTTCAACTTGGTTTAATCTAATTATAGAGCAAACATTAAACCCCCCTTTGGGTCGCCGTGCCTGTTTCCTGCAGGCTGCATCATGGCCTGTGGTGAACACGAATGCTGAAACTTATTTAGCTCACTTAGAGATGATTGCTCTTTCATTTGTTCCTCTGCTGACAGGAGATCTCCACACTATAAGATATTCTGAGCAACAAATAATTACCCCAAATCTGATCTGCATTCAGAAGATTTATGAAGACTCATGATTTAAACATGATGCTCCAAACAAGGTGGTGTTTTTGACCCTGCTAAAGACACAGTGGAGCCAGTATGGTAAAATATTCATGTGTCTTCATTTTCATTTGGATTGTGGCTGCTCTCACATCTTAGCAGAGAAGGCTGTAGGGGGATAACAACTGGGGGATGGTGGATAGAAAGCGGCTGTCACAGCTGATCCTGTCCGGGATTCACTGTGCTCAAACCCAAACAATGACTCCTTCCCTCTGCAGAGAGATATTAAATACAGTAATTGCCTGTCAGTGTTGCTTCATTCAGCCATCCCACCTGATGCCAGCTGAAGGGGAAACTCTATGATGGAGGCAGGAGACGTTTCTGAGGCCACCTTTGATAACCAGAAGCCTGACAGTGCATCCACTCCATTTCCTTGTGTCAATGCTGGCTGTTTAATAAGGGTTTAAGCTGATTCAGAGTAAGTCGAGCTTTGAGAGGATACAGTGTATTTCTGGAGATCTCTGAAGGCTTTCAGCAGAATTCTGACTTGAACATAGAATAAATTAGCAGACAGTTCCTTGTAATTGAAATGTCAATTAATTCTTGTGGCGAGAATGAATTGACTGACTTCACTTTTACATTTTTTTCCACAGAACTGAACATTCCAACATTCCACATTCCAGGATGTGATTAGGTTTACAGCACACAGCGCTGTGGAAACTATGAGACTGACTTTGCAATTAAAAATGGAATATACATTAATTGATCGGTTGTGTTTAATTAACTTCATTTTGAAACATGAAATCCAGATGCAGGGGTTCATTTCTAAAATCCCATGAGAGTCTCTGGTCATACTAGCACCATGTGTTATTATAGCTGAACTGCATTTCTTCCTGTCCACAGATCAGTGTGGTCAGAACAACTCATGAAGCAACATGATATTCAAATGCTTTGAGGTATGAGGTAAAAAATGGGGAAAGAGCTCCTATTTGGATTGTTCTAAAATTTCCAGATTTTCAAAGCGGCTCTTAATTCTGCATAATGTAAAGTCAAACATTATAAGAATATAATGTGAACAGCTGAGTTCTATAAAAATTCACCCTCAGTACAGTTGTCAAAAATGGGGAGAGGGCTTATGGAGACTGACTCCTTTTGTAGCCAGCTTCAAATGTACAATGCAGTTTTCAGCTTTTCTGTGTTGGCTTCATTGCATAGTCACAAATTTCAAATTGTGTTCTACAGATATTATGTTTAAGTATAATCTGAATTGGATTACATAACTTGCATTTAATGTATTTGTATATATAGTTAATATCTTTCAATGCAATACTGTTCATTGTTTTATTGCTGCTGTATGTTGTTCAAGGAACAAGTTGTCTGGTTTACTTCTCATTAAGAAACTTAGCCATTTTGTAAAGACAGCATGTGTTACAGTTAACTCAATTTTAATTCAACCCATTCTCCTTTACTGTGTAACCTCAACTCATCCTTCATTCTGCTCCCATCTGGTTGCAGTTACAGGTCCATGGCCTGTAAGTGAGCACGCTATGGCATGAGTTTAGTCTCCTCAACAAAGCACCACAGTAAACGCCATGTGTGATGTTGTGGAGAAATTGCTGAAGTCAAAGGTCAATGGTGAGGTCAGGAGGGAAGAAAGTGTTCAGGAGCCTCTGATGTCTTATGCTGTATTATTTATTGACACTTGGCCAAGGAGAATTAGAGACATTCTCATAAAGCATCAGAAGTGCCTGAGTTGGTCTCACATTCTGCCCAACTCGTGCTGGTGGATAGACTTTAAACCCCAAGATAACATCACAAACACTATACGCCCAGAATTAGTCAAAGAGAATGTCTTTACCCATGCAGGTGTTATTGTCAGCATATTCTAGTCTGGAGACACAGATGTCTGTTTACGCAGATTGGAATGTCAGTGGTAAGCTGTCTATTATGTCTAGGAAAGCAGCAATAGGTGTCTTCGACCCTGGCCACCATAGTGTTGAGACACACACACACACACGTGACCTTGTGTAACCTAAGATAGAACATTCCATTACCCCTCTTATTGATCATAAGACCAATACTAATTACTGAATACTAATAATTATCAAATTTAGAGACCACCAGGGAGCACAGTCAGAACGGGATCGATACAAACATTTCAAAATATTGTTAATGACACAGAAATCAAGAGTATCTGAACTCAGAATTATTCTAAAAGAACATCAGTAGAAATCGCAAACCTTGCCCCCCCTTATTAATTATGTAGCCGAAATTTGCATAATATTAATCTTAATAACCACAATAAGTTTAAGACAGCTCTAAGAAAGTATATGAAAGCCCACCACTTTTGCCTGAAAATTAGCCAAAAAGTCAATGGAGATACAAAAATCGACACTCATTTTTGGAGGGTTTCTTCCCAAGGTTGTTTCTGATGTTTTCAGTCATACAGGTCAATATTATCCAAGCTGGACGTCATCTCGGAAAAGTGGTCTTTTCTGTTGCCACTAGGAGGCGCTGTAAAAATCATCAAATGTTATCATGGAAATGTGTTCTAGGCCAGACTGCCATTATATATAGAGGTTTGGGGAAGATTGGAGTATTTTTTTCAAAGTTATAGCACGTCATAATTTCATGAAAACACGCCAAATCTCATGGCCCTGCCCCTCCCACACAGTAAATCCAAAACTCACAATTTTGGTAACTTTTAATTGTCATGGCCTTATGAAAACACGGTAAGTTTCAAACAGATTGGAACCTAGGAGGCGTTCGTTCAAATACGACACTTCGTTGTAGCCCAGGCTACTCCCCCAGGCTTTTGTAAGCCTGGGCCCTGGCCCTTTGTCTCTATGTTGCCACCGAAGACCATGTCTCTACGTGAAATTTTGTTATACAAGATTTTGTAGGTGGTGCTGTGGAGCCATCTTGGTCAGAGAAGAGAACCCATCTGTAACCCACAGTTACCATAATCCTAATCCAATAAATAACTCTGTGAAGGTAAAACATACCCCCTGTTTAGATTACAGTATAGTGGCCCTTTGTCACTATCTGCACATGCTGGTGGTTTAAAGGGCTTGTACGCATGCCAGTGTAGGTGCATGCAGGTGTAAATGCACAACACAGCCAAACACAAACATGTCCAAACACTACTGAGTTTGTTCCAGGTTTATTAGGCTACATACAGCCGACTCAAAAGTGCTCACTTTCACTATAACACGTAATTTCCTGACCTGTGCAGTTACACCATGGCACGGTCAAAAACCGTATGGCTTCCCCAGCGTGCGCCACCACTCTGATTAACCCACCTCCCCATATAGACTCAACCTGTGGCTAAAAAAATACTGCCACTTACTGGCAAAAAATGTATACACAGAACACAGAAAAAGACCAATTTGGCTCCTACATACAGGATAACGATATATTGTTGATTGATTGATTGAAAGAAGAAAAACAAAGAAAACAAGCCTGAAGTAGTTATAATCTTGCTGCTATTAGCTGAAAGAAATATCTTGGTGAGTTTTATATGATATAATATAGAATATGATAACGTAATGAAATCTTTAATGTACGAGCCAGAACAGGAAAAGAAAGGAGAGAGAGTGGAGCAAGGAGATCGGTTGAGTTTTGATATTGGACGAACTGATTTTGGAGTTATTGAACATACATATATATATAATAAACACCCCACAGTTTACAATAAGGATTACTTTTCAATGGCTGTTTAGTGAAACACCACAGCTCCAGAGGCTCAGTCAAAGGTACAGCAGCTGTGAATGTTACCTTCATTAGCTGGGTGCGCTCAGAGAAGTTTTGTTTGGTGTCAGAGGTTGACTACTACATTTCAGAACTTTTTGTCGGTACAGTTTTGGTCAACTGTTCTTTGATAATTGCATTCATTCTTTCAACTTGACCGGAACTTTATGGGTGGTACAGAACATGCAACTGCGACCCTAAAACTTCTGACAGATCCTGCATGATTTTTATACAAAAACTGGATTTTTTATTACTATTATATTCTGTGGCACCCCATATTCTGTGGACATAATCAACAGTACAAACAGTCTGTAGTGGTTAAACTACAGTTTTTTGTTGTTTGTTTTTTTTGTTTTTATTTATTTGTATTTTTGTATAGAGTAGTTTTTACAGTAGATACAGAGATATTTGCTCCACTATCTACCACAATTTCAACGGTACATCCGTTAATCTAAATGTGCATTACTGGATCTTTGGTGGGATTATCAGAAAGTTGAATAGTTGTAGCTTGAATATGAAATGGCTGCTCTGGTCCCACCCCTCTATGTCTTCTTCATGTTTGGTCATAATATGTGGGCTGCATAACAGCAGCTGGTGGAGGAGGGGCTGGAAGAGCTTGAAGAGAATTAGCTATTCGTTCCTGGCTTTGGTTATTGGGTCTGTTCTGGCGATTACCACATTTTGGTCCATTGTTTCTGTTACTGTGTTGACCACCTTCCTGTGGGGCATACTGCATCATCTGTTTTGGGCTGAAGGCAGGTTTACTGAGAGTGAAACCCTCTGTGCAAAGCCATTGCTTTGTTCATAGTTGCCTTCCAGTCTTGGGTGTGTCAGTCAGAGGCTGACAGTTTATAAGCAGCTGTCACATTTGGTTTTAGATTCTACAGAAACTCTCCACAGCGAAACTTTTTCTGGTATTCCTCCATGAATTCAGAGGTCCATGGTTTTCAAACTGCTGTATTGTCAATCATTACTTTTACGGGCATTTATTGAAGATGTTTGTGACTCTTCAGAGGCAGGGGCAAAGTTTTGTTTTCCTGTGTACCTCTGTGTTTCTGGCTCGCCTAATCGGAGTGTAACATCTAATTTAGGCATTTATGTAGTGTAAACAAAGTGTGATTTTAAGTAGCGCCAGTTTGATTTTTAGCTTGACATACTGTATATGGTTTGAATTAAGTGATAAACAGCAATAAGGGAGTGGCTGTATCCTATGAAAATGTAAGTTAAAGGGTTACTTTAAAAAATGAAGTTGAACAGAGCTAACTTTAACGGTATAATCCTTGAAGAGGGAGAGCAGAGCTTTGTTTTGTTTTTGTCTTTACTATCTGTACTTAATCGTCACTAAGGTCTGTGTGAGGCTCCTCTTCTCCTCCTCTCTGGGTCTGGCTCCTTCTCCTTCTAACTCTGACTCAGACTGTCTGCCCTCTCCTGTCTGTGCATAAGCTTGACTTTCCTTTCTAATTCACTGCTGTAGCTGTTAGTAGGAGACATCCTTCATAATTAGTTACTCAGAACTCACCTGCTCGGCTATGTTAGCTTTGCAAAAAGGGATTTGTACTTGACAGCTGTGGACAGACAGAGAGAGCTACTTTTTTGTTCTAGCAATGTTATCTGTAGATCTGTAGAGGCCTCTCCTACATGTTGTCTTGGCTAAAATCTGCAGCAGATCGTGGAAAGAGGAAATCCTAGCTTGGTGCTTTGCTCAGCCATCATAGTTTTTGCACATTTCTACAAATCAAACATGCCTGTGTTGACACACAGCTATGGGTATGGGATAAGAGTGGAGAAATGTACTTTATTGACTGTTTATTTCTGTGGTCATGTTGTGGTGTTTCTATGTACCTGTGTATTCAGGTATGTTCGTGAGGCTTTGTACAGACTGCGGCAACACATTTCCTTGGAAGGACAATAAAGTATCTCTTCATCTATCTATCCATCACTATTTATTAGTATATAACTACAGACAGGTCGACACAGGTACCATATTTGTCAGAGATAAAACCTTTTAACATCAGATCCTTAACTGTTATTTCTGATATGGTCATCACATAGTATGAATTCCTCATGAGTGCTCTAGTGAGTATGTGGCAGCAGGATGGTGCATGAGTAACTGAGTCAAAATACACTCTGTTGGTAATGTTCAGTTGGCTCACAGTGTGGAACATTCATGGGACATTACAAATGTGGGACACATTTGTAATATGTTTGTAATTTGTAATTGTTGGTTTGGATCTGCACAAAGGATTTGATGACCATAAAAAATATAATTGTTGCCAGCCATCACCTTAGTTTGGCCTCAATCACCCATGTCATGTCTCCATGTTCCCCTGGAACTATAATCCATATGCCTTCTTCATGCCTCTGAAGGCAGTGAATGTATCTGTGGCTACAAAAGACGTGATGAGCCTGGACGCTGTCACATCATTCCTCCTCAGAGCCCCCAGTGTTTAGGCTCAGTCACTTCCCATCTGCTTCTTTGTCACACTCAGCCGACAGGTGGAGGAGGCGATTCATTGAGCTTCCCTCAACCACTGAGGCTCCAATGAGGGGAAGTGATTTAATCCATGTAACTCCAAGCAATTAGGAACCTAACAAGCTTCAAGCATGCTGTAGATGAAAGTGGTGATGACAGGAGCAAAATTTTTATTTCTGAAGTGGCAGACATCATATTTGTTTCAATTACTTTGGATGTAAAATGGCTGAAGGATCAGCATTAATTGGGATATTTTGGTTTGGCCAAGGAGAAAAGAAAAGTTGTGACTTCTGACATAAGTCTTCTCCACTGCATAAAACAAACATGACACATCAAATGCACTTTTCCAAAGAACTGTTTCTGTTCACTTACAGGCTAAAATCAGACATAGTGGAGGCAAAGCAAACACCCTCCTGTGGTGCTCCTGACTCCGGGGCAGATCCTGTATTTGATCATTATGGGTCAATCACTGGGCTGTGTCAAGTTTACACTTGATTATCGAACTACATAACTAACTGCAGTGGAAACAGAGGGCAACATGACAGAGGTTAGTGCTACACACCATTGCAGCAATCTGGCAACATGAACAAGTATAAAGGCATCAGCCTACAGAGTAAGCATTAAAGGAGGAAAAAAGAGACCACAGGAAGAAAGTGGAACAACAATTCCAGAAAGGCAACAAGGTTGAAGAACTATCACAGATTACAAGCTCACCACCCACCTCCGCATCTTCCTCCTCAAATGTTGATGTGTCTCAGGTGAGCTAAACAACTTTTACTTGAAAATGCTTTCCTGGAAAGTATAAGCCACATCATATCCCAAACGGTGTTGATTTTAGCGTTCATTGGCTGGGAACCACCACTATACCACTAATGCTTTGACAGATGCTGTGGCAATCTTGGCAGACATGATAAACAATTTAAAAGTCTTGCAATTGAGCTTTATCTCAACCTCAACCACTACCTGCTTCTCCAGGAGAAAGAAATAGCTTATGACACAGAAAAGCTATTTAATATGAATTCATTAAAAGCTAAATTAATTAATAATACTAACTTAATATCAATGTTGTATTAAGCCAAAATTTGAAGAGTGTGGTGGGTTTTTTTCACTTTTATGTGTTCAAACTGAACACCAGGTCCCTGATGGTCCAGAGACAGCTCTCAGCACCATGGACAGCACTCTGATGGTTACAGGGCTCAAAGCAGAGGAGCTGTCTGAAGCCAAGAGATGGCAATGAAGCCTCGTTTACACAGTGAGACAGAAGACAGATGCGATATTTAATAAATAAATAAATAAATAAAACCCTAAATGCCTCAAAAAGTGGCAAAAAACACCTACTCTGCATCTTGGACAGCTCACGAGAGTTCATAAAATCCCAGATATGTCCAGAGGTCTGCTTTGAAAATACTCACTGCTAATTCTGTTTCTCTCCATCATATCTACCAACATATAATCTTGATAAGATGCTCTGTTAGCCTAACATTCATCCACAATGCAATGCAAAAGAGAGACATTATTATTATTAAAAACTCAGGCGCTCAGGTGATAAACAATCAGCGTTATTGTAACGGGTGTAATTAGAACCCAAATGCAGCACACGCAGGAAACAGTCTCTCTGGGCACAGGGAAAGTCCAGGGGCTTAGGCTGGGAACACCAGTCCAGTAAGCAGGTAGGCAGGAGTTGAGGCAGACGTACCAGGAGAAAGCCACCAGTAGCTGGGCCGACACCAGCTGGCAGAATCCAGAGGGATCAGAAACTCGTGGTCGAAGACGGAAGGCAGGGTCGGTTACCGGGAGTACAGCAAACAGGTTAGTCCAAGGCAGGCAGAGTCGGCAGCAGGAGATCAGTCCGGAGAAGAGTGCTGGAAAGTCTTGCGTGAGCATAGAGAACAATCTGGCAGAGAGTGAGTGAGCTGGGAGAGCTTAAATCCTAGCTTGATTGGTGATGGGAAACAGGTGAGTCAAGCAGGTGAGGGGAGTAGGTCTGATGAGGGGGGCGTGGCTGGCAGGTGAGTGGAGAGGGAATGGAAAATTACTGAGAGGCAGGTGAAAGGGGAGCAGACTGTGACAGAACCTCCCCCTCAAGGGACGGCTCCTGACGTCCCAAAAGATGAAATGCTGAGTCGGGAGGGTGGCGAGGGCCCGGAGGAGGTTAATATTCCTCTGAAAGCTCCATGTCCTCCTCCTCCCCTGCTTCAGAAGATGCCTCCTCCTCCGAAGGGGTTTCCTCATACTCAGAGTTGTGGTCAGAGACCTCCGGTGAACAGGGAGGCGGACTGGTAGTACTCCTAGAGGGTGTGGAGGACCTAGCCGGTTGATCTGGGTGGCATCGATGGAACTCCCTGATGAGGGAAGCATCCAAAATATGCCGTGCAGGGACCCAGGACCTTTCCTCAGGACCATACCCCTCCCAATCCACCAGGTACTGGAGACCCCTTCCCCGGCGACGAGAACGAAGGAGACGACGGACGGTGTAGGCGGGACTCCCTTCGATGATGCGGGGTGGGGGCGGGGGAGGAGCAGCGGGGACCAGGGGGCTCTCACGGACGGGTTTGACCTTGGACACATGGAAAGTGGGGTGGACCCGCATGGACATGGGTAGCTTGAGCCTCACTGCCGCAGGGTTGATGACCTTTTGAACCTCAAAGGGTCCAATAAATCTGGGAGCCAACTTCTTCGATTCTACGCGTAAGGGTAGATCCCGGGTAGACAACCACACCTTCTGGCCAACTTGAAAAGTCGGAGCTTTAGATCGACGACGGTTGGCCGTGGTGGAGTAGCGGTCAGTGGAGTGAAGAAGAGTGGTTCGGGCCTGAGTCCAGGTCCTGCGGCAGCGACGGATGAAGGCTTGCACTGATGGGCAGGAAACCTCCTTCTCCAGGGCGGGAAAGAGTGGGGGTTGGAACCCGTAGGCGCACTGAAATGGAGAGAGTCCAGTTGCAGAGCTGGTCAGGGTATTATGGGTGTATTCCACCCACAGAAGCTGCCGGGACCAGGATGAGGGGTTTTGAGAGACCATGCAGCGTAAAGCAGTCTCCATCTCCTGATTCATCCTCTCAGACTGGCCGTTGGACTGGGGGTGGAACCCGGATGACAAACTGACGGTGGCCCCCACCAGCGTGCAGAACTCCCTCCAGAAAACGGAGGTGAATTGGGGCCCCCGGTCGGAGACCACGTCAGTAGGGAAACCATGCAGTCGAAACACATGTAGCAGAACCAGTTCAGCCGTCTCCTTGGCTGAGGGAAGCTTGGGCAGGGGCACGAAATGTGCCATCTGGAGCCCATCTGGCCTGTCGGGAGTTCAGCCTCTTGGCTGACCGAATGTATTCCAGATTTTTGTGGTCGGTCCAGACCAAAAACGGCACCGTAGTTCCTTCCAGCCAGTGACGCCACTCCTCCAGAGCCAGTTTGACTGCCAGAAGCTCTCGATTGCCGATGTCATAATTCCTCTCAGCCGGGGTCAGTCGTCGGGAGAAGAAGGCGCATGGATGGAGCTTCTGGTCTTTGGCTGCCCGCTGGGAGAGCACCCCTCCTACTCCCACGTCAGAGGCGTCCACCTCCACCACAAATTGCCTTTCTGGGTCAGGCATTTGGAGGATAGGGGCTGACGTGAACTTGGCTTTGAGGGACCGGAAGGCCTCATTGACTGCGGATGACCACTGGAATGGCACCTTGGAGGAAGTCAGAGCCGTGAGAGGAGCGGCTACCATGCTGTAACCCCTGATGAACCTCCGGTAAAAGTTGGCGAAGCCCAGGAACCGTTGCAGTTGTTTGCGAGAGTCAGGAGTGGGCCAATCTGAGACAGCTGACACCTTGGCGGGGTCCATCTGGATGCTCCCAGGACCCACGATGAAACCCAAGAAGGACACAGAGGAGGAGTGAAACTCGCACTTCTCTGCTTTGACAAAAAGAGAGTTCTCAAGGAGCCGCTGCAGAACTGCCTGGACGTGGTGGACGTGTTCCTCCTTGGTCTTGGAAAAGATCAGAATGTCATCCAGGTAAACAAACACGTACTTATTCAACATGTCCCGGAGCACGTCATTAACCAGGGCCTGGAAGACAGCAGGGGCGTTGGTGAGGCCGAAGGGCATCACTAGATACTCGTAGTGTCCAGTGGGGGTGATGAAGGCTGTCTTCCACTCATCCCCCTCCCGGATGCGGACCAAATGGTAGGTGTTGCGAAGGTCCAATTTGGAAAATATGGTGGCCCCCTCCAGGAGCTCAAAGGCAGAGGAGATGAGAGGAAGGGGGGTAGCGGTTCTTGACAGTTATGTCATTCAGGCCTCGATAATCAATACAGGGCCGAAGAGATTTATCTTTCTTCTGGACGAAGAAGAAGCCAGCACTAACAGGGGACGAGGAGGGCCGGATGATGCCTGCTGCCAAAGAGTCATTAATGTAGGTCTCCATGGCCTCCCTCTCCGGAGCTGACAGTGAGTACAGGCGCCCCCTAGGAGGAGTAGAGCCGGGGTGCAGGTCGATGGCACAGTCATATGGCCGGTGTGGGGGCAATGAGGTTGCCTTAACCTTGCTGAAGACCTCCCTGAAGTCATGGTATTCCACCGGCACCCCTGACAGGTCAGGCAGAGGACTGGGACAGCGGGACAGCAGGGGAGCAGCTGCTTGTTGGAGACACACTTGATGACAAGATGACCCCCACCCCAGGATTGACCCCGTCGCCCAGTCGACATGAGGGTTATGGCGACGGAGCCACGGGAATCCCAGGATGAGAGGGACTCGGGGAGACTGCAGAATGTGAAACTGGATTGTCTCGTGGTGGTTACCGGACATAAGCATGCGGATGGGTGTGGTCTGGTGAGTCACTTTCCCCAGGAGATAACCATCGAGGGCATTGACAGGAACCGGGGCAGGCAGTGGTATCCCGTTGATGCCTAGTTGCTGGGCCAGGTCCTTATCGATGAGGCTGACATCGGAACCAGAGTCAATGAAGGTGGCGAGGGTTTGGGAACCCTCCGCCAGTAACAGCTGAACATGGCATAAGGATCGTTGTCGGAGGAATAGTTCAGAGGGACGACTCACCAGTACTTCCCCCTCTACTGGTGAGTCCGGCCTTTTGCTGGACACTGTGAGATGAAGTGACCTGCTTGACCACAGTAGAGGCAGAGTCTCCCCTGGCGACGGCGCTCCCGCTCCTTAGGAGTGAGACTGGTGCGGCCCACCTGCATGGGTTCGGCCTCTCTCCCCTGATGACCACTAGAGGTACCCAAAGTCTCTGGAGGAACATGTGGTCGGCCCAGCAAGCGCTGGTTTGCCTGTCCTTGCCGCCTCTCTTGGCGTCTTGCCTGCACGCGGCGATCTATCCGGGATGTAAGTTCAATAAGTCCATCCAGAGAAGAGGGAAGGTTGTGAGAGACCAACTCGTCTTTAATGTAGTCCTCCAGACGCCGCAGATAAGCGTCGCAAATGGCAGCCTCGTTCCAGTAACTCTGACGGGCCCTGATGCGGAACTCAATGGCGTAGTTAGCAACAGTTTGTTCACCTTGGCTCAAGTACATCAGACCCCCTGTGACGTCTGGACCGATGGATGCTATGCCGAACACCTTACGAAGCTCCGTGGTGAAGACTTGGAAGGAGGAGCAGGCCGTGGTCTGGCGTTCCCACTCTGCTGTTCCCCACAGGCGGGCTCGACCTGTCAGGTGGTTGATGGCAAACGCCACTTTGGCCTCCTCTGAAGCGAAGGTCTGCGGCTGCAGAGCAAAGAGGATGGAGCAGTTGGTGATGAAGGGGTTACAGCCTTCCGGATCTCCAGCGTATCGTTCTGGAGGTCCCACCCGGGGCTCCGGCAGTAAACCCGAAGGAATGGGAACAGCAGCAGGTGGGGGTGGTGCCGGCGGAGCAGCAGCAGCAGCAGCAGATTGGGTATTCAGACAGTTATTCAGCTCAATTGTGTTGTGTAACACATATTGATGCAGAATTCTCCACATCTGCATCGTGATGCTGAATACATTTCCACACAACCAATTTATTTAGAAACTGAAAAGTGTAGCTAATTCTTTTCAAAACACATCATTTGTTTGGTACTGCTGCATACCGATACGACTCCGATATCATGACGAATAGTTCCAATAACATTTATAATTTTGTCAGCATGGCATTGTCCTGCTCCCACTATGAGACCTGAAAGGCCTGCAGTCAATGCTGCATTCAAGCGATAAGCGTCATAATCTTTCTGACTGGGAAAATTCAAGAATACACCCTCATGTCAGTAAAGAACTCGTCATAATTTTGGTAGTTGCTGGCCTGAATTGATATCCACAGTATTTTTCCACGTTAGAAAAACAATAGAAACATGAACTTAAAAAGGCAGAAAGAACGACTAGCAAACGTTGGAGCATCACACCGTGAATGCAGAACGGTGTGCTTGCGTTTAAAAACAGACAGCATGGCATCGATTGTGTGGGACGTTTTCAACGTTTCAGAAGAAGACAGGTTGCTTGTTTTTACTGTTTTTCATGGGACCATTAACCTTGTATTTAAATTGACTGGCGCTTTACACAGAATACTACGGTACTCTGTTGCGTGACGTAATTCCAGAGAGGCTGCCTTGTGGGTGGCTCTGCGACACACACACACACAGAGGGAGCGGAGCAGACAGCGGAGCAGCGCTGCACACTACTCTACTCTTAGCTTCACAGATGAACTGCAAAAAAATAAATACCACTTGGCCACCTGGTCAGTGGTTGCTTGAGTTCACTGTGTGCAAAGCTGACTCATATGTTTCAGTGTGTCAATGCATCAATTTTCTCGTTGCATCAGTTCAAGGGGCCTTTATTCATTATTCATTGGCAAAAATAAATATCTCCATTTAAAGAGTCAAATGTGTTTTTTGGGTTTGTTCACAGTATTATTATTGAATGAAACTTTAAATATATTGAATGAATCTTGAATATATTGAATGAAACTTGAATATATGGAGTGAAACTTTAAATATATTGAATGAATCTTGAATATATGGAGTGAAACTTTAAATATATTGAATGAATCTTGAATATATTGAATGAAACTTGACTGACGTCAGACTTCACTGCAGTGCCTGCGGCCATCTTGTGTAACGTGTGGATGCTGCAGTAAAAAGTTCATCGGCTAACTAGTGGATGCTTATTACCGTGCATGTGCGAAATAAAACATAAGAAACTTGAGTTGTGTCCACTGGACTTTTCCTGACAACCCTTCCAGAGGGGAGTTTACATCAGTAGGCTAGACAGCTGAGTAAAATTCTGGACAAACAGTACATTCAAGTTTGTTTGTTATACTGTCCAACATCACAGCAGGATAAACCTGTCTTTAACATTAAATAGACAATGTATGCAGAATTAAGAGTGGCTGCTTTGATTGACAGGTGGGAGTTTCTCAAAGGTTCTTCAGAAACCTATGGGTGACGACTGATGGATATAATTGGGGATCATATAATGACATATAACAACAACCAATAACTAAATGCCTAAAGGAAGCATATGCCCGAATGAATGACCAATGTGAGCATGAGGAAAATTTATTCAGACTAGATCTACATGACGTAGCATTATCAACTTTTGTATCTTGGCAGTTTAACCTATAGTTCGATTGACTTCATGAGGTAGCTGGTGATGCCGTTGTCTTCTCCCACTGCTGCTTCAGCAGGGAAGCCCAGACTTCCCTCTTCCCGGCCACTTCTTCCAGCTCTTCCAGGGGAACTCCAAGGTGTTGCCAGTCCAGCCGAGAGACATAGTCCCTCCAGCGTGTCCTGGGTCTTCCCCGGGGCTGCCTCCCGGAGGGACGTGCCCAGAGCACCTCACCAGGGAGGCATCTAGAATTGTATTGATTGAGGAGGCTGCTACCGACGCAGCTGTATATCTCACTTGTTAAACTGAATATCCGGTTGCATCGGTTTATCGTTCACAACCCTACTTGTTGTGAAACCCTCGACTCTCTTTAAGAATCGCTCAGTTATGACCAACAAATATTTCTTGCCTTAACAATTTTGCATATACACATCTACTGTACATCTATTTGCAAATGTACAAAAAGAACCTGACAGAGGTTCCAGATGGTCATACTTCACTGTTCTTCTATCTGGTCTGTTGGCACATCATACAAGTATCTACAAAAGGTTGAGAAACTAGTGTAATGCGCAAACCACTCTAAGCAAATAACATTATTTATCACCCCTCTTCTGACGTGTAGGAGAGCTCGTGAGCAAACTACATGGCTTGAAGTTCTCTGTTGTTATGACGGATTTCCGTCTTTCAGAGTTCACCGAGGCCACTTGTAAGATCAACATAGATTAGAGGAGAAAAGGTATTGGCTGAAAGCTGATTTTTTATTGACAAACTGTCATGCTCTACACAGCCAATAGTACTATTTACAACGTGCACCTGCATAACCAATGACAGTGTAATGACCCAGCCAGCATGGGATGAAAACTGGAGCATCTGCGCTAACGTTTAGCTACTTAGGAGCTTTAGTTACCTTGGACTCATCCAATGCCACATCATCAATACATTTTTGACTGTGTCATCAAGCTGTGTTTTCATTTTGAGTCTTGGTTTGTAAAGTTTGACATGTGAGAACTCATCTGTTAGCTCAATCTCTATTAGCTCTTATCGTTTTTTAGTTCTGGTGCTGTTTGTATGAAGTATTTTTTCGTTAAATGATAAGAGGCTCACCTAAAACAATATCAATAATTATTATTATTGGCAATGATAATAATAAGAAGGCGTAGAAAAGTAACATACTGAAAAGTTCTGTAGGTGGTTGATATTTGAAAGAGTAAAACTTGAAACAAACCTGGCAAAAGTATCAGTTTGATTTCTTAGACTGAGAATTATAATAAAAAGACAAATCTAGCTATAGAACAGCTGTTTAAAGGATCCTCCCGTAAAACAGTGTTATCAAATATTTAAACTTGATTGATAGATTCATAAGGAAACATGATTATGAGTGGAGTTGAAATTTTATGTTTCACAAATTGCAATTGGCTACAGCAAAATTTCAGTCTAGTTCTATAACCTCCCAGGTTATTTAAAATATTTTAATTTACTACTGCATAAGCAGCCAGGTGTATGTTGTCATATAGTCTGCTGAACCACCAGTGTTTGCAGTAACCTGCGCGATGTGCCTCCGTCATGTGTTGTGTTGCGGATGTGTTTAAAATGTGTAATACTGCATGCGGAACGTGCACAACAGTCATGAGCTAGTACAATGGAATAAGATTTGTCGATAAAATGGCAACAGCGGCCACTGCTCTTAGACAGCTGCTCTTTGTCCTATAGCACAGAGATCCCAGATGTCAAGTGTTTAGATGCTTTTATGCCATTTATTTAACATGATCTTATCTTGTTTTGTCACTGACCTCCTGCCTAGATCCAGTTCTGGAATTTTTAATGCATCCACTGCTGCTAAATTAAATTAAATTTTGTTTTTAACATTCCGCTGACTACCTCAGCAATGCAGCATTGTGAACTCCACCAGTGAACTGCTGAGTAGTTTTAATAATACCGTAATTTTCGGACTATTAAGCACACCTGAATATAATTTTGTACATATATAAGCCCCACTTGAATATAAGCTACATGTTTTCATAGTGTAACACGCAGAAAGGCGGTACACAAGTTTTTTGTTTGTTTGTTTGCTTTGATTAATTTAAGACACGCTTTTTTTTTCAAACTGCCTGAAAATCAGCAGTACGGTACCAACACGGCATCAGCATGGGATGATCTGCATCATATGCATTTCTTCGTGTGTCCATGATGAGGGTGTGTGCATGATGCACAAAATGACAAATCAAAATCAAAACTAGTGTCTTCTTCAGCACATAATCTTTCCCCACGTCTGTCTCACTTTTGTGTTTACTGCTAGAGATTGCCCCCTGCCTGTTGGCCAGTAAATTAACCTCACTGTTGTATAGGCTGCAGGGTTCAAAGTGTGTGAAAAAAGTAGCAGTTTATAGTCCAAAAATTACGGTACCTGTTCTTTTGTTTTAGATTGTATGACTTTCAATGCTCTGGATAAATGAAAATGTTCAAGGGCTTATGGAAATCTCAAAAACCAACTCAGTTCATTTGGATCACCTCAGGTCGCTACTTACACAGAGGTTAAAAACTGTTTTGTTACATTAATTGAAAAAAGTCAAATCCAAGAATTTTGTTTAATATTGTGAGACACTGATCCTCCCTCAGGTCAGATATTAGATGCCACCCCCAAGAAATGTGAAGAATGCTGATTAGAGATTTTGAAAATGAAAATAATCTAATTTCAAACAGCCTTGGTTATCTATCTTGTCTCCATAATCCAGCATTGGAGAAACCCTGGTGTCATTTTCGATCATAACCTCAGCTTACATAAACACACAAACTCAATGGTTAAGTCCTGTTTTTCTCACTTGAGAAACATTTCAAAAATAAGATCATTTCTATTTGCAAAAAATCTGGAAAATGTAATTCATGCACTCATAAACAGTCAACTAGATTACTGTAACTGCTCTCCGGCATAAAAAAACAAACAAACAAAAAAAAACTTTCTCATCTCCAGCTCATCCAGAACTCTGCTGCTAGGCTGCCAGAGTTCACACGATCGTCACACTTAATCTGGCTCACCTAGACTGGCTACCAGTTGTCTACAGAGTAGATTTTAAGATCTTACTGATTACTTTCGAGTCCTTCCACCAAGTTATTTAGTCAGACCTTTAGTACCCTATGTCCCCTCTCGCTCCCTGAGACCCTCAGATGTTGGGTTAGGGTTAGCTTAAAGCAGAGTTTCAGGAGCCGGACCACACCTCAACCGCGCCACTTCCGACAGTCCTATAAATACCCTCCTAGCCCTGTGGTTCCCTTCACGCTCGTATTCCGCACATGACTCGGAAACACGCCACACCACCTTGAGCACAAAGCATGCTACCACCCGTCTACGAGTAACGCTCATTCATTCACTCACCTTATCGTGAACATGAACTTCGCCTCACTTTCCATCGGTGGATAATCAGACGAAACCAGGACGACCGCATCTAAAGTTTCCGACACGCCAGCAGATACAGCGACAGAAGCTGAAAACTTCTCCTCGGCCTCCGTCCACGAGGCGCCTCTTCCCGTAATCCAAAAGCTGATCAAGAAGCGAATCAGTCCAGTGAGCTTCCGCTCAGTCTGTTTCACGGGCCGTATCTCGCCCGGTTCATCTCTCATCAACATGCAGAACAACTTTAATCCACCTGTTGAATTCATCGCACCTCCCAGCCCACCTCCGTCTTCAGAACGACAGAAGAGACATCCAACGACAGTCCATTGTTCCAGTTCTCCAACTCACTGCCTCCGGAGACAACTCAGGCCCGTCGCCATTGTCCCAACTACACCAGCCCCACAACACAACGCCAGCTGGTGGCAGCGCCACGACGCTTCTGTGAGGTCCTCCGACAGCCAGCCTTCGCCATGTCTAACAGATAAGTATTCCTTATAAATCACTCGTTGCAGAAATTGTTTACTACAAGGGGACAAATCTAAACTTAACGCTCTGTGTATCACGGTCTCAGTTCCATCAACAATTCACGTTACGGGTGACGTTGCCACGCATTTGCTGTCAAAGGTCACGACCTCTCACCCCTCATGTACGCATGCAGGTACGAACGCTCATGCGTGACATCATCACATAGTCTTCCATCGTCAAGTCATTCAAGTTTCCGGTTTATTCGTCATTTGCAAGTAACACAGGGTCAACAATACAATCAAATGTGTTAGCCATTCCCCATCGTTTAAGGGTCAAATCACTTTCTACCAGTAAATCTCTGGATTTACTGTAAAGCACTTTGGGTACATTTCGGCTATTATAAAGGGCTGTATAAATAAAGTTTATTTGATTTGATACCAGGTCTACTAGGTTGGCTACAAGCCCCTCACATACGTCCGAGCATGCACACACATGACGTCACAACGCACCTATATCCGAACAAGCCGGCAACAAGCCCTCAGGCATGTACTCACACGCATGCATGTGAGTGACGTCACCGCGCATCCCTCCGCTGTTTAAGGGCTAATTCACTTTCCATCAAGAAGCAGACAAGCCGCCCACATACACACGCACGTAATTAGAGGAAGTACTTTGCTCTGTAAAGTCAAGTCATCGTTGATGCAATTTATCTTCAAAACGTGATCAAACTGTCACCTCACCTGTCACCTGAGTATTTCAAAAACTGCTGATCTACTGGGATTTTCACACACAACTATCTCTAAGGTTTACAGAGAATGGTCCGAAAAAGAGAAAATATCCAGTGAGTGGCAGTTCTGTGGGCAAAAATGCCTTGTTGATGCCAGAGGTCTGAGGAGAGTGGTCAGACTCGTTCGAGCTGATAGGAAGGCAATAGAAACTGATGGGCTACAGCAGCAGAAGACCACATCGGGTGCCAGTCCTGTCAGCTCAGAACAGGAAACTGAGGCTACAATTCGCATAGGCTCACCAAAATTAGACAATAGAAGATTGGAAAAATGTTGCCTGGTCTGATGAGTTTTGATTTCTGCTGCGACATTCAGATGGTAGAGTCAGAATTTGCCGTTGACAACATGAAAGCATGGATCCATACTGCTTGTATCAATGGTTCAGGATGGTGGTGGTGGTGTAAGGGTGTGGGGGATATTTTCTTGGCACACTTTGGGCCCCTTAGTACCAATTGAGCATCGTTGCAATGCCACAGCCTACCTGAGTATTATTGCTGACCATGTCCATCCCTTTATGACCACAGTGCTGGCTCCTTCCAGCAGGATAACGGGCCATGTCATAAAGCTTGAATCATCTCAGACTGGTTTCTTGAACATGACAATGAGTTCACTCACAGTCACCAGATCTCAATCCAATAGAGCACCTGTGGGATTCGCATCATGGATGTGCATCCAATAAATCTGCAGCAACTGCGTGATGCTGTCATGTCCATATGAGCCAAACTCTCTGAGGAATGTTTCCAGTACATTGTTGAATCTATGCCACAAAGGATTAAGGCAGTTCTGAAGGCAAAAGGGAGTCCAACCCAGTACTAGCAAGGTGTACTTAATGAAGTGGTCGGTGAGTGTATATCCACAAAGGTGATGGAGCCTTTCCAATTAGAAGCCCAAAATGACCTGATGTGAGTTTTACCATTGGCTGCATCAATATTATCCACTGTAGCCTAGTGTAAGTTTCAGTCTTTTTTTCTTTCTTGACCTTGACAATAAAGTGATTAGGAAAGGACAGAGGAGGTCAGTTTTTGACTGTATGACTGAAGCACATTTGTTTTGTTTGTGTGTATCATGTAATTTTTTTTTTGTCATGCCCCAGCTCAAAGGAGATGACAAAAACAGAAGTGACGCAGTGCAGAGCTAATAGGAAAGTATATTTATTTAAATAAAGCAACACAACCTAAACTAACGCCGGTATGAGGTGTGTATGTCAGTAGTTTCAGTCATGTAAATGTGGGTGTAGTGATCATGTACGGTGAGGTGTTGCAAGGTGAAAATAAAGCAAACGCCAAAGAAACCCACACGGTGTGGACGCAGTTGAGGGAAGCAAGCGACGACTAGCAGACAGCCACTAGCACTTTTATCTGGCTCGTCCTCCGTGCCCAGGTGCTCCTGATCAGGTTGATGACATCAGCTGATCACCTTGGAAAAAGACAAATCATTTCATTATGAATGAAAAATGCATAGCAGCCTAACCAGTATAGGCGGGCGTCACACCCCACCCCATAAAGTCGGTGTTCCACACACTAACCAAACAACCTGAAATTATCCCCCTAGAAAACTAAATAATGAAACAAACCTCAAACCATACTAAAAGAAAACTCACACAAAGCTCAGAAAACTAACCTAGAAACCCCAAAAGTCTCAAACAATTAAAGATAAGCAACTATCAAAAATCAATAAACCTAAGGGAAAAAAAGAAAAGAAACAACTCCACCATGCCCATTTGCTGCTCCTTTTCCACCTGACCTCAGCAACCCTGGTAACTGAAAAGCAAAGAACAGGCACAAACAAGAACATCACAAGCAGCATGAAATGGCATTACCAATCAAATTCACGGTAAAGGAGCACGGGACAGCGCATCGGCAATAACATTTAATATGCCGAATATCAAGGTCATACCCCTGCAGAAACAGAAACGCAATGAGCAGAGAAAGGTTAAAGGATTATGATCAGTATAGACCACCAGTGGCGCATCAGGGCCAGCTGCAGCAAGCCAGCATATAGGACAGCTGCTCTACTGACTGAGCTGAGCGCTGCCCCATCGTAAGGTGTTTTAAATGACGGTAGAGAGAGAAGACGATAAAGAAACTAGTCTTCATTAACAACAACAGTAGTGAACACAGACATACCACCAAACATTGTTTGTGTATCATAATAATAAACACTGTTGAAATGATTGTCCCTATCTCAAGGTTTTATGAATTGAGACAAGCGGCCCCTCTCCACCAGAATTAGCAGGACTGCTATGACACCACTATTTCACATGTTCTTCCACACCCTCATCCACATGCCTCTTCCAGTACACTTCCCAATCCCTCCACAGATGAGAGTGAAATGTCCCACTTGTCCCAGGAGTGAATGGAGTCGATATGTGAGCATCGACACCAGTCTGGTTCCCCTGTCTGCCTGATGGTTGAGTTTCAGCCCCTTCTGTCTCCTGTGACCTTTGTTGGGGCAGGAATGAAAGCTGTCAGCTCAGTACCACCTGTGAGGCCTGGAAGCAGAGACACAAGAATGAAGAACTTTCAACTGAAGAAGAGGAACCAAAACAGCCAGGCAGCAACAGTTTAGGTGAGCACCACCATGCACTGGGTTTTTTGGCAACTTTCTATGAAGAGCATTCTAAATTTATAATTCAGAATAATTCACTATAGATGTGGTCTTCGTAAAAAGTGTACTTTTCGGTAGAACCTAATGAATTTGGTGCCACTGTTTGTGGTCTCTTGGCTCAGTTGTAGTAATGGCTTGATGTATACTTGGTTGCAGGTCTAGATTTTATCATATTTATAGTACTTTATTTTGGTGGCCCTCAAGTGTCAATAATGATTCTTCTTGTTCCTTCAAGATTAACTGTCTTCTTTACACCGTGTATTACTGAGGTCTCATATTGTTCCTCTACCAGCAAGTAGAGGAATTGTCTTCCATATTGTTGACATCACAAACTTGGACCTCTGTAAGTATGTTTGTGTAAGAAGAATGGACTTGGTGATTCTTTTAGACAAGTCTATAAACTTCCCAAAATCATCAAGTACATCTGCGAATACTAATTGTTACCGAAGCACTCAGCATTTCAATTGAGCCATCCTGTGGACAGAGTGATAGCTGAGGAGGTGTTTGTCTGTGGTCAGAATAGCTCACCACTCAATCAGGCAAAGCTCACAATTCTGCTGAATCAACATCCACCAAAAGGACATCAGCCCCTCTTTAAGGAAGGTGGCTGAACTCTAATATGTGACATAGACTAGTGGGAAGTATGTTGTGGGAAGTTAGTCTGTCCTGGTGCCAGTGGTCCTTGTCTTCTGTAACCTGCTGAGATAAGTGTAATTAGTGAAAGGCTGGGTGTTGTCTTCACTGTTGTGTGAAACACTACTTAAGACGGATAAATGTTACCAACCGTGGACTGAGGCCGTTTCCTAAAATTTTGAACATGGACCAAAGACTTGGTCAAGGGTCCTACAAAATGTATGACTATCTGGCCTGCGTTAGTTTTCTTTGGGCCAAAGTACTGGATGAATGGACAAAAACTGGACACACCAGACTGATCGAAACTGTCATACAGAAAACAACAAAAAACAAAAAAAACTCTATTGATAGTTATTCAGCTGTTTCATTATTCCAGTCAACATAGTGCTGTTGCATTCACTGAGCAGAGTTTAATTTAACCCCTTAAGGCCTGAATTTATATACAGTAGCTGTATATAAAAAAATGTGTTATGTGTGTTTTTGCCTTTAAGTAGATGGTAAATAATGTTGAGATTATTCATTTCACTTTTGTTAATTAATTATAATTAATTAATTAATTAATTAATTGAAATTAATCACTTTTTTCACTTTTAATTTCACACCACTGGAAACAAATGCTTGTCGAAGGTTCCTAGGTCCGTAACAAATATGCACTAACTGGCATTGGGGGAATGCAGGCGCTATCTCGGCTGGTTGATTGAGTCAAGCGGTTTGTTGCATACTTGTGACAGCAGGGGTTAACAATCATTTACTGCCGAGCATCAAGCAGTTTCATAGCGTTGGTGACATTTGGACTGTGAGGATGCAGACTGAAGCCGACCAAGCCCCTGGGCTTTCCTCTTGGCTCTGTTGTGGGTTTCAGAAGCCAGGCCTTTCCACTATTAAACAGCTGAACACAATTCCTCAAGATTCCTCAGCCAAACAAGACTGTTTCATGCTGACGCTCTCTTTTTCTTTGCCCCCTCTCTCTATCTCCCTGACACTTGAAACTCTCTGCTGCTTTATCTTTACAAACAAAGTAGCTACCAGTCTCTGAGTCAGTCACCCAGAACTCATGGCCAACTGTTGTGTCTCATTGTAAATGCGGACTACGGTAGGTGTCAGGGTGTCTGGAGTTTAAGAGGATGTGGCTGTGAGGAAACAAACTTGGCATCAACTTTTTGCAGCTCATGTAATGTGTTTTGCAGTTGTATAGAATATATACAACCTTTGTCCTGCTGTGTTTACTCTTATCTACTGTCTAAGACAGAAATTATTCTGGAAACATTAAAAATCAAATCACTCACTACTACAAATAAATACTGATTACATGCAGTGGCCAATTCAGTTGTTAATTGGCCTGTTCGAAATATGACAGACCTAAACACAGAGTGATTGTGACCAGGGAAGGAATTTCACAAGGGCCATGACCCTTGTACCCTTGAAAAAAATCTCTGTCCTGAGGCCACGGTGGCCTTGATGCCCCGCCCGCACTGCCCCCGTTTGTTTTGCGGTTTTCTAGTCTGCCTCTTTCCTGTCAACACAGCTTTGACACCTGCGTCTTTAGAGAAAATCATCTTTTGATGACATCATCAGTGGTGGGTTTGATTCGAGCCTGGCATGAACCGCTCGGACGGGCTATAATGACACTTCATCAAACGCACCCCCACCCTCTTGTGTCCGCGTCCATGAGGCTGTGACATTGGGTCCGAGACTGACGTGAAGAGAGGAAAAAAGTCACAGGGACTGAGGTCAGACAGTGTGTTAAATTAGTGAACGAATAAGAGGAATTTCAACATATAAGTTAGTTAAGGTTAAACTGCGTGTACAGTAACATTATATCACTACAACGGTGACCCAGTTTTAACGTGTCGACCACAGCCTGTAACATTAACCTCAACAAACGCTTGCTAGCTTGCTGTCCAGTTTTTCCTTTGTCGAGCTGCTGGTTCCGGTCGTAACGTGTCATTTTTTATGGATTTATGATCTTGGTGTTGCTGCTTGGGTAAGTTACAGCTGGTTGATGTGTGCTGGCTGTTCATAGTCGCTTTACATAATCTGTTTGCAATAGTGACGTTCAGTAGAAAAGGGCAGGAAAGTTGGAGAAAGGATGTAATGATGTAACACAGGTTAATTCTTCATTTCTTTCTTTGTGTTCCATATTTTTAAAGTATTGCAGAGCCAACAACATGTGATGCTGATGGGTTTGGAGGCCATAATGCAAAAGTGCAGGAAACAACCTAAATCTGAGTGACAGCAACAGCAGCTGATGGAGCAGCTTCAACTTTGGAAAGACAAATGGTGTCAATGTGTTTCAATGTTTTTTAAATTGACTCACTCTTAACATGACAGATATATAATATTTCAGATCTCTTGACATGAGAGTGATATTCTTAAAAATAAAAAGTCAAATGTTTTCTTTATTGTCTATTTACTTTATTTAAATCGGTCTGGGCTCTCACAGGTTAATCAGTAGAAATTTGGTGTCAACTGAGCAAAAACTGTGGGTGGTGATTGGTTTAATAAGTTTTTACAGTTTTTGAAGTGAGTGATGGACTTCATCATTTCCTGTGTACTTCAGATCAGTTCAGTTGCTTTTTTTGTTACCCAAGGGAAACTTGGCTTGCAGACATTTAAAAAAAATACTATAAAAACATACATTAAAAAACATGACCACATTGAATTTATTATGTATGTGGACATAATAAAATCATTGTTTTATTTTGTGGCCTAGGTGCTCTCAAAAACACAAAAGGCCAAGTGGCCTTGCCCCTAAAATGACGAAATTCCAGGCCTGATTGTGACACAGCTCATGAAGAATGTTACGCAGCAGGATACAGAATATAGGCCCAACTCTTCAGCATTTATCAAAACTGATCTCATTTTTGGGCAGAACATCATGTTTAAGGAAACTAACTAACAGGAAGTAAGCCAGCGTCAAAGATCTTCGACCAAATATTAATTTCTCTTAATTTCTTTAATCCTGCTGCTTCACCAGGCTGATCCCCCTTGTCACTGATCAGAGCCATCTGCACCTTACCTACAGCAGTAACACCAACATGTGTGGTATAATGTTACAGAGGATTTTGTTTTAATTAAGTGTGAGTTCAATTAATGTTCATGGCAACATCTACTCGGACACTCAATAGATATGTATGTGTGTGTGTGTGTGTGTGTGTGTGTGTGTGTGTGTGTATATATATATATATATATATATATATATATATATAATCAGTTATTATTCTGGTAGTGTTAAAATCATACATTAATGTGTTTCTGACATAGTCTATAGATAAAGTATGAACTAAAGTTCCTTAAATTCTGATTCATCAGCTCAGTCCAGTGAAGGTATCAGAGTTTCTTACCTCTGTCTATTAGGAGTATACCTGTTCCAGAGGGTCTTAGCTGTAATGAGAGGCTATTTCACAGCATTCCCACTGTCTCAAATACCAGACCACACACCACACACACACATATATATCTTTCCTCCAATGCTCCCTCATATCCTCCTTATTACCGCCAATGCCCAGTTCCTAGAAAAGCAGCAGTCCTTTTAAAGTTCAGCACTGAAGCACAGTTCCCAGCCTTCAAAGGAGTCCAGTTCTCCACTTGGGTCGCCTGTCCTCCTCAGGCAAAACAGAGGGATGAAGTAATTTCACAGCCAGTGACACAACATGTGTCACGGCACACAGGCCAAAGCCCTGGTGTCATTTTCCCTTTTGGCTCCAGGAGAGAGTTGCTTTGCTGTCATTTTGGCTTTCATTACTTGTGTTTTTTTTGTTCTTGAATGACATGGCTCGCTCTGACACATTGCAGCTTGCCATGCCATGCGATTCAGCTGTGAAAACAGGAAGATCTGGGCTCATGTGAGCCCGTATAAAACAAATTGTTCTGTGTTACTGAGTTGTGCTGTTCCACTCTATTTGGGGGTATCTGTGGAACCACACAGCAGAAAATGATTTTGTGCTTTCCTTGAAGAATGAGTTGTTTTTTGTTTTTTTTTAGAAATTCAAGTCATGGTGTTTATGCTGTTGGGATTTGGGTCACTGAAGAAAAGTTTTTATTTTTTATAATCTGAGTTTTATTTTCATGGTTTGGGTTCAAAGAAGATGTATCTCTAACAGTACAGATGTGTTAGTTGGGGTCAAAGAATCAGGTGGCATGGTATTAAAAGTCCTCTTTCTGAGAAACATTATCAGATCCTTATACTCGTATGCATTTGTTTGCAAACAGCATTTAGTTACTTAAAGATAGTTATTTTTGTAACAGTATTTTTTTGTGAAATTTTTCCCAAGCTTCTGTACCTTTTAAATGGTCACAGTTAAGTCTGAGGGAGTCATGACATGATTAGTTTAGTTGATTATTGGAGTAATAGACCTCAGCAGGATGAGATATTGTAATTGCAGAATAGCAGTAGTAGGGTTAAAACTAAAAATAATAGCGCACAGTTTGTCTTCATGAGTCATGAGTTAAGTTATTATAACTTACAAGAGAAATGTGTGTTGGAACCCAGCTAAAGGTTAGCTAGGTTGCAAAACAAGATTTTTCTTGAAGAACACCGACATGGTACATGTTGTGAATCCTCCTCAATGCAACAACATTCCTTTGCCTCTAAAATGGGACTATGTGCTGTTTGCTAAGTGTATGCATAAACAGTGTCCATGCTTGGCAGTGTTTTTCTCCAGGGATAAAGTGTCAGTGGTTGCCTGCCTATCCTGATGATTTCTCTCTGGCAGAGCCAACAGGGAATGGCCAGAGAAATCAATCAAACTATGGCCCAAGCACTGATGCTGATGCTTGCAGATATTTTCCCTCTCCTTTTTTTTCTGTGTAGAGGATTTATTGTAATACACTGTCAACCCCATCCTTAAACGCGTCCCATAAAGGCGTATAAATGTGGGGGCATGCGTATACTGTACCTCCCACTACCACCACCGCCATTATGGCTGTTTTTCCCCAAGGGACCTGATGTTTCTTCTAAATTAACCGCCTCATCCAAGCAGCTGTGCTAAATAGGGGGCAGCTTAGAGGAGCTGCTTTGTTTTCTCCTGCCAAACGCTGTTTAGATGGTAAATGTCTTTGATTAATGAAGTCATTTTGTTGTTGTTGTTGTTGCCATGGTTCCCCGAGAAGCTTGCAGGAATGGATTGAGAGAACACTTCATCCTTAGCAAATGGAGGGCAAAATAATTCTAGCTTGTCCTGAGGAAAGATTAAAAAGCTACTTCTTGGTAGCTTCTTTAGATGAGTGTACATAATGTGCATTAGCAGGCTGCTGGAACCATGAAATAAATAAAATAAAGTAGATCAATCCTCTCTGATGGTTTGTTCTCAGCCAAGTGAAAACAATGAGTCACAGAGAGGCCAGGCGTGATGGACTGAACCAAAAGAAACTGCAGTATGTTAAAGATAGATATTGTAGCAGTCAACAGCTCTCACAAATCAGACAAACATATGTAGAACCCAACTGTCTGTCAGCTGTGTTGTTGTGAATCAGAGTGAACTAAGCACATTTGACATTTGAAATAAAACTTTATTCAGAATGTTTTATTTTTTTAAAATTATGTCATCTTAACTCTCTACAAGTGTAGCATCGGTTTATTTTCATTTTCATGTCATTTTGTCGTATTGCTACTAAAAACAGCAGCCACATTTCATATTCCATGAGAATTAATTAATGACGTTAAGCCTGCTAGCTGTATGTCAGTATAAATGCCACAGATGTTGATGAACAATGCTGTTAACTGCTGTTATGAATGTGTTTTGCACTGATAAGAGTGTAAGACTATAAAGGGACGGTTACAGTGACAAATGTTTGTTCAGGTCACATATAGTACTGTGACTGTGAGTCAGCTGGGATATATGCTTAAAGCACAGCGATTAGCATAAGTGATTAGCACAAGTGATAAACATTAGAAAACTCACAGGCTAAGTGCAAACAGATTTGGTCATTTCGACTCAGTATGTATGCTTTATGCATACAGTACATACATACCCACACAAACACATTGGTAATGTATCGTATGGAGTTATTTTATATGAATGGTTTTTATGTTTAATAACGTTCACTGTGCCTGTGTTGACACGGTTCTCTGTTGATATGAACGTGTTGCAGCAGTCTGAACATTTTTCAGCTGATGACGTAATCTATAAACACTTTGTGTTGCTGTTTTGATTTAATTTTGTTCATATTTATCTGTGTCTTCATTGTGTTTGCAGACTGTATTACATTACAGATCTGACAGTGTTATTCCAAATAGTGGAGCTGTCTCTGGATCAGTTCATTTCTTGAAATAACTAAGGGCTGAGCTGCTCCCCATTGGATGTTTGTGTCATACAGTCGTGCCTGCGTCAGTATCGCAGCTGTATGTGTGAAGCTCTGGTCATAACTGCTGTGCCAGAAGAGAGGCAGCTGGGATCCAAAGGGGCTTCCCTGACCGACCCTCAGGGGCCTGCTCAGCTTGGACAACATGCAGAGTGAAGCAGGAAGTATCATTCTCATCTATCCTCTCAGGGTTAATTAAAACTCACCCCATGGCCGAAACACTACAACCATAAGTCATGTCATGCTCACTGAGCCCTTTAATGTGTGGAAGTAATACAAAGCAGTACAGGCAACACGTCTGTAATCTTAATTAAATACGCCCAGCTGTGCCACCTTTTTTCCAGCACTCACTGGGTTCATGCTTAATTTGAACCATCCACTCCTGTAGGAAGGCAGAAATGGACAAACAGGGAGAAAGAGAGATGGAGAGAAAGTGCTGCACAGCCCACTGAGAGGCTAAATCTATAAAAGGAACGGCTGAGTCATTGATTAAAGCTGGTTACTGAAGCAGTTTAGGTGTAACCCCAAACATCCTCCCTCTGCTCTGGAAAACAGGATGAAAAAAGAGGAAGGAGGAGGTTTACACAAAGAAGGTTGAGGAAGAGTACAGTCCTTCCACATCTCTCCTGTCCTGACAGAGAGAAAAGAGACTGTCCACTCCCACAGCACTGTCACACTGAGCTTTGCTCTGATATGCTCGATAAATGGTTTCCAAATATGATCAAATTTATCAGAGGGGGCGTGTATTGTGTGTTTCAGTTTCTCTAGCTTAAGATACTGTATCATCTCCCAGTCCAGCTCGGTGGACGAGGAGACTTCCAATGGAGAAGAATCAGTCTTCGTACTAGCAAAGTAACAAATTTTGTCACATTGAGTTTAACTCCAATGAGACTCTTGTTATTCTCTCCTGCTACACCAACATTTTAGAGAGAGAAATGCACCCTGTCCCAACCACTCAAAGCAGGGAAAACAGGCTTTCCATGGGCAACTGACATTATCATGTCATTTCATGATGTGGTATTTTCACGTTATAACGTGAAAGTATCACATTATTTTGTGATATGAAATGATCAAGTTATTTCGTGATAGGCATTTATCACATTATTTCATGATATTGTAATATTTTCACGTTATAACATGAACATTTTACTTGATTTCATAAGTTTACCAACACGAGTCCGGCATGGTTCAGTCCATAAACTGACTATGGCTCATCTACATCTACTTAATTCTAATTATAGAATTAATTATACTTTAACCTTGGTTTGAGACATGGTGACATACTACAGTTGTTGAGCACTGTAGATGACATTATTATCAGTATGCATACTCTCCGAAGGAACACGGGGTTGTACCAAAGAAAGAATGAATCCGACCCTCTTGAGAGGTTGCATTGTTTCTTATTGATCAAAACATCAAGTATGGTTTCACTTGAGATCAATTGAATTAAGTTATGTAGACGAGCCATAGTCAGTGTACGGACTGAACCATGCCATGAGGAACTTGTGTTGGTAAACTTCATTGTTATGCTGACGACACCCAATTATATTTATCAATCAAGGCTGATGAAACCAGTCAGTTAACTAAACTCCAAGCATGCCTTAAGGATATAAAAAGTTAGATGACCTACAATTTTCTGATGTTAAATTCAGACAAAACTGAAGTTCTTGTAATTGGACCCAAACACCTCAGAAACTCTCTTTCTAGAGACTTAGTTACTTTACACGGGATCAGTTAGGGGATAGATGGGATGGCCACTAGCTCCACTGTAAAGAATCTTCGAGTTCTTTTTGATCAGCATTTGTCCTTTAATCTTACTGTATCTACATTTATCTTTAGCCAGCAGTTTTGTGTGTATGTGGTCCGCTCTGGCCCCCCGGGATGCATTTAACTATGGCGCCTGGTGTCGCTAACTTCACGTTTCGTAAAATAGAGTTTTTGCAAAACGTGAAGAAACTTCTCAATGAAGACAAGGGGATTATTATCTGTATAAACCAACTCCTTCTGACTACCTGCTACATAGAACTCAAAGTGCTGTATGGCTTTTACCAGGGCTAATGGCTTTTTTTTCGATGGTTTAGTAGCACTGCTGATGATGATTAAACTTTTTAGAGTAGTAGGCTACATGCCTCTCTATTCCCTGTGAATCTGCTTGCAACAAAACAACCACAATGCCTCAGCTGCCAAGCTGAATGGAACAGAGAAATCGGGGGCCTTTAGCACCCATTCACACAACAAGATAGCCTTCACCTTCTCCACGGCATTGGGCAAAGTTGGGCACAAAACTCAGTAAACTCTACTCATCCCAAGTAAGCACATTAACTGCCTCTTTGTTGTAGGAGTGGAAAGATAGGGAGATTCACAACCAGGCCAGCAGCTTAAACAGCTCTCAAACAGGTGATCAATCAGTCCCATCAGGATTTCACAAGTTTGGGGGTTTTTTTTTGCGATTTTTGCGATCAAAATGCAGTGGCATTTTCTCATTTTTTGCAAAGAATTTTGTGCCCCTTTTTTGTTATTTTCTTTACTTTTAAACTGCATCAAAAAGTCTTAACAGGCTTAATAAGACAAAAACAAGGCAGACAGATTGAGAAACGCTGTTGCCTTTCTATTTTCTTTAAGAATCTTAACATTAGTACTGGAGTGTAAAAAATGCATTTACCTCAGTACTGAGTGAGGCGAGATAATTAACCAAAACAAACAATCAAAATGGTTAGCAGTCACCCATAAGCACAATGCACCTCCAATGCAGGCGCCTGTGACATGGGCCACCGCCCTGGTGACGCAAGGGACGGGCCCCCTCGTCTCCGGGGGTGAACCCCCAGAGAGGGGGCAGTGAGCACTGCCCTATGTGGCATCCTGAGTGTGTCCTTTCCTCCTCCTCTCCTGGGTGTGGTTTCTCTTCCTCCTCCTCTTCTCTAGGTGTGGCTTCTGTTTGCAGGAGTTTTCCATCACATTACTTTGCGTTAGAGTATTTATGCCACTGCCGTCCGGCGCTCATTCTCTTCTCTGATCCCTCCCCGGCTCTGCCCTGTTCTGGGCTCCCCTGTCCCCAGTCAGGGTCGGTTTGGTTTGCTTTGGTCTAGGCTGATGCTTTAGGTTGTCCTTTGCTTTTGTTTCACACTATCAACACTTGCACACTTACACTCCTCACTCATGCACACCCTACACTACTGATACCACAGCTTCTACACACTCCATAACCTTAAATCCTTTATGGTGGTTGAATTTGGTCTAATTTGCTTTAATTTGATTTAATAAAGAATCATTTAAATCAATGTCCATGGTGTTCTCCCTTCTTTGCCATGACTCACAGAGCCAGGTCATGACAAAGAAGGGAGAACACCATGTACAATGTAGGAATGCAGGAAGCAACCGGGCGGAGGGGCGCTGTAAAGCTCGCGGTTCTGTCTACTTCTCTTCTCTTTCCAAGCTTTCCAAGCTGACCCGGAGCCGGTCACAGTGCAGCACTGTGGAGGAAATGCGCCCGGTGGGGGCTGGCGAGAGAGGTCCCGCGTGGGGATCCTCCCGCACTGTGCGGCTGTCCCTGACCCGCCAAGTTAAATCCCCCAGGCGGACTGCGCAGTATGAAAATGGAAATGAAAATGGCTGTGCGTGCCACCAGGTGGTGTGGAAGACACATCTATGACCGAGCCATTTATTTGATTTATGGTGGAAAACACATATGTGTTGAGGGGAAGGGGCGGCATGTTTGGTTATTTTGCAATAATTAAGCGACATAATAGGAAATATGTGGCATATTGCTGATTACGTGGTAATCCACACAATCGCGAAAAACTGGAGGGACTGATCAATGTGCACAATGTGATCCTTGCGTGATGAGCTAAACAACAGCATCATCGATATATGTTACCACATTGGCTTACCCTGCTTTAATGGTGTTCATCAACCTTCGAAAGGTTGCAAGGGCATTTTTCATGCCAAAAGGCAACACTCGACGCAGGTATAAATGATCAGCAGTACAAAAAGCTGACACCTGTTTCACTCCGTGAGCTAATGGCACCTGCCAGTATCTGCCAGATTGGCTTGGTTGAGCAGGCCTCGTAGGACACAGCTTGTTCAAACATGAGTTCAGAGTAGAGCAGAGTGACTCAGTGGCATCATTAACCTTCAGAGAAGAGAATGTGCTGGTGGTAAAACAGAGGTAACAACAGAGGAGAAGTTACAGAGGTTGTGCGGAACGTAACCATCGATGGAGGAGCAGAGGGTTGCTCTGACAGAGTGACATTAAACTGGACAAAAAAGTGATCTGATAGGTGGAGAGGCGTTACCACCAGTGCATCTGTGGCACAGTTTCGGGTGAGGATCAGGTTAAGGTTTTTGCCAGCTTTGTGAGTAGGAGGATTGTGGACCAGCTGGAGGTCAAAGGAATGAATTAATGACATAAAGTTATCAGTCTGGACTGTCTAAGTGGATGTTCATGTCGACCAGGACAAGCAACGGACAGTCATGATCAGGTATGGATGACAGCAGGGTGTCTAGCTCGTCTATAAAGCCACCCATTTGCCCTGGTGGACGCTAAATGACAACAACGTAGGCCTTAACAGGGGCCGTTACTGTAATGGCATTCAATACAGTCATAATTGGTGGAATGTAACAGTGGAGTGAATTTCCATTTGCTGGAAATTAGCAGGCCAGTCCCTCCTCCTCGACCAGAAGGATGGGGGGTGTGGGAGAGGGTGTAATTAGTGGAGAATGCAGCTGGGGTGGCAGTGTTCTCTGGTTTGATCCAAGTCTCAGTGAGAGCAAGGAGATCCAGAGAAAGGTGGTTGGTGTAAGCTATAATAAAATCGTTTGCTATAGTGCTATAAGCCCATGGAAAAGCCCATGGAAAATTAGGCAACAGTGTGTGAGGACTGTTTTAGCGGCCAGAGGTCAGTTAGATTGCTGCACCGGAGACAGGTACAACAACAGGTATGGAGTGCCCTCCCTTCCCTTTGCTTGATGAACTTGCACAGGTAAACTTGCTCGTCTTGGCCTCTATACGGCTGAACGCAACGGTTGATGCTTCAGCAACCGCCCCAACCGCCCTTGTTTTTATAGTTTCATTGGATTAAATGCGGCTGTGTTGTTGCAAATTGCTCACACCTGAGTGTTCTGATCACCCATAGATGACAAAAATTTGCAGTTCTTATTTATCCTTAAACGTCACCACGTACTGCAATGTAGGGTGGCCAGGATCCGGCATTGCTGCAAATAAAAGAAACGCTGCAGACAAAAAGAAATGATGCTGCAAATAAAAAGAAATGTCTCTACAAATAAAACAACAATGATGCAAGTAAAAAAAAAAAAAAAACGCCACAGCGGAAGTTAATTACTGGAGACTATTACTGACGGTGCAACAGTGTTTTTTATGTGAGAGAAGAAGAATAAGACCAAGTGAGAGAGAGAGAAATAAGAAGACATGAAATATGGAAAGGTTAGTGTTTACTGTCGCTACGTGACTGTACTTATTAATGTGTTATAGTTAGGCCATGTAGCGCCAGGTTTGATATGAAGCTGAACTGGAGGATCCCGTGTATTGTTAGCTTCGAGTACAGTCACGTAACGACAGTAAATACTAACCTTTTCATTTACTTATTAATTTGGTTTTCTTCTTATTTCTCTCTGTCTGTCTGTCTGTCTTCTTCTTTCATAAAAACCACGGTCCACCGTCAACAGTAATCCCTGGTAATTCACTTCCATTGTTTCTTTTTTATTTGCATCATTGTTTTATTTGCAGCAGCATTTCTTTTCATTTGAAGTGTTTCTTTTATTTGCAATGGCTTTTCTTTTTATTTTCAGCGTTTTGTTAATTAGTAGCGGCATTTCTTTTGTAGCGTTTATTTTATTATTTTATTATTTACATCATTCTGATGTGTTGAAAGGAGTAACCTTTCATAACCTTCATCTTGAGCGTCATGTCTGTACACTATCTCAAATGGGCTGAAACCTATCAACTCATTCATGGCATCTCTAATGGCAAATAACAGGAAAGGCATAGCCATAGCCCAGTCCCCAGGGCACTCCACACAATAGGTTTTTATCATTGTCTTGAGTGTCTGATGACACTCTATTGCGCCTTGGGACTGTAGGTGATAGGCAGAAGACATCACCTGCTTGAAGCCCAACAACACACAACATCCTGAAAAGGGTTTGATGTGGAATTTGTGCCCCAATCATGCTGTATTTCCTTCAGGAATGAGAGACAAACTGCAACAGGGAACGTAACTGCTGGTAGTACGCTTCTGGGACTAGCTCGTAGGCTAACACATTTTTCTTTACCACAATGTAGTCTTTGCCTTGAGTGGCATCTAAAGCAGCATATGCTTCCTGAGTTTTCCTTCCAAACTCCCCTGTATCAACAAGGTACACTTCTTCTGCGGCAATCCTCTCTGCAATCCTTTCAGAGGCTTCAAAGAAAATGCCAACTTCAGTTACATTGAACGTTGGTATCAATTGTAGGCAGCTGTTGGGGTCAAAGTGGTTTTCTGAGGTTGATTGCAAGGTGCTGAGACAGAACCTTGTCTTTTTCTAATGCCAGGTGTCTCTCTTTCTAGCTCGATTTTCTCCATCTCCACTTTCCTATTTTTAGTGAGGGCAACATATGAAAATCTGGGAACTAAATCCTTACCAAGAAATTTCTACACAATTGTGTTTAGGAAGGTGTGTAATATCATGTCTTAAAATGTTGAAATTCAACTCCCGTGGGAAACCTCCTAAAAAATTGGTCAAAGTTGGGGTACTTGTAACCGATTTTTGAAAAATCGAAAATGTTAAATATGGCTTTAAGTAACTTGTGAGGGGTCAAACTAGGGGTTTTTCATGGTTCTGAGTTGATTGCAGGCATTAGTTTTTCACTAAAACCACTCCTTAGTGCAAAAACAGCCACCCCAACTTTTCCCTCTCACTGCATTTTCAGCCATTATTCACGAATAAAGGGTTCCAAACCCACGCCCCGCCTCCACAAAAACAATAAAAAATAACCCAGTTAACACTATGAAAAATTCTATCTTTTTTTCTATTTGTCTAAAGCAATAGCCTCATGGCAAGGTAATAATTGTTAGGGCAGTATTGGGGTACCTGTAACCGATTTTTGAAAAACGAAAATGTTAAATTTGGCTTTAAGTAACTTGTGAGGGGTCAAACTAGGGGTTTTTCATGATTCTGAGTTGATTGCAAGCATTAGTTTTTCACCAAAACCACTCCTTAGTGCAAAAACAAACATTTGAATTTGAAAAGTAGCGTTATTCGTTCATTTCAGTATCTTGCATAATACTGATCCACTCTGCCACACACCTCATGTGTCAATGTCTGAGTCTTCTCCAAACTGAACATCATCATGAACACAATTCTTGCACGTAATGCCTTTACAAACTCCACATGCCGAGATACACCTGACACCATCCTTTTTGCAGCTGCACCGGCAGTCGCTGCAATCTCCATTTCAATTGCAGACTGTGAACTGAAGAAGCTCCTCAGGAGCCATGGGGTCTAGTGTTGGAACTGGCTCATATCCCTGAACACCTAATGTCCATCCATAGTCACTAGGGTCCAAAGACATGCTCTTAAGAAGGATCCAGTCCCGGGTTTGTATATAGGCATGGAGAGAGTGCTGTGCTCTCTGTTGGAGTCTTTTGTTTGATCACTCCAGCTGCTGCTCTCTGTGAGAACATGCTGTATTGAATTGAACCCAAACTGGTGCCTGGTAAATGCACTGAAAGATGGCTTGTGATGGCAACAGTGTGGGACTGACTGTTTCACCCTACACCTGCCACGTGGTTAAAGTGAGGAAAATGACAACAATAACTCTTGGTATTGTAGTGAAGTAGTAAATAGCAGCACTTTCTCTGATACTTATTCAATCAGAGAGCACAAACAGCCAGTTGGCATGCTGGGGAGAGCAGAGGACTTTCACTGGGAGCCTTATGCTAATAGGGACCTTTAGCACGATCCATATTTGGCAAACAATGGCATCAGAAACACTGAAGTAAAACTGCACCAGCCCCTTATGATCCTACACACACACACACACACACACACACACACAAACTGCTTTGGGACCACAATTTTAAAAAATTATAAAAATGAATGCTGTTACAAATCCATGAATCTAAAATAATCTCTCACATCATTGAATGTGTCTCAAATCAAATCAAATCGAATCGAATCAAATCAAATTTTATTTGTATAGCCCAAAGTCACAAAACATATTTTGCCTCAGAGGGCTTTACAATCTGTACAGGGAGTGACACCCTCTGTCCTTAGACCCTCGGTTCCAGTGAGGAAAAACTTGCCCACAAAAACCCTTTAACAGGGAAAAAATGTGGAAGAAAGCTCAGGAAGAGCCACAGAGGAGGGATCCCTCATCACGTCACATGTACAGAACATATACAAGCACTGACGGCATTCATATTAATTCATGCTGTCAGTCATATTTTGCTTTGTGTTCTAACAATGACTAACATGCTCTCTCTTGCTCTCGTTCTCTCTCAGTGTTGTAAAGTTAGAAGTTTTGTTTTTTTTTGTTTTTTTGGGGAGCCTTTACACTTTTACTCTGGTGAATTAATCATACTGCAGGAATAACTTGTGTCTTCACAGCAATTTTGATTTAATTTGTTACTGAAGCATGTTACTCATGTCAGAAACACTCATCAATGCATGGAAAGGAGGCACACTGATCAGATTGAATACACTGAGACAATCACTGAGAGACCAAATGCCACAATAGCCCCAGGAAGAGACGGTAGAGAGTGTGCAGATGAGTAATGTCACAGTCACAACAAATAGCTGCAATAACAATGACCCAGAACCATAACCCAACATCATGGAAGAGTTGTGCCCACATCTCAGCAGAGTGACATGAACAGTGAGGTTTCAGGGTTAAGGAAGAAAGCAGATTACTGACTTAAAATGTACTGAAGTAAAAAGTAGTTTATAAAATTTCAGTTTATAAAATGTAGGGCTCTTTTAGAGGGGTGTAGAGCAAAGGGTGCCTTTATGACCACAGGAACACACTTCTTCTGTACTTCTTCTGATTTATTAAAAGTCAACATTTCGGTCACAAGAAATATCATCATAAAGTAACACAGCATTTTGGGGGGGGTGTCCATGATCACAAACACATAGGACCTGCTCAGAACATACAATACACACAATATCCACAGTCATGACATCACCAAAAAGGAAAGGCATCCACGCAAAACAAGTTCAAAGCACACAAACCCTGCATAGGGTCCCACAACATTAAATTTATCCACATATAGATATAAAATGTATATTTTTGAAGAGCAGGTCAGACAGGATAAACAGGAACTGTCACAGGGCTGAGGGCTGAGCATCATGTCATATTAACCAATTATTATTGCAATCAGTTAGCTCAAACAAGAAGGATGAGATCAGATGTCATACATGCTTCCAATGGACACTCACCTCATCACAGAGATATAATGAACAAAGAGAGAATAACAAATACACAAATGTCTTCAAATTAATTATTAATGTTAAATACCTTTACTTGCTACTGTGGCTCAGGAGGGTGGTCCACCAATCAGAAGATTCATGGTTTGATCCCTGGCTCTTCCAGCGTGCTTGTCAAAGTGTCCTGAATTACTCCCAAAAGCTGCGCCATCAATGTGTATGAATGTTGTTACTTTCTGATGAGTAGCAGGCACCTTACACGGCAGTCTCTGCTCTCAGTGTTTGAATGGATGAATGCAATGTGTAGTGTATAAGCATCTTCAGAGGTTTGGAGACCAGAAAGGGGCCAGATAAGTACAGTCCATTTACCATTTTAAACCTGATATCCAGAATGTTCAGGGATATGTATGAGTGTGTTTGTCAGTGCTCTGAAAAGAGAAAAAAAGAAAAGAAAATGAAGCGTAAAGGGGAAAAAACATGCAATCATTTCAGACCTTCACTCACCTGCTGATTCTTCATCCATCACCCACGTGTGTACTGCAGAACAGGCCTCAAACAACAGTGCTGAATACACATAAACACGGGTCTCTCGTCAATAGATAGGTTTGAAGACAGACACATGTGGAGTGTGTATGTCTGAGTGTGTTTGGTCTGGATGGAAAAGGCCACAGGAATGACATTTCCTCTTCTCCACAGCAGCACTACACAGACAGCTGAAGCGCTCAGACACCCCACAGCTTATCCTCCTCTTTCTCCGACAAACGACTGACAAAGTCTTTTTTCTTTTGCTTTTTAAAAATGTCCAATATGGACTGATGTGAGGTATTTTCATACACCTGTTTGTTGGGAGTTTATTGTGCTTGTTAGCAGCTAGAACTGGCATTCAGAGAAAATACCACCACAGATTTTTGGTATTTCAGGTGTAAAGCACAAGGATGATACTGACCCAGGCGACACCTGGACGTGCTTTGCGGTAAGCGTATTCTGTTACTTCCGGTTATCGGTGTTACTGCCACGGTGCTCTCTGCTCTGCTCACTTAAACAACTTTTCGTGTATTTTTTCACATCAGTGACTGTCTACGTAACTCTACACTGCCTTAAGACTTGTTCTGTCTTCACGAACAGGTTTCTTAAACTCTAGTAACCGCAATCTGATAGTTTTACCTGTCTCTCTTAGTCACACTCTCGCCTAGCTATAGCAATGGCCTCTCTCCTCTCTCCTCCTCTCTGCTCTCCTCTCTCCTCTCCTCGTCTCTCCTGCCCTGTGTGCCACATGTTCAGCTACTCCTCGTCCTCCTTTAGTGATAATGGTACCTGTAATAAATGTAGTTTATTTGTAGATTTGGAGGCGAGGCTCAGTGAGTTAGAGGCACGGTACCGCGCCACAGAACAGTCAGTCGCTGCTATAGTTAGCCAGTCCCCTGTAGCCGGTACGGTACCACCGAAGGTAGCTTCAGCTAGCCCTTCCCCGGTAGTTCCCGAGCAGCCGGGAGGCTGGGTGACTGCCCGAAAGAGGCATAGCCCCAAGCTGAAGCCCACGGTACACCACCAACCGCTTCACGTTTCAAACAGATTTTCCCCACTCAGCGACACATCCGCTGAGAAGCCAACTCTGGTCATTGGCAGCTCCATTTTGCGGAACGTGAAGTTAGCGACACCGGGGGCCATAGTCAAATGCATCCCGGGGGCCAGAGCGGGCGACGTCGAGTCAAATTTGAAACTGCTGGCTAAGGCTAAACGTAGATACAGTAAGATTGTTATCCACGTCGGCGGTAATGACTCCCGGTTACGCCAATCGGAGGTCACTAAAATTAATGTATCATCGGTGTGTGAATACGCCAAAACGATGTCGGACTCTGTAGTGTTCTCTGGACCCCTACCCAATGTGACCAGTGATGACATGTTTAGCCGCATGTCGTCATTTCACCGCTGGCTGTCGAGGTGGTGTCCAGCAAACGATGTGGGCTTCATAGACAATTGGACACCTTTCTGGGGAAAACCTGGTCTGATTAGGAGAGACGGCATCCATCCCACTTTGGATGGAGCAGTTCTCATATCTAGAAATATGGACCAATTTATTAGACGACCAAAACCGTGACAACCCAGAGTTGAGACCAGGAAGCAGAGCTGCAGTCTTACACGCTTCTCTGCGCCTCCATTAGAGCAGCTGCCCACCCAATACTTTAGTATAGAAACTGTGTCTGTCCCCCGTCCACCTACATTGTTTAAAGATAAAACAAACAGAAGAGGAGTTCATCATAAAAACTTAATAAAAATTAAATCAACATCTCCACCAGTCCAAAATAAGAGCATTAAATGTGGACTCTTGAATATCAGGTCCTTGTCCTCTAAAGCTCTTTTAGTCAATGAATTAATATCTGATTATGATATTGATTTATTTTGTCTCACTGAAACCTGGCTGCAGGAGGGTGAATATGTTAGCTTAAATGAATCCACCCCTCCCAGTCATTGTAATACTCATATTCCTCGAAGTAATGGTCGAGGTGGTGGAGTTGGAGCCATATTTGATTCAAGTCTATTAATAAATCCTAAACCTAAACTAAATTATAATTCATTTGAAAGTCTTGTTCTTAGCCTCACTCACCGAACATGGAAAATGGTACAGCCAATCCTATTTGTTATAATATATAGAGCTCCTGGCCCTTACTCAGAATTTTTATCTGAATTTGCAGAATTTGCATCAGGCTTGATCCTTAAAACAGATAAAGTAATCATTGTAGGTGATTTTAATATTCATGTGGACAACCACAATGATAGTCTTAGTACTGCATTTATCTCTTTATTAGATTCAATTGGCTTCTGTCAGAGTGTAAATAAACCGACTCATTGTCTGAACCACACTCTTGATCTCGTTCTCTCATATGGCATTGAACTTGATCATCTAATAGTCTATCCACAGAATCCTCTTCTTTCTGACCATTTTTTAATAACCTTCGAATTCATATTATTGGACTATAAGCCTTTTTGTAGAAACTCTTACAGCAGATGTTTATCTGACACTGCTGTTGCCAAATTCAAGGAATTGATTCCTTCAATATTGAATTCAATGCCATGTCTCAATGTAGCAGAGGACTTGTCTGCCTCCATTAGCCCCTTACAAATAGATCATCTTGTTGAGAGTACTACAGGGTCATTACAGACAGCGCTTGACTCTATTGCACCTCTGAAAAAGAAGATAATTAAACAGAGGAGGTTAGCACCATGGTATAACCAGCAGACTCGTAAATTAAAGCAAGTGGCACGTAACTCTGAACGTAAATGGCGTGCCACTAAACTGGAAGAATCTCGCTTAGTCTGGCAAGATAATCTTAAAACCTACAGGAAGGCTCTCCGTAATGCCAGAACAGCCTACTACTCTTCTTTAATAGAGGAAAACAAGAACAACCCCAGGTTTCTCTTCAGCACCGTAGCCAGGCTAACAGAGAACCACAGCTCTATTGACCCATCTACTCCTCTGGGTCTAACTAGTAATGACTTCATGAGCTTCTTTAATGATAAAATTAGAACTATTAGAGACAAAATACATCATGCCTTTCCTTCGACTGGCACTGATCTGCATTCTGATACAGCAAGTTTGGAATCAGCTGCAAAACCTGATACATATTTGGACTGTTTTTCTCCCATTGACCTTCATCAAATAACTTCGATAATTTCTTCATCTAAGTCGTCAACCTGTCTCCTAGACTCCATCCCAACCAGGCTGCTCAAGGATATTTTACCGTTAGTCAGCCCTTCTTTACTGGATATGATTAATCTGTCTTTATTATCAGGATATGTACCACAGTCCTTTAAAGTAGCTGTAATTAAACCTCTTCTTAAAAAGCCCACTCTAGATCCAGAGGTCTTAGCCAATTATAGACCGATATCAAACCTTCCCTTTCTTTCTAAGCTACTTGAGAAAGCTGTAGCTAATCAGCTGTGTGAATTTCTTCATAAGAACAGTTTATTCGAGGATTTTCAGTCAGGATTTAGAGTCCATCATAGCACAGAGACCGCACTAGTCAAAGTCACAAACGATCTCCTAATGGCATCAGACAAAGGACTCATCTCTGTACTTGTCCTGTTAGATCTTAGTGCTGCATTTGACACCATAGACCATCAAATTCTTTTACAGAGATTGGAACATCAGATTGGCATCAAAGGAACCGCCCTGAGCTGGTTTAGGTCATATTTCTTAGATCGAACTCAGTTTGTCCACGTCAATGATGAATCCTCCATGCATACCAAAGTCTGCCATGGAGTACCACAAGGTTCAGTACTAGGGCCACTTCTATTCAGTCTATATATGCTTCCTCTAGGGAACATTATTAGGAATCACTCTATTAATTTCCATTGTTATGCTGACGACACCCAATTATATTTATCGATCAAGCCTGATGAAACCAATCATTTAGCCAAACTGCAAGCGTGCCTTAGGGATATAAAAAATTGGATGACCTACAATTTTCTGATGTTGAACTCGGATAAAACTGAAGTTCTTATAATTGGACCCAAACACCTCAGAAACTCTTTGTCCGGAGACTTGGCTACCTTAGACGGGATCATCTTGGCCTCCAGCTCCACCGTAAAGAATCTTGGAGTCATTTTTGATCAGGATTTGGCCTTTAATTCCCACATAAAACAAATTTCAAAGACTGCATTCTTCCACTTACGCAACATTACCAAAATCAGACGCATCCTGTCCCAAGCGGATACAGAAAAACTAGTCCATGCATTTGTTACTTCTAGGCTGGACTACTGTAACTCTTTATTATCAGGCTGCCCCAATAAGTCTCTTAGGACCTTGCAGCTAATTCAGAATGCTGCTGCACGTGTTCTGACAGGAACCAAGATCAGAGATCACATCTCTCCCATTTTGGCTTCCTTGCATTGGCTACCTGTTAAATCTAGAATAGAATTTAAAGTTCTTCTCCTTACTTACAAAGCTCTTCATGGCCAGGCACCATCATATCTAAAAGAACTTATAGTACCTTACTACCCCTCTAGACCACTGCGCTCTCAGAATGCTGGGTTCCTTGTGGTTCCTATAGTTTCCAAAAGTAGACAGGGAGCCAGAGCTTTCGGCTATCAAGCTCCTCTTCTGTGGAACAAACTACCTTTCTGGGTTCGGGAGGCAGACACGGTCACCACCTTCAAGAGTAGACTTAAGACTTTCCTTTTTGATAGAGCTTATAGTTAGGGCTGGCTCAGGCCTTCCCTTAGTTATGCTGCCATAGGACTAGACTGCCGGGGTTATCTGGGTTATGCCGTCAGGCATGGTATTGGTTGAAGATGTAGTCACATCTCCCTTTACTGAAAAACCCTCCCTCTCCCTCTCTCTCTCTCTCTCTCTCTGTGTCTCTCTCTCTCTCTCTCTCTCTCTCTCCCTCTCCCTCTCTCCCTCCAATCGTCATTATCATCAATGCATGTTACTAACTAAACTTCTTCCCCGAAGTTTCTGTGCTTTGTCATCCAGCAGGTTCTTATGGATCGTGGCTGCTGCTGTGGTCAGCTGCTGACGTCCACTTGACGTCCCTTTGCTGAAAACCTTCTCTCACTCCCTCTCTCTCTCTCCAATCATCATTATCATCAATGCATGTTACTAACTAAACTTCTTCCCCGAAGTTTCTGTGCTTTGTCATCCAGCAGGTTCTCATGGATCGTGACTGCTGCTGTGGTCTGCTGCTGACGTCCACAATATATAGCATTACTGTCATTGCTACCATCTCCACTACAGCTTAGTTGGTTAATGACTTATTGCTGTTGTGCATCTGTCTATCTCTACCTCTATCACAGATTCCACTGCTACTGTAATTCACTCTACCATCTATTGTAATTCATTGTAATTGTACAATATGTTTGTGTTGATTGTTCTGTACATGTGACATCCATTGCACGTCTGTCCGTCCTGGAAGAGGGATCCCTCCTCTGTGGCTCTTCCTGAGGTTTCTTCCACATTTTTTCCCTGTTAAAAGGGTTTTTTTGTGGGCAAGTTTTTCCTCACTCGAACCGAGGGTCGAAGGACAGAGGGTGTCACTCCCTGTACAGACTGTAAAGCCCTCTGAGGCAAAATGTGTTTTGTGACTTTGGGCTATACAAATAAAATTTGATTTGATTTGATTTGATTTGACTTAAATGAAAAGATTTCCAAAGAGCTCTCATCACTTTGGCTGTATGTAGAGATATCCAGGGTCTGTTGGCTGTTTGAAACAGTCTGTCTGTGGGTGTTCATTTCAAGTTGAAAATCTGCGATCGGCATCTAGAAGGCAGGCCAGACAACCGCATCTCTTAGAAATGATGTTTTACTGCTACTACAACATTACAAGATATGTTCATGTTGTTCATTGAAGATTGCTGGGTGTCTGAGCTAGCTGACTTCAACACACCATGTGGGATACAGCTTTCCTTAACTTCAGTGTCAACCCATCCACATCAGGTGGTGTAAGATAAGGGGTAAGAAAGTGTGTGTAAGGAGGAGGCTGGGGTGGTGATTGGTCAGACAAACACGTGGCTGAAGACTGGGGTTTGTTTCCTGTGTGAAACCAAAAGTCAACATTGACATTGACTGATTTAACTTATTAACTTTGAAGTTACATAACATCATGTCTTTGAGCCAAGACACTGGGTAACGTGTCCAGTGTGAAATTAAAATGGTAAATGGATATAGAGCCTTCTATATGCCTCACAAAGTGCTCACCCACACATTCACACACACACACACACACACACATCATAGCCATAGGAAACAATATGGGATTCTTTACCTTCAGTACCCAAGATCTAGACTGGAAGATTAAAGCCAGTGACCTGCAGATTCATCATGGACATCATGTCCATAGGGACTTGGCTTGGGAACCAGAGGGTGGCCATTCAAGTCCAGCATGGACCAGAGTATGGAAGGTGGACTGGTAGCTGGAGAGGTGCCAGTTCTCCTCCCGAACACTGCCAAGGTGTCCATGGTTCCCCATGAGGGATCAATAAAGTATCTCTTCCATCCATTTCTACATTAAGTCATTTAGCAGATGATTTTATGATTTATTATGACAGTACTAGAAGTGGCTAAATTTATTGTCTCCACTTGTTGGTAGTGTTAGCAGAGCTGGGTTTTTAGGAGTTATTATTATTTAAGTTTTTGGGGGGGGTTTCAAGCTTTATTTGATAGAGATAACTGAAGCGTGACAGGAATGTGGGGAGAGAGAGAGAGATGGGGAATGACATGTAGCAAAAGGCCACAGGTCAGATTCAAACCCTGGCCTGATGTGGATTTGTACATGGGCCGGATGCTTTACCCACTGAGCTAACCATCACCATTCAGGAGTCCCTTAGAGGTAGAGAGGGACGGCCCTGATCTGGTAAGAACTGGTAGTGCGCTCCACCAACGGGGAACAACAAACAAGGAGAGTCTGGATTGCCTTGAGTGAACAGGTGGAATAGCCAGGCATCGATCATCGGAGGAACGTAATGGTCGTGAGGTAACATATGTCTGTACGAGGGGCAAGCCGCCACATTCTGGATCATCTGAAAGGGTATCACAGTGCATGCTGGGAGTTCAGTCAGATACCACAATCCTCAGGAGTTGGGTAACATTTTTTTGTTGTAAAGTGCAAAGCACAGTGCTCTTTAGGAGCAAATGACAGATAGAACTGAGTGTCATCTGCATACCAGTGATAGGAGAAGCCATTAGAACAAAAACAAAGCAAACACTAGATGCAAAAATAATATTCATTATAGCTAAACATCAAAATTCATTCCTGACATAGTTAGGAATAGTGTACCTTGTACAGATAGTGTACCTTGGCTCAAAGTCTATAGCTTGTTTCTATCCTCCAACCACATCTCGTGCTATCAAAAGTTCATTGAGAAATTTAACTCAACCGTCTCTAGGACAACATCGTCATGCTATTTCTACTTCAGGCAAGATTCACATAAGCTCAAGAGTTGGCTCATCATTTTGATATTGGTCATGTTTGGCCCTGGCATGACATTGTCATCCAGTTTCGAATAATGGTGTTCAATAGTACACAGTCAAAGAGTGAGCTGATTGTGCTTCATTTTTTTTAAAAGGAGAGGCAGAATGTAACATGCTGTAGACACAAAGTGTTAGTTCTGTGAGTTGCTGCTTTCATGGTTTGCAGAAACTCTGTCCAACAGAGCACTTTAGACCCATCTTGTCAATCCCAAGCAGTATTTGCAAAGTCATTGCATTTGCAAAGAGGCGTCTCTGTAGCCAGCCGCCTCTCTAAGGGCAACGTTTGCTGAGTTGTGTATTTTATCAAGGTAACAGCAGAAAATAAGCATCTACATAAAAGCATCAAATCCAAGTTAGAGGGAATTGCTTTGTTTGGGTTTGAAGGCAGGTATGGCATGGCATACTAATGCCTTCATTACCATGCCATGTCTTTCACCTGCAAACTCTTGCTCAGGAAGCCAGGTAATGTTGCTTTAGCAGTGCAACATTATTGCAAGCACTGGAGGAAAGTGAGGTGAAAATGACAATAACATTTCTCTCTGTAATAATACTCAGCCTTGTGCAGCTGTTGCCAATAACACAGCCGAGAAAGGTCTGTCTGCGCACACATGCTGGAATTGCTGGGGTCTAATAAAGTTGTGTATCCAGACAGACAATAGTAATAGTAACAAAAGCAGGATAGATGGTTAATTGGGATAAAGAGATGAACAGCTTGGCTTAAATAGCTCTAGATTGTTCATTAAGGAACACTTACTTGGACTGAAAAAAGCTACAAGGGTCCAAGCTTCACCAAGAGAGATTTCTAAATGATTACAATTACAAAATCCAGTATTCATCGCACCCACAGAACAAAAGTGTTGACTAGCTGACTAGACAGCTAGGTATTGGTTGAAAACGTAGTCACATCTCCCTTTACTGAAAACTCTCTCCCTCTCTGCATGACGTCCACTACATATATTATTACTGTCATTATTGTTACCATATCTCCATTACAGTTTATAGTTAGTTAATGATTTACTGCTGCTGTGCATCTGTGTCTCTCTATCTCTATCACAGGTTCCACTGCTACTGTAATCATTCTATCATTTATTGTAATTCATTGTCATTTTATCATTCATTGTAATTGTACAATATGTTTGTGTTGATTGTTCTGTACATGTGACATCCATTGCACGTCTGTCCGTCCTGGGAGAGGGATCCCTCCTCTGTGGCTCTGCCTGAGCTTTCTTCCACATTTTTTCCCTGTTAAAGGGTTTTTGTGGGCAAGTTTTTCCTCACTGGAACCGAGGGTCTAAGGACAGAAGGTGTCACTCCAATGGGCTTGAGGCTGTGTGTTATAACTTGAACACTATTATTCTTCAGTGTTTAGAAACTGAAGCACGTTCACAGTTGAGTTGCAATGATAATGCTTTGTATGATAATTGTTTTGTTATATGAGCTTGCTTGCTCTGCTGTAGCACAGGATGGTGATAAAAAAAAATAATGAAAAGTCACTTGCCTGAAGAAGTGTTTAAGCAATGAAGCACCATGCGCTGAAGGTTTGGAAAGAATCCCTACAGTAATGATAAACACACATACACATGCACCTACATATCAGTGCCCCTGTGAGTGTATGCATACACACAGGAAGGCTGGACAGTGTCTGGGTTTCCACTGTGTACAGTCTCAAACACATTCATTTTCTTGTTGGCCAAAATGTTTCTTCCACAGCATGAAACACCCTACAAAAGTGCGTGCTCATGTTCTTAAAGATGAAATTATTATTTCAAAAGACTTTTAAAACTGACCCTGTGTCATTACCACCATCATTACCATTACCGCCATCCTGTGTGTGAGCACAGTTGGGCTGAGGCAGCAGCCATTGCATCTTGTCCTAATAACAGCCTGTTAAAGCAGCATGTATCTTGGAGTATAGAGTGTAGAAGTTTTAACAGCCCACATCCAAACACCCACTTACTGCCTGTCTCTCTCCCTGTCAACCTTCCTCCAGCTCTGTCTGTGTCTGTCAGCAGTTTAAATAGTGAATCTGTCTGCTAGCCTGTCTCTCTGTGCTATTATGCATTCATGTGCTGTCAGTACGGTGGGATATATGGCATAACTCACCACTATGTATTGCTTTAAAACCCTCATTTGTTGGGCAGTGAACTTGGAGAAACTAGGATTCTAGTAGGCTTCTGGCAGAGTAAGAATGTTCAAAAGCAGAAATTCTCCCAGACACTGATGTTGTAGACTTTAAATGACTGCCCTTGGCCTACAACTAACATACTAGTGCTTAGAATGACAGTATCTTTCTTTTTCACATCCTCAGACGCTAAACTGGATGGTAGCAGATCCACTCTTCTTATCTCACTGTCACATCTCACATTCATGTATGTATTCATTTGTTTACAGTGCAGTGGCTACAGTCCCTCTGTTTAGCCTCAATGAATACGCTCTACATGAGTCAGTCATGATTGACAGATTTCATTTTGTTCATATAATATATACTGTAATAATTGTGTGTCCCTAAGAACTCCCTTCCACTGGTTAATTGTTTATATAATAGCTTTGTAATTTATTACATTTGTTGAGTGCATTCCTACACCTCTGAGGATTATTGCACATCACTAACGCCACCTTTACTCAGGATAAACTTTCTCTTTTTAGCTTCACCAATAGACTTTGTTAACATAAAGTATACCTTGTTTTTGAGTTAAGTAGCTCTGACAATACATAAACACCACTTGTAACAAGTGTTTCAGGTTCAACAGAGGAATTTCACCACTAAAAAGTTTACCTTTAAGCCAAATGAGACTAAAACAACTTTAGTTTCTCTGTTCCTCTTTCTCTCTGTCATTGTCTTTCTGAGTTTAGGTCTGATATCAAAACATCTTTAATTCTCTTGAAATGCTCCTGTCAGTCCTCTCTCTCCTCCTTTCTTTGTCTTCTTTCTTTTCCCCCTTTCCTATGAATGAAGGTAAGAGGTCATCTGAAAGGAAAAACAACTCCTCTATTACTGCAGTAGTAATGCACATAGAGGTTACTACAGTTCCACAAATAGATGTTATTTTGGGTGTTGTCTGGTGGCAGGGGTCAGTTGTGCTCCAGCATCTTAATGTTAACAAAAAATTAGAACTAATATCCAGTGAAGCAGTGAGCTGCAGTGCCATCTAATGGCAGCTATTAGCTCCCGTCAGTCACACACTATGCCTGTCAGAAAGCTGCTGGATCCTGTTTTCTTACTGTACTCCACTGTGATGCTGTGTAAATACAGAAGACATCAAATTATCATCACTCCGTACATGTTCATGTGCCATGTGATTGCTGTCAAGTCATATCAAAAGTTATCTGACATGACACTTTCCATACAGAGCAGGCCTTGACAGTACTCTTAATGAAATTACTGTATGTACAAAGTGTTTTTATTGTTTGGTCAAGTGTAGTTCTCAATGGATTCAAAAGCCTATCCTGTGCAGTGATCTGTGCCTCCAGTGAGGTTTTAAACAGCAAACTGGTTGACTGTCATATTATCATAATTAAATAAGACTCAACACGAAGCCTTTCACAGCAGTGCAACGTAGTTATAGACTCATTTCACTGCCTACTGTATCTCCAAGCTTTACAAATGTAATCAAATACATTCTCCCCACTGTGAAGTAGAAAGGCCTAATAAAAATTCTATCACACACTATGTCTAAATAAATCCCAATAATCAGAGTGTGCGTGTGCTCTGTTTATGTTTCCCTCTCAATTTATCTTCTAATCAAAAGGTTAATTCTCAGCATGCTCCAATGAGATGCTTACCCAAGCTGGGGTACTTTTCATTATCTTTTAGTCTCAAACCATCTCAGTCTGAACTATTCTCTGCATTGATAGTGCAGCAGCTACACACCCACAGGTGGACAGATAAGAGTGTTATTTGAAATCAGCAGATTGTTGGAGCTCTACAGCAGGGAGAAGATTGGACAGAAGCCAGTGTGATCCAGATGACACGATTCACCATATGAAAACAAAGAAAATTTCTCTAATGATCACTCCAACTTTTATTTGCTGGAGACTTTCTGCTGTATTGTGACAAGATCTGTGATAGACTTGAAATCTGTGCACAGGATTTTTCTCCATGTGGCTCTCAGTGCATGCTGGGCTATGTTCAGCCTACTATCCATATGACTGTTGTTTGTAATAGATTTTCTTTGTCTTTCTCTCAGATTTTCAAAGTAGTTCTTCAGACATTTTTTTTTTCAGAAGGTTGCTTTGCGGTAAGCGTATTCTGTCACTTCCAGTTATTGGTGTTACTGCCACGGTGCTCTCTGTTCCGCTCACCTAAACAGATTTTCGTATATTTTTCACATCAGTGATTCTCTACATAACTCTACACTATATTTAGACATATTCTGTTTGTGCATGAACAAGTTTCTTAACTCCAGTAACCACAATCCAATAGTTTTACCAGTTTCTGTTAGTAACACTAACTAGCCTAGCTATAGTAATGGCTTCTCTCTGCCCTCCTCCTCTCTCTTCTCCCGCTCTCTCCTCCCCTGCCCAATGTGCCACATGTTTAGCTACCCCTCGTCCTCTAGAGTAATAATGGTACATGTAATAAATGTAGTTTATTTGTAGCTTTGGAGGTGAGGCTCAGTGAGTCAGAGGCACAGTACCGCACCACCGAACAGTAGCTACTATAGTTAGCAAGTCCCCTTTAGCTCGTGCAGTACCAAAGTTAGCTTCAGCTAGCCGTCCCCGTAGTTCCGTAGTTCCTGAGCAGCCGGGAGGCTGGGTGACTGCTTCACATTTCAAACAAATATTCCCCACTTGCTGAAAAGCCAACTCTGGTCATTGGCAGCTCCATTTTACAAAACGTGAAGTTAGTGACACCGGGGGCAATAGTTAAATGCATCCCCAGGGGCCAGAGCGGGCGACATCGAGTGTTTGAAACTGCTGGCTAAAGCTAAATGTAAATACAGTAAGATTGTTATCCACATGGGCGGTAACGACACCTGGTTACGCCAATCGGAGGTCACTAAAATTAATGACCTTAAATTCCAAAACGATGTCGGACGTAGTTTTCTCTGGACCCCTACCCAATGTGACCAGTGATGACATGTACAGCCGCATGTCGTCATTTCACCGCTGGCTGCCGAGGTGGTGTCCAGCAAACGATGTGGGCTTCATAGATAACTGGACACCTTTCTGGGGAAAATCTGGTCTGATTAGGAGAGACGGCATCCATCCCACTTTGGATGGAGCAGCTCTCATATCTAGAAATATGGCCAAGTTTATTAGTCGACCAAAACTGTGACAACCCAGAGCTGAGACCAGGAAGCAGAGCTGCAGTCTTACACGTTTCTCTGCGCCTCCATTAAAGCAGCTGCCCACCTAGTCCTTTAGTATAGAGACTGTGTCTGTCCCCTGTCCACCTACATTATTTAAAGATAAAACAAACAGAAGAGGAGTTCATCATAAAAACTTAATAAAAATTAAAGCAACATCTCCAACAGTCCAGAATGAGAGAATTAAATGTGGACTATGTGGTTATGATATTGATTTATTTTGTCTCACTGAAACCTGGCTGCGGGAGGATGAATATGTTAGCCTAAATTAATCCACTCATCCTAGTCATTGTAATGCTCATATTCTCAAATACCGGTCGAGGTGGTGGAGTTGGAGCCATATTTGACTCAAGTCTATTAATAAATCCTAAACCTAAACTAAATTATAATTAATTTGAAAGTCTTGTTCTTAGCCTCACTCACCCAACATGGAAAACATTACAGCCAATCCTATTTGTTATACTATATCTTGCTCCTGGTCCTTACTCTGAATTTTTATCTGAATTTGCCTCAGGCTTGATCCTTAAAACAGATAAAGTAATTATTGTAGGTGATTTTAATATTCATGTAGACAACCACAATGATAGTCTTAGTGCTGCATTTCTCTCCTTATTAGATTCAACTGGCTTCTGTCAGAGTGTAAATAAACTGACTCATTGTCTGAACCACACTCTTGATGTTCTCTCTTATGGCATTGAAATTGATCATCTAATAGTCAATCCACAGAGTCCTCTTCTTTCTGACCATTTTTTAATAACCTTTGAGTTCATATTACTGGACTATAAGCCTTTTTGCAGAAACTCCTGCAGCAGATGTTTATCTGACAGTGCTGTAGCCAAATTTAAGGAAGTGATTCCTTCAGTATTGAATTCAATGCCACGTCTCAATGTAGCAAAGGACTTGTCTGCTTCCTTTAGCCCCTCACAAATAGATCATCTTGTTGATAGTACTACAGGCTCATTACAGGCAGCTCTTGACTCTATTAGACCTCTGAAAAACAAGATAATTAAAAACAGAGGAGGTTAGCACCATGATATAGCCAGCAGACTCGCAAATTAACGCAAGTGGCATGTAATTCTGAATGCAAATGGCGTGCCACTAAACTGGATGAATCTCGTTTAGTCTGGAAAGATAATCTTAAAACTTACAGGACGGCTCTCCGTAATGCCAGAACAGCCTACTACTCTTTATTAATAGAGGAAAACAAGAACAACCCCAGGTTTTTCTTCAACACTGAGCCACGGCTCTATTGAGCCATCTATTCCTTTAGGTCTAACTAGTAATGACTTCAAAAGCTTCTTTAATGATAAAATTAGGACTATTAGAGACAAAATTCATCATGCCTTGCCTTTGACAGGCACTGATCTGCATTCTGATACAGCAAGTTTGGAAACAGCTGCAAAACCTGATACATATTTGGACTGTTTTTCTCCCATCACCTCCCATCCCAACCAGACTGCTCAAGGATATTTTACCTCTTAGCTTTATTGGATATGATTAATCTGTCTTTATTATCAGGATATGTACCACAGTCCTTTAAAGTAGCTGTAATTAAACCTCTTCTTAAAAAGCCCACTCTAGATCCAGAGGTTTTAGCCAATTACAGGCCGATATCAAACCTTCCCTTTCTTTCTAAGTTACTTGAGAAAGCAGTAGCTAATCAGCTGTGTGACTTTCTCCATAAGAAGAGTTTATTTGAGGATTTTCAGTCAGCATTTAGAGTGCATCATAGCACAAAGACCGCACTAGAAAGTCACAAATGATCTCCTAATGGCATCAGACAAAGGACTCATCTCTGTACTTGTCCTGTTAGATCTTAGTGCTGCATTTGACACCACTGACCATCAAATTCTTTTACAGAGACTGGAACATCAGAGTGGCATCAAAGGAAACACCCTAAACTGGTTTAAGTCATATTTTTTAGATCGATCTCAGTTTGTTCACATCAATGATGAATCCTCCATGCATACCAAAGTTTGTCATGGAGTCCCACAAGGTTCTGTACTAGGACCACTTATATTGAGTCTATATATGCTTCCTCTAGGGAATATTATTAGGAATCACTCCATTAACTTTCATTGTTATGCTGACGACGCCCAATCAAGCCTGATTAAATCACAGGTTCCACTGCTACTGTAATCATTCTCATTTATTTATTGTAATTCATTGTCATTTTATCATTCATTGTAATTGTACAATATGTTTGTGTTGATTGTTCTGTACATGTGACATCTATTGCACGTCTGTCCGTCCTGGGAGAGGGATCCCTCCTCTGTGGCTCTTCCTGAGCTTTCTTCCACATTTTTTCCCTGTTAAAGGGTTTTTGTGGGCAAGTTTTTCCTCACTGGAACCGAGGGTCTAAGGACAGAGGGTGTCACTCCCTGTACAGATTGTAAAGCCCACTGAGGAAAATTGTGTTTTGTGACTTTGGGCTATACAAATAAAATTTGATCTGATTTGATATTGATATAAGTATCAGTATCATGGATTAATATTAACATTTGATTAACATTATTAATCATCATTAACATTAAGGCCAGACATGGGATCAAGTCACACGTGTGCAAGTCTCAAGTCTTAACCTTCAAGTCACAAGTAAGTCACAAGTATTTTTTTCTTGGGCAAGTCAAGTCAAGTCAAGTCACAGGCTATGTCAAGTCAAGTCCAAGTCAAGTCACCTTTCACCGCATATTGTTGTAATTTTAACTGCAGAATCTGATCTTAATAAAGTGAAAGGCAACATATAAGTAACTGTAAGTAAACATCACATAACAAAAATATGTGTAAATAATATAAACATTTGTTCACAAAACAGTGATAACGTATTATTTATTGATTGATTGTACATCAAAAGCCAACTTTGTTTCACATGTTTAACATTCATGTTTCAGCACCAGTAACAGCTAAAGTCTAAAGTTAAATCTCTCTCTCTCTCTCTCTCCCTCACACAGTATATCCACAAGTAACTGTCCTTTTACAAAGTAACAAATAACAGCTAAAACAAATAACTTAATATTAAACTTTGTTACATATCTCCGTCTTTCTCTCTCCCTCCCTCCCTTTTTCACCCTCTCTCTCTCTCAGACAAAATAAAAACCAATCAACTTATTAACATTAAACTTTGTTGCCTTTTTAGCTTTCTCTCTCTCTCTCCCTCCCTCCCTTTCTCACCCTCTCTCTCAGACAAAATAAAAACCAATCAACTCATTAACATTAAACTTTATTGCCTTTTTAGCTTTCTCTCTCTCTCTCTCCCTCCCTCCCTCCCTCTGTCCGTCCCCCTCTCTCTCCATTACTCAGCAGCACTGGCATAAACATTTCACAACGATAAACGGAAACCCTGCGCAGCGGCTAAATCCCTCTGCCGCTCACTCTCGTAGCTTGACATTAGCTAACAAAAGAGTTTAGCTGCTAGTTGTAGACAACTGGACTTCTTTGAGTTTAAATTGAATACGTTTCTCGTTGAAGTGTCTTTAAATTCAAATTAGAAGTCCAGTTGCCTACAACTAAACTATTTGAATAACATGACCTATTCATATTCACAGACATAGCTAACAACCAACTCACCGGATAATATTAACACAGTGACAAACACTTACTGGGCAGAATGGCTCTTCAAATGCCGGATGAAATTAGACGTGGTGGTATGGGTATCTGAAATTTTTATGCCGCAAGTCTTGCACTGCGCTGTTGGACGTTTCCCTTCTTGGCAGTAGTCCTTGAAGCTGAACGTAATTACTCTCTGACATCTTGATGTAGGTTGCGACGCATACGGTAGCCCAGTGGGCGTGGCTGATTGACAGGGCAGTGACAACGTTATTCTCAGCCCGCATCCCGCACTGTAATCATTGTTATTTAAAATTAAATAAATCGATTTTATATTCACATTTCATAACACTCAAGTCATTCAAGTCATCGTGTCTCAAGTCAAGTCAAGTCTCGAGTCTTAAACTTCCAAGTCTAAGTCAAGTCTCAAGTCATAAAAACACAGACTCGAGTCCAAGTCACTAAGTCTCAAGTCCCCATGTCTGATTAAGGCCCTGTTGAATGGGAAGAAGAGGGTGGACAAGGAGGAGCTGCACAGAGTCAAGAAGGAACTCCAGCTGAGCATCAGGAAGGGGAAGGACTGTTACAGGAGGAAACTGGAGAAACGGCTGGAGGACAACAATGCCAGGGACGTCTGGAGAGGTCTGCAAAACATCGCAGGACACAGAAAAGGTGTGGGGAGGAATCAGCCCAAGAACACAATCAGCCCAAGTGCCCCTGTGCTGAACAGTTCTGTGGTGTGGTTGGGAACTAAATCAACCTGAGCCTGAGCCTGGGGAAAGTTGTGGACTGTGGAAGTCCTCCTGTGTGGTCCCAGTCCCGAAGACGCTGCGCCCCAAGGAGCCAAATCACTTCAGGCCTGTTGCCTTGACTTCTCACGATATGCAGAGCCCTGACACACATCCATGAGTTTAACTGACAAACAAAAAAAATCTTACCTTACCACTCTTAAACTATTTTTGCATAATAATTTGGAACACGGTTTAGGTGGCCATTTTAGCAATGAATTTGAACTTGTCTGAGAGAGCAGAGCAGCTAGCACATTAGTGCTAGCCACTAACTGACAGAGAGTAACATGCAGCTCAAGAAAGACATTTTCTGTAGTGACCGTCAATTTGCTTTGTTTGTGTTTAAATCTGCTGTTGCTATGCCTATGATGTGACAGATATCAGTCATCTGGTTTGACAGTGAATCCAGCAGGACTGTGTGAAATCATAACATCATTTTAACCACTAAAAATTAAAGACATGATAATTACTAACACTAGGTGGCCATTTTAGCAGTTATTGGCACTGAATTTTAACTTGTCTGTCTAAAGAGACGTGCTAGCCTCTAACTGACAGACAGTAACACAGACACACAGACAAGCACACACACATAGACAGACAAGACAAACACCACACACAAACACACACCTAACAACTTCCACTAATTTTGCACTACAGAAATGAAAATTATATCACTTCGGCTCATTTAGGAGATTACTACTATACTGATCTTCTACAAACCTTTTACAAACCGTCTACAATGAGCTAACGCGCTAGCTGCTGACAGACAGTAACACAGACGCATAGACAGACTGACACAGACAAGCACACACACACAGACAGACAAGGCAAACACACCACACACACATACACACACCTAACAACTTCCACAAATTTTGTACTACAGAAATAAAAATTATATCACTAGATTCAGCTCATTTAGGACATTACTACTACACTGACCTTATACAAACCTCCTTGTATTAAAGATTGTATTGTATTAAAGACATGACATTTGCTAACATTAACAGCATAAATTTGCAGCTGATGCTAGAATTAGTGGTGGTCATGTGTGTAAATAAACATGTTAAATATTACTATTTGAGATGTGCTTTTTCAGTACAGAACCCCGGCAACAGCCCACTCTGCACTTTCAAAATTTCCATGGGAATTTTCTAGTTATTCATTTTTCGCCCTTTTTCAGTAATAAATGCAGCCCGAACCGGCCAGAGGACCCCCAACGTGTGTTTTCATCCCGAATCCCGTGCTTCTAACTGTGTAAGAAATTTTTCGCGAATATACAACAATGAACTTCTCTGGCATACTTTCACCGAGAAACTTTAAAATTGAGGTACTCTTGCCTTCTCTTCATCGATTCACTTCACTTATCAACACCTTTTACCGTTTTTAAACTATCAAGGCTCAAAGGTGAGAAGGTTGTTGGTCAAATTTCGGGGTTTATAATGGGTGTGTATTGCGCGGAATGTTTTTGCCAGAGTGGATGACATCATGAGCTAGAGTGTGGATGAGAGAAAAAAATCAGTCAAAAAATAAAACGTAAACTGCTCCTGTGGCCACAAATTTCACACTACAGACATGATTTATACATAAAAATGTAGGAAAATTTGTCTTCTCACTGCAATTCGTCTACTAAAGCTATCAGTATTATAGCTTTGGGCTCAGACACAAAGATTCGCCACCAACACCCATCCACAGCCCCATAGACTGTCATGTTAAAAAGGCGGGAAAATTTCTGGAGGAAAGCAGAATTAACCTTTCTTTGAATCAATTTTAATAGGTCATATTTCTTCATTTTACACACAAACTGCATATCTAGACATTCAGGAAGGGCTCAAGATGCCCAAACTTAAGTCGGTTCAATGATTGGAAATATTCGAGGCGTGGTCTCAGCAATTAGCATTAGCATGTAGCATTAGCATCTATTTACTTTTTAGTGGCTAAAAAGCATGGTCATTGCTAACAGTAGCAGCCAATGCTAAAATTACTGGTTAGCGCATCATGCTAATTGCTAACATGAGTGGCTAAAATTAGTGCTAAAATTAGGGGTTTCAGCATTTTCTCTCTTTCTGTCAGTAACTGCTCTGCTGATTAGGGCCAGCAGGCAGAAGCCCGGTGGTGGCCATTTTAGCAGTTATTGACAGAGACAGACAAGACAAACACACCAAACACACACACACACACATACACACACACCTAACAACTTCCACACATTTTGTACTACAGAAATTACTAGATTCAGCTCATTTAGGACATTACATATACTATTACTATATTGACCTTATACTAACCTTCTGCACATGAGCAGCTAGGGTGTTAGCGCTAGCCGCTCATGGTAGTAAAGACATTCTTATTGCTAACATTTGCAGCTGATGCTAGAATTAGTGTCTAGCGTGTTAGCTGGTCATGTGTTTAAATAAACATGTTAAATATTACTATTTGAGATGTGTTTTTTCAGTACAGAACCCCAGCACTAGCCCACTCTGCACTTTGAAAATTTCTGCGCGTATTTTCTAGTAATAAGAATGCTATCTACAATTATGATTAAAATATAATATAAATATGACTACTCAGAATAGTTTTACAGAGTACAGTCTAGATCTGCTTTTGTTATGATTTGGTGCTATATAAATAAAACTGAATTGAACTGAATAATAATAACTGCTTTATGGAGTATTCTTCTAAGGTAAATGAACTCAGGAGCAGGATGGATTGTTTTTAAGCAAGACACTAGCACTTGGGCACCCCAGGGGACTGCTTAATGCTTGATAAGCAGGGGTGCTGATGGAGATGTTTTTACAAACTGTTCTCTTAGCCCCCTACACTCAGATGCTGTCCTTATCTGCACAATAAATTTACTTCAGTCATTTTTATGTTGGTATGTTTTACCGCCACTTGTACCAACCAAGCCCTGAACGACAACCGACCTGAGGAAAGTCCTGCCACATATTACCACAACTCCTTAAGACAGATAAAAGGCCTTCCTTTGGGAAATGAGATCGCATATCAGTTCTACTTCTATCTGCTTTTAGGTGCAAACTCAAACAGGACTCACCAATGATGCAGACAATTCAAGCACTGGCTTGATCAATCAGACTCAAAATAAAAATAAAAATAACAGAATAATCAAATAAAAAACTTGTTTCAGCTTCCTACTGCATACAGCAGTGTATGGACACAGTTTTCCTGTGCCGTGAAGGATTATTATCTATTATCAAGTGGTTAATCTGGCTAACATGGTGCAGTGGTGACTGGTGGAATTAGGCAGTAAATCAGTGATTTGTTAGCAACTTGGTTGTCTGCCTGTTATCTTGTTTGACCTTTTTGAAGAACTGATGGCCACGGATCCAGAAATAAAGCCTATAGTGTAATAAAGAATATATTTGCTTTACAATGCTTTGTTGAATAATTGTAAGTCAAATAATTGTTGACTATGAACTTTGATATCCACACTATGTTTCAGTGTCAGCAGTGCTGGTGCTGCAGTGTGTTGCTATCTTTCACTCACTTACTTGTGATAATGAGGGATCCATATCCAAGAGATATTTTGCTCTTTCAGGGATGTTCATAAAAAAGGCTGGATTCATGTTTATTCACTTGAAGAAGAAATGCTATGTTATTAAGTGACTTTCTGTTTTTTGTCCCCTCCCACATCCTCCCTCTCTACCTCTCTTCCTCACCCTGACAGAATGAGGACACTCAAGTTCTGCTGTGGAGCATCGCTTGAGGAAGTTGGAGTGGATGTAAAAAGCAGCCCTCAGGTTAGCTGCTATGGACATGCAAGGAATAGATGAGAACACATTTTCATAATTTGAATTCCCTTCTGTGATGTAGCTGCTTTAAACATCTACACACTCTTATGATATACACACACTGCAGCTGACTTGTAGACTAGGGGTGTCTAACAGACCGCAAGTCAGCCCGCCAAAATATCCGATCCAGCTGGGTACATAGATCTCATGTGGTTATATTCAGGCTACTTCCCGTACTGTCAACTGTAGACTACTGTTCATGCAGGAGTAGGTATAGTGGAAAATGTCTTTTGTGTCAAAAAGGCAAAAAGTGGACACCATTCCAATAAAATGGACCAGTTCCTGTTTATTCACCGAGCTAAATACATAGCCAGTGCACTTGTTGAGTCCAAAGCATCTTCACCACCACCTAAACCACCTTCCATACCACCTAAACCTTAGGCGACATTAGTTTAGCAAGATTGTTGGCTCTGGCCAGTTCTCTACAACTACTGTGCTAACAGGAGAGGCGCTAATGTCAAAACCTCTTCCAAGTTCTCGAGTTCCCGAGTCTCTTTAACAGCTCTCGTGAAGAGATACTAATAATAAGTGATAATACTATTACTACTACTACTAATAATAATAATAATTATTATTATTATTATTATTATTATTTACACGTATATATGCTTCCTACTGGAAACATTATTAGGAATCAGTCCATTCATTCAGTCACTCCTGTTATGGAATTTTCTATTCTTGTAGTGTTCTGAGTGACACATAAATACTTTTAAATGGAATATAATAAAAGAACAAACATACAGACAGAGGTTACATGAAGTCACATGTGGGCCTTGAGGTCCTCAGCAGCATTAGTTGTTTGTCTTTGGCTGGCAGTAGCAGGGGCCGTCCTATCTCAACACTGTGGTGGCCAGGGTCGAAGAACTCTGGTGGTGCATGCTTAGACATAATAGACAGCTTGCCATTGACATTCCAATCTGCTAAACAGACATCTGTGTCACCAGACTAAAGTATGTTGAAGAAGACACCATCCTTGGTAAAAGCATTCTCTTTTACCTAATTCTGGGAGTATAGTATTTGTGGTGTTATCTTGGGGTTTAAAGTCTATCCACCAGCATGAGTTGGGCAGAATGTGAGACCAACTCAGGCACTTCTGATGCTTTATGAGAATGTCTCTTATTCTCCTTGATCAAGCGTTTATAAATAATACAGCATAAGACATCAGAGGCTCCTGAACACTTTCTTCCTTCCTGACCTCACCACTGACCTTTGGCTTCAGAGATTTCTCCACAACAACTCCAACTCTTATTCTTATGACACCCGGATTATTCTTCAAATGGTGCAATGACCTCTGATGGGTCTCACATCTAAACAGACAGTGGAGGAGAATGTTGAACCATAAATATTCTCTTTTCAGATGGCAAAACAGGGAGCAGTAAAAAAAACAAGACAACAACAGCAGGTCACTGGCAGCGAGCCAAGGACCAATTAGAATTTAGGTTCAGTGTTTTAGCTTGTGAGATAATAAACATTCAGCTCTTTGATTCAAATGAGTGCTTTTGGCCTCACACACACACAGACACACACACAGGAAGTAAAAGAGACAGATGGAGGAAAAGCTTGTTGTTGCCTCTTTAGTCTTATTTTCTATTCAAAAGCAAGCTGTTTGTTATTTAATTGCATATTTTGCATAGAGCTGAGAGCATCACGTTTGGAGGTTGCTGCATGAGATGACCGCCAGGTTACCAGGGGCAAGGAGATCACAACTCAGCCAATGAAATGTACTTTTGTCCAAGTTTCAAAAGGTCTTTTTGCTCTTTCCAAGGATTTTACACAACTCTGTGAAGTGCTTTAATGTATGCAGATACAGTCAGAGTGGAATATAACAATTCTATTAATTCCTTCCCTCAAGCTGTAATTACCATTGTCTGCAATTTTGGCAAGAAACATAGCATATAAAGCATGTAGTATTCTTCAGGGACGCCCACTATTATTGGGGTATTTTAACCCTCTGGGGTCATTTTGTGAAGGGAGTTTGTAATGGATGGGTGGAATGGATGGTCTGTTAGAACATCACAACTCACTGCATTCACCCCACACTTTGAAAATAGCAGTCTCATACATTAAGATTTTAGTTCTAAATGCATAAAAATGTGTCAGACTTTACTAGGCATCAACAATGATGAAGCATGCATTATTACAGATGCATGAACATGTACTTCACTTTACTAAAATATATAGTGATAACCACAGTGATAGTGATAATGTAAAGTAGTTACTTTTATGTTTAATCAGTAACATTCCATCACAATGTAGAAAATAAAGCACATAGCTCTGATCACTGATAAAAAGTATACATGGATCAATCATAATGGAGGGAGTTTGTCAGATGCTTGTGGAAGTACAGAAAAGTGGATGTGTGGACGTCCCAGTGCATGACAAACAAGGAGCCAGGTCAAGGCTGAATCCCTCTCCACTTGATTTCTGTGGTCCCTGAATTTCTCATGAAAAAACTCCTGCTGTTCTGCTCAGTGTGGTCACCTCTCTAAACCAGTGCCTGCTAATAGAATGAACATTAATCACAAGTTGATGGCTTTCTGTGTTTGGAGTCCAACTGGTTAACATGCAGGGCTTAAAATATGATTTGTCATGTGGCGGCGTCTAAGGTTTCATTCATTCTAAGGTCTGCCATGTGAATGTGTGGGATTGATCATTTGACAAATTGCAAATAAATATAACAAAGTGAAACAACCCTCTGTGTCTTCACAATATTTCAAATATAAAATACTGGTTTATACTGCAATTTGGCTGAATAGAAAACCATAAAATATGGTTCAATGGATGGATTTCATTCAAAATCAATGAAATACTTGGTGGTGTGTAACTTACAGTTAAGTTAACTTAACTTAAGTTACATAGTGTGATAACAGACGTACGGATGACAGAGACAGCATTCACCTGATTACAAGTCAGTGTAGATCAACAGGATTTAAAAAGTTTGTTCTGTTTTTGAGAGAAAAGTTACATAATGTGGCTTTAAGACTAGCAGCATGGCTGTAGGAATATCAGTTTCAGCCTGCCAGTCTGTCAGACTGAAACATCTCAACACATGAAGGATGGTACAGACATGAATGGATCCCAGACAAAGTGTCGTGATGTTTTATTGAGCACTATCATGGGATTGATATCATATATACAATATGATGTTTAAAATGAAGGCTGGGCCTTTGGCTTGGTGGCGCACTGAGCCTTTGGCGCGGGCCTTTAGTGGTGCACCGAGCCTTTGGCTAGGTGCCACCAGCACTGGTGCGCCAAACTAGCAGCAGCAGGTCGTGGGGCCGGTGGCGTAGCGGGGAAAATGACATTTTCTAGTTATGGGTTTTAATTGTGAAGTGAAGCAGCTGTTAAACTCAAAATTTATCATCATAAAGTAAATAATTATTTGTACATTCAGACGAGCGTGCACACAGGCGTCCGCTGCGTTTGCATGTGGCACGGTATGAATGACCCCTCGCTATCTGATTTCCACAAACACTGCACAGTGTGTGTCTGTATGCTCATGTAGAATTGTACTTAACAGTCACTCATGGAATTTACACGCGCAGAGGTTTGATGTCATCGCATAGGCTGTACGTGCGTTTTTAGTGTAGTGTGCTGGCATAAAATGCCCTCCATCAATGCTATGAAACCCAAAGCAGTGAATGCAACTGTGATTGCAGCAGCTGTACATCATGACTCTCAAAGAGCTGTACTCAGATGAAGCGCACAGAAGAGGAGGAACAGTTGACAGGATGAGGAGGGGATATTGGAAGAGGCATCCTTCTTTGCCTCACCATGATCCACAAAGGGCTGGCGAATACCACTTGTCAAATGTTCCCTTTCATTCATTGAGAAGCTTGAATCGGATTACAGTACAGTGTGTGTGAAAACGTGCATGTATCAAAATGTGTGCTAATGAGGCTCTGTTTGTGTTAGAAAAACTATGCAGTTAGTATGCTGGACAGATACATCAGATTGTCCTGCTGACCTAGTTCATTTTATAGGTTCTTTAGTTCAATTCAGTTCAGTTTTATTTAGCGCCATCTCATAATAAAAGTTATCTCATGACACTTTCCATACAGAGCACGTCCGTACTCTTTATAATATTATTTACAGAGACCAACAGTTTCACCACAAGCAAGCACTTGGCTACAGTGGTGAGGAAAAACTTCTTTTAACTTTAACTTTTAACTTTTAACAGGCAGAAACCTCGAGCAGACCCAAACTCATTGGATGGTCATCAACCACGACCAGTTGAGCATTAGTTTATTCATTTATTTCTAAAGATCTAGTATGTTCAGTAATTATGGTTCTTTGAAACTGATTTTAAAGACAGATGTTCTGTATGTCACACTATCTGTTAACTCCGACAGTAAGAATATTTTACAAAACTAAATATGAAGATCTGTGGTTATCTGACTAACTTAGCTTTAAATAGATAAAAGATTTATTCAAGTTAAGGTTAAAGACTGTATCCATCCATCCGTTATCTGTAAACTCATCCTCATCAGGGTTGTCATCAGGGAGTACATCCTGGACAAGTCGTCACCTTATCTCAGGGCACATAGAGACAAACAAACATTCACACTGACATTCACACCTATGGCCAATTTAGAGTCACCAATTAACCTGCTATGGTTCATGTCTAGACTGTAGGAGGAAGCCAGAGTACCTGAAGAGAACCCACACAGACACAGAGAGAATATGTAAACCACAAACTTTGCACTTTGAGTCACTTAAAACTCTTGAGGAAAAGGTGAAGCTACGATCCATCCTGCCCACAGTCAAGCAAGTCCATTCCTGCCTCCAGCTTAACATCCAGTGCCATGAGAAGTCGGGACAGATCTATCAGCTACGGTGGCTGGTAAGTGCAAGTACACTTTTACAAACTCCAAAACAAATTTACAAAATCCGAAACAAATCTACCAACTCTGAAACAAATTTACAAACTCTGAAAGACGTGAGTATGTTGTGTGGTTTGTATGGAGGTTAATAATGTTTTGCCCGTTTTGTGGAAAATATTTGAGCCTGTTACCGTGGTTTTGCATTTCGTGTGGACGGTCTCTGGAGTTTTTAAAGGACACGGACCAGACGGAAGGACCAGATATGCTGCATTATTGCACACAACATTTCAATGAGGGACACTCGTATGCTGTAATCATGGACATGATGTCAAAGTTACATGGTAACATGGTAAAAGTATATTGAGTCAAGCAGGGTTGTTCTGCAGAAAGGATTATTCCTCTCCAAATGCTGCAATTAATGCGATCAGGTTGGAGCTTCGTGGACCTGGACAACTGTTTGGCTACCGAACAATGTGGCAAGTACTCAAATAAAAGTACAACCTTCGAGTGAGGAGAGATGATGTGATGAATTTGCTCCGGGAGCTTAAGCCTTGAGGGTGCAAGAGGAGAACATGCAGAAGGTTCATAAGAACCTACCATTCAATGGGACTGAACTACATGTGATAAACTTAGCATGCCACTGGATCTCAGTCTGGATGGATTTGCAGACCTCCGAGATGCAGATACAGACTTCAACGGGAGTCATGAGCATCAGTGCCTATTGAGATTTTGCTATAGTGATGTTCTTCAGAAGGACTTGGATGAGTGTGTGAGACTGTGGAACAGTCACAGGATTCGCACTTCCAGAACTGCATCATGTCCAGGAGGAGTGTCCCATGAACTGTACTACTTACCACACAGGTAAAACTTTGATGATAGATTGAGACTTCCTTGTTTGTCTTACTTTTAACTTAAATGTAAGTAAATGCTGTTATGTCTTGGCTCCAGAGACTGTGAATTTCAAATTGTACATGCTGAATTGGATGGCTTTCCTGAGGCAAGCCTATCAATAGCTACATGTGGGGACCCAAACATGCAGGAGTACTTGGACTTTTTTATGCAGCGCAATCAACTACAGAAGCCAGAAAACTGGGAGTCTGCGACAGGACTGTACATGAAGCTAAAAGAAATTTCTCAGCTATAAAACAATCAAAAAGTTAGTAGTCAAGCGCTTGCACATTGAGGCTTTTCTTTTCTTCCTGCTATTTTTTTCAATTATTTAATTACATGAAACTTTTCACATAATTACGTGATACTGAGCCAAATTTTTTTGCAGGGGTGGCAGCAATGATCTGATTGTGGCTGCTTACCAGTGCCTCTTGGTTTGAGCTTGTCCTCTGCTGTCATGACTGTAAACTGCAGACTGCTCAAGCTGTGAGGATATATGAAGCAGCCTGTGTTCACCAGGCTCAAGCGACTCTGTCAGTGGTAGCTAAAGTCCTGTTGAATCAATGCTGTAATTACAAACAGTAGTTTGTGCCTGGTAAGTGTCCTCTCTTTCTCGCCACTAGTTGATGCTGTCTGAGGGCTAATGCTAGTGTGGTCGCAGGTGGCCGGCCTTCTCTCTCTCCTCCTCCTCCTCTGGTGTCAGTGGGTGTGTGTCCCTAAACAGGTGTGTGCTAGTATAGCAACCAACCGCAGTATTTACTGTTAAACGTAGTTATCAATGCTATGTTTTCTATCATTAGGTGTAACGTGCAATCAGCAGATTGGGGTCTCTGCTGCTTTGTCTGGCTGCTGCTTTGTCTGGCTGCTTTGTACAAACTCTACCGCTGCTTTGCTGCTCTGGGGTCCGTTTCACAAAGAAGGTTCAACAAACTCTGAGTCAAATCCTTAACTCTGAGTTGATCTACTCTGAGATAGGAAACTCTGAGTTTTCGGTTTCACAACAGCTGATTTGAGGTAGTTTGATCAACTCAGAGTAGTTTCACCTGGAGTTATAAAGCCAACATCAATGGAGCCCAGATTCGATGATTGAACATGGGAACTGACAGGAAGAGGGCAGCATTTTTCACCGCAATGGAGTTATTGACATATTGATGACTACATATGGAGATTTTGAGCATGTCTTAAGAAAGAAGTGCAACCCTGCAACAGCTGCTAAAGAGAGGGAGAGGGGTTGGGAGAGCATTGCTGCTCGGGTCTATGCGTAAGTTTAAATGTAATATTTTGCAATCACAATGACTATTGTTGGGCAAATTGCATGAATGGAGCCTATTAATTTATTTCATGTAGGTGCAATCCAGCGGGGGAGAAGTGCACTTGGCAGCAATTTAAGATGAAATATAAAAACATTGTTCAAACAGGTGAGACATCTGCATAATCTCATGGGGGCGCCTCATTTTGATCACCTTTTACATTGTAAAGTAAATTATGTGGCTGCTTGACTCTGAACTTCTTTGATCCCTAACATAATGCTCTTTTAACGCTCAAAAATGTCTTCTAATTTATATTGTGTTAACCAATGAAGCCTAATAAACTAACTGAAATGTGCCTTATGTTTTTACTCGTGGTGGTGCTTTAAACTCAATAGTGATTCATGCAAATAGTGTCTCTAACTGCTCGGCCGTCCTGCATAGCTGGCAGGTGGACGGGGTCTTCATCAGGGTCATCAATTTGTAGGACGGGGTGTTGCTCTCCTCTAATAGTGGCGATATTATGAAGAACAACACATGCCACAATAATATCGCAGGCCCTCTCAGGGGTCACCCTGAGGTGACATAGGCACTGGAAACGGGCTTTCAGCAGGCCTATGGTCATCTCCACCCGGGCTCTCGTCCTGCTGTGAGCGCGGTTAAAGTTTTGTTGGGGGCCTGGCTCAGGGTCAGGGTTAAGGGCAGCAGCCTTGGTTGGCACGGGTAACCCCTGTCACCCAGCAGAAGGCCGTCAAACTCTCCTGTGATGTAGAGTGGGGTGGGGGTAAAGGAATTATACTGCAAACCTTCAGGTTTCTCACCACGCTGCAGTCTGGCACAGTCATGAACAGACCCAGGCCACTTGGCCTCCACATTAGAGATGATGTGTGCAGCATCACATATGATCTTGACAGTGCAGAGAATGACAGATATTAGTTAAACTATGAGGAAGTGCTTAACACTGTGAAACTTCTTAGTCTACATGTACCTGCACATTAATGCTTTGAATGGTCTTCCTATTCACATAATCATGGTGTGTGTGCCATCTATGCAGCCAATCACACTGGGAAATCCTAAAACAAATAAAAATTACTAATCCAAGTCTGAGGTGGCAGCACAATGTCATAATACAGCCTGATATTAAAGGATCCTACTCTTCCTTGATGGCCCTGACAGGTTTGTGTCCAGGGAAGATGACAAATGTGGGTAATAGCATTTTCAGGGCGAGGCAGACTCTTCTGATCGCCCTGCATACAGTTGCCTTGCTCAAGTGCTCAGCATCTCCGACATTGTACAAAAACTGCCACTGGCAAAAAAACGCAGCGCCACACATAACATCTGCTGCGATGTGAGGGCATGACTGTGACTGGTGATGTTTGAAATGTGCGGACCAATGAGGTTGTGTACGTAAATGATGGACTGCGAAGTAAAACGGTACCGCTCAAAAAGACAATTGTCCGGGAGGGCTCTCTCCTGACAGATATTTAATTCCCTGCGCAGGATTGCTGCACATTCATCCACGGGATCGCGGTCAAAAGTCAAAAAAGTTGACACCAAACGTTGCCTACTGGAATTAGAGGATGATTTAAATCGGCGAGTCAGTCGGCGAGTTCTGACAGCGCAGGAATGAGGAAATCAAAAGGAGCGTGTGGCTCTGAAAGTGGGCGGAGACAGAGAGAAACTCGAGGTTTCTACAGGAAAACCTGCTCCCGACCAGGTTAGATTTACGGAGTCTGTTACTACGGCAACTAACCGCGAGGTTAAGTTACGTCTCTTTGTGAAACAGGTTAGAGTTACCCCTCTCTCTCTGGTTTGACTGACCCTCCTTTGTGAAACGGAAAACTCTGAGTTTCTGTGATTCCAGGGTTAACAGACTCTGAGTTTTCCATAAACCTGCTTTGTGAAACGGACCCCTGCTCTACTGTTTTGACTTCCTGCTGCGTTTTTCTCATCCTCATTGGCCGGTAGCCTGGCGTCTGCAGCCCACACCATGCTCCAGAGCGGCTCTGTCGGACTCACACTTGGGTGTTTTAACTAGGGCCTCCATGTGTGCGAGTGTGGATGTGCGTTATTTTGGATCAGTTACTTATTTAAATGTGTTTTGAACGTTTGTTTATTTTTCATTTCTTAAAGTGGGCATTTCTTGATTGGTTAAATTTATTTGCCCCTTTCGTTTGTGATATATTTTGTTTCTTTCCTTTTCAGTTGCTAGAGACTGGTGGTGGCGGTGCTGGTGCCCAGGTGGTGGTGGCTCTTTTGTTTGCTGTGTTGGGGAAAGTGGGCTTCACTTCACTGAGTGTGTGTCACAAAACTAGATTAATTGTATATGTATTGCACAGTAAAATATTTTGACCACACTCTGAAACTGCTGTATATACAAGTAACAATTACAGACCTATGAGATGTGTGCACTTGCATCTTTTTAGTGTTAATATCATGCTGCATATTGAAGCACTTTCCAAGCATTTAAGATTTACATCCTTCTGATTAAATAAAGACAAATTTGACTTCAGTCAGAAGCTTAAAATGCACTTTTAAAATGTTTGGAAATAGCTTGAATATGATTCTCAGACATGCAGCAATGTATTTCAGTGTGTACAAACTGATTATTTTTACTTCATCAAATCAGATGCTATTTTGCCATAATTATGTTCAGTGAGAGCCTTCTATATACGGCAGAAATTAGATTAAATGTTTCTAATTGTGTCACTGACCAAGCTATATACCATGAAAGTAATGCAGTTACAATTTCAAGCAGTTTCAAGCACTTTATTCAAAATCCAATAACTCAATCTTAAATGTACATTTAAAGCGTTTCCAAGGATTTCCAGGGGTTGTCCTTGACAGCTGAGTGGTCCATGGCTGTGAGTGGACTCTGGAAACAGAAGACAGAGAAGGCGTATGAGTATATCTTTGTTTATGACATTATCAGCACCATTACTGTAGCATCCTGACACTTCTGAATGAACCGTATAGTTAATACTCGTACTGTGTAACGTTACGTTTCCAAAGTACTGCAGCAGCCTGGTCTGTACACATGGAGCCTATGATGTAACACGTAACAATAAGCTCTGAACAGGTTGGTGTTAGTTTAAAGAGTTAACGTATGATGTACATCAGATTAATTCCCTTTTAAGTTAAACCATAGACAGCTAAATTCATCAACAAAGCCAGCTACCTCGCTAGCTGCTTAACACACAAGTCAATGGAGCCGAGTTAGCTACTGTTAGCATGGCCGCGGCTCACTTAGAGATGTCTATGGCCTGGTTTCAATTAGGGTGACAGTTCAAGAAGTTGTTTTGCATGATATGTTGGTTGGCGTTCGTATGGTCCTAAAACCGCTACACATTAGACGACGGTGAACTTACACTTTTGACGTGAAATCGTGCTCCCAGGTGTTCCTTTCCTGAGGCAGTCCACCATGTTTTCGGTTCGCGGAGGCGGAGTCACGAGATTTGGAAATCCGGATCCGCCCAGATCAGGATCACAGTGATCCAATCTGCCAGTGTTTTGAAATACTCAGATAAAGTGAGCAGGATCACCTTGATCCATGACTGAGAAAAGGAGGATTTCATTATCCGGATTATCCTGATCCAGATTACAAGTTTTGAAATACCTCCAGCTCTTCAGAGAGGACCTTCTCTCCTAGCACTACCTACAACGGGACATGAGAAAGCTACCTCTTTAAGAATTGTCATAGCACTTATTGTTACACTAACGCTTTCTTATTGCACTGTACCTTGATTGTTCGAGAGTTTTAAAATAACCAAAAATCACAAAATTACTTGCAGAAACTGGCAGAAAAATTGAGAAACAGAGGGCAGTGTTTGACACAGGATTTCTCTGAGCAGTAGGATGTATGGAAATAAAAGTGTCTACAACATAAGTCTCTCATGCAGTCAAAAACAAATTCATAATTCAACACTGACAGCCAAACAGCAGCCCTGTGTAGCAGTGAGCTATTCAGACGATCAAGAAAGAAGCGAGAAATACAAACCTGTTAGTCTAAAGGACGCATGGTGTGAAAGTATGTGAAGTGTTAATTGTGTGGGTCTCACAGTGAGAGCTGGCAGCCCAATTAAGTCAGTGAATTTAACACCGTACAAGGTGTGAGGAATGAGCAACATACAAAGTCACACTGATCACGTGGCCCAAACAACCACACAGAGTGTTTATGCCAGCACCCAGCGCTAACCCTGAGCCATGAGTTGGGCTTGCGAAGCAGGGCTATCGTTTACCTCACCAATGATTTTATGTACACAGATCCTGGTCATGAAATCATGCAGCTTACAGATAGTTGTAGTCTGAAGTGAAAATGTAGCCCAGCTGTAGCCCATGTGATTGCATTAATTGATGAAAAATGCACATGGCTACTCTTTTTATTGAGGTACATGGAGAATTGTTGTGCTTTGGAATTGTAGACAGGTGCTAATGAGATGCCAGGCAACATATTGGGATACACTCTGCAATCTCTCGAGGTGACATTGACAGTATGATGGACCACATCACCTACTGTGTGAAGAACAACATGCTCAGCAAGGCTGTGCAGTCTCAAACAATAAACTATTGATGAGCTGTGGCCTGAAGGAGCTTCTAAACAAAAAGAGTCTTCATAGATGTGGGAAGAGACAAACTGAAACATGTTGATTGGGAGGTGAGAGAAGGGTCCATACAAGAAAAAAACAGGCAGACAGAGGGCACCTTGTACAGGAGCAATGAGCTGGCCTTTTGTAGGTGGTTCAGTCCCACAACCCCAGACATCACATTCCCCCTCAGAGCTACTTCATTCCTATGGACAATATTGTAGACATCTGTTACAGATACTGGCTGGCGCCATGTAAACAGCTTATATGCTTTCTCTGTAAACTGGAGAAATAAGTGAGACAGGGCAAACTGCATCCGTTTTTCATCTTGCTCAGCAGAAAGAGGAAAGCTGCAAAGCGGACCAAACTGATCTAAGGACCCCTGGAGGACAATAAGTGCCACACTGCCCCCTGCTGGCGACCCCACAATTACTCCTGACATCTATATAACATTTATAAAATACTCTAGTGCAAGGATGGTGGAAACAGGTAGAATACCACTGAACAAATATTCACTTTAGTGGGCATAACACACTCCCTGACAGAAAAGAATGGCTCCCGACATTTCCAAAAATCTTTACCTCAAAACCATTTAACATTTTCAACTCTTAACATTAATTCTCAAATCTCTATTCAACAGACAAGTCTGGGTGGAATGTATGTGGCTGGTGCTTGATAAGCGTATAGCATGTATGCTGTCTGGGAGTAAAGGAGTGGTTGTGAATATGGCATACAAAGAGGCAGAATGTATGGAAAGAGTGAGTGTGCAGGTGTAGGGTGATGGTGTGCCTTTAAGACAGGTATATAGGGTGCTGTGGGTCACTGAGTTAACTGTGGCATGTGACTGGAGTGATGGTTCACCTAATGATCACCTTCTCTTACAAGTGGACCTTCTAACCTCTGACTGAGAGGTTCAGATTCTTGGTGTCCATTGTTTTCCTGAATAAAGGTAGGTTTTCATCAGCATCATGTCTCTTTTCAGTAGGATTTGGTAAGTGTTCAGGTACAGTATTACTTTCTCTCCTTAGAGGTGCTGGTTAGGTGAGTATGGTTCTCTTTCTCCAACCAATCCAAACAGCAAGTTGATGGGGAGATGTGGGTGACGGCCGTAGAGGAAGAAAATCAATGAGTAGCTGATTTATTGATGTACAATGGTACAATTGGTACAATTGTATGCGTGTATCACATGTGGGAGGTGATCCTTCCACCACAGTTTCTCACTATCAGTCAATGTTCTTAACATCTGGAGGATGGCGCGGTTCAACTGCTCAGCTGGGTTGCCTTGTGGGTGGTAGGACGACGTCCGCGAGTGGCCAACCCCAGACAGATGCTGTAATAATTGGAACAGTTTGTTCTCAAATTCACGACCCTGGTCATGATGTAGTTTGGATGGCTATCCAAACCCGGGTATGAAATCATTGAAGATACACTCAGAAGCTGTTCTTTCTTGAGCACTCTTTCTGTGCCTACATGACCCATCTCATTGTGTAGGTACTTCAAAGCTATTGGCCTGTGTTTCAGAGGGAGGACCAACTGCTTTTGCTGGTTCGTCCTTCTGTAAAGGAGGCCGTCTTCAAGTTGCAACTTACTCCACTCATGCAAGTAGCTTTCAGGTGGCTTACAGTTTGACTTATGCCACCTGTGTATGTCAGTTTGGTGTTTGATTCCTTTAACTCAATAATTGTGCCTATGCCTTGATCCTTTCTTTGAGCCTTAACAAGATCATCATGGCTGATAGCTGGCAGGTGACAATGAGGTTGCAGGGGAGGATCCAGGGAGCACATGTTACGTGCTGCAACCCAGGCCACCTTTCCATTCTGCTTTCTGACTCCCATCCCATGTAGCATGCACTGCCTCATTTGAGAGCTTCTCTGTACAAGCCACAATGTGTCTGCATCCACATTTGATTTTCCAGACCTGTACCTGATGTCGAACCAGAAATCTGAGAGTTCTCCCACCCACTGATGACCAACAGCGCTGAGCTTTTGCTGTACTAATGATATAGGCCAGGGGCTTGTTGTCCGTGTACACAGTGAAATGGGGAGTGTAGAACAGGTAGTCCCGGAACCTTTGGGGGTTTTCCCACGTGTTAGAATCTGGGTTTTCCCTGGCTTAGTTTGGAGAAGCTCATAGATCAGCCTGGAAAAATCCTGGATGTATGAGCGATAATATCCCAGGAAGCCGGTCAGTTTTCTTACCTCACCAACTGTCTGTGGTGTCTTGCTTGTCAAGGTTTTGACTGCTTCACTGTCCCGTGGGTCTATCTTGACACCATCAGCTGACACAAGGCGTCCCACATACCTGACTTCTTGTCTGAAAACCTCTCAGGTCTCAGTTTTACTCCATGCCAGTAGAACCTGGAGAACTTTGCGGAGGGCCTCCACATGTTCATCAAATGTTCTTGCATAACAGAGCACATCATCCAGATATGGAATGCAGCATTAATCCCTGAGCGTCGCCACAAACTGGCTCAAGATATGTGACAAAAGCGATAAGGCCAAGGGTTAGAGAAGGATAAAGTATGTTTATTGTAAATTACCCACAACTACATAACTCATAACAACAGCATGGGGTGTAGAGAGTGGCAGTATCAGTAGTGAATGTAATGTATGGATGTGTGAGGAATGTATGCGTGTCTGTTGAATGCAAAAGAAAGAGACAAAACCAAAACAAACCCAAAACCGGGAGCCCTGTGGAGCCTAGGAGAGAGAGACAGACAATGAATGGTGTGTGGCATTTATAACCTGGTGGAAGGCCTTTCCAGGTGTCAGCACTTAGCCTTAATGACCACTCCCTGACTGCCAACCCCTGCAGGAACCAATCATCTGCCTCATGGTGGGCAGCAAGGGAGGAGTCATAACACCCCCCTCCTTAAGAATGAGGCTCCAACTCATGATATACATCAAATAATTACCACATTACAAAACAGGTCCCGAACTGTCATAACCAATACATTACCCATAGACCAAGCTGCGCTGCACTACTTCCAGGCTGCAACCTCCAGTGCTTCACTCCGTCCTCACCAACCTAGCAACCTTGGTACCAAAGGAGCAATTTTAAAGGAAGGAAGAACAAAGAAATGAGCCGGGGAGAGCATGGAAATATGACACAGCATGCAACTAAATCTACTAAGGGCCCACGCATCTGCAATTACATTGTCAGCCCCCTTGATATGTTGAATATCCATGGTATGGTAAGGCTGCAGAAACAACGATCACCTCATGAGCCTCTGATTAGGATTCTGCAGCAACTTCAGGAAAGTAAGGGGGTTGTGGTCAGTGAAAATAGACATCAAAATGCTGCAGGGCCCAAACAAGCGCCAAAGCTTCCTTTTCTATTACTGAGTAAAGGGATTGATGCTTGTTAAATTTGCGTGAGAAGAAGCTCACAGGGCAATCTACTCCCTCTGCATTCTCCTGCAACAAGACGGCTCCAGCACCCACATTACTAGCGTCTACGTGAAGCTTAAAGGGCTGATCAAGTCTTGGTGCTGCCAACACTGGAGCTGAACACAGCAAAGCTTTTACACTATCAAATGCATTTTGACATGTTGCAGACCAAACATACTCTGCTTTGGCTTTTAGAAGGTCGGTTAATGGGGCAACCACAGAGGAAAAGTTTTTACAAAAACTGCGGTAGTAGCCCACCATCCCTAGGAAACGCAACAACTCTTTTTTGGTGGTAGGTGGGGGAAACTTTTGCACTGCCACGACCTTGGCTTCTACTAGACGAACCTGGCCTTGACCCACCACCTTCCCTAGATAGGTCACAGTGGCTCTGGCAAACTCACACTTTGCAAGATTTATAGTCAAGTTTGCCCACACCAACCAATCAAAGAGTGCACCTATACGATGAACATGTTCTTCCCAGGTGTCAGAATACACTACTACATCATCCAAATATACCGCAGAGCCAATAAGTCCTGAAACAACCCGGTTCATTAACCGCTGAAATGTTGCGGGAGCATTCCTCAAACCAAATGGCATGACAATATATGAATACAAGCCAGAGGGAGTTATAAAGGCTGATATTTCCCTTGCCCTCTTGGTGAGCGGAACTTGCCAGTACCCTTTGAGGAGATCAAATTTGCTTGCAAAGGTTGCTGAACCTACCAGGTCAATCCAATCTTCCATGCGGGGAAGTGGATACAGATCAGGTTTTGTCAAGCTGTTCACCTTACGGTAGTCAGTGCAGGGCCTCAAACTAGCATCTGGAAGCACCATTTTTTAACAAGGAGGCATGGGGAGGCCCAGTTGGATGAACAGGGCTCAGCAATGCCATTATCGAGCATGTACTGTACCTCAGCCTCCAACTGTCTCCTCTTCTCATCTGACACACAGTAAAAGCACTGCTTAATGGGCTCAGCAACTCCAACATCAATATCATGCTCGATCAGGTGTGTTTGTGATGGAGTATCAGCGAAAAGAGATGGATAATTGCCAATTAATTTAATCAACTCATGCTGTTTAACCCCATCCAAGTGCCCAACTAGCATATCCAGATTCTTTAAGGTCTCTGAATTTTTCAAACAACCCCGCCACAACCCATCATCAGGAGCAATGTCCCCCTCCTCCCCCTCACCTACTGGTCCAGAAAAGGTGGACGTCAAAACAGAGGCAGAAACCAAAACTGGCTTGATCGGGAAGCTCTTCTGCGGTGGGGGCACAGACTCACGCATATGATAAGGCTTCAGGAGGTTAACATGGCACAGCTTTGTAGGTTTTCTGTGGCCAGGAGTGTCAATCAGATAGTTTAGGTCTGAGACCCGTCGCACCACAGAGAAATGACCACTGTACCTGGCTTGGAAAGGTGAATCAACCAGAGGCAGAAGAACACGCACATGGTCACCTGGGTTAAACTGACGAGCCTCAGCCCGTTGGTCATATTGCTTTTTCATCTTGCCCTGTGACATCTGCAGCTTCTGTTTAGCCAGCTCCCCTGCCCTGTACAATTTAAATCTAAATCTAAATTTAGGGGGATCCTTTGGCAAACATCCATCTTGCAAAACTGCAAGTGGCCCACGCACTTCATGGCCAAACACCATCTCGTTCGGACTGAATCCAGTACTTTCCTGGACAACTTCACGAGTGGCTAACAGCAACCAGGGCAATCCCTCCTCCCAATCACCTGACAATTCTGTACAATATGCACGCAACACCGATTTCAACGTTTGGTGAAAACGTTCAAGGGCACCCTGGCTTTGTGCATGGTAGACGGTTGCTTTATTATGCTTTATGTGCAGCTGTTTAAGCACTTGAGAAAACAGATGGGATGTGAAGTTGGAACCTTGGTCGGACTGTATTACTTTGGGGATGCCAAATACCGAGATGAACTGGGTCAAAGCTTTAACCACTGCCTTCACTGTAATACTGCGAAGGGAATAAGCAGTTGGATATCTGGTAACCTGACACATTACAGTGAGCAGGTATGTGTGTCCAGATTTAGACCGTGGCAGGGGACCCACACAATCAATGATCAGATGTTCAAAGGGTTGCCCAATGACAGAGATGGGCTGTAGAGGAGCAGGCTTGATGACCTGATTCGGCTTACCAGTGAGCTGACAGGTATGGCATGTCTTAATGAAAAGAGCAACATCTCTCTTTAAACGTGGCCAGAAGAAATGTTGTAATATGCGATCGTAGGTTTTACGGACGCCAAGATGACCTGCCACATCACCATGGGACGTCTGGAGCACTTTATTGCGACAGTTTGTAGGGACAACAACTTGAAAGATTGGCTCTCCTACAGACTCTGCACCACGTGGCTGCCACTTCCGAACCAATAGACCATCTAGGATAAAATAGCACGGAGCAGAATTCCTCACCTCCAACAATGGCACAACCCTGTCAAACAGCTCATTCAAAGAGGAATCAGCCTTCTGTGCTGCCACTAACTCAACCCGAGTATCTGGCAAATCCAGACACTCTGGTTCTGCCACACTCTGTGCAGCATGACTGGCAGCACGTCTGATAGCACAAGCAGGAAAAATGACATCTGAAAGCATTGGTGTCACAGAGGGTGCTACCTGAGGGGATGTCAGCGACTTCACTACCTTAGGCTCCCCACGAGCCCATACCCTGTCACCTGCCAAATCATTCCCCAGAATCATATGCACTCCCTCCACTGGCAACTGAGAACGGACACCGACTGACACCTCCCCCATCGCAATACCACAAGTGAGGCTCATGCGATGCAGCGGGACAGAGAATGGAATCATACCCAACCCTAGGGTGATTACACAACCACCAGTCTCTCTTTTTGCAGAAAAGGCAATACAGACTCAAGGATAAAGGAATCTAGTGCTCCAGTGTCTCTTAGGATTTTAATGGGAACCTGCACACTACTCCCCACCAAAGAGACCCATCATTCTGATATAAAGGCTTTAAAGTCAGCCCAGGGAGCTACCAGATCAGTGCCATCCTGCACTTGGCCTAGCTCTCTGCCCTTAGATGTATTGACTGGAGCAGCCATAACAGCAGGTTTCACCTGACCAGAGAATTTCCTGGCTTTTAGCACTGGGCACTCCTTTTTCTAGTGACCCCTTGCTTGACAATACCTACAAGTGTCAGCGTTGACTATTGAACTCCGCCCACTCTGGCTAACCTTTTGAGCTGGCTCATTAGCAATTTTTAACTTACCGGGCCTAGAGTAAGTGTCATATTTATGATGAGCTTCACCCTTTGTATCAAAGGAGCCTCTGTGTGTTAGAACATACTCATCAGCCAGGACTGCAGCCTCTCTGGGAGTTTTTACCTTATGTTGATTAATGTAGATGGCTACACGCTCAGGCACAGAGTTCTTAAGTTGTTCCACCACAACCAGGTTGCAGAGATCCTCAAAAGTACCAACCTCAGAGGCTGTACACCAGCGGTTAAAATGAGAAATCAACTCACGTGCAAAGTCTGTCTAAGTCTGACTATCCAGCCTCTTGCTAGATCTAAACCGCTGGCGATAAGGTTCTGGCACAAGTTCATACACTTTTAACACTGCTGCCTTCACTGTGTCATAAACCTTACTCTCTTCTACACTTAATGCTGAGTAGGCTTCCTGTGCCCTGCCAGTCAGAACGCACTGCAGCAACATGGTTCTGTCTAAATCTGGCCAGTCTCGAGCATCTGCAATCCTCTCAAACAGAGAGAAGAATGAGTCTGGATCAGACTCACTGAACCTGGGAAGCAAGCGGAGATTATTAACCAGGTCAAACTGAGAGGGCCTGCCCTCTGAGGCCTTAGTACTATCAGCTCCGCCCACATCTGATAGTTTCCCCTCCCTCACCAGCTGCAATTGACATTGTTGCATTTCCAATTTTGTACACTCAGTCTTATGCCTTATAGTTTCCAGTTCTACTTTCTATTCAAACTTAAGCCTCTCTAACTCCAGCTGCTGCCTTAATTGCAATTGCAACAATTCCCTTTGTTGATCAAATGTTAGAGCTCCAGCATTAGTTCCCAAATTAACCCCTGGACTGCTATCTGGCTGCTGACACAAGACACCAGCCTCAAATAGGCCTTTTTAAAAGTATATTTTCACACTCTCCTTCAACTTCTTGTCCAAAATGTCAATTGCAGCTGGTGAGGGAGGGGAAACTCAGATGTGGGCAGAGCTGATAGCCGGTGCCAAACCTATCAGGGGAGAAGGAACTCCTGCTTAACAAACATCACAATACCCCAGACAGGGTCCACCACAAACCCCAGTTAAGTGTAAATTAACAAACAAAAAGGGACCAAATACATAACTCTCATACCACCTCCCTTTACAGGAAGTATACAATACTAACACAATCTCAACAGCCATGTTCAGACAACAAGTTTGTAACCAAATCCCAGACCGAAGATCGGACGAGCCCCCACTTGTCACAAACTGGCTCAAGATATGTGACAAAAGCGATAAGGCCAAGGGTTAGAGAAGGATAAAGTATGTTTATTGTAAATTACCCACAACTACATAACTCATAACAGCATGGGGTGTAGAGAGTGGTAGTATCAGTAGTGAATGTAATGTATGGATGTGTGAGGAATGTATGCATGTCTGTTGAATGCAAAAGAAAGAGATAAAACGTAATAACTATTATGTTAATTGTAATAACTATTTAGTTTGTAGAAATTTATTACGTTTGTGGAGGAGTGAAAAATTTCAGTATTGTAATAACTTCTCCTATAATATCAAGATATGAAATTTTGTCCATATTGTTCAACCCTAGTATGAGTATATGATGAGTATGAGTAGGGACATGGCAGCTAGCTTTCTGTGAATGGTGCAGAGAGCGACCAATCCCTGAATATGACCAAAACCAAGGAGATGGTTATAGACCATCTGTTGTTTATGTCATTAACATTCTGGGGGGCAGGTGGTGGGTACATACAAATACCTTGGAGTTCACCTTGACAACAGACTGGATTGAAAATGTAACACTGAGGTAATTTACAGGGAAGGACAGAGCATGATCTACTTCTCTGAAACTCAGGTCATTAATGTGTGTAACAAGATGCTACAGATCAGTCTCTTGTAAGTACAAGTTTCTTTGCTTTGTCTGTGCTGGGAAGCATCACGGCTAACAGTCTGCTCTGGGAACTACCCTGGAGCAATTAGATGATGCTCTACAAACTGTTGTGCATCATGGAAATGTTTAGTGTTTAAAAATAAATCTGTCACCGAGATTATAAACTATAAATGTGCATTACTCATAAGATATGATATGATATGATATGATATGATATAATAAACATAATTTATAAATGGTAAACAGAGTTTATATATATATATAAACTTTACCATTAACAAGCAATGAAATTATAATTAATAATTATCAATGAACTATTAACTATGAACTATTTAACACTATATTAAGCATTAGCATTTGTTGTTTTACATACCTTTAAGAAGCTGTTTGTAAAACAATTATAGATTAAATATTTAAACCTAGTCATAGCACATTGTAAATGGTTAATAATTCGTTTATAAACCACCTATAAACATTATTATTATTACTTATTGTAAAGTTGCGACTGATGTTTGTAATAATTATTTATTCATTAATAAGCTGTTTATAAACCATCAAGTAATATTAATTTGACTCCATTAAATCTTTTGTTCACCAATAACAGAATTGCAGTTGATTTTTATGATCAACTTTAAACACATTTCTGTACAAACCTTAAAGTCAATGTTGATTTGCAGCACTGCACTACAAATAAACAGGGTGAGAGAAAGAGCGAGACTTCAAAACATCAACACAACAGATAAATCAATAAAACCTTTATTACAAAACTGCAGTTACCATGCAAACATTATTTTAAAATATTTAACATGAATGTGAAAGAAAAAATATGGCTGGCCTGACCAAAAGGAAACTATTACTACTATTCTGTATTAATAAATAATGTACAGTGGCTATTGGTCATGTTTAAGCTTTTTGCATAACATATGTAACTTCCAGCATCACAGCAGCCCAACTGATTACTTCTGCTCCCTCTTGTTGTATGGTATGAGCTTACCCACTGTTTTATTTGTAGCAATTTTGGCCCTGACTTCTGCATCATTTTGAATCATGTATTCACATTTGCTGACAAAGTCAGCTATCTAATCTCTTTGACAGAATCGTACCAGTAGTTTTTTAAAATTTACCTGGGCAAAGCTATGGCAAGCTCAGGGATTGCTACTTTAAATCTCAAATCAAATCAAATCTTCTACAGCTGTGACTAGTCTCTTACATCATCACAAGCATTTGTATTTGTAGGAATATCTAGCTCCTATGCTTACTACTTCAGTAATCTAATTCAGTAGTAAAACAAATGAATTCAATACACCAATAATTATATTTGAAAAGCACATCTCTCTCCAGAAATTAAAACATGGTTACTCAAGACAATCCACAAACCTCATGAACGGTTTCATTGAAAACTATTATGGCATCTATGCCATCTTTGGTAAACAATAGTTCTCTATAAAACTGCTCAAAACAATGACTATGGATAATCTTGAATTACTGGGTCATGATTTATGTAAGGAAACATTGCCTTCAAATTTGTCCAATGTCTCCTTTCACACTTTGAGCACCACAAACCCAATGCCATTCAACTCCATTGTATTGGGGTGACAGTAGACATCTCTACAGCTGATGTCTCTTGCCATATCACCCAGAGACTATCTTGATGGATTGATATACCTCTTGGGAAGAGGAAAAATATGTTGGTGTTTTTTTCTTTTGAATAAATTGAAAATCATTTATTAACTCTTTAAATTATATAATATTCCTTATAATCCAATAGAGAATCTTAATATCTTACACAATCTTAATACTTACATCACATGCAGCAGTGGCAGCCTCAGTTTGCAGTTTGGAGAAGGTGCCAACTCACTCTTTAGCAGACAGGGATGGTAAGGCCTTAAACTGAGGATCCAGCGCTGATGCTGTATACAGTGTGTCCTTCTGCGCATCATATCTTAAAGACATTTGACAAATTATTTTTGTTATCATCACAATATCTGTCATGGACCAGACTTGGAGACAGGACTCTGGCGCAGAGATGGTGTGCAACCAGCAGACTTTATTAAATGACAGCAAGGTTCCTCTTTAACAAAATGACAAAATAACAGGGCTATGAAACGTATCAAAATAATAATCACTCCAGTCGGAGGAAGAGCACCTCAAACTATCTATGACTATGAAAACACAGACTTAAACAGAAGATGCTCCAGCCAGAGGATAGCCTAATCTAATAAAGCAAAACTGAAGATCACTCCTAAGGAGGAAAAAATCTGTTAATAATAATTAATCTGTTTTAAATGGAACATTCCACCGTTGGGTGTTTGTGTAAAATGTAGCCTGTGTGAAAAATATTGTTTCTATTTTATTATCACGTCCATATTTTTTTTCCTTTATTAAAACATGTTGTTTAATTTAGGAACTATTGTGTCACTTTACACATTGAACTCATCAATACAATGCATCAAGTGAGAACACTATAATCTGTCATGATGTGTCAGATATGTTAACATTTGTATTTACAGATTGTGCTTTCCTTTGTGTGAAGCACTGAAAGATTATATGGCATATGGTGTGGTTGTAAGATTGTATTGTTGTGTTGTGTGTGAACAGAGGTTGTGTACAGCAGTGGTCCCCAACCCCCGGACCGTCGATCAATTGGTACCGGGCCGCACAAGAAATAATTAATTATATCTGTTTTATGTATTATCTGAATATGGACGATCTTTTATTTTGAGAAATGATTCTCTCAGTGACGTCTGGGTCACTTGCGCGGCATAACGGTAACGATAGCGACCAGTCACGTTTCAGAGCGCTCTCTGATGCCATTATACACTGAGGGTGTGTTGACTGCAGAAAGTGATGCATGTATTTGAGTAAAACATTAGATGACTTTGTGTTTTATTCATTTTTGCTGTTGTCCAGTTGTTGTTAGACCGGCTGGTTATCTTTTCTTGCTATTATGAGTCATATTGTGAGAATGTGTACCGATTTATTTTTTGTTGTCAAAGTCCTCCTCACAGTTACTGAAGTGGTTAAAAAATAATATAAGGAACAATGCAGTAGCACTTTGACATTAGCCAGGACATACTCCTACTGTTCATACTCAAATCTGACTCTGTCTCTGTCTGTATAGTTTGGCCTGCTTGACTGTTTGGCAGCCCAGTGCTGCTGCATGTTCCTGCAATCATCATAAAGAACTGACTTTGGAGAGAAACCAATTTCAAATACTATCAGAGCCTGTTCTAGATACAACCCAGTGCTTAATGGGTGCTAAAAAAATTTGCAGCTCGTACCTCCCAGCCTGTGAATCCAGGCTCATTTTCCCAAAGTAGGAGTGATTTGAAGCAGTGGAAGGTCACATTGGCACACTGTTCCACTTTGCTGACACAATTAAACAATGATAGGCAGACTGAGCTGAAAAACTTGCCACTTTCCCTTCCCCTTCTGTTTTTGCAATTTATTTCAGTCAATTTGAAGAGAGAGAGGAAGAAAAAGAGAGAAGTTATTAAAAAAGGAAAATGGTATAGAAGGCTAAGATAGCATCTCTGTCTTTTTTCTGAGAGACGGAGGCAGTATAAGTGAGAGTGTGAGAGAGATTAACCCTTTCTCATTCTCATTCCAAGTCCCTAATCTGTTCTGTTTGTGTTGCCTCAACTCCAGCTGTGCTGTGATAAATAGGAGAATATGTCAGTCAGGCTAAACACAATGTGACACAGGCAGGCATGCACACATACACACAAACTGCACTTAAACCAAATTATCTGAAAAAAATATTGTTGATATCTACTGTATCTCCAACAATGACAACTTCTTCAAAGTAATCATTGTTCCAAAAGCTACATTCATAATGTTCCTAAAAAGAAACGCGTAAGTGTGAGGGCGCTACGTAATTGCACTCATCAGCTGGGCTATTACAGCGTTTTCAGCAGCCTTGCCGAGGCTCAATGCCCATGAGCCTGCAGGCCAAAGGCTCTTCACCCATCAGATAAACAGCGCTAAGAAAACAAAGTGTGCTTCTGGCTGAGTGTCAGGGTGATGTGGACACACTAGTGGTTCAGCACAGTACAAAAGTGTAAAACAATGCAATAAAATTGAGGATTGTGTTATTATTATGGGGTGCTTGTGGTGTTCACTGAGAAACTTCTCTCAGAATGGAACAGTTTGTTCAAGTGTATAGAATGTGATACCTTGTAAGTGTGTTTGTGTCCATGTGTGTGTGCACGGCCAGAATATAACGCACCTTGCCTCCCCTCTATTATTTTTTTAATATTCCATGCACACATTTTTATGTCTGAAAATCTGGTGAACCCAAACAGATCAGGTCAGGTGTATCCATATGTCACTTTTACTCCGATCCAGAGGAGCATTAAGCAACATGACTGTGCTCTCTGCAAGGTCGTCATCTCTTTCCTCTGATCATCAGTGGACATGATCACCCATGTCCAGACCTGTGTGCCACCACTGACCCTGCCAGCATCGTGTCCAGCCTCTGCAGGGCCTGGCAGATGCAGGCGTGAGCTGGTTGGCATGGGCCATATGCTTCATGTCTCTGAGGCCATCTGGACATCAACATCCACAGCCTGCTGCTGCTCCATCACTTCACCCCCACCACCTGCTTTCCTTTCTTCCCGCAGTCCTGTCCTCCTTATTTTATCCCCTTCTTCCTTTATGTCATTTCCTCTGTTTCTCTTGGTTTCTTCTTTTCCACCTCTCAGTCTTCCAATCTCAGAATCCTTCCACGACATGACAGCCATCTCCACTCATGTTTCCTGCAGTACAGAAAACACAGAAGATACAAACAGCCTGGAGAGAAAGAAATGTGAAAAGCAAAGATTAAAGTACTGACTTTTATTTAACTCTGTGGGAGTCTGTGTTTGTTGTGTGTGAAAAGAGTGTATCAGCCCACCAAGACATAAAGGCTCCAAAACACTTTTCACAAAAGGGGTCTGGATGCAAGAGAATAAGAAATGATTCAACAAAGCAGAAGCAGCAGAACACACAATCCACATGGAATCAACTGAAGTACTTAGGGAGGGGCTTGCCGGTGCTACAACTCCCCCTAGTGGTGGCATAGAACCTCTGCAGCACCCCCATGAAACCCAATAAAAATTCATTAAATAAAATATTTTTTAAAGACATTTTATCTCATGCACTTTGTATCTAATTTCTGTCCAAAAATTAGGTTACAAAATCTATTTCTTGATATTAACACAAGGTCAAACGTGAAATGTCAGGTGTCACGTACTTGTATTGGATGCCCCCTCTACTTCTCGTCCTGCTAGCTTGGAGGAACCAGTTACCAAACCCGCAGTTACTGATGTGCAGAAAGATGTTATGGACTCATAACATCATGGTAACACCTCAGAGTTAGATGGGGAGTCTGCGACTGCCTGAAGCTCTGGTCCCCGGCCACTGACAGCACACCAAGCTAGTGGCCAGCTTGTGGATCTCAGCCAAAGTCTGGATGAAGAACCGCAGCGGCCTGTGTGCAATTTCACAAAACAGACATTTGGTACTCAGTGAAGGAGTTTTAACCGGTATGAACAAAATGGGTAGGTGTAGTATTCAGTTCCTAAGCCTTCAGCTTTTCTTGCTGGCACTTTATCCAGGAAGCTTGTGGATTTCGTTCCCAGCCTGCTTTAACTGCGTCTGGAAGTCTTTCAAAGTCAACATGTAAGTGAAGCGCATAAATATCCAATGCAGGCATGATGTGAGTTTAAAAAGAGAAAGCAGGATGGTTCCAAAAAACCCAAAATGTTGTACAATCAACATTTTGGTTTTTTGATGTAAATAGCTGCATTGCTAGTGCTACGAAGGAGCAGCTATGATGGCGGGGGTGTCACAATGGGGTGCAAGAAAAGTTCAGAAAAGAGGTGCCTCAAGCTCTCTATGTTCACTGCCACACACACACTGGTTAAATTTAGTCCTGGTTGATTTCGTGAGAAATGTGCAACCTGCAGCCAAGTTTTCTGACATAGTGCAAATATTGTACTTTTTTTTTGGGCTCAGTTGTCCATGACATGTTCTTAAAAAAGCAGAAAAAACTTGATGCGTCAGGACAGCATGTTGAGTTGAAAAAACTATCCGCTACACGATGGGCTTCCCAGTCTGCCATTAAAAAGACGCTCCCAGCAATCCAGACTACACTGCAGGATGTCATAGGCCAGACAAAAGCAAGGCTGAGGGCAAGGCTTTGCATGGCTAATAGATGAACAGTTTGTTTTTAATCTCACTTTATTTGAAGATGTGCTCCGGGTGACCAAGTTTGCCTCGGACCAGGTACAATCACCCAACCTTGATATCTTGTCTGCTAGTGATCTGGTTTAGGTCATTACAACGCAACTGGAAAAACAGTCAGAAGAGGCGTGTGGCAACATAAAAGACAAGGCAAAACATCTGTGCGAAAGGCTGGCATGGCATGCAGAGCCGGCCATACAGGAGAGGGGATCGGCAACAATCAAGCCAATTAATGGACTTTGTGCATGAGACTCCCATAAACCGTGGAAGTACATCAACTTTTTTTATCCTGTAATTGACAGGCTGGTCAATGAACTGGCAATATGCTGTCAGCTCTTAACCCAAAGCACAGATCTTATAGCAAAGAATTTATTAATGTACAGTGTGATGCCCTATGTGGCATCCTGAGTGTTCTTTCCTCTTTCCCTCCTGGGTGTGGTTTCTCTTCCTCCTCCTCTTCTCTAGGTGTGGTTTGTTTGCAGGTGTTTTCTATCATTACTTGGCATGAGAGTATTTATGCCACTGCAGTCTGGCGCTCTCTCTCTTTTTCTGATCCCTCCCCTGTTCTGGGCTTCCCTGTCCCCAGTCAGGGTTGGTATGGTATGGTTTGGTTTGTTTTCCTTTCCTTTGCTTTGCTTTAGCTTAGACCGATGCTTTAGGTTGTCCTTTGCTTTTGTTTCACACTATCAACACTTGCACACTTACACTCCTCACTCATGCACACCCTACACTACTGATACCACTGCTTCTACACACTCCATAACCTTAAAATCCTTTGTGATGGTTTAATTTGGACTAATTTGCTTTAATTTGATTTAATAAACAATCATTTAAACCAATGCATATGGTGGTCTCCCTTTTTTGCCATGACTCACTGAGCCAGGTCATGACAACAGCCATTCGTTTTATATTTTCCACATGTTCCTTTCTGAAACACCGTGAGAGATAAGGACAAAAAGATAAAACAAAATGAGCTCTTAGAAACAAATAAACCATCTTAACCATAAAATGATTTAAAGGCTCCTTTTAGGTTAACATCATTGCATATGTGGCGGCACGGGTATGGGATCTTCCACAACTTTAACAATGAATTGAATTGCCGGACAACGCCACCCTGCGGGGCAATGGGAAGGCATCTTTCCTGGTCTTCCCATTCCCATTAATGTGGTCTTTAACGACCTCATACTCAGATGGGGGAATTTGGCGATGCCGTTGCCGCGCCGGAACATCATCCAAGAGAGGGATCTTGTGGGAAATCAGGTCAGTGCAAGATCCCCATCATAGTCTGAAAATAGGGAACCGTACTGACAAAGAAGAGCCCTCACCATATCCTGTACTTCTGCAAATGACTCAACTCCAGAGCTGCTATCTGCTCCTGTACTGGTGGGGAGAGAGATTGAGAAGCCACTGTAGCCACCATGGATGGCACCTCAGTGATGCCAGCAGCCAAACTCACCACCTGCACTTCCTCTAAGGTCCCAACAACAGCATGAGGGTAAAGCACCACATCCGAAGACCCTACATTAATGATGGGAATGTAGGCTGTACCCCGTACCACTCGTACCAGGGCAGGAGAAACAAGCAATAAACAGCAGGTAGGCCAGAGTCTGAGGACTCAAAGAGGACAGTACTGCCAGAGTACTGCTCTGAACATGTGGCTGCGACAACCTTCATCGTGCCCCCTGGGATACGACACGCTTTTTTGCCGCGTACCTACTGTAGGTAGGCTAAGTGGGCATAGTATAGAACTGGGAAAGACTATGTGGGACCCATTTGGTTTTAGTTACATGGGTGCCATATGGGGAGCCCACATAGACTGGCTAAATGGGCCCTATAAAGTATATATGTGGGCTAAGTGAGTCTGTGCTGGAACTGGGTAACATGGACATGGGTCCTATAGGGAATAGAAATGGGCTAAGTGGGCATGGTATAGGACTGGGAGACATTTGGTTTTAATAATATAGGCCCCACAATTGAAGCCTATAAGGAATATAGACAGAATTTTCATGACATTTGTTCAAAGAAAGAAAAGAAAGTCTACCCATGAGCCTTGGTTGATTTACAAACAAAAACAAGGCTTGAAAAGTTCTTCCTCAGTGTCTGCTTTTACATAGTGAGCCAGATCTTAGCAAACTAAAGGCTCACGCCTGGTGTGTGAACAGCACCATCAGCCTCTATTCATCCTCTGGTCTTAGCTTACAGAGCAGCTGGTCTCCGCTCACACACTTTCTGCCTTAGTTTTTTTTTGATGGTTCTTCCATTGCATGCAATGATGCTTTGTATTGTATGTTTTTTCAGGTCCCTGAACATCAACCAGAGTATCAAGAGGTTCTAACTCAAACAATTCCAAAAAGGTAAATGAACATATGGACATTTGAGGGGTTCTTTGTTACTCTTTTGTTGTGGAATGTTGTCAATGTAGCATTTATTGCCTTCTTTCTCTGTGCTACCTTTGGATGTTTAGTAACAGAGCCAGTTAGAGTCTAAATGTCTCTGCCTCTCTGTGTAGACAGTGAAGCCTGGAGTCAGGATACATCCGCAGTCTTGATTTATTCTGACAAGCTCCCCTTATGTCCCTGGCATAATAGTGCCAGTCTTGTTCTTTTTGCAAACTAACTAAACATACCCCACATTCGAAACCCAAATATCTGTCCAAGTGAGTGACAAGTGAGTAGGCAAATTGTCAGGTATATATGTATAAGTATCAAAATCTTTGTGTGTTACAGATCAGTAAAATGGATTACTTTGGTAGTTCTCGAACAAAAAGAAGACGTATTAAAGCCAAAGTTGCAGAGCACTTGCAGATGTTGGAAGACCTGCGTGCCAAAGACAAGTGTTACGGCTGCTGGCCTGTGTTTTTGTTTTGGTGTTTCTCTTTTTGTCCCCACCTCTCTCAGTATAGGTTCTGCCCCTAATTTCCTGGTGTGCTGGTGTGGAATCTGCTTCACCTGTGGCCACTCAAGTGGGCGGGTGTATATAACTGGAAGGCGGAGCTGGCGTCTCTCTCTCTCTCTCTCTCTCTCTCACCTAGTGGTTTGGCCTGTGTGGCAGTTTGGCTGTGTGTGATTTTGGCAAGAGTAAGCTCTTTCAGCAACTGGTGGGTAGCCTGCTCTTTGTCTTAGCGAACCGTGTGTTTTTTTTCCTGACCCAAGGGTAACCTGTTTGTTTTGTGTTATAGGTAATTCGGCTCCCTGCGTTTTGTGGCAGCCCGTCCTAAGTTGATCCGTTTCTCCTTTTTGCTTTGTTCTATCAATAAACTTCTTTTTGTACACCGTTTCTGGCCAAACTCCCGGTTTTTCTATTATGTTACTCCCTCCATCCCCTGGTCCAACTGGGGACGTAACAACAAGGTTTCTTCAAATCTGGAGTGTGTCGCGGAAATGAACAGCCAGATTCCTAATGGAGAGTTGGATTCTCAGACCCTGGCAAAAGAACGTGGCCAAGAATCAGATTCTGAGATGTTCTACAGTGATAGCAGTGAAGAATTAAATCTGGATGGTAGCACTGAAGGGACTAATCCTTGTAATGATCTGAAAAGGAAATTAGCTGATTGGGCCCCAAATCACAATATTTCACACAGTGCATTGTCAGAACTATTGCATATATTAGTGCAGTCCGGCCTGGATTTACTCAGAGATCCAAGGACTCTTTTGTCAACCTTAACAACCTGTAAAGTCAAAGAAATTGGAGATGGTAGCTACTGCCATTTTGGAGTGTCAAATGCGATTATTTCACAGCTGTCATGTGAGTCAGATCCTTCAACAGATACTCTAACTCTCCGTGTTAATATTGATGGATTACCGCTCTTCAGAAGCTCCAAAATGGAGTTATGGCCTATTTTGGCCAAGCTCAAAGAACTTCCAAGGTCTAATGTTATCATTGGTCTGTATGCAGGCCCAACAAAGCCTGATTCTCTTAAGGATTACTTAAACGATTTCATTCAGGACCTGAAGGTAATAACAAATGAGGGGTTGCATTACAATGGAAAGCATTACAATATTGCTCTGCCGGATGCCTTCATATGTAATGCACCTGCCCGTGCCTTCTTGAAATGTACCAAGGGTCATTCTGGTTACAACTCCTGTGAACGCTGTACAGAGCATGGGATTCGCATGGACAATAAGGTGGTGTTCCCTGATTTGAAAGCACCTCTTAGAACAGATGGACAGTTTGCAGATATGGTAGATGAAGAGCATCATCATGGTGTTTCACCCCTACAAGAGCTTGGCGTAGCAATGGTGTCAATGGTGGTTTGCTTAGGGAATGTTAGAAAACTTGTAAGTCTGTGGATCAAAGGACCTTTAAGGTGTCGGATTTCTGCAACCACCATCACCATTATCTCTAACCATTTAAAATCAATTAGAGAGCATCTCCCAAGGAATTTTTCTCAAAAGCCACGGTCACTTATGGAATACGGTCAGTGGAAGGCCACTGAATTCAGACAATTTTTGTTGTATACAGGCCCTGCTGTTCTTCAAGGACGATTACCTACACGGCTGTATAAGAACTTTATGCTACTGTCAGTAGCAATGAGAATTCTTCTCAGCCCAGCCTTGTGTTCTGTATACTGTGACTATGCAGACAAACTATTGAAATGTTATGTGACAAACTTTGTGAGGATATATGGACCAGAGCACCTTGTGTATAACACCCACAGTCTTATACAGCTGGCTGATGATGCAAGAAAGTTTGGTGCCTTAGACAGTGTTTCATGTTTCCCTTTTGAAAATTATCTTGGCACATTAAAGCGGCTGGTAAGAAGACCCCAAAATCCTCTTCAACAAGTTGTAAGGCGTTTACGTGAAAAACATATCCCCTATGAGAATGGAAAGCAAATGAGGAATAAGCCTCAACAACCACATCTTTATGGTCCAACTCTCCAAGAGTTCCCTGCTTGTGTACAATACAAGAAGTATAGACATGAGGGAAATATTATTTCATGCTCTCAAGGCAACAACTGCTTTGATGTTGAGGGCAGAGATGCTGTTGTTAGGAATATTGTACAGGTGTTATCGGGAGCTATGTATACTGTGTGTCAGTTTTATGAGAGACATGCTTTTACAATTATCCTATCGATTCATCTTGTGTGGGGATCAGAACAGTGACACAACTCTCTGACCAGCTTCATGGTGTGCCTGTGACTGACTTAACAAAAAAACTTATACTGATTCCTATGTAAGAGGGGTATGTGGCTTTTCCACAGTTACATGATGTGTGATTGACTTTATGAACCTTGCAGCATGTCCCTCTTCAGCGTTGTGGAGTTCAGAGATGAACAATCAAGAGAAGGGAAGGCTCTAGTGGATATAATCCCATCATGTTAGTTCACTGATGGAGACAAGACAGAGTGTTTTTGGCCATCGGGCCAAAGTCTTAATATCACTAAGGCAGTTAAGCAGCAAGTCCAGCCAGATGCTTCATGGAAGACACACAGTGAGCGTGTTATTGGAAATGCAGGTAAAAAAAACATATTTTGGGGTGTGGGATAAGTGAAGCTGTATGAGATTTGGACTAACCTATGCCACTTCTTTTTCTTTTTGTCTTTTTAAGATACATATGGAGATGCTCGACGTAAGTTTGCGCGAGCAGAGATTACACCTGATCTCCAAACAGACAATGACGTACCAAAGAAGCGGCAAAGAAGGTAATGTGAATGTACTTAAACCTGATATTTTCAGTCAGCATCATGAAAAAGTTCCTGCCTGTCATTGCTGACACGACTGACAAGTTCACATTTTGGATAGTGCTCTGAAATCAACCATCAACATCATTTAATAATTGTTTGATTTCTCAACTGGCCCAAGCTTTTTTCTTTTTTTTTTGTTATGTTGTTAATTTCTGTAAATATGTCACAACTGGCCAAAAGACTAATTTTCATCTAGTGCCAGGCAGGTTTTGCACAGTTACATCATGAACCATGGACCATGGTAAACAACATACTGTATACAACAATATCAATATATAGTATAACATGGTGATAGGCCATTAGAGGCTCTTTTTTTATTGTGCTTCTTTAAACTTTTATGTGTATGCCTGTAATACTTGAACCAACAGACAATACTGACACATTTTAGAGTCCACCAAATTCTATTCTTTACAAGCTGACTAAACTATCCAAAACAAGACCTCTCCTTCAATAATGCTTAATTGATAATTAATGTTAATATTGTCCCAGTGTATTTACCAAGACATTGTTATGTGCCACCTTCTCCTCCCCCTGATTTTGGCAGACATTCAGCAGTTGGATACAAGGCTAATACCTCCTCGAGAGTAGGTGGCTCCAGTGTGGCCCAGAGTGTTCGAAGCCACAGTGCGACCCCGAGTGTTCGAAGCCCCAGCGTGATCCTGAATGTTCAAAGCCACAGTGCGACCCTGAGTGTTCGAAGCCCCAGCATGACCCAGAGTGTTCAAAGCCCCAGCACGACCCCAAGTGTTCAAAGCCCCAGCTCGACCCCAAGTGTTGGAAACCTTAGTGTTTCCTCAAGTGTGAGCAGCCACAGTGACATCGAAGGAGCCATGTTTGTAAAATTGATAACTCTCCTGGAAGAAGTGAAGGACACTCAAAGAGTACATGGCAAAATGTTAAATACACTGCTGAAGCAGAAAGTGGCCGCCCCAGTGTTGGAACCACCTGAAGGAGCGGTATTTCCATTGACCACGATCCAAGATGTGCAGGCCATGAATGAGAAGCTCAGCGACTCAGAGTTCATGTCTGGAGTTGTAAATTCAAACTCTGATTCACATTTAATTTCATTTGCATTTGGTGCTGAAATATAATCTAAGCTATTAACTGATTACTCTTTTTTCTTTCCTCTGCCTTTCACTCCATACACTCAGATTGCTATGATGGGAGAAATAGGAGGTACTTCATTGGATGATGCCACCAGGAGAATGATGGCATTCCTCATGTCCAATGAATTGGCACTCCAGTTCAACCTTTTTGGACGCCATGGCAAGAACAAGTTCCGAGAGCTCCGTCTTTTCGACGTTATATACAGTAAATATCAGTTAATGTTACCTCATGTAACTTCCTTTGTCTTTGTAGCTTAAAATGTTGAAATTTGGCAGAATATCCAATCTACATAAGTGGATGAATGTTCCAGCTTACAGCTAGCCTAAGTGGCAAAAAGGGGACACAAAAAAACTAAGCAGAGGCCACTGTATGCAGTTAATGTGGTTTTCCATATTCTCTTCATGGTGGTACATGAACTTTGTTGTTCTGTGCTAGAACTTGGTGACGTTATTATTATTATTATTTATTTTATTTTATTTTTAGCTTTTTAGACAAGTAATGATAACCCTTCCTATACTTTCTGTACCTAAAAGTGTTAAATCACTCATAACCTTCTAGGTTTTTTAAGGAACCCAATACTTTTCTTGATTTAAATTGATCAAAAGGTTTTGATAATGTTAAATACTACTATTTATATTTTAAGAAATTATTATTCAAGATTATTTTTACACAAACAGGTAAGAATTCATTTTGATAATTGATATTGACATTGATAAATAATTTCCATTCCATGATTGGTTCTGTATATGTACAACATTCTAAAAATATGGTTACAATTGTGGATGAGTTTAAAAAGCAGTTAAGTGATAAAAAGATGTAATACATTTATTTTGCCAATCAGCATCACTTCTCAGTGTCAAGTTTGAATGGAGTTCTTCATTTTTGAACTCGAACAACATGGAATACTTGAAATAATAAAAGGATGTGAACCTACCTGTTTATTGCTGTAACACTAATAATGTAACGGGTGTAATTAGAACCCAAATGCAGCACACGCAGGAAACAGTCTCTCTGGGCACAGGGAAAGTCCAGGGGCTTAGGCTGGGAACACCAGTCCAGTAAGCAGGTAGGCAGGAGTTGAGGCAGACGTACCAGGAGAAAGCCACCAGTAGCTGGGCCGACACCAGCTGGCAGAATCCAGAGGGATCAGAAACTCGTGGTCGAAGACGGAAGGCAGGGTCGGTTACCGGGAGTACAGCAAACAGGTTAGTCCAAGGCAGGCAGAGTCGGCAGCAGGAGATCAGTCCGGAGAAGAGTGCTGGAAAGTCTTGCGTGAGCATATAGAACAATCTGGCAGAGAGTGAGTGAGCTGGGAGAGCTTAAATCCTAGCTTGATTGGTGATGGGAAGCAGGTGAGTCAAGCAGGTGAGAGGAGTAGGTCTGATGAGGGGGGCGTGGCTGGCAGGTGAGTGGAGAGGGAATGGAAAATTACTGAGAGGCAGGTGAAAGGGGAGCAGACTGTGACAAATAATAACTTTTCCCACAAATGCCCAATGTAATTTAGATTAGACGTGTGCTGGCCAATCCATTGGTCTGTACTCCAAAAAAATTGATTGCAGCGGTTACAACCTTTAGAATGGCTGTCTGTTTTTTTCTGTCACAATGATTTCATAATGCAAAGCTTAGGCTGGAGTTATTAAAATGGCTCTTGTGATTTATTTTCAGGAGCTCTGAAGAGGAATGCATTGACCCAAGGAATTACACAGAAGGATGCAGAAAGGGCCCTCTCCAAGTGGTTCATTGGAGCCCGAGGTGGAAACAGAACAGTAAGAGCTCAGAGAGAGCTTCAAAAAAAAGTTGGAGGGTGGGGTACTCCGCCATGAGGAAGAGTCCCAGTAGGTAAAACTTTGGTTTGGTTAGTTATGATGGGCTTCAGTTAAAAAAAAAAAAGAAAACTGCAGCTCAAAAGTTTGTGTTTAAAACAAGAACGTGTTTTATTAAACATTCATTGAAAACAACTTTATATTGTGTTTTTTGTAGCACTATTTTTTTGTATTTACTTAAAAAGGAACTATGCAAGACTTTTGCCTTTATTATATTTAAATGATCAATTTATTTAACATCTTGGGAATAATTGTGATGGTTAGCTATTGCGAGAATGGAGGCTCTCTGCCTTCCACCGATCTCTTGGCCGAAAATCAACCTGCAGGATCAGTACCTCTGACCCAGTTCTCATCTTGGTGGCACCACAACACAAACGCCCTGTAACCCATAATGTCTTGTTTATGACAGATAAGACTACACAAATATACACATCATAACAATGTTTATGATAGATAACATTATTCACCACTTAATGGATTGTGTTCTTGTCGGCTTTGTTGAAAACAGCGAAAAAGTCACCAGACTTGCATAGTTCACCTTTAAATACAGTATGACTGTCCAACCTGAAATATGGATTATTAGCCTCACTTAATCAAAGTTCATATGGGTGCTACTTTGGATAAATTGCCTAGTTGGGCCTCATCTACAAATTCACTTTAATTGAGCTGGAACTAGTAAAAGCCCTCAAGCCCACATGGGAACCTACAGGTGAAGCGTACATGTTTCTGTACTCACCCACTTAGGTCCCACCTAAAACCCAGCCTGAGCTCACTTCAAGAGCATATGGGGCTTACATGGTTTGCATAAAAGTCTCCCACTTGGGTCCCAACCTAAAGCCCAGCCAGATCCCTCAGCCAAGTCCCACAGGTGGGCCCTAAATGGGTCTCAGGTAAATTTCCCCGTTGGGCCCCATTTAAGGTCCAGTCTGATCCCTCCGTGTCAATGTGGGCAAAGATATGGGGCCTACATGGGTCCTCTGCATCTCATCAAGATGGGCCCCACCTGAAACCCAGTTAGAACCAACGTGAAACCCATATGGGCAAACACAGGTGAGGCCATCATGGAAACCGCAGACAAACCCACTTGAAACCCATAATGTAGCCTATTTGGGTCCCACCTAAAGCCCAGCCCGATCCCTCTTAAAGTTACACAGGTGGGCCCTAAATGGGTCTCAGATAAATTGGCCAGTTGGGCCCCATTTAAGGTCCGGTCTGATCCCTCTTCATGCACACGTGGGCAAAGATATGGGGCCTACATGGGTCCTCTGCAGCTCACCAAGATGGGCCCCAGTGAAACCCAGTCAAAACCAACTTGAAACCCATATGGGCAAACACAGGTGAGGCCACCATGGAAACCGTAGACAAACCCACTTGGGACCCTTATCTGCAACCTAAATTTAAACCTTATGGGCCCCACATGGACATGCTGGCTGGGGAAAGACTTCAGTGCATCGATGACATAAAAGCCTTGTTTGAAGTTACGAGCACTAGTTCCATATTTACCTTCAGCTTCTTTTGCTGTCATCCTCAATCCGTAGATCGCCACTGCCAGGCAGGGGCTGTTACCGAAGACATGCACCCTCATATGATAGTCCACCACTTCATTGGTTGGGTCATTGTCTTCATACCACAGGAACCGAAGGTAATCCCTGTGATCCTCATGGACAACAAAGCAGTAAAACATCTGCTCAATGTCAGCTGTGATAGCAACAGATTGAATCGTAGGAGCACATCCACAAGTGTCTTGTTGAGATCAGGGCCAGAAAGCAGAACATCATTAAGAGACACACATCACACTGAGCACTGGAGTCAAACACCACACGGATCTTCCCAGGCTTCTGTGGGTGGTAAACACCGAAAGTGGGAAGATACCAGGTGTCTTTATTTTTGGTGGAAGGTGGTGCAAACTCTGCATGCTCAAGCATTTTCTGCATGAACTCAGTGAAGTGAGCCTTCATGTCTGGCTTCTTGTTGAGGGTGCGTTGAAGTCAAATCAAATCAAATTTTATTTGTATAGCCCAAATTCACAAAACACAGAAAGCCCTCTGAGGCGTTTGTGCCAGAATTGCACAAACGCCTCAGAGGGCTTTACAATCTGTACAGGGAGTGACACCCTCTGTCCTTAGACCCTTAGTTCCAGTGAGGAAAAACTTTCCCACAAAAACCCTTTAACAGGGAAAAAATGTGGAAGAAAGCTCAGGAAGAGCCACAGAGGAGGGATCCCTCTCCCAGGACAGACAGACGTGCAATGGATGTCACATGTGCAGAACAATCAACAAAAACATATTGTACAAGAATGAATTATGAATGATAGAATGACAATGAATTACAATGAATGGTAGAATGATTACAGTAGCAGTGGAACTTGAGAGACACAGATGCATAGCAGCAGTAAATCATTAGCTAACTAAACTGTAGTGGAGATATGGTAACAATAATGACAGTAATGGTATATATGGTGGACGTCAGCAGCAGACCACAGAAAGCGACGAGAAAGCACAGAAACTCCAGGGAAGAAGTTTAGTTAGTGACATGCATTGACGGTAATGATGATTGGTGGAGTGGTCAAGGCAGTCGTAAAAAGAGAGCATTTTGTCTACTTTAAAGGCACATTTGGTTGAGAAGGGGAGTGTTGCCAAAGGTAGAAGAGGGTTTCACTGAGATCATGTCCACAGAAGGGAGTGGTTCCTCCAGGCTGCCTCCTGAAGGTCTTGGGGTGGCCTTAACATCACGCAGCTGTTTGCAAGGAAGAAATCCTTGGCACTGATATACTGCTTTCCATGCTGTTAAGGACCGTTGATAGGTTAGAAAAAGAACAGTATTTCAAAACCACACCCACTTACAGCCTATTGTCATCTGAAGCCTATAAAAAATGCCTACTATTGTTTGCATGGTAGAAGGTATCCCAATAACTTTTTTGGTTGATTCTGGCACCACTAATTCTATAATTAGATCCTCTGAGCTCAATCCCGCTGACTTAAAACTCAGTGGCAGGTATACCTGGTCACTTAGTGCTACGGGAAATACAGTTAAAGAGAAATACTCTACTCCCATGATTTGTGAGTGGCAAACCGATGAGGGATTAATGACGAGTAAACCTTCTTTTTTGAATTCTGATGTTTGTCCAATTAATTTGTTAGGCCATGATTTGATGTGCACATTTAACATTGTCCTCACCTCAACACCTGATGGATTGAGGGTTTTTAGATATGCAGATAACACATCATCCTTTGTACATTTCATTTCCTTGTGGAAACACCGAAAAAATCTAAAATGTGATAGCAAACCAATTTTGCACCATGATAAGATATTTGAGATCTCTGTCTGTAAATGTGCAGCAAACATGTCAAACATGAACCAACCGCCCTATTGTCACATTCTGTTGCTTCTCTTTCTGATCTCAGCAGTTTTGTTACACCAGCAGAGAAGAAGCTGTGGACTAGAATAACTGCTATCAGAAGGAAGTACGGACCACCATATATCCATGCTTTGCAAAACTCTCACATGGTTTGGATCAGGTCTCAAAAAAGTGTGCAGTCATTAAGGCTGATTGGTACACAAAAGGTTTTTCCACCTTTGCAGCAGATTCATTCAGTTTCATGATCTGTGCCAAAAACATGGGCAAAACAAAACCACTGTCACAAACTGCAGCACACCCACCTACAATCAGACCATTCCAACATCTGATGATGGATTTCATTGAACTCAACCCAGCTGAAGGGAAGAAATATTGTCTAACTACTGTATGGTTGATATGTTTTCTAAATGGGTTAAAGTGTTTTGTAAAAACATGCCACAGCATCAGTTGTGGCAAAAAAATTACTCACAGAGATGGGGAATTCCAGAGAAAATTTCAGATAACTCTGCCCATTTTGTGAACGAAGCAATGGCGCAACTATGTTTAGGAGTGTTTAGGTTTTGACCTCAAAACTCACTGTTCTTACTATCCACAAGCAGGTGGCGCCATTGAATGCCAAAATCAGATCAACAAGACAAAATTCAGCAAATGCTGTGAGGAAACAGGTTTGTCATGGCCTAAAGCACTGCACATTGTTTTGATGTACATGAGAATGCGCAAGCGCAAGTGACTTAACCTGTCCCCTTTTGAGATTCTGTTTGCATTCCCAACTTGAGTGGGAACAGATCTGCCTGGACGACAGATGGACACCACTCTCTGCAAAGACCAACTGGTGACGTATTGCATAATCTTAACCAAATCTTTCTGTGACACTAGACGACAGGTTACCAGTGCACAGCCCTCAGCGGGACCGTTCCAAGTCCTCCTGGTCACTCACACTGCTGTGAAGGTCGCAGAACATGCCACTTGGATTCACACAACACACTGCAGAAGAATTCCACCCCCTGGGGGTACAACCACAGCGACAGTAGGAGAATACACCGGGTTCCAGATTATTAGAGTTTAAGAGTGGTAAGGCAAGATTTTTTTTTGTTTGTCAGTTAAACTCATGGATGGTAATGTGTGTCAGGGCTCTGCATATCACTGAAACCAATTTCAGACACCTGTGCTAATTAGTTTGGCAGGTGAGTCCAATTAAAGGGAAAACTACTAAAGAAGGTTGTTCCACATTAAGCAGCTGCAGCATGCCGACCTGACTCAGACTCAGATCTCAACCCTCTTGATGACAAAACCATTTTGTAAACGAAGTTGATCATTTTCTCATTATGATGATGTGTTTTGAATCCTCGTGAATTGACACATTTGATGTTGTTGAGAAATTCAATTTATATATATTCTTTGCTTATAGTGTGATTTTTATAATCAAAATTAATGGAAAATTTATATTACATGATTGACACCCTGAACATTTTCTGTAGATTGTCTTGTGCATTTGTAGAACTGCTCCTGTTGCAAGAATAAAATGACAAAACCTTTAAGGACCAATCGATTGACTCAAAATCTTTATTTGTGTTAGTGAGTGCTTCCCAGAGAATTTCAGCAACAGCCAGACCATACTTTTAGGCCTACACTCATGCACACACACCTTACACTGCTGATACTCTCCACATTTATGCAACTCATCTTTTTAGTTTATTTTTGTGATTAATTGAAATAAATCACATTGTTTTGGCTTAATAAATGTGTGTGATTTCCCTGACTGTTAAAACCCTGAGCCAGGCTGTAGCAGTGACAAGCTAAACTAATAAACAACAAACTACTAAACACTAAGAGTTTCAAGTTTTCTGTAAGTTGTAAATACAGATAGATAGATACGTAAGTAATATATGTATGTATTTTATGTCCATTGATGCTCACTTCATGTTTGCATCTTTGATGATAGACATTTTGACAATTTCACAATGATTTATGAATTTATTCTTTTAAAAATCATATCAGTCTGTCATTAACTCTGTAGCTCACACTATAGTCACAGTGAAAATGGGAAGAGAAAATGCTACCATTTCTTCAAGCTGTTGTGATTAGACACTGTAATGGAAGACTATTCCAGGTTTAATGGCAGCATGTTCAGTCAATGACATAAATTTACTTTACTTTCATTTCTACATTTGTTTGTTTCAGCACCATGTCAGTGAAGACAGAGCTGACAGTCTTCAGCATAGGGTGGATAATGTGGCCTGATGTTTGGTGAAAATTAGTACAGCTGCAGTCCCTTGGGCAAATGATGGGACACAGATGATGGGACACACACAAAAAAAACACACACACACAGCTTTGCACCATATGTCCTTTGTGCCCTTGTGTGACCACGGCTGCACCCCGCTGCTCTTTATGGGTGTAAAGTGGAAATAATTGGCTGGCTTGTCTATGAGAGGTCAGCGAGATGGGGAATGAAAATGAGAGAGCTATCTTGGAAAGGTCAGAGGAAGGGGGAATAGAAATGAGAGAGAGTGGAATATTTAAAGCCAATGGAGTGTAGCTTCGCCTGGGAGAGAGGAAGGAGAGATGGATGGATGGATGGACACAGAGCTAAAAAGCCACCACTCACACCTCCACAGCCCCACACACTTCCACACCCCACCCCACTATAGCTCTGTCCCTTATCTGTTGACCACAGTAATGTAGGGAAAGATGCTTGCGCACACACACGCCTCTTTCCTGATTACACTGCAACTCAGTTTTTTTTTACTGATCACTGTTTGTCTTTTCATTTCAATTTTATTTATATAGCACAAAATCATGACAAAAGAGAGATGGAGATGGGGGGGTCGCTATGAAAAGGAACATAAGGAGCTGCATGACCTCGCCTGGACCAGACCACCGGCAAGTATGTGGTGGTTGACCTTTGCCTGGGTGTGCTTTTTCCCAGCCTTGGAGACTGGTCTTCAACTCTCATGTAGCACTGGTTCCAGAACCAAAATCCTGGAGAGGGGCTGGATTCTCTCCTTTTCCAGAGTTGCCCAGGGTGAAAGGCACCAGATGGGTATGGGGATACTCACATACCCCCATCTGGGTGTGTAGTGGGAGTCCCTGTGCATGAGGTCTAAGTCACACCTCCAGAAGAACTTTTCGTGCATCCTGGTTGGAGGTTGGGGACATGGATTCTGAGCGGGCCATGGTGAAGACCTCCATTGTTGATGTAGCTGCTAGGTGAAGGAGGTCAAGCTGAAGAAGGAGCCCTTTTGCAAGAGGTTGGCCCAAGGTTCTCCTGAGGCAGCAGGTTCCAGATGGCTAGAAGGGCTGTGACTTCTATGGTCACCAAGGCAAAAACCTGGGTGCGGGATTTCAGGAAGGACTTTTGGTTGGCCTCAAGGAGTTCTGGCAAACCACTTGAAGACACAGGAAGAGGTTGGCCTAGGCTGTGTTCAGCTGGGATGAAGAACTCTTGAACGAACCTGGGGATTGTTGAGTGGTCGGAAGAACACTTTGAGAAACTTCAGAACCTAATCTATGTCCTTTGTAGAGGAGGCAGAACCTGAAGACTCTGGGAATCATTGTGTGGCAAGAGTGAGAGGGATGTTGCCAGTCACCTAAAACTTAGCACCAGGCAGAAACTAAACTAAAGAAAGGACTGTGCTTACCAGATGCCAGGAACAAACCAAAAATAGAAATTGTAAATAAAATACCCATGACACTGCACTCACACTCCAAACAGGAAAGAAAATCGTGAAGGGGACCACCACCAGGGACTGAATTGCTGCCTCTGGGCCACAGCACCTAACCAAACACAGAAAACAAGTTAAGCCCAGCGGGCCAAACCCAAAGGCTCGAAGACCTGAATTCAACAGCTGATGTCACTACAGAAAGCTAAAATCTCTGAAGATTTGACTGAGCCAAAACAGCAGCATGGGTCCCAGGAAAAGTCACTAATGCAAGCAAATTACCACAGCCTCTAAAAGAAGGGCATACATACCCCTCACAAAGCTACAGTGGAGCCTGCCGAGCGTTGAGGCGCTTTGCTCCTTGTATATACACACAGTGCAGTTTCTTGTGGTCTGTACATACCACAAAAGGATTCTGGGCCCCCCGAGCCAGTGGCGCCATTCCTCTAGGGCAGGGGTCGGCAACCTTTTTGGCTGAGAGAGCCGCGGAAGCCACATATTTGAAAATGTTCTTCCATGAGAGCCATACAATATTGTTTTATACGGGGGGGGGGGGGGGTCATTTGACGGTGTTGCGGCGGCGGGCGCGGTGGACAGCCCAACATACTGGCGCACGGGAGCGGGGTGGATGGCCCACCATACCACCGGCTGCGGCGATGATCACGTCTGGCGATCGACCGGTAGCTCGCGATCGACGTATTGGGCACCCCTGTTTTAGTGGTACGCAGTACCGGACCGTACCGGCTTACTTTCACTCATCTGCGAGTCATCAAAAGAGCCACATCTGGCTCGCGAGCCATAGGTTGCCGACCCCTGCACTAAAACAATAACTAAAACAAATAAAATACATATAAATACTTTTTTAATAATTTTGTAATTTATTTTCCCAATCCACTCGGAGCCGCAGTGTAAGGATGAAAGAGCCGCATGCGGCTCCGGAGCCGCAGGTTGCCGACCCCTGCTCTAGGGCCTTCTTGATTGCCAAGCGCTCTCGATCCCCAACATCATAATTCCTCTCGGCATCTGAGAGTCGTGATAAGAAGGCGCACGGATGGAGTTTGACGGTTCTCATGACGAGAGACTGTTGCATCATGGCTGACCAACGCAGCATACATCTGCTCTATACTAGTGGGTGACCGGGCATGAGCATCTCTCTCAGTTTGGGTTGCACTCATCTCTGCTGAGTCGTCTTCCATGGCTCAGTCTTGCTGTCAGGACGACCCGAGGATCGAACCCGGGTCTCTGGTGTAGCAGGCAGAAGGTTAACCACAAGACCAAGGGATGGACTCAAATGCAGAGAGAGGCAGACAAGGCAGGTCAGTTCAGAGAATTTTACTGAGTCAAAAAACAAGGTTTCAACAAGGCAAAAATAGGCAGGCTCCGTTCACAGTTTGGAAGTGCAAAAAGAAGTCCAGCAACAAAAAAGGTTCAAAGCTCAGAAGTTTTCAGAGACAGGATTCTTCACAAAACTAAGTTCACAAAAAAAAAGTCCAAGGTCCATAAACACAAAACCAAGGAGTCAAAAAGGTACTTGAAAAAACACAGGAGAGACTTACAAGATGTGCACACTTCCGGTTGACAATTCCAAGACTGCACACAGAACAAAAAACCGAGCAGGTATTTAAAGGGAGTCAGAACGAGGTACAGGTGGCAGTAATCAACATAACATCCAATCAAACAAATCATGACTCAGGTAAAGGTGACTCAGCACACAGAAGTGGGCAAAATGAGGGCATCTAGTGGTGAGTTCAGAGAAATGTCCCAAAACCTCACAGCGAGTGATTGGTTGTAATGTCTCGAGCTCAGCGCGTCCAAAACATGAGTGATGAATGAATCTAAAAATGTGTTTTACATGTGACAATAAAACAAAGCATTCTGTACATTACATCTGTTCATTCTCAGATCCTGGAACAGGATCATGTGTGTGATTTCAATGCGGTATCGTCCTGGGGCGTCGTCGTCTCCATAGCAACGGTTGTCGAGGATTGTGGGTAAAGTAGGCCTATCTGTACTGTAGGCCGCTATCAAAAACATACCAACAATAAAACTTTATTTCTCAGAATCGAAGGAGAAAAATCATACTGAGGGCAACAGCATGAAGCTATCTTATTGTTGAATTATCAGTGACACTTTGACGTGATTGTGTCAAGAAATGTTGATGATGTCATTAAAAGAAATCCTTAAAATAGTGAGAAAAATACTTCCAGGCAGAGTCCTCTGTGCTCCAATCAGATTGTAGCTCGCAGCGTCATATATCACCATGCTGAGTTATTATTAGTGAATGGACGGCTCTAAGCGTCTCTAACTGCCTCGGACGGTTTGCATTGCAGTCATTTGAGAACCCAGAGCGTTTCACGCAGACGTGGAAGGGCACCTTTTGCGTATCAGACGCCTAGGGGCGTGACAAATCGTCGGTGGCCGAGGATTATGGGTAATGTAGGCTTTTCCGCTATCCTTAACAACATACAAATAAAACTTTATTTCTCAGAATCGAAGGAGAAAAAAATCATACTGAGGGCAACAACATGAAGCTATTTTATTGTTGAATTATCAGTGACACTTTGACGTGTTTGTGTTGAGAAATGATGTCATTAAAAGAAATCCTTAGAATAGTGAGAAAATTTGTTCCGGGCAGCTCTGCGGATCACTTGGTGCTCGTCTGTGGGGAGCGATATGAATCAAGAATGATCCGTTGCACCACAAGCCACATTCATGATTGTGCTCTGTCTCAGCTGATCGGCTCACACGCTTAGCCCAGCGTATCTGTTCAGATGTGTCTCTACGTGTCTACGGTGAGAGCAGCACATTAAATCACATTAAATGAGGCATTGCAGTTGGTTTTCATCCAGACTGCTTAGGGGCGTTTCCAGTCGGGGCCTCACTGACTACGTCATCGCGGAGGATTACATTACCGTCAAGGACCAGCCACGGACCCGTCACGGAAACACGGGAAATTTTGAGTTGCTACCTCTGTAAATGTGACAAAGTAGTTTTTTGGTACTGTCTTATAGCATATAGACATCTGTTTACTATAACACATTTTACCCTTGTTTTTATTTATATCACTGGATTTATATTTAAAATATGATGGAAAATAATAACAGTGATAAATAATTAGTAACATCTCAAAGGGCAGGTTGCTAATCCCAAATACTTCAACATTGGACATTAGGATAGGTGGTCACCATCTCTTTTAGTCTAATTTATTGTTCTCCTCTATTTTTTTCTAGTGTCTACTGGAAGAGGGATGCAGTGGACATGTAAGTTTTGCGCAGAGGCCAGCTATTAAAGCATTATAGATTAATGCATGGTGGCTTCACAAGAACCTCCTCCATACCATGACTTTATCAGCAGTGTATTTGCACATTCAAAACATTTAATGCCCCAAAGGTTCATTTATCCAGATTTCACTCACAGTTCACTCTTCGTCTCTAGTTCCACAAAACTCCAGGCTTAGTCGGAAATGATGTTGTTTTCTTGTTTTTATTCTCCACCTCACCAGGTGGAAACAGTGCCAATATTTACAACTCACAATCAAGGTGAATGAAACCAAAACACCCTATATACATAATAATAATACAAAATAATGCGCACGTCATCCTCCTATATAATGACGTTTGAGATTACGTCCGCACACAGTCCTTTAGCAAATGTAGTGGGATGTCTGAGAGTACCAGTCAGCACTGGAATCAAGGTTAAAGTCCAAAGCAATATGCAGATATGAGAAAAAATACATTTTGGCTAATTATAGCACTCCCTAATGGTCAAAGGTCACCAAAATGCTTGGGCATCTCAAAGAAGTGGCCATGACTCTGTGTTACAAGTTTGAAGTCAAAACATCAAACTCTTGCAGAGATATGGCCTTGCTTCCTGTTTGGCGGCTTTGTTGCTAAAATGGCTGCCAGATTTTGATGCAAACGCATACAGTCATTTAGCAAATGTACTGGGATGTCTGAGAGTATCAGTCAGCACTGGAATCAAGGTTAAAGTCCAAAGCAATATGAAGATATGAGAAAAAAAGTATAAGCTAAGGATATTAATGAGTGTGCTCTTTCAGGCACACTCAATAATAATAATAAGAAGAAGAAGCTGGGTGGATAGTAAAGAGTGTGCTCTTTCAGGCACACTCAATAATAATAAGAATAAGTGCAGTGGATAACATATAGTGTGCTCTTTCAGGCACACTCAATAATAATTGCTGCCTGCTGGCTTCTGCCATGCCGTCATGCCCGGCATGAACCCCGGCATGACTATAATGACACTTCATCAAACGCAGTCCCCACCCTCTTGTGTCCACGTCCGCGAGGCTGTGACGTTGGGTCTGAGACTGATGTGAAGAGAGGAAAAGTCACCGGGACTGAGGTCAGACAGTGTGTTAAATTAGTGAATGAATAAGAGGAATTTCAACATATAAGTTAGTTAAGGTTAAACTGCGTGTACAGTAACGTTATATCACTACAACAGTGACCCAGTTTTAACGTGCTGACCACAGCCTGTAACATTAACCTCAACAAACGCTTGCTAGCTTGCTGTCCAGTTTTTCCTTTGTGGAGCTGCTGGTTCCGGTCGTAACATGTCATTTTTATGGATTTATGATCTTGGTGTTGCTGCTTGGGTAAGTTACAGCTGGTTGATGTGTGCTGGCTGTTCATAGTCACTTTACATAATCTGTTTGCAATAGTGACATTCAGTAGAAAAGGGCAGGAAAGTTGGAGAAAGGATGTAATGATGTTACATAGGTTGGAGTGATTGTAATTAAGCTTCCAGTTTATCAAAAGTATGAAGAACTAATTATTTACTTTTTTAAAGTATTGCAGAGCCAACATGTCACAACAACATGTGATGCTGATGGGTTTGGAGGCCATAATGCAAAAGTGCAGGAAACAACCTAAATCTGAGTGAGCAACAGCAGCTGATGGAGCAGCTTCAACTTTGGAAGGACACATGGTGTCACTGTGTTTCAGTGTTTTTTAAAGTGACTCACTCTGACAGATATATAATATTTCAGATCTCTTGACATGAGAGTGCTATTCTTAAAAGTAAAAAGTCAGATGTTTTCTTTATTGTCTGTTTAGTTTATTTTATCTCCTCCATAATTTTTCTTGATGGAGAAATCAGTCTGGGCTCTCACGGCTTAATCAGTAGCCTGTATGCTAGTATATGTTTACAGTACTGTTTAAAGTCAAACATTTTGATGCACTGTAGGTTTGATCAATCAAGCCTACGGGTGGAGATTGGTTTAATAAGTTTTACAGTTTTTGAAGTGAGTGATTCATAGTTTCCTGTGTACTTCAGACCAGTTCAGTTGCTTTTATTGTCGCCTAAGGGAAACTTGGCTTGCAGACAAGTTAAAAAACATATAATAAAAACATAATTGCATTAAATTCATTATGGATGTGGACTTAAAATCATTGTTTTATTTCATGGCCTTGGTGCCCCGGGTTTTGGCCTTTGTGCCTAAAATGACGAAATTCCAGGCCTGATTGTTACCATATCTACATTACAGTTTATAGTTAGTTAGATCGGACTAAGGTGTTTACAAGCACCTTAAAAAGTTTGAACTAAATCTGATATGATCAAAAATGATCGAATTTCTTGCTGCATGTAAACATACTGATTATTAAGGATTTGCTGCCATATATTCATCCAGTTTTAAGAAACAGTTATAAAAGGCAGCTCTTTTCTACTCCCCTCTCAGCCTCGTATTAGCATTAAAACAATTTGAATGGAAATTTCACATTGCTGTCTTCCATATGAATGGATTTAATCAAGCATGCCTACGTAGCATTCACACACACTATGAGAAACTTGTGTATAAAGAGAGGGGGAGAGAAGCAGAATGAGTTTCATTTATCACCATCCCGTCTTGTTGACCTTGGTCATGGTGTAAAGCCATTTCAGTAAGTGAGAATGAGGAAATAAAAGCTATCGAGCAGTCATTAGGGAACCAAGCACATAAGAAGCATGTTAAAGGACAGACTTACTAACTTACCTAGATGTAGCACCTGCGCACAGTCACACAGACACACACATGCAAGTTGAAAGATTTCACAAAGGACACAGAACAGGAAGAATACAGATATTATCATGTGTTTCATGTGGATGGAATCTACAGAATAGAAGACACTTCAGCAAGAACAGATGGCTTCATGTTCTGAGGCCTTCAGCTTGCTGTGACCATGGACAGCTGGCTGCTATATTATGTATTACGTGTTACTTCTTCTCACAAGTTTCAGGATCAGTGCAGTCTGCAAACCCTTTAACATTTTGAAGTTTACATCTCATGCCCAAAGATACTCCAGTTAGGACCTGCATGCCGAACAGAAGCAGCTTTAATGCTGAATGTGGGCAAAGTAACAAAGATCAAAACTCTCTGTATGGCAATTTGAAGGAACAGAATGAAAGTACATCTTTTCTGGTACAGCAACAATGTCTATCATCCTTGCCCAAATGAGAAATATAAATCTATTATGTAATCCATTGCTATTTAATGCAATCATTAAAGCCTTTAAGAATGGAGTAGAGAGCAAGAACAGCCAAAGTGACTGCTTATATTTTTTAAGTAGTACACCAGGCATTGCCTGAGACATACATAGCAAATTCAGTTAAATTTTAAAATTTTATTTATACCGCCATATCATAACAAAAGTCTAGTTCTAACTATGAGCGCTATCAAAAAGGAAATTCAAGTATACTCTTGAAGGTGTTGACCATGTCTGCCTCCCGAACCCAGAATGGTACTTTGTTCCGCAGAGGAACTTGATAGCTGAAAGCCCTGGCTCAAAATCTTCTTTTGGAAACTATAGGAACCACAAGGAACCCAGCATTCTGAGAGCGCAGTGGTCTAGAGGGGTAGTAAGGTACTATGAGTTCTTTTAGATATGATGGTGCCTGGCCATGAAGAGCTTTGTATGTAAGGAGAAGAAATCCTGCAAAGACAATCAACCCTGCTGCCCAATCAACCCTAAGTTAAAAAGAAAAACTTTAATGAGTATGTGATTGAGGTACTGATCTTTGAGGTGAAGGTCAGAAAAAATCTTGGATCTCAAAAGATGGGTGACATCTTGGGTGCATTTACTGGACAAACTCATATCTGGCTGTGGTCTGCTGCTGACGTCCACTACATATATTATTAATTATTAATTATTAATTAATACTGTCATTATTGTTACCATATCTCCATTACAGTTTATAGTTAGTTAATGATTTACTGCTGCTGTGCATCTGTGTCTCTCTATCTCTATCACAGGTTCCACTGCTACTGTAATCATTCTATCATTTATTGTAATTCATTGTCATTTTATCATTCATTGTAATTGTACAATATGTTTGTGTTGATTGTTCTGTACATGTGACATCCATTGCACGTCTGTCCGTCCTGGGAGAGGGATCCCTCCTCTGTGGCTCTTCCTGAGCTTTCTGCCACATTTTTTCCCTGTTAAAGGGTTTTTGTGGGCAAGTTTTTCCTCACTGGAACCGAGGGTCTAAGGACAGAGGGTGTCACTCCCTGTACAGACTGTAAAGCCCTCTGAGGCAAAATGTGTTTTGTGACTTTGGGTATGAGAAGATTTCCAAAAAATATAATATTTCAAGAGACACCATTGGCAGCATTATAAGGCAGTTATACAACAGCTGCAAACCTGCCTGGCCATGGAAGAAAGCCCAACATTTCACCAAAGACCCTTAGTAGCTTAGTCAGAACAGTCAAGAGAAACACCCTGTGACTGCATGCCGCCTACAGGATGACCTGATAAAGGCTGGTACAAGTGCTTCAGTGTGCAACCAAGACGTGCACTGAATAAACAAGGACTTCATGGCCAGACTCAAAGACGTACTCCACTGGTGACCACAAGGAACAATCTTAGAAAGAATCTTAGAAAAAGTACAGTGCGCTGGGAGGGCCTCTGGAATCTACCTGGATGCTACAAGACAATGGTAATAAAAAAAGAATCTGTGCAGATCACAATGGACATGCGGTGTGTTACCATACACATGGGTTGGTATGAATTATTCTACTTATACCATGGCAACCTGATGGCAACCAAACAGAACACTTATTAGAGTAAAACACTCTTCAGAGGTTGAAGTTTGATTTTGCTGTAAAAAGAAGCTTATCTATGGAGAAGCTTTTGATTTGACATATCAACCAGGCCACAACAGTTTCAAGTGGTTTAGTATTGCACTCTTAAAACTAGGTGATTTTATGATGTATGGTTATCTGGAGTCCACTATCCTTTGCAGTCATAGTACTACAGGTTTGATCACATTTGCAGCCCACTTAGAGGAACATTATTATAAATGAGGACATTTCCCAGCAGTAATTACATTGTCAGTGACTCCATGCATTCTGATATGTCCTCTTATACACAGAGGGAGTCTGGTACCATGCCAACAAACCCTTCAAACCTCTCCTCATGCAGCCTCAGCCTTGGCAGACTCATTCTGTCATTTGCTCAATCTCTTCCACTGATTTATGCAGCAACTCAAGTCAAGTGCTATCATTATTTCAGAGCGGATGCTGGCACTCCTTGGACAGACTTATACTTCCTCCATGACTCACTGATCTCTGAGTTTAATCATAACCAAAAATTATTTTGCAGATTGGTGCAGTCAATGATATCCCCAGAGAAGATGGACTTGAGGTGGAATATTTTGTCACTGAGTCACTTTGACTATCACTTCGACTTATCTATCTCATGAGGGTTAAACCAGAGTTAGGTCAAATGAGACATTTCTGTGTAGTTTTAGCATTGCTACTGTTGTTCCACTCAAATCAAATCATCAAATCAAATTTTATTTGTACAGCCCAAAGTCACAAATCACAGACCAAACGGCCTCATCCTCAGACATCATCCTCAGACCAAACGGCCTCATCCTCAGACATCATCCTCAGACATCATCCTCGCATGAACCAAAAAACGAAACCGACTGGTCGCTATCGTTACCATTACGCCGCGCAAGTGACCCAGACGTCACTGAGGCAATCATTTTTCAAAATAAAAGATCGCCCATACTCAGATAATACATAAAACGGAAATAATTATTTATTTCTTGTGCGGCCCGGTACCAATTGACCGGGGGTTGGGGACCACTGGTTTAATGAATTAGCAAAAGTAGCCAGCAGCGTTTACAGTGACACAGTAGTGCTGTTTATGTTATGTTCCTGCAAGCTATGTGAAAACTTTCAGAACCAGTTCATCAACCGCAGAGACCGCAGGACGAGGATGGGGAAGGGAACGCGGAGGAGGAGTCTGGTTAACCTGCAGGAGAGCCAGTTCTAAAGGTTGGAAATAATTTTCAACATCAGAAACAACCTGGTTTTGATTTAGATGCAACAGAGCGTATTCTCAAGGCTGAAAATAGTCATCAACAGTCAATGCTGGCAGTTCGACTGCCAAATAATTTTCACCTACGTTAGCGGCGGCTAAATCTACCGGAGGAGGTGGGGGGATTTGATTCAAATGCTCAACCGCTTGCTCTAAATCAGACAGAACCACAGACTCTAAAAAGTTTACTTCATCCATCTTCACCCAATTTTATTTAAATGTCACACCACAATTTTATAGCGATTTACAGAAAGACAGCACAGAGTACAAAGTTCGCTGAAAATTAGCTAACCTTTCCAACCTCTCGAGGTTGCGCTGGTCACTAGAATGTGTTAGGATGGGTATGTTTGCTGTTGCGTCTCCAGCACCAGGTTGATCTTGATTCAGCTGTATTTCCGGTACGGCAGTTTGTGCCCCGCAGCTCCTTTGTTCCACAGCTGTGGCAAAAAGAACATGATATTTTAATTCACATGACAATTAAAGAAATGAATTGAAATTTAAAAAAAACGTGGGGTTTTTTTTATGTCTAGGTAGCTCCATCACAAACCTCCTGAGAGGAGAAACTGAAGCCCTCTAAGTTTTTTTTTTACTTTTCAGAAAGTTTTTGTGACTTACCCGATGCTCCACTAGTATGCCGATTGCGTCGTCCTAACCGTAGGCGATTCGCACGAGGACCACGAAAAACCAAATTTAAAAAAAAGATGTTAGATCACTTACCGGGAAATTTGAATTCTTGGTCAGAAGGAATAGGAGAAGTAGAAGCCCGAACCTCTGATGAAATGATATTTTCTAAAATAAAATTAATACTATAGTTTACTTCTCTGTCAAGGTGGGGTGAAACAGAGTTTGACGAGAAGTGTGAAGTATATCTCTCTGACTGTTTTTCCTCACTGGAAGGGTCTAAGGACAGAGGGTGTCACTCCCTGTACAGATTGTAAAGCCCTCTGAGGCAAAATGTGTTTTGTGACTTTGGGCTATACAAACAAAATTTGATTTGATTTGAACTGGGCATGTTGTTTGTTTCCTCTGAAGGATGTCATAAATATACTGTGTCCTAGGTGAACAAGTCAAGCTCTCTCTCTCTCAGACACTGCAGTATTAGTAAGCAATGAAACACCATAAATACACATTAACAAATTGGTGCTAGTGAGCTAAGCATGGTTACATGTGAAATTATCATATACTGTGCACAGTCTTGAAGTTCCAAAGTCAAGAAGAAACTGTTTAATTTGACTTTGTGTTGTAAATGTGTCCTGCGGAGTGACTTTCCCAAACACTCACACTGCAGTGCCATTCAATCCCCAGAAGCCACCTCACGGCAGTTTGTTGCACACATATGACTGGAATTCTTATGAGGTATTGGTAAAAGTCTGTCTTAACTTCAGCCCTCTGCTCTCTCTTTCTCTTTCCCTCTCCACCTCCACACCTCAATCCCTAATTTGCACCACCCTGCTTCCAGCACCAACCTAAAAGCCCTCATTTCTGGCTCTGTTGTTATGTTAGTCTCCACTGCACTCATCTGGCGCTGGCCTAATGAAGTGTGGATGAGCCTATGGTGACTGGATTGCATTTATCATTGACTTTGAGTTTAGTTTACAGAGCTTTGAATAATTTATTATGTATGAATAGGGGTTTTGAGTCTATCACAGTTTGATAATGTATTCCTCCTTGAAGCCTTCCCTGAATCCTGATGAAGCAAGCTGAGCTTCTGTGCTCACACACACCACACACACTATGCATGTGCTGATGTGGCTGCTTTACAGTAGGCTGGCATGTGTTTGGAAACTGATATGCCCTGATTCCTTCCTCATAGCTTCAGGGTAGTTTTTTTTTTCTTCTTTTTCTCACTGATCTTAAAGCATTCGACAGATGGAAACAAATTTCAGCATCAGTGCAAATAACCACTGAATTCTGAGCACATCAGCATGGTAAAAATGTTTTTGTAGCAGGGTTTTATGAAAGGGAACGTATAAGTGTCAGATATACTAATGTTGAAATGTATAGGTGCTTTACGGTAAGCGTATTCTGTAACTTCCGGTTATCGGTGTTACTGCCACAGTGCTCTCTGCTCTGCTCTCTAGTAGTAGTTTTCTCTGGACCCGTGCCCAATGTGACCAGTGATGACATGTACAGCGGTGAAATGTCGTCATTTCACCACTGGCTGCCGAGGTGGTGTCCAGCAAACGATGTGGGCTTCATAGATAACTGGACACCTTTCTGGGGAAAATCTGGTCTGATTAGGAGAGACGGCATCCATCCCACTTTGGATGGAGCAGCTCTCATATCTAGAAATATGGCCAAGTTTATTAGTCAACCAAAACTGTGACAACCCAGAGTTGAGACCAGGAAGCAGAGCTGCAGTCTTACACGTTTCTCTGCGCCTCCATTAAAGCAGCTGCCCACCTAGTCCTTTAGTATAGAGACTGTCTGTCCCCTGTCCACCTACATTATTTAAAGATAAAACAAACAGAAGAGGAGTTCATCATAAAAACTTAATAAAAATTAAAGCAACATCTTCAACAGTCCAAAATAAGAGCATTAAATGTGGACTCTTGAATATCAGGTCCTTGTCCTCTAAAGCTCTTTTAGTCAATGAATTAGTGATGTGTCGTTCGTGAATGATTCGTTCAATACGAACTAATCTTTTATATGACTCGGGAGTAATGAGTCATCTCAGTGAGTGATTCGTTCATTTTCATGCAGTACCTTCCCTCGCCACATGATAACAGGCAGCTGCATAAGCTCAGTCAGCAGGACAGGAAACGGAAATGAACAGTTCACAACTCACTCAACTGTGGTCCTCGTTCATTTGTCACGTGACAGCCAGGCCGCTCAGGCAGTGTGGCGAGCAGTAAGCATAACAGTTCGTTCATAGACCTACGGCTCGTTCATACAGATCGTTTTTTCGTTCATTTGTCACATGACTGGCAGGCCGCTCAGGCAGTGTGGCGAGCAGTAAGCGTAACAGTTCGTTCATAGACCTACGGCTCGTTCATATGGATCGTTCATACGGATCGTTCTTTCGTTCATTTGTCACGTGACTAGCAGCTTAGGGTGAAGAGCCCTAAGCACAACAGTTTGTTCACACCCGGATCGTTCATACATATCGTTCTTTCGTTCATTTGTCACATGACATATGTAGTGTTATAATTGTGTATATAATGTTAAGTGTGCTTGTAAATAAATATAATATATAATTATATCAACGGGTTGATTTTGTGTTATACTCTGCCACAAAATAATATCATAATACATTCTTCATTCATGAAATCATAATTAATTAGTGGTCTTCGGTTCTTGTAATCTTAATTTAAATTGTATCATTTTAATTCTGTTAAAGGGATAGTTCGGGATATCTGACATGAATCTGTATGGCATCCCCGTCAGTAGTGTCGCACAGCCACACCGACTTACTCCCGACAGTGTCCTGTGGGCCGAGTTCTGTCCAGGTTTGGTCAGCAACAAAAGTGTGTGTTCAAAAGAGTGATTTATTTGCATCACAAAACCGATGTCCACGAAAAAGTCACATCTCATAATCACTCGGCCCTATTTTCTCACCTTTGCTATTAGTGCGCTGTATTTTTGACGCGAGCCGTTGCTAAACCGCGTCAATTTCAACAGAGCAGATTGCACCAGACAGGAAATCCGACACAGAATCAGCGTAATACACTTCCGCCCCCTTTCAAAATAAAACACAATATGCAGTTCATGTCGCCTGTCACAGCTTCACGTCCACAATTTACGTCATGACCGGTGTTCCGTATTAACTTGTGACCACGTTAACTGGCGACCGTCAGCCAAATGCGTCTGTGGTTGTCGTAGATACGACAGATGTTGAAAACAGCAAAAAGGGCATGTAGCTGTCCTCGTAGGTGCCTCTTTGTTTACTTTCTTACCCGTTAACGTTGCGACGTAAAACAAAAAACAGACCTGGCTCGTCCTCGCAGTCTTCTCTGTGTGAACACATCATGTAGTCCGTCTGGTTTGAAACGTCGCTTGTGTTTGTAAACAGGAAGGGAGCAAGTTAGCTCTTCCTGCTAAGTCTCTAATTCATCTCTAATAAAAACATCTTGAATACATTCTATAAATGCGTCTATGGAGCCTGTTTCAGTAAATGTGTCAGATGAAATATTCAGCCTTTTGAATGGCCTTATGAAAAAAAAAAAAATCACGGGAGTCGAACACGCGTCATCATGACAAAATAAATGACAGACATAGAACTAGCACAGCTCACTATCAATACAACCAAGATTTTTAGTAAAATGACATATACAGCATACAGACAGACTGCCGTCTCTTTTTAACTCGGGACAGATGAACTGTGGCTAGTTGCTCTAGGCTAGAGATCTGCTGTCCCTGCACCACAGGTAAACACAATTCAATTGTACTAAAGAGTTTCTAGCCTACCGGTGACGCACCGAGCCGAGGCTATGCAAAAGCAATATGGAGAAATGTGAATAAATGAGCGCAACAGGTAGGCTACTAGCTGTCATCTTGCAGCAGCACAGAGATACAAAAAGAGAGAAAGTAGGGCCAAGTGATTACGAGATGTGACTTTTTCGTGGACATTGGTTTTGTGATGCAAATAAATCACTCTTTTGAACACATGCTGTTTTAAGAAGAAAAACTTTTTATTTAAGTGTCCCAGCAAACCTGCCGGACTACTTTCGTTGCTGACCAAACCTGGACAGAACTCGGCCCTGTCTGTGTACGTCGGTGTGGCTGTGCGACACTACTGACTGGGATGCCATACAGATTCATGTCAAATATCCCGAACTATCCCTTTAAACTCCTGAACTTAAATAGCTCCTGTACTTCATCTAGTCTGCTTTTTTTTTTTTTTTTTGCTCATGTTCAAAACTTTCTGCACATATCTGTGTTCTCTGACATGTCGGGAGAAAAAGTAATCATTTAATGGGATTTCTTCTTCTTCTTTTTTTAAGTCTACCTGCCCTATACTAATCTGTGCATTACCCCGCTCTGCTGCTGCGATATCCCCTTCAGTTTGTCTGACAGACAACGTTTAGGATCGGATGAGAAAAGGAGGTGGAAGCGCACCACAAATCCTGACTAAATGTTAACTTCAGATCGTCTGATAAAGTGCAGCTCACACAGACCAAGTTTGCATGTCGGTTTAAAGACCACTCACACACTGTCAGTTTTCACACTTTGACAGCGCAAGAGGGGGTTCACTTGGTTACAGTCACACTCATCAGCTGATTTACATTGTGAGCTGACGTTAATATTATACATTTGTTTTCCACTGCCTGAGTTAATTGATGTTTGGCATGAGAGTGGGTGAAAGGTGTCAATTGTTTGACTCTCATGAGACAGGTTTTCACCTGGTCACATTTAAATATCCCACAGAGTGGGCTACTAGGAGTGACGAGCTCCTGTGCCACAAACTGAGTGCTACTGTCATCCAAAGCTAAATCAGAACACAAACCACAGAGGTCTGAGCATGTCAGAAAAATTAGTGGAAGAAAAAGGAGTGACATTTGGAACCACTTTCATGAAATTTCAGCCACCAAAGCCAAATGTAAAATTTGCAAAAGAGTTTTATCAAGCCAAGGAGGAAGCACTTCAAGTCTGAGAAGGCACCTTAAAGCAGCACATCCAACTGTGCAGAGCAGCACAAGTGAGGGTGGATAGTGACGATGGAGCCACTGCAGCAGCTGCAATTATCTCCACCAGCAGCACTTCATCTGGACCTCCAAACACTGCTACTGCAACACTGGCTACAGCTTCTGCAACATCCAGTACATCAGCAGCACCCACCACCACCACCACCACCCAAGCAACAAGGAGGCCACAACAGACACTGATGGGATCTTATGTAACAAGGCCAATGGATCCACTGAGGCAGAGCAAACTGGATGAAGCACTAGTAAACATGATTGCTTGTGACTATCGGCCATTCTCCATCTTTGAGGACAAAGGCTTCAGAGAATTTTCAAAGACCCTGGACACTTCATACACTCTGCCTAGCAGGAAAACACTGTCTCAAGCTCTACTGCCTAAGATGTATGGAAAGCTAAGAGCTTAGTTACTTGAAAAAATCAAGAGTGCCCCTGCTGTGTGTCTCACAACAGACTGCTGGACATCTGTGACGACCATAAGTTACATGTCTGTGACCTGCCACTATGTTCAGGATTTTGTCATGACTTCACCTGGCAAGTGAGCTGAAGAGTTTCAACTGAATGGGGTGTCAGTGACAAAGTTGTAACTTGTATCACAGACAATGCCAGCAACATTGTGGCAGCCCTGAGAGACCACCTGCACTGAGACCACATTCCATGCTTTGCCCATGTGTTGAACCTCATTGTTAGAGCTGCACACAATTCAAAAAATAAAAGCTGTGGTTGAATATTTCCAAAGAAGCACAGTTGCAATCAATGCACCACTATCCACACTGTCCACAGAGGAATGGGGAATTGTCCAAGAAACAGTGGACATTATCAAGCCCTTTGAGGAGGTCAGCGTTGAAGTGAGCACTGAGAGGTATGTAGATAAAGTGACTTATGTTTATATTAAATTAGAATCACTTTTATTGGACAAATGAGTGTACACATAAAATGAATTTGACTCCTATCTAACTTTGCTCTCAATCTACACACACATAATAACCACAAACTACATATTTTAAACAAAAATTCTAGTTATAGATTTTTAACTGTATCCTTACTGTTAACAAAGAAGCATGGTATTGAGTTTGTAATACACTGTTATAACTGCTTTTAAGAACACCATTTGAATATTTGAACTCTGTCTGTAGGTTTGTGACCTCCAAAGTGATCCTGATGGCAAGGGCTCTATTGACCCATCTACTCCTCTGGGTCTAACTAGTAATGACTTCATGAGCTTCTTTAATGATAAAATTAGAACTATTAGAGACAAAATACATCATGCCTTTCCTTCGACTGGCACTGATCTGCATTCTGATACAGCAAGTTTGGAATCAGCTGCAAAACCTGATACATATTTGGACTGTTTTTCTCCCATTGACCTTCATCAAATAACTTCGATAATTTCTTCATCTAAGTCGTCAACCTGTCTCCTAGACTCCATCCCAACCAGGCTGCTCAAGGATATTTTACCGTTAGTCAGCCCTTCTTTACTGGATATGATTAATCTGTCTTTATTATCAGGATATGTACCACAGTCCTTTAAAGTAGCTGTAATTAAACCTCTTCTTAAAAAGCCCACTCTAGATCCAGAGGTCTTAGCCAATTATAGACCGATATCAAACCTTCCCTTTCTTTCTAAGCTACTTGAGAAAGCTGTAGCTAATCAGCTGTGTGAATTTCTTCATAAGAACAGTTTATTCGAGGATTTTCAGTCAAGATTTAGAGTCCATCATAGCACAGAGACCGCACTAGTCAAAGTCACAAACGATCTCCTAATGGCATCAGACAAAGGACTCATCTCTGTACTTGTCCTGTTAGATCTTAGTGCTGCATTTGACACCATAGACCATCAAATTCTTTTACAGAGATTGGAACATCAGATTGGCATCAAAGGAACCGCCCTGAGCTGGTTTAGGTCATATTTCTTAGATCGAACTCAGTTTGTCCACGTCAATGATGAATCCTCCATGCATACCAAAGTCTGCCATGGAGTACCACAAGGTTCAGTACTAGGGCCACTTCTATTCAGTCTATATATGCTTCCTCTAGGGAACATTATTAGGAATCACTCTATTAATTTCCATTGTTATGCTGACGACACCCAATTATATTTATCGATCAAGCCTGATGAAACCAATCATTTAGCCAAACTGCAAGCGTGCCTTAGGGATATAAAAAATTGGATGACCTACAATTTTCTGATGTTGAACTCGGATAAAACTGAAGTTCTTATAATTGGACCCAAACACCTCAGAAACTCTTTGTCCGGAGACTTGGCTACCTTAGACGGGATCATCTTGGCCTCCAGCTCCACCGTAAAGAATATTGGAGTCATTTTTGATCAGGATTTGGCCTTTAATTCCCACATAAAACAAATTTCAAAGACTGCATTCTTCCACTTACACAACATTACCAAAATCAGACGCATCCTGTCCCAAGCGGATGCAGAAAAACTAGTCCATGCATTTGTTACTTCTAGGCTGGACTACTGTAACTCTTTATTATCAGGCTGCCCCAATAAGTCTCTTAGGACCTTGCAGCTAATTCAGAATGCTGCTGCACGTGTTCTGACAGGAACCAAGATCAGAGATCACATCTCTCCCATTCTGGCTTCCTTGCATTGGCTACCTGTTAAATCTAGAATAGAATTTAAAAATTATTCTCCTTACTTACAAAGCTCTTCATGGCCAGGCACCATCATATCTAAAAGAACTTATAGTACCTTACTACCCCTCTAGACCACTGCGCTCTCAGAATGCTGGGTTCCTTGTGGTTCCTATAGTTTCCAAAAGTAGACAGGGAGCCAGAGCTTTAGGCTATCAAGCTCCTCTTCTGTGGAACAAACTACCTTTCTGGGTTCGGGAGGCAGACACGGTCACCACCTTCAAGAGTAGACTTAAGACTTTCCTTTTTGATAGAGCTTATAGTTAGGGCTGGCTCAGGCCTTCCCTTAGTTATGCTGCCATAGGACTAGACTGCCGGGGTTATCTGGGTTATGCCGTCAGGCATGGTATTGGTTGAAGATGTAGTCACATCTCCCTTTACTGAAAAACTCTCTCTCTCTCTCTCTCTCTCTCTCTCTCTCTCTCTCTCTCTCTCTCTCTCTCTCTCTCTCTCTCTCCCTCCAATCATCATTATCATCAATGCATGTTACTAACTAAACTTCTTCCCCGAAGTTTCTGTGCTTTGTCATCCAGCAGGTTCTTATGGATCGTGGCTGCTGCTGTGGTCAGCTGCTGGCGTCCACTTGACGTCCCTTTGCTGAAAACCTTCTCTCACTCCCTCTCTCTCTCTCTCTCTGAGTCTGAGTGGTGGTGGTGGAGAGTGTTGGAGTGTGTTTTGGAGAGTGGTTGTGCTCCTGTTCTGAAGGTTTGTTTCTTGGTTTTCACGGGTGATTTTCACAGTTTCGTTCTGTTCACACAAGTTTCTTTAGTCGCTGGTGGGGTTCAGGGGACTGATCAGCTATTTGTGCGGTTTTAACCGGCACGCTGTTCGGTGGCATGGCCGCCACCGGCAGTAACAATGGAGCTGGGGGTTTTAGGAATCTTTCCCGGCGGCATGGCATTAAAATACCGGTCAGTGTGGATCACTCGGTGGAGGAGTGTGGTCTGGCGGTTGGGGAAGTTGTGGGGTACGATAGTTTAAAAGCAGCATCTAGGATGAACGGTGCTGTCGTGATTTTTCTTGATTCATTAGACAAAGTTGGTATCGTGGTTGAGCGAGGAATTGCTTTGAGAAATACATTTGTCCAAGTTTTTCCTCTGGTTAATCCAGCGAAACGAATCATCGTATCCAATATTCCACCGTTCATCAGTGATACAGTATTGGAGAGAGAGCTTTCACGACACGGCAAGATAGTGTCGGCAATGAAAATGCTCCCGTCGGGTTGTAAATCGCCCAAATTGAAGCATGTTGTGTCCTTTAGAAGGCAAGTGTTCATGGTCTTAACTAACGACGAGGACGAGCTTAATGTAGCCATGAAGTTTAAAGTTGATGGGTTTGACTACACAATTTTTGCGACTACGGAGACAATGAAATGTTTTGGTTGCGGGCAAGAGGGGCACTTGGTGCGCAACTGCCCGGATAAGGTGCCGCAGCCTGTGCCAAGCGCACAGAGCGCACAAGACGCGCAGGGCGCACAGAGTGAGGGTCAGGCAGATAGCGGGAGCCAGGCAGACAGCGGAGGTCAGGCTGACAGTGGGAGTCAGGTGGGGCAGAGGGAAATAACAGCTGGGGAACCTGGCACAAATGCGCGACAGGAAAGAGAACGTGCAACCACATCTGCAGCAGTAGACAGTGAGCTGAGTCAGATCAGTGTTGGAGAGGGACAGGAAGGAATGTATATTGACGAGCTTGCAGATGACGGGGAGAAAAGTGTACTGGACGATGGAAACATTTTCAAAGTGCCATCCTCTAAGAGGAAAACAAGGAGAGACTCAAGAGCAGTTAAATCGAAGAAAGGAAGGAAAAGTGACACAGACGGTTTCTCTGACACTGATAGTGAGCGTGAGCTTTCAGATGCATCTATTCCCGATGGACAGAAAAATAATGGCTACAGTCTTGAGCAGATCAGGAGTTTCCTTGAAGTGACCAAAGGAAAAAGGGATGTGGCTGTAGATGATTTTTTTCCAAACCAGTCGTTGTTCATTCATTCTGCTAAATGGTTAATGAGACAGAGAGGTGCTGAAGGGCTGAAGGACACAGAGATTTATCGTCTTAGGAAACTGGTTTATAAGGTGAAAGCACAACATGACAAATGAATCAAAAAGTTCCTTTTTTTTCTTTTCTGACCACCTTATGCTTGGTCATGAGTAGTTTTAGAATTGCATCTCTAAATCTTAATGGAGCAAGAGACGTAAAGAAAAGAACAATGTGCTATGATCTGTTAAAGACAAAATGTATTGATATTGCTTTTGTTCAAGAAACCCACAGTAATAATGAAAATGAAGTTGACTGGAAGAGGGAATGGGATGGGAATGTTGTTCTTAGTCACAAGAGCTCAGTGAGTGCTGGGGTGGCAATTCTTTTTTCAAAGAGTTTTCTGCCTATTTCTTTTGATTTACAAGAGATTGTTAAAGGCAGATTAATTAAAGTAGTTGCTAAATACGAGAAGTCTGTCCTAGTCTTGTTAAATGTATATGCCCCAGTGAATCCTGGTGAACGACACATTTTCCTAGAAGAACTAGAAAACACCTTGTTAAGTTGCGCCTCAACGGATATTTTAATTGTAGGAGGGGATTTTAACTGTACCACTGACGATCTGGATAGGAATCATGTAGAACCCAATACTCAGTCAAGGAAGATTCTGAAACGGATTATTGAGACCTATGAGTTGGCTGATGTGTGGCGATCTAAGCACAGGAATACGAGACAATATTCCTGGGCACATAGTAAGGATAACTGTATCTCTTTAGCGAGGCTGGACAGATTTTATTGTTTTAAACATCAGGTGCAACTTTTTAGATCTTGTTTCCTGTGTCCAGTAGTTTTTTCAGATCACTGTTTGGTAATAGGTAATGTTTTCATAAATGGGCTTAAATCTAAGAGTGCATACTGGCACTTTAACACTGTGCTGTTAAATGATGGGCATTTTAGAGAATGTTTTTGTTTTTTTTGGCAACAATGGAGGTCTGCAAAATCTCAGTTTTCATCTTTACAACAATGGTGGGATGTTGGCAAAGTACAAACACAACAGTTTTGTAAACAATACAATTTCAATGTCACAAGAGAGACCACCCAGTCGATTAGGGAGCTAGAGACGAGTATATTGGAGTTGCAGAGTTTAAGTGCTTCCACGGGAGACCAAGGCCATATTCAGACACTCAAGGACAAAAAGGCTACTTTGGCGGATCTGCTGGGGCTTAGAGCGCAGGGGGCATTGGTCCGATCACGTTTTCAAAATGTCTCTGAAATGGATGCTCCATCTAAATTCTTTTTTAACCTTGAGAAGAAAAATGGTCAGAGCCGGCTCATTCATTGCCTTCGATCAGTTGATGGGAAGGATCTCACTGAATCATCTGACATAAGGAAAAGAGCCGTAGATTTCTTCTCCAAACTCTATGCCAGTGAATACAAAGAGGATCAGCTGATGTCTGAGGTTTTCTTTTTTGAAGATCTGCCACAGGTAGCAGCACAAGACAGCGTACAACTGGAGGGCCCACTGTTAATGCAGGAGCTGCAGGTGGCGCTGATGAGCATGGAAAATGGTAAAGCCCCAGGTTTGGATGGTCTTCCGGTGGACTTCTATAAGTCCTTTTGGCCCATATTAGGGGAGGACTTGTTTGAGGTCCTAAGTGACAGTGTGTCCAGGGGTAGATTGCCTCTTAGCTGTCGGAGAGCAGTCCTTACTCTTCTCCCTAAAAAAGGAGACTTGAGTGAAATCAAGAACTGGAGGCCAGTGAGTCTGTTGTGTGCTGACTACAAAATCCTCTCAAAGGTATTGGCAAATAGGTTAAAGAAGGTGATGGAGCAGGTTGTACACATTGACCAATCATATTGTGTCCCCGGCAGATCTGTTAGAGATAATATCTCTTTAATTCGGGACTATTTGGATGTCTCTAAATTTTTGGATTTAAAGTTTGGCCTGATTTCTCTTGACCAAGAGAAGGCTTTTGATCGGGTGGAGCACAACTATCTATGGAAAACTCTTGAGGCCTTTGGTTTTCCCCCAGGTTTTATTGCCTTGACTAGGGCCCTTTATTGTGACATTGAAAGTGTAGTGAAAGTTAATGGTGGCTTAAGTGCTCCTTTCACTATAGAGAGGGGCATTAGGCAAGGTTGTGCAATGTCAGGTATGCTGTATTCTATAGCCATTGAACCTATGCTATGCCAGGTGAGAAAGCAACTATTAGGGGTAAAATTAAGGGATACCTTTTTACCCTTGCATCTTTCGGCCTATGCAGATGATGTTATGGTGGCTGTAAATGGTGAAGGTGATATTGAGAAGCTAGGAAAGATTACAGAATGTTTTGGTAAAGTCTCCTCCTCAAAGGTAAACTGGGACAAAAGCATGGCACTGTTAGTAGGGGAATGGCAGGGGAATGAGCCTAAGTTACCTGCTGGTATTAAGTGGCTGAAGAGTGGGATAAAGTATTTAGGTGTTCACCTGGGTGACCAGTCAGAGGAACTGAAAAACTGGGAGGGAGTGGTAGAAAAGGTGGAGGGGAGGTTAAAGAAGTGGAAGTGGTTGTTACCCAGAATTTCTTATAGAGGGCGTACACTTATTATCAACAACTTGGTGGCCTCTACTTTGTGGCATCGCCTGGCTGTAATAGAACCTCCAGCAAATCTATTAGGGAAATTACAGAGTATCATTGTCAACTTCTTTTGGGATAGATTACACTGGATACCTCAGAGTGTTTTATTTTTGTCAAAAGAGGAAGGTGGGCAGGGTCTGGTACATCTAGCCAGCAGGAAGGCGGCTTTTAGATTAATTTTTTACAGAGGTTTCTCTATGGCCCGCCGGATTTACCATTGAGACAGGTTGCTGATTTTATTTTTGGACAAACTGATGATCTAGGTTTTAGGAAGGCACTGTTTTTTATGGATTGTTCAAATTTAAATTTGCATTGTGTGTCACCTTTTTATCGCAGTGTGTTTAATGTGTGGAGACAGATGGAAACAGGCAGACTGGGCTGTAGCACTTCCTTGTTTTGGCTTCTGAGGGAGCCGGTTCTTAGGGGTGCTCGGCTAGGTGTTGCCTGGAAAGAAGCACCACTGATGTATGAGACTTTTAAGGACAAGGGCATAACAACATTCCGGCATCTGCTGGAGCTGGCTGGAGCTCACTTGGACAATGCTGCAAATCTGGCGAAAAGACTGGGGGTCCGTTCTGTTCGGGTGATCGGTCTGGTGTTGGACAGCTTCAGGAAGGCATTGTCTAGTGAGGACAGAGCACTGCTGTCAGGATGGTCTGCTGGACAACTGATGCCTGAGGATTCTGATCCTTTTCCCAGGTTGTGCATTAGGCCTAATCTTATAGATTGTGGAGGTTCCCTGCTGGAGCAGGGTAAAACGTGGATGCCACTGGACTCTGCACCGGGAAAGATACTCTATCAAGGCTGTGTCAAAGTCTTTAATAAAGGAAAACTTAATGGAAGGATAGACACACCTTGGAGAGAACATTTCAAGATGCGTACAGAGGTGAAACCTGTATGGGCTATGCTCTATAAACCGCCATTAACAAAAATGACTGGTGACTTGCAGTGGCGAATTTTACATGGGATTGTGGCAGTGAATGCTTTTGTGGCACTGTTAAATCCAACAGTCTTAGATCAGTGTCCTTTTTGTTCTATCAGAGAGACTATATTTCACTGTTTTGTGCATTGTTCAAGGCTACTGTCTCTTTTTGGAGCACTCCGCACTTTATTGCTGACCTTTAAAGAACAGTTTTCTGAGCAAATGTTCATTTTCGGCTTTTCTTATGGAAAGAATAAGAAGAAAAAAGGTCGCTTATTGAATTTCCTCTTTGGTCAGGCAAAGTTGGCAATTTATTTAAGTAGAAAGGAAAAGCTGGACAGAGGGCAGAGGTGTGATTGTTTGCAACTTTTTAAGAGGTTGGTGAGAGCACGTATTATGTTGGAATACAGTTATTATGTTAAGATGAAGGATGTGGGAGCTTTTCAGAATGTGTGGGGATTATGACGGTGCACTTTTTTCTTTAAATGAACTGGAAATTATGTTTGTTGATGCGCTAATTTAATTTGTTGTTTTGTGTTTTTATTTTTATTGTTTTATTTATTAATTAATTTTTTTTGTTTTGTTTTTTCATTGTTTTGTTTTTTCATTTTTTTTTGTTTTGGTTTTTTTGATTTGTTTGATTTGACTTGTTGGATTGAGCAGTTTGTGGTGTAGAGGTGTATTATTTTTTGTGAATAAATGATTGGTTAAAACTCAACTCTCCAATCATCATTATCATCAATGCATGTTACTAACTAAACTTCTTCCCCGAAGTTTCTGTGCTTTGTCATCCAGCAGGTTCTCATGGATCGTGACTGCTGCTGTGGTCTGCTGCTGACGTCCACATTATATAGCATTACTGTCATTGCTACCATCTCCACTACAGCTTAGTTGGTTAATGACTTATTGCTGTTGTGCATCTGTCTATCTCTACCTCTATCACAGTTTCCACTGCTACTGTAATTCACTCTACCATCTATTGTAATTCATTGTAATTGTACAATATGTTTGTGTTGATTGTTCTGTACATGTGACATCCATTGCACGTCTGTCCGTCCTGGAAGAGGGATCCCTCCTCTGTGGCTCTTCCTGAGGTTTCTTCCACATTTTTTCCCTGTTAAAAGGGTTTTTTTGTGGGCAAGTTTTTCCTCACTCGAACCGAGGGTCGAAGGACAGAGGGTGTCACTCCCTGTACAGACTGTAAAGCCCTCTGAGGCAAAATGTGTTTTGTGACTTTGGGCTATACAAACAATGATTTGATTTGATTTGATTTGAAGGGGTCTTCAGAGGATTGTTGTCCGCCATCAAAGAAATCCATCCACCCAAGAACCAGTTCAAAAACTGGTGGACAGTCTGATGGGAGAGATGCAGAAGAGGTTCAGCAAGGTGGAGCAAATTGAGAAGCTTGCTGATCCTACTTGTTTGGACCCAAGGTTAAAAAGCAAGCCTTGAACAACAAGGCAGCAGATGATGCTGTAAAGTCTCTCTCTCTCTCTCTCTCTCTCTCTCTCTCTCTCTCTCTCTCTCTCTCTCTCTCTCTCTCTCTCTCCTCTCTCTCTCTCTCTCTCTCTCTCTCTCTCTCTCTCTCTCTCTCTCTCTCTCTCTCTCTCTCTCTCTCTCTCTCTCTCTCTCTCTCTCTCTCTCTCTCTCTCTCTCTCTCTCTCTCTCTCTCTCTCTCTCTCTCTCTCTCTCTCTCTCTCTCTCTCTTCTGGTGTTCCCCCGTTCATTCCCAACGAGGTGCGGCGCTTTGGGAAGATGGCGAGTGGGTTCAAAACTGTAGGGTTAGGGTGTAAGAGCGACAAACTGAGACACGTCCAGTCCTTCAGGAGACAGGTGAACATGTTCCTCACCTGTCCGTCTCAGACGCGTGTCTTTCAGAGTCAGGCATGGAGAGGGCCATTACATGGTGTACGCCAGCACGGGGAGCATGAAGTGCTTTGAGTGCGGGGATGTGGGGCACAAGCGGGTCGCCTGTCCTCACAGATCCGCGGATGGACGCGGTCAGACTGCCGCGGTGTCCGGAGAGGAGGCGGCGGAGGCCGCCGCCGCTAAACGGCGGAGTGGCCCCGCCCCTCCCGGAGAGTCTGACAGCGAACCGGACTCCAACAGACAGACAGAGGAGCAGCCAGCTGAGACAGTAGCTGTGGACAGCTCGGCTGTTTCAGAAGGACAAGGAGGAACTGAGACGACTGGGGAGGTGCAGACAGCAGGGGAGGAGGTCTGTGGGGGGGACAGCGGCCCAAGTCAGGCTGCCGGTGTAGAGGTGAGGAGGGGGGAGTCAGGGGGGGAGTCATACTGTGGGTAAAGAGGAGGAGGGGATGGACTGTGACTCGGACTCGGACTGTACCTCTGTAACAGACTCACAGACTTTAAGTGGAGGACATATTACACCTTAGAGGACATCAACACCTTCCTCGATGGAACCTTTGGACAGTCGGTTAAAGTAACAGATTATTTTCCTGATCCAGATAAATTCATGAAAAGTGTCATAACCTTACAAAAGATGGTCGGAGTCGACATCTTAGATGAAAAGAAACGCTACAGACTAAAGAAACACATGACTGCTTTAAGAAAGATGAAGACAAAGAAAGGAAAGGGAACCAAACGGTTAAAAGCTCTGAGTTAAAATTATGATGATGATGATGATGATGAGTGTGGTGCACCTCTTACTGCTCCCCCTGTTCTTTCCTTTCTCTCTCTCTCTGTCTGCCATGAACAAGATCAGAATAGGAACTTTAAACATCAATGGAGGCAGAGACCAGCATAAGAGAGCTTTGGTGTCACAGATGGCCTCCTACAAGAAGCTGGATATCATTTTCCTGCAGGAGACCCACAGTGACACCAACAATGAGGTGGACTGGGGTCTGTGGTGGAAAGGCCAGTATACACTATCACATGGCACCAATCTGTCTGCAGGTGTAGCCACTCTCATCTCTCCAGGCCTGGACATTAAAGTCATGTCCACCTCTGAGATCCTGGCAGGCAGAGCTGTGGCTGTCAAGGCTGAAACGCAGGGGTTTGTTTTCTGCATGATTAACGTCTATGCTCCAAACCGGGGCCCAGACAGACTGGACCTGTTTTCAGAAGATCTCTGCGTTCATCAAGCAGTGCGGTCAGGACGAGGTGGTGGTGATGGGGGTGACTGGAACTGTACCTCAGACTTCACTCTGGACAGGACGGGACAGGAGCCCCACCTACAGTCTGCAGCAGCCTTGGCACAGCTGGAAGCGGAGGCGAGCGTGGTGGATGTATGGAGGCTCAAACATCCGAATGAAAGACAGTACACATGGGTGAAGGTGGTGGATGGGGGGGTGAGTGCAGCCAGATTAGACAGGATTTACATGTCACATTCACACAGCAACAGATTACTGAACAGTCACATTTCTCCGGTAGGGTTCACTGATCACCATTTGGTCACGTTAGATTTTCACATTGCACAAACATCCAAAGGCAGCTCACACTGGCACTTTAATGTGAAGCTGCTGCAGGACACAGAATTTTGTAGGAAATTTGAGGCATTCTGGGAAATTTGGAGGGGGAGGAAGGGTGAGTTTGAGTTTTTGTGTCAGTGGTGGGAGGTAGGTAAGGCACACATCAGGGTTTTCTGTCAGCAGTACACTAGTCACTCCACATCACGCATCAGAAGAACCATACAACACTTAGAGCAGGACATCAGGGACATGGAAGACAGGCTTCACACACACCACAGCACAGACACACACACACTGCACCAAAAGAAACAGGAACTGAGCACTTTTTTACAGGAGAGGGTTAAAGGGGCTTTGGTTCGAGCACGTTTCACCACCGTCCGGGAGATGGACGCTCCGACCTCCTTCTTCTTTAACCTAGAAAAATCAGTGTCAAGGAAAAAACAGATGGTCTGTCTCCGCCTTCCTGATGGGTCAATAACTACAGACCAGGGTGAGATGAGGAGGCATGCGGTGGATTTTTACAGCACCCTCTTCAGAGCGGAGGACGTTCACAGAGGGTGCCAGGACGAGCTGCTGCAGGGACTTCCTCAGCTCAGCCACGAGGACAGGGTCTCCCTCGATGCCTGTATCTCACTGGAGGAGCTGACTGCTGCAGTGGGACAGATGGCCTCTGGTCGGGCCCCGGGGCTGGATGGACTGCCTGCAGACTTTTATAAACACTTTTGGAGGGTTTTGGGTGCTGACCTGTGGGGAGTGTTTCAGGAGTGTGTAGGGACAGGATTGCTGCCGGTCTCCTGCCGGAGTGCTGTTCTGTCGCTAATCCCCAAAAAAGGAGACTTGGCTCTTTTAAAGAACTGGAGACCTGTGGCATTACTATGCACAGACTATAAACTTTTATCAAAGGTGCTGGCCAACAGGCTCAAACAAGTTCTGGACTCAATCATCCACAGGGACCAGTCTTACTGTGTCCCGGACAGGTCCATTATGGACAACCTGTTTTTAATGAGAGACTTGTTTGATGTATGTAAACTGTACAGTTTTGACATTGGGGTGCTTTCACTGGACCAAGAGAAAGCTTTTGATAGGGTGGATCATGGCTTTCTTTTTTCTACTTTAAGGGCTTTTGGTTTTGGTGGTGGTTTTTTGTCACTGCTGGATTTGTTGTACACAGATGCGTGTTGTTTGGTGAAGGTGGGTGGAGGGTTGAGCTGTCCAGTCAAAGTTAGGAGGGGTATCAGGCAGGGCTGTCCCATTTCTGGACAGCTCTACAGTTTAGCCATCGAACCTTTACTTTGTAGACTTAGGTCTAAGCTGACAGGGCTGCGTTTACCTGGTCTGCCCCAGCGACCCCGTTTAGTGTTATCAGCTTATGCTGATGACATCAACGTGGTAATCAGAAACCAGCGAGATGTAGACAACCTGATAGAAAGCCTTACACTGTACCAGGAAGCTTCCTCTGCTAAAGTAAACTGGGACAAGAGCGAAGCTTTACTAATCGGGCAGTGGACAGACAGACAGACACCTCAGCTACCAGGGGACCTGGCCTTTGGTAGGCAGGGACTCAGGGTACTTGGTGTTTTTTTAGGGACTGAGGAATATGAGAGGAAGAACTGGGAGGGTTTTTTGGAGAAGGTGTGTGCCAGACTAACCAAATGGAAATGGCTGCTCCCTCAGCTCTCCTACAGGGGCCGGGTCCTCATTGCTAATAACTTGGTCGCCTCGGCCCTTTGGCACAGACTGACAGTCCTAACGCCACCAACAGACCTGATCAACAACATCCAGAGAGAGATCGTGGACTTCTTCTGGTCCGGGCAGCACTGGACACGAGCTTCTGTCCTGTATCTGCCGGTGCAGGAGGGTGGACAGGGATTGGTGGACATAAAGGCTCGGATCACATCTTTCCGACTGCAGACCGCACAGAGGCTGTTGTACAGCCTTGGTCTGCCATGGACAGACACAGCATGCCTCGTACTCAGGAAAGCTGGACGACTCGGATACGACAAACAGCTGTTCTTAGTCCAGCCTCAATCGGTGGATATAACAGGACTCTCATCTTTCTACCGCTCAGTGCTACAGGCCTGGCAGACTCTAACATCCAAGCGAAAGACTGGGACCACACCAGGGATGTGGGTCTTTGAAGAGCCACTCCTTGGAAATAGCATCATCTCCTCCCAGGTTCTGTCATCTGCCAGCCTGAGAGTCAGACTGAGAGAGGCTGGAATAGTAAAACTGGGTCATCTCATGAAGACGTCAGTCCCTCATCTCGCAGGAAAACTCTGCATCCGGTCCACCAGAGTGCTGCTCAGGCTGGTGGAAGAGGTCTGTGCTGCCCTGCCAGGGGGCATCAGAACGTTCGCTGAAAACCACACTCTATCTGACCAATGGGATGATGAGTGTGAATACATCTTTCCCTCCTTGGCTGTGCTTCCAGCTGTGGGTCAGTGGCAGCCAGAGGAGGACGACCTGCTGAGTTTGAAGACCTCAGAGTTCACAGACTTTGAGGCTCTGGGGAAGAAAGAACTCTACTTCCTCAGCGTGAAGGTACTGAACTTACGCTCCCTGGCAGGTGTGAAGGTGTCCAGGTGGACTGAGGTCTTTGGCGTGGGATCCTCCCCAAAGGGCTGTTGGCGGTCCCTGTACAAACCTCCTGTCAACAAACGGACAGGAGACCTCCAGTGGAGGATTGTACACGGGGCCATAGCTACAAACAGGTATCTGGTGCACCTTGATCCAAACACAGGGGACGGTTGTCCTTTCTGCTTCCAGTCGGAGACAGTCTTTCATCTCTTTGTCCAGTGTCCTAGATTAGAGGCTTTGTTCAGGCACCTACACACGTGGTTTCAGGGCTTAGGTGAGGTGTTTTCTTTTAGTCTTTTTATTTTTGGGCCACGTTATTGTCAAAAAAAGAAATCTGTCCACCAGATAATAAACTTTGTCTCAGGGACAGCCAAGCTCGCGATCTGGAAGACCAGAAAGAACAGGGTCAGAGGTCAGGGGCTCTGTGTTCAGTTATGGGGGAACTCTCTGCTGCTTCATTTTTCATTGCTGGATCTCCAGAGCAACCTGCTATTTCATGTCTGTTACTTGCCATTTCATAGTAAAGATGACATCTTGCCTTCTGGACTGCTTTGAGTTCACCGACAGACACACTACAGAAAACCTGACAGAGGAGCTAGTAAGAGTGACAAGAGAGTGGCAAGTAGAGGACAAAGTGTTGTGCTGTGTGAGTGACAATGCTGCAAACATCACCAAAGCCATAAAGTGGACCCACCACCCATGTCTGGCAACAGACCAAATATTTTCCGTCATTGACCGTTTTTTTAAAACGATGACAGAAAAATCTGAGGCCACCCATCATTTTGACAGATTGCAATTCACACCCCTGACCACTTGGTGGCGAAGAGCATATAAATTGGCTTCTAAAAGAGGTGAAAAAAGAGGGACAGATGAAGATGAAGGACAAACTCAGAAACTCAAACTCCCCTTTGCCTCGGCGGAGTGAGCAAGCGACAGCAAAGAGGTTGGGCGGAAGTACGCGGCCTCAACGGCTGCGCATCAAGTCAATGCATATATCACCACTCTTAATAACATATCTGCATACTCCAAGAATTCCCCCATATGAACATACAGACTATGTGAACTTCAAAAAGAAATGGGGGAACACGACCTGCTGAGCCTAAAACAATCATCGGCTACACGCTGGCTGTCGCGGCAGGGCAGTTAAGGGCATATGTGTCAATATGTCAGAGTTAAAGGAAGGAGGAATATCCAAAAAACTGCCCAGTAGCTAAGGGCATCAGAAAGCAGCTTCAAACATACACTTTCACTGTTTTGATTTACTTGCTGACTGACGTTTTGGCCATTTTGGACATTTGGTGAACTGCATGAACCTCATCTTCCAAAAAAAAAGATGTCAATATCTCATCCATCTCACCTATCATGAACATGACTCCGGCCAGTCTGGAAGACTTGGGCCAGGTGAGGCAGAGAAAAAATTCAACGAGGCCTCCCAAGACAGCAGGTTCTGTGGCATCACTCTGACACTTGTAGACGCGCAGACATTTTTTGATTGATTTGGTCACCTCTGAGTATGTCGCAGAGGTGACCAAATCAATCAAAAAAGAGATTCCCATTGGGGCGTCATTTCTGACCTGGACACAATACTCAATGCATCTCGCTATTTGGGTGGTGCTGACAGCGGTTAAAGAGCTATGGACAGGAGGCTTTGAGGCACTATGGGTCTCAGACCGGTGCAGCTGATCCACTGGTGCAGAAGGAGCACATGCTGCGTGATGTCCTACTGCTGAAGTGGGTGCTTGCAGGATCAGGAAAGCCCTTGTTCAGAGAGTCTTAACGACTTCTGATTACTTCACTTGGAGAAATGTTCCCTGATTTCAAAACTTTGGCTGAAGTGGCGCTTGTAATTCCAGTTTCCAGTGTGGCAGCAGAGCACCGATTCAGTCTCCAGAACAGCCATGAGAAGGAAAAAGTCCAAAACCGCATGACAATAGCCTTGATAGCTGTCCCACTTGAGACATTTGTTTACGCACAAGCAGGTACACAATTCAAGTCCATGTAGACCAGGAGGAAGGTGTGAGAAGGTATGAAGGTGTGAACTGCTCATATTTCATTACTCATATGTAGCTACTGGGGCCACACAGTTAGTTGTTTTTGTTACTGCAGAGAAAAAGTTACATATTCTTCTGTTTGATGAGTGTATCCACAGTGTGGATTATTTGTTCAGCTTGTTTGGACTGAATATTAATTAAAAATGAATTAAAATTAAATGCAATTGAATATGTCATTATCATTTAAAAAATTAAAGTGAACAGTAAAATTATATTATGACAGGACCCTGTCAGTCAAAATGAAAAGGTTGAGCGCAACCTGTCTGGCACATACGCTAAACCTCATGATTAGAGATGCCCTGAATGTGCCACCAGGTGGAATTCAATTTATATGTTGAAACAAATGCTTGAAACAAAAGATGCCATCATCTCCACCCTGGCCCTCATCAACACACCAGTTGACGCTCTATGTCAAGAGAAATGGGAGCTGGTGAAAGAGGTCTGCACTGTCCTGCAACCATTTCAGGAAGTGACTGTGGAGATAAGTGCAGACAGGTACCTTGAAGCATTGTTTTTTTCTCTCTCTTCTACCAGTCAGTCACTATTATACATAGGCGTAATTTACACAGGGGATAGGGGGGTCATGACCCCCCCAATAATCAGATCCAACCAATATAACCCCCCCAATATAATCACATCATTCTGTCACAACCTGGCTCAGAGGTAGGACAAAAGATGGAGACCACACATGCTTTTTAAACTATATAACATAAATTTTATTAAACTAAAATTTAATATAAATAACAAATAACCCAAACTCAACCAAACCCAGAAACTCAAACAGAAGAGAGAGAGAGAGTGAATGCCCAGAGCTCTTCTTATAGATGAGCATTCACACAGCATTCAGGTGTGGACCATCTCTGCTGATGAGATCCCAATCAACCAATAAGAAACTAGGTCAGGCCATAAGGCCGCCACATCCCCCTCAACAAGAGCAAGGCCCAACCTCCAACTCTGCAACAAAAGTAAAAATATTAAATTTCATTTTTCCAAACACCTGTCTAATCTGTTAATTTCCAACAACAAATGAAACATTTCCCATCTAGTCCCAATACACCCCCCACCACCAATTCTCATGACCCAGCAACCTTGGATCCAGGGGAAGCACTTTTGAGGGTACCTAAAAATCAGGGCAGAAGACATACAAAGACAAATGGGCAATTTTTCTATAAATGCAGATCAAATCTTAAATCAAAACACGTGACAGGGCATCTGCAACCACATTTTCTTTGCCTTTAATATGACGCATGTCCAAATTATATGGCTGCAACATTAAGATTAGCCACAAACATGTCGTAGAGTGATGTCGTAGAACCACACTTCATTCCAACAATTGGACCTTAATCAACATGTGCTCACAAGCTAACAGGCCTACCCCCGCAGCTAAACCAAAGTAGCACCAAACAATTACAAATATCAAAGTGGAGATGGAGCCAAGCGAGCACTTAAAATCTCCAGATACGACCTCCTCATGCAAGCTGCAATTTTGGGCTGTGGAGCAGGCATTTCCACCAAGGCACGTCTTTCGCCAGCTCCTAAAGCGCTGACGATAGGCCTCAGGAACTAACTCATAAGCAGTCTTACCACTTTCATCCATGAGCACACCACATTCCTGCAAATTAGCCTTAATGATACTCTTCAGGTTGTCCTTGGTGCGTTTGGGCTCCACTTCAGAGAAATGCTGAGCAATCTTAATCAGCTGCTCCTTAGTGCACTGTTCCAACAATTCCTCAGAAGGATGTTGAACAAACTTCTCCACAATACCATCCATAACCAAAGACAAGACAAGGTAAATTCAAACAGAACAAGCTAACCAACAAATGGCAAACAAAAACTGGCGCCTCCCCGTACTAACTGACTTATGAAATCATCTAACTAACTAAGCTCATCCCTAGTCTTCGGACAGGTACCGGTGGCAGGTATTTATTCACTGAAACCCAGTAGCTTTGGAGTGCAACTGCAAAAACAGCTGCCCCCAAAAACCCTGGACGTGATCCTGAGACAAATGCTCTAACCACCTTCCCCGCCACACTACAAAGACACCATGCAACAGACCCTCTAGTAGAGCCTGCTGCTATGCCTAACCCGAGGAGAACCCCAGTTAAAATGTTGCCATATCAAATAGTTTCACAGCTTGTTCACCTCAAAATCAAATCAAATCAAATCAAATTTTATTTGTATAGCCCAAAGTCACAAAACACATTTTGCCTCAGAGGGCTTTACAGTCTGTACAGGGAGTGACACCCTCTGTCCTTCGACCCTCGGTTCGAGTGAGGAAAAACTTGCCCACAAAAAAACCCTTTTAACAGGGAAAAAATGTGGAAGAAACCTCAGGAAGAGCCACAGAGGAGGGATCCCTCTTCCAGGACGGACAGACGTGCAATGGATGTCACATGTACAGAACAATCAACACAAACATATTGTACAATTACAATGAATTACAATAGATGGTAGAGTGAATTACAGTAGCAGTGGAATCTGTGATAGAGGTAGAGATAGACAGATGCACAACAGCAATAAGTCATTAACCAACTAAGCTGTAGTGGAGATGGTAGCAATGACAGTAATGCTATATATTGTGGACGTCAGCAGCAGACCACAGCAGCAGTCACGATCCATGAGAACCTGCTGGATGACAAAGCACAGAAACTTCGGGGAAGAAGTTTAGTTAGTAACATGCATTGATGATAATGATGATTGGAGAGAGAGAGAGGGAGTGAGAGAAGGTTTTCAGCAAAGGGACGTCAAGTGGACATCAGCAGCTGACCACAGCAGCAGCCACGATCCATAAGAACCTGCTGGATGACAAAGCACAGAAACTTCGGGGAAGAAGTTTAGTTAGTAACATGCATTGATGATAATAACGATTGGAGGGAGAGAGGGAGAGGGAGAGAGAGAGAGAGAGAGAGAGAGAGAGAGAGAGAGACAGAGAGAGAGAGAGAGAGAGAGGAGAGGGAGAGGGAGGGTTTTTCAGTAAAAGGAGATGTGACTACATCTTCAACCAATACCATGCCTGACGGCATAACCCAGATAACCCCGGCAGTCTAGTCCTATGGCAGCATAACTAAGGGAAGGCCTCAGCCAGCCCTAACTATAAGCTCTATCAAAAAGGAAAGTCTTAAGTCTACTCTTGAAGGTGGTGACCGTGTCTGCCTCCCGAACCCAGAAAGGTAGTTTGTTCCACAGAAGAGGAGCTTGATAGCCGAAAGCTCTGGCTCCCTGTCTACTTTTGGAAACTATAGGAACCACAAGGAACCCAGCATTCTGAGAGCGCAGTGGTCTAGAGGGGTAGTAAGGTACTATAAGTTCTTTTAGATATGATGGTGCCTGGCCATGAAGAGCTTTGTAAGTAAGGAGAAGAACTTTAAATTCTATTCTAGATTTAACAGGTAGCCAATGCAAGGAAGCCAAAATGGGAGAGATGTGATCTCTGATCTTGGTTCCTGTCAGAACACGTGCAGCAGCATTCTGAATTAGCTGCAAGGTCCTAAGAGACTTATTGGGGCAGCCTGATAATAAAGAGTTACAGTAGTCCAGCCTAGAAGTAACAAATGCATGGACTAGTTTTTCTGCATCCGCTTGGGACAGGATGCGTCTGATTTTGGTAATGTTGCGTAAGTGGAAGAATGCAGTCTTTGAAATTTGTTTTATGTGGGAATTAAAGGCCAAATCCTGATCAAAAATGACTCCAAGATTCTTTACGGTGGAGCTGGAGGCCAAGATGATCCCGTCTAAGGTAGCCAAGTCTCCGGACAAAGAGTTTCTGAGGTGTTTGGGTCCAATTATAAGAACTTCAGTTTTATCCGAGTTCAACATCAGAAAATTGTAGGTCATCCAATTTTTTATATCCCTAAGGCACGCTTGCAGTTTGGCTAAATGATTGGTTTCATCAGGCTTGATCGATAAATATAATTGGGTGTCGTCAGCATAACAATGGAAATTAATAGAGTGATTCCTAATAATGTTCCCTAGAGGAAGCATATATAGACTGAATAGAAGTGGCCCTAGTACTGAACCTTGTGGTACTCCATGGCAGACTTTGGTATGCATGGAGGATTCATCATTGACGTGGACAAACTGAGTTCGATCTAAGAAATATGACCTAAACCAGCTCAGGGCGGTTCCTTTGATGCCAATCTGATGTTCCAATCTCTGTAAAAGAATTTGATGGTCTATGGTGTCAAATGCAGCACTAAGATCTAACAGGACAAGTACAGAGATGAGTCCTTTGTCTGATGCCATTAGGAGATCGTTTGTGACTTTGACTAGTGCGGTCTCTGTGCTATGATGGACTCTAAATCCTGACTGAAAATCCTCAAATAAACTGTTCTTATGAAGAAATTCACACAGCTGATTAGCTACAGCTTTCTCAAGTAGCTTAGAAAGAAAGGGAAGGTTTGATATCGGTCTATAATTGGCTAAGACCTCTGGATCTAGAGTGGGCTTTTTAAGAAGAGGTTTAATTACAGCTACTTTAAAGGACTGTGGTACATATCCTGATAATAAAGACAGATTAATCATATCCAGTAAAGAAGGGCTGACTAACGGTAAAATATCCTTGAGCAGCCTGGTTGGGATGGAGTCTAGGAGACAGGTTGACGACTTAGATGAAGAAATTATCGAAGTTATTTGATGAAGGTCAATGGGAGAAAAACAGTCCAAATATGTATCAGGTTTTGCAGCTGATTCCAAACTTGCTGTATCAGAATGCAGATCAGTGCCAGTCGAAGGAAAGGCATGATGTATTTTGTCTCTAATAGTTCTAATTTTATCATTAAAGAAGCTCATGAAGTCATTACTAGTTAGACCCAGAGGAGTAGATGGGTCAATAGAGCTGTGGTTCTCTGTTAGCCTGGCTACGGTGCTGAAGAGAAACCTGGGGTTGTTCTTGTTTTCCTCTATTAAAGAAGAGTAGTAGGCTGTTCTGGCATTACGGAGAGCCTTCCTGTAGGTTTTAAGATTATCTTGCCAGACTAAGCGAGATTCTTCCAGTTTAGTGGCACGCCATTTACGTTCAGAGTTACGTGCCACTTGCTTTAATTTACGAGTCTGCTGGTTATACCATGGTGCTAACCTCCTCTGTTTAATTATCTTCTTTTTCAGAGGTGCAATAGAGTCAAGCGCTGTCTGTAATGACCCTGTAGTACTCTCAACAAGATGATCTATTTGTAAGGGGCTAATGGAGGCATGAAAATGACAAGCCCCAAAGAGAAAAAACAGATTAGACTAAAGCTCCCTCAAACTAACAAAACACTACAGCTATGTGCAATACTCCATCCAAACCTAACACAAAACTACCAAAATCCAAAAAGACGAGCCCCCATTTTGTCACAACCTGGCTCAGAGGTAGGACAAAAGATAGAGACCACACATGCTTTTTAAACTATATAACATAAATTTTATTAAACTAAAATTTAATATAAATAACAAATAACCCAAACTCAACCAAACCCAGAAACTCAAACAGAAGAGAGAGAGAGAGTGAATGCCCAGAGCTCTTCTTATAGATGAGCATTCACACAGCATTCAGGTGTGGACCATCTCTGCTGATGAGATCCCAATCAACCAATAAGAAACTAGGTCAGGCCATAAGGCCGTCACAATTCCGATTAATAAATGTATTAATTATTTTGCATGAACAATTTGCTGATTTGTTTCCTTATTAACTGTATTTACCATAAAAACCGTAGCATCTCTAATCATCTGGTAATGTAGTCCCCCCCTGCCAAATACTTGGTCTTACCCAACCCGGTTTCTCTCCCGTACATTCACTATTTGCTGTCAGTGTGGCGAAGTTGCTGGTTAGAGGCAGCGGTGGCACGCTCATACCTTAATTGCACCATGAAAAGAGCAAACGGCGGACAGCCGTATTGTTGGTCGAATAAAAAAAAAGAAAAATGCGGACCAAAAGGAGGTAAATACCCAAATTGTTAGGCTAGCTGCTGATTTGTTGACTGTAACTTAAGTAGCTTGCTACAATACAGTCACACGTTTTGGAATAATTTATCTGTCATCCCTTCCTGCGTAATACGAACTGCTGAGTTTTAGTTCAGAGGCTACTCTAAAAATTTTGGTCGTGCAGGCCTGCACACACAGTGAATTTGCCCTGTTCACCACCGTCTTCCACAGCAAGCCACTGCAAACTTTAATGCTGACTAGCATGTCCGATATTTAGCTCGTTGTTAAGCTACATCACAGCATTAAAGTGGTCACTAAAGAACACTCCTCTAGACACGATAACATCTTGCAAGAATACAATTTCCTCATGAGTTAGACAAAATGTTAAGCCAAGGGGAGTTCACGTGAGCATAAACATGGAATACCTGAAATGGGCTATAACATTGCATAAAGAATGTAAGCTAAATATTACAGTAAAATTATGTGGGAAACACTGAAACGACATAAAAAATGAAAAGCATTGTTAATATGCTAGTTAGAGGGCAAATGTGTTTAAAATGCTTCTTTTTGGTGAGGTAATATGCATTCTCCAAAACTAGTGTGAATATACAACCTCTGTCAATGTTGAACATTAACCCAGCTTTTCTGTATCAGGAGCAAGAATGTGACCGAAGAAGGGTAAATGGCGAAGGAGGCACAGCCAATGAGACAGAGACAGGTGATCAGACAGGAGGAAGAGAAAGTGCAGATGAGGAAGAGAGAGGAGATGACAGAGGAGGGGTACAATTTGAGGAGGAGAGAGGAGGAAGAGACGGACCACATACAGCAGGTGAAGAGAGAGATAAAGAAGGAGGCGATGGAGGGTCAGGTGACCAGGGAGAAGAAGGGAGAGAACATGAAAAGGCAACGCAGGAGGCACAGGTGTCCAGGTAACAGACCTGAAAAAAAAACTAAATTGTGCATGCAAACACAATGTCAGAACACTGAGCTGATTTGTATTTGGTTCGTGGGTTTCCTCACAGAGGGACACATGGTGTAATTTAATTAAAGTAATTAAAGTAATTTCAGCAATATAGATCTCTTGTGTGACGTGTAATGCACCCCCAATCATTCAAAAATTGAAAGATTTTTAGCCCGCGCATCACCGACCCCAGCAGTTTTGAAATCCTGCAACGGCCCTGAGTGTGACCCCCCCAATGTTTAACCCAAAGTTACGCCTTTGCTATTATACATTATAGAAACAACTCAGTGCCGTGTATAATATGCGACATACTCTTTGTTCAGCCATGGACTGCAAATTTCTGCATATGGAGTACAACAGTGTCCTTTCCTTTCCACGCCTGGTGAAAGTGATGAAGGGGAGACTGTGTATTGTGGCAACATCTGTTCCTTCCAAGAGAATCTTCTCAAAAACAGGGCAGATAATCACAGAGAGAAGAAATCAAATCACTCCATCCAAGCGGAGGCATCTGACCTTTTTGAATGCCAACCTTCACTGAGGACATTAATACTTTTCGCTTGAGTTTGGTTCTGTTCTGTGGATTTCTTTGGAGTTTTTTGTTCAATTGTGCAATAACAATGAATGGATAAAATAAAATATTAAACAAAAGGAAGAACTGTTTTGTAACAGAACAAATGCCCAGAATTAGGCAATTATAAGGCTTCTCGTAAAAATACTGAATATGAAAAGGTTTTCAACACACAAACTATTAATTTTTGCAAAGCTATGGTAAAATAAAGACCTACAAAATATCCTAAATTAAGAGCCGATAAGGAGTCGAAAGAGCTGGCTCTTCTTTGGGACCTGAGTCAAAAGAGCCATCACTAGACACTACATGTTACGTTAACGTAGGATCTACTGACTCTACGTACTGAACAGCTGTACAGCTCTTTTCAATTTAAAACATATTGTACAGATATTTATACCATATAGTTCTCAATTGTTTTTATTTTCCTTAATGTTTGCTATGCACAAAAAATACTAAGACATATTCATTGTACACACTAAACCTATTTGGTAATAAATTGGAATCTGATTCTGATGGAGGGCAGTGTAAATCTACATTTTGAGTTTACTTATTCATGTACTTAGGTCTGATTAACATTATCATCTGATGGACCCTTGCTACATATATATTTGAAGGCACACACATACACACAGACACATTGTGGCATATGCTTGGCTGAGAATGATCATCAAGAAGTTAATAAGATTCTTGGATCAAACCTGTGTCTTCATTCATTATTCTAATATTACGAAGCACTAGCAGGTGTATGTGTGCCTAACCACAGAATTAATAACATCTCTCTCTCTCTCTCTCTCTCTCTCTCTCTCTCTCTCTCTCTCTCTGCCAGTGAGTGTGAGTGGGTGTGGCAGTTGTTGATTAAAGGGTTTGTGCTGACCTTGACTCCTGAGGCAGCCCTTATTGATTCAGCTCTAGCTGTAGTAATTAACATCCTCATCACATTTGTTCCAGATTTTTCCTGCCATTCATTTTAAACTTTTGAACTTTGCCCTTTAATGATGCACAGGACTGTCCAATTATGAGGACTTTCTGAGTGTCCTCACCAGTCATACCAACAGTTTACAGACCTTCTTTTCTGCTGATATCTGGCTCTGATGATTCCAGACAAAAGTCATTATTATGAATACTATAACAATGCACTAACCACACACAACATCAGATACTTCCTGCAGCAGCAAAATAGAACAAATGGAGTAAGATTTTATTAAAACTACTAAAAATTCTAATTTGCTTCATGTCCCTTTTTTTGTGCAGTAAATCACTGTAACATTTCATCAGTGTTGGGCATAATATATTTCAGTAACACATTACAAAACTAATGTGTTACACATTACAGAAGTTACAAAAGTAACATGCTAACGGAATATATTACATTTAGGCAGTAACAGAGTAATATAATGCACTGCTAACTATATTTTGGTAATATTATTACAGTTACTGAGTCCGGTAACGTGTTACAATCCGAGCTGTCACACAGAAGAATAAAAGGAAAGAAAAAGACGACAGCAACTTTATGTGCTGGTTGGAGGCCAAGGGAACTGTCTACAGCTAAAAATAGTACAAGTAACCTCAAGAAACACCTGAAGAGAGTGCACAGCAACCTTAAGTTAGCGGCTAAACAGCCTCCTGTGTGAACAAATCTAAACAATAAAAGTTTTCTTCAGTTCAGAGGTGAAGATGTTTGACCCAGGAGAAGTGAGAAGGCTGGTGGCTGAGTCTTTCGTGGATGATGCGCTGCCTCTTTCTACAGTAGAGTCATCCTGTGCCAGCACTGTGGACAAAAGCCAGACACTCCACTGTTGCATCAGAGTACCTGGAAGAGGTCAGTGAACAAAAGCTATCGTTCTCACTGTAACTCACTTCTATGATGCCTACGCACGTATCATTGAAATGCCCCTTGCCAACATCAGTAAGCTTGCACACAGCTTCACATTAAATGCATGAATGACAAGGAATACCAGTTTCTCAAATAATACTGTTTGATCATGATACCTTTCACTATAGCACTAGACATTTTGCAAGGGTGAGGACACTTCTACAGCACACTTCTGCCAACTTTGGAAATTCAAGGCCAAAAGCCTTGCAGTTAAAAATGACATCATCATGAAAGCAATCAAAAGCTGGTTTGCAGCAACTCTCCACTCCAAGGATGTATCGCTGGCTGCTGTCTCCCTGCAGTTACCCTACTTCACTGGGTTAGTGAGAAACCAAGAAAAGAGTACATCAAGTTCCTGCTTACTACAGAGTGCAGATCCTTGACAGAGGAATGACAAAATATTGCCTTCATTTTGTAATGCCTTGTCCTAAATGTTTATTAGTAGTAAGTATCTTATTGATCTACACAGAAGGTAATATCAAATCAAATCAAATCAAATTTTATTTGTATAGCCCAAAGTCACAAAACACATTTTGCCTCAGAGGGCTTTACAGTCTGTGACACCCTCTGTCCTTCGACCCTCGGTTCGAGTGAGGAAAAACTTGCCCACAAAAAAACCCTTTTAACAGGGAAAAAATGTGGAAGAAACCTCAGGAAGAGCCACAGAGGAGGGATCCCTCTTCCAGGACGGACAGACGTGCAATGGATGTCACATGTACAGAACAATCAACACAAACATATTGTACAATTACAATGAATTACAATAGATGGTAGAGTGAATTACAGTAGCAGTGGAATCTGTGATAGAGATAGAGATAGACAGATGCACAACAGCAATAAGTCATTAACCAACTAAGCTGTAGTGGAGATGGTAGCAATAATGACAGTAATGCTATATATTGTGGACGTCAGCAGCAGACCACAGCAGCAGCCACGATCCATGAGAACCTGCTGGACGAGAAAGCACAGAAACTCCGGGGAAGAAGTTTAGTTAGAAACATGCATTGATGGTAATGATGATTGGAGAGTGAGAGAGGGAGTGAGAGAAGGTTTTCAGCAAAGGGACGTCAAGTGGACATCAGCAGCCGACCACAGCAGCAGCCACGATCCATAAGAACCTGCTGGATGACAAAGCACAGAAACTTTGGGGAAGAAGTTTAGTTAGTAACATGCATTGATGATGATGACGATTGGAGGGAGAGAGGAAAGAAGGGAGAGAGAGAGAGGGGGGGGGGGGGGGGGGGGGGGTTCAGTAAAGGGAGATGTGACTACATCTTCAACCAATACCATGCCTGACGGCATAACCCAGATAACCCCGGCAGTCTAGTCCTATGGCAGCATAACTAAGGGAAGGCCTGAGCCAGCCCTAACTATAAGCTCTATCAAAAAGGAAAGTCTTAAGTCTACTCTTGAAGGTGGTGACCGTGTCTGCCTCCCGAACCCAGAAAGGTAGTTTGTTCCACAGAAGAGGAGCTTGATAGCCGAAAGCTCTGGCTCCCAGTCTACTTTTGGAAACTATAGGAACCACAAGGAACCCAGCATTCTGAGAGCGCAGTGGTCTAGAGGGGTAGTAAGGTACTATGAGTTCTTTTAGATATGATGGTGCCTGGCCATGAAGAGCTTTGTAAGTAAGGAGAAGAATTTTAAATTCTATTCTAGATTTAACAGGTAGCCAATGCAAGGAAGCCAAAATGGGAGAGATGTGATCTCTGATCTTGGTTCCTGTCAGAACACGTGCAGCAGCATTCTGAATTAGCTGCAAAAAGTCCTAAGAGATTTATTGGAGCAGCCTGATAACAAAGAGTTACAGTTGTCCAGCCTAGAAGTAACAAATGCATGGACTAGTTTTTCTGCATCCGCTTGGGACAGGATGCGTCTGGTATTGGTAATGGTGCGTAAGTGGAAGAATGCAGTCTTTGAAATTTGTTTTATGTGGGAATTAAAGGACAAATCCTGATCAAAGATGACTCCAAGATTCTTTACGGTGGAGCTGGAGGCCAAGATGATCCCGTCTAAGGTAGCCAAGTCTCCGGACAAAGAGTTTCTGAGGTGTTTGGGTCCAATTATAAGAACTTCAGTTTTATCCGAGTTCAACATCAGAAGATTGTAGGTCATCCAATTTTTTATATCCCTAAGGCACGCTTGCAGTTTGGCTAAATGATTGGTTTCATCAGGCTTGATCGATAAATATAATTGGGTGTCGTCAGCATAACAATGGAAATTAATAGAGTGATTCCTAATAATGTTCCCTAGAGGAAGCATATATAGACTGAATAGAAGTGGCCCTAGTACAGAACCTTGTGGTACTCCATGACAGACTTTGGTATGCATGGAGGATTCATCATTGACGTGGACAAACTGAGATCGATCTAAGAAATATGACCTAAACCAGCTTAGGGCGGTTCCTTTGATGCCAATCTGATGTTCCAATCTCTGTAAAAGAATTTGATGGTCTATGGTGTCAAATGCAGCACTAAGATCTAACAAGACAAGTACAGAGATGAGTCCTTTGTCTGATGCCATTAGGAGATCGTTTGTGACTTTGACTAGTGCGGTCTCTGTGCTATGATGCACTCTAAATCCTGACTGAAAATCCTCGAATAAACTGTTCTTATGAAGAAATTCACACAGCTGATTAGCTACAGCTTTCTCAAGTAACTTAGAAAGAAAGGGAAGGTTTGATATCGGTCTATAATTGGCTAAGACCTCTGGATCTAGAGTGGGCTTTTTAAGAAGAGGTTTAATTACAGCTACTTTAAAGGACTGTGGTACATACCCTGATAATAAAGACAGATTAATCATATCCAGTAAAGAAGGGCTGACTAACGGTAAAATATCCTTGAGCAGCCTGGTTGGAATGGGGTCTAGGAGACAGGTTGACAACTTAGATGAAGAAATTATCGAAGTTATTTGATGAAGGTCAATGGGAGAAAAACAGTCCAAATGTGTATCAGGTTTTGCAGCTGATTCCAAACTTGCTGTATCAGAATGCAGATCAGTGCCAGTCGAAGGAAAGGCATGATGTATTTTGTCTCTAATAGTTCTAATTTTATCATTAAAGAAGCTCATGAAGTCATTACTAGTTAGACCCAGAGGAGTAGATGGGTCAATAGAGCTGTGGTTCTCTGTTAGCCTGGCTACAGTGCTGAAGAGAAACCTGGGGTTGTTCTTGTTTTCCTCTATTAAAGAAGAGTAGTAGACTGTTCTGGCATTACGGAGAGCCTTCCTGTAGGTTCTAAGATTATCTTGCCAGACTAAGCGAGATTCTTCCAGTTTAGTGGCACGCCATTTACGTTCAGAGTTACGTGCCACTTGCTTTAATTTACGAGTCTGCTGGTTATACCATGGTGCTAACCTCCTCTGTTTAATTATTTTCTTTTTCAGAGGTGCAATAGAGTCAAGCGCTGTCTGTAATGACCCTGTAGTACTCTCAACAAGATGATCTATTTGTACGGGGCTAATGGAGGCAGACAAGTCCTCTGCTACATTGAGACATGGCATTGAATTCAATATTGAAGGAATCACTTCCTTCATTGTAAAGAAATGTATTCCTTTCAAATGCAAGTAACTTGTAAAGTGAAATGTATTACATTTTGGAAGTAATTTGCCCAACGCTGCATTTCATATATACCACAGAGCAGTGGCGGAACAAGTCAGAGCCGGGCCGGGGGCGGGGCAAAAGACCGGGCCCTTTATTAAAGCTTATCATAACATCATCACCACCCCCCGCATGGGCCCGGGCCGGGGGACACTTGCCCCCCCCTGCCCCCCCTCACGCTCCGCCCCTGCCACAGAGGAAGATTACCATTCCATCAAAGTTTAACTCTAACTCTAACTAAACCAGAGGGTGCCGGCCTGACTGCATACTGTTCTACCTGTTCTGTTCAGGTTTATGTTTTCTTTCTTTTGTTATTAACTCTAAAAATTCAGTTATTACTTTAATAATCTACAGACCTCCCAAACCAAACAATGTTTTCATTGGAGAGTTTGTGGAGTATCACTACCATCTCAGTCTTTTAATCTTACTCAGGTAATACAGGAACCAACACGTGTGAAGGGTCACACGCTGAATCTAGTTCTGTACAACAGTCTGAGTGCTGACTCCTTTTAGACAGAGGATATCTGTGTGTCTGATCATAAGGCCATTTTATTTCATGTGATTTTATCCCAACATCCTTTTCATCATAGTATCCTAGTCTGCTGTCAGGTTTTTAACTCTAGCTCTGGCAGCAATTTTTTTTTTAGCTTTTTAGTGTTGCCTCTTTAATCTCCATTCTGATTTGGAAGAGCTTGTCTTGTCTCTCTTTTTACTCTCACCTGTCCGAACATCCTGCACTCTGTTGCTCCCTTTAAAGATAAAAGGTCAAATAAGACACCATGGCCTTGGCTCAACGAATCCATTCAAGATTTAAAAAGGGACTGTAGGAGAAAGGAAAGAAAATGGAAAAAAAAATGGTCTGACTGTATTCCTTGAAATTTTGAAAGATGCCATAAAAAATGATCAAACAGCAGTTAAAGAAGCAAGAGCATCCTTCTTGTCTAACGAAAGCCAGAACTTTGTTTAAGGTAATTAGGGGTAAACGATAATTATCGGGCCGATAACAGGAAATTATTACATCATTCTGATAAGTCCGATATCATGACAAATACCCCGATAACATATATAATTGTTTCAGCACTTAATCATGGAAATGATGGCACAAATGATGACAACCAGCCATTCGACTGATTAATGACTTGGAGCCACGGTTTACATTAACAAGCCGCCGCTACTTTTATGATGCATGACAAGTCTAACTTGTGTCAGTGCATTATACACATTTTATTTATTGTTATTGAGGAATGCACTTTTCCAGATTGTGTTTACATAGAAATGTTTGAATCTAACTTGTGTCAGTGCATCAGTTTACTATATATACTATATATTTTTGTGAACTTCTGGAATGCACTTTTTCAGTTTGTAATCCTGATGCATGTATTTGCACCAGTTCAAGTTACTTTTTTTTTGAGAGGATAGCCAATACTTTTTCTTTGGAAAAAATAAATCTCCATTTGAGTCAAAAGTGTTTTGGGGTTTATTCATAGTATTAATATCATGATCGTGTGTGTGTGTGTGTGTGTGTGTGTGTGTGTGTGTGTGTGGTTTTGTCATTTTATTCTTGCAAGAGGAGCAGTTCTACAAATGCACAAATCAAATCAAATCAAATTTTATTTGTATAGCCCAAAGTCACAAAACACATTTTTCCTCAGAGGGCTTTACAATCTGTACAGGGAGTGACACCCTCTGTCCTTAGACCCTCGGTTCCAGTGAGGAAAAACTTGCCCACAAAAACCCTTTAACAGGGAAAAAATGTGGCAGAAACCTCAGGAAGAGCCACAGAGGAGGGATCCCTCTCCCAGGACGGACAGACGTGCAATGGATGTCACATGTACAGAACAATCAACACAAACATATTGTACAATTACAATGAATGATAAAATGACAATGAATTACAATAAATGATAGAATGATTACAGTAGCAGTGGAACCTGTGATAGAGATAGAGAGACACAGATGCACAGCAGCAGTAAATCATTAACTAACTATAAACTGTAATGGAGATATGGTAACAATAATTACAGTAATGCTATATATGGTGGACGTCAGCAGCAGACCACAGCAGCAGCCACGATCCATGAGAACCTGATGGACGAGAAAGAACCTGCTGGACGAGAAGACAGAGGACAGTCTGCAGAAAATGTTCAGGGTGGGGCAGTCCCACGCTGATTCTTATACACTTCTAAAGAGTATTCGTCATTATTATGATTTACTTATCTAACTGTAGCAGGTGGCTACAATGGAATGTGCTCATCACTATCAAACCTCACTAACAAGCTCTGCTGGACTGGGTGAACCAAGGTCAAGTTTAGACATCAAACAACTACTGCTAGAAACAACTTGCATAAATGAGAGAAAGATTTCTAAGTGCAAGGTACTGAGTAAAACCAAACAAGTCTATATGGCACACAGTTTTATACTTAAAATGCTTTTTTGAATATTACTGTGATCAAACATGGCTATATATGGTTATAAAAGAACACACAATCATGTGTACCCGCCTTTGGATAAAGCAGAAGAAGACGGACGGACACGGTTTTTAGCAAGTTTAGGCCAATTTCTAAACTTCTGTTTTTTTCCCCCCAAGATTTTAGAGAAAGTGGTTTCTACACAACAGATTCCAGTCTGGTTTGAGAGCTCTTCATAGCACAGAAACTGCCCTCCTAAAAGTAACTAATGATCTCCTTTTAGCAGTGACAGACACAATTTTAATTCTTTTAGACCTCAGTGCAGGTTTTGACACTCTAGATCACTCAAGTTTAATTGACCATCTAAAACCTGGGTGGGTATCAAGGACACTGCATCTTTTAGAAAAATAATAATAATAACTTCTCGGTCACCATAGATAATTATTCATCTTCTTCAGCTCACATTACCTGTGGTGTATCTGAAGGTTTAATTTTAGGTCCAATTTTATATGCTCCCTCTTAGCCATATCATTGAACTTCACAATGTTTCTTTTCATTGCCGTGCAGATGACATACAGATATACCTCCCCCGGAGACCTGCTGATCCTAGAGGCCTAGCTGCTGTTTTAGACTTAGTGATGGCATAAAATCTCAACAACTCAAAATCTGAAATCATATTGCTTAATCCTTCCATCCACACCACCTCAATTCAAACTTGTCTTGGTTCCTCTTACAACTATGTAAAGCCCACAGCCTATGATCGAGGAGTAATTTGAAAAGCACATCACAAATGTGGTTCAGTCTTGTTTCCTTCAGTTCAAAATCATTTCCCACTGACTTAGAAAAAGTAAGAAGCCAGGCGTCTTACTGGTTTTAATAGACGACGGCACATTGCACAGATTCTAGCTTCCCTTCACTGGTTTCCTGTTCGTTTTAGAATTGATTTTAAGATTTTACTGATCACCTTTGAAGCATGCTCGGATCTGGCTCCACGTTACATAGCAGACATGTTGACAGCTTATGAACGAGCATGCAGCCTTAGGTCCTCGGGTGGTTCCCTTCTGGTTGTTCTAGTAGAGGCTCAAAACTAAAGGTGACCGGACGTTTGCTATCAGGGCCACTTGACCTTGAAACACCTTGCCTGAGGACATACAGCTCACGGAATCAATGAATTCTTTTAAGTCGCTTCTTAAAACACATTTTTTATAGACTTTTATGTGATGTTTTCTTTTTTTTTTAATTTTGATGATTACTGATTGTTTTATTCAAATGTGGTGTGTTTTCTATTTATTTTCATTATTCTATATATTATTGTTGGCTTATTCAATTTGTCATGTTTTTCTTATTTTTATGCATTGTTTTCTACTACTTCTATTTCTAATTGTTCTACTAATTTTTTATTGTTTTATTTTGTCTTTTTTAAATGTCTTTTGCTATTACCATGTTCTTAAATCTTAGTTGTCCTGCGTTGTTGGTTCTTCTGCTGCTATTTAGTACCTGTGCCTGTCTGTCAAAGCACTTTGTAAACTCTTTTTAAACAGTGCTAAATAAATAAAGTTGTTATTGTTATAAATACAGACAATGTGGTACAAAATGCTGATCGACCACAAAATGTGTTTTTTGCTGCACTTGTTTTTTACTCTTCTTCTGTTTATACATGTAAAGTACCTTTGGGTACTTTTTAAAGCTCTATATAAAATAAATATATCATTATTGTTATTATTATTATTATTATTATTATTATTATTATTATTATTATTATTATTATTATTATTATATGTCGTAGTAGTAGTATTAGTAGTAGTAAAGTGTTCATATCTAAACCCTTTCAGGTTTCATAACCACAGACTATATGCAAACATTTCCATTTAACTTGGTGTTCAGAATTCTAGCCACAAAATAAATACTAAATATTCAAGAATCCAGGTGTACATTTTTTCATGATGTAATGAGCAATTGTTAATTTACACATTTTACACATCCCTAATATTCAATTCTACACACAAACCCAACAAAATCTAAAGCAGACCACTATGAGGTGAGGATTGGCAAACTTTACTCTAAGTCTATAAGTGTAGACTGTAAGTGTTTATAGTGGCATTTAAATATTCATAAACCCTGACAGTGGTGAGGGGCTGTATGATCTGCAGAAAGCTGACACATGGCTGCCTGATCTCTCCTTTTCTGCCTCCCTCATACAGCAGGCTTTTGAACAGCACACAAAGTAAACGACAGCTCTTCTAAATGGGCCCCAGGAAACAGCCAGTATTAGCTCTGTACATATTTTATTAATGTTTGTTGATATTTGTGATGCAGCAGATCTGTCAGTGTCTAAGCAAACTTTGTAGTAGATGGAACGATCAAGTCGACTCTTGTTTACACCTATTTCACAGCCGGTGGACAACACAGACATAACAAGAGACAAGAAAACAAGAATAACAAGGAATGAGGAAAAGCTGAGCGGGACCTCTATGGAGTATCATACTGAATCACCCCTAATAGAAGAGGTCAAAGCAGTATATTGAATCAAGAGGGACTGTACTGTCAGACATGAATACATATTTGGCCAAGGCCAAACCTATTTTTATGTGTATTTTGAATTTGCTCCAAAAAAAAGCTGTGTGGATCTTTCTAATGGTAAATTGAAAAAACAGTATCAGAGAATAGTTTTTACACTTTATGCTGTGATCAAAAAGCAAAATGGGACAACACCAATTATCATGTGATTGATGGTCTATACTTAGGTCATGTGGTACTGGAGATTGGATGGATGAACTACAAGTTGATGTGGCTAAGGATGTAAGGGGGGCTGAGGATGTTACAGTGGCTGAGAATGTCACGGTGGCTGAGGATGTTACGGTGGCTGAGGATGTTAGGGGGCTGTGACTTTCGCCATAAGAACAGTTTATTCGAGGATTTTCAGTCAGGATTTAGAGTGCATCATAGCACAGAGACCGCACTAGAAAGTTACAAATGATCTCCTAATGGCATCAGACAAACGACTCATCTCTGTACTTGTCCTGTTAGATCTTAGTTCTGCATTTGACACCATAGACCGTCTAAGCCTGTCACAGAGGTCCACAAGGTTCTGTACTAGGACCACTTCTATTCAGTTTATATATGCTTCCTTTAGGGAACATTAGGAATCATTCCATTAATTTTCCTCATGTCAATGCAGTGTCAAGCCTGATGAAACCAATCAGTTAGCTAAACTTCAAACCTTCAAGCATGCCTTAGGGATATAAAAAGTTGGATGACCTACAATTTTCTGATGTTAAATTCAGATAAAACTGAAGTTCTTGCAATTGGATCCAGACACCTCAGAAATTCTCTTTCTAGAGACTACTTTCGACGGGATCACCCTGGCCTCCAGTTCCTCCGTAAAGAATCTTGGAGTCATTCCAATCAGGATATGTCCTGAACAAAATTCAAGGACTACCTTTTTTCTAGTGCATTGTTATTGACATCATCATGTGTATCTTTATGAAATAATTGGTTAAATAAATGATATTACCAATACTTATAGTCATTCAATGGGTGATCACCTTTTTTCTGAAGGTTAATTATAATGTGTGGTGTTCAGAAAAAACAAATGTCTGAAAAGTCCAATGTATCATTGGAATGAGTAATGGAATGACTCGAGTGATTGACAAATGCCCAGTAAGGGCATTCTCTTTGGCAGAAGGAAACTTAGGATTAATTAAGTGTGCAGACTTGGAGAAGTATTCAGGAACAGTAAAGAGAACAGGAATATCAGTGATAAAGTGCAGGGACATGTGAGAATGATGCACAACAGACAAGAGAACATGTGGCAGGCAGCGCAAACTACTTGTTGTCCTGATCCATGAATACGCAACTAAAGTGTTGAGTCAGCAGAGCCAAGGCGCATGCTACTCCTGGGTGACTGGAAAGAGTGCCCCTCACTGGAGGAACTGGGATCACAGTTGACACAGAAACCTGCATGAAATCTGCAAAGATGCTTATTGTGGATCAGTACTGCCCTGCAGTTTTTTAAGCTGTTGCCTATCACTGCTGCCACAACAGAGAGAACCTTTAACTGGTTAACTGTCTGTCTGGGAATGCCAGATCCAAGCAGTCTGATTTAAAGGAATTTTTAAGGACCCTGTTTAAGACTTGCCTCATACCATTTTGATAAAATCAGGATTAGATTAGATTACATTACATTACATTATAGATTATAAAATGGTTTTGATGAGGTGTGTGTTCAGACACTGTGCCAGTCTGTAATAATATTTGCTCCTGGCCTCATCCATCCTGCTGTAGTTGTGCATGTTTTTTATATGTTGAATAAGAAATTGGTTACCTCTTTAGGTTTTAAGTCTTTTGAAGAGAACAGTGCTTATACTTGTTAGTACCTCAATACTTGTTAATGAGGTGTAAAATCATTAATTGAGAATAGTTTGAGAGTAAACTTCCAATGCTAGATATTGGCATTATGCACTGCAGGAGGAGGTGTCAGCCTGCCAAGCATACAAATACATAGCAGTTATTTAAAGCCCTGTTCAGTGGTGGCCTTGTCCACCTAGTTTTTTTTAAAATTTGATTTCAAATGTTAGTTTGACCTCCAAATCCAAGTGTAGTCTCAAACAAATGAAATGGCGACTGTAACTCTGAATCAGTGTTACAGGGCAGTGGTGTTTCTAAAATATAACACAGAGCAGAAACAGGAAATGGCCTGACAAGATGTTGAGTTATTCAGTGAAATCAAAGCAAATCAAATAATTTAGCTCCACAGACAAAGTCAAATGGATGATGGACTTTCTCTCTCTGTGAAAGACTAAAAAGTCTCCATAAACTGTTTCTTTTGAATAACCTTTGCAACTATGAAAATGACATTAGGGTGTTTCTTCTAAAAGCATATGGTCTTTCCTTTGTCCTGTGTTCCTGAGCCAACACGGCGTGCCCTGCACCCTCACACAAATGAATAAATGACAAAGTGAGGAGAAAAAAACAAGGCAGAGAAGTAAGATTCCATCTGTCTGAATCTTAATTAGGTTTCACAAACTGCAACTGTGTCTTTCACAACTCCAGAGGTGAAACTCTGAGACTCCCCCAAAAGACTGGGGAGACGTCAAAGGGAATTGTGTTTGTTTTCCACCACTGCCAGGCAGTAAGGGATGGAGAGAAAAACAAACAGAATGTCTCTGTGTCCACCTGTACACCAGGCATGAGCTGGACTGTTTTTGGAATCCAACCAAGGGTAAAGTATCTCAACAGATGCCTCACTCACACAACCTGTCTGTCATATTTGCAGAGGCCAGAGGTCAAGTGGACAGCAGCATTCCAGCACAGCTGCTGTCTGTCACAGGGAATTTTATTTTCATCATGTGTACTTCTGCTCCATTATAATGGGCCATGCATGCTCGCACAGCCAATCCTCAAATTCTGTTTTCATTACCCGGACTCCCTGAGGCTGCGATCTGAGACATCATTGTTTGTGTGGTCTCTAATTATTGTAATTGGTTCTACCTGAACTGGTATTAAGAAATCATCTTTTATCCAAAGCTTGTTATTTCCGATATTAATCACTGGGATAATTTTTGAGGTGTGATGAGAAGCTGCTGTGGACATTATTATCACACACCTGAGATCTGACTGATTTTGTGTATACACAAGGTTAGACTATCAACAGTCCACAAACAGTGGACCTGTGTAATAATGGACCAAAGCAGGCTGCTTACATGTGCCGCCCGTTTAACTGAAGGTTTCCAGCCAGTTGCCTTTGATCCACAAAAAAGCACTGTGGGACTAAACAGTGGGAGTAAATCCTCAACCTCACACACACCTTACACTTTCCCAGAAATCAATTAATGTCATGCAAGTCCAAATCGACCCTGCTTCCAACACCAGCAAACACATTTAACCCTTTCATGCATGATGTGTATTCACTCTTAAAAGCTTTTCAATTGAAAAGCTTTTAATAACAATGACTGACATCACTTTTTATGCAAGCAAATAAAACACAACTTAAAACTGGTGGGGACTGAGCAGAACTGGATGACAGCATGTCAACTGGCTCATCCTCAACATCCTCAGCCCCCTTAACATCTTCAGCTCCCTAACATCCTCAGCCACCATAACATCCTCAGCCACTGTGACATCCTCAGCCATCGTAACATCCTTAGCCGCCTTAACATCCTCAGCCCCCTTAACATCCTCAGCCCCCCTTAACATCCTCAGCCCCCCTTAACATCCTCAGCCCCCCTTAACATCCTCAGCCCCCCTTAACATCCTCAGCCCCCTTAACATCCTCAACCCCCTTAACATCCTCAGCCCCCCTAACATCCTCAGCCCCCCTAACATCCTCAGCCCCCCTAACATCCTCAGCCACCATACATCCTCAGCCACCGTGACATCAGCCCCCTCTAACATCCTCAGCCCCCCGTGCTTCAGCAGCTTGAAAAGCAGCATCACCTCCATTCCTGAAGTATGCACTTTAGCACCAATGAAACTAACTATTGCATCATCTTTAGTGTTTAGATCTTTGTAACTTATTCTGCAGTTAGATTTTCAACCTTTTCTCTAGCAGTACCTCCAGAAATCAGCACTCTAATCCTTGCTCCTTTGCAGCAGTGTCTGCAGAGGGACAGTATGCAAAGCTCCTGTACTGGCTGTGTCCAGTCTCTGCTGTCTTGAACTTCCCACATTTCTCGCACGTGTTGTGCAGTACTGTTCAGGTCCGTCTTCAGCATACTGGAGCAGGAGGGGTGGAGGAGAGTCCTGTTTCTTCATCCTCTTGTTATGCCACTGTAACAAGGTGGTCGGCTGCATAATTGTCCTATTGGCCAGATTAACTGGCCAGACTCCACTACCTGATTTTCCAGTAGTCCTCAAAGATGAGATCCCATCTGGACTTTCTGAACCTGAAGTCTGACCTGATGGGGATTTATATTTTTATGATCTTTTTTTAGAAAGCCTGCAATCATATGCAGAGAGATTAGCACAAAACTGTCTCTCTTCCTATGTATCCAGTTGCTAATCAAACTGCAGGAATATCCGTTCCATTATTCATTTTTTTTTTATATCTGCTTGCTATACCAGAAGCCCAGAGACATTAGGCCACATGCTATAAAGACAATAGCCCTCAGGACTGTAGCTATGGGCTCTGAAGGAGGTTACAGCGGTCCTTACATGCCTTTATGCAGATTAGTACTGTGGTGCTGTATCACTGTAGTAATCATACTAATGGCGAAGTGATTACAGTAAGAGCAAACCATCCACCAATCGTGGATTAGTTTGTTTAACAGTGCCCTCAGTGGTGATGGCTCAGCTTCACTTTTTCTGGACTATTTACTACTTTATCTAATTAGTTCATCCTCCTTAGCAAGCTAATATTAGCTAGCTAACGCCACAACATATTTGACTTTGCAGTAATGTTAGTTTTGTCTTGGTGTTAGCTTCTAGCTTCTGAGCTTCACTAATCAGAAGATTGGTGGTTTGATCCCCTCCATTCTGCCTGTCGAAGTGTGCTTGGGCAAGATATTGAACCCCAAATTGCTCCAGAAGAAGACTAGAAAGGAGAAGACTAGAAAGGCGCTACTATATGTAATAAGTACAGTCCATTTACCATTTGTAGTGGAGGACATTTGGCTGTTGATCACAGGTAACCACCTGTGCAACTTGGCTTCATTCAGCCCACCTCAGCTCCACCCACAAAGAGGTGGATCCATATTTGGATTAATCTGGAGGAGGCAGAGGTAGTCTGGTGTCATTTGCATCAAGGACACAGAATACAGTGGACGGCTGTCTAAAATGGCATCATGCCTTGCCACAGCAAGTTGGAGGCTGCAGGTTTATTACCTTGTGTCCTTGTGTCTGCCTTGAATTAACTTATTTTTTATACATTATTGTTGCCATTGCAATCATTAGACTGCTATGGGATTGATGTTGAGATGCCTCAACATGACATCTGTGCCCAACTTCCACCAAAACAACTCAGTTTGCAATGCCTTTGTATGAATCTACCTCTTATTTACACCAGGGATTGGAACCAACTATCAGCAAACTACCTAATCACAGAGGAGTCACCATGGTAGCAATGGCATCCACATTTGAGATTACAGCTGCCACCTTGGTCAAAATGATTTTCATGCCCCTCACTCTGGTCTGAAAAATACACTGAAGGTCTGTCTTTTGAGCTTGTAGAGGTTCTTTGTGGCAGCATCCCCGTGGTCTTTAACATTCTCTAACAACTGCTTGCAAGATAATAAAACCATTCACATGACACCTAACTGCTTCCTCAGGGACAAAGACTAGTTAGCCTTCAAGGATCCGGTTGTCCTGCCAAGGAGCTTGAGGTCAGTTGATCACAGGCTGACATTACAACCAGTGCTTCTCAAATAGTGGGGCCCCCCTGGGGGGCGCAAGGCTCCGTCAAGGGGGGCGCGTTTGACCTCGGGGAACATGCTTTTTTTTTTCTTTTTTTTTTTTACTGTCCTAGAATAAAGTGCAATTGCACCTCCACTACATTAGGGGGCAGTGGCGCTCTCATTGGCAGAGTGTGTGCAGGGAGCATTCGCTCGGTGGTGTAGGAGTTTTGTTTGCACTGAGCATGCGCACTAAAACAAGGGTGCCCAATACGTCGATCGCGAGCTACCGGTCGATCGCCAGACGTGATCAAGTCGATCGCAGAGACGCCCACCGCCGCAGCCGGCAGTATGGTGGGCCATCCACCCCGCTCCCGTGCGCCCGCGAGGGGGGGGGGGGTATTCTTCCTACGGGGGGCATGACAGAAAATAATTGAGGAACACTGCATTACAACCAATTGCTTTCAATTGTTTTCAGTTTTCATTAGAATTTACTACACAATTCAGAAATCACTATAGTTAGAGCTACTAAGTCCACAGGATGAATCTCTTCAGTCTAGCATCTTTGACCTTAAGGTAAAAGTTTAGTTAAAACTAATATTTGTAAGGTCAAGAATGAACCATAACCCTGTAAAACCCAAATATAGAAAAACTAAAATTTCAACCATTCAGATGTTGGGGCTTAAAAGTTTTTTGGAAGTGTAATATTGCAACATTGGTTAAATGGGGGGTAGAATCTCCTATATTTGTACTCATTGTCAGAACAATACAGAACTAAGGATTCATTTGCAGGGTTTACTTTCATCCCAGAACAGTATGACATGAAAAATAATGTGTCATGTTGTTATGAGCAGTCAGTTTTTCCCACAACTTTTATATTACTTATTATTAATACTATTAATATTATTAATAATTATTAATTATATACTTTATTATTAAAAATTTAAAGTGATAGTCCCTGAAACAGTTCTTGTCTTCTGAAAGAGAGGTAAACATCACACTTGCTGCATTGGTATTAGTATACCCTTTGTACTCCAATTTTTGCAGCGTCCTCTCTTCACCTTCTTGGGAAATGTCCAGTTATGTCCTAGCGCACATCCAGTGGGGGGTGTGCACATGATTTCTTGGAAGAGAGACCATTTGGACTCCCATCATCTGAGAATGGTCTCTTCCCGGCATTCAACAGACTCCCTACTGCGACTGGGCCCCCTTTGCCTGAAGATGGTTGTGATTGAGTTTTGAGTGTTGTGTACGCCAGACTCTTGAATTATGAATTCATGTACATGATGCAAGAAGATGCAAGAAGATACAAGTTAAATATATCACAAACATGGCAAACAGCAGAAATAGATTCTTACCAGAATGAGAGGATGCTAGCTGTTCCTGGAACTCTTGTTCAGTATATCCTTCTTTGGCATCTTGAGAGCTTGGAAGTCCCGGTTGTAAAGAAGCCAGGCGTTGACCACAACAAGGATGATGATAAGAAGATGTACATGTATGCCAGGATTTCAGGGTGAACTTGTAATTTACTGTAAACAAATCCACACCTCCCATGTATTTGTTGAAAGAATCCACAATGTAAGGCCTTTCAACGTCAATGTAGGTTTTGGTGGCTTTGTTCCAGCAGTGAATCACCTGCACAGGTTCTGGTCCAGCGAGGGACGACACAAGTGTGACTGCCCTGTTGTCATACTATTTGACAGTATAGATGTTTCCCTTTCACTCAAAGCCTCCTGTAGTCAAAGCCTCCTCTACCTTCTTCAAGCTTGTCTCATCTTCAAGGTTGCAATTGGGTAGGTGTACCTGTCTGGCTGTTCCCACATAATGTATATAATATAAGTATAATACATGTATATAATATAAAAAATGCCCCTCCAAGCATCCTCACAACTGCTTTTCATTTTCTTATCAATAGCCAAGATAAAAAGGCATGCGGTTAGAAGGGTGGTTAGAAGTTATTATTATTATTAGTAGTAAATGAAAATGATTATATATGGCAATATATCTTTGCTCATTAATTTCTAATGTATGTATGTAATCCTATGTAAGGCTAAGGGCTAGAATGTGTAAATCATGTTTAGTAGTTTAAAGTTATATTGGGAAAATTTTAAGTTTGAAATTACTCTCAAAAACAGGGATGTCCCGACTACCACATTCACCCAGTGTTGTAATATTGCAAGTGTAGCGAAGTCTCATGGCTGCCGAAGTCAGTCTGTGGATGCTTGAGAAGAAAAGAGCCGCAACTCATCTTGACTTGAATAATCAGGACTTTATTCAAAGAATAAATTTGTAATAATTTGTTTTATTAAACTTTGGAATTTTGAACAGACTTCTCTCAATTATCCACCAGCCATTCTTCCACAAAGATTCTTTTTCTTGCGAACCCACCACCTTGCAAAGAAAAAATCTGACTCCCTCCTTTTTTCCCTCTCTGTTGATACTAGTTGTAATGGCAGGTTATGCCATAGAGCAGGGGTTCTTAACCTTTCTGACCCTGAGGCCCATTTTTTTCAGTACAGAGTGGCCCAGGGCCCATTAAATATAATTTTAATATATATTATTTATTAGTGTTAGTTATATTATATTATATATTATTTAATATGTATTATTTAATATATATACACACTGTATAGGTTTATAATTATTTTACTCTTGGTTTGATTTGTATTCAATTCAATTCAATAAACCAAATCCACTTACAGTTTACCAAGCAAAAACCTTGTCAAATAAAATGACATCACAAAATATGATCATCACAAAGACTTTTATTGAACATGTCAATGTTAACGTCAAGGTTAAACATGTCATGAATCAATCAATTCAGGGTTATTAATGAAAAAAGACCAATAATTAGATTTTACTTAAATAAAAAAGGAAGGACTCAGAAGAAAAATAAATAATATATATACATATAAATCAATCAATAAAAAGGTGGTGATAAAATAAATACATTCAAAAGTTTTTTAAATAAAATAAATAAACTGTAAATAAAATTGAAATAAAGTGCAAATGAAACTATATTTGTGCATGGTAGAACCAGAAGAATATTTATATCTGTAGCATATGAACAATAAAAATAATAACAACAATTATACAACTTCCTTTTTATCTTCACCTCTTAATGAGACACTTGGGCCTGCCTCTGATTCATGGCACAAATCAATAAATTCAGGCTTAATAATAAAAAAAGACCAATAATTAGATTTTACTTAAATAAAAAAGGAAGGACTCAGAATAAAAATAAATATATACACATATAAAATCAATCAATAAAAAGGTGGCGATAAAATAAATACATTCAAAATAATGTTTTTTAAATAAAATAAATAAACTGTAAATAAAATTGAAATAAAGTGCAAATGAAACTATATTTGTGCATGGTAGAACCAGAAGAATATGTATATCTGTAACATATGAACAATAACAATAATAACAATTATACAACTTTTTTTTTCTTCAACCTTTTTATCTTTATCTCCTTTACCTTCACCTTTATCTTCACCTCTTAATGAGACACTTGGGCCTGCCTCTGAGACACAATCAGATCCAGTCTGGGTGGAATGGGGGAAAGGCTCACTCTCAGAGTAGCCTCCAGCGTTGCTCTGAGTCTGTTTCAGGCTTTGGTCTTAGTTGTGGCCAGGATGGAGAATCCTGACTCACACAGGTACGTGGTGGTGAATGGGAGAAGGAGTTTCACAGCCCTCAGTGCAAGACATGGGTACTCCTTTGAGACAGCAACCCAGAAGGAGCCCAGGTCCAGTTTGCCCCACTGCAACTTTAAAGTGCGGTCAGTGGAAACTTCCAGAAGCTGGGATTCTAGATGTGAGGGCAAAGCAACATCATTTGCAGTGGGATCCACAGAAAATGGGTCCAAAATCCCATTTTTTGTCCCTCTCTGGGATCCTCAGGAAAATAGTCATCAAATTTCTCTGCCAGTTGTGAGAGGTGCTGAGAGACTGAGTCACTAATATTCACCTGAGGGGAGTTTTCCAAAATAATAAAATATAAAATAGAAACATGTCCATTCTCTTTTCCTGGGCCCTCTTGGTCCACAAAGCAAGTTTCCTCTTGAAAGCTTGAACTTTGTCTGCAACAACAAACATGTTGCTGGCTCTTCCTTGAAGTGAGATGTTCAGCTGGTTCAGTAGTGTAAAAATGTCACAGAGGTAGGCAAGTTGTGCTGTGAACTTTGTGTTGGCATAGTAATGTGCAAGAGGAGATTTTGAGAAACGAGAAGACTTCATTCCTCAGTTCAAACGAACGCTTGAGGACCAGTCCTCTTGAGAGCCACCTCACTTCACTGTGATAGAGCAGCTGGATGTGATCTGCTTCTATGTCCTCACAAAGCTTAGTAAAACATCTGGAGTTCACAGCATTGTTTTTAATAAAGTTGATGGTTTTCACACTTACATCCATCACCCCGTGGAACTCTGGTGACATATTTTTTGCTGCAAGGCTTTCACGGTGGAGAAAACAGTGTGTCCATTTAGCTTCTGGTGCACGATCGAGTATCTGTCTGATGACACCGTGATGCTTGCCAGTCATTGACGCTGCACCGTCACTGCACACCCCGACACAGTTTTGCCAGTCCAGGCCATTCTCACTGAAGTAGTTATCAATGCAGCGGAAACATTCCTGAGCCATAGTTCGTGTTGGTAGCTCTCCACAAAACAGTATGTCTTCGTGCAAACTACTGTCCCAGTGATAGCGAACAAAAACCAACAGCAGCGCAGCATTCGTGACATCAGTGGACTCGTCAAGTTGCAAAGAGAAAAATTGGCTACTTTTTACTCTTTCAATGAGTTGTTGCTGTATGTCTGAGGCCATGTCCGCGATACGGTGACTCACAGTGTCATTTGAGAGTGGGATGGTCAGCAGCTTCTTTGCAGCGGCCTCTCCGATCATCTCACGGCACATATCAACAGCAGCAGGCAGAACCAACTCCTCCACTATGGTGAATGGTTTCTTACTTTGTGCCACACGTCTGGCTACGAGGTAGCTAGCTTTCAGTGCACTTTTAGAGTTGCCAGTCAGTGACACGATCGATCTTTTCTGCATCTGCAGCCCATCTTCTTTTCTCTTGAAAAATTCCACCGGCTTTCCCATAAGCGCCGGATGCTTGGTCTCTAGGTGCCGCTGTAGTTTTGGCGGCTTAAGTGCTTCGTTAGACAGCGTTAACCCACACTCCACACACTGAGCTCTCGGCACTGCCTCACTACCTCTGTTTACGAAGCCGTACTTAATGAAGTCGGGATTGTACTTGTGCAAAAATTTACTTTTTGGCGGGGGGTCGTCTTCATTTTTTCGTTTTAAATATTTCTCCATCTTATTTGTTTACAGCTAGCTGAGTGTCTTCTTCTCCTTATTTATGGAGCTGGTTAAAGTAACAACTGACTGATGCATTAGCGCCACTACATGGTCGGGAGTTATTATTGCGCCCCGCGGCCCTCACGGCCCACACGTACAAAACAGATTTTTTTGCGGCCCACTAGGTGGCGCTCGGGGCCCAAGTTTGGGCCCTATGGTTAAGAATCACTGCCATAGAGGGCGCACTGTAAAAAGGTGGTGGAGACCTAAAAGGAGAGAGAAGAAAAATAAGTTGTCTTGCTGCATCCTGATGTTGTGTCCTTGAGTACAGAGGTATAGAGGAACAATACATGGTGTCAGAAGTCTTGAATCCACGACGGACAGAGTCTAGTGGCATAGACAACTCGTTGGAACTACGTACCGGTGAGGAGAACAGGTGCGTAGAGACGGAGAATGAGCAACCCGGCGAGGCTAGCGGCACGCTAAAAACATTCAACATGGACCACATATTCACCATCACACCACCGGGACCGTTCGACTTTGAGCCAAGTTCGTGTCCCGCATGGATAAAGAGGTTTGAACGCTTCCGACTCACATTGGGCTTAAAAGAAAAAGACGGCGCATACCAAGTGAACTCTCTCATCTACACAATGGGAGATAGAGCAAATGACATCCTTTCGTCACTGCGGTTGGCAGACAATAGACAAAATAACTATGATGAAGTGAAACAAGCTTTTGATCAACACACGTGGGAGTGCATAATGTCATCTTTGAACGAGCCAAGTTCAATAAAAGATGTCAGGAAGCCGGCGAATCTGCAGAGAACTTCATCACTGCTGTGCACAAGTTGGCAGCAGGAGGAGGTGAAAAAGCAATAAGCTGTTTTGCGGTCAGCCAGTACACCAGGACAAATGGATGCAGTGTCCCACAACAGTAAGAGACCAATTTATAGGAAGAAGTCTACTCAAGGTGTAAGTCAATCTAAGTCTCAGGCTACATCAACCAAGTCAAAGTGTGGGAAGTGTGGCAAAACTCCAAAACATTCATGGACTGAATGTCCAGCAAAAGATGTTGAATGTAGGAAATGTCAAAAGAAAGGACACTTTGCAGCTGTGTGCAGATCAGCTCAAAGGTTAGAATCCATTGAAGAGCATGAAGTGGCAGCTTATCTGGGAGCTGTCGACTACCCACATTCATCTACATGGACTGAAATGCTTACCATAAATGGTGGTCAGCTGCACTTTAAAGTGGACACAGGTGCATCTGTGACTGCTATTCCAGAATCAGAATACACAAAGGACAGGTATGGCAGTCACACAGCTGCACGCAGGCCTCTGCTGGGCCCAGCCAACCAACCACTGGAGGTAAACGGGCAAGTGGATGCTGACATTCAGAGAGGAGATAGGAAGATTGAGGAAGAGGTGTTCATCGTCAAAGACCTGATCACACCTTTATTGGGCCTCCCTGCAATCCGCAGACTACATATGATCCCTCAGCTAAACAGCATAGACGACGCTGAGTCACTGTTCCGGTCAACCTACCCAGATGTTTTTAAAGGGCAAGGTAAACTAAAAAGTGAATATAAAATTAAACTGACAGAAAATGCAACCCCCTACGCCCTCTCTGCCCCCAGACGAGAAGCAATTCCCCTTCGCACCAAAGTCAAAGAGGAATTAGACCGTATGGAAGAGATGGGGGTCATAGCCCGTGTCAAAGAACCAATAGAATGGTGTGCAGGCATGGTCCCTATCGTGAAACCGACAGGAAAAATACGGATCTGTGTGGACTTAACCCATCTGAATGAGAGCGTCATCAGAGAGAGACATCTTACCGGCGGTGGATGAAACACTAGCAAAGCTGGAAGGTGCCAGAGTCTTCACAAAGCTGGACACTACATCAGGCTTCTGGCAGGTACCACTCCATAAAGACTCGATGCTGTTGACCACATTCATCACACCAGAGGGTCGATACTACTTTAAACGCCTACCCTTTGGTATATCATCAGCCCCTGAACATTTCCAAAAGAGGATTTCTCAGCTGATTGATGGCATTGATGGAGTCTTGTGCCATGCTGATGATGTCCTTGTCACTGGAAGAGACCGAGCAGAGCACGGCGACAGGCTGCACAGAGTCCAGCAGAAATTCAGACAGGCTGGGCTCACCCTGAACGAAAAATGCCAGTTTGCCCTGACAGAGATCCGTTTTCTGGGCCATGTCATAAACAGCCAAGGCATCAGAGCAGACCCAAATAAAATAAAAGCAATCCTTGACATGCCCGAGTCACAGGATGTGGCCGAGGTTTGGCGCTTCATAGGCATGGTGAATTTTGTGGGGAAATTCTCACCACGCCTGCCTGACCTAACAAAGCCCCTCCGTGACCTGTTGAAGGCAGAGAACAGCTGGACATGGGGAGCACCACAACAGAAAGCATTCCTGGAAAGAAAGAAAGAAAGAACTGGGGTCAGAGACAGTGTTAGCCCAGTACAGTCCAGATCATGAAACTATGGTTTCAGCTGATGCCTCTTCATATGGACTGGGAGGGGTGCTGACACAAAAACAGCAGGATGGGGAGTGGAGACCGGTAGTCTTCATTTCCAGAAGTCTGACAAAAGCCGAATCAAGATATACACAAATAGAGAAGGAGGCTTTAGCTGTAACCTGGGCCTGTGAGCGCCTGCGGGGATACTTAAGTGGCCTGGACTTTACTATCAGAACTGATCACAAGCCACTCATAACACTCCTGAAGTCCAGACCACTGGATGACCTCCCGCCGAGGATCATCAGATTCAGACTCCGGCTGCTCAGGTTCAGTTTCAATATTGTCCATAACAATAATAACACATGCAAACGTCTTAGTCGTTACATTGCAAAAGGCTGGCCTGAACACAGATGAAATGTGCATGAGCTGCTGCTACCTTACTGGCCTGAAAGGTAAGTTCTGCACGATGGAGGTGGACTGCTTATGAAAGGTGAGAGACTCATAATCCCTGAAAGCATGAGACCTGACATCCTGCACAAACTACACCAGGGCCATCAGGGTGTCAACAAATGTCTTGCCAGAGCGAGGGAGTCAGTCTGGTGGCCAGGTATCACATCTGCTGTGAAGCAAATGGTTGAAAGATGTGGTGTCTGTGCACGTGAAACCCAGCCACCGGTAGAACCTCTGCTCACAACCGACATTCCAAGCAGGCCATGGCAGAGGGTTGCAGCAGACCTATTCCAATGGCAGAATGGACACTACTTGGTCATAATAGACTATTTCTCACACTACATCGAGGTGTGCAGCCTAAAAGGAAACACCTCTGCAAAACAGACTATCTCAAGGTTTAAAGCTGCATTTGCTAGGTTTGGATGTCCAGAGGTGCTGGTCACAGACAACGGCCCACAATTCTCCTGTCATGAGTTTGCCCGAGAGTACGACTTCACACACGTGACAAGCAGCCCCCATTACCCACGCAGCAACGGAGAGGCAGAAAGGGCTGTCAAAACAGTCAAGTCTCTATTGATGAAAGAAGGAGACTTCCACAAAGCTCTGTTGGCTTACAGGGCCACTCCACTGGCACATGGGAGCTCTCCAGCTCAACTTCTGATGGGAAGGAGAATGAGGACACCTGTCCCAGTGTCTCCAGAGCAACTACAACCACAGTGGCCGGATCTTAAGAGGTTCAGGGAAAAAGACGCGGCATTGAAAGAGCAACAGCAACAGACATTCAACCAGAGACACCGCACTCGAACTCTGCCACCTCTTCAGTCTGGTCAGCAGGTGTGGATCAGACCCACACAGACAACAGCGACAGTTTTGGGTCCTGCAACAACACCATGGTCATACGAGGTGGAGACTCAAGATGGAGGACTGCTGCGACGAAATCGGTCACACCTCAGGGAAGTACCAAGGCTTCCAACACCACAGGACATGTTGACCCATCATGGGACAGTCACTAGATCGGGGAGACAGTCTAAGGCTCCTGATAGACTGGACCTATGAATATATGAGATATGCAGTTTACACTATGGAGAATAAGAGAAATGTTATAAGAGAGTTAGAAAAAAGGATGGTAGTTTGTTCAAAAGTAAAGTGTTCCAGTAAATGGTTACATTCTGGGTTACAGAGCTATAAAAGGGTTAGCTAATGGAAAACTGTTTTGTGTTAAGTTATGGGTTGTACTTGAAGTTAGAAACAGTTATTGTTATGACTGTTGTCATATTTTGTGTGTACTGTGTGTACTGTGTGGTCTGTGTCTGTTTGTGTTCCATGTCTCCTTTAATGCGAATAGGAATGTGCCAACTCCAGGATCTGATTGGCGCAACAATTTTCCTGGCCAAGCCCATGATTGGCTGCAGCTGAATACCACCACATATATAAGGAGCCAAGATGGCGATCGAAGAAGACACAACCGGCGTTTTCGTCATCCTCCTCGATTACCAACCAGCCACATGTTTTCTAGTAGTAAAAGTATTTCTCGTTTGACTAGTAGGGGTGGACTGCCTTTTGATTTGATCTTGTTTTCTCCTGTTTTTGTTAAGTTAGGAAGGTAAGTCTATTGTATTTTTGTTTCCTGAGATAGGTGATTTATTTTCTAGATAGAGTTGTTTTGTTTGTTTGGTGACGCAGTTTCTGGTTGGCGGTAAATTTTGTGGTGTGGGGAGAATTATGGAGTTTGCACTGGATGATTTCATGACCAGTCCATCTTTAGAAAAAATAGAAAAATGTAGGAAAACCGACCTACTGATTTTGGCAAATTGTTATAGTGTGCAAGTGCCTTACAGTGCCAGAAAGGCAGAGATTAAACAGTTGCTGTGTGCGGAGTTGGTGGGGCAGGGCATCCTTCCAAACCCAGCTGCTGACGTGGCCAAGACTGCTGCGAGTGACAAGGCGAGTGACGCGCCTGTAGCTGAGGTGAAAGCAGCGGAGGCTGCTAGCACGCTCGCTGCTGGTGTGGAGCTTGATCCCGTCATGGGAAACATGACTACGGAGGATCTCCGCCTAGCCCTCAAAATAAAAGAGGTCGAAACCAAAAATAAGCAGCTGGAGGTGCAGGCGATGCATTTGCGGATAAGAGCGCTTGAGCTTGAACGAGAAGCCCCTGTAGCCTCCACCCCGGTGTCTCCTGTCGGTCACAGCTTGGTCTCTGTTCCTACTTTTGACATAAGTAAGCACATTGCACTAGTCCCTCCGTTTCGTGAGTCCGAGGTTGACTCTTATTTCAGCGCTTTCGAGCGAATAGCGGCTGCCCTGAGTTGGCCTAAAGAGTTCTGGTCATTGCTCCTCCAGTGCAAACTTGTAGGGAAAGCTCAGGAAGTCTGTGCCAGTCTGTCTATCGAGGATAGTCTGGATTATAACAAATTGAAGAAGACAGTGTTGCAGGCCTATGAGCTAGTTCCCGAAGCCTATAGGCAGAAATTTAGAAATAGCGAAAAATCTGCTAACCAGACGTACGTGGAATTCGTGCGTGACAAGAGCGTTTTGTTTGACAAGTGGTGCCAAGCATGTAATGTTAAGACCATGGCGGAAATGAGAGAGCTCATACTATTAGAAGAATTCAAAAAGTGTTTGCCAGATCGGATTGTTGTTTATTTAAACGAACAAAAAGAAACATCAGTAACAAAAGCGGCTGTGCTGGCTGATGAATTCATCCTGACCCACAAAAGTGTTTTTTCTATACCGACACCTCGTGTGTCACAGGTAATGGCTGAGCACAGAAACAAATCGCCAAAGCTGATGCGTAAAAGCACCTTGCCAGCTGCGGGTGAGAGCCGCGAGTGTTTTTACTGCCATGAGCCAGGCCATCTGATCGCTGTCTGTCCAGCTCTTAAGAAAAAAACACACCACAAAAACACTAAACCTCCTGCAGGGGTGGGTTTCATAAACACCGCATCTACACCTGTAAAACGTCCTAAGCCGACGCCTAACCCAGAGGTACACGGTGAGGTTGATTCTCGTTTCAAACCGTTCGTTTCTCACGGGTTTGTGTCTGTAACCGGTGTGGAAGCGGATAAGGTTCCGATAACCATCCTTCGCGATACCGCCGCCTATCATTCATTCCTGCTGGCTAGTGTTCTACCCCTTTCCAATAAAACTTCGTGCGGATCTGATTTGCTCGTGTGGGGAATTAAAATGAGTGAACTGAACGCGCCACTTCACATGGTCCATTTGCAATCACCGCTAGTTTCAGGACATGTGAAAGTTGCCGTACTTCCACAGTTTCCGATTAGTGGCATTTCGTTTATTTTGGGCAACGATTTGGCCGGAGGAAATGTGTTTCCTCTGCCTGAGGTAATTAATGATCCCAGTTCGGTTGTGTCTGCTGGCTGCCCCACCTCTGTCTCTTCTGTGCCAATGCCAAACTTGTTTCCCGTGTGCGCGGTTACGCGCGCACAGTCTCGGAAATTGGGTGAAACTGTGGATTTGTCTGACTCGTTCATGGCTACGTTAGGTGAGGGTGAACCCACCTTTTCTGTGTCTCCTGCTACGAAGGGTGACGAAGTAGCAGAGTGTGTAAATGAGCCTGAGTTTTTTCTTGCTGATACGGATCTGAGTTTGAACATAACTCGTGAGATGTTAATTGGCGCGCAGAACCAGGATCCGTCTCTAACTTTGTGTTTGTCCTCGGTAGTAGCCGCCGGGGAAAGCAGCAAAGCAACTTCTGTGTTTTTTCTAGACAACGGTGTTTTGATGAGACGATGGAGTCCCGACTCCAGTGAAACACGCGTTGTAAATCAGGTAGTTGTGCCAACAGCCTACCGACCGCAGATTTTGAATCTCGCACATGACACCACCTTAGCTGGCCACCTTGGTATTAAAAAAACCTACCACCGTGTGTTGCGCAACTTCTTTTGGCCCGGTTTAAAAACCGACGTGACAAAGTATTGCCGCTCCTGTCATGTGTGTCAAATTGTTGGTAAGCCAAATCAAACTGTCCCTCCAGCTCCTTTACACCCGATCCCGGTGCTTGGGGAACCGTTTGAGCGTGTTTTGGTGGATTGTGTGGGTCCCTTGCCAAAAACTAAATCGGGTAACCAGTACATTTTGACGGTGATGTGCACTGCGACGCGGTACCCCGAGGCCATCCCGCTGCGCACTCTGCGAACCAAACCCGTGGTGAAAGCCCTCACCAAGTTCTTTACCACTTTTGGTCTACCCAAGACAATACAGAGTGATCAAGGCACAAATTTCACATCCAAACTATTTGCACAAGTAATGACAGAACTAAAAATCAAACACATAACATCCAGTGCTTACCACCCGGAGTCCCAGGGCGCACTTGAAAGGTTCCATCAAACCTTAAAATCCATGTTGAAAAAATACTCCTTAGAGTCAAACCGAGATTGGGATGAGGGCCTCCCTCTGCTGTTGTTTGCCATACGTGAAACTCCTCAGGAATCGTCAGGTTTCAGTCCCTGTGATTTGATCTTCGGCCATACGGTGCGTGGTCCCCTTCGGCTCCTTAAAGAAAAATGGTTGTCACAGTCGCCAAAGCCTGAGCATAATGTGCTGGATTACGTCAGTTCTTTCCGTGAGCGTCTCAACACTGCGTGTCAGTTGGCCCGTGATAATTTGGCACAGAGTCAAGTAAAGATGAAGCGTCGTTATGACAAAAAATCAGTTCTCCGTGTGTTTCAACCTGGTGAAAAAGTGTTGGTGCTGCTGCCGTTACCTGGATCCAGCTTGCAGTCTCGGTTTACTGGTCCATATACGGTGGAGAGGAGAATAAATGAAACAGATTACGTCGTCCAAACTCCCGACCGGAAAAGAAAGTCCAGAGTGTGCCACATAAACATGCTGAAGCGCTACTTTTCCCGAACGGGTGATCTCCCGCTGTCTCCTGCTGCACCGGTGATGTCTGTATCCACTACTCTCCCTCAGTACAATGTTGTTGATGATGGTTTGGCCGAGAAAAGTGGTTTGATGCCGGCCGCTCGTTTGAGAAATTCGGAGGTACTGAGTGAGTTGGAGAGTTTCTTATCTCATCTGTCTGCCTCAGCCCGGGTAGATATTATCAAGTTGATTGAGGATAACTTGTTGCTTTTTTCTGATCACCCCAGTAAAACTTCTGTCCTGTACCACGACATTGACGTGGAGAACCACAGACCAATCAAACAACATGCCTACAGAGTAAACCCGACTAAAAGGGCCATGATGCAGCAGGAAGTGAGTTATCTGGTTGAGCACGGATTAGCTGTTCCCAGTGCGAGTGCGTGGAGTTCACCCTGTGTTTTGGTACCGAAACCCGATGGCACCCCTCGTTTTTGTAATGATTATAGAAAGGTTAACTCAGTCACCAAACCTGACTCTTTTCCGCTCCCCAGGATGGAGGATTGCATAGACCGTGTAGGCTCCGCAAAATATGTGACGAAATTGGATCTATTAAAAGGCTATTGGCAAGTTCCTTTAACACCACGGGCCTCCGAAATATCCGCTTTCGTTACACCAGACACTTTCCTCCAATACACCGTGATGCCGTTCGGACTGCGTAACGCTCCCGCTACCTTCCAACGGTTAATGAATATCGTGTTGTCTGGTGTTAAAAATTGCGAAGCATATTTAGATGATGTAGTTGCCTACTCCTCCACTTGGTCCGACCATCTCCACACTCTGTCCCTCATCTTCAGTCGTCTCAGTGAGGCCTCCCTCACACTTAACCTGGCAAAATGTGAATTTGGCAAGGCCACTGTCACATATCTGGGGAAACAGGTTGGTCAGGGACAGGTGCGTCCGTTGGCGGAGAAAGTCCAGACGATTGTGGATTTCCCGGTTCCCCTGTCCAAGAAAGCGCTGCGCCGTTTTCTTGGTATGTGCGGTTATTATCGTGGTTTCTGTCGAAACTTTTCTGATGTCGTGGCTCCTCTAACAGGTCTCGTAAGTCCCTTGAAAAGTTTTGTTTGGTCCCCCGCTTGCCAGGCTGCCTTCGAGTCTGCCAAGGCGTTACTGTGTAGCGCACCTGTGCTTGCAGCACCCTGCTTTGCGCGACCCTTTAAATTAGAGGTGGACGCTAGCGCGTGCGGCGCAGGTGCTGTACTCCTACAAGAGGATGAGCAGGCTATTGACCACCCTGTCTGTTACTTCTCCAGGAAGTTCAATAAGCACCAGCTTCATTATAGCACCATCGAGAAGGAAGCTCTCGCCCTCCTGCTTGCCTTACAGTATTTTGAGGTATATATTGGATCTAGCTCAGAGCCCGTCCAAGTATATACGGACCACAACCCGCTAACATTCCTCGCAAACATGCGCAATTCGAACCAGCGGCTCATGCGCTGGTCTCTTCTTCTGCAGGACTTCAACCTGCAGATTCACCACAAAAAGGGCACTGAAAACGTGATAGCTGATGTTCTGTCCAGGTGTTACTCGGAGCCATAGAAATTAAACATTAAGGGTATGTTTAAATTCTTGGGTTCGGGGGTGTTATGACTGTTGTCATATTTTGTGTGTACTGTGTGTACTGTGTGGTCTGTGTCTGTTTGTGTTCCATGTCTCCTTTAATGCGAATAGGAATGTGCCAACTCCAGGATCTGATTGGCGCAACAATTTTCCTGGCCAAGCCCATGATTGGCTGCAGCTGAATACCACCACATATATAAGGAGCCAAGATGGCGATCGAAGAAGACACAACCGGCGTTTTCGTCATCCTCCTCGATTACCAACCAGCCACATGTTTTCTAGTAGTAAAGTATTTCTCGTTTGACTAGTAGGGGTGGACTGCCTTTTGATTTGATCTTGTTTTCTCCTGTTTTTGTTAAGTTAGGAAGGTAAGTCTATTGTATTTTTGTTTCCTGAGATAGGTGATTTATTTTCTAGATAGAGTTGTTTTGTTTGTTGTTTTGGCCTTTGTCCACCCTGAAGTTGATTTAAGTTATAGTTATTTGAACATTTGTGTAAATAGTTGTTGTTGTAAATAGAGTTTTTGTAAATAAATCCTTCTTTTGTTTAATTCACTACCCCCTTGGTGCAGTGGCTATTTGGGACTCGGGGAAGATGGCACCCTTTCAAGTTATGCTCTAGGCACCCCTAGGCCGGGGCATAACAGTTATACTTTTGCCTAAAAGGGGGAGATGTAATGGCAGGTTATGCCATAGAGCAGGGGTGGGCAATACGTCGATCATGAGCTACCGGTCGATCGCCAGACATGATCCAGTCGATCGCAGAGCCGTCCACCCCGCGCTCGTGCACGCCCACCGCCGCTGTCGCAGCCGGCAGTATGGTGGGCCATCCACCTCCCGTCCATGCGCCCGCAGCCGCTGCCGCCAGTATGTTGGGCCGTCAACCGCGCGCCCGCCGCCACACCATCGCCCGCCCCCTGCCACCAGTAGATCACTTTGACTTGGTCATTTGAAAAGTAGCTCACGAGGCGTATAAGTGTGAGCACCCCTGCCATAGAGGGTGCACTGTAAAAAGGTGGTAGAGACCTAAAAGGAGAGAGAAGAAAAATAAAAGTTGTCTTGCTGCATCCTGATGTTGTGTCCTTGAGTACAGAGGTATAGAGGAACAATACACTAGTTACAAATGACTTCATAAGTAACAGAGGTCAAAGTATGCTAGCAGAGTGAAAATGGTTGGTGTTACATTGTGCAATATTAACATAAGAGGGGAGTCAGATTTTGACAGGTGTAAACTGTGACCCGTCAAAATCGGACTCCCCTCCTTTTTTCCTCTCTGTTGATACTAGTTACGGAAAACTTTATACATAAGTAGCAGAGGTCAAAATATGCTAGCAAGGTGAAAATGGTCGGTGTTACTTCTTGCTGTTTTAACATAAGAGGGGAGTCAGATTTTTTCGGGTCAAAATTTACACCTGTCACAATCTGACTCCCCTCATTTTTCCTCTCTGTTGATACTAGTTACAAATAACTTTATACATACAGTAGCAGAGGTCAAAGTATGCTAGACAAGTGAAAATGGTTGGCCTTACTTCTAGCAATTTTAACATAAGAGGGGAGTCAGATTGTGACCCGAAAAAATCTGACTCCCCTCCTTCTTTCCTCTCTGTTAACACAAGTTACAAATGACTTCATACATAAGTAGCAGAGGTCAAAATATGCTAGCAAAGTGAAAATGGTCGGTGTTACATCTTGCAATTTTAACATAAGAGGGGAGTCAGATTTTGACAGATGTAAATTGTCACCCGAAAAAAATCTGACTCCCCTCCTTTTTTCCTCTCTGTTACAACTAGTTACAAATAACTTTATACATAAGTAACAGAGGTCAAAGTATGCTAGCAGAGTGAAAATTGTTGTTGTTACATCTTGCAATTTTAATATAAGAGGGGAGTCAGATTGTGACAGATGTAAATTGTGACCCGAAAAAATCTGACTCCCCTCCTTTTTTCCTCTCTGTTGATACTAGTTACGGAAAACTTTATACATAAGTAGCAGAGGTCAAATTATGCTAGCAAAGTGAAAATGTTTGGTGTTACATCTTGCAATTTTAATGTAAGAATTGGATGGTAAGATGGCGCCTTTGTGTGTGTCTGGCAGTCTACCTCTGCTACCTTTGTTGTGTATTGTCCTGTTTTATTGCTTTTATCGTGTCATCACTCCTGGTGTATGATCGCCAGATCCTCTTAAAACTCTGCGATTCCGTGGATAATTTACCGATCAAGGACTTTAACAATCAGACAAAGCCACCGCCACCTGTTCTGGCGTCCGTACCCCCTCACCTATGGCATCTTTCTGGCCGGTTGCTACGTCACAGCCGTCACAGAAGACAGGGAAAGAGAGGTTGAGTGATATGCCGGCTGAAAGCTCACCTGGCCTCGTCCTCCACGTACAATGCTCGCCATCTGCTGTTTGGTCTCTCCAGTGATTACGCCGGATACGACATCCGAGGCCCTGTGGACTACTCCTACCGATGGCTGCTACCTGCCATGCCGGAGGCCGGGTACCCTCCTCCCCACCGCAGTCCCGTGAGGATTCGTAGATGAGCCCGCGCGCTGGAGAATCTCCGCTCGGTTAACCGGGCCCCCCCAACAGACGGACCGGCGTTTGGTCCGCATGGCTCTTATCAACGCCAGATCGGTTGCAAATAAGACTTTTATCCTAAACGACTATTTTACTTCGCATTCTTTGGATTTCCTCCTGTTGACTGAAACCTGGCTGAGACCAGGTGAAAACAGCGTGTTCTCTGAAACTGCAATTGTTTGCCGTGGAATTTGCAAGTCCTGTGTTGTGTGCTATCGCCCTTCGAAATATAATAAGGGCTTTATTCATGAGTTCTCTGATTTTCTGGCTGACATCCTCCCATAATATGATAAGATCCTGATATGTGGGGATTTTAATGTTCACGTTTGTTGCCCTTCTGATCAATTCGCTACCGACTTCAAAAGTCTGTTGGCAACTTTTAATTTGACTCAATCCATTGATAAGCCAACGCACCATCTTGGTCACACATTGGACCTTGTTATTTCCTTTGGGCTCTCAGTTTCCATTACAGATATTTCTGAGACTGCAATCTCAGATCATCTCCCCATTGTGTTTGAAGTGATAGTCCCCCAACCAGTTAGTAAACCTCTTGCTCCATCCTGTCAGCGGCGTATCATCTCTCCCTCCATGGCCGATGAATTCACGACTGCCTTTAATGACTCACAGTTCTTTCCCTTGAACGGCTTGGCTTCCCCGCTTTGTCCTGATGATTTTCTCTCCTCCTCCCACTCTACCTGCACCGGGATTCTGGACTCTGTTGCCCCTTTTAGGCAAAAATCTGCCAAGCCAAGAACAGACCCCTGGTTGAACGACACCACCCGTGCTATCAGGCAACGTTGCAGGCAGGCAGAACGCAGATTTAAGAAGGACAAACTGCATGTTTCTCTGGAAATATTTGTTGTCTCTCTGACTATCAGAGAGCTGTGCATGAAGCGAAATGTCAGTATCTCTCTAATATTATTTCTAGCACCAGTCATTGTCCCAAGGTGTCATTTGCTACAATTAACGCTGTTGTTAACCCCATGCACTTCTGCTGTGACTGATGTTTCAATAGCCACTTGTAAGAATTTTCTTCATTATTTTGCTGACAAAGTTGATTCTGTCAGAAAAGACATTAATGGGAGAGCCATTACGAGTACTAACAAGGATTTGCCTGTTGCTCCAACTCGTTCTGCTGTGTTTGATCAGTTTGAGCTGGTTTCCCTCTCTTCTCTCAGCAACGTAGTGAAATCCATCAAACCTACTACTTGCCCACTGGATACTGTCCCTGCCAAATTGTTGAAAATGGTTTTAATACTTTGGGGCCCAGTCTTTTTATCAACTCCTGCCTTAGACTAGAAACTGTCCCAGCTGCCTTCAAACATGCTGTGGTCAGGCCTCTTCTTAAAAAACCTCATGTTGACCCCTCAGGTTTCACATTTTAGACCTGTCTCCAATCTACCTTTTTTGTCTAAGGTTTTAGAAAAAGTTGTTTTTATACAATTACAGTCCTTTCTTGAAGATAAGTCTGTTCTGGAGAAGTTCCAATCGGGGTTTAGATCTCGTCACAGCACAGAGTCTGCACTGTTAAAGGTGCACAATGACAGTGCTCTGTCTGTGGATGCCAAGTGCCCTGTTGTCTTAGTGCTTCTTGACCTCACAGCAGCCTTTGACACGGTGGACCACGCAGTCCTCCTGTCACGTCTAAGTAATTATGTTGGCATTCACGGCACTGCATTGACGTGGTTTATGTCATACTTATCCAGTAGAACCTCAGTTATGGTTGGTGACCTGTCCTCTTCCATTGCCCCTCTCTCCTGTGGAGTTCCACAAGGATCTATTCTTGGCCCTATGCTCTTCTCATTGTACATGTTACCACTTGGGTCAATTATTGCCAGGCACAACCTTTCTTTTCACTGTTATGCAGACGATTTACAAATCTATCTGCCAGTGAAGCCAAATAGTAATGGACAATGTTCTCTGTTTGATTGTATTACTGATATTAAGCAGTGGTTGTCCCAAAATTTTCTTCATTTAAACGATAAAAAAACTGAATGTATTGTGTTTGGAGAAACTGTGATGGCTGGCTTTGGCACCCTGTCTTCTAAGCTGAGTTCTACCGTCAGAAATCTGGGAGTGACCTTTGACACTCATCTGAGACAAACAAATCAAGGACCATTTTTTTCCAGTTGCGTCTCCTGGCCATTTATCTGAGCTTTTCACTATCTGAAATCCTGGTAGAGCGCTGAGGTCTACAAATCAACTTCTGCTGGAAGTGCCCCGGTCAAAATATAAACCCTGGGGTGACCGAGCCTTTTCTGTTGCCGCCCCCAGGCTCTGGAATAAGCTCCCCGTCGAGTTGTGTCTCGTCTCTGACTTGGGCCTTTTCAAATCCAGGCTAAAAACTCACCTATTTAGGACGGCTTTTAATACCCAGTAGTACAATGACACTTTTATCTTATGTTAATTTGATTTTGTTGTATTTTACTGTTTTCATTGTTCCTTTATTGTTTTGATTTGTTTGTTTTTATTTGTTTTTCTTGTTATTTATTTGATGCAAAGCACTTTGGTACACCGAAAGGACTTTTGTAAAGGGCTGTATAAATAAAGTACATTTACATTTACATTTACATGAGAAGGGAGTCAGATTGTGACAGGTGTAAATTGTGACCCGAAAAAATCTGACTCCCCTCCTTTTTTCCTCTCTGTTGATACTAGTTACAAATAACTGTATACATAAGTAGCAGAGGTCAAAGTATGCTAGCAAAGTGAAAATGTTTGGTGTTACATCTTGCATTTTTAATATAAGAGGGGAGTCAGATTGTGACAGGCAGGCCTGGAATTTGGTAATTTTGGGGGCAAGGCCACTTGGCCTTTTGTGTTGTTATGTTGGCCAAAAGCCAGGGCACCAAGGCCATAAAATAAAACAGTGTGATAATGTGATTATGTTTTTTATTGTATGTTTTTAAAGTTGTCTATTTTTTTAAATGTCTGCAAGCCAAGTTTCCTTTAGGGGACAAAAAAAGCAACTGAACTGATCTGAAGTACACAGGAAATGATGAAGTCCATCACTCACTTCAAAAACTGTAAAACACCAATCTCCACCCACAGTTTTTGCTCAGATGACACGTGCAGGAGCATCTTCAGACTGTCCTCAAAAAACTACTACACAGATTTTTGATTGATTAAGCCTACGGTGCATCAAAATGTTTGACTGTAAACAGTACTGTAAATATATACGAGCATATAGACTACTGATTAACCCGTAAGAGCCCAGACTGATTTCTCAATCAAAGAAAATTAAGGAGGAGATAAAATAAACTAAACAGACAAACAAAACATTTGACTTTTTATTTTTAAGAATAGCACTCTCATGTCAAGAGATCTGAAATATTATATATCTGTCACGTTAAGAGTGAGTCAATTTAAAAAACAGTCAAACGCATTGACACCATGTGTCCTTCCAAAGTTGAAGCTGCTCCATCAGCTGCTGTTGCTGTCACTTAGATTTAGGTTGTTTCCTGCACTTTTGCATTATGGCCTCCAAACCCATCAGCATCACGTGTTGTTGGCTCTGCAATACTTTAAAAATATGGAACACAAAGAAAGAAATGAAGAATCAACCTGTGTTACATCATTGCATCCTTTCTCCAACTTTCCTGCCCTTTTCTACTGAATGTCACTATTGCAAACAGATTATGTAAAGCAACTATGAACAGCCAGCACACATCAACCAGCTGTAACTTACCCAAGCAGCAACACCAAGATCATAAATCCATAAAAATGACACGTTACGACAGGAACCAGCAGCTCCACAAAGGAAAAACTGGACAGCAAGCTAGCAAGCGTTTGTTGAGGTTAATGTTACAGGCTGTGGTCGGCACGTTAAAACTGGGTCACTGTTGTAGTGATATAACGTTACTGTACACGCAGTTTAACGTACTTAGTATTTAACTAACTTATATGTTGAAATTCCTCTTACTCATTCATTAATTTAACACACTGTCTGACCTCAGTCCCGGTGACTTTTTCCTCTCTTCACGTCAGTCTCGGACCCAACATCACAGCCTCGCGGACGTGGACACAAGAGAGTGGGGGTGTGTTTGATGAAGTCAGTGCCAATAACTGCTAAAATGACCACCTAGTGTAAGCAATTAGCATGTTAGCAATCAGGGCTAGAAATTATGTTATGATTTAACACAGTCTGCTGGATTCACTGTCAAATCAGATGACTTGTGTCTGACGTACATCAGCAACAGTGAAAATAGCCCCTCCCCTCTCTCCTCCCTCAGACAGGCTTGAGGTTGCCAAGCAACCAGGGCCAGTTGCTGGGCCCTAATCAGCAGAGCAGTTAGGAGAACGTGTTAGACTGTCAGTTGGAAATGCCCAGTAGTGAGGGCAACATATGAAAATCTGGGAACTAAATCCTTACCAAGAAATTTCTACACAATTGTGTTTAGGAAGGTGTGTAATATCATGTCTTAAAATGTTGAAATTCAACTCCCGTGGGAAACCTCCTAAAAAATTGGTCAAAGTTGGGGTACTTGTAACCGATTTTTGAAAAATCGAAAATGTTAAATTTGGCTTTAAGTAACTTGTGAGGGGTCAAACTAGGGGTTTTTCATGATTCTGAGTTGATTGCAAGCATTAGTTTTTCACCAAAACCACTCCTTAGTGCAAAAACAAACATTTGAATTTGAAAAGTAGCGTTATTCGTTCATTTCAGTATCTTGCATAATACTGATCCACTCTGCCACACACCTCATGTGTCAATGTCTGAGTCTTCTCCAAACTGAACATCATCATGAACACAATTCTTGCACATAATGCCTTTGCAAACTCCACATGCAGAGATACACCTGACACCATCCTTTTTGCAGCTGCACCGGCAGTCGCTGCAATCTCCATTTCAATTGCAGACTGTGAACTGAAGAAGCTCCTCAGGAGCCATGGGGTCTAGTGTTGGAACTGGCTCATATCCCTGAACACCTAATGTCTATCCATAGTCACTAGGGTCCAAAGACATGCTCTTAAGAAGGATCCAGTCCCGGGTTTGTATATAGGCATGGAGAGAGTGCTGTGCTCTCTGTTGGAGTCTTTTGTTTGATCACTCCAGCTGCTGCTCTCTGTGAGAACATGCTGTATTGAATTGAACCCAGACTGGTACCTGGTGCATGGTAAATGCACTGAGAGATGGCTATACCAACTTGAATCACTGCATCCACTCCATCCAAGCCTGTGTGTCAAGGAAGATGTCCATGTGTTCATCAATATCCCCCTGGATGGTTTGTGCTTGACAAACCATAGTCAGAGTTGCCAGGAGATTGCCAACAGTTACCTGAGATACTTGCAGGGTCTTGGCCGGTTTCTTCAATTGCTGTCCATGGCCAACAGCTCTATTTGACAGGTAATAATGATCAATTCAATTCAATTCAATACAGCATGTTCTCACAGAGAGCAGCAGCTGGGGTGATCAAACCAAAGACTCCAACAGAGGGCACAGCACTCTCTCCATGCCTATATACAAACCCGGGACTGGATCCTTCTTAAGAGCATGTCTTTGGACCCTAGTGACTATGGATGGACATTAGGTGTTCAGGGATATGAGCCAGTTCCAACACTAGACCCCATGGCTCCTGAGGAGCTTCTTCAGTTCACAGTCTGCAATTGTAATGGAGATTGCAGCGACTGCCGGTGCAGCTGCAAAAAGGATGGTGTCAGGTGTATCTCTGCATGTGGAGTTTGCAAAGGCATTATGTGCAAGAATTGTGTTCATGATGATGTTCAGTTTGGAGAAGACTCAGACATTGACACATGAAGCGTGTGGCAGAGTGAATCAGTATTATGCAAGATACTGAAATGAACGAATAACACTACTTTTCAAATTCAAATGTTTGTTTTTCCACTAAGGAGTGGTTTTATATGAGGCTGTTGCTTTAGACAAATAGAAAAAAAGATAGAATTTTTCATAGTGTTAACTGGGTTATTTTCGTTGTTTTTGGGGATGCGGGCAGGTTTGGAACCCTTTATTCGTGAATAATGGCTGAAAATGCAGTGAGTGGGAAAAGTTTGGGTGGCTGTTTTGCTGAAAAACTAATGCTTGCAATCAACTCAGAATCATGAAAAACCCCTAGTTTGACCCCTCACAAGTTACTTAAAGCCAAATTTAACATTTTCGTTTTTCAAAAATCGGTTACAGGTACCCCAATGCTGCCCTAACAATTATTACCTTGCCATGAGGCTATTGCTTTAGACAAATAGAAAAAAAGATAGAATTTTTCATAGTGTTAACTGGGTTATTTTTATTGTTTTTGTGGAGGCGGGGCGTGGGTTTGGAACCCTTTATTCGTGAATAATGGCTGAAAATGCAGTGAGAGGGAAAAGTTGGGGTGGCTGTTTTTGCACTAAGGAGTGGTTTTAGTGAAAAACTCATGCTTGCAATCAACTCAGAACCATGAAAAACCCCTAGTTTGACCCCTCACAAGTTACTTAAAGCCAAATTTAACATTTTCGATTTTTCAAAAATCGGTTACAAGTACCCCAACTTTGACCAATTTTTTAGGAGGTTTCCCACGGGAGTTGAATTTCAACATTTTAAGACATGATATTACACACCTTCCTAAACACAATTGTGAAGAAATTTCTTGGTAAGGATTTAGTTCCCAGATTGGTCAAATATCTGCTAAAATGCCCTTACTACAGAGAGGGAGAGAGAGAAACCAAATGAAGCCCCTGCGAAGACGTGGCGAAACTGACACCAAAACTATAATACTGACAGCTACACCAGTGTTATCTATGCGACGCCAACACATTTTCCTACATTTTGAGTGGTAAACCATGTCTGTAGCTTGACATTTGCGGCCTTAAACGCAGTTTACAAACTTATTTTTCTCTTATTTTTTTAACTTATTTTTTTCTGAATTTTTCTCCTCCCCTCCACTCTAGTGAAGACATCACTTCCTCTAGCAGATGCAATACACACCCATTATAATTGCAGAATTTGAGTAAAAACCTGCTCAACTTTAAGCCTTGATAATTTAAAAATGGTAAAAGATTTTTTTAAAAGTTAAATATGGGTTTAATAGTTTAAGATCTTGTGTACAATTTGTAATTTGAATGAAGTTTGTAGTAGAGGTAGAAGTAGTTTAAAATGTAGAATGTTTGTAGGTTTGTAGAAAGATTTGTAGTTTGTACTATGTATTTCAAATGGTAAAAAATGTGTAGAAATAGTTGAAAAAAATGTATAAATATTGATAAAAAAATAAATATTGAAAAAGTTGAATATAAGCAGGAATGTCCTGAACGAGCTGAATCTAGTGGTATTAGTTTTGTTTTTGTAGGACAGAATTTGTAGGGTCTTTGGGATACCGTAACACGTACGAAAGAAGAAAAATAATATTATTATTATTATTATTATTATTATTAATAATAATAATAATAATAATAATAATAAGAAGAAGAAGAAGAAGAAGAAGAAGAAGAAGAAGAAGAAGAATAAAGATTTGAAGAACAATAGTAGGTGCCTTCTGGGCCCCCACACTAATAAGCCGGGTGGATAGTAAGGAGTGTGCTCTTTCAGGCACACTCAATAATAAAAATATGCCGGGTGCATAGTAAAGAGTGTGCTCTTTCAGGCACACTCAACTAGAAAAATTTCGAAAGAAATTTTAAGTGTGTCTGACTCTGGCCCCATCGCTGCCTGTTGGCTTCTGCCTGCCGGCCCCAATCAGCAGAGCAGTTACTGCACCTGAGCGAAAACCACTCCGAAGAGAGGAAGGAAAAAACATTAAAGCAAAGACGAAAAAGTCAAAAAAAATCACTCCTTTAAGGGAGGACAGAAGCTAAGTTGGCTATAAAACTGAACAGAAAACAACAACCATAAACTATAAAATTTACAAACCAAAATTCACTCACGTAGAGGCAAAAGACAACAAGCACATGGTACGTGGGGAAGCAAAGTATAACAAGGACCGTGGAACAAACTGGCTGGGGTGAACAAACAGAACGAAACACTCTGGCACAAGACAAAGGGAGACACAGACTATAAGACACATGAGGGCAATAGAAAACAGGTGGACACAATCAGGAAACAGGGAGGACAAGCCGTTCCTCGTGACACGAGGAAGGGCAAGTAACCTGAAACAAGAGGAGAGTTAATTTTCAAAATAAAACAGGAAATGACAAGACATCACAAAAAGCCAGCTTGACCTCACTACGTGACAATCTCATCCTAACAGATGATGAAATGCGCAAGTTCAAATCATTTTGGACATGCTGCATTGTTAAACTTTGGTTTGAGGGTTTAGTCATTTAGACCCTAGTGGCTTTGGTAGAAAAACGCTGTTCCTCCAAAGGTTCCTTACCTCTAGACACGAAGGTTGAAACTGAGAGTTTTCTACACACTCCAATTACTCTGTATTAGTGGATTCTACTGGTGACAGAAAAGAGAACAGCATGTTGGATTTTACAAAGTATGAATTTGATGGAATTTTAAAACTGAAAATATATCATGAATGTTTCATTCTTGTGCCTATTAATGGCCTAAAATGAAATAACCCAGCTTAAAATGCTAAATTCAAGAAATGAGCAGGCAAGCATGTCACTGTAGGAACATATTCACACTTCATCTGTGACCCTTACCAAGTCCATCATTCTGACAGTAATACATTAAATATGAAAAAATAAAACAGATTAAATATGTTCATGTGCACCTCAACTACTGTAACAGTAGAAACAAACTGACCCACAACATAACTGAATAATCACAGTGAGTTTACAGGATAACATGAATGCACTCCCTTCCTCTTCTACATTATGTCCGTCAGTTCTTTTGTGTGTGTGTGTCCAAACAGTAGATGAAAGCCTGATTCTGCCCTGAAGATATATTAGTGATCTTATTAGGCACACATTGTCCCAATGTGTCTGCTCCGTCACTTCAACACATGAATAGAAGCAATATGTAGAAAATTGACCATTTGCATTTTCTCCAGCGTTAAATCTTGTTAAGTGTCCTCTGCATGCTTGACCAGAAGTCTGTGTTCACTTCCTCTACCCTTTTCTCGGGGCTTCAGAATCAAAAGACAAATGGCTGAATACACCCATCAGATGCTTTCAGATCAGAGTGTTGGTGAAAAGTGCACAGCCCAGTGATGGGAATGAGCTCTGACAGCGTGAGGTCATGTGGTCCGATGTGTGAATTAGGGGCTTGTGCATTTCACAAGTTTAAATAGATAACTCATTCTCGTACGGGCTGTTGGCCACTATTTACATGATCTTACAACAATACACACAGACACATGCACAGAAAGCCATTCCGTTAAAAAATGAATCATCAGCCAACAAACACAGATTAATAACATCAAACAGGAATGTTAGCAAAAAAGTGTGCAGATGTAGAAGGGAGGGTAACAGGAAGTCTAGTCCTAAGAGCTGGCAAATGGGGTGGAGTCTATAAAAAGGGCAGGGAAGCTCACCTGGGCCTGTCCTCCTGCACTGACACTCCTGAGAGAGCTGCTGAGCCAAGGCTTTGTTTGGAGTTGATTTGGTAGGCTCCATTTTTAAATGTTTGAAAGCATGATTTTAATATTACTAGAAGAAACGAGAGAACTATGAAATCATTATTTAGCTCTTTATTTGTTGTATAAATTATTTGTAGATGTTCCATGTTGGTGAGGGATGATTGTTTAAAGACATCAGCCAAGAAAAAGGTACAGTCAAGCAATGCTGAGATATTTTAAATTGTTTAAGATTTTTAAGATAACCGATTCAGATAACTCTGAATGTAAACTCCAGTCACCTGCATGCCCAACTGGGAGAAGGGATTAGGTTCCAGTTTTAAAAGGTACATAACTTACTTAGATATTGCATATGTTGTGTAAGAATGTTTATTGTAAAGTTTCTGGCATTTAATGTGTTTCTGTTTCTTTTAGTTTCCAACAAAGATACTTTTAAAGAAGCCAACCACTTTAAGTTTGTTCTTTTTTTGTCACCTGAACAGGCCATTTTTCTATTATTTATTCGGGGAGTTTTCTGCCATCTGAGTCGTAGTAGTGCAGCCATTTTGCATGTGTATTTTATTGTGTGGTTTAGGTCACCTTAAGATTGCTGTGAATAGGCAAATTGAGTTTTTGATCTCATTTCAATTGAGCTGTGTAGTGGTCACAAGAAGAAGAAGCTCTGAGACTTCACACCTGTTATATGTTTTAATACAAGCAGAGGTACAACTATACTGTCATTGGTCAGGCGCACACACGCTGTAAACAGTACCATTGGCTGTAGAGTGTGACAATCTGCCAATAAAAAGCAGCATGTTCAGCAACACTTTTTTGTTCTCCTCTGATCTACATTGATCTCATGAGTCGCCTCTGTCAAGTCTGAATGACGGAAATCGAGTAACGAGGCTGTTTCAAAAATGAAAGGAGTAGAAAGTTAGCTCACACAGATTAGAACACGTCCTGATGATATTATGTTCTCTTCACAAATCTACTATCTTCACAAATCAATTTATTATTGATTTGATTGATTTGTTTTCTGCCCTATCACTGACAACACTAATCACATTATAAACAAGTCTCCATCAACAGTTTCATAGCTATTGCTACTCGTTTTCCAAGGTCTGAAACACATGGTCGCATGGGTGATTAATTTTGATTAATTTTGAATTAGTCACCAACAGTACCACCAGGAAAGCACGTCCACACCATCACACCTCCTCCTCCATGCTTTATTGTGGGAATCACACATGGACCCGTTCACCTCTGCATCACATGTCGGCTGGATCCAAAAATCAAACCAAAGCACAAATTCCTAATGGTCTAATGTCCATTCATTATGTTTCTTGGACCAATCAGTTCTCTCCTTTTTCTTGTTGTCTCCCTCAGTCGTGGTTTCTTTGCAGTAATTCAGACCATGAAGGTCTGATTCACACAGTCCTCTGAGACTTGATTCTGAGATGTTTCTCCTACTTGAACTCTGTGGAACATTTATGTGGACTCTAATCTGAGGTGATGTTAACTGATGATTTCTGAGGCTGGAAACTGTAATGAATTTCTCTGCAGCAGAGAACTGTGTTTCTGGAATGTTTCTCCTGAACTACTTCAGGTCACTATAAAAAGGATACACACTTAACAATTTCATCCCGACCACCAAGCTGGTCTTCCTAACCAGTTTGTAACCACCCCGTCTAAATACCACCATCCATAGCCTTTTGCACACAAGCACAAGCCTAGAAAGAACAACCTGCTCTGTCCTGTCCTGCAGAGGGCCTCATCTAGTCCAGTTTATTGAGTTTACACCCTTAAGATCTCTTATGTGTTAACCATTACCCCCTTTCCTCTGATGGTGACATGTTGGTTATTGGTGTTTAATATTATGTAATATTATATTCTCTAGTAGGTTACAGGAACTTTGTCTGATGGGTAGCTGATGCCTCAAGCTCCCAGCGTTTAGCTATTTAACAACAAGTAAAGCTGCATGTGCATCAGCAAACTCTGCAAATCAAAGAGTGTTGAGGCAGAGAAGCAGAAGGACATCAGCGAAAAAGCACTTTCTGCGAGACATAAAAACTTGAAAAGTAGTCTTTAACAGCGTCTAGAGCAGTGGACAGGCACACCCCTGTATGGGAGAATATAAATGTAGCAAATATTTTCAGAGTTTCTCACAGTGGACTGATGCAGTGACGGGATAAAAATGTGGTTTTGTGTAAAGGAAGCGTTGGTGTGTTAATGCGGCTACCAAACATGTCCACCATCATCTTATTTGTATACAGTTATTACACCAAAGATACTACAGTTAATCTGACAATGATGTATTGATGTATGCACCACCTATAATGAATAACCTTCCAATTCTTCACTGGCAGTATAGAATTATTCTGATAGAGCTCATCTATTTCCCTCCACACCACTGCTCTGTACTCCCCGTCTCCATGCCTTTCTTTTTCTTACTATTTAATTAATCTTTTTTTTTTTTTTTTTTTAATAGATCGTGGCCACTGAAGATAAGAGTGCAAATGTTATTCTGTGGAACAGCTAAGTTATGACTTTCTCTGACATTTTTTAGAGAAATTTATTAAAAACCCTAGACAGATGGTCCCTTTCTTATGTAAAACTATGCAGATAAATGTCTTTTCTATTAGCATATATTAAGTGTCAAAGACGGTGTCAGTGTGCCACTCTCTGTGCTTCACCTGGCTCTGCATCCGTTTACTTTCCAGCTAGAGACAGACCTAATTACCTGCAACATTAGGCAGTACATAATAAGATGACAATTTCTAGTCCCAAAAAAAGGGTGGAGCAGAGGTAGAATATTGAAGAAAGTAGAGACAGATAATGATTTGTCTGAGGAAATCCCATGTCTCCCCTCTAGTCTGAACAATGCATATAACTTTAGAATCTGTTACGTAACGCAGAGTATTAGAGCCATTTTTTGCATATTTGATTTGATTATTAATATCATTAATATTATTGAACTGGAGCATAACTGTTTAGGTGAAGTTTACGATTTCATTTGACTGTTTGATTATTCATAGTTGTGTGTAGTTGTGATACCACCTCCCAATGAGGACACAAAAGGGGAGAGTGGCACAGGTGTCTCAGATGAGACAGGGGAGAGCCATCATGTTTTTTGTTTTGTTTTTTTGCTATTGACAATGGTGACTTAAGTTATGGACACTGAAAACCAGACACAAATAAAACAGTGTTTGTAACTCAAGAGAGGCAGTGATTGTTTGCTGTGGTTGTGACACACTCCTAATAAAACAAAGAACAGCATCTAGAAGCCAGCTGCCGGTTAAAATGGCGTCACACAGAGAGCCCATCCTCCTATGCACGTTTTATATTTAGAGGATATTCTTTTACCCATGATCACGCAACTAAAGCTACATCACACACACACTAAAATCAATAGAAATATACATTTCTTAGATGTTATTGAACCCTGAGATACTCATTCATATGAATGCCCTATCAGGAGTTATTTTCATGCTCAGTGTTACACTTCTTATGTACGTCGTCGTCTGATTTAAAATATTTTTGTGTAATGTTTCTGTTGTCAGATCAGTCCCAATAGTCTGAATGCACACAAAAAAATTCATACATGTATTTCAGGATTTATATATAAATGATTTTTCTCCTTCTTGTCTCATTAACTGGTCTAATTTCCATTCTTTGTGTTTCTTGGTCAAATCAGTTCTGTTATTCTCATTGTTGTTCCTCAAACATTAAGGAGAAGAAATTTACTTTTGACCAGACGCACCTGTTCATTAAAAAGCTTTCCAATTGATGACCTTGTGAAGCCGATTGAGAGAATGCCAAAGGTGTAAGTATATTGTTCATATATATTGTATGTTTGCAGTCAGAGTAGTAACATAAAGCAGCTAATGTCTTTGATATCAAAAACACACCAGTACACACCACCTCTAAACAAGTCACTGTAATATTGCAATAAACAATGCAACAAGTCTGACAACAGATTTCCGCACGTAGTGAAATAAATAGAGACCAAAGCTGTTTGACAGTGCCAGCTTGTAGTTTACAAATGTTCCTGAGCTCTTAGTGTGTTATCCTCTTTTACTGTCTGTGTGTTTTTAAGGCCTTTCTCTGTAGCACACAGCAAAGAAAAGAGCTGTGAAATGTTTCTCCCCACTATCAGCTACAACTAGTGCATCCAATGTCACCTGCTCTGTTTCCCTGCTGCCCCCATTCAGAAGAGAGATGTGTGCTGTAAACAGTGGGAGCGTGGAAGAAAAGGAAGAACATTATGAAAATCCATTTGTAGAGTTCTTTTTGTTTTTTTGAGGTAGCGAAAGAAGGTGAGTGTGTCACCTCCCTTGCTTGTGTTTTCTAAAGCTAGCTAGTGGAAGGAGAAGCACAGTGGTGTAACAAGCTTGTAAAAAGTTGTGTGTAGGAAGCTGTTTTGCTTTGAAGCTTTCAGTGAATACAGATTTTTCAGTGAAAAATAGTTTTCCTCTTTTCTCTTTACTGTAAACCCCCCAAAACTTTTGCAGGACTAGGAGTATAGGATTCTTCTCAGCTTTACAAGACAACGGAGAGCCATGACAATACTGAACCATGAACAAATCTAAACCTATGTGACCTAATGACTGTCATTGACTGTCATTTTACAAAACACATTGTTTTAAATGTAATGATAAGTTTCATTCATTGACAACATTCAGTGGCAGGGAATGAATATTGGAGGCACAGGACATGCTTCACACACCAGTTCACTTGAGCAGGACAGAAAGCAAAGATCAGCACTCTGAGCTTCCTTCCCCTGGATCAGGGCATCTCTTGTCTGAGCATGCCTCACAGAGCCGCTGATAGGAGTGCTGAAGCATGCTAAGTCTGGACTCTCTGAGACTGTCAAGCATGAAACTGGATTATTAGCATTTTGGCTCTGTGTGTACACAGACAGTGGCTCTTTGGCTGTTTCAGCACTGGAGAGGAGAGGTTAACAACTCATCTGAAGGAAGACAACTGGGAGCCAATGAAGCATGCACACAGTCCATCTATCTGTCCACATATCAACCATCTGCCTATGACACACCACTCTGTCACTGCTTCACCTCCTCCAGCTGCTCGTCATCAGCATGTCTGCATTCTTTCAACTGGCTTTTGAAATCAAGACTTCTATTACTTCCATGTTGTTCATTGATGTTCAACAACAGATATGTATTTTAGACACTGTAATTAGGGTTGTTGCCATCAGAACAGACAGAGTATGAAACAAGTCCATGTAGAGAGGAGGTTGTTGTGGAACTCAACAAAGAACTTGTACGGAGACTCCGCCATTCACAAAATTTCACATAGAGACATGGTTTTTGGTGGCCACATGTATTTCCCCCGGCCTACAAAAAAGTCTCTTGGTGACCCGGGCTACAGCGAAGCATACGGCGCCCATTTTGTTTCAATGTTGCCGTTTTCGTGTTTTTGGGGTCATTTCCAGGGGTCAAATTTGAACAAACTCCTCCTAGGGCTTTCATCCTATCTGTTTGAAACTTGGCGTGTGTGTTCTTAAGGCCTTGAGAATGAAAAGTTCATGAGCTTTAGATTTACTGTGTGGGAGGTACGGGGCCATGAAATTCGGCGTGTTTTCGTGAAATTTTGATGTGCTATAACTTTGTGAAAAATACTCCAGGCTTCCCCAAACTGGGGCGTCTCGCCTAGAACACATATCCATGACAACATTTAGTGGTTTTCGGCTGCATCATTAATTAGAAGGCAGGGCACGATCACTCTATATCGCCCCCTTGAACTTTTCTTTGAGGCAGCCCCACCACAGTTTTGGACACAGAGAATTGTAGAACATGGCAAGACCTACGAAAAAGTCTCTTGGGGCAGTGGGCTAAAATTAACAGGAAGCAAGATATTTAAGAATGAAAATCATCATTTTTGGTATTTCGAGCTGGTTGAGAAGGGGTCCTATTTGAACAAACTCCTCATAGGTATTTTATCCAATTGACTTCAACCTTGGTAGGTGTGTTCATATAGATGTCCTGAGTAAAAGTACGAAATTACAACTATTGATGAAACGGTGTGGGTGTAGCTATTTTGTCAAATTTGACCCTATGAGAAAAAAGTGTTAGCTTCTTATGTTCTGTTTTAACAAACTCCTCCCAGGGACTTCATCTGATTGACTTAAAACTTGCATGCACACATGCCAACGTGTGCACATGTGCGAGGGCCTGTTCAACGCCACTTGCGGCTTTAATTCATTTTAGTTTTCACACAGGGCCTGGTTAGGTTTAGGAAAAATCATGGCTTGTGTTCAAATTATGACATCTTTGTTTAACTCCTAAGTTGACTTTTGGTTCCATACAGAACAGACAGTGGTCTCTTATCTGTGAATGTGCTTCTGGCAGAAAGCAGAAGGTGAACTTCTTCAGTGTCTGAGCCGGGTGACTTCAGGAGTGTTACATTGCTACAAAGAGTCATACTAAGAGGTGCTGTTTCTGCTGAAGAATAAAATGTCAAACTCCGTACACTCTGACAACATGTCCTGCATGAATGGCATGGATTGTTCTCTTACAGTGACTTCAGTCTATTCTTCAGCCTGCTGAGGCTTTTTCTTCCATTTTTGCAGAAATGAAACAAAAAGTTCACTGCTGTGTACTACAAATGTTCCACTGGTGCTATAAACTATACATATTCTCTTTCCATACAGTACTGTAAAGTGCTAGTGAACCCTGCTACGTGTGGTGTGGCCACATACTTACTCTTCTCTGAAGACATCTGAAAAATGATCTTCTTGCATGCCTGTCCCTTCCCTGGTAACCCTCTGCAGACATGTCCATACATCCAGCATAATGTCCAATAAGATCTGATCCTGTGGCTGGTGTCCATCAACTTTCCATCTAATTATTCCTTAAATGAGACCATTACTTTGCAGGAGACCATTCAGTTTCTCCACTGAAGGCCACACGTTCAACGCCAATGAACATGTGGCCTTGTTCCATAGAGCTCTACTGCCCCCTGTAGGTAAAATATCAAATTTTATTGCACTGCAATGGAGGAGCCTTTTTTAGATCACAATTCTTTCTTGCCATGCAGCTCAACACAACAGATCAGCTCACATCTCAGGATCAACTCAAGTACTGTCATTTGATTTCTTTTTTCAGTCCAACACACTGATCCTTTGCCGTTTCATTTGAAAGCGTCAACAGATTCAGAGTCCTTAAAACATTTAGTTCTTCCTTTTACCTCTGAACTCTGGAACTAATCAATAGGCTCAGGTCAGAGGATTTGAGAGGCCAGGTGGATTTGAAATTGGATTAATGTGGACTCTTTGTCTGGTCTACGAGCCCTATCTGACCTAAAGGTTTCTTAACCCAACTTGACGGGATTAACATTTAGAGGGAAAAATTGGGGAATGAAATATATGTGGTGCTTCTCTGGAATGAGTGACATGACATTGGTCAGGGACTTGGTTATATTCGAGTTCAAGGGAAAATTATGGAGTCAATTTTCAGAAATTTACAACTTAGTGTGAAAACACCTCTTGAGCTGCACAGACAGACAGATTGACAGATAGAGCTTCTAGGTCTGTGAGGTGAAGTGAACACTACCTGTAATGTTACTAACTTCCCCCATTCAAGCATGAACCCATGATGACAAAATATATGAATAAAAAATACATTTTATTTGCAAATATGAAAATATGCTCACTGAGTTGAAAGAAATGTTTTTGTTAATTATTAAAAATATAAAATGAATTATTAATAATAATAATAATAATAATAATTAATGAATAAGTTTGACATCTTTCAAAGTAACAGATATCACACATTTGTAAAAAATAATAAGAAGAATTGAATTGAATAAATTGATATATATGTATACCGTATTTTCTGGACTATAAGCTGCTACTTTTTTCCTAGGTTTTGAGCCATGCGGCTTATACAAAGGTGCAGCTATTCTGTGGATTTTCAAAAATAAGATAGATGAAAAATCAATGCAAAGAAGAATAGCCTACACAACTTTTTCTTTAGCAGATAGAACACGCACAACAAATTTCTAACCGGAAATTATTTTCAAATCCTCGCCCCTTCATCATGAAAACCACAAGAAGAAGTGCGTATGATGCAAGTTTTAAGTTGAAGGCCATCAAGCTTGCTATCCAGGAAGGAAACCGCGCTGCTGCACACAAGCTTAGCGTCAAAGAATCTATGGTGAGACATTGAAGGCGGCAGCGGGAAGAGCTCATGTAATGCCAAAAGTCGAGAATAGCTTTTTAGAGGACATAAAACCAGGTGGCCTGAACTTGGAAATGTCCTGGAGGACTGGGTGAACACACAGAGAGCAGGTGGCGAGGTGTATCCACTGTACAGATCCGACTGAAAGCCAAAACAATCGCCCGCTAAATGAATATTGAGGATTTCAAAGCTGGGCCGTCATTTTGTTTTGTTTTTTAAATAGAGCGGCTTATATACAGGTGCGTTCTATAGTCCAGAAAATACGGTATATACACACACACACACTGAACTGTTGAAACTAGATTTTTATGGTTTTCACTTAAACAGTTTGTTGACACAAAGGGTGTGAGTTGGTGTGATTGGTGTGTTCAGGGTTCAGACTTGGAGAGACACTGCAGTCGTGGCAGCCTCCAACGACGAGTGTTGCTGTGGATCCTCAGGTCCAACCAGTCCTGCTGAGTAGAACCCAGAGCTAGACTGGGACAACAAAACAAATACATTACAACAGCTTTTCACAACCTTTGACCCACAAAACACACTAATAACAGAAGCATATGATGTCCTTTAAGAGGCCCATTATCTAATCCAAACCATCACTGTGTAATAATGTACCTTGGAGCGAGGTAAGGTTCTCCAGGGTTGGACTGGTCCACAGGAGAGAGGTCAGTGGTTGCAACCGAGGGATCAGACTGAGTCAAGTCCTCACCTTCCATACACCTCAGGTTGGTTATACTGTTCCCCACCACAGCATCAATGCTATCTCTGCTTCTGTTGGCTCGACCTGAAGAGTCACACACAGATTACAGAGTCCAGAATGTGTCCAAACTTGGAAAGTGCAGTTTATTCATGGTCGTATCATTGCTTCAGCAAGTTCTGGCCATGAAAATCACATCTGAAAATCTTAAAAGCTTCGTCTTTCCAGTTAGAATCCACAGAACACTGTCACTGGCTTTCATAGGACAAGAACAAAATAATGACAATGAGCAGTATGAAGAGAAGATATGTGATGTCATTGGATGTCAGATGGTAAATGAACAGGTATTATTAAGTACCTTTCTGGTCTACTGACCTCTCAAATCTCTTTACTTGTCCCACCCATTCACACACACATTCATACACTGAACTTGTGCCGTGAGATAACCTGTTATGATTTCGTGCTTTATAAATAAAACTGAATTGAATTACGGTTTTATTACTGACTGGTGGGATACTCACAGCAATGTGTGAAAGACTCCAACCTTCTGGAGTGTAGGTATGGTTTGGCTTGTGGCTGCTGGAGCAGACACGCCACTGCTGAGTCCACTTGCTGAAAAACCCTGCAGACAGAGAGAAGGATTACCAAAGGTGGTTTGGAAAAGGATCACCACAGGTATAAGACCTTACCTTGGCTTTTACATATTAGCAAGGGTGTAAGTAACAAACAGTAACAAAAGAGTGTGTCTAGCAGGAGATCAGAGCTCCATACTCAATCTTTACTCAAGTAAAAGTACAATTACTCCCATAAGAAACTGCTCAAGTAAAAACAGAAATTACCATTGACAAACCTACAAAAATAAAGCTGTAAAAGTATTTAGTCAATAAACTACTCAAGTACTCTGCCTTTTAATATTGTTTAGTGTGTGTGGGCCAGTCTCAAAAAGTCACTTTTTAGAATAATCAATGTTCAGTCATAACAGCCACAATGCAATGTGGTTATTTCTAGAATGCACTTTGCATTGCAAATGTTGGTTGGTTATCTCTAAGAGATTACCATTATTATTTATTTATTTCCATTTCATCCTATTATTATAATGATGTCATTTGCTTATAGCTCAATAGCCAATAACACAGACAGTCAATACATTATGATGAATACTGATGTGCAGTTTGCTTCGAGTATTTCAAAGGTAGGATGTAACAGACTGTGGTACCGGAGGCTGAGCAGTCGTTGGTGGAGTTCAGCTGACAGACCGTATTTGTCTGACTGGATCAACTCTTTGATAGAATCAAAGTCCTGCTTCAACTGGAGAGCTCCCTGCACACTGAGGAGGAACAACACAACACTGCTCAGAGATCTGAGTGAAGAATATATCAGCAGTATGTGCCTAATTTAACACACACACACACACACACACACACACACACACACATTGATGTTGATGTTGGATGTTGGACGTTGGATGTTGATGCTGGATGTTGATGTTGGACGTTGGATGTTGATGCTGGATGCTGATGTTGGACGTTGGATGCTGATGCTGGATGTTAATGCTGAATGTTAATGTTGGACGTTGGATGTTGATGCTGGATGTTGATGTTGATGTTGGACGTTGGATGTTGATGTTTGATGTTGATGTTGGACGTTGGATGTTAATGCTGAATGTTGATGTTGGACGTTGGATGTTGATGTTGGACGTTGAATGTTGATGTTTGATGTTGATGTTGGATGTTGCTGCTGGATGTTGATGTTGGATGTTGATGCTGGATGTTGCTGTTGGACGTTGGACGTTGATGCTGGATGTTGATGTTGATGTTGATGCTGGATGTTGATGTTGATGTTGATGCTGGATGTTGTTGTTGGATGTTGATGCTAGATGTTGATGCTGGATGCTGATGTTGATGCTGGATGTTGATGTTGATGCTGGATGTTGATGTTGGATGTTGCTGCTGGATGTTGATGTTGGATGTTGATGCTGGATGTTGCTGTTGGACGTTGGACGTTGATGCTGGATGTTGATGTTGATGCTGGATGTTGATGTTGATGTTGATGCTGGATGTTGTTGTTGGATGTTGATGCTAGATGTTGATGCTGGATGCTGATGTTGATGCTGGATGTTGATGTAGATGCTGGATGTTGATGTTGATGTTGATGCTGGATGTTGATGTTGATGTTGATGCTGGATGTTGTTGTTGGATGTTGATGCTAGATGTTGATGCTGGATGCTGATGTTGATGCTGGATGTTGATGTTGATGCTGGATGTTGATGCTGGATGCTGATGCTGGATGTTGATGTTGGATGTTGATGTTGGATGTTGCTGCTGGATGTTGATGTTGGATGTTGATGCTGGATGTTGCTGTTGGACGTTGGACGTTGATGCTGGATGTTGATGTTGGATGTTGATGTTGGATGTTGCTGCTGGATGTTGATGTTGGATGTTGATGCTGGATGTTGCTGTTGGACGTTGGACGTTGATGCTGGATGTTGATGTTGGACGTTGGACGTTGATGCTGGATGTTGATGTTGGACGTTGGACGTTGATGCTGGATGTTGATGTTGATGTTGATGCTGGATGTTGATGTTGGATGTTGATGCTAGATGTTGATGCTGGATGCTGATGTTGATGCTGGATGTTGATGTAGATGCTGGATGTTGATGTTGATGCTGGATGTTGGACGTTGATGCTGGATGTTGATGCTGGATGTTGATGCTGGATGCTGATGCTGGATGTTGATGTTGGATGCTGATGTTGGACATTGGATGTTGATGCTGGAAGTTGGATGTTGATGCTGGATGTTGATGTTGGATGTTGATGCTGGATGTTGATATTGGACGTTGGATGTTGATGCTGGATGTTGATGTTGATGCTAGATGTTGATGCTCAATGTTGATGTTGATGCTGGATGTTGATGTTGATGCTGGAAGTTGATGTTGATGCTGCATGTTGATGTTGGATGTTGATGTTGATGCTGGATGTTGATGCTAGATGTTGATGCTGGATGCTGATGTTGATGCTGGATATTGATGCTGGATGTTGATGTTGGATGTTGGATGTTGATGCTGCATGTTGATGTTGGACGTTGGATGTTGATGCTGGATGTTGATGTTGGACGTTGGATGTTGATGTTGGATGTTGATGCTAGATGCTGATGTTGATGCTGGATGTTGATGTTGGATGGTGATGTTGGACGTTGGATGTTGGATGTTGATGCTGGATGTTGATGTTGATGCTGGATGTTGATGCTTGATGTTGATGCTAGACGTTGGATGTTGATGCTGGATGTTGATGTTGGACATTGGATGTTGATGCTGGAAGTTGGATGTTGATGCTTGATGTTGATGTTGGAAGTTGGATGTTGATGCTGGATGTTGATGTTGGACGTTGGATGTTGATGCTGGATGTTGATGTTGATGTTGATGCTAGATGTTGATGCTCAATGTTGATGTTGATGCTGGATGTTGATGTTGATGCTGGAAGTTGATGTGGTGATGCTGGATGTTGATGTTGGATGTTGATGTTGATGCTGGATGTTGGATGTTGATGCTAGATGTTGATGCTGGATGCTGATGTTTGATGCTGGATATTGATGCTGGATGTTGATGTTGGACGTTGGATGTTGATGCTGCATGTTGATGTTGGACGTTGGATGTTGATGCTGGATGTTGATGTTGGACGTTGGATGTTGATGTTGGATGTTGATGCTAGATGCTGATGTTGATGCTGGATGTTGATGTTGGATGGTGATGTTGGACGTTGGATGTTGATGCTGGATGTTGATGTTGGACGTTCGATGTTGATGTTTGATGTTGATGCTGGATGTTGATGTTTGATGCTGATGCTGGATGTTGATGCTGGATGTTGGATGTGGATGTTGATGCCGGATGTTGATGTTGGATGTTGATGCTGGATGTGGATGTGGATGTTGATGCTGGATGTGGATGTGGATGTTGATGCTGGATGTTGGATGTGGATGTTGATGTTTGATGTTGATGCTGGATGTGGATGTTGGATGTGGATGTGGATGTTGATGTTTGATGTTGATGCTGGATGTTGATGTTGATGTTGGACGTTGATGCTGGATGTTGATGCTGGATGTTGATGTTGGATGTTGATGTTGGATGCTGATGTTGGATGTTGATGTTGGATGCTGATGTTGGACATTGGATGTTGATGCTGGATGTTGATGTTGGATGTTGATGCTGGATGTTGATGCTGGATGTTGATGTTGGACGTTGGATGTTGATGCTGGATGTTGATGTTGGATGCTGATGTTGATGCTGATGTTGGACATTGGATGTTGATGCTGGATGTTGATGTTGAATGTTGATGCTGGATGTTGAAGTTTGATGTTGATGCTAGATGTTGATGTTTGATGTTGATGCTGGATGTTGATGCTGGATGTTGATGCTTGATGCTGGATGTTGATGTTGGATGTTGATGCTGGATGTGGATGTTGATGCTGGATGTTGATGCTGGATGTTGATGCTGGATGTGGATGTGGATGTTGATGTTTGATGTTTGATGTTGATGCTGGATGTGGATGTTGATGTTGATGTTGATGCTGGATGTTGGACGCTGGATGTGAATGTGGATGTTGATGCTGGATGTGGATGTTGATGCTGGATGTTGGATGTGGATGTTGATGTTTGATGTTGATGCTGGATGTGGATGTTGATGCTGGATGTTGGATGCTGGATGTGGATGTTGATGCTGGATGTTGATGTTGATGCTGGATATTGATGTTGATGCTGGATGTTGATGCTGGATGTTGATGTTGGATGTTGGATGTTGATGTTGATGTTGGATGTTGATGCTGGATGTTGATGTTGATGCTGGATGTTGATGCTGGATGTTGATGCTTGATGTTGATGCTAGACGTTGGATGTTGATGCTGGATGTTGATGTTGGACATTGGATGTTGATGCTGGAAGTTGGATGTTGATGCTGGATGTTGATGTTGGAAGTTGGATGTTGATGCTGGATGTTGATGTTGGATGTTGATGCTGGATGTTGATGTTGATGCTAGATGTTGATGCTCAATGTTGATGGTGATGCTGGATGTTGATGTTGATGCTGGAAGTTGATGTTGATGCTGGATGTTGATGTTGGATGTTAATGTTGATGCTGGATGTTGGATGTTGATGCTAGATGTTGATGCTGGATGCTGATGTTGATGCTGGATATTGATGCTGGATGTTGATGTTGGACGTTGGATGTTGATGCTGCATGTTGATGTTGGACGTTGGATGTTGATGCTGGATGTTGATGTTGGACGTTGGATGTTGATGTTGGATGTTGATGCTAGATGCTGATGTTGATGCTGGATGTTGATGTTGGATGGTGATGTTGGACGTTGGATGTTGATGCTGGATGTTGATGTTGGACGTTCGATGTTGATGCTGGATGTTGATGCTGGATGCTGATGCTGATGCTGGATGTTGATGTTGGATGCTGATATTGGACATTGGATGTTGATGCTGGATGTTGATGTTTGATGTTGATGATGGATGTTGATGTTTGATGTTGATGCTGGATGTTGATGTTTGATGCTGATGCTGGATGTTGATGCTGGATGTTGATGTTGGATGTTGATGCTGGATGTTGATGTTGGATGTTGGATGTTGATGTTGGATGTTGATGCTGGATGTTGATGTTGGACGTTGGATGTTGATGCTGGATGTTGATGTTGGATGCTGATGTTGATGCTGATGTTGGACATTGGATGTTGATGCTGGATGTTGATGTTGAATGTTGATGCTGGATGTTGAAGTTTGATGTTGATGCTAGATGTTGATGTTTGATGTTGATGCTGGATGTTGATGCTTGATGTTGATGCTGGATGTTGATGCTAGATGTTGATGTTGGATGTTGATGCTGGATTTGGATGTTGATGCTGGATGTTGATGCTGGATGTTGATGTTTGATGTTGATGCTGGATGTGGATGTGGATGTTGATGTTTGATGTTGATGCTGGATGTGGATGTTGATGTTGATGCTGGATGTTGGACGCTGGATGTGAATGTGGATGTTGATGCTGGATGTGGATGTTGATGCTGGATGTTGGATGTGGATGTTGGATGTTGGATGCTGGATGTGGATGTTGATGCTGGATGTTGGATGCTGGATGTGGATGTTGATGCTGGATGTTGATGTTGATGCTGGATATTGATGTTGATGCTGGATGTTGATGCTGGATGTTGATGTTGGATGTTGGATGTTGATGTTGATGTTGGATGTTGATGCTGGATGTTGATGTTGATGCTGGATGTTGATGCTGGATGTTGATGCTTGATGTTGATGCTGGATGTTGATGTTGGACATTGGATGTTGATGCTGGAAGTTGGATGTTGATGCTGGATGTTGATGCTTGATGTTGATGCTAGACGTTGGATGTTGATGCTGGATGTTGATGTTGGACATTGGATGTTGATGCTGGAAGTTGGATGTTGATGCTGGATGTTGATGTTGGAAGTTGGATGTTGATGCTGGATGTTGATGTTGGACGTTGGATGTTGATGCTGGATGTTGATGTTGATGTTGATGCTAGATGTTGATGCTCAATGTTGATGTTGATGCTGGATGTTGATGTTGATGCTGGAAGTTGATGTTGATGCTGGATGTTGATGTTGGATGTTGATGTTGATGCTGGATGTTGGATGTTGATGCTAGATGTTGATGCTGGATGCTGATGTTGATGCTGGATATTGATGCTGGATGTTGATGTTGGACGTTGGATGTTGATGCTTGATGTTGATGTTGGACGTTGGATGTTGATGCTGGATGTTGATGTTGGACGTTGGATGTTGATGTTGGATGTTGATGCTAGATGCTGATGTTGATGCTGGATGTTGATGTTGGATGGTGATGTTGGACGTTGGATGTTGATGCTGGATGTTGATGTTGGACGTTCGATGTTGATGCTGGATGTTGATGCTGGATGCTGATGCTGGATGTTGATGTTGGATGCTGATATTGGACATTGGATGTTGATGCTGGATGTTGATGTTTGATGTTGATGATGGATGTTGATGTTTGATGTTGATGCTGGATGTTGATGTTTGATGCTGATGCTGGATGTTGATGCTGGATGTTGATGTTGGATGTTGATGCTGGATGTTGATGTTGGATGTTGATGTTGGATGTTGATGCTGGATGTTGATGTTGGACGTTGGATGTTGATGCTGGATGTTGATGTTGGATGCTGATGTTGATGCTGATGTTGGACATTGGATGTTGATGCTGGATGTTGATGTTGAATGTTGATGCTGGATGTTGAAGTTTGATGTTGATGCTAGATGTTGATGTTTGATGTTGATGCTGGATGTTGATGCTTGATGTTGATGCTGGATGTTGATGCTAGATGTTGATGTTTGATGTTGATGATGGATGTTGATGCTGGATGTTGATGCTGGATGTTGATGTTGGATGTTGATGCTGGATGTGGATGTTGATGCTGGATGTTGATGTTTGATGTTGATGCTGGATGTGGATGTGGATGTGGATGTTGATGTTGATGTTTGATGTTGATGCTGGATCTGGATGTTGATGTTGATGCTGGATGTTGGACGCTGGATGTGAATGTGGATGTTGATGCTGGATGTGGATGTTGATGCTGGATGTTGGATGTGGATGTTGATGTTTGATGTTGATGCTGGATGTGGATGTTGATGCTGAATGTTGGATGCTGGATGTGGATGTTGATGCTGGATGTTGATGTTGATGCTGGATATTGATGTTGATGCTGGATGTTGATGCTGGATGTTGATGTTGGATGTTGGATGTTGATGTTGATGTTGATGCTGGATGTTGGTGTTGATGCTGGATGTTGATGCTGGATGTTGATGCTTGATGTTGATGCTTGATGTTGATGCTAGACGTTGGATGTTGATGCTGGATGTTGATGTTGGACATTGGATGTTGATGCTGGATGTTGATGTTGGATGTTGATGCTGGATGTTGATGCTGGATGTTGTGTTTTTGGGGTATGCGCACTAACTATTCACACAGGGCTGCAGATTTTGTAGAATCCTTAATCTGTTTTAAAATCCCTGTAACAGATGGGACATTGAAGTATTTTTCATCTGTCCCCTACCCTCCACTATCTGGACCAACACTGACAAAAAGTATTTTCAAGGTATTCTTCACAGTATTTCAGAGTTTGTCAATTCCTGATAAAACATAAAAGGTTGTTGATGACTCATCCTGCATTCAGGGCCATGTACTAATTTTACATCCAATGAAATGCTTTCTCTGTTCTAAATCTCGGAGTGCTTCCTGTTTGATATGGTCTATGTGTGATTGTGAGGGATGTTATCTATGTCCGGGACTCACTGATTACTGTACAAAAGCACAAGTTTACAACTGAATTCAGTAATTTTGGTGAAACTGGATCAGATTTTATAAAACAGAACTCTGCTTCCTGTTTCATGGGGAGCTGTGTCATCTGTTTGGGGTGGATAACATTGTGGTAGACATCAATGTATGATGTATGACTAATACATACCTGAATTTAATCTTATGTTTCAGGATGTGTTCCATCCATGCCTCCATGAAAGCTGTCGTTGTTATACTTAGAGCTTGGACACGAGCATCATCAGACAGTGGTGCCACACCCTCTAAAACCTGACCAATGATAGTCTGAGCTGCCAGAGATGCATACTCACTGGGACTGGTGGGAAAACCTGTGAACCAACACATAAATACACCATTATCAATCCACAGAGAAATGTACCCAGGGTTGGGCGAGTCCATCATTATGCCCTACAGTAGATTCATTGTGGCCTGTGTTGCAAGCTGCACTGTTCTCAAACCCTGACCTACTCTGCAGCGGATCCAGCTTTACATCTAAATCGTATCTGCTTAGGCTAGACTACCAAGGCTGGCCCCAGTGGCTTGATAGCCATTTTCATCTGACAATGTCTAAAATGAGGAATGGGGCCCTACACTGGTGTTCCAAAACAAGACAGGATTTCTGTATTCTTTTACAGTTTGAGCTAACAGTAGTCTCATGTTTCATCCTTCTCAAAGTGCATGTCATAGACTGCCCAATGAAAACAATACAGTCAGTACTTGTCCTGAGGCTCGGTCTCCAGTGTACACCAGAAGGCATGGTCTGCTCAAAGATCTCTCCTGACATCCTCTTGCAGTCACTGGAGAAGGTCTTTAGCATCAGAGCAGAAAAGGTCTGAGTGATAATGACACAGAGAAGAGGTATTCAGAGTCCTGAATGCAAACAGTCAGTAGCAGTGAATACTAAATACAACAATTAATAAAAATAAAAAAAGACAATCCATATAATGTATACATACAGACATGCACAAATAAACAGAAGTGGACAGGTATTAGATCATTATCACTGAGGAAGCAATACAAGAAAAACACACAGCTGCTGCTGCTGAAATAAAAGACTTCGGTATCTGTTAAAAATAAAATGAAAGTCACTACATGGTGCCACGTTTTCAGCAGATTTATGTGTGCTTCTGACTTCATACAAGTGGAAGAGATCATTGAAATTACCCCACACACAGCACACTTTTGTTTTATCTGTAACTGTAATCCATCAGAAGAGCAAAATCTCCAAAAATGATGAGATAGATGACATACATGGCAGCATGCAGGGAGGACGAGGTCTGTGAATATTTTCTTCCTTCTTACAATGACTGGGTTTTTTTTGTGGGCAAGTTTTTCCTCACTGGAACCGAGGGTCTAAGGACAGAGGGTGTCACTCCCTGTACAGATTGTAAAGCCCTCTGAGGAAAAATCTGTTTTGTGACTTTGGGCTATACAAATAAAATTTGGTTTGATTTGATTTTGATGATTTGACTGCAAACACAGACATTGGGACAGGTCCTGTATATATAGTCATGTGTGAATGAAAATAGGGCATTGAAGATAGATTGTATAATAATAATAATAATAATAATAATAATAATAATAATAATAATAATAACTAAACTAAGCACAGCAGTGCAAGAAGGAAATGAAGAGGGGTCAGCTTTCTGGTGTTTTGTGAGAGTTTTAGAATAAATCAGAAAGGTGACCTGCAGCTTGGATACAGCGCCCTCAAGGGATTTGAGTTGTTGCCTCAGTAGAACCCGGTTGTGGTTATGAAGAGTGGAATGATGGTCACTGTCTGAATTCATCATCAGTGACTTTGTCTGATGAACCATCTCCTCTAATGACTCTGTCAGTACCTGCAGAGACAGAAAGAACACATCACAAACACACTTCATCAATCATCAAAACAACTGTGTATAAGCTGACTGTGAGGAACATCTTTTACATACCAACAGGCTTTCATACACACATTCATTGTTAATAGGGTGAATTCATTATATTTGATGATAATGCTTCAGATAAATAACAAATATTCAATATGCCATGGTTTCTGCAGTCTCGCCCCTGGAATATCCTTTTATGTAGTGTTTTGCTGCATTTGTACAAAATGTGTATGTGGTCACTAAATCCTTATTGGCCTCAGTGGAAGGAGGCATGGCCACCCCGTGTCATCCTTTTCGTGGCCTGGGCCTGAATGCAGCATCACCTGGCCCCGACGTCCAACTCACGACACCCAATCTGAAGAAGACTATTTAAACCAGAACTGCGTTCAGACAGGGTCAGGCAAACCGAACGCCGGCAGTGTTTTTCAATTCATTTCAGTGGGGGTCGTGCAGTCGGATCAGTCAAACCTCCACAGACAGCCTGAAATGTCTCTGAAGCAGAGACTATCCAGGTGGATTCATGGACTAGTTATTTCCTGATTGTTTCACAGGAGTTACATTCAGCAGGTATAGACACAGTCACGGCAACTCACACGTTGGTTGAGGTTTTACTGATTCACACTCACGCTTATTAGTTTCTGTTATTAGACAGTTTTGTTATTAGAAAATAGTTTAACTAGTGAGGTTTTTCTTTCTTTTCAGACTTTTCAGAGACTTCTCTTTTTGTTAGATTTGTTTTTTGAACATCAGTTGCCCTCCCTTTGTTTCTCTCATAGTACATGACCTCCTTTTGTTAAATTCATCCAAATTTCATTTAATAAATAACTTTGTTTGCACCAAGAAAAAAGCAGTGTGTGCCTCAGACATCTCCAGACAGTGGTGTGAAGACTGCACATCTATCCATCTCTGATCAAGATCAACAGGCTTCTTCTGGAGTCGAATTCTTTCCCTCCATCGACTAAAACATATAAATGTGACAAAATCTTTCATTTAAGTTGTTCTGATAAGTCACCAACTTTGAGGTCTCCTTGTGTGATGAGCAGGAACTTGCTGAGGCTCCAAGAAGAGAGGAACTCGTGGGACTTGGACATGACCCACATGGCAGACAGCTGTACTGTAGCTAATGCTAAGCTAACAGTGTTGCTCTGCAGAGCAAACCTGGAGGAGAAGGGGCTACAAGAACCTGAGAGGGGGTGGATGGGTGGTGGGGTTGGGTGGATGTAGGTAGAGAGAGAGAGAGAGAGAGAGAGAGAGAGAGAGAGAGAGAGAGAGAGAGAGAGAGAGAGAGAGAGAGAGAAACATTACTACATCATCATCATCAATAATCTGAATTCAGGTTCGGTTCAAATTATGGACACATTCCCTTCTGGTTGTTAATAATTATTTATGATAATATGGCAGAGCTCCAAAAGTCAGAACTGCATTCAGTAGATATATCAATATTTATGGGATGTCTGTTGTGAATCCAGATCCAGCTCCCACAGACAAACGATCCTGTGTTCAGCTCCAGTGTGAATATATGAGGCAGTAGCTTCATGCATGGACACTGACTTTTCACAACACAGTGGAGCTTTAATGGTGATGATGCTGTCTCAGTAACAGTGATTTTTATTTATATAGTCCAGTATCACAAATCCCAATATGTCTCAGGGAGCTTTAATAAATTGATATGATGCATGAGATGTGCTGCTGAAGGGACTGAGTGACTGGAGGGAACATGGTGTTTTTACCTGAGGCCCTGCTGTCTGAGTGATGGCAGCACAGAGAGGACAGCAGGACAAAATGTTCCATGGTCACTGACATCCTCATCACACCTCTGCGTTGATTTATATCAGTGAGACATTTATCTTTTAGAGCTGAACCTATGCTTCTGCACAGCACTGAAGAAAGACAGGCAGGGGGAAAGTAAGACATGCAGTGTGGGAGAGACAGCTTTTTAAAATAATACAACAGAGAGACTCAGAAGGGTTTTTATCTGCAGCCCCGATTTCCAAAAGAAATGAAAAGAAATAAAAATGCTGATTTTCAAATTACTTTTCCACTTCTATTGAATTCATTTCTGATGTTTAATGTATAGACTGATTAACTTTATTGTTTTTGTTTGCTGCAACATGGTCCAAAAAATGGGACAGAATCAATACAAATAAATAAAATAAAACAAACAACTACAACAAATAAAAAGTTTAGAATGTTGATCAAACACCTTGACCTTATAGCCTAACAGGTGTGTCATGACTGGATATGAATGGGGCAAGGTTCACCACCACCACCACAAATAGTCCAACATCTTAAGAACAACATTTGAATTTATAGATTTCAACATCTACAATCCAGAATATCATGAAAGATGCACCAACACCGCTCAGGCAGTTCAGCATTAAAAGCCTACATACTACTACTACTACTACTACTGTGATATTAGTCAACATTTCAAACTGTTCTTTGGAAATCATGTATGTCATGTCCCCTGGGCTGAATTTAGAATTTACAAAGCATCACAACTTTTTTTTTTAGAATTGAATCGAAGGTTTATTTCATGAAAATGATCTTCACTTTACTGCTTGTGATTTAATCTAATCATAATTAATTATCCAACACATCATCAAATACAAAACATGCATGGAACACATTCAAACTAAAGCCAGCCCAACTAATGCCACGATCAATCACTGAGACTATTTCTTTTTCTGTGTATGTGTGTCTGGTATGTGTATGTGTGTGTACTAGCCTTGGTCCCACTGAGCATGTGCTGTAATGGTGAGCAGATACAGACTGAAGTCCTCTAGCATGGTTCTGGACTCCTTTGGAACCAGATCTGCAACAAACAGTCAGAAACTTCAGTGAGTCATGAGTCACTCATCTGAGAGAAACAAGTCATTTTAAGCTTGAAGACTTCAGATGTGATGTTAATATGCAGTCTAAGCAGCAATTCACAATGTTGCATTTACAAGAAATAAAAATAGATTGTACCAATCCCCTGTATATACTGTATCCAACAAAGAGTCTAGCACTTCCTTTATGTAGATCTAGAGAAGGATGATTGTTTTTTTTCTTACTTTTTTCTAACTTAACTGAATAACTAAAATTTACATTTTATTTTATTTACGGAGACACGCAGCAGCACGCATCAACAATATTACTACATATAGCAATCTAGAAAAAAAATAAAAATGCAGTACAAGTCATGAATTCAACAACATCAGTTAAAACAGAGACACTCCAATGATTCAGTCTCTCAATATGGATTTCAAAGCATTCAAAGAAATTAGATCGTTGGGTACAAAACTACATCTCACAACACTCCTATTTTTTTCGGCCTTTCCAAGCTTTATTGATAGAGACAGCTGAAGAGAGAAAGGAAATGTGGGGAGAGAGAGATGGGGACATGTGGCATGTGAGAAAGGGCCACAGGTCGGGACTCGAACCCGGGCTAGCCGCAGTGAGCCTTCACGTACGGGGTGGCCGCTCCACTGACTAAGCTAAGCGCCTCCTCCTTACCTGTGTTCAAAGCCTGACTGATCCTGTGCAGGATCTGGAACCTTGTGAGGCTGTCTTGGAGGTTGATGCTTCCTGCACTGTTTCCTGCCTGTGGCACATGCAGCTGCAGCCACAGGGCCTTTCTGCAGAGAGTCCACAGCCGGGTGCGGTACTGTCCAAACAGGTCAGCATACACTAGTGACTGTCCAAGGTCCAACCACTGCACAGAGTGAGGCCAAAGAAGACAGTCTGGCTGCACTACTGTCCGTTCTGCTCTCACAGTCTCCTCTCTCTCTGGGTCTCCATCCCTCTGGAAGCCTGAGCTGAAGGACAAAAACAGAGTACAGTTATCACACAAAGACTGTGTGTCTGGGAGTGTGATCACCAAAATCAAGCTGAATTAACCAATAACGGAACATATTTTTGGCCACATCACTGAGTATTTACCAACATATACAGTGAACCTGAACTGCTTGGTTCAGTGTTTCATCACCCAGCACATTTGTGTCAGAGAAAACATTTTAAAACAGGAATAGATTCAGGTGACAAATCTGTTCATATGTTTGTCAAGCACACAGTCTTCATGGGCTGTGTGTGGATGGTCATCAGACATTAATGGTGTTGCACTCTGTTTACATGAAAAAAATTAAGTGGATGTAATCATCTGTTACAAACATGCTGTCTGTCTTTACAAAGGCGGTCTGAGGCAGTTTGTCTAACACAAGCATGTCTAACAAAACTAAAGTGGCTGGTTGATGTCGACAGTACCTGATGGTGGCTTCGGGTTCTCTCCATTCCTGCTGAGTTTCCTCCACGTGTTGCTCTGTGTTCTGTTCTGTACTCAGTCTGTTAAATTCCACTGAACCAGCTGTATTTATGATTGTAACAGGCGAAGTCACTGTGTCACTCTTTCCATTTGGTGACAACACATCAGTTAGCAGTTGTTCGGTTGGTGCCACTGGTTTAGGTGTATGTGGAACCAGCAAGTCACTAGAGGAAACTAGCAGCTGAAAAAGTATTTCTACTGAGGAACTAAGGAAGGCCTGCTGGCAGACCCCTGACAGGGGCTGGGCTGAGCGATAGTGAGAGGTGCACGAAGGAGGGGAAAGAGTCTGCAAAGGTTTACAGTTTTCTCCACTGGTCTGTCTTTCTAGATTTGGTTGGACAGAGACCAAAGGTTCCACACTGCTCTGTACCTGACCAGTGTGGGATATGCATGTTTGGCACTGACTGCTTTGGTCTTGGTTAGAACTCTCTGTTCCATGCTGAACGGCAGAAGAGTCCAGGTGAAGCTCAGGGGTGTAAACAGGAGGAGCTTTATGGCAGCTGTACCCAGAAGATGACTGCAAAGGGGGGTGATGATTAGTAGAAAACTGAGGAGAGTATATGAGGTAGGTATGCTGCAGTTGATCCCAGGTCCACTCAGATCTCATAGTAGCAATCCCAGCCTGAGAACTATCAGAACATGTGAACGTCTTGTGGTTGGTGTGGACCCGACAGTGATAGCTGGGGTCAGAGGCCCAGCAGTGCAGCTGTTTGGCTTCCCTGACTGCATGATGCAGAGCTAAGATCATCACCAGCTCTTTGACTGAGAAGGCTGCAAGGTGATGGCCTCTCCTGTTTGTCAGACTACAGTCCAGTGTGGAATAATGTGCCAGCTGTAACACTGTGGTCCTCAGCTGAGTGGAGCTATGCTGTGCTCTTTCCCACACTGCGTGGTTATACAGGTCTATTCCAGCTAAAACATCCTCCAGGACTTCTCTTGGTACAGAGTCTAATTTAGTCCAGGCCACAGCAGACAGAACCACATACACATAACTTTCCATCAAAACCAGCGCCTGCAGACCAAGTAAGTCTAGAGTCTGTTTGATTTCCACCAGCAGCTTGGTGTGCCGGACCAGAGCAGGCCTCAGATACTGGTCAGACTGAACTCTGGAGAACAGGCAAGACCAGTGGTTAAGATGGATCCGGAGCTCCTGGCTCAGTGAGCCAAGGCCAACCCTCAGTGAATACCAGTTGGACGGGGCCTGGAAAGGACCAAAGAGGTGAGAGTCAAAAAGATTAGAATACCAAACATACAGTATATTGACCTCTAGTTCAAGATGGTATGTGCTGGCAGAGACTGGTGTGCTGGTGTGGATGAAGCAACTGTCAAGGTAGGGTAAATGAAAGATAATGGGTTGTCCCTGCACCAGTCATCTCCCCTCATCACAGTTTCTCTATAAATGTTCTGCTATCACTGAGCCTGCTGACAAACTGTTATTCACCTCGAACTGCTGACAGAAATCTGTAGACAAACACTCACTCATCCACCTCTAAATGTAAGCATCATTTCTGTAGTAGCCTATATAACCCTAGTTAGTTACCCTAATTCCTAGTCCACGATGATACAAAATGACAATTAGCTTCAGAGCAAAATGTTCAGAATCATGCATAATATAACAAAAATCTGTGTCTGGGGTTTTGGTTAGCTCAGTCAGTAGAGCAGCCGGCCCATGTACAAAGGCTCAGTCCTTGCTGCAGCAGTCCAGGGTTCAAATCCGACCTGTGGCTCTTTGCTGCATGTCATTCACCATCTCTCTCCCCACATTCCTGTCACTCTTCAGCTGTCTCTGTCAAAATGAAGCTTGGAAAGGCTAAAAAAATAAATACATAAAATAATCTACATATCTAAAAAATATCTATGTTTCTCAGAAAGCAGCAGGCCATGTGTTCGCCACTTCAAACGTTGTGATATCACTACAGAAATTAAACCTCTGATCATCTTTAGTGAGTGCAACACACTTCTATGCATAATAAATAGACATTTTTAAACATTGCTGCTCTATTATAATTAAGTCAGATTTTTTTTGCTGTAACAGAGGTTGCTTACAGAGGCTGAAATTCCTGCAGTTTGTCCTAACCTGGTTGAGTGTCAAGCGTGACTTCTCCAGCAGGTGGCGAACTCTGGATATGTATGCTGCTGCTATGCCAGCCCTCCTGGTGTACTCATGAATGAAGATCAGGAGGGATCGCTGCTCCAGAAGCCTCCACAGAGCTCTGTAGTTCTTCTGAAGGGAGGAAGCGGAGGGCAGGAGGAGAACACCGCCGTCTGCTGGGAGGCCTTTAACACAGACCTGAAGGGGGAGAAAGTGGAGAGAGGCTGTGGACTGCTTCTCCTCCCTGACTGTGATTCATTTATCAAGAGAAAAACCTACATATAGAGTCAGTTATTCATTCATAATCACTGTTATAGGCGTTATAGGCTCCTTTTTTCATTCACGCAGTTTGTTCTGCTAACAGTCCAGAATTGCTATAGTCTTTGTATGTTCTGTCTGTCTGTCTGACATTTTATGTTATGTTACACAAATAAAAATACATACAATATATGCAAAAATGATCACATAGATATAAAACATCTGATTTATATATGTATTACATGACTGCACTGTTTAGCTTATACATTAAATACACCTGTTGAATTCAGCTCACCTGGGGAGATCCCATCTGAGCCCCACTGACCAGCTGCCACTGTGGTGCCACGGTCAGGAGAGCTTGTTGCAGACGCAGGAGACGAGCAGAGGACCGAGATGTCAAATTGTTAGCGGCTACAAAGTTTCGCTCCTCCTCTTCCTCATCTTTGTTGCGGCCGTGGAACAGCCACTTCAGGCTGGGATTTAAGGTGCTTCTCAGTAAAACTTCAGCTCGCTGCAAGGAACGGGAGATGGAACTCTGTGACGAGGGACCTGGAAAGGCATGCATCCAATATTAGCACGGTGTGAACAAGACTTTCAGCATGCTGAAAAGACTAAAAGAAGATGACAAGGAATATTTAGTTTCATTTAAAAGAAGATGCACCGTGAGGGGACATAATCTTTTTATTGGGCAGAAATCAGCATATAAAAAGGGGAAGAGTGACATAATAAAGCATATGCATAACAAAATAGCGTAGCTTTTTGAGCTTCTCACAGTTGTAATTGTAATGAATTGTATGTGGTTGTGACACAACTCCAAAAAGAAAAACAGTACATAAGTCTGTTTTTTTCAGTTTTTCAGCTGCATGCTGCAATGCTGTCCTCTATCTGTTGCTGTCACATGTACACACAGTACCATCAGTGGCCAGATCCTCTGTCACCGAGCAGGAACTGCACCTCAACTGTAAGACAAACAGGAACATTTACAAAACTATAATTGACCACTAGTTTAGTTCTTCAACATGTTTCTTTCCTTTCATATACAGCTGACACAAGAGAAATCCTCTTCCTCTATAGAGTTCTGTACTTTAAGTAACTAACTTCACTAAGCCACGTTTCCACTGCATGGTGCAGCTGATGATGACGATCAGCTAAGAATCCTGCCATGCTGTGCCATGCAGTGGAAACACAGCTTTAGTGTGGGTGCTGTTTGGTACAGTGGATTTATCTCTGCAACCAGCTGCTTGCTGCTGGTCTGTGCAACAAAGAGCAGCTCAATGTTAAAAAACTTAGCCAAGGTGCAGACTGAGGCTTGATTAATACAAACAACCGCTTTTGCAAGCTTCTTCAACAATTATTATAAACATGGCAACCAATGATTTGTTAACAGTAAACAGTGTAAAATATGAAAACAGACTGACCTGCTCCTTTCCCTGGAACAATGATTCAGAGCTGTCCCAGTCTGAAAGAAACAAACCAAAGCTACAATCAGCAGACAACATCACACTGTCACCACTGGTTGAACGTGTCCATGCTGAATAGTTTTTAGTATTTCTCTTTCTCTGCAGAGTGTGTGTGTTCTTGGCTCATGGACATTTACAGCACAGGGGTCTGAAAGCTTTAAGAAGACAGAGACTGGTTCTTGTGGTGTCTTCCACGGCTCCTAAATGAATGTAATGAAATGCAACAAGTAAAGTCCTGTTTAAGGATGTGTGTGTGTGTGTGTGTGTGTGTGTGTGTGTGTGTGTGTGTGTGTGTGTGTGTGTGTGTGTGTGTGCGTGTGTGTGTGTGACCTGCTGTCAGACCAAGACCTCCACCAGGATCTTTCAGTACATCTGGGCTGTTGGGATCCATCCCACACAATGCATCAAAGCTGTGAAAACACAACATTTAACTTTTACTGTTCCATGTTCCTGATATTGTCTTATTGTCCTATAATAATAATAATAATAATAATAATAATAATAAATAGTACAAAGACAACTAATCAAATGTTCAAACATTTCAAGTCAAGATGAGGAGGGGTTCCCCACTCAGTGAAGGCCAGGGAAGAATAATGTTTCTCAATGTAATATTAAAGGAATCTGTGGATTGTCTACAGATCATAACATCATTCAAAGATTCAGAGAATCAGAAGAAATCTCAGTACGCAAGGATCAAGGCTGAAAACCAATAATGGATGGCCGTGATATTCAAACCATCAGATGGCACTGTGGACATCACTGCATGGCCTGAGGACAGTGGTCAGTGGCAGAGAATGAGAAAAGATTATATACATATATATAACCTCCCAAACAATTTGGGAGGTTCGCGTAGTCTGTTCTCATGTTGTCTTCAATGGGCATCATTGAGGCTTATCTGCCTCCACAGTCCGAAGACATGTTGGGAAGGTCTCGCGATGCTGTTGTCACTGCTGTGCAGTGATTTCAGCTAGCAAAACCCCTGAACTGAAGGATTCAATCCAAAGGAAGGGACAAAAAATTTGCTAATGGTGTTGTATGGTGCACCAACACTAAAACGTTTGTTTCCTCTCTCCTCCTTTTTCAGTAGAGGTGTAATGGTATGTGATCAAGAGGGAGCAGTGTTTATAATAGTGGTCTTATAGGTGCGCCGGAGCTGTAAGTCCTGTGTTGTTGATATAGAGGTGATTTCTTGTTGTGCTCTTATCTTGGGAGCTCCTGTGCTCAGCTGTAAATCCTGTAGAAATGCAGGTGAACATGTCTCTGAAAATGAATTGTGTGCGCTATAATCTGCTGATGTCAGTGTCAGTAACTAGCTACATTTTTGACTGCGGCATTTTGACTGACTTTGCAGTGTTTTTAATATTGAGTGTTACATGATATACATGATATATATTTTTGTATGCGACTTTAGCTGTCTGATCCTGCCTACCCAGACATGGATCTCACTGCACATTAGTGGCTGAGGAACACTTCCAAAAACCATCGTCTATGAACTTCATCTCTACATCCAAGAATGGCAGCAGAAACACGACCATGCAAATAGGAAACCATTTAGCAGATACAGACAGGCTTGCTGTCTTCTGGGGGCCTGAGCTCATTTAAGATGGACTGAGAGAAAAACTGTCCTGTGGTCTGATGAGTCCACATTTGAAATTCATGATCCATGATGGTATGGTGGTGCATTAGTGCACATGGCATGATGCATGATGGGTAACCTGCACTTTGTGGAGAGACCACTAATGTACCACTAATCTTTTTCAGAGGCGGCAAACACAATGTCAAACCACAGCTGTCCAGCTGGTCTGTCTGCAGAACACACTGTCACCTGTGTGACCACAGCTGATGGATTCCTAAATGAGAACAGTTATTATTCTCACTAACACTATGAATGAGGTGCTATCCTGGTGACAACAGAAGAACTGTTTGGACCTCTGACCTCTCTCTCGTGTTAATGAGAAGCTTTACATTCACTCCGTGTTGATAATCCCACAGAACTATTGTCACCAGTAGCAGCACAATTAGCCCAGTTAGCGACAACTAGTTCTACTAGAACTAACTCACATTGGTTCAGTGGAGCGGGCGCCGGAAGCCGAGCATCTTCTCGTTCAGCTCATACTTTTCTGACATGGACTTGTTAATTCGGTGCTCGCGATGGAATGTTTTAAAATAGCAGCTGTTAGCCAGGCTTGAGCAAACAGGATGTAACGGCAACCAATCAGGACGAAGCGTCCCCGGTTGTTATGGCAAACAGAGACGGTGTCGGGCTGGTTCGCGATGAGCCGGACTGATGCAGACTGAGTTCTTCGTGTCGTCCTGAGTCCACCGCAGGATGGTCAAAGATCTGTCCGGTTCGATCATGGGAGTGTTACAGACGGTGTGTTTAGCCGTGGTTTGCTGTCACCCTCTTAGGCCAGGGGCATGATGGGACGGCTGCGCAGTGCGCATGTTCAGTGGGCCACAGTCTCGGAAATAACCCGGAAGCTTCGCGTCGTTCAGTCTGCTCATACCAGTCTACATCTATTACTGGCTGGATAAACGCCATCTTTGGTCTGGTTAGACCCGTGTCAGCTCTTATATGACGCCGTGAAGGCTGCTGGAAACAGTCTGTCCCGACTGCTCCATGTTGTTTCCGGAGGAGGGAGCTAAACTCAAACCACTGCTAACACCTCTACAGCCGCCTTTTCCGGCCACGTGACTTGTTGGATTGTTTGGGGTCGCGCGTCTTTCTGTGTTGGCGGGTATCTGTAGACCTCGAGCCTGCTCTTGTCTGCTCACAGAAACACTGAACTACTCCAGAAACCTCACCCTAAAGAACATGTCTGACTGGACCAGGAGCAGACGACGCGACGCTTACAGCAGCGAGCGCGACAATGGGTGAGTTTAAAGTTTAAAGTTTGCACTTTGAGCCGCTTAAAAACGGCTTGAACATTTATTACGCGCTTCCATTGTGCCTGTATCCGACGAGCAGGCAGGTTGGCTTTCCATTTTGTTTCCAAATATATTTTTGCTTACTACAAAACAATTGTACTGCTAACGAATGTATGGCTGTTTATGACTTGTCGGACACTGTAACGTTATGCTATGTTCCTTTGACTGGTTCTTCCCAAACCTTACTGACCTGAGAAAGGCGGGTGAACCACAGCCTCGAGTGGAAACAACAGAGTTGATCCCGGGTTGGAAGTCTTTAAATAACTCAGGTGTTATTGAAATGCGCTAACAGGACTAATTGAGTGGGAAATGACAGGCGCTGTGCTGACTGGAGTAGATTCGGGTACAACAACTGTGCATTTCTAAAGAGCACTACATCGAGCACCGTGCTGTAAACTGGGTCTTGTAGTTAATGAATGGATGAACCGCAACAGACGAGCAGAGCAGTCGGAAGTAGAAAGTCTGTGGCGGGAGAAACGTTTTAAACTCTTTAAACAAAGCACAGCGTCTCCAAGTAAGACTGCAGCTATCCAGACCATCCAGTCCAACACAGAGGTAACTATCTGTTTAATTATAGATAACTTAAACCTAAATTTAGCTCGTTTACACTTTATATTAGCAATATTCAGAACCCCCGGAGTGTCTGTCGACGGATAATATTCCGCCTGCTGCTACACGACAGTAGAGGTTAGAAACCCGTTTCTCATACATGGCTCATATCTTTGTTTGGATTCCACCATTTGCATAGTGGCTGAGGCTAAGAGTCATTTCCATTTCAAAGCAAGCCTGCGAGACACATGCTAATGAACATGATGAACTTTTTTGGTGTATGTTGTTTAATTTTGTGCAGTATGAGGACATGCTCTTGGTCTGCATGTCTTAGTGTACTGAGGAGTTGGCACCTTGCATGGCAGCCAATGACATCAGTGTATTAATGTGTGTGAATGTGTGAATGAGATATGTTGTGTTAAAGTGCTTTGAGTCGTCAGGAGACTAGAAAGGTGATATGAACAGTCCATTCACCATGTATTGTTCCACACGGGTAGAAACGTTCTCTGTCAACATGCTTGTAATGAATCCATTGAAATGAAGCCGACCATAGCTGAACCTAACCATGTGTATTTAAATCCAAATTCTTCATTGTTTCTCGTTATAGCTCTGGCCCGTCTCGGTGGTCGCACTGCAGGAAGAGGGGTGTCGATGGAAGCCTGCGGGCCGACAGAGAGGCTGATGGTCACAATAAGACAAACAGTAGTCACACTGACACCAGGCATGCCAGGTAAGAACATGTGGATTTCTATTTATATATTAGTAGTATATTGTGATGTGCAAATATGAAATTAATATTTGATTTGAAGACATTTGAGAAAAAGTTGGACAGGATCAATTTGAGCATTTAGTCCATCAGCTCTTCTTTTAACATAGTAACAATCTGTGACTTTGTTGTCATCTAACAAAAATATTCCAGCTTGATGCGGGATTTCAGCTGCTCAACACTTCATGTCACATTTGACATTTCATATGGTGCCAGACAATGTTGCTTTGAAATCTATGCAACTTTATGTTTAGAATCATCACTTCACAAAGACTCTGCCTCTCTGGATCCTCTTTTTAGATGTTACTAACCTGTTTTGTTGACACTGTCCATTTTTTTCTTTCAAACATGTTGCAGACATTAAATTCAAAATGGGCATATCATTTTCCAAGAAAGTTTCAGCATTTGATATGTTGTCTTAGTGATATTTTCATTTTTGACATGAGGTTTTAGTGTTTTGTACGTCATCACATTTTGTTTGTATTTACACAGTGTGACCAGTTTTTTGTATTTTAGAGTTTCACTTCACTGCATTTATCTAAGCTATAGTTACTTTACAGATCACACATGCAGGTCTTTTAAATAAAATCTAATAGCAGCCCTTAAGACTGGAGCCAAGTACGAAAACACCTGAGTTTAAGTTTAGTGGATAGTGTGAAGCTGTTTAAACGACACATGTAAGAGAACTTCACAGAGAACACTGAGGGAGCGGTTTTCAGTTTTTTAGTGACATCTAGTGCTGCAGGTACATACCACTTGCTCCGCCCATCCCCATTCTTAGCGAGAGGAAGAAACTGCAGTTCCACTTGTCTGAGCTGCTTTACTGTAGAAACATGGCAGTCCAACATAGTGACCCTTATGTTCAGCTCATTATACACAAATGAAAACAGAGTTATGAAGTTGTCATGTGCAGTCTTGCTGGCTGGTATGCAGTGTTCTCACATTGTGAGTTTCTTGGTTAGTAAATTGGTGACCACTGAAAATATGTCTCCATCTGCTGGTGCAGTCATTGTGTTTATGCTGTATGTGTCGTATCCTCAGTTTCACCACTCCTGAGAATGCAGGCCCGGTGTCTCGCTGTGCCAGACCGGCTGACTGGGGCAGCCAAGTGGAGGATGATGAGATGAGGAGAGGTGTGCACAGAGACATGCAACGGTAACCGCAACAGTGCTTCTGTTTCACTGTTTGTTTGTCTTTTTATCTCTGATTTATTCAAAGCACTTGCCATCTTCACTGTTTTGTGTGTTCAGTTACAGGAGGAGGATACTGGGTGCAGAGGTCACTCAGAGAGAGAGAAAGACCTCCTCTGGTTCTTCTGGGAGGTATATTGCTCATGAACATTAAAGTGTGGATTTTAACAGCAGGTTGACATGCTATAGATCAGCCTGTTGTTCCTTTTTATTGTATGACTGTGTAAGTGCGACAAGAAAGTAAGTCTGTGTGTCTGCTACAGCTGTGACTCCAGAGAGGGAGAGAACATGGAGACTGATGAGGCTGTGTTGCTACGGCGGCAGAAACAGATAAACTATGGGAAGAACACTCTGGCCTACGACCGATACATTAAAGAAGTCCCCAAGTAGGTAGACATACACTCCACAAGTCTGACCACACATGCATGTTTTGTAAGTAGAAGAATAAACTAACTAGTTTTCATTGTTGTCCTTTTTCTCCTCCTGTTTTTGTTTCCAGGCACATGCGTCAGGCGGGGGTTCACCCAAAGACTCCCAATAAGTTCCGGAAGTACAGCCGACGGTCTTGGGACCAGCAGATCAAACTCTGGAAGGTCAAACTGCACGCCTGGGACCCTCCAACAGTGGGCAGCCCAGACAAAGTCCTCGATAACATGTATGAAGACACAAATCACCCAAGGCCTGTGAAGAACTCTGTACTGTCTGGATCAGCTGACTGTCATGTTCATGTGTTTGTCCTCATGTTCCTCCAGTGATGAGCTCGGCCTTGATGATGTAATGGACATCGAGCTGGACTTCCCAACGTTGTCAGACCCACAGGATGCCCCAGCTTCTGTCACCACACGTAGCCTTTCACTGGAGGTCAGTTTGCTTATTTCATTTTCTTTATATAGGAACCAATTCTAACAGAAGTTATCTCATGACACTTTCCACACAGAGCAGGTCTACACCGCACTCTTTATCATATCTGCAGACCGACAATTCCCTATTGTTCAGTAGAATTGTAGCACATCTAAAGCTCAGACCAAAACAAATGCATGGATGGTTGGAAAGGGGAAGAGCAGAGGTACAAGATGTTCAGTCTTTCGGGACATATCTACCAAATGTTGATTGTTGTTTGTGCTCTCTTGGTCAGGCTGAAGAGTGTTTGGGTACTCCAGTTAAAGTACAGAAGACAGACACCACAGTGGGGCCTGATATGGCATAGCAGCAGCGTTGGCCCTCTCCAAGAAAACACATGCCCCCAACCCACCCCACCCCACCACTTTGACTTCTTACTGCCCTTTGTAATACCCAGAATGATTCTTTTCAGGTACAAGCTACTCCCTCTGATCATATGTACACTATGCTTAGTTCAGCACTGTAACATGTTTGGTGTTCTCTCTTTCTATCTGGGCTTCTTCATTTTTACTAAGGACTAATAACTCAGGGAGTCTTCTTTTATGGCCAGCTTTTACAGCTGTATGTTGGGTTAGGACTCTGCCAGTTGAAACAGGATTTGGTGTTCATGGAAACTCTTGTTACACTGATCTGTGGCCTGTTAACGCAGACACCAGTCACATGCGATCACATCCTGTTTTATATTTGCAATAATACCCAGAGTGACTGAGCTCTGAGGGTCTGTGAATATTTTAAAGGAGATGGGCAAACCAAAGGCTTTACTTTTATTCATTCATAATGACAATATGTTTTTTTTTCCAAGTGTGTATAGTTTAGAGTGCTGAAGAGCATCACTTCGGTCCTCTTCGGCTGTGATTTGTTTTTACATTGCCTGTTTTTTAATATGATGAATTGTGTTTCTTATTGCTGTTTCCTTCATAGTGAAGAATTTCAAATAAAAAACAAACTTGAATGTCTTATCTTTGCACTCTTTTTTTTCCCCCAATGCAGGTACAAAGGTACAAATTATATCGTTACTTAATGTATGACTCGGTGTTGGTTGGCTCAGATGGTGGAGCCAGGGTTCAAGTCTGACCTGTGGCCCTTTACTGCATTTCAATCCCTGTCGCTCTCTCCCCGCGTCCCTGTCACTCTTCAGCTGTCTCTGTCAAAATAAAGCTTGAAAAGGCCAAAAAAATATTTGAAAAAAAAATATGACTCAATGAATGACGGAACGTTGGATGTATTATGAATTCCTTCTGCTCAAATGATCCAGTCACAGTTTAACAATGTGAGTACATACTGTAAAAGTAACGAGTTGCTTGTTACAATAGCTATGAAATATTCATCATTTCAGGTAATGAATAGTAAAGTAAGAAATCCAGTGACACAAATATGTCTAATTTCCCTGTTCATGACAACTGCTCACCTGTTCAAATTGTATTAAGGCTAGAATTAAGAAGATGGGTTCTTTGACAGGTCCGTGTTCCTATTATTGGGGCCTAGCAGTGTAGCCTGCGAAGGCAATTTTCCGCCATTTTGAATTTCATCACAAACCTTCAAAAAGATTGTCAGATTTCCATGAAACTTCACACACAGAATCTTAAGACCAAGCCACACAAAAGTTAAATTTCGCTTCCGTTTGCCCGTAGCAGCCAATCAAACTCAGTGGCGATGCCGCCAAACAGGAACTGAGGCCATATCTCAGGAACCGTTTGATGTTTTGACTTCAAACTTCTAACACAGGCCCCGTTTACACGTACACAGGTATTTTTAAAAATGGAGACATGTCCCTTCGTTTGTACCTATCTTTTACATGCAAACGGTAAATTTGCCTCTGAAAACGAATCTTTCTAAAAACTCCAGCTCGAGTGGAGATTCTGGAAAACTACGGTTTGCGTTTGCATGTAAATTGATGTAAACAGAGTTTTAGGCAGCTGATGCACCAAAAGTGCAACCAGTGTTTACCTGTTGCTATGACGATGATCATGGAAACATTCAGAGTAGCAGTCACATTTCTTCTGGTGCAAACACTTTTCATGTGTTTGCATTTGCATACACAGCTTATGTATCATGTCGATCACTAGAGACGAATGAGGGCTCGGAGGTAAACAGTTTTGCCACTTCTCCCACCTTTTCGAAGACCCAGTGGCCGTCGCCGGTTTTGGGATGGAAAATGCTCTTGCTCATATCTTCATATTGCTTTGGACTTTAACCTTGATTCCAGGGTTGACTTACACTCGCAGGCATCCCAGTAAATTTGGTAAAGAACTGTGTAATACATACATGCATGGCGGCCATTTTGGATTTCGTCAAACACACGCTTATGATTACAGAGGGCACACACTGATTTACATGAAACTTGGTGGATATGACGATGACTGGCTGTGTAAGTTTCATGTCTGAACTGCAAAATCTTTTGTCGTAACAGCCTATCCAAATCATAGCCGACAGGGGGCAATGTTTGCACATCCGCTTTCATGGTATCTGAATAACACAGAAGAAGAAGAGGGAGGAGGGTACAGTAAAGGAAAGTGAAGAGACCATCAGGTAGTTAGAGTAGTGTAAAGGTTAAACACATCTACAGCTCACAGGAGAAACTGAGAATCATGCTGAGAGCTTGTCTGAGAGGAGCTAACGCCACAGCCGGGGTAAGACTCGAGCCTGCGCGGCTAACCTCTGCTTTACTGCGGTCAGCTAGCATGTTAGCATGTCGTCATTCAGTGACCCACAGCCGGCTCAAGGTGCCACAGCGAGTTACACTGACAGCCTGAAACGCTGACATACATGGCGTTACATTTTACAATCCACACGACTCTCTGTCTTAAGTTCACCAGACTAAGCAGCGACAGCACTGCATATGTCAGTGCTAACTCGTTAGCATCACGACATGACAGATGGCTAATGCCGTTTGGAACATATGCAAGCTAAATGTTGTTGCTAAGTGTAGTGAGTGTGGAGGTCAAACTTCACCTGCAGGCTCACAGACAGCTTCTGTCCACCTGCCTGTTCATTTATCACCGGGTAAAGAGAAGGGACAATGGCTAACACGTTTTAGAACAAGCCATGCTAACAGCTAGTTAACGATTCAAAACATGGCTAACGTTAGCGCGTTAGAACTCCCGCTGATTGCAATCAGAAATGTTACAATATGAGCAAGTGTCATCCCGAGAAGGTGATTTGACCAGAGCTAATAACACGAGTGTGCGTTTCCGTGTGGGCTTCATGTCTGCAGGTCCAGGATCAGATTTCTTAAAGTCACGGCTGCAGTTTACGGCACACAGAACACAGCACACACACGTTCCTGTCGTTGCTTCATTTAATATTCACTGTTTACATTCTGATGTGATACAAAGGGCCGCGGTGGTGTCTGTCACGTGATGGGGTTCTGTGATTTTTGTTGAATAGTGCAAAGTGTGAGAACCTCACACACTGTGTTGTACTTCATGCCGTCTGTCTACAAACAGCAGCAGAGCATGTAAAGTATCATGTGTCATGTCTTCTGACATGACCTACAGTAACCTGTTCAGAACCTGAATTCGTCCAGTCATCACTGATTTAAAAACAGCAAGTCTTGTCTTTGAGATTCATTATTTTATAGTTCAGACTTATAGGAGTAACCCAGCAGCCCTCTCTGTCCTCCTCTACCGCTCTCTAGAAGAACTTTGGGAGAACCCGCCTGATCAATGTGCATCACTGCCGGCACTACACTGGAGGAGCTCAAAGCAGGTAACACACACACACACCCACCCACTTCTGTCTTCAATCTTCTGTCTTAAATGTTACAGCATTCTAACTGTAACGTCACTTCACACTGATTCATCAGTTCAGTATGGACTACATTACTGTCTCTATTATTGTCACAAACATCAAAGTGTAAGTATACACAAATGTCAGGAACACACACACACACACTTTCATTATCAGAATTCTGCGAATTTGACTACACAGAAAAGAAGTAACAAAGCAATTATTGCACACATTAGACAAAGAGCATATCATACTGTAGTGGTCAGCATTAGTTCTGTGGATGAATGTTTAGTGTTTAGACTGTAAATATGTGTTACTATAGGATTGTAAGACTCTGATCTGCTGTGGATTTCTGGTGGCATAGATAAAAACAAGATTTTAAATTTTTTAAGGATCTCCAGTGATTCAGCTTCAAGTTTCAATATTTCACCAATGAACAGTTGTCTTTAAATACTAGATATCATCTCTCTAGCTGCAAAATGCTGCTAGACCCATCTGTGTATGTGTGTGTGAGACAGTGACAGCCTCTGTGGGACAGTGACACAGCCTCTGTGGAATGAAATAAATGTATCATCTGATTGATTTATGTAAACCATTAGTATGTAAAGTAGTAACTATTTTGAAGAATATAACAATCAGAGGGTGATTATTCAGAGCACTCTTACTGTACAGAGATGAATTGTACAACATTTTAAGTGAGTCACATGAAGAGCTTGCAAGTTACATTCAACCCACTTGATGATAATAATATACTGACTTTAAATTCGTGTCTGTCCTTCTGCTGTCCTTTTCCATCACAGTGGTGCTGCTAAAGTGGTAGTTGCTGGCTTGGCGACAGTAGGTGGAGGCATTGGAGGTACGATACTCTACGCCAAATGGGACCACAAGTTCAGAGCAGCTGTGGAGAACAATGTTCCATACTCAGACCGGCTGTTAGGTCTGGCTTTGGGACCCCCCCAAGATGTCAGCCTGCCCGTCAAGAAGCAGGTCAGATCAGATCCACAGCATGTTTGGATGCGTGCTAAGACAGAAATGAAAATCCACTCATAAATGAAAATGTGAAATAAGTCCAGTCACTTTGAATTAGAGTTGTCCGTGGCCCAGTGTCACAGTATCCAGGCATATTTAAGATCCAAACCAGCTAGAATCAGCTGATCTGACCTGAGCCTTTGTTTACTGCAGCTTTGTTTCTTTACTGTACACCTCAGCCCGATGACTCCATTCACTCCAATCTGATTCACTGTGGTCTGAAAGGAATGAATCCGTCTGTCTCTGACCTTTTTGTTTTTCTCATTGGTTAATATCATGGAAACGTTAACACATCATTCAGAAAACTGCCGCTGACATTACTTTGACTAGTTAAATGATAAATGGCATCATGTTTACTGAAAGCAGCTGGTTTAAATGTCTTGTTCTATGTTCAAAGCCTAAAACAGCTGATGGTGATATGTGGTCTGTAAAGCCTCTCAGTCAGTTCATATGACTGCTGTTCATCCTGATTAGGTGGAGGTGATGCAGCCTCCTTCCATGATGGGGAAACAGGTGAAGGGGTCTAAAGCTAAGTCAGAGAAAAAGGTGAAGGAGGCAGCAGAGAGCCCAGCCGAGACGAGTCCTGTCCCCTCTCAGCCTGCACAGAGCATAGAGGGTAAGTTCTCATTTGGTCTGGCCTCTCTGGTGCATTATGTACTGGAAGCTGTTGGCAACAGCTTTTACAAAAGTCATTCGTTGAAGTCAGCACGCTGCCACTTTGGACACTAGAGGGCAGCAGTAAGTCAACTCTACTGTTTGCACTTTAGATTTGAACTCAATTTTTTTGGATGTGCCATTCAGGACAATCTTCATCAACACAGTGTGCACGATTCACTGCTGCACTCTATCCTCTTTGGCCTTAAATAAAAGTTCACCGTGACATCATGATGTGGACACTTTACCACAGGAGGCCAAATTTATTGAAATCTTCATGCACACCCAAAGTGCACAGTCATAGTTCACAGTTTTGATCTGAGTTGACAGACAAAAATGAACAGTTCATGTCCATGTGCTCATTTATGTAAATGAGCTGGAGAAGTACTTTATTCAATAAGGCTTCTTTTACATAGGTACCACCAAGAAGCTTCTTCAGTTCTGACTGAAGAACTGAAGAAGCTTCTTGGATGAGGCAGGAAGCATCTTCACAGATCTACAAATAGTCTAGTTGTCCCAGACTCTTTTTGAAGAAAGATGACCTGATTGACTGAGAACCTTCACAGACTTCCTGAGTATGTATTCAGTTCTATTTTTCTGTTGTTTGTTTGCTCCCACAGAGGTCTGCCGGGGTAAGCTGTCCTCTGCTGTGCTCTAGCTGTCCTATAGAATTCCTTTCACTAGACATATATTTTTTATATGCATATTTCTTTTTGTTCTCCCTCTTTGTTATATCTTCATGAAACACTTAGTAACAGGGTTACGGCTTAATTTCCCATAGGTGTGAATACTTGTTTGTATATGTCACCACTGTGAGCAACTGATGACACATTTTAATATCAAGAATGACTCTTATCATATATATTATGTGCTGCTCATCTACCAGAGGCTGGCCTTAAAAATGCATCATCACATTGGTCCTCTCAGTGTTTACAGTATTCTCATCACTTGTCACAGTGGTGCAGAGCATCCAGCATTCAAGATGTGTCATACATGCACCCTCACAGACTGCCTGTGTCTTTCTGTATGTGTGTTCCACCCAGAGGCTTCAGCCGAGGCCACACACATCATCTCAGCCATCAGTGAGGTCCCATCAGTCCCTGCTCCATGTGACACAGAGGCAGCAGCAGTCAAAGGTAACATTGTCAAGCTGCCCCAGTGTTAGCACTGTACACTGTACACTTTGTTTGGGCATTAAATTCAGTGGATCTAGTGATGCAGTCTGTCCAGACACAGTAGCATAGAATGACATCAGGACTGTGAGTGGTCACATTTGCTGTGTTGGGTTTTTTTTGTTTGTTTGTTTTGTCCAAATGAACACTGTCTGCGTCTTCAGCTTAACACCAGAAAACTCTCTGTGTGAGGAGGAGACACACTCATAGAAAAGCATAGAAAAATCAAAGTATTGATACTTTTGACAACCCTAGTGTATCTGTGTTCAAGATTTTTGGGTAGTTTTTAGTGACAGTAAGTCACTTTGGTGTGTGTGTGTTTTTTCCAGAGGAGTGCAAAGACTGTCATAAGGATACCTCAGCGAGCTCAGAAGTTCACTCCGACACAGAGTCACCTGCAGCAACAGAACCGCTGAAAGAACGTTCAGTTGAAGAAGTGACAGCTCGACTGGCTCAACAAGAACAGAAGGAACAGGAGATCCTGACATGTAGGCTGGCAACAGCACACACACACACACCTCCTCTTTATTAGATTAGATTAGATTAGAAATACTTTATTATTTTATTTCCAAAACAGCAACAGCATTTCACCTGTAGGTAAGTTATATAATAAGCAAAATAATATAATAATAATAATAATAATAATAATAATAATAATAATAATAATAATAATAAAATAATAACTAATTTGTTCAGCTTTCATTGCATAATGTGATGGCATGTGGCAGGAAGGACTTCCTGTATCTGTCCCTCTGACAGCAGAGCTGGAGCAGCCTGTGGGAGGAGGTGCTCTGCTGTTTGACCACTGTGTGATGGAGAGGATGCTGTTCATTGTCTATGATGGATAACAGTTTATTCAGCGTCCTCCTCTCCACACCACAGTCTCAAACGACTCCAACCTGATGATTTTATCCAGTCTGTTAGTGTCGCTGGCTCTGATGCTGCTTCCCCAACACACAGCAGCAAAGAACATGGCACCAGCAACAACAGTCTGATAGTATAGCTCCAACATCTTGCTGCACACATTGAAGGATCTCAGCTTTCTCAGGAAATAGTCTGTTCATCCCCTTCTTGCACACAGCCTCAGTATTAGATACCCAGCCCAATCTGTTGTCAATTACCACTCCCAGGTACTTGTAATCCTCCACCATCTCCCCCCTGATCCGTAGGCTGTGAAGGCATCTTTCTCCTCCTCCTGAGGTAGATCCCCACCTCTCTGGTCTTGTTGACGTTCAGTCTCTGGTGATTCTGTTCGGACCACTCAACAAAGTTGTCCACCAGTGTCCTGTACTCACCCTCACCCTTTATCACACACCCGACAACTGCAGAGTCACCAGAAAACTTCTGCAGGTGACATGACTCAGAGTTGTACTGAAAGTCAGTGGTGTATAAAGTAAAGAGAAAAGGAGAAAGCCACCTAGCGTAATGGAGTCAGCCATGCTCCGGCCGTTTATCGGATTCTCTGGACGGCATGTATACTCAGACAAGTGATCCGGTCTTATGCATGTCACTGTCTGATACCATCAGAAATTTGAATGTCTTGCTGCATGTAAACGTACTGATTGACCACAACATCAGACAGGACACTGCCCAGACAGACAAACTATGGCCTGCCTGTCAAGTAGTCTGTACCACTGAGCCGTCGACACCCATCCCCCGCAGCTTCTCACTTAGTAGCAGAGGTTGAATGGTGTTGAAGGCACTGGAGAATCCAAAAAATGTGATCCTCACAGTATCTCCAACACCATCCAGATGCATGCGGGCTTGTTGCAGCAGGTAGATAACAGCATCACCAACTCCTAAATAGGGCTGGTAGGCAAAGGAGGGGGGGGCTGGGTCCAGGGTTCCCAGGCTCCCTGATGTCTGCCTGTCTTTCCCCTTCATCCCTGTCCACACATCCCTCATACTGTTCTGATGGAGTTTAGCCGCCAGCTTCCTCCTGTAGTTGTCCTTGCATTTCCTCAATGTTTCCAGATCTAAAAAGCCACCTTCTTCTTGTTCAGAAGTACCTTCTGGTCACTGGTAATCCAGGGCTTATTGTTGGAGAAGCAGTGCATGGTCTGGGCTGGCATGGTGGTCTCCTCACCAAATCTGACGTAGTCTGTGATGCAGTCAGTCATTTTATCAATATCCTCCCCATGTGGCTCACAGAGTGTATCCCAGTCACTCGACTCAGAGCAGTCCTGCAGTTCCTGAGCAACCCCCTGTGTCCACCTCCTCCCCGGCCTGGTGTGCACAGGTTGCTTTCTCACAAGAGGAACATACCTGGGAGTCATCATGACCAAGCTGTGGTCTGACCTGCCGAGAGGGGGAAGGGCTGCTGATTTATGCCTTCTCTTCTTCTCCCTCCATTTTACTCCAGATCTGCAACCCCGGCGTCTCCTCTGTAGCTCCTCTCGAACCACAGGTCTGTCTCCAGGCAACAGCACAGGCCTACACAGCGCAATCAGCTGTTCAGACGACTCACAACTGTACACATATGTACACATTGTAGGTGTTCCGAAAAAAAGACGATAACAAAACTAACCATTAAATAACAAAGTTTAAAAAACGCTACGGGAGCTGCGTCTGCCAAGCAGCCACCTGGAGCGGCGCCATGGCAACCATTTATGGTTTATGACTGTTGTGACTGTTGGGAAACAAACACCCTGAAGTCTATTGTAGCATTGTCTAGCTAGCTCGTTTAGCATTCAGAATGTTCCGTTTAAATTCTCTTTGGCCTCCTTTTCTTCTCTCCATCCTACTCTACACCCTCTGTATATCTGTGTTTGTGACTGTCTTGCAGCTGTATCAGCCAGTCTTGAAGACTCACTGGCCAGCTCGGCTAGAGCTACACTTCAGGCCATTGGAGCTCAGGAGGCAGCCCTGCAGGCCATCACACAGCACACACTAAAACTGAAGGAGGCTATGGAAGCAGAGGTAGTGAACACAGCCACTGACCACAAAGATGTCCGTAATGCTGGTACACATGTGAAAAATGTGATTATATTTCTGTAAACAAGCGTGTTTTTGTGCAAACAGCTCATTGTTCCACAGACCAAAGTTCAGTCGTAGAATGCACGTCACCCACCAGCACATCTGAGGTGTTAATAAAGAAGGTGGAGGCTACCGGCACAGTGGTTTGGACCAGTCAGAGTCTTTGTTTTCAAGTACAGTGATCTCCAGTTCTTCTAAATCCAGGTTCCACCTCAGGAGAAGTCAGCCCAGTGGAAGGATCTGGAAGCTGCTCTTACTGATAGAACTTGTGCTGTGAATGATGCTGAAGCAGCTTTATTGAAAGCCACGTAAGTGTATGTCTAAACACACACACAGTCTGAATCAAGCAGATGCTCACACACACACACACACACACACATGGATGGATGGATGGGTCTGCCAATTGAAGATATACCGTTTACAATACATCCTATGTTTATGAAACTGTGATAGTAATGTTTCAGACCAGTGAGCAGTGCTTCATCTCAGTTTTGAATTTGTGTACGATCAGGTGACGACATCTCTTTGTGTCTTTGTGCCTGCAGTGAAGCCTTGGACGGTCTCAGGTCTGTGATCGACAAGTCAAAAAGCTCAAAGGTCTCCTCTGTCCGCCCGCTGGTTTTAGCAGCAGAGGAGAATCTCCATAACATGGTGGTGGACTTGGACAAAGTTGTCACTAAGGTAAGAACAACCAGACACTGGAGCTGAGGTGGGTTGCTGTGAGCGTGTCTATACCTGCAACAATCAGGAAAAAACTTTTTCTATCTCTGATTAATAACAGCTTTATTGAGGCCAGCGCTCACTCTCTGTGTTGTTACTCTATGACTCTTGACCGAAGTACGCTCTCTTTCTTTCTTTCTTTCTTTCTTTCGTTTTTTGCAACAACCCCTGTGTGGCTGCTGGCATGGAATCACACAACCCCCACTGAAATGAACTGAAAAACGCCACCGGCGTCCAATTTGCATCAGCTATCGTCTGACAAAGACTGAACTTTTTAAAGGTTATCTGCATTTGATTAGTATAAATGTCTTTTTATCACCATTCTTATGTATAAAGTCCCAATCAGACTGCAGAGGGTGTCAGAGACATTCGCTGTTGTACCCGTGCATGTACGCTATAGATGCATTGCCACTCTTTTATTACTGCATTGTGCTAAAAGTACATTACACTTTTGATACTTCACTATTCCGTGAAATTTCATGGCTTCCTATCCGGCAGTTGCCAACACATGTTACTAAAAGCCACAGAATTCAACGTCATCACACGTGGTTCGTTCTGGTTTGTACAAAACTTAATGGCGGTTGAGATATTTCAGCCTTGACCAAACCTGTGGACTGACGGGCTGACCTGTCCACCCACACACCACAGCTATGGCCAGAAATAAACAGATTCACAGATGGAACACTGTCATTCCACATGGTCTCCTGGGAAAAATTTTTGACAATTTTCTAGCAACAAGATGGATACTGGGATACTACACTAACCGGTCCGTCATTCTCTGTGGATACTATTGTGGATCTATTTTTGAAGGTGTACAGATTTAAAGTTAAGGATGTGCAAACTGCAGCCAGGACTCTCCAATTCTGAAAGAAAGTGGGAGACTCTAGAAAATGTCACGTGACAGTCATTGATGGAAGTGTGAAAAAGGATAGCCAACATTTGGTCAAGACCATCTTTAATTTAGGCACCACCGCGGACACCATGGATACCAGAGCTTTCAGGTCAGTCAGCACTTGATCAGGGAAATGGGACCAGGCAAGTTTCAGTATCAGAACCAAAATATCAACATGCGGGTACATGAGCAGACACTGATAAGACGCTGATGTCATGTTATCAAAGCTCTGCCACTCAGTCTGAAGTTCATGGAAACTGCATTGAGTGTTGATGTAATCTCATTCTTTCAGTCACCACGCAGAGATCAGGACCAGGTGAGCATCACAATGAAGATCTACTTTTACATAAAGCTTGTGTTTGTCTGTGTGTGTTTGTTTAGGTGCAATCTGCAGAGTCAGAAGCAAAGATTGTCTCCCAGTACAGTGAACTGGTTAATGAAGCCAAACAACAGTTCCAGAGGGAAGTGAGCAGCCTTACTCCAGAAATCCAGGCCAACTGGAAGGGACTCAGTAAGGGCATCCACAATCAAATCTTATCACAGCTAAGTGTTTCCATGCACATTTGATAGGACACCTGAAGCCATTGTGTAAATGTCAGTTTAAGTACATAGTGTATCCTCCATACTGTAAGTACGCACAGTATGTGTGTTGGACACACATTGAGTTCTTCAGATAAAGCGACATCAGAATCAAAATAATTTCGTGTCTTTGTGTGTGAGCTGGTAAACTGTCAGCCGATGACCTGAACGCCCTGATCGCCCATGCACACCGTCGCATTGACCAGCTGAATCGAGAGCTAGCTGAGCAGAGAGTCAGAGAGCAGATCCACATTGATACAGCACTGGAGCAGCAGAAGCTGGAAGACCAGAGAGCCCAGGAGAAAGCTGTTAACACCGCACTGCAGCACATCAAGGAGGAGGCCCGACTGGAGCAGGAGAGGAAGGTATGAAGGAGATGTGTTTGTTGACCTTCATCTTCATTTAAAGCCACCAAGATTTAACAAGTGCTAATGTATATACTGTATTATGTAGGCTGTTGATGGCATGAGATGGCTAGGGCTGGAACCTGTGTGTGTGTGTGTGTATGTGTAGATGTCTGAGTTAAGGGAGGTGATGGAGGCAGAGATGAGGACTCAGCTTCGGCGTCAGGCAGCTGCTCACACAGACCATGTCCAAGATGTCCTAAAAGTTCAGGAGCAGGAGCTGAGAGCTGATGCTGAGCAGGTGACCACACATCCATACCGGTTGATAGTATACTGGAGGCTGAGAGGAAATGCTTGGTCATGTTGTATATATCCAGTCTAGTCACTTGTTGTGGTGCAAACATTCCTCAAGCTCTAATGTGGGATGTGTTCAGGTTCTGAGCAGTAAGATGCTGGAACAGGAGACCCGATACCGCCAGCTGAGCCAGGAACAGCTTGATAACTTCACTCTGGATATGAACTCTGCCTATGCAAGACTGAAGGGGATGGAGGAGGCCATAGACAGTAAGATATATACACACACAGAGCAATATAAGAACAATGTGATGCTGTCAGACATGAACTGTGCGATCTTATTTATATCACAAAATCATAACAAAAGTTATCTCATGACACTTTTCATGCAGAGCAGGTCTAGACCGTACTTATATAATTCTCATTAATATTATTTACAGAGACCAACAGTTCCACCATGAGCAGCGTGATGGTGGCGAGGAAAAACATCCCCACCACCGGTTGCGTTAAAGATAGAGAAGGGCAGATAGAAGAGAGAGATGTTCAACTTTAATATGAGCCAGTCTGCCTGATGACATCATGTTCTGTCCAATGTGTCATATTTTACAAAGTTCATCATACATCATCAATAACTGGCACTTTTACATAAATGTAGATATATCATACATCCTTGTTTGACTTTTACACACACTATTACTAATAATAAATGTTCCACTTCCACTCATTAATACCCATCTCAGCATAAAAATAAATAATGCACAATCTCTGTGAATTCAACACTGACTTATCTGTATGTAGGTCTCTGTCAACCAATCAGTGATCTAGGTACAGATCCATGAGAACCTGCGAGACGAGAAAGCAAAAAAACTCAGGGCAAGAAGTTTAATTAGTAACATGCTTCAAAGAAGAGAAGAGCTCAGTGCATCATGGGAAGTATAGCAGCAGAACTATGGAATGATTCAGATTCACCTGAGCCAGCCCTAACTATAAGCTCTATCAAAAGGGAAAGTCTTAAGTCTACTCTTGAAGATGGTGACCATGTCTGCCTCCAGAACCCAGAAAGGTAGCTCCTCTTCTGTTCCACAGAAGAGCTTGATAGCTGAAAGCTCTGGCTCTACATTTCAGAAAGAAAGCACATTAGTGAGACTAACATCGGAGTCAGGCCTTGTGAAAAAGAATCTGTTGATGTTCTACATGTTTTCAGATCTCCTGCTCTGTTTCATCCCGTCATGTAAACCCTGTTGTATCTTTTGAATACAGGCCATGTGGTAGCAGAGGAGGAGGCCCGTAAAGCTCACCAGCTCTGGCTCTCTGTGGAAGCTCTCAACTACACTTTAAAGACTGCTGACACCGACCGTCCCACCATGCCTCTGGAGAGCGCTGCTCAGGCTGTGAGAGACAGCTGTCAAGACAATGACTTTGCCTTGGCTCTGTCATCGGCTCTCCCAGAAGAATCCCTGCAGCGTGGCGTGTACAGCGAGGCCTCTCTCCGTGCCCGGTTCAACTCCCTGCGATCGCTGGCCCGCCGGGTTGCCCTGATCGATGAATCTCACAACTCTTTGTACCAATATTTCTTGTCTTACCTTCAAGCTGCACTGCTGTTCGAGGCTAAACAGGAAGCCCCACCTGCCAAGCTGTCCAGTGAGGATTTAGACCCTTTCAGGCTTTTGTCATATGCAAGCTACTGCTTAGAGCATGGGGATCTGGAGTTAGCAGCTAAACTGGTGAACCAGTTGAGAGGAGAGGCCAGGAGAGTGGTAGAGGACTGGCTGACTGAAGCCAGACTTACTCTGGAAACCAGGCAGGTAGTGGGTTTGCTGTCAGCTTATGCAAATGCTGTGGGGTTAGGAACCACCCAGGCTCCATAGACTCCCACTCATTTAACCTGGTCATCCCTAAAGGAACATCTTTATCACATAGTCACCACCTGCAGGCTTGAATGGGACGCTCAGTAGACGTTGCAGCTGACATGTTTGTGGAAGGTAGCTTGGTTTTACAGCAGGGAGTGTAGATCAGATCCCCACCTCTCAGTGTAGTACTCATTAAAGTTGACTGAAGTTAACCTTGTGATGGATGTTAAGATGCAGCATAAGTTTATTTGTGTTAAAGCACTAAGTTACAGTGTCTATTGTTTGTAAAGAAACATGATTAATGCACCCTCTCAGTCTGTGTCAGTTCAGGTCCACACTTTTGGTTCAGGTATTTATTTCTGGCTAATTTCCTTTTTTCCTACAGTAAATAATCTGAAAATGAATCCTACCATTAATTGAATCATTTGTCATGCTGCATGTTACAATAAATCATGAACAAGAAAGTCATCTTTCAGAAGTCTGAATTCCTCCTTCACACCTGTTACCATGGACGCAGTGTGGGTTCCATCCCATTACAGGCCATGATCACTGTCACATTTCACTCACTGCATCACACTGTTAAAAGTCTTGTCTTTCGTCAACTCTCAATTTTCAGACACCAATATGCATAGCCTTCTTCTCTCAGGTATACATGTAACCCATTGTAACAGTAGGACACAAGATGGAACAGTTACTAAGAAAAGACTAGTATATTTACTGTAGCCTCACAACCTAGCCTCTGTGTGGAGTCTACATGTTCTCTCTGCATCTGTTCTGTTTTCCTCCCACAGTCCAAAATCATACAGGTTAACTGATGACTAAAATATCCACAGGTGTTGGTGTGAGTGTGAATGGCTGTCTCCCAGTGATGAACTGCTGAGCTTGTGGTCCACAGGTCTGCATTTATGCAGTCTGATCACTTTTGAATTGGAGCAACTCAACGTGAGATTTAAAAACATGACATGATGTAATGAAACCAAAACCTGTCAGAGTTTGAGTCGGACATCTTGAGCTGGTTTGCTTCATCAGTCGTCCTTTAGTGTGGTGGATGAGCAGGTGGGTTCCAGGTTTCATTGGATAGTGGATGTGTGACAAAATGATAACTGGTTTGTTTTATTCTGAATGTACTTGTGTTTACATGTTACTGTGTTGCACCATAGACTGCAAAGGCACAGCAGGTGTAGACAACTGACAGGAGCCGATGCAAAGAAGATTCTTGAATGGAATGAAATGAAAAACCTTTATTTTGAAGGACATTAGCTTTGACAAAGAGAATAGAGAATTAAAAAAAAAAAAAAAACATCTACAAGCATACATGATAATAAGACAACCAACAGAAGCATAACAGTGACATGAAAGCATCATTTTGGGAAAATGAAATATATCAAGTACATGTTCAACAAAGTGCCAGATTCAGACTGTGTGATCAGAGTTAGCTAAGCAGCAGGATGCTGTGTGGCACAAAGGATGTGAGGAGAAGGTTAAAGTGCATGTTCAGACCATAGAGGGTGCACTGGGTTTGCTATGATCTTCTGAGTTAAATTCATAGTGGCATGTCAGTGTCATGTCAGTAATACTGCACACTGATTCCCCTGTTCTGTCCTGTCCTGTCCTCTCCTATTCTGTCCTGTCCTGTCCCATTCTGTCCTGTCTTGTTCTGTCCTGTCCTGTCCTGTCCTGCCCTGCCCTGTCCTGTCCTGTCCTGTTCTGTCCTGTCCTCTCCTGTTCTGTCCTGTCCTTTCCTGTCCTGTCCCGTTCTGTCCTGTCCTGTCCTGTCCTGTCCTGTCCTGTCCTGTCCTGTCCTGTCCTGTCCTGTCCTGTCCTGTCATGTCCTGCCCTGTCCTGTCCTGTTCTGCTCTGTTCTGTTCTTGATTCGTGTTCAAGAATGATCCTGTTCCCAGCTAGTCAAACAAGTCACCAGCAAGCCATGTGAATAGTCATTCCTACCTGTCATTATATCAGTGCTTTTGTTAGCATATACAGATGAACTTTAGTTCTCCATCAATGTCTACACTGGACACATTCAGTCTCAGTATTGCATTGAGGTCACTTGCACTAGTGCTTCTCCATATTCTCTGGGACTGTCCCAGACTCCATAACCAAAAAGAAAATGAGTTGAAGAGGAAGAAGGAAGACACACATTTGCTGTTGTTGTATTTTCCTGGAGCAGCCCCTAAATAAAGAGCCCAGCGATGTTAATACTGCTTCTTACTTTGCAAGTTTGTCCATTGAGTGTTGATGTATTATGATGTATATTGTTCTTTAGTGTATAATAACAGCAAAAGGGAGCAGGAGGAGGAGACGCACAGTGTAATCTGAGTGAACAGGTGCTGTGACTTCGTCTGGTTCTGTTGAGAGTTTGGATCTCAAACTTCATATCCTGGGAAGAAAGTGTGTCATGGTCATGGTGGGTGTGACCCGGTTGCCTCTCTTGGTTTTACCAGTCTTGCTGAGGCCAATGTACATGCCAGGGTAGGCAGCTGATTCATATGCATTATAGTTGTTGGCCAGGAAATTCTCCTTGAACTTGGATTCATCATTGTAATGACCCTGAGGAGAGGGAAGGCAACACAAGTTATCATAATCATCCTTTCACTTTCTCCAGTGGGATCATTTCCTGTTTTTCTCTATTTGGCTTTTTGTAGGATGTGTCAGACTTCTTCCATCTTTGTTCATAACACAGTCATAATTCAGACTCTAGAGATCAGTTAGATGTAAACATGGTTTCTTTAAGGCTTGGGAAGAAATGTCAGATGCTGTTTTTCTCACACTCGTGTGTATTGATAGTGAGAAGTCAACTCAGATCCTTGTATGATTAGGCTGTATATGGACAGGATGTGTATTCACATTCATTACCCAAGTAGAAGTGTAGATACTAGGAGAGAAAAGGACTTATCAACTCAAGTTTTTTACTCAAGTAGAAGTGTAAAAGTACTGGCTTCAAGACTACTTAAAATAGAAAAGTAAAAGTAATGTCAAGAAAAAAAAGCCATTCAAATGTTATAGTTCCTGTGCCACAGGGGCCTGTGGTGCTCTACACAACCTTCCCCCAAAAACATCAACAGGGCAGGATCTCAACACAGAGCATCGGCGCTAAAGTTTAGCTGCTTAGCTAGCATGGACTCGTCTTGACTGCGTCACAGAGCTGTGACGTCATTTCGAGACTCAGTTTGTAAAGTTTAGTCAACATGTGAGAACTCATCTGACACACAGTCTGCTGTTGTTTGTCTGCACTGTATCTGTGTGAATGGCTTCATTCAGTGTCTCTCCTCTGGCACTGTGAGTTACCATGGTTACAGGAACGCCCTGAAACTTTAGAATGATAATCAATGAGAAGTTTTTTGGTTAGTTCGAGGGTACAGATTCATGAATGTAGCCTGATTGGACCTCTGCTTGTATTAATACATATAACAGATGTAAAGTCTCAGAGCTTCTTTGGTTATTTACAGTATGTAGTGATGACAGAAAGGTGAGCGCTCACCATCACACTGAAACAATATTAATAACACTAATAATAAGAAGTAGAAAAAGAACGTAGTGAAGCTCTGCAGATGGTTGATTATATGAAAGAGTCAAACATGAGACAATCTTGGCAAAGTGTGAACAGAACAGCAGAGCAGTATAAACATTCCGACACACTATTGGTTTGATCATGATTCATCACCCCTGCACATTACAAATCATGTCACACGCAAGCAAGGAGCTGACTGACTGTGGACTGACTTTATGTGGCCTGCTGTGAAAATGTCAGAGAACTCCAGAGAAATCTGAGTTGTTGTTCTTTTATCAGAATTATTATTTTTTTGATGAATCACTTGGATTAATCATTCATTTTGACGGCACTATATTGTATAGTGCTGTTATACATAGCATAGCATGTATACCATCATAATACTTATAGGCATATAACTAGTCATCATATCTTCCGCTCCATGAAACACATGTTAATGCTCAGCAGCACACATATACAGTAGGGTTCTTTAATGCATTTGCATTATACTAAAATGCATATATTTTCATTGGGCAATTAAGTAGTTTTGCAGCCAGTACTGTTACACTTGAGTAAAAAGCTTGAGTTGATACTTTGCCTTTTTAAACCCTAGTAGCTATACTTGTACTTGGGGAATGAATGCGAATACTTTTGACACCTCTGAGTATTTGTACTTGACATCTCTGATGGTTGTACTATCTTACTATGTTTGATTTGAAAGAATTGTGATTATAAATATTTGAACTCTGCTCTCTCATGTATTTCTGTGTTTTTATGTTTGTTCTATGACTCACTGCGTGCTGAGTGTACCCTCATGCCTCTGGCTGCATGGAGAGTTGTTTTCTCTCCTGTTCTGCTCTCTGCTGGACTGCTGCACTGCATAACGTTTCTCACAGCAGGCTTGATGTTGTTTTCCAGTCACATTCCCTCATGATGAAGATCAGGTATTGTAAAGTCTCTGTGTCATGTGTGTGCATATGATGTACTGTGATGCTGGGTCTCTCATTATGATCCAGCTTTTTATTCCTCAATTTCCTTCAGTTCATACTAAACTACATGTTTCATTTATTAGTCATAGTGATGAGGATGGAAATGATTCCGAAATAAAAAAAAAACAGAAGAGTTCTCGTTATATGAAGCTGACATATTTTTAAGTTTCATTCACAAATGTAATTCTATTGACTGATGTTATTATCTGGAATTGTATTTCATGGAGCATACACAGTATTGTATTTGAGTATACCTGAGAAATTTGTTGTTTTGTTTTTTCAGTGTTGTAGCTCTCGTGGCAGGTATTGAGATGTGCGGCTCGCCCAAGAGAAGTGTGCTCTTACTTTTGGAAGCATTTTGGCATATGAGTTGTTTTTTGAGTTAATCAGCAAAAATTGCCGAAAAAAATACATTTGTAAACTGCTCCCATGGCCACAAATTTCACTCTACAGACATAATTTTAATGTTTGACGGAAAATTTGTCATCTCACTCACATAAACCTGCTGAAGCTTTCACACTTAGAGTTTTGACTCCCATTTAGACTGAGAGGAGAAATTTCCTAAAGGTGCACAGCAGACCTGTTCTTTTCCAATCTCCCCAGGTCACATTTTTTAAATTTAGTCCTTAAAATTCGGTATGGACATGGATGCTGGATGCTGATGGGCATTTCGGTTGCTGGCCACTAGTTTGAAGGTGTCATTTCAAGGTTTTCTCTGTCTCTCTGCAGTCACTCACACACACATTGTATCACATCTCTCCCATTTTGGCTTCCTTGCACTGGCTACCTGTTAAATCTAGAATAGAATTTAAAATTCTTCTCCTTACATACAAAGCTCTTCATGGTCAGACACCATCATATCTAAAAGAACTCATAGTACCTTACTATCCCTCTAGACCACTGCACTCTCAGAATGCTGGGTTCCTTGTGATTCCTATAGCTTCCAAAAGTAGATTGGGAGCCAGAGCTTTCATGAATTAGTGTTTGAGCACTGTCGTTGTCCCATGGCACCATCAGATATTCTACAAAATATGGATCCCTTTATACATGTGCACAAAATTTGGTTAGAATATAGTAACCTTGGTATGCACAGATTTCCATGTTCACAACTTTATATTGCATCAAAATAAGATCATCACTATGACTCAGTAGTCTATTGGATCAGATTTGGGGGAGGTTAGATGAACTAAAACCTAAATCTACATACAGCTGCAAGAAAAAGTATGTGAACCCTTTGGGATTACTTGGATTTCCGCATAAATTGGTCATAAAATATGTTCTGATCTTCATCTAAGTCACATCGCTAGACAAACACATTCTGCTTAAACTAATACCACACATGTTTTTATTGAACACAACATGTAAACATTCACAGTGCAGGGCGGAAAAAGTATGTGAACCCCTAGGCTAATGACTTCTCCAAGAGCTAATTGGAGCCAGGTCTCAGCCAACCTGGAGTCCAATCAATGTGATGAGATTGGATCATCGTGTTGGTTAAAGCTGTCCTGCCCTATAAAAACACACATTTAGTTTTGAGTTTGCTGTTCTCAAGAGGCATTGCTTGAGGGGGACCATGCCTCACACAAAAGAGCGCTCAGAGTAGAGTCTACAAATGGAGAAAGTTCAGCACTTTTGCTACTCTCCCTATGTGTGGTCGTCCTGTAAAGATGACTGTGAGAGCACAGCACAGTTTGGAAGGAACACACAACACTATGTGTGTAGAAAAAAGGCACATCACATCAACATCAAAACCTCATCCCAACTGTGAAATATGGTGGAGGGAGCATCATGGCTTGGGGCTGCTTTGCGTCAGAGCCCGGATGGACTGCTGTCATCGACAGACAAATGAATTCCCAAGTTTATCAAGACAGACAGACAGTCAGAGTCCTGACCTCAACCTGATTGAGATGCTGTGGCATGACCTCAAGAGAGCGATTCACACCAAACATCCCAAGAATACTGCTGAACTGAAGCAGTTTTGTACAGAGGAATGGTCTAAAATTCCTCCTGACCGTTGTGCAGGTCTGATCTGCAACTACAGGGAAAGTTTGGTTGAAGTTATTGCTGCAAAAGGATGGTCAACCAGTTATTAAATCCACAGGTTCACATACTTTTCCACCCTGCACTGTGAATGTTTACACTATTGTATACACTATACACTGTTCAATAAAAAACATGAAAACTTATCATTATTTGTGTGGTATTAGTTTAGCAGACTGTGTTTGTCTAGTGATGTGATGAAGACCAGAACATATTTTATAACCAATTTATACAGAAATCCAAGTAATCCCAAAAGGGTTCACATGGGTTCACTTTTTCTTGCAATTGTATATGTTTGGAAAAAATGAGGAGTAAGAGTTTTGTTTTGTTTTTTTGTCCTTGTCATTTGTGATGTGATTTAATGAAGACAGACACAGTGGTGTGTAAAAGCACACCTCAGTGTCAGTGTAGTGCCAGCCTCATGAAATAATATTTCTACAATACATCTTGTCAAGACATTAGAAGGCCCTGTTCACTTCTTACCGAACCATAGAGTTTCCCTTTGTTGTTCATGGCGATGAAGAGACCACTCCTCACCCCAAACAGAGTTACCACTCCTCTCTCTACTGTGGAAATTTCTAGAAGACCTGTGAAGAAACATGACTATCATCAGCAGCATATAGAGTACATGATCACTTTACAAGTGCTGCCCCCCCCCCCCCCCAAAAAAACAGCTGAATGATCACAGTGTGTTAAACATCTCCTTAAAACATATATATTTATTTATTAACAATTTAAACTGTCCTCGGTTGTAATAGAGTTATTACACATACAGAGTAAAGTCTAAACATTGCACTCTTCCCTGATGATTTAAAGAGTTCACAGAAAACAACAGTCTGTTTTTGCACCACCATGACATTTTCACAGTCTACTCCAGGGCTGCTTCCTGTTTGGTTCCCTAAGAATAATTGCTTTGTGGTTCCCACCATAAAAATAAATTAATAAATAAAAATAACTCAGGGTTTTAAACCAGAGTTATGTTATTATTTTTTAAATAACACAGATAATTACAATAACAATAATATAAATAAAAATAAAGGTACAATCTGCTTCAATAATATTCCAACTGAAAACCAATATTTTTTGTTATTAAATTAACATTTTCCCACTTCCCTTTGTTTCTTCTTTCTTTTCTCAACACCAGACTGCTGTTGTCCTTTTTTTTCAGGTGTGTGTTTGACTGCTGTAGCCTAATGGAACAAACCACTGTGTGATGTGGGATGCTGTATTTTACCATTTTCAGAAAATAACTTTAATTAGAGCAGCCGCCCCACGTGTGAAGGCTCAGTCCTTGCTGCCGAAGCCCAGGGTTCGAACCCCCCCCCCCCTCTCTCCCCACTCTTCAGCTGTCTCTGTTGAAATGACGCTTGAAAATTCCAAAATCTTTAGAAAATAACTTTAATAACGTAACCTAATTCCTCCCGCTAACCTGCAGCTCCTCCATCCGCTCTCTCTCACTCGTCCACTCATACCTTACACACACACAGTGTGAGCGTGTTCCGTTTCATTCTACCACTGATCCTTTAAAACTGGAAAAGGTAAGGTTGTAAAGAAGAGAAAGCTCTAAGGCCACCTAAACACATAGGTATCATGATATTCAGTGATGTGAATAATAAAACATGAAGCAAACATGTCTATGACTTACATTTACATGTGGTCATTTAACAGACACTTTTATCCAAAGTGTGACTAGGACATGTTAGTGCAGCAATAAGTACTGTGACAGTACTAGAGTGATAGATTCAGAATGTCCACTTGTTGGTAGTGTTGGAGAGGAGGTCCTCTGAAGAGCTGGAGGTCTACAGGAGTTTTTTTAACTTAGAGAGGGACCCTGATCTGTTAGGTACTTGTGAACAACAGGAACAACAGACGAGAAAAGTCTGGATTGCTCTGAATGTACTGGCGGCAGTAAATATTTTACCAAGAAGTGTAACCACCTGTCAGACAGACAGACAGACAGACAGACAGACAGACAGACAGACAGACTATTTAAACTATATGAATGATAACATCCCTAAACTCTCATTGTTCCTTGTGCTTCCTATAGTCTCCAAAAGTAAAATGGGAGCTGGAACCATCAGCTACTCAGACAATGATACTAATAATCTAATACAACATAATACTCCATACCCTACATTTAATGTTTCACTGGTATTAACACCTAATATTATTCCTTATTCCAAGACATTGAAAGAAAGTTTGAATTTGTACACTGGGATATGACTGCTTATGATTTCCTATGATCAGTCCCACAGTCATTTGCCTGATTTGTGTGGACTTCAACAGGGAATGATCAAATACTTACTGTATCTGTTTTCATTATGCATGCCTGTGATCTTCCCGTTTGGTAAGACCTGAATGTGGAAGCCAATGCCAACATTACAGTAAAGCCTTCTCAGTCTCTTTATCCCCAGCAGGTAGTCTTCATCTCTAGGCATCACCTCCCTCTTGTCCCAGGAGCTGCTGCTGGCCCAAACCAATGAGCCGGTGTTCTGTATGCTTTGTTTCTTACTGCTAATGACTGGGAGTGGAGCAAAGGAGCTGCACAGGAGGATCCCATACAGGAACAGAGAGAGCTTGGACCTCAACGATGACATCCTCTTCTTGACAATTCCAGGAATCACAGAAGTACACAACTATTGTGTATTTATAAGCCCACTCAAATGTTAGTTAGTATGAAGTCTTTGCAGCCTCATCCTCACAGAGAGACACTTTGAAGAAAATGGCTCACTCTTTAAAACCCAGAGAAAAGTTTCAGTATGCATATTTAAACATCTCAAAAAGAATAGAAACTGAACCAGTGCAGAGTCCCGTGTTTCACTAGTTTGTCTCCTGCTCCCCAGTCTGCCTTCCTCCTCAGGTAGATATCCAGCAGACACACAGACAGCACACTTATATGTTCCCCATATGACATCACGCACCACCTGCTGCCATGTTTGTCTCTGAGTCACAGATGCTGTAGAAGCACACAAACTGTGAAATACATAAAACACAGAGTGACAGAAAACAAAGAGGAACACGCAAGTTAGTAAAGAGAGTATACTGTCCTCACAATGTGTGACACTTTTCAGAGCTAGACAGTTAGCTTACACTTGATGTCGTTCAAAAACTTTATTTTGTAAAACTGTAACAAAGCATAAAATAAAAACACAGATTAGAACATACTAAGACAGCTCAAGATTTTGAAGCAAAGCAAGACACAAATCAAAGAAAATGCGAAATGCTATCAATTAAATTACACACGAAACACCTCCACAGTCCCGTCTTTTGCTGTCCTTACTTGCTTTGCAAATTTTGTTGTCAGTGCTGAGAAACGTTTTAATAATCAGTCTGTCAGGTTAATCATTCCTGTGAGCTTGGCCATCCTTTAACAAAACAACATCTCCACCTTTGATGTTAGGGTTGTCTTCTGTCCATTTTCTTCGGTTCTGAAGAATAGCGAGGTATTCTCTCCTCCATCTCTTCTAAAAAGTGTCTGTCAGACTAGCTCTGCTGGGTCAAAGTTGGCAGAAGGTGCTGATAGGGCACTTATCTTCTGGTGTGAAGACAGCTGACATGTCTGGGTCTGTAGACAACCACACTAGCAGTCTTGCATTAATTACTGCCATGACTTCAGCCATCAGTATTCAGTATTTCATGTGTAAGTTGAGTATGTGCAGACTGAATGAGCATTGCATCTAGGATCTGCCTTGCAACCCAAATAAGTCTTTCCCATGACCCACCCATGTGTGAAGAATATGGGGGGTTAAATTGCCATGTGCAGGCTCTTTCCTGGAGATAGCTGTTCAGTGTAACATCACTATGATCAGTACTCAACTCTTTGCAGGTACTAATAAACTTAGTGCCCCTGCCCCAGAGACATCAAGATCCATGTTGGTGAAAGAGCCTATCAGCTGGAAAGTTTGCCATCTTTTGGTTCTGTAGTGCTCCTCTGGGCTGATGGCAGATAACCCATTTATCGATAACAGAAGAGGCCAGACATTTGCCCCCAAATAATCCAAAATCCTGCTGATCTGATTGCTCCCTCTGTTATATGACAGCCCTGGTGATTTGCCTGAGTGAAGACCTATTTTTACTACATAATGTTGGATCTTATATAGTTGCGCTCTGGGCAGAATGCAGAGAGCAACAGGCCCTTCTCTAATGTTCTCCATTGGACACCATAAGAACAGCACAACTCTTTTGTATATTGTAAATTTTGCAGAGCATTTACACATACAGTACAGTATAGTCTTAGTCTCAATCATGTTCCTTTCCCCTGACCTTACTGTTTTCATCAACTCAGCCATTGTTGAATCTATTCATATTGATGTTGAAAGGACAAGACAAAATACTCTGTGCCAAGCTGTTTTATTACACAAGGTTGCATAGCCTTTCTAGAGTTATTCAACGGAGGGTTAAACAGTGATTTGGCAATTTACTGTACATATATATTTTAGTCCACTTTTAAAGCAAACATTGAGCTAAAAAAAGGCTCAGATCTGCCAATGAACTTCCTCTCCTTTGATCTACATCAGTCTATTCTCTGCATATTCATTTTACTGTTAATAAGGTTCTGATAGGCCCGTGACTATCAAATATCAATCTGTGGCTTTCTCGTCCGAAAGGTGAGAAGATAGATCTACTGTACATGGTAAAAGGTCATTGAGGGCATATTGCCCCAACTTTAGATGTTCCTTTTCCACATCATATCCAAACTATATGTCTATTACTTTTAAATCTTCTTTTCAAATCAATTTTTATTTCATCAACCATGTCTTAGTAGATACTTCTGCATCTGCATACAACAGGGTGTCCAGCAGTGACAGGTGAGCCAATACCAGGCTCTCAAAGGATTTCACAGATGTTAGGACGACGGCCTGTAGTCATAAGCGTATGAAGTATGAGGACCTTCACACAGTTCCAATGATCTGTTGAAGATCTGTGTGACACACCATGTGGTTCTGGTGGCTTGCTGATCTTCCGTTACTGAAAGAGGTGACACATATCCTCTTCGCAGATCCCTCCTGCTGGTGGGGGGTCAGTGGGTAGCCCACTCATTTTATGAGTCATTTTACATAGGCTGAGGGATCATGTCTGGAGGAAAACACACTGGCTGAACTCCTCCTCCTGTATATGCTGCTCATGGAGGGTTAACAAGAAGCTCCTTCCATTATGTTTTCTGTTTTTTCATAGATGTATCTGTCTATAATTATGTTCTATCTCTTTCTCCTTTATAGTTTAATTGGTTTATCTTATTCATCCTCTCCTCTCCTGTTATGCCAAAAAGGTTGAATCATATATTAATGACAGTCAGATTTTTGTCTGCTTTGTTAATTTATGATTTTCTCCAGTGTGTCAACAACAACTGCCACTGAGTGACACTCTGTGTCATGGAGAACTGTGGCATAAGAAAGTGTTATTTCAGTGAGGCGCAGCATTAATCATCCATATTATTTCTACGATACAGTCTTTTGTTCAGTTTACTTTTCCAGTCAAAAGCTCACACTCCTATCGAAGTTGTGTTGCTGCTGGGAGCACTCAGGTAACTCAAGCATCAAGACACATTGCAAACAACAATGTGATTCATACCAACAAATGCTGACCTATCTAGTCTGCACATAATACAACAACAGTGGAGACTTGATATCATGTGACACATGGTGCGTCAGAGCTCTGCTCATGTAGAGAAAGGGAGGGAGGGGCAATGATGGATTATGTGTGTGGATATGTGAGGAGAAAACACCATTGTAGTTGTGACGGGGGTAACCATTTATCAACACTTGCTCTGACATCAAACCTTGTCAGTTCCCCCAAGCTATGTGGGAGCAGATATGTGGGACCAGATATGACACTGGCAGGCCAAGAGAATCTTCATAATCTGGGTTCATAAACAATGTTCCTCAGAATTTATGAAGAGATTTTGTCATTCACATCCTCCTTTGTTTTATCCTCTGTGCAAAAATGCAACTTAGTAACCCTAATTACATTTGACAAATGAACGTATATGGCTCACTACTACTCAAACGGGAACCCACATGTGTAGGCCATATGGTATTTATGTACATTTTGATTAATAAATGTTTCACATGGATCTCTGTTTTAGACCGGCCATAATTCATCCAAAATCATAATCATTACCCAAATGTGATACACTGAGAGTGCCAATAAATGAATGAATGTTGTGTAATGTAAAAGTGCCTCGCTTGGTTGAAATATGTAGAGAAACCTAACAATGCCAACACAAACAAAGAAACACTGATTAAACTTAGCAGAGAGCAGAAATATAGTGAGTACATAGTGACTGCAATGGCAGGATCAGTGGATTGAGTGGGTTTGACAAAGACCACTCAAACCCACTCAATCCATAATTTGCTGGTGACAAGTGCAGCAGCTTCAGCATGGAGGCCCAGACTTCCCTCTCCCCGGCCACTTCGTCCAGATCTTCCGGGGGGACCAGCCTCGGCCAACCGAGAGACACAGTCCCTCCAGTGTGTCCTGGGTCTTCCCTGGGGCCGCCTCCCGGAGGGACGTGCCTGGAACACCTCACCAGGGAGGCGTCCAGGAGGCATCCTCACTAGATGCCTGACCCACCTCAACTGGCTCCTCTCAGTGCGGAGGAGTGGCGGTTCTACTCCGAGCTCCCCGCGCATGGCCAAGCTTCTCACCCTATCTCTAAAGGAGAGCCCAGCCACTCTGCAAAGGAAGCTTCGGTCACTACCCAAAGCTTGTCACCATAGGTCTGAGTGGGCTCTCTTTCTTTTTTATTCAGAAGGGTCTTGATGTTATTATTATTATTGTTGGGGTCTAGGCAGAAACAACGTTGTCCAAACAGGAATTCACATATGGTGTGTTGCTGTGTGTGAGCCTCTCAACGTCATGGTGCTCAGTCACGTCCTCAGAACAACTCCTCAAAGTCTTGTGTGCCTGCAGTGACCATCTCTTGACTGTCCTGGTGGTCACAGGCTGCTGCTGAACAAGGGGCTTCTCTTGCGGTAAGAGATGAGCCAGGATGTGATCAGACCTGCCAAGTGGGAGAAGGGCATGTTTGACATTAGTGTACTGTAAATCCAGTGTTCACCACTGTTTGTCACCATCACCACCATTGTCAGGGTATTTGCAAGAAAAAAAAAATTCTGGTCATACAGTAGGGACTAGACCCCACTGCTAAAAGTTCAATGTCTAGACCGCCCTCTTTTGGTTGATGTCCATACATGTAGTTTGCGACTTCCCTCTGATGTCTTGTGGGGGCTCCTATCTTAACCAATCTACAAGTTCAAAATACAAATAATTTTGGTTGGTGTGCAGAAAAACAGGTTGACTTTTCAGCCAGTCAAAGCATATTATCAAATCAAATCAAATCAAATTTTATTTGTGTAGCCCAAAGTCACAAAACACATTTTTCCTCAGAGGGCTTTACAGTCTGTACAGGGAGTGACACCCTCTGTCCTTCGACCCTCGGTTCGAGTGAGGAAAAACTTGCCCACAAAAAAACCCTTTTAACAGGGAAAAAATGTGGAAGAAACCTCAGGAAGAGCCACAGAGGAGGGATCCCTCTTCCAGGATGGACAGACGTGCAATGGATGTCACATGTACAGAACAATCAACACAAACATATTGTACAATTACAATGAATTACAATAGATGGTAGAGTGAATTACAGTAGCAGTGGAATCTGTGATAGAGATAGAGATAGAGATAGACAGATGCACAACAGAAATAAGTCATTAACCAACTAAGCTGTAGTGGAGATGGTAGCAATAATGACAGTAATGCTATATATTGTGGACGTCAGCAGCAGACCACAGAAGCAGCCACGATCCATGAGAACCTGCTGGACGAGAAAGCACAGAAACTCCGGGGAAGAAGTTTAGTTAGAAACATGCATTGATGGTAATGATGATTGGAGAGAGAGAGAATAGGAGAGAGAGAGATGGAGTGAGAGAAGGTTTTCAGCAAAGGGACGTCAAGTGGATGTCAGCAGCAGACCACAGCAGCAGCCACGATCCATAAGAACCTGCTGGATGACAAAGCACAGAAACTTCAGGGAAGAAGTTTAGTTAGTAACATGCATTGATGATAATGACGATTGGAGGGAGAGAGGGAAGGAGGGAGAGGGAGAGAGTTATGTTGGAGTGCTGCTCTTCCCATAGAACACATAAACTGAAAAAACAAACTGATTTCTTTGATTTTCTTGTACCAACAAACTCATAAAATGTTCATTATGATTGTAGATTATTTCATTAAATTAAGACTTTTTCCACACATGCAATCAACCAATGAAAATAATATCCACCTACTTGTAGATCCTATCAAAAGGGAAGCTAGGTGTGCTCCCTCTTTAAGCAAACACCCAGATGGCCTACACAAAGGACTGAAAGCAGCTGATGTCTTCTCTACATTGCCATCATGTTTTTAATGTTTTTAGAAATAAATTTATCACTGATTTTGACAACAATGCTATGTCCTTTTTATCTAATACAGCGACTACGATAAAAACAAAAGAAAGAAAACAAAGAAAACTGTGGAGTGCAAGCTTGTGCAAGTTTTTGTAAGATTTACTGGTAAGTCTGATTTAGGGAGACCATTGTACCAACTCCTCAATAGTCTGTGTGCTCCACCATGACCTCCAACACCATTACAAACAACACAACACAAAATTACATATAGGGATGAAATCAACAATCTTGCAGGGTGGTGCGTAGAGAGAAACCTACTGCTACAGCTCAGAGACAGTTGTATTTATCCATCCATCCGTCCATCCATCTTCTTCTGCTTATCCAAGGGTGGGTCGCGGGGGCAGCAGCTTCAGCAGGGAGGCCCAGACTTCCCTCTTCCCGGCCACTTCGTCCAGCTCTTCCAGGGGGACCCCAAGGCATTCACAGGCCAGCCGAGAGACATAGTCTCTCCTCCTGGAGGGACGTGCCCGGAACACCTCACCAGGGAGGTGTCCAGGAGGCATCCTCACTACATGCCCGAGCCACCTCAGCTGGCTCCTCTTGATGCGGAGGAGTAGTGGTTCTACTCCGAGCTCCCCACGGATGGCCAAGCTTCTTACCCTATCTCTAAGGGAGAGCCCAGCCACTCCGTGAAGGAAGCTCTTTTCGCCCACTTGTATTCGCGATTTCATTCTTTCGGTCACTACCCAAAGCTTGTGACCATAGGTGAGGGTAGGAACGTAGATTGACTGGTAAATCGAGAGCTTTGCCTTTTGTCTCAGCTCCCTCTTCACCACGACGGACCAGCGCCATCACTGCACTGCCCTAACTGCGCCTAGAAATTCTGTCCATAAAGGTTATGAACAGAATCGGTGACAAAGGGAAGCCCTGGCAGAGTCCAACTCTCACCGGAAACAAGTCCGACTTACTGCCGGCAATGCGGACTAAGTTCTGGCACCGGGAGTACAGGGACCGAACAGCCCCTATTAGTGGGTCCGGAACCCCATACTCCCGGAGCACCCCCCACAGGGCTCCCTGAGGGACACGGTTGAACACCTTCTCCACAAAGCACATGTAGACTGGTTGGGCTGGTTGTATTTTTAAGGAACCTTTTTAAGGAAAGCTCTTGTCAATATTAACAGAGAAGTGTCAGAAAGTATATCGACTGGAAACATTATATCCATTGAATGGATCGACCACAGGCCAGGAGTGATTAAAGACACTCAGAACATCATGGGTACCCATCTACAGAGCATCAGCAATATCTGTAAGGTGCTTATACAAAGCCCAGAGAATATTAAAAAAACAATATGTTGTACTTTTAGTTGGTTTAGTCTCAACTCCTTCACCATAAGTGGTGAATTTCAAAAATAATTTATTTAAATTGTTTTCTTTCTTGTGTAGCATAAAGGGAATACAACCCACATTCCAATGTGCAACCATGTATTGTGGAATGACAAATAAATTAACCTTGAACATGTTTTATGAAGAATGGACCTAGAGCTTGAAATTCATCATCAGCTGTTCAGACTTTAGAGAATAAAAGGTATCAAATTCTTCCCACGTGGCCATTAGAAGGAATGATGAAGCATACAGAAGTGTGACAAATAAGAAAGATGTTATGGGCAGCCCTGCTGTGAAGGAAAAGGGAAGGCAATACTTAAAAAGGTGAAATAAAAAAAATCTGAAAAGATGGGAGCAGTACCATAAAGGGTGATTTGTGTTAGGTGAGAAAATAGGAGAGAGGAAGCCATTCCTTTAAGGTTAAGGTTTGATCACAGTAAATACTGTAGGTTCAAGAATGCTGCTGCTATTGAATGAATGTTTAACTGACACAGATCCAACTGGATAGCTACATCAGTATTGACTTAGTGGATTGATTGTGGTGTTTTGGACATTCAGAGTCAGATTGCAATAAGCCATCTACACCAAAGATTCTTCTATTCTATATTCTATATAGAAAAGAATGCCTTCCAATCTCCACCAGTCATATGTAATCATATTAAATGTGGATTCTTGAATATCACATCCCTGTCTTATCTGCCACATTTGAATGAAAAATGAATTAATAAATCCTAAACCTATTCTAAACTATAACTACTACTAATAATTTGAAAGTCTTGTTTTTACTTCTTCACACCTAACCTGAAAACATACAGCCAGTTTGATTTGTGTGAGTTTCATCAGGTTCAGTCCTTAAAACATATTAACTCATTATTTGGGTTTAATTCATGTGAATGTCCATAATGAAAGTTTTATAACTCAGGTTATCATATATCTCATGTTGCAGTGAGTGCCAGAACAGTAGGAGGCAGTATACACATTTTATGTTGGTTTACGACCTGCCACAGACAAAGACGAAGAAGAAGAAGAAGAAGAAGAAGAAGAAGAAGAAGAAGAAGAAGAATGATATATTTGAAAATATACCAATAGGAGTGGGAAGATCTGTGTTTGCAGATGATAATTCTATATTAATGGAGAGAACGTGTGAAGGGAAGAGTTAAAAAAAAGTAAGGGAGTATTGAATGTTATGAGGTATGGTAGTGTGGGATACGGATCAGCAGCTAAAGCAGTCCTCTTGCAGCTAGATGTTATTCAAGCTCGAGCACTAAGAACTTGCCTAGGAGCAATGAAAACAGCTCCAGTAAGCTCCCTTCAGATTGAAACAGGAGAAGTGCCATTATGGCTAAGAGGAAAACAGATGGTTGCAAATTACCGGACAAATATAAAAGGACACAATGAAGACCATCCACGAATGAGAGATTTGGAGATGTGTTGGGAAAAAGGGAAAGAATAAAAATTAAGCTTTGGGTGGGTCAGTGAGGGAATTGCAGAACAACTAAAAATACAGAAAATAGAATCCAGCCCAACAGTTCTGTGGATTGTAAATATACGTAGAATGGATGATACAAGAAACAAGCGTAGATCTAGAAATATGGAATGCCAAGAGAAGAAATAAAACAGTGGACCTAATACAGAAATTTTATAACTACATAGATGGAAAGTACACAGATGGATCAAAAGAGCCCAAAACAGGTGCAGAAGTGATGGTTCAGCCATCGTATCACAATATCAAAAAGAACATCAGATCATTTAAGTATATATGCGGTGGAGCTATGTGCAATATTACTGGCAATAGAATGGGTGGAGGACAGGGTGCACAGGAAGACAGTCATATGTAGTGATTCAGTTTCAGCACTTAAGCATTAAAAACAGGACAGGAAGTGAAAACACACCAGGAAGTATTATATGAAATACTGTTAAAAATATCCAGAGTAACACAACGGGGGAGGGAAATAATGTTCATGTGGGTCCAGCTCACTTATGGATACAAGGGAAGGAAAAAGCAGATAAAATTGCAGTAAAGAAAGAGGAGGTGGAAATGAAAGTAAAATGATCAAAAGCCGAAGGAAAAAGTTTAATATGGAAGGAAATAATCAATCAATGGAAACAACATTGGAAGAACCAGGAAAAAGGGAGACATTTCTGTAAATTACAAGGTGTAGTAGGAGAGTGTTGTGGAGGTAGCAGAGCAGAGCAGGTGATCATGAGCAGACTAAGAGTATGGCGCAGTAAAATTAATTAGGAAAACATGTGGTCGGTGTAGCTGTAGGAAGAGAGAGAGAGCGGAGCATAGGATTGTTGCTTGTCATGGAAATGAAATGGAGAGGGAAGAGATGATAGCAGGGCTGCAGAAGGCAGGAACAGTGGAGAGGAAGAGTTTCAAGAGTATAATAGAATGTGGGAAATCATTATGAGATACCTTTTAACTGGGTTAATAAAAAAATATGACAAAGAAGTAGTAATAAAGTAAAGTCCAGAAGAGGGCAGTATATGCAACGATAAGGATGCCGACTGCCATTAAACATCAAAGAAGAAGAAGAAGAAGAAGCAGAAGAAGAAGAAGAAGAAGAAGAAGGCGGAGAAGTGATAAAGCGCAGCTCTATGTTCATCCTCTGTGCTGTGCTCAGGATGGCTGAGCAGGCACGTCGCGGCGGTTTGGACAGGAGAACATCGGTAGGTTGTTAAAGAGCGTGTTGAAGTTGGTCCAGAGTCAATCAGTCTTACTGCTGCTCTGTTTAATGTGTGCTGTGTCTTTGTGTACAGTGTTAGCAGCGGCTATGCTAACTCTAAGCTAGCTCTGACAAAGCCAGTCTGAACTTTATGTCGTGCTCACGTTAAACGGAGCTGACAGCAGAGGAACAGTGCTCAATACTCACTGTGAACGTCAGCTCTTAATGTAGCTGACTGTCGCCTGTGTGTGAACGGCTGTGCTGTCCACAGCCTGCTGTAACAGAGGAACGCTCGTTGTGTTGTGCTGCTGCTCACAAACCGACCTTTCTCTGAGTCATGTTTCCTTTTCGGTGTGTGTGGAGGGTAACGTGAGTGGACAGTAACTAAAAACCTACTTCACTGAGTTCACACACTTCTGTTTACACGGAAATGATCCTGAAGACTGGGCGGGCAGTGTGTCTCCATACACACATCGTGAAACTCCATCCTGTAGTTCCAGTTAGACATGTCAACACTGCACGGACAGCAGAACTTACCAAAGCGTCTGTTCAGACACGACTGAGGCGTGAAAAGTTAGACAGCAGAGCTGTGATCAGTGCTGCACATCATAATCATAATCATAAACATAAACATAAACAGTACACTTGGCTGGAGTGACAACACATGTATTTATTACTTATCCAAAACGGGGAAACAGCGCCACCAAATTCAGCTTGTGGTAAAAACAAGTATTACATTTGTAGTAAAAAAAAAAGAGAAAAAAAAAAACCTGTAGCATGAAGCGATGCATTCTTATGACTAGTAATGACTTGTATACATTTTATGCATTGGACCTTTTTTAAAGAAGATATTTTCTTGTATGTAAAATAAGTTGGTAATGGAATCCCTCTGCTTAGTTATGTCTGAAACTGTTGCACAAGAACTAAATATAATATAATGTTATAGATGTGTCCAGTGTATGTCCATTTATTTTAGTATAGTTGTTGTGACTCAGCAAACAGCATAAATACATTAGTTGTCAAAATCTGAGATATCCTCAGTCCAAAGACCCACAATCCTCACAATGCAATTCATGTTCTCTGTAAATTTGTACTTGCCAAGCCAAGCAAAGGCTTGATATGTCATCAATCTATGACACAGTGCTGTCAAGCCCAAGTCAAGTCCAAGACTGGTTGAGACCAAATCAAGATCCAAAGAGGTTCCAGTCGAAGTCAAGTCGAGTTCAAAGACAGAGACAGGATAAAAGGAATCTTCTTTAGTTCCACTAACTGACCTGTTTATAATCTTTACAGAGACTGTATGTTCTGTGCACTTTTATTTGTAACCACCACAAAGTAGGTGCAGTGTAACAACACTGTGGGATGAAATGAGGTTATACTGTTTAATTTGAGTACAGCCTTTTCACTTAAAGTGCAACTTGAAACTTCACATAGCCCAGAACAGGAAGGCTAAACCGTTAAACCTATTAAAGCTGCCTGGTAAAACATTGGTACGGTATTCATCAGTTAGGCATCAGTGATAACATAGGTGAGGTGCATGCACACATCCCAAATATTAAGATGTCATCCAGCCTGCTCACAGTCCTGCTGTATGATACCGAAGTGATACAGAAGTAACGGTGCTGAAACACTGGGATACACAGCAGCTTCTTTTCTCAGACTGTGACTGAACTCATACTCCACACTCTACCATAGAAATAGATTTTCCTGTGCAGCTAAAGAACTACAACTTTCATTTCATTGTGCATCCTTTGCTGTAGAATGTCAAATGAACCTTTAACCTTGATGATGCAGCTAAGTGGAATTCACAGGTCATGAATAGAAAGTCTTTCTTGTGAATGCTGAAAGTTGTTAATGTTGATCAGACCATTAACAAAAATGCAGTACTATTAATCAGAAACTAGTTTAACATTTAGAACATCTGAGTCTGTGCACATGGCTCCTCTGCGTAGCCTTCTAACTTTTCAGGTTAGCCGAGGAGAGAAGAGACATGAAATAGGTCAATGAGAATCACTCTGTGTCTTTGTGATGTGTCCAGAACTAGGTTTATGCTTTGGAAAGTCTCCAGGGGAGGATAGTGTGTATGTATAAGCCTGAGTAGTGACACACAAGCGATGGGTCCTCGAAGGAAGGCCTCTAAACTCCAGCCTGTAGGGAGCAGCGGCGGAGGGGAACTGATACTGAGACCCAGTGAGCCCAAAGACTACATCAATGAGCTGTCCCATGAAGTCCTGTGTCATATTTTCAGGTAAGCTTTCCTCCAGTTATACCATTCTGCGAGGTAATGTATTATATATCCCAGGGCTGGCTGAGGTTCCACAGTGTGTTTAATTTTTTTATTGTCATGAGTAGCATGTCTGCACATTAGGTGAGATATCACAGCTGAAACAATCTAACACAGTACAGTATGTTCATTTTGTTTTTATTCAAAGGGTACATCAAATCCAATATTGTGTTAAAGCAGTCCTGTTCATATCATGTATACATCACTGCTTGGTTTTGTAGGTACCTTCCCATGAAGGACATCATGTGTATGGAATGTCTGTCTAGAAAGCTTCGGGAAGCTGTAACTCTGTACCTGCGAGTAGTCAAGGTAGTGGATCTATGTGCTGGTCGCTGGTGGGAGTATATGCCTTCAGGTAAGTGGTCACATAAAAGCATTCCTTTTTTTCAAATATATGACTTTAGAAGGCGGAGGGGCGGCTGTGGCTCGGAGGTAGAGTGGTCCGTTCACTAAACAGATGATCTGTTTAGATGATCCCCCAGCTCCTCCAGTCTGCATGTTGAAGCGTCCTTGGGCAAGATACTGACCCCACTTTACTCCTGAAGGCTGTGCCATCAGTGTGTGTGTGTATGAATGGTTAGCTCCTCAAACTGATGAGCAGTTGGCACCTTGCATGGCAGCCAATGACCGAGAGATGTGACAGAGAGACTGAGATATGTTGTGTTAAAGTGCTTTGAGTGGTTGGAAGACTAGAAAGGACAGTCCATTTACCATTTACTTTATGACCTTATTTCACAGGTGTGTGTTAAACTGTCACATTTGTGCATTTTGAATGCCCATAAGTGAAAACCTGTTAAACTGAGAAACCCTGAGGTGGTTCACCAGATAATAATGCTGTTTTTGAATATTTTGAGAAAAGAGTCTAACAGTGTTATGTTTCCTGGTTTAGGCTTCACAGACAGCAGCTTTCTGCTCCTCCTGAAGAAGATGCCAGATCTGGAGCAGCTGTATGGCCTACACCCTCGAAACTTGGAGAGGAGACGAGTCAGAGGCTACGAGGCTTTCAGCATACCTGGAGTCCTGGAGGCATTACAAGCCTGTCCCAACCTGCTGGTCAGTATGTACTTTGAGAACAATGAGAGCAGGTTGTCCACTAATCAGATGATCGTTGATTTGATCCCGGCTCCTCCAGCCTGCATGTCCAAGTGTCCTTGGGCAAGACACTGAACCCCAAACTGCTCCTGTGTGTGTGTGTGTGTGTGTGTGTGTGTGTGTGTGTGTGTGTGTGTGTGTGTGTGTGTGTGTGTGTGTGTGTGTGTGTGTGTGTGTGTGTGTGTGTGTGTGTGTGTGTGTGTGTGTGTGTGTGTGTGTGTGTGTGTGTGTGTGTGTATGGTTAGCTCCTCAAACTGATGAGCAGTTGGCACCTTGCATGGCAGCCAATGACGTCAGTGTATGAATGTGTGTGAATGGATGAATGAGATATGTACTGTAAAGCGCTTTGAGTGGTCAGGAGACTAGGAGAGGAGGAAAGGAGATATAGTTTATAGTTTAAGTACACTCCATTTACTATTTATACATCACATAGAGCCGAGAGGTTTTCAATCTGACCAATAACAGGTCAGCTCAAGATCAGACTCTGAGATGTTTAAAGTTCCATATTAAACATATGTCTTTGAAGAATATACATTTTGGCTATGACTATCTGTAAAACACAAAATATTACAGCACTGTGCGTTAACAATACAGGTCAATAACCTTTGGATCTGTTTGTTGATGCTTATATTTACTTGTTTTCCAAAGCTTTCTACTGCAAGTTGCGTCTGTCCACAGTGGACGGAGATGAGAAGTGAGCGATTGCTGTTACAACTAAGCAAACTATCCACGGACATTATTTGACCTGAGGTTTTAGCCAATTACAGACCGATATCAAACCTTCCCGCTCTTCCTGAGCTTTCTTCCACATTTTTTTGTGTTTTTCCTCACTGGAACCGAGGGTCTAAGGACAGAGGGTGTCACTCCCTGTACAGATTGTAAAGCCCTCTGAGAAAAAATGTGTTTTGTGACTTTGGGCTATACAACGTGATTTTGATTTGATTCAGGGTGTGGAGACATCCCATCTAGAGCTGGTGGAAGCCATATGGAGCTACATGCCTCAAGTTCACATATTGGGAAAGTTCCGCAATCGTAACGGGGCTTTTCCCATTCCTGCTGAGAACAAACTGACCATCCCCATAACTGCAAAGATCCAAACCCTACATCTAGTAGGTAAGTAGCATATCAAGACAAGGTGACAGAATTACCTTGGGAGCCATACTGTGCTCTAGTTTTTATACATAGCATAGTATTCATGTACTTCACATATTGCTTGTTTTTGTTGTAGGTGTGAATGTCCCAGAGATTCCCTGTGTGTCCATGCTGCGCCACCTTTATCTGAAGTGGGTCCGTCTCACCAAACCACAGCCATTCAAGGACTTCCTGTGTGTGAGCCTGAGAACATTTGTTATGCGGAACTGTGCGGGGCCAACCAACTCGCTCAAATATGTTCCCCTAGTTACTGGTTTAGCATCAGCCCGGAACCTGGAGCAGCTGGAGTTGGTGAGAGTTCCCTTCCTGGGAGGGTTAATCCAACATGTGGTGGAGGACAGCTGGAGGTCAGGTGAGGAGAGCGTGTGTTTATAAAGTGTTCCTTTTACCAGAGTATTGTGTGTCTTATTGAAGTGAATCAGCGACTTGGGCTGTGGATATACTGAAATACAGTTCGTATGATTATTTCAGCTACACATTTATTGCTTCTGTCTACAGATTACTGCTGAACAATCTGGTTGCTAAAGTACATGTTAGCACACTACATGTGATCTTTTTTTCTTTACTTTATGTTTGATGTCATCTTTGTGGGACAGTATTAGGTTAGGATCAGCTCACCATGCTTTCTTTTTTGTCTGTCACAGATCCATGCTGGGATGTCAGATCTTACTCCTTGTACCCCTTGTGTGTTGTCTTGTCTGTAATGCTGTGTATGTGTCATCTCTAGGAGGATTTCGGAACCTCCACACTATTGTGTTTGGAGCCTGTAAGAATGCTCTGGAAGTGGACCTGGGCTACCTCATCATCACTGCTGCTCGCAGGTGCTCCGCCATCTTCAGCTATTCAAACTGACAGAGAAGAACACTTGCAGCTTGTTTTGAATGTTTCATCTCATATTTATATGCGATTGTCAGGCCTAATACTCGCCTTTACACTGAAACTCCCCCATAATTATCACGCTTGCTATCCATATGCTGTATTATTTATTTATTATTTATTATTATTTAGATGAACGTACATTCTTGAGTGTTTTTGTGAACATTAGACATTAGAAGACTCAACAACGTCTTTAACTTCACTGAACAAGCTGAAAAGGTTGTCAATTGCAAAAGGTAGTTGAAATAACTTCTTACCTACATAAATACATGCTTTTAATTTTGTGATTTCTGTGTGTTTAATAGGCTTCATGAGCTGCGTATCCAGCCTTCACTCACTAAAGATGGTGTCTTCTCAGCTCTCAAAATGGCTGAACTAGAGTTTCCTCAGTTTGAGACACTTCATCTGGGATATGTGGATGAGTTCCTGTTGCAATGTGAGTCTCTTCTCTCAAATAACATGTTCTCAGAGAGCATTGGGTAATGGCCCCTCTCTGACAAAAATGAGTGATTCTCTTGGGTTCTCCTGTATTTAATATATGCGTGTATTAAAAAATGCTAAGCATGCGAAGTTTATTCAGATTTTTTATTCAAGATTTAAAGAGTTAAAGATCAGTGTGACTTTAATAAGGGTTCATTGTTGGGGCATGGGTGCCAGGAGCTTCACAAAGACTGTTCATCTGACTGTAATAATAAAAATTACAATGTTTAAAAGTCAGAAAAGGTGCAGTTCCGGTGAATTTTGTACATTCCAGGTGTGTGAAAAAAGTGCAACATTGAGTGTGTGTGTGTGTGTGTGTGTGTGTATAATTGCAGGTAAAATGAGTCACTCAGAGCTGGTGAAGTACGGTCTGGCTGATGTCATTGAGAACCCAGGCATCATCACTGATATTGGCATCAAGGTGGTGAACGAGGTGTTCACTAATATCAAATACCTCCTCATCTACAACTGCCCTCACCTGCATAATCCCCACCACTGGATCACAGGTAAAACACTTGAATCCTCACTACTGCATGCCTAACTTGCCACATGATGAGAAGCTCAGTTTCTTTATATAAAACTGGAGCTTCATGTTGTCTTTGCACAGTAATTAAGAGATTGTGTAGTCCTCTGTGTAGCTGTTATGTTCTGCCTTTTTCCGTCCTCAGATCAGTCCAGATGGAGCCGTCTTGTTGATCTCACTCTGGTTCGCTGTCATGCTATCAAATTGGAATCCTTCTCCCAGTTCATAGAGATACTGCCCAGTCTGGAATTTATCTGTCTGGACCAAATGTTCAGGGAACCACCCAAGGTACTTAGTTCACTGTTCACCTTTTGCATGCATTCATGCATAGCATGGCTCATACCTCACACTTGGAGCATATTCTCTTATCTATCTGTGTGTGCTAATGTGTGCACTTGCATCTAAATCCAACACCATTCATCCCTTAACTGGAGTATGACTAATTATATATTAATATAATATTGTTATTATAAAGGCTCCAATAGCAGTTCCAAAAGTACAAAAACTATTGAAAAGTGTGTGTGTGTGTCAGGGCTGTGCCAGGGTGGGTCTGAGTGCAGGAACTGGTATTGGCGTGTCCTCCGCACTGGTCAGCAACCAGAATTCCAACAACGACAACAACAACAACAACAACCACAACCACCACCACCACCACAATAATGAAGCCAACCTGCCTCCTGCTCCTCCACCTGTCAACAACAACCTAAGGCAGCCACAGCACAATGGCAAGTGCTCACCATCGTTTTTAGTCAGTGGAGCAGCAGCAATGAAAACGCAGCAGCTCATTACCAGCATGGATCGTGGCTTTTAAAGTATTTAGTATTTTGTTGGGCAATTTAAATGTTTGTGAATTTAAAATGTTACTGTTGTACGTCCCTAAAACCTGACAGCAGTATGTTGGTCAAGTAGACTTCTGATCCTGACAACAGACAAATCATTAGACTGCACTGGAAACAGAAACTCCACTGTGAATGTAAGTAAGGAAGTTTTGTTTGTTTTCACAGCACAAGTTGAGGTAAATGGGATGGAAGAAGAGGAAGAGGAGGAGGAAGAGGAGGTGATGCTGGAGGAGGAGAACATGGAGGCTGAGCCGCAGATTGAGCTGAAAGGAGCAGAAGAAGAAGTGAGGGTGGCAGAAGCTGATGTAGCTCCAGGGCCCAGTCGTCCAGCTGGAACAGAGCCTCCTGATGAAGAGCAAGCAGGTTAGAAGCTGCAGAAGTGAAGGCAAACTTTTCTTGCAACTCTTATACTCTTATTATTTATTAAATAGAAAGTGTTTGGTATTAAGCATTGATGTCTGCTGATATATCTTCCTACTTCTAGGACCCAGTGGTTTAGTCCAGCAGTGCAGACCAGCTGGGGTCACTGTTGCCAAGCCTTCACTGGTCATCTCAGACTCAGACAGTGAAGAAGAGGAAGGTCTTGTTTCAAGGCTAATGCCAGCTTCCTGTTTACAGCAGCCAGCTTCATGTACTGAAGGTCAACACAACACATTTCATGAGCTTATAATTGTATGTTGCATTGCAGAGTGTTCATTCCGCATATATTAGTGACACATATCCATTTTCATGTGTACCAGTAATTCAGACTAACCTAACTTTCATACCACCTAGTTAACTTAGTCAGCTGTAGTATAGTTGTACTACAGGTGTCATATAGGAGTTGTATAGGTATGGTTGGTCGGATTTATTTTATTTATTTATTTATTTTATTTTAATCTTTTTTCTTAAAAATGCGTATAACCATCGTAAGACTGTGGAAACTGTAGGTGCGTTGACAAGTGGATCTAATTAGATATGTCGTTTGAGGTTTTGCTGTGCATAAATATTGATATGTTCCACACTTTGTGTACATGTCCCCACCAGTCTGACATAAATGTGTGTGTTTCCAGGTAAAGGAAAGACTCCTCTGCGACGGAGCAACAATGTAGCTGTATCAGCCGCTGCTTCAGCAGATCAGACAAAGGCTCAGATGTTAGAGAGCAGCTGTGAGAAGAGCTGTCAGGTGACCAGCGAACAGATCAAGGCAGACATGAAGGCTGCTGCTGAACACAACAAGAGGAATAGCAGTAAAGGAATTACTACTGAGGTTGGCGAGACCACTGCAAGGCCTGGGGCTGACAGTGGGACAGTACAGGGGACTGGGAGTTCTGGGACAGCTGCAAGGACTGGAGTTAAATCAGTGTCTGGTTCTGTGGGCAGGGTTGGACCTGTGGTAGCCACATCTAGGCAGGTTGGTGGATGTGGGAGGGTTGTGGCAAGGACCACACACAGAGCAATCACTGACAGAGTGACAGGAACTGGGAGGACTAATAATGGCACAGAGGGCCCTTCTGAAGCACAGACTGGGGCCCATTGCACAAGAGAGTCTGGGGTGAGGCCGAGCTCCGGACTGTGCAATGTGGACAGCCAGGACCCCACTAATGCTGCTGTAAACCACACTCCCAGGAGACCTACACTGCTGGCTGGACAGGGAGAGATCTCTGCTGATTCTGCCTCTGTTGCTGGTTCAGGGTCACAGCAGGGTTTTGTTCCTAGACGACCTTTGACCCGATCTTGTACCCGTATGTCTTCTGCGTCCCTGGTACTTGAGACAGGTAAGACCAAAGTCACATACACAAAACAGAACAACACATACACACACAATTACTTGCTGTTAAAAGATGACACGGTTGCGGTACATCTTATATCATGAGGCGCAGAGAATAATGCATAATCATAAGATGAATGCATCTCCACCAGATTTCCTCCTGGTCATAGTTATAGTTGTGTGCTGTGTCTGTTCAATAGTCCAACAACGTTTTACCTCATAGATTTCACCATCTACAAACCAGAATGTCATTAAAGACTCAGAGAATCCAGAGAAATCACTGCCTGGCTGTGACCTTTGAACCCTATGCAAAAGCCAGCACGGGGTCATCTTAGTGATGGCTCTATGAGTATTTTGCACAGGTACATACACTTTGGAACAACATGTGCTGCAATCCTTTGACGTCTTTTACTGGGACGTCTCTGCATTAGAGCTGGGGAAAAATTATGCCCAAACCCGCCGGGTCCGACAGGTTCGGGCATAATTTTTATCATTTGAATTCGTCTGCGGCCAGGCTCGGGCTTGCGTTATGACTTGTGTGGTAAATGAGTGATCATGTGATGCGTTTCGATCTGAGGCTAGCCTGTGGTGACTTTGTGTCGGGCTGCAAACAGGTTCGGGCTCTACAAAGCTGTCAATCAAAATGGGCCGGGCCAGGCTCAGATTGAATTCTATCGGGCCCGGGCTGGGTCAAGGCCTGTTTCATGCTCTACTCTGCATATTTTCACCAAGACAGTGGCAAGATACTACACCATAATGAAGTCCAGCTGCTAGACTGGCTTCTATTCCACACCCGTCTCCCACTGAATATGTGTAGCAAGCTCCCAATGCAACAATGGGGATGTGGACCGTCTCACATCTGAAGTCTTGTATCTAGTAAGAATAAGAAAGAAATCACTTTCACACTTCAGTGATAAGTCTCTGAGTGTTGTTGAGTGCAGAGAGGAGGTGAAGAGGTAAACCTGATCCTGTCCAACTTTACTGTGACTTCTTGCTGGCATCAAAATATGAATGAATATATATATTTACAAGAAACAATGAATGTGACTTTGAACATACCACAATACCTTTGTACTGATTATACCTTAGGTAGAGATTAGCCAATCATTCCATTCAGTTTTTATTTAAAAAAGAAAATAAATAGAAGAAGAGTGTGACCTCATGTCTGCTGCGTCACTTCAAATGCTCTTTATAAACTGTTCAATCTGACAGTCCGAGAAGTGCAGTGCTTACTGTGTAGAGTACTGTATTGCCTTGCTTTCTTTGGTAATGCTCTGTGTGAGTTTTCACACTTAATGTTTTCTAGATCTTTCAAGAGCCAGGCCTCGAGTAGCAGTGAGGAGGAAACGAATGGCTGACAAATCAACCAGCACCTCAGACCCGGTCACTGAGGATGATCATGTACAGGTACACACACACACACACACACACACGTTTTCACTGTAACATTATAGTCACTGTCATTCAGTCAGTGCAGTCAATTAATTTCTCGTTATAAAAAGTACATAATGATACGGAAGTGCATTGCTGCCACCCTCCAAAAAATAATTTGGCTCAGTATCACGTAATTACTTGAAAAGTTTCATGTTATAATGTGATATTTATCACATAACATGAAATTATCACGTAATTACGTGAAATGAAAGAAAAGAAACGATGCAACCTCAGGAGGGTCAGATTCATTCTTTCTTTTTATTATTTAATACATAAAACTGAGACCGACATTTCACAGGCTTTAGCAACTCAACAAAATAAGCAAGTCTGTCGAAAGATTAAAGTAACAGCGCCGAATATGCTTCTTAGTGTCCTATGGCAGCCAGACTGCTTAGGGACCGTCACAAAAGTGCAACGTCTCTTTTTTCCAATTTTTAAATGGAAATTCATCCAATAAAAGCACTTCTGATGTGTTCATGGACTCACTGTGTAGTTCCCACACCCTTTATTTTCAAGGAACATCTTTTCATTTTTTTAAAAAACCCATAGGTGATACATGAAACTTTTCACGTAATTATGTGATACTGAGCCAAATTATTTTTTGGAGGGTGGCAGCAATGCGCTTCCATATAATGATAATACACTACACATTGCAAACTTGTTCCAAAGTAAAATGTAATTAAGGTTTTTGTCCTCTGGAGGGAGTCAGAGGGGTGCAAGCGGGGCGTTTTCCTTCATTCAGTTCACTTTGTTACTCTTGCAAAGCCAATGTGATGTGAGCTGCACTGAGGCAGGATGCTCATGTCAGGGCAGTTAACCTGGTGTTGGTTGTAACAGTTGTATGCTTTGTATTCTTTGTTAGTATTATTGAGATACATACTGAGATATGTTTTTGCTCATGCAGATTTTGTCTCTGAAGAGTAAGAACCTGGTGGGCATCACACTAACCAACTGTGGAATCACTGACCTGGTTCTCAAAGACTGCCCCAAGATGATGTTCATTCATGGTAATGAATACTGATCTTCTCTTTTCATTTTTGCCTGACTTTAACTGAATATGTTCCGTTTATGTTCAAGTAAAACCTTTCTGCGAGTGGGGTATTATTTAGCTCAGTTGGTAGAGCAGCCGCCCCATGTGTGAAGGCTCAGTCCTTGCTGCAGCAGCCCAGGGTTCAAATCCAACCTGTGGCTCTTTGCTGCATGTCATTCCCCATTTCTCTCCCCACATTCCGGTCACTCTTCAAGCTGTCTCTATAAAATAAAGCTCAGAAAGGTCAGAAAAACACCTTTCTGCAAGTGGATTTAGAACCCTCCAAGTACAGTACGAATGTGGAATTTGTAGGGTATGTGTTCCACAAGAAATTCTAGCCGTCCACAAAACATGACGTTGACCCAGGTCAACCCTAAGGAGTCGGTATAATAAAGTCATCAAAGCAACATGTAAACCAACTGTACGTCACACATTCAGAAGCTTTCTATCAACATTTCATTTTAACTTCATAATCTTTGATTATCATTTTTGGAAAAAGCACCTGTTCTGGCCTCCAGATATGATCACATATCCAATATGTCCTCTAGTACTGAATGTTTGAATTTGTAATGAGTTGCACTGAGTGCTTGGATCTTAGAAAACTTACTTTGTCAGGGCTATCAGAAACATTCCTTCATTCCCCTGAGGTCATCAATATTCACAGCAAAGATTTGAAGAGATCTGTACCAGATTGACAATCTCTTGAGTGTTGTGCGTGGTGTCCAGCTGCTCCAGGTAAGTGTCCTTAAGCAACGTGGCTGTGACGCTCGTTTGTGAGAATATGCAGCGTTTTAATTGGGAAACTGTTAGAAGCCTCTGTCCATCAGTCTGTGTCAGTGAGAAGGTGACGTAAAGTTGATTGTTGAATATCCAGTGTAAAACGTTCTTTAGTCTGTTTTAATCCAGTCACAGTGAGTTTAGTTCAGACTTTAACTTCTATTCAGACTTTTTGAAAACATTCAGTCACAAACTGCCTCTTTGTGTTTGTCCTCTCTGCAGCTACCAGATGTCGAGTATTAAAGAAGCTGCGAGTAGAAAGTGCCCCGATAGTGAACCGCTTTGATTATGCTCAGTGTAAGAAGCTGGACATGGAACAGGTCCTGGATCAGATACTGAGAATGCCTCCTGAGAGGAACCGCATAATCTACATGCGCCCTATGCACCAGGTAGATGATCTGTGATGTCTCTCTTTCCTCGTGAAATTCACTCTGAATACAGAATGAAGATACAGTCTTACTGCCAGTGGTCTCCGGCCGTTTGTAACAGGAAGGACGGATTTCAAGTGTAGCTCAAAAAGCATTTAACCCACAGACCTCCATTCTGAAAAACAGGACTCCTCAGACTGTGAAGAATGTCAATTCTCATCACTTTTTAAACCTGAAGGTTTTGAATTTGTAAAATCTTTCCAGAGATGTCATCCCACTTAAATGTCAATGGTGGAGCCTGAGGAGCAAACTGTAATGAACATGTGCAGTGCGCAGAATACATGAATCCTAATAAAGGCTTAACACTCTTTGACACTAAATGTGACAGTCATTTCTTTCAGAAGTTCAGTTGTTCAGACGTGCTCTTGTTTCTACACAAATGGATCTCCTCTCTTTATATGATCTGAAATGATATGATCAAACGTGTCGTCCAGTGATCAGGCTGATCAAAGTATGTTTAGTTTACTTTCATCACCAAAAATGAGCATGTGCTAATGTTAGATTGATCACATTGGAATGTATCATCAGAACATAGCCTTACATGTGTAGGCTATTCAATGAAACAGTTCTACATGTGGCTCATAGTAAAAGGCTTTAAGTGAAAATAATTGATCGAGACTTTTATTTTGGAAGTCAGCCAGTACTTAATTTTGGTTTTGAACCAGCTGGACATTTGTTGGTCGATCAGTTTTACTCAGCAGAACACGTCCTGTGTATGTATACATGTTCCAGACTGTTGACATTGTTCTTCTTCCAGCTCATTAATTGTTTCTCTGTCTCTGCCCTCTCTGGTATGCACCATCTCTTCATTTCTCTCCTGTCTTCAGATTGACTCAGTTGCATTGGAACGGCAGCTCTTCCAGGGGCCCTATCCCTATCACATTGCTATAGTGCATGAGTTCAGCAACCCTCCAAACATACGCAATAAGGTTCGCATTCGCAGCTGGATGGACACAATCGCAAACATCAGCCAGTGAGTATGAGCCCGCCCTCATGTCCCCGTCCTCTGTCTTTTTGCTATATTTAGTCCCTGACACTACAATGTGTGATCTAGGAGATGGCTTTGGTCAGAATTATTGATTGGTAGTATGTTGTTACCATGGAGACAGTAGATGTGGTCATGGATGCTAATTGGACTTCCACATACATAGCCAAAGTCTCTCCCAGTCTCTTCTGTCACCATCCTGAGCCTGTTTGAGATGGTGGTGCACGCACATGTGCACATATGTTCTGTTCATAAATACTGTGAACACCACAAGCTGTGATCTGGTGTCTTTTGGAGACTTTTTAGTGATTACATTGCAAGGTCTTCTTTTGTGCAACTTGCTCACTATACGTAGGGAAGTCATCTGTCCTCTGAATGCCTTCAGCCTCTAGTTTTTTAGTGGCTATGTTTGAGGTCACAACAGGTCATCTTATACAGTGAGATCAAGTTTGATCAAATGGTCACACTGCAGTAAAATGACATCTATCTATGATATCTGAGCTCATGGAATTCACAAGAGGATCACCTTTTTAGTCAGACCCAAATTCTCACATTCAGTACGGTTTCAATATTTGCATTCAAATCCATTGGAGCCATTTGTTTTAGCATATGTAAACACAGCAATCACTCTGATGCAGTGTAAACAGATTTTCAGCAAGATTTCATTAGCTGAACTACAAACAAACCATCTGATAAAGAAATGTGTTCAGGAAATTATCTTTGTAATCTCTCAGTCTGCTGAGTCAGTATGGACAGGAACCATCCAGATTTTATTTTTTCCTCTTGGTCCAGAAATGATGTGAACTGATCAACGTGTGTCTGCTTTCTGTCTCTCAGAGAGTTAATCAAGTATGAGTTCTTCCCAGAGGCCACCAGGACAGAGGATGATGTGAAGAAGTATCCCAAATACCCCTGGGGTCGGGATATCTATACACTAGAGGGTAGGAATGTCACACTTCATGTTTCTGCTTTACCACTGAAGGTGCATGCACGTACACATCACATTGTAGATGGTGCACTTAGCACTTAGAATAAATGTTGTGCACATGCTTATTTTAAAGTGTGTGTGTGTGTGACAGCTGTCAGGCTGGAGAAGTGTTTTTGAAAGTGAACCATCTTGTGTGTTGTTGATGAACAGGAGTGGTGGACGGTGCTCCTTACAGTATGATAACAGACTTCCCCTGGTTGAGGACTCTGAGAGCAGCTGATCCCAACAGCTACGCCCGCTATGACTTTGAGGATGATGAAAGCAGTGAGTGCAGTCAATCCATCCATCTGTCCTCTGAGCAGTCACTCCACTCTGGTTATTTCTTAGTATTTACAGTTATTACATGCTCTCTGTAACAGGAATGATTTACATATCTATCAGCACATGAAACGTTTTCCTCTGTGTTGTATGTTAGCCACCATCTATGCCCCGCGGCGTAAAGGCCAGCTGTCAGCTGACATCTGCATGGAGACCATCGGGGAGGAGATCTCTGAGCGACGACAGAGCAAGAGAGGAGTGTTTCAGAGAGTGGTGGTCCTCTTCCTCCATCACTGTGATACACCAGGAGAACCTGTGGATGATGACTACATCTAGACACCACAAAAGCAGACAGCAGTCCTGCTGCAGCTCCTGACTGTGACACTTGATCTTCTTTGGAAAAGGCACAGACGTGTGTAATCTGTATGCTGTGGAGGCTGCAGGTCAGAGCTGTGTCCATACACACTGACATACACATGATCTTTCAGAAGCTTAACACGCTTAATGACGTGTGACCAAATAATGTCTTCCAAAGAATATACACATTTGTGATTTGGTTCATTGGGACCAGACTGAAGGCTTGGTCACTTTTCATTTGATTTCAGTTTCTTAAGGCCTGTGTGAAAGACCAAACACTGACATTTTATATATTTATGGGTGTGTGGCTTTCAACACGAGGCAGTCAGGAATAAAGGTATGTCTGTTGTCCTGTTCCGGAGAAAGGTGGGACTCTTTCTGCTGTCCTCAGCTGTCTGCACAGTGATTCAGCTGCTTTTCTTGTCCAACATGCTCACACCGGGAATACATGGAGAGCACCATCTCTGTTCTGTTGATTGTTTTTTTCATTAATCCACAAAATCTGATTTTTAAGTTTCCCTTTTTCTTTTCTTTTTTAACAGAATGAAATTTCATTTTCATCTTTGCTTAGGTTTATCTGTTCAGATTTTTCCCGTGATGATTGGATGGTTCAGCCCTGGTCACACATGATGAACCTCTGAAGCAGCTGCTCTGTGTGCTCCATCATTATCCTCATCAGTGATATTGTTTACGAGTAACCAGTCACAGCCATGATGATTTATAGTAAATGTATGATGTTGATATTTGACATCTAAACTGCCTGCTTGGTCATGCTAATGATGAGTTATTTCTTTATTTCTCCTCAGACCTCTGAAATCGTTCTAAAAGCATTTACCAAGCTGTAAAGGAGGACAGGTCTGTGTAGTCATATATAAATTTATCGAGTATATATTATGAGGATAATGTCACAGAGACGTTTGTCAAAGTGGACAAATTAGAACAGTAAACAGACACTTGATTCATTCTGTGATGCACAAATGTGTAAATGTTTTGACAGATGGATGCTGCTGTTTTCTGTTTTTCATTTACAGGATACAAAATGTTGTGGATGCATTTTCCTCTAGCTTCTTGAAGGAGTCAGAAAATGTGTTGGCTGATTAAAGGTCATGTATGTGACGGGTGTGTGCTGTAGGACTGCAGAGAACAGACACCATAACTGTCTAACCATGTTCAAGCTGGATTTAGGTTGAGAACAATAATCAACGTCAATCAACTAATGGTGAATGTTGAGAAATTTGCAGATTGAGTGGACTGAGTGAGTCCAGCCTTGTGTATTGACAACTGTACAGCTGTCATGGATGATGAGACGCTTCCATGGTGTTTATATGTTTATAAAGAAAGAAGACTTATTTCACATAATGAAAAATAAAAGAGAAAAGAATTCTTGTCTTTTTTTCTACCATTGAATGTGGAAGTGATCATTAGATAGAAAATGCTGCCTGTCAGTGCTTTGAAAGAAGCTTAAATACACTCCTGAACAAAATCTTAAGACCAGGGGAAACAATAATACAATACTAATATTCGCATTTGACAATGGTGGAGTAGAGCTTCACAATGCAAAAAAAAAAAAAATAGAAATGGGAGCAAAAGTTTGAAAACTGCATTTAAACTCAATCAGCTGTCAAATCACATTTTATTTGTATAGCCCAAAGTCAGCTGATCAAAAGTTTAAGACCACAGCCCAAAATAAGCAATAATAGATCTAAAAGTGTCAAAAATGGACTCAGTAGTACTCAGTAGCCCGATTCTAGTATAGTATATATAGAGTATAGATTCTTTTTTTTTTTTTTCTAATTAAAAATTAATTTAATTTAAATTAATTTAAGCATGCTTGATGTGAGTTTTTCCAGAAGGTTGTTGAGAACATGTGGCCCCATGTGGTGAAGATTGCTTCAAGAAGGGCATCCATTGTCTGGGACTGATGTCCAGGGTGACATGCAGAACGGTCCAAAAGAGCCTAACGCTAACCCTGGAAGAAGTCCTTTGTCAGGTGAGCGTTGTGAACTGAAACGTCCTGTTGAAAGACCCAGTCATTCTCAGTCAAGAGGGATCCCTGCCGCAAGATCTCCACAGAGCCAGCTGCATTTTGACAGCCCTGCACAAACTGAAGCTCCATTTCTACATTGAAGGAAAAAGCACCCCAGATCATCATGGAGTCTCCTCCATTGTGCTGCAAAGAAAACATGTCCAGTGGGATCTCCTTGGCATGCCAGTAACGTTGGAAGCCACCAGGACTATCCAAATAACTTTCTTCCACCTTCTGATGTCCCATTTTTGGCGCTCCTTTGCAAAGTGTGAATGGGCAAGTTTGTGGCGTGGGAGGAGACATGGCCTTTAAAGGCATTTTTGTTCTTCAAGCCCTTCTGTTACAGATGCCGTCTTATGGTGATTGCCCTCAGTCAAGAAGTACAGTACAGTAATCGTCTTAGTTTGGGTCAAGAATCGGCCTGTGTCTTAACGGACAGCCCATCAGATCCTCCAGCTCAGTGCAGAAGAATTTTTTTTGGGTCTATCACCCTCACATTCTTTGCGAGAGGCAATGCTGGTGCAGCTCAACAATCCTGTCACATACAAAGACAGAAAACCTTTTTGCCTTTGCCATCAGGGGGAAAACTACATGAAAGCCAGATTTTTGTGAATATTTTGACTTTGAAAGGGTGTGGTCTTCAACTTTTGATCAGCTCATAAACAGCCTGTTTGAGTTTAAATACAGTTTTCAATAAACTGTTGATTTTGCTGTCTTTTGATCCTGTTTCTTCTTTTTGCATTTTGAAGCTCTGCAGTGCGTAATGCAAATATTAGTTGTTGGGTTTTTTTTTAAGATCTGTAATCTGAATGAATGAATGAAGTTGAGCAGGCTGTCTGATGAAAACTAGTTTTAACTAAACTAGTTAAACTAAGTTCTGCTTTCCTCTGGACTTTCAATAAGTTTCTAACTTTAGTTGGTGTATTTAGTTTCATCAATAGTTCAAGCAGGAAAGTAATTCAAACTTTGTCAAGTGTCTGATATTCTCCAATCATTTTACTGATGGATCATTTTCTCTGAGCTGCTTGTTTAGATGTTTGCTGTATGAATGTCTTTGCTGGTTGAAATGTTATCAAGTGTTGTGAAGTCAATGTTGAACTGCTGAAATGAAATGTTTGAACATGCTATGAATGTTCTGTTCATGGTGAAGTTCCACAGCATTAGAGCTGACAGAAAGCAGATCCAAGCAGCAGGGTTAGAGAGACAGAGCAGATCTACCTGTACACACTGTTCTAATTCTGGCTGCACTAATCTCTTTTCTTCCTGCTTTGACAAGTTGGAGAATATCGAGATGGAGTAACACTCAGTCTCTGTGTCACACATACACCACATGAGGGAATCAGACTCCCCTGCTGCTGTCGCTGAATGTAAACAGAGTGAAATTGTCCACAGCCTTCTGTCAACCTGCACAACCTCCTGCTGTTCCACTGGACTTCCTGTGACACTGAACAGCTTCTGTTAAGACCTTCACACTGTTTCAGCACAACATGAGCTGTCATCTGATCTTTAGAATGCATTAGTAACAGGATCATGTTAAGATCTCTGTAATGTTATGTGTTGATTAAAGTAAAGAAGGAAGTATCTGCAGGTGTCTGATGTTGGACAATATGGTCTGAATGATCACAGAACACTGTACAACCAAGCAAGAACCACCTTGATTATGAAAAGCAGCCAACATAGAAATGCTGAAATCTGCAGTTCATCAAATGTCCACTTGAGGCTGGTTCCAGAAGTGAGTCAGTCTCCATAAGTCCCCATGTTAGACAGCAGAAATAGAAAAATATGTTTACAGCCTGGTACAAAACAGTTTTGGTCTCTATAGCTAATTTCCCCGTTCATGACAACTGTACTGAGGGTGAATTTATATACAACTCACCTGTTCAATTGATTTTGAGCATGGCATGGCAGTTACAGGTGGCTTCTCTGATGCCCTTTTTAAAATCCTAAAATTAATACCCCTTTGCACAAAAAAACATCAATTTATAACAATCTTTTTTTTTTTTAAACCAGCATCAGTCCTAATCATACATATCAAATATGCCAAGTTTTTGTCGTGAGGCACCTCCATTTTATGGTCTAAAATCAAAATTATGGATTATTTATGGTTTGATTATTGCATCTTGGTGTATGTGAAAGATTAGCAGCAATATTTATTTATATGCATTATTATTTTCTTTGTGAGTCATATTGTGAGTTATATTTCATAAAATCTACATTTAAAAGCCCCAGGCCTCAAATGAAGCAGAGAACTGAGAATTTACATGTTTTATACTTTGTATTTGAGCAGGATCAAAGTAACAACTTTGTTTAGAATAGGCTAAAAAATAAAAAATACATTTAAAAATTTGTGAACACTCAAACATGCACAACCTTGCATAGATCATCAACAGTATGCATGAAAAAAATGATATAATATGCTAGAAAGTAAAAGCCAAATACAGAAAATGTGCAAAGGGGCATCAAAGGGATACCCAGGTGTGATTCAGACCACCTCTGTTCGACCCAGACTCCACCTCTGCCTCCACCTGCCCAATGTTTGATTGGCCAGGAGATGCAAAATCTGCTGATCCAATGATCCAAAATTCTGGTAGGGAGCAATTAGAGTGGGGGCCATGGTGGTCCTTCCCTTGTAAATGATGATGCAGTTTGATAGGACATGATTTTGGATACTATACTAATATACAGTTTATGTATTTAAAGATTTCTATGTCAGTTATTTGTGCTGTTCATGGTTATTGAAAATGAATGTGCTTATTCACCCAGTTCAAGCTAATGAATTCAGTCAGAATGATAATAATGATCAAACAATGTGTCAGAGACAGAGGAACATTTTCTGTTGTTGAAGCTAAAGTCAGTAAATCAGTCATGCTCTCATCTATGAAAGAATGTGGGTGATTCTCAGCTGTTATGAGACTATTTAAGAATCACAATAGTCACCTATGTTCACCTTTACCCAGTCCTTCTGCATTTTGTGCTGTGGCACATACTGTACATGCATCAAGTGAAAGGCGTGCATGGAATTGCCCACAGTCCATGTGCTGGAGGTTGTCAGGAGCAGCACATAGAGATCTAGAGGATCCCTGTGAAGGGCCAAAATACATACCTCTCCTAACAGTCACTTGGTTTGTGTGTTCACAGACATTGTTGCTGTCTGCTCTCCCCATCCCTCATCTTGCATTTTAGAAATCCTTCAAAGGTTTTAGTTTGTGCTTGCATGTAGCAGATGAACAAATGCTTATACATTTTGGTGGGTAGGACTCCTCTCCATATGAGGAAAAAGTCTGCAAACACTGATTTTATCAAATTTAGTCCTAATGTGGTCTCACTGTACATTTACTGAAAGGTAATTTTAAGTGTGTGTGTGGGTGTGTCCATGCTTGGTTGCCATCACTAATAGCCAGTCTTGTCAGCTGCTGTAAACAGTGAACCATCTCCAAACATTACCTTATTAAGACACAAGAGACAGAACAGACAGAGAGGAGAGTTTGAAGCTGGTTCATATCTGCCCCCCTTCTCTCTTGCACACATACACACATTGTAGAGACAATACTTTAACAGGGAAAATATATATATGATTAAAACCAACATCAGAAATGTTGTAGTGAATATTCTTACTAGATACACACACATACAGTTTAACCAGGAAAGTATATAATATGTGAGTGCCCCCTTCTTTTAATTGTGCCAAACACAGCACTGATAGAGCTCATGAGACTCATCCATCTGATCCCATGCTATGTATGACTTGTATGACATTTATCAGTTAAGGATGTGTGGCCTATGGTCAATCCAGGCAGTCAGGAATAATCTCTGAAAAAGAAGATAACATAAGAGGTTAGCACTGTGGTATAGCCAGCAGTCTCGTAACTTAAAGCAAGAGGCACGTAAATCACGTAAACGCAAATGGCGTGCCACTAAACTGGAAGAATCTCGTTTAGTCTGGAAAGAAAGCCACATATTTTAAAGTGTATTTCCATGAGAGCCATATAATATTTTTTTATACTGGAAGTGTACTTTCACCCCTCTGCGAGCCACATGCAGTCATCAAAAGAGCCACATCTGGCTCGCGAGCCATAGGTTGCTGACCCCTGCTCTAGGTCTAACTAGTAATGACTTCATGAGCTTCTTTAATGATAAAATTAGGACTATTAGAGACAAAACGTATCAATGTCTTCATCTAAGCCATCAACCTGTCTCTTAGACCCCATCCCAACCAGGCTGCTCAAGGATATTTTACCTCTAGTTAGCTTTATTGGATATGATTAATCTGTCTTTATTATCAGGATATGTACCACGGTCCTTTAAAGTAGCTGTAATTAAACCTCTTCTTAAAAAGCCCACTCTACTAGATCCAGAGGTTTTAGCCAATTACAGACCGATATCAAACCTTCCCTTTCTCTCTGAGAAAGCAGTAGCTAATCAGCTGTGTGACTTTCTCCATAAGAACAGTTTATTTGAGGACTTTCAGTCAGCATTTAGAGTGCATCATAGCGCAGAGACCGCACTAGTCAAAGTCACAAACGACCTCCTGATGGCATCAGACAAAGGACTCATCTCTGCACTGAATGATGAATCCTCCATGCATACCAAAGTCTGTCATGGAGTCCCACAAGGTTCTGTACTAGGACTAATCGATCAAGCCACATGAAAGCAATCAGTTAGCTAAACTTCAAACATTCCTAACATAAAAAATTGGATGAACTACATCCTTATTTTTATTTTTGCTCGCATGCATCTCTCTCACTCTTCTCATTTATCTATCTATCCTCCACTCTCTAACTCAGTTGCGGCAGATGGCCACCCACCAATGAGTCAGGTTCTGCTCAAGGTTTCTGTCTGTTAGAGGGAGTTATTATTATTATTATTATTTTTTTGCCAACATCACCAAGTGCTTGCTCATGGTTGGAACTGTTGGTCTCTGTTAATAATACTATTTTTTAAAAAGCACGGTCTAGACCTGCTCTGTATGTCATGCGATAACTTCTGTGATGATTTGGCACTATATAAATAAAACTGAACTGAATACACCAGTAATTTAAAGGAGACATGTTATGCTCATTTTCAGGTTCATACTTTCATTTTGGGTGACTATTAGAATAGGTTTACATGATTTATGGTTAAAAAAAAAAAGAAATCTCATAATGGCCATAGCTACAGAACCTTTTTCTCTAAAGCGCTCCGTTAGTAGGCTCCCCTCTTGAAAAGCCTTGGGTACCCCAGGGTAAATCAGGCACCACCCACTGCGCATGGGCATGGCTTCCACAGGTGTTAGGGATTTTCTGGCAGTCAGGGAGTCAGTTTAACCCATTTTAGTTGTTTTTAGTTGTAGTCTCTTGATTGAGGCATGACAAGCAATAAAAATAGCAATAGATTTTTTATTTTTCATATGATTGAATAGAACATTTGACCATGACTTATCCTGTGAGCTCAGAAGGCCCTCATGCAAAAAGCCACATTTTCCAAGTGTTGAGATTATATGATCAGGAGACTGGAACTGCACTAATAGAGTTACTGATGCTAGCTAGTACTGCAGTAATGCTAAATGTACCTGTTGATCAGAATGGTTTATTAGTCTCAGCTTGACTTCACACACACTGTCCAGTGAGCCACTGCAGCTTTTGTGTTGCACAACATTGCCAAGCCAATCATTCCTGCAGTTTGCATTTCTTTTCCACATGGAGCTTGCTATACGATTACAGCAGGGGGAATCTTTTGAATGAATTTACAGCAGCAAAGAACTATCTCTATTATCATGGTACGTGTGGTACAAATAATCCACACCATGACCTTGCATTTGTTGTTTCTAAAATAGGATCCAAGTTTTTTTGAATTACCTCATTGGAGGATTACAGGGCTAACAGTGCTAACAGAGAAGGATAGGAAAAATGTACCGGGATCGGGATGATGGAGCACACTGCTTCTCTCCTCTAAGACATTTATTGTAACACATTTATTGTTCACACAAGTTGTGTTAAAACAGGCTATGACTGTTTGTGAAAGCTTGAATAATTCCAACATGTTGTAGGATGAGAAAGAGAGCTTTGGATCAAGTTTGGATCACCCTAAACTTAGATCATGTCTTTATTACATCATTAGGCTGAGTGGTACTGAGTGTGGTGATCATTAAATGAGTAGTTCAGTGTTCTTGACTATATGATTATCTGATTACTGTATGAATTGAATCTCAAAGCCTGAACCTCTGTTGGTGTGCTCGTGGCGGACACGCATCAGGGTGAATGGGCTGGCTGTGCTGCACGGCTTTCTCTTTAACTTCAGGAGCTGATTCCAATGGCACCGTCCCCTTTCTTCCTCTCTCCCTCTGTGTCTCTTTCCCTCCCTTTCTATCTGTCTTCCTCGCTCTCAGCAGCGTAATAAGTTCCACATGGTAATTCAGTTTGCCGTCTGGTCAGCTGCCTGATGCAGAAAAGCCCAAATTTAGAAGAAATATGACAATGCCCCCCCCCCCCCCCCCCACCCACCCCCCCACCCCCCCCCCCACCCACCCCACCCCACCCACATACATATGCACAGTCATTTTTTCTCTCCTATCTTCCCTCCTCTCTTTCTACACACCCTCCCCTTCTCTCTTTACATCTCCTTTGTTTCTCTGCTTCTGTCTTCTTTTACTTCTACACCTACACTCCTACCTCAGCTCTCTTCTTCCTTTCTCTCTCTCCCCTTGTGCAAACCCTCTCTTCTCTGTTTATCCCTCTGTCTCTCCTCTCCCTCCACATCTTTCCCAGACAGACTCAGGTCACTAGTTCAGGTTCCTCAGTCATCGTTAGAGGGGGCATTCCCTTGTGTAAGGCCCGCCCGCCAGTGACCATACAAGGTAACAGTGGAATGCATGGTTTGGCTGTCCATCTGCTTCATAAGAGAGACACACAGAGAGCAGAGGGTGTACCACATTGATGGCCTACACTATCAGTGTGAATGCAACTTCAGCTCACTGTTAAAATACTGAAGCTGTGAAAGTAGACCTGCTCTGCTCCGGACAACGACATGACAGGCAGTGGACCTCATCAGTGCAGCAGTTATACCGCCTGCCAGCTGCAGATGACAGCTCCTAGCAGCACCTCAGCTGATCTGCAGAGGACTTAATAAGGTATGATCATGTTACCAGTGAGCCAAAGTAATGTCTTTCATTAGAATGACAATTCATTAGAATGGTCTGCACAGCAAAAAATCATATGTTGATATTTGAAGTTAAATCCAGATTTCACTGTCACAGCCTGTTTTTCTTCATCGTCACGGATTATGTGTAAAATTAATCTTTTACTGATGTATGATTTATGCATGAGAGTGATTCATCACTATTTCACTTTAATAAAGATGACAGTATGTATGCTATTCTTGCGGTCACCAATAAATTGCAAAGACCTCTGCAGGTTAGGTTTGTTACACACCCTGCAATGGTACAGTAATTGTGCACATCTGGATGGAAACTAACCATCTTTTAAAATACCACATTGGTATGTAGATCTGTGTGCTCCACATCATATTTGAAAAATAAGCTTTAATTGGTCAGTTAATGACTCATCTCATTGATCACACAGTCAGGCCTCAAAACGTATTTTACAGTCTGACAGACTAAATGAAACCTCTCTCATACGATACAGTGAACCTGTTTTATTTGATATCACACAGAGAGTAGGTGTCTTGAGATGGATCAGCCAACTCAAGCAAGTTTTATTTAAGCGCACTTGAAAAATTAGCCCATAGTGGTTAAATGAGCCCAAAAGGATTCTGCACATTCCAAGATCTAAAACACTGTACTGGGCTCAGTGCATACCATGTTCTGATGGTCCAGTTCTTAGCCAGCATGAACTGAACTAAGGATTTCTTTTTTGAACACTTTGTGGGGTGGGTGGGTGGGGGGGGCGTCTAATTTATGCTTGCATCTGGAGGATGTGGGTTGAGATGCTGTCCTTAAATGGTCAAAACAGAGCAACAATCTGATATGAAACCCTCCTGCAGTATGGCTGACATCACTCTCAGACAACTTCTTTTCTCATGCACTAGGACCGGTCATGGACCAGCATCCATGACTGGGGCCAAACCTACACCATGGACAGCAGTGAGGATTGTCGGGAGGTACAGCGGAAACAGACAAGGTAGAAGGATTACACACACACACACACACATGCGTGCACGTTTCTCTTTCTTGTGAGGACCAAGACTGACGTAAGGCATTGTCTGTCCTCTAACCTTACCCTTATCCTAACTGAATCATAACTCTCGCATTAAATCGTCTTAACAGTCAAATGTTCCCTGAAGTAGCTGGGGGCCACAAACCCATTCCTATCACTGAGATAGTACCATGAGTCCAAACACACAGAGCATTTTTGTAGTTTGTTCTTGAACTTGAAAACTTTCGGACATGAGAAAATGTATGGAGGGAGGAGAGGAGGAAGTGCTCTATTTATTTACTGAGTGGTGAAAAGTCTTAAGGGCACTGGTTTGGAGGACTTTCACACAACCCCTTACACACACACACACACACACACACACACACACAAACAAACCAGTCCCTCTTTGGGACCAAGAAACCATGATTCCCAGGGTCAATTTCACATGGGAGAAGGAGGGGGAAGGGGGCAGAAAAAGGAGTAGAGGCATATGGAAGGTGAGGGAAGTGGGAGGAAGGAGAAGAACACAGGAGAAAAGAGAGAGATAAAGTACTCTGATACTCAGCATCATTTTAAATTCCTTCAGCAATAATGCTTCAGCTGGGTTAGGGTTAGCCTCTTCACAGCTTACTCTTCCGCTGACGCCCTTTCTGTGACATTTTCTTTCTGACATGGAATATTTCACATGTAGTACTTCAAGGCATTCAAACCTTCATAGTGTTTGTTTCTGTGTTCAGATTCAATTCTAATGCCTGTTGTTATTTTATACATATTTTCACAAATTTCAGGTTCTAAGAAGACAAGTGGTGCCTCCATATATTTAATCTTGTGTCAAAATCAACATGTAGAGAGTTGAAGGTTTTTGGGTTTTTTTACTTACGTGACCTCGGTCATTAGTCAGCCAATGTAGGACCAGCTACGTCTTTTTACTGAGCTTGAATGAATGAACTTTACTGAATTTTTCTTTTTCTTTGGACTGGATTTCTACATCTCTAAAATTATCAAAAGGCAACAGCGACTTGATGAAGTGTCAGTGTCAGAGCAGCTGTGTTGGCATGTCTTATGTCATTTTGGTTTGACTAAATAAATCTATACAGTATGTATTGTCATGCACTATATGTATGTATTGTCTGGCTGTTAGAGTGTCTTTGGACCTCAAGGGTCCAGGCAGCACCCTGTGTAGCAGCTCCCTGCCATTGTTGTGTGAATGGGTGAAGGAATGGTAAAACCTTGTAAAGAGCAACACACTCTTGGATCTTTTCAGCACCATTAGCCCATTATAAAACCCTCTGACCTTTTGTCTTGTGATCCCATAAAATTAAACAATGTCTACTTGTGAGCATTCATTACAGATTATGGCCTTGGCTTTCTTACATAGATTTCTTATTAGCTTCATTCATTCAACTTCTTAGATTTCTACTCTAAGACTCCTCCAGAGCCTGGGAATCAATGCTTTACATTAAACCAAGGCTCTCTTTTGAACCATTTAGGCCCACTCTGTCACTTCTGGCCTCCTGGTTTATCACCAACCACTGGTAGAGCATTACCATTTTTGGTAATTGATTTTAAGATCCACTTACACAGTGACTTTTCTGTTTCTGTTTAGATCTTAGACACAGTGTTTAGTTCTTCAATCACTGGAGTACTGCATAGGCATTTCGTGTGACACAGAATGAGTAAAATGGAGAGAAGGCTTCCTGTGTGTGATTTACAGAGCAAAGGGGAGAGAGACTAGAACCATATTAGGCAATGTTTGGCTCAACAGAGGAGATGGCTCTCACAGCCTGTCTAAACACACACATGCTCGTATAGACACATTCCCTCTCCGTGCTGCTAGTTAGACTGTGAAGTTAGTCTGCACAAAGTGTTGGAATGCTTGGCTTTTTAGTTCATGTAAATCCTTTTCTTTAAAAAAAAGGAGAAGCGATCTAGTGATATGATGTTTTGTATCACAATGAGTCAGGATGAATAGAGCGGCTGTACATTGTCCTGCATTCTTTCCCCCCTGTGCTGTAGATGAATTCCCATTATTGGCTGTGTTGTGATCTACTGTTGTACTTTAGGTGATCATATTATGTCCAGCTCAAACTGTTTATTGTTGGCATCAATATATTTCAAACTGCTTCAGTCCCGAGCAATGTAGCTGTATGTTGTTGACTACATATGTGTGTGTCTTTCCCTACACCACCACTAGGGGCTGCCAAAGTCAAATTTTGATATTTAATGTCAAAATGGAAACTGCAAATATTAAAATCGTGATAAGAACTATCAGACTAGAACAACCACTTGACTTGAACACATCCAGTTGCTGTAAAATGTGTTTTATCTGGACCAAAAATTCAACCCTACATGGTCCAACTACCACCACTCTACCACATAGTCATATTTCTGTTTAACTTGAGGTAATGTTACATTCTGTCAAAGTGTTGTCATTTTTTATTATCTTCACTGAAGAAATGAGAACATTTTGACAGCTTACCACATGGCATGATCGTCCCTGTTGTTCACAGTTTGTCTTAAGTCTTAACGTAATGATGGTCATTTCTCTTAATTAGCTGAGCAGTTCCTGTCATAATATGAATTGCTACAAAGTTGAATAGAGCTATTTACTGTATGCCAACACTACCTCTGCACTGATGATCTCATTAAGAAGGAGAAGAAATTTACTCTTGACAAGACGTACCTGTTCATTGAAAATCATTCCAGGTATCCTCATGAAGCTGATTAAGTGTACGAAGCTGTCACCAAAGCAAAAATAATCTAAAATATAAAACATATTTCTTTTCTGTTCCTTCACACATCTGATGTCTGTTAATGTACAATGTAGAAAATATTAAAAATGAGAAACTGAGTCTCCAAACATTTGACTGGTACTATAAATAAAAGAATGCCAAAAGCCTCAGTCTATGAAAGGTGACACACTAAAGAGAGAACCAAGTGATTTCATCAATATTTGTCTGATAGCATAGATTTCCAGATTTCCATTTTGAGTGAACATCCCATAGCTCATTATTTTAACATTTTTAATCTAATGGAATGGAATGGAAGTGGAACACAGGAACAACATGACAGAACTTATCAAATGATTTCAGAAAATATACTTTTTACTTTCTGAGAACGAGATGAGAGGATCAATCTGATAACATGAGCTCTAGCTGGATAAGTACTGCCGGATATGTTTTAGACGCTTGTAGGACTCCAACCACCAGTCCTGACTCCAGGTTAGTCCCTAGCACACAGGCAAGATATAAATGATATTCATCTTCTCATCACAGAGACAATAAGCATATTTCCCAACATGTTGAACTATAAATTGGAACCTGGTTCAATCTTCATCCTGTCTCAATCCACCCGTGTCAAACACGATGATGCTTTGTGTTGGACTTTGTTCAATCTAACACAGCTGATTAGAATGGATATTAACAAGTCAGACAACATAATTTGAATCAATGTTGGTGATTGTAATGGTGAAGAAATTGGAGTCCTGGCTGTGGTGTGAAACTCTGGAACAGGATGCAGGCTTGAAGCTTGATGTCATGTAGCATACACATAGACATAGTCAGGCTGGGAGAGGGCAGGATTGTTTGTTGGTTTATTTTAGTGAGGGCAACACTTCCTGAGGACAGACCTGTGGGAATTCGGCCATGAGAAAGAGAGAGAGCAGGTCTTTCTTCTTAATATGGACTTGTTGAGCCCAGAGCAGAGAGAGAAGGTCTGAGTGAGATAAAGGCCTCTCTCCCTCTGCTGCCTTTTAAGTGAATCTCTCCCCACTGTGACTAGAAAAGGGAATGTATGCAGCTAGCTGGAAGGAGGAGGTGGTGGGGTGGGGGGATGGTGTTTATCCAAAGCAGTAATCCCATTTTCCATGATCCCCAAAATAAAAGGCCAGCTCAAGCCTTATATGGGCAGACTGGGAGTTCCCAGCCAAGCAGAGTCAAAACATTCCTGGAAAACACCCGGCTTCTCTCTCTCTCTCTCCCTCTCTCTCTCTATCTATCTATCTCTCTCTCTCTCCCTCTTTCTCTCTCTCTCTCTCTCTCTCTCCTTGATATATCATGAACTCAGTGATATATGAAAGGTGACTGTTTGTGTGCCAGTGAGCCCATGAAAGCACTGTAATCATAGATAATCTTAGTTTATTTTAAAATGTTCACTGTGTCCTTTTATCAGGTGTTGCTGTTGAAATCATGGAGATCAAAGATGGAGAGCCAACAGTCTGCAACCGTGGTAAGAGAATAACAAGACTGTACAGAGCATTGTCTCTTTTGAACTTATGCTTTTGTAAGAAAAAGAAAACATCTGTGTGTGAGAAAACATCTGTACATTTGACATGAACCTTCAGAATAACATTTCATCTACTGAGCTCACAGGAAGCTATCACCACCACTGCCTCAACTGTAGAGTCTAGAGCTTTGCTTTACAGTCATTCTGGGTGATAAAGTAAAGAAATAAAGTGCATGGCTCCAAATGAGCTGACATACAACATCAACTGTGTCCATAAGTTCTTTACTCTTTTTTTAACTCTTTTGAAATTCAAAGGAAATTGGATGTAAAGTATTTGCCAATTGTTGATAGGTAAGTGGCACACACACACACACACACACACACAGTGACACATTCATCCATCATAGATCAGTAGCTCCTGTTGTTGAACCTGTCTTGTCCTGTAGTGTTTGGTAGTGTATCGGAGTATGCCCCAGCTAATGTTAGAACCAGGAACCTTCTTGAACCCTGCGTCATACAGATGAATCAAAAAGGTCCAGTCTTACACATGATGATAGTCATTATTACACTGAGCCCTGTGGAATGTTACATATACACATAGCTGTCTTTCAGAGCCTGAATTTAGGCAAGAACAATGTCTGGGTAATACTAGTGAAACCTTCATGGTTTAAAGAAATGTTAATTGTTCACTGCACTACAACATAGGATGTGGAACACTAGCCTCCTGTGCCAACATCAAATGACGTGTATTGGCATTTCCCACTTCAACTTCTACACCTTTTACCCCCCTTCGCCACTGTAATCACATGAACCATCTCTGGATGTCAGAGTTACTCAAGCAGGGTTACCAGGAACACAAGAAACAGGACCCAAATGCACACTCTGATGCTGAACTGCTGTAATACAAAGACTTCATTATCAAATGAAGGATATAAAACACACTGAAGGCATATTGTGAACAAAGAGGCAAACAACCAGGAAAGCAGTCCGACATAGACAAACAAATCCAAAGTCCACGAACAGGCAAAGTCCACAAAAACATTACAGTAAAAGTTTATCGTGTGTCTGTAAACTACAGTATTTATATTAAATAGGCTAGCAAAAAAATATTTAGACTCATTTCCAACTATAAAAGAAAGAAAGTATTAGGCTATGCCGTGGAGACTCACTTGTTTGCTTGTTTGTTTGTTTGCCAAAGAAACATCAGTTTGTCAGTCAACCATGTTTTTTGTTCACAGTTTGAATGTAGGAAGGTTGATTGAAATTTGAACTGTGAAATTGTGTGTGTGTGTGTGTGTGTGTGTGTATGTGTTTGCATACAGTCACAAATGTCTGCTTCTACAATGCCTCTATTTTGTGTTGTGTTTCAGATATCAGAGAGAGCATGTAATTGGCATGTAATAGAGAAGTATCATACACAAATGTGTGTGTGGAATGTAAGAGGGAGCGGCAGCCACAGGAAGTTGGTATTATAGAGGTCTACAGGGGTTTTAAGTAATTTCCTGTTTACCCTCCCCAGCTAGAATGTTTGTGCTCTCTCTCTCTCTCTCTCTCTCTCTCTCTCTCTCTCTCTCTCTCTCTCCCACACACACACGCACACACACACGCACACACACACACACACACACACACACACACACACACACACACACACACACACACACACACACACACACACACACACACACACTGTCATCATATCTGAACATGGTGTCTAAACTAACTTGTTCTCCAGTTCACTTCCTGGTCCTATTCCTGTGGCCCATGGTGCAGTGCTGCATCTCTGGTCAGTTGGTAGTCTGAGATGAAGCACTGTAGCTCGGGACAGAGGATAGACATCCCAGTCTGCTCTGCTCACATCCAGTCCAGAGCCACTGAGGAGTGTCTGTGAGTGGTTGTCTGTCTCTATGTTTTCCCATTTTTTTCATTTCCTCTCTCCTAGGGTCCAGTTTTCCCAGGAATCCCTTGACCTATCAGAAAGGGGGATTCCTGGAAATACTGTTCTTGGGGGCGGGGTTTATCAGCAATTCCATTCACAGTGTTATAGCATAATTATGTGTAATCGTGTTCTAAATTTATATTGAATGAGTTTTGACAGAATGTAGTGTTTAGATACGTAACACGTGTCCTGTTTCTGTGCTACAATACAATAAAAAGTTTCCATGTAAATGTGTGATTACTGCTCATTGTTAAATAAACATTCAAAGAAATCAAAATCTACCCAAATCATTTATCGTCAAAACAAACGTGAAGTACCAGCAGTAAAAATACTCCTTCTGCAGTGAAATGCATGGATACAGATTCACAGCACATACAATAATGACAGTAATAATATATGTAGTGGACGTCATGCAGGACCACAGCAGCAGCCACGATCCATGAGAACCTAGGGAAGAAGTTTAAAAATGAAAGAAATTAAAAGGGCTAATGTAAAATTTGCATTGCTGCAAATATAGATGACACTGTAGGAACTGAGCAGCCCAATGGGCCCAGCAATAATTAAATAGGTATGAGATCAGAAAACATCTGTGTAATGTGTTCACACATTATTGGCTGTATACTGCATCATTAGATATTACTGACTGAGACATTTTGGTTGTTTGTGTCAGAGATGTACTGAGAGTCATGAAAAACACTCCAGGAGTCTGAAAATACAAAGGCGTCATGATATTTAGAGAAAGATGGAGACAGTGTGAGTCAGCAGAAATATCTGAACAGAAAACACAGTCATACTTTTTTGTTTGTTATTCACATCCCAGCTGGGTTACAAATGTATTTATTTTATTTGTACAGAGATGTGATCATACTAAAGCAAAAAATAGTGTTAATATATGTTAAATGCCACCAATGGATAATTGGACAGGTTAGGACGTAGGATTTCCTCCTGACGACATGAAATCACAGAGTTATGATATGCGACCAAAAGGTGGCTCCACTGTCATGCACACAGCTCTTTGTTCAGAGAAACACGGGAAGACACTGGCCTAGCTCCACTCATCTTCCATAATCACACACATAGGATGTCCGTTCATAAGATGTTCTCAGATCTAAACCTGTTGATCGTGGATCATGTTTCCATATATGAGTTCACTTGTATTTTCTCCATCTATTAGCAATAAACACATAGGTATGAGACACAGAGTCCAGCAGTGTTTCTGTAGTACTCATGTCTCATTCCTCTTCTGGTATATATGAGGCCAGGTGTAGCTGTATGGACTTGTTTTACTCATGTATGTCCGTGGATTTAATCATGAAGAATGCACTCTGATGAAATCTTCAAAACTTATCAGAAGAAGTTATGAATATATTGTTTCTCTTCACTTAAAAGAAACAGAAGAAAACACAATCAGGTGAAACACTGATCTGAAGTCAGTGTTGAGTGAGTTTAACCTAAGGAGAAATACACCAACATAATGATAGAGCCCATTACATAAAATGGACAGAAACAAGATGAGGCAGGCTGATGGGAGTTTGGCAGCATTGCTCCACCCACACACAGGTACAGTCTGTCCTGTCAGAGCAAGCAGAACACCACAGAACATTCAAGTCATAGAGACCAACTACTTTCTGCAAAGTATACAAGAGATGCTCCACATCCTCTGGCGCTGGACAGGATGTGGAGGAAAGATATCCCGGGTTTGGAGCCTATGTTTGATTGGGATAAGGTATGGAGTAGCATAAGCATATCATCTAGGAACCCTGATCATCAGCAAATACATTATAATTATATACATAGGGTTTATTTAACTCCTAGGAAGCTGCATCTGATGAAGGTTATAAGCGACCCTATGTGTACTTTCTGTTCTTCCAAAGTGGTTGGCACTTATTTTCACATGTTTTGGGAGTGTGACCCAGTGGCCAGCTTTTGGAAGATGGTTGCTATGAACCTGTCTAAGGTGTTTAAGATCAAATTGCCATGTTCACCTTCCACGCTCATTCTGAATGACCTGTCAGGGCTGGGTTTATCACTGGTCGAGAGAAGGGCCTTGCTGGCAGGTCTTACAGCCGCTAAAAAACTGGTCGCTACTCGTTGGAAACCCCCGCACTCGCTCTCTTTTCGGGCATGGGTTCTAACATACCTGGATATTGTCTATTTGGAGCTGTCGACAGCTAGGGTCCACGGAGCAAAAGATTTAGCAATTCAGGCTTGGAACTCACTTCTAACTACTCTCCATGGGCTGCAGGTGTAATTTGTGGGATGTGAAGTTCTGGATCCAGGGATTGGGTGTTTTTATTTATTTATTTATTTATTTTCTCTTCCCTTATATTCTGTCTTGTTTTTTCCTTAGCTGCTGGTTTGTCTGTATGGTTTGCCTTTGTTGTGGTTGTTGTCATTTAAAAGAAAATAAAAATATAACATACATACAACATACAACTGCTCTGTATCTCGAGGAGAGAAGTCAGTGTCTCCATAACAGTCAAAGATTTAACACCATCAGTACAGTGACTTGCCTGACCCTGTGTAACACCATGTGTGGCATGCTAGAATAGAAAAAGTGACAGTTAAAAGTTTGGACACACCTTCTCATTCAATGGTCAGCATAAGGCTCAAATTTATCTTTATGAATGTACTGTGGCTGTGCGAGGAAAAGGAAACATCATGACATCAAAATCTTCTGCTACTTCATGTTTACCTGAAGGTCCTCACAAACACCTCTTTGCTTTCCCTGCAGTGTTCTACTGAAACACCCTGAAGCATTTACCCTTTACTCTGCTTTCTTCCAAGAGCTATTCTGTATTCTGCCCATTCATTTCATCCTAACCAACTTCCAGTCTTTCCAGATATTTGTAGCAATAAACATTTAACAGAGCATGAACTCTGTTAACATTTATTTTACTGATGACAATAATAATAGTAATAATATCTAGTACTGTAGGTTATATAATAAGGTGCTGATTTGAACTGGTTGTTCAGTTTCGGTTCCAGCTCTAATCAACCCTTTAATTCAAGAACTCCTAAACCAATGAGCCACCAGTGTTACTGACTGCACTCTGTCCTATCTTTCATGTAGTTGTGACATCATATTGATTCAGAACAGCTTGTTTAAATAATGCCAAGAGTGTTCATGATTTGATGGTTATCATGACACCATTGGGACTGTTATGGGAAACTTGTCACTCAAGATTAAAATGGCAGAAAGTGAATGATCATTTCTCACAGCCACAGGAGACACAGTGCTACAAAAGATGCTTTTATACAAAAGATAGCCAGTCAACAATGAAGTGACAAGACAAACTTTGCCAACTGAGATTTTAGCTATGATTATAATCTGAACAGAAACTGTTATTGTAGTGAACTGAGCATAGATTATAGCATAGGCAGTGCAGCTATTTCTTAAGGACTAATATATTTCTGGATGCTTGAATTATATCTGATATAAAGATAGAAAAAGCACACTGTGATACATTTGGGATTTAAGACATGTCCTAATTAAAACAAATGAAACCATCCAGCTCCATACATGTCCATTTGCAGCACAAATCATCCTTCGTCAACTCCTCTAAAATCTATGCAGTGCCTTCTCTGGTATGCCAATCTCCCCTGTGCTTTATTTACACATTAAACATATTCTGCCAAGAGCTTCTGCTCCTGTTCTAAAACACATGTATATATACGTATAACACATATCTGATTTATGAATTCTGAGTTACTCATGAAGATGAAATGACTCTTAACTCAGACATATCTGATACTTTATATTACTAATTCTACACCAGAGATGAAGAATTATGTGTTCTCACTGACTAACCTGAGTTAACACTGAGTGTTGCAGCACTTACTCTCGTGTCAGACAAATGAATACATGCAAATGGAGTGCAGTCTACACAGGTTAATGCAGTTTGTGGCATTCAACAGAAACTGAGCATCTCATCAAAGCAGATCGTTTACTGATGTAAAGCTGGTTAGACAACTTTACACACAGAACTGTGTCAAAGAGTGTGTGTGTGTGTGCTTGTAGATTGGATGTTTCTACAGGTAAAAGCATGTCCCACAGCAAACACACACTCAGTCACACACACCTGAGGCCAATCGTCTTTTGAACGTCAGTGAGAAAATTTGTCAGAAAGGTGTGGCTTAGCAGCACACCCACACACAAAAATATGTCCTGCTCCAACTGCATAGTTAAACCAGCAGAACCTTTCTAGGTGTGGCTGGATTTTCAGTGACTCATCATCGTGGGTGTGTCATCTACACACACACGCAAACACTGCATACCTATAGTCTGTAAAAGATCCAGCAAACACTGTGATTTAACATAATAGTAAAGACTCTATGTGTTCCACATGAGAAGGTGGCCTGTGTCACAGTGTGGCATGTCACATCACTCTCCCTTCACACATCCTGCCTTCTCCACTCTAGACTAGCTGGCACCTGGATCAGCACCTTAACGTGAGCTACAGTTTCAACATGAGCTACGGCGTGGTTTAACACAAGCTATGTGTGAGAAGTGACTGTTTGCTTGGAATCAACAATGGAACTGCCATTGGCACTATTTCTTTACTGAGAGTAGAGCAAAGAACAACACTGAAGGCATGTTTTCACTGTTCTGCTGCTTTAACTCCATCATATGATTTGTGGATCTGATTGGTTCAAGTCACCTGTAATAGACAGAGGTTTCATCCAATCACCCTGGTCTGTAGATTTTGAAAGAGTCTGCTCCTTTTCAAATAGTTTCTGACAACAACTGACCTATCAGATTAAATAGAAACAACACAGTGAAAGAATGTAGCTACAGACTGAACTAAAGGTTCAGCTCTCCTCTCTTTTCTATGTTTGACTCCATGAATACAACCTTTCAATTTCACCAATCCTTTCTATTCAATGGAATTCAGCAAAAAATGTGAGAAATTAAATGTTCACACTGATAAACTTTATTGTTTTTGTAAATATACACTCATTCTGAATTTTATGCTTCAACAGAACAAAAGTTGGGACAGGTTCAATAAAAGACTGAAAATTGTATGTCTGAAGCATGGTAATGATGATTGGAGAGAGAGAGACAGAGAGAGACAGGAGAGAGTGAAAGAGAGAAAGAGAGAGGGGAGGGGGAGGGAGAGAGAGAGAATGAGGGAGAGAGAGGGTTTTCAGTAAAGGGAGATGTGACTACATCTTCAACCAGTACCATGCTTGACTAGGCATAACCCAGAAAGAGAGAGGGAGGGGGGCAGCAGTCTAGTCCTATGGCAGCATAACTAAGGGATGACCTGACCCCCAGCCATAACTATAAGCGCTATCAAAAAGGAAAGTCTTAAGTCTACTCTTGAAGGTGGTGACCGTGCCTGCCTCCCGAACCCAGAAAGGTAGTTTGTTCCACAGAAGAGGAGCTTGAAAGCTCTGGCTTCTTTTAGACATGATGGTGCCTGGCCATGAAGAGCTTTGTATGTAAGGAGAATAATTTTAAAATCTATTCTAGATTTAACAGGTAGCCAGTGCAAGGAAGCCAAAAGGGGAGAGATGTGATCTCTGATCTTGGTTCCTTCATGGTCAGACACCATCATATCTAAAAGAACTCATAGTACCTTACTACCCCTCTAGACCACTGTGCTCTCAGAATGCTGGGTTCCTTGTGGTTCCTATAGTTTCCAAATGTAGATTGGGAGCCCTATTTTGAAAGGCACCCTTTTGTACTTCCGCCGGTGTTGTATGCTAGACGGAATGAATGAGCTAGCGAAAAGGACGGAAAAGTTTGCGGTAAAAGGGAAAATAAATAAATAAAACATAAACGGCAATAAACGTGTGTTTTGGCAACCCCCCGAGGAGGCACAAGGTTGGTGTGTGTTGTGCTTATGGCGACATTTAATTAATTAATGATTTGTGTCGCAAATTTATGTTAACTTTTACCCGCCTTTTTATCGCCCGATATGAAATACAAATGTGATTGTTTTCTCTTTTGTTGTTAGTTCTCACGTTGGTTCACAGACTTACAATAAACATCTAAAAACCATCAGTCGAGTCTCTTACCATCTTTCGGAGGGTATGCTACACTACCTTTCTGGGTTCGGGAGGCAGACACGGTCACCACCTTCAAGAGTAGACTTAAGACTTTCCTTTTTGATAGAGCTTATAGTTAGGGCTGGCTCAGGCCTTCCCGTAGTTATGCTGCCATAGGACTAGACTGCCGGGGGCAGACTGGGAGTTTCCAACCAAGCAGAGTCAGAACATTCCCGGAAAACACCCGGCTTCTCTTTCTCTCTCTCTCTCTTTCTCAGTCCACTGCTACTGTAACCATTCTATCATTTATTATAATTCATTGTCATTTTATCATTCATTGTAATTGTACAATATTTTTGTGTTGATTGTGTGCAAGTAGTTGTTTTTGATTAATCTGTCAATCATTACATGGAAAAACCTTAAATTCTCTGACATAAAAATCACAAATGAATAAGCAAAAAACAAAATTGCAGAAAAACAGTTTAATATGCTCTGACATTATGAAGTCATAAATCTGTGATGAAAAAACTCCCACTTAATAAGCTGAAATTAGAGAATTTGGACAAAATGATGATTGCTGATTAATTTAGTTATTAATTGTTGCAGCTCAACTAGTATGTTAATTAAAGCAACTGTAACCTCACCTCCTTTCAAAGAATGAAGAATCTTTCTGCACTGAATGGATGTGAGCAGATGTTCTATGTCATCTTCTTGACTGAACTGCAGATCATCTGATCCTTCAATACCTACTTTGGTCACCAACTCATTGACCAAAGTTTCAAGTTTCGCTTCATCTACCTGTGGTAGCAAGGTCTGTATTGCCTTCTTAATGGAGTCCATTACTCATTATTCTGAAACACAGAATGATGCAGAGCAACAAGATTAAGAACAAATTGATTATATACAGAAAGAGGGTAATAATCTACAAGCTTGTCTACAGTTAAACACTGATACTGTGCTTCTGAGTTGCTTCGTAAGCAATACACACCAAGATCCACAACAGGCACAGACTGATACTGCTGGACAACAAAATGCACATTTGACTAATTTATCGGTATAAACAGAATCTTCCCATATAAATACCCTGTGTCATTTTGGTCCACTACAACAGTCATTCCTCTTTTGTACAGAGTGCCTATGAAAGTAACAGAGGGCGTTTCAATAGTGTGTTCTGGGTGGAGACCCTTGAGACTGACAGCTCTCTGAATGCCAATCTGGTACAGCTGGTCATCAAATTTACTTGGTTGGCTCATTTGCAGAGTTGGTGGAAATAAGATACCAGCATGTAAATATGCTTGTAGCAACTGGTGTCTTTCTGCTAAGGTACTGCAGAGGTTTTTAAAGTTAAGCAGTTTCCTTGCATACTGCTTAAAATATGAGTGCTTGCTTTCGAAGTGCAATGTCCACAACCTAATGAGGGGACCAAACCGAAGAATGAGTTCTGGGTAATGGACAAGATAGTGGTGCTTGGGTTTTAGTGTCTTTTCTGGGAATGTGGCAGTTCTTAGCTGGATGTATTCCTCAGTGAGGATCTTAAGGTATGCTACTTGGTTGGTATGGATCTTGGGCGCACATATCAAATCCACAATTTCTCTGAGCTTAAAACACAACTGTCAGACCTTGTGATCGAGTGAATTTTTGATTCTGTCTCCAACCAGAATAGGAAAGAGACGTAAGAGGCACCAGTTTTGAGGAGCATGCCCTCCCAGCTTCTCCCCATCAGTTTTGACCTCACATGGCTTGTTATTTGCATCACTGCCTAGGTATGTAAACTGTGATATAGTCCAATTCAGTTGACCATAGGTGAAGTGTTTGCCCATTGTCACTAAGTGCTTAATGTACATAGCAAGATCAACTGAAACAATCCTTTCAAACAGGTCATGGCTCAGGCATGGTGGGAGCCCTGACTGGCAAACATGATAATATTTCAACTGATTGAAAACTGAGTCAAACTTTATTCCACTGGTCATTTCCTGGTTTAGGGCTACCGGTGCCACGGTGTTTTTGTAACTCTCTATGGTTCTTTTAGGACCAGATTTGATGGGATCTCTTTGAAAAGACTCTCTGTCTATGACACAGTACCGGCAAAAATGTGTGCTTTTAGTTTTCAGTACACCCACCAATACTGTGTGGCCCCAGATTATCTCCACTAATGGCAATCACAGAGCCTTTTACCTTCTCCTCAGCACCATATTCAATTCCATTTTCCTCCATTTGTTTTAAGTCACTGATTAAAGTGGAGAACATGTTTTCTTGTCCAAAAAAACTGGAAATCCTCCTCTCTGCACAACATAACAAGTTGCATTGGATCAATGGAAGACCTGTTTTCTGGCTCAATCTCTGCAAGTGTCATGTACATAGCCAGTATTTTGTGTTTTTTTCTGCCTGAACCCAGTGGGTTTGCAACTTCAAATGAATCCTGATTGATGAAGATTATAGTACAATGAAGATGGTGAATTCTCTGTAATGTTTCTACCATCTCGCACATCTACCAGACTATCAGAGTTGTTTCTGTGTAAGCTTGAGCTTGGGCATACTGCTCTTTAACAATTCTGAGTGAGGAGTGTTTTTATTGTATCCTTGATGGGCACATACTGATAGAGCCTCTCTTTGCCTTTAGCATCAATACCCAAATAAGTCTTAGCTGGCTCAACATAGCTAAATCTGATCTTAAAGAAGGTTTTACAGGTTCGATCTGTTCTAAACACCCCTTCGTTGCACATTTTCAGAAGGTTATCTTTTGAGAGATCATCAAGGAGCCTCTTAATATCCTTTCAGGCACATTCAGCTTTGTTAACTCTTCATGCATCCTAGACAAACGATGAGTCAAATCAGTGTTGTGTACCTCTTGTATTTCCTCTATTAAGGTCTGAATTGTACTGGCTGGTAACAGCATTTTAGCCTGCATTCAAAGATAAAACATGGCCAGATTGTTCATAAAATCATCTGTGTCCACTTCATCATTTGTGTTGTTTTTATCATTGTCAAAGATTGTCTCAAAAGTGTGACCTAGTTCACGGTCTGTTGATATATTCATGCAGGCACTAGTGATGTTAGTAGCAGTGGTAGAAGTTTGGCTACTACATGAAAAACTAGAGATCTTTTTGTGCTTCTGGTTCAAGTGTGAGGCAAAGGATGAACAGAAACGAAAATATTTTATAGGGTCATGACACTTTTTTGCCATCTTTAATATGCCAATGAAGATGTTCATGTAAGGTTGAAAAATTGCTGACACAAAGCTACAACCTTCAACAGTACAAGCCAAATCAACTCCATCAATTTGCCTTTCAAGTCCTGGTTTAGTGGTCTTCTTGTGAAAGCAGTACATGTGGGTTTGAACTGTGCCATGTGTCACAAAAGTGGCAAAGCATTCTGCTACACCCCATGGAAATCTAAAGTTAGATTTCTGTGTATACTCAAATGACAAATAAATACAGGAATTGAAGCTGTGGTGAAATTACAGTGCTTGCATGAGTAATTCATTTTGGCAAGCTAACTGCTATATACTCCTAGCTGGAAGTGCAAAACTATTCTTTCGCTCCTAGTGAAGGTAACATTACTTACCGATTTTCTGGAAGTCCCGACAAGTATTTGGTGGAGGATCTGTAATCTGAGGATGGAAACGGCACCTCCTTCATAAAATAGCAGAACTATTAATGAAACAGTCTGCACATCGATCATCAAATACGTTCAATACTAAACTAAATATTCAGCCTGCATTGATCTATGAATGTGAGCGATTCTTATTGTATGTAAACAATATATGAAGAAATATAAGAAGAGGTTCTCTTTCAGTTCATGAAATCCCTGTAGCTGCACAGCACCCTCTCTAGTCCCTGAGAAGTGACGCGTCAGAGCGCAGTGCCAGTACGCACGGCCATTCACTGTTTTACCTTCATTAAATCACCTGAAAACTATATCAAGTTAACCATACAGACCTACATACAGACCTCTACACAGAGCAGAGTGTTCCATTAATAGTTCTGCTATTTTATGAAGGAGGTGCCCCGTTACCAGGGCTCACCATAGCTGCATGAGATATAGAATATGATCTATATCATTATATGCACTCTGTTCAGAGCTCTTATAGGTTAGAATAAAGCCTGGCTATTCTTACATCTTGTGTCTTGAGTACTTCTTAGATTGTACACAGGGGCTGTTGTGGGACACTCCTGTGAGGTTGAAGACATGCTGAGGTTGGCCTGATAAACAGCTGCCTGGCCTGTTGACGGAGGTCTGCCACGATTATAAAGGGAGCGGACTTCTTCCTAAGACACACGGTATTGAGCAGGGGTATCAGGAGGATTTTAGCCCGTACTCACATCCCCCAGTGAGTTAATCATGTCCTCATTGTTTAATATTGCTGCTACAAGATTCCAAGTGGATCGACAAACTTTTTACTGCAGCATCCACACGTTAAACAAGATGGCCGCAGGCACTGCATTGAAGTCTTCAATATATATATTCATTCAATATATTCAAAGATTAATTTCCTGAACGGCATGCCATAATATATATATATATATATATACACACACACGTACATATATACACGTGTGTGTGTGTGTGTGTAAGATGAAAAAGGAAAAATACAGTACTCTACTATTTACAGTACTGTACTGGCTGTTGTGATTTTTCTACAATAATGCTTTGACTACTGTGATTTTCTACTGTAGTACTTAGACTACTGTGATTTTCTACTGTAGTACTTAGACTACTGTGATTTTGTCGTGTGGACAAGGTTTTATTGTAAACTTCACAACATTCTACTGTAAACATCATACACACTAATGTTACTGTGTTTGATACAGTAAATAACTGTAGATTCCACAGCCATGATTTACAGTGTTCCCTTCAAATATAGGAATGTCTCTCGGTGGCAGAGATCTTGCGGTTTGCTGTTGCACCAAAGCAGCTGTTTTACTCGTTTTGTCTGTGCATGACGCTAAGTATGTCCTCAGATGCAATTTGATTTATGCGAGGTTGAGTGAATTGATGAGTGATTTGGGGCTGACTGATTTCCTTGTTTAATTGAAAAGTTGTCATTTGACCTTTGAATTGGTGTGAATTTCCCATGCTCTCCTGGTGGTCATGCATATTGTAGTGATGTTCAGAAGCCGCTTTAAAACTTGAGCCACGTTCTTTTGATTGCACATCCAGTGGCTTATCTGGATTTATTGAACATTGTTGTTGCATTGATTTCCACAATCCTGGCTGATATTCATTTGCCAAAGGATTTAATACAATCAGAGACCCATTTTCCCTTTTTATTTTCCAGGTAAGAGCCCATTGAATTTTTGGATCCTGAACCAGCACTTCCCACACCAGAGGATTGCAATACTGCCAACTTAGCATTTGTTGCAGCTATTTCCACTTCCAAGTCAAGCTGTTCTTGTTTCCTCCTCAATTGTTGCTCCTGCTCCTCCAATGCGTGCTATTCCTTAAGAGCTGAGGCACGGGCAATAAGAGCAGCTCTATCTGCTTCAGCTTTTATGCATGCTGAAACGGTGCTTGATCCTCCACTGGCTCTACTTCCTTTACTTTAGCGTTTGCTTCCCACATTAGAAATGCTATCATCTGGGCTAATGTCATCCACCACCAGCCCAGTTGCATGTGCATTGTTTTCATCGCTTGTGACATCACCATTTTGATTGATACCAACCTCTTTTTTTGTTTTTTTGCATTACCCTCATTGTTACACCAACATTTTCTTGTTTATTACCTTCCAAGTTGGAAACCCACATTTCTGCATCATATTTTTCTTGTTCACCACTTGGCATTAAACCCAACAGCTGTTCATGGATACATTTTGCATCATCACACTTAATTCATTCAAAGCATCACAATTTTATTATTTTATCACCCTTTATGATGAGATCTTTCATTGAGTTTCCTATATTGGCGGCTTTGTTCAGCTTAGCCTTTCGCTCCGCTTGCAACCTTGAAGGTTTATCAGCAAGCGCTTTTTCAGTCATTATAACCTTTCATCCACTTACGGTTTCCATGGTTACGGCAGACACTATTTCCACACTTCCTTGTTTTTACAGTCTCATATTTGTTTCGGCCACCCATGCATTGGATTCATGCCTCCCTAATTGTGTGCACACAGGTCCAATGGCCATTATTGTGTAGCACTACTCATACCTCGGCATCCATGAGCTGGGCACCATGCAGTGATCAGCTGTAGAAGAAGATAACTTCTCCTACGCTTCATTTTAAGATGAAATTCTTTTTATTAATTAAATTAAAGTTTTTGATTTTAAATTTTAAAAAGGAAATATTTGTTTACATGTCTTATTTGTGTTGGGAAAAAACACTATAATTGTGTAATTATCAGACCGCCATTACATTTTTCACATCGCGCACCCCCACACATTGGGAACCCCTGATCTAACTGGTTGGTTTCATCAGGCTTGATCAGTAAATATAATTAGGTATCATCAGTCGATATCCCTTAGAGTCCGCATAAACGGGGCCTAAGTTATTGTTCTGTCAATCATTATCTCTCTTACACCTTTTCTTTGAATGTTACTAACTAAACTTCTTCCCCGGAGTTTCTGTGCTTTCTCGTCCAGCAGGTTCTCATGGATCGTGGCTGCTGCTGTGGTCTGCTGCTGACATCCACCATATATAGCATTACTGGTTAATGACTTATTGCTGCTGTGCATCTGTGTCTCTCTATCTCTATCACAGATTCCACTGCTACTGCAATCACTCTACCATTTATTGTAATTTATTGTAATTGTACAATATGTTTGTGTTGATTGTTCTGTACATGTGACATCCATTGCACGTCTGTCCGTCCTGGGAGAGGGATCCCTCCTCTGTGGCTCTTCCTGAGCTTTCTTCCACATTTTTTCTGTTTTCCTGTTAAAGGGTTTTTGTGGGCAAGTTTTTCCTCACTGGAACCGAGGGTCTAAGCACAGAGGGTGTCACTCCCTGTACAGATTGTAAAGCCCTCTGAGGAAAAATGTGTTTTGTGACTTTGGGCTATACAAATAAAAATTAAGTTGATTATATTTGATTTGATTTAGTCATCAATGAATTCTTATAATGTTGCCTAAAGGAAGGATATAAGCCGACTAAAAGCTTTTAAATTGATGTAGCATGGCATAAGGTTAGTGTGGTACTTTTTTTATTTATCTCCAAGGGGTGTAAACATGCACAAACCATTGGAGCAACAAAAAAGATATGGCACATTGCTTCCTTATCAAGAATTTTTTTTCTTTCCTAGAAATAATATACCGTCTAGTTCATTTCAAGAAACTCTGATCTTTGCTGGCATTCATAGGTGACTACCACACCCGCAGATGCAGAGGCCCAGCTGTCTCTCCCAATCACTCCAAGGATCATCATGCTTGGTAAGTTTCACATTCAGTGTTAATGAATCCTTGGAATATAGAGGGCACGAGCAAAGAAAGTCTAGTCTGGAAACACTTGTGAATGCAGTTTGTGTCGTGTCACGTGTCACTGCCTCTGCACCAGTCAGGATTTCCAGCTTGTAATACACTCATCAACGCAAATCAATTTCAGGCAAAAAAGACAACTTCAGGGATAAGACCTCAGGGTGGGACGAGACTAATGGGAAGAACCCTCATGCTACCCTTTCAGTTTTTAGTCTACGACTGTGAAAACCTTTTGGTGTAAGCCCAGCATTAGTTAAAACCAGACTCAGACAATAATAACAAAATGTCCTGATAAATAATCCAAATAGAGACGTATACAAGCAGTAGCAGCTCATTTGTTTTAACGGTGACTCGCTCATTATGTAACCATAAATAGAGAATTGAAAAAATAATAATTATCTATAGCTGTGTGAAAAAGTCTAAGGCATGAATTACAGGTCTGAATAGATATGCATTCTCATATAAGTGTATGTGCAAACAGAACTTGCACTGAGTATCTGTGTACTGACGAGTATATGTAGCTGTATAGCCTTTTTGTGATGTAGTGACACAGTGAACAAATTTATCTGTCATGGAGGTTGACTTAAGTCTCAAAAGATCCCTAAGGTCTACCTACATACCTGTTAATTGAACTTAGATATGATGTTTAAAATTATAATATTCATATTGATGATATTAAAATCAATATCATCAATATGAAAATCATCAACCAGGAAATAATCATAATCAATCCTTTTGTTTCAATCTGAGACAAAACAAGTTGCATAATAAACTCACAAAGTAAAGATGAAGCTCTCTCTCTGTCTCTCTCAAGCATCATAGAAGAACTTTTAACTGACCAGCTGGACTTGCCCTGAACCTGGCTGGGCTGCACATAGGGGAAGCATTTATCATTGGACGGGGAAAGAACCGAAAACCACAGAATAATGTACAAGATAAAAGATTAGTTGATGCTGAACTAAACGTTCACAAGCGTAACACTAATGGCTTTGCCATGTTTTCATTATGACACCAATGCAAAAAGTCAGATCTTTGTGACAATCCCTGAAAATGCAGCACTATACACCCATTATAAAACTATTTAACTATTAACACATTTACACAGAAATTAAACTTACACACAAATTAGCCCAAATATATCAATAGTAATAAATAGTTATCACCTCAGTAAACAATAAATGAATTGAAAGATTACAATAAGTTCAGTGGCAAATATTGCAAATGAAATTATTTCCTATAAGTTTACTTGTATTTTGTGCTAAAACTCTAAAGTATCTCATCTGTATTTACAATACAGCTTGATTCTGCATCTCCATTTACAGCTCATTAGTCCATGTCAATGTTTACTGTTGCTATGGCAACGAGAGGCAGTTGACGTTAGCAGTTGAAATCATCTTAACAATGACAAACGATAATATCACAATTCGGCATATTTAACCACAACTACCGTTACAGTCACAGCCCTTCAACTAATAATATGTTGTCACAGGTATGCAGTTAATTAGGTCACATTCAATGTAAAACATGTCTCAAAAATGTAGCCTAGCCAGCCCCAGGCTAACGTTACTTACCATGAATGCCTCCAATCCTCATCTCCTGGCGCAGCAGCACCTGCTGGGGTGGTCCCCCGGCACCAAATAGGTCTGTCAATTTTTTATTATTTAGCAGCTTCCACCTCCACAGACTTCAGCCCTTTAAGTCGCAGTTTTTCAGCGGCACCCGGGACTTCTTATGCTTATCGCTTATCCATTTTAAACTCCATGCCAATGCCATGAGGTCCCGCCCACCCTGGTTTGTGGTGTGACTGGCAGCACTGTCAGGGCTCTCTGAGCTTGTCAGTCCATGATTGAGTGACAATGACAAACATAGACCGATAATATGTGTCGATGCTGGCAACACACTGCTAGCCCTCTGTAGCCAATTGGTTCACCCAAGTGGATGGAATTTAGAGAGAGAGAGAAAAAAATCAAACATACCGGACCGGACCGGCCCACATTGGGTCAACGGCCCACTGGGACGATACCCGGTATGCCAGATGGCCAGTCCACCCCTGGTATCAGGTGGAAGGCAGCACAACATTGGAGGTTGTTCAGAGGTATTTATTACCTTAAATAGAATAATAATAATAGACATTTGTGTGTATGGCTAAAACTCGACTAAAATATTTTTAATTTCTGTCGACTAAGACTAGGCTAAAACTATTAAAGATAGCAATGACTAAATGTGACTAATAAGCATTTTGGTCAAGAAGACTAGGACAAAGACTAAAATTAAAATGGCTGACAAAATTAACATTCCACAGCAGATGTTCTGCAAACAGTTGCCCAAGGAGAGTGCTTTATGTCCCGTAAACACATTTGCTAACCAGTTATTTGTTAACATGTACATTGTCACACCCTCTAACTCTTATACTAATGTTCATAGGTTTTTAGTCAGGATTAATCCTGACTCCACCAAGTGCAGTGCCAAGGAGCAGATGAACCCCCATGTAGTCTCCTTCATTAGAGTTCAGTTGGCTAACTGATGAGATGCAGGTTAGATTCTGAGAATAGCTTTTACATTGAAAGTTTAAGATGGTTTATTTAAAGATTCAACCATCCTCATCCGCTTATCTGGGATTGGGTTGCGGGCGGCAGAAGCTTCAGCAGTAGGCCCCAAACTTGTCTTTCCCGGGCCACATTGACCAACTCTGAATGGGGGATCCAGAGGTGTTCCCAGGCCAATGTGAAAATGTAATTCCTCCACGTAGTCCTGGGTCCTCTCTGCGGCCTGCTCCAAGCTGAAACACCTCCCTAGGGAGGCGCCCAGGGGGCATCCAAACCACTTCAACTGGCTCCTTTTGATGCAAAAATGCAGTGGTTCTACTCTGTTTCTTGCAGATCACTGAACTCTTCACCTTATCCCTAAGGGAGGTGCCAGCCACCCTCCTGAGAAAACCCAATTTGGCTGTTGATCCAACTCACCGGATAGTGATCAGTTGACAGCTCTGCCGCTCTCTTCGCCCTAGTGTTAATTTTATCAGCCATTTTAAAATTTAGTCTCAATTTTAGTCCCGTTTCAATTGTGCTCATTTTTTGTAAAATCACATTTAGTCAACCTCATTCTGTTTTTATTTAGTCATGTTTTAGTTCACTAAAAGTCAAGTCTTTATTGTAGCCCAAGTAAACATTTTATTTGTCTAGTTTAGTCAGGACAATCCTTTTACCCTTTTACTTTGTCAGCAGATAATATTGAACATTTCCATCTGATCTAAAATTATTTCACGTAACATTTTCTCCTCTTTTTTTGAAAGGGGGTGTGAGTGGCAGAGAAGACAGGATTTGACAAAATCATATATAATTTTCATCTCATCTTTGTTCATGAACTAAAAGATAGAGACCATAGATTGTAGCCTAGTCTTTATTTAGTGAACTACATTTTCGTCTCGTCTTTATTAGTCCACAATGCAATGCATACTGATTTAGTCCCAGTTAGTCTCGTCTAGTCTAGTTTTCGTCCAGTGAAAAATGTGCATTGACGAAAATATTTAGGGCCCCGAGCACGCACAGTGTTTTTCGAATGTTCATTATCTTCCTAAAAGTAAATCACATTTTCGACGGCCTATATGTACTCGAAAACTCACGAAAATTTGCCCACCCCCCCCAAAGTCAAGCGTAAAATTACGCATTTTGGGGGTCTCGCTCATGGACGTACAAAAATGGCTCTACTACTTTGACGGCGCACATGTTTTCTGCCCAGTGTAAAGCCGGTGCTTGATAATGACTTGTGCTTGAAAGTCTGAGTTATGTCATGTTTTTATTGGTATTTTTGGAGAAGACCATAGATTTTACAACAGATTTAATAATTCAGAGCTCTAAAGAGAGGGAGAGAGCCATAGTATCATTCTACCATTGACTGTTGCCATGAGTTGCTTATATTGTCAACAGGCAAACTCCTAATCACCATAGGAAAACAAAAAGAAAAGGAAAAAAAAATCCAACATTTGATTTTTTAGTAAATAACATCCAGGATTGCATCAATCAATTATTTCAGAAACAAAAAAGGAGAACAGTTCTCTGGTTTACATGTTTTAACATTTGCTTGGTAAAAGGAGGGAGTGAAATAATGGAGGAGTGGAGAGGGGAAGAGATGTTTTGAGATGTTTCCACTGCGAGAGAAGAACAGAGGGTGAGCCGACTATCTTCTTAACTTCAGTTTCCAAAGAAACCTTACAAAAAGTCAACACTGAAAGGAGGATAGAGACAGGGGTGGATTGGGGACAGGGGGTATGTGTGTCTAGGGTGGGGCAGGGGGCTACAGCCTCCACATCCAAAAAAACAAAACAAAAAAAACCTGCCTTTTCATTCTTTTCTTCTTTCGGAGTGCAGAGTTTTATTATATATACATATTAATATATAGATAACACAGCACAGTGTGTAAATCTATACATTTCCATTACATAGATAGTTATTATGGAAGGAGAGACAGACTCTGTTTGTCACTTGTCCAGGAAGAGAGACCTGTTGGTCCTGGTCACCAACGCTTCTGCAGGTCTGCTCTGGGCAGAGACCACTCAGAAACCTAAAGACAGAGAAAAACAAGCAGCACAATTACCTCAGTGTTCAGAAGGCCACAGACAGAAAAACTGACTGAGCGGCCACACCAGCAGCTTAGTGTCTGAAAGCAGGAGGTCCGGCAGAGAAGAGCAGAAAACTACAGGGAAAGAAGAATATGAGACAGGACAGGTCCGAATATTGCTCTGGAAATTTGTTCAGTAGCCTCTCATCATAGCGGTCTCTGTTTTTCAGAACTTTCAGGAAGCTATATTCCACGTAGCATAAACCAACTTACAAGATTTTCTGAAGAGAACATGAAGATGCAAATCTTTCATTCGAGCCACACGCTTAAATAGAGTTAACTTAAATTGCACAAGAAAATGCTGCAGTGTTCAGAATTGAACAGACTAAAAAAATAGTTGACTCGTTTTTCTGTGCCAGCAAACAACCGTTCCAGAACCATTAAACTCAGCTTATCTTCACACTGGCTGACTAACAAACCCTATGCTAACCAGTCACTCATAGGTTAGCTATAAGCGCACCTACCCTCAAGGGGAAGGCTCGGTACTTCCACCCAAATTATAGGCCCTTTGTAAGTCAGGTCACATCCTGCTTTATCACATTCTACGTCTACACAGTCAGTAGTTCATCAAGATGTTTCAACTTGACAATTCATTCATATACAGTGCGTTTCTCACGAAACATCATGTCATGAAACAATTACAGTGAAATATTTCTGTGCGCTTAATGAGTTTAAAGAAAGAACAGAACAAAGATTATAGCAATAAAAAGGACAACACTAAGGAAGAAATGTAAAATTGTGTTTCATGGTTTTATCTTTCTTTGAACTAATTGTCTACACTGTAAATTAACAGAGAAGACATTCAAATGGTCAAATAACACAGATGGAATGGAGTGACAAACAGAAAACACTGGGGAACAACTTTTGTTGAGTTAGGTCTGACAGCTGTTTTTAACTAATATTTGGGTGCAGAAACCAAAACTGATCTGTTTTTCTCTATCACATCAAGCTTTTGAACTATAGGATCCCCATTTTCTTAAAAAATATGAAAAATACTGTAGCCGCTGTCACTTCAGAAGTACTGCAGAAAAAAAACTCTGGTTTCAAAGTATACCTTTACTCCTTGTTCAAGGACGTTTTTCTCATTCAGTCTTGATGCCAGGTTTTCTGAAGCTTTTGATAGGCCCAAATCACATGCCACATCATTCAATTCGTGCTGATCAAATCCCCTATGAACTTGATCCTTGTGAATTTCAAAATCTGCATCATTGCTGTCACTGTGTTCTTCAATACCCCTCATATCTTCTCGAGGAGGTAGGTGTTTGAAAACTGGCACTGGAATTTCAGCTAAATGAGGCATTGGTCTTATAGCTGACGGTAGATTAGGATATTCTGTTTTACTTTTTCTTGTTAAATCCTGATGTTTTCACTAAACAAAAGTAGCAGTCTGTGCAATGATCTGTTTGCTCTCGCCAAACCATGGCGATACCAAATGACAACTTTTCATGTGTTCCTTTGGCCCACATCAGTAAACTCTTGACACACTCCTTGCACACTTTATGGCTTGTCTTGATCGCAGAGTTTTACTTTAAAATATGCTTGTTTGACAAATGCACTGATGTTTGCCCTCTGACTTGGAATGGTGAAACTAACACAAATATAGCAAAAGGAGTCAGGGGGGTTTATGCATTTATGAAGTAGCAGGTGCAGACAGCAAAGGAAATCTATACCTATGTAAATAAAACACTAAGATGGAATAGTTCCAAGCTTTGAAAACTACATTAAAAAAAACAGCATAAAGCGACATAGAACTTACAATAGTATGCCCACGGTTAAAAGGTTAAGAGAAAAGCCAGCACAAATCCTCTTAATTCCTATTCCTACTATGCTAGCTTTCTGTTTGCAAATATTGATAGTACTGACCTATTGGGAGCTGCACTCACCTCTCACCGCACTGTCTCAATTGTAACTGCACAAACAAGTTACCCAGTAGATGTAGAGTCCAATCGTAAGCAGCTGGCAAGTCTTACTACAGCTAATCAGTGGAATTTTGCTTATCTGGAGAGTAAGCTGTGGAGAAAAAAAAACTGATGTACTAGAAAAAAAAAAGACTGCAATTTGGAATCATCATGCCAATTTTAGTTTTAATCAGCATAAAAATCTAACAGATTTTTTTCAAATTGTTCCCCAGTGCAATACTCAAATTGGCTCTTACAACCATAATTAAGGAGAGAGAGTGCTGCATAGTACGTACCCTTGATGAATGTATGACAACTATGCCATTCAATGTATCCATTTTTGATGAGCAAACTGCACAAAAACTGTTATTCCCAAGGAATGCAATTTATGTAATATTACATTATCAGATTTTTTTCTCAGTTTTTTGTGGCATAATTCTATGCCACTGACAAAATAACTTATTACATTATTGGCATGTTATTAGCTTTATTGAGGAGGATAATGAGGATGATGAAATTACTGGCTAGCACATCATGCTAGTTGCTAACATGAGTGGCTAATGCTAAAAATGAGTGGTTTCAGCATTCTCTCTCTCTCTCTCTCTGTGTCAGCATTTCCAACTGACATTCTAACAGGTGCAGTAACTGCTGTGCTGATTAGGGCCAGCAGGCAGAAGCCAGCATGCAGCGACAGGGCCAGAGTCAGGCACACTCAAAATTTCTTTAGAAATTTTTTGTAGTTACATTTAAAATGGCCAAACTGATTACATTATTGGCAGGTAATACATTATTGGACTTTATTGCATTATTGATTGCTACAAACCTGCTTATTTTCAGGTGTTAAACTGTTAAGTGTTTGTGTCAAGTATCAGGTGTTGTAACTTGGTTAGACGCATGCTTCAGAAGATTTCTAGTCTGAACACATCTACGTGTCATTATTGAGTGAGAGTCAGTGCTACTTATTGGCAGAAGGCAGTAGGCTATGCGTGTTACTGGATGTTCTGTAGTGTCAGAGTGGATGCAGGAAGTTGACATTTAACACCTTTGTGCGGTGTTGGTGGTAATTTAGAGACTTATCGTCAGACCTCGGGCAACAAAACTAACCTTCTAACAACTCAGAAGGTGTGGATTTCGTGTCACCCCCCAGCATTTTGAAGTCTGCCAGAATCAATGTGTCCCATCAATGTGTACAGATCTCAGCAAAATCAAGTTGTGATGATATAGCATCTTAGCGCTATACAAAGTTTTTCCTCATCTAAAAAGCAGCAACTACAAAAAGTCAAGTTATTTACATTGTCATTTCTGGTAGACATTTTTTGTTGCATCCTTTCTTCATTCTTTTCCTTCATGTACTCACTATCGCTAATTTAATGCTCTTTATTCACCAGCAGTGGAAAACCAAGGTTTAAAAATTCTAAATTTAAAAAATATATTTTAATGAAAACGCTGAAAATGAAAGCACGTTTTCTGAAATGAAATGGACTGAGTGTTATTTTGTCTGTTGAAACAATATATGGTTGTGTTTCAAGCAGGATTTGTTGGCCCAATCAATATCACAATGTGCTGAAAGGAAATTTCTTTTGTCTCCAGACAAAGTTGTAAAAATATGTTCAGATCTAAAGATGGTTCAATGTGTCTCTTCTCTTTAGCTTGCAGAACTTTTGCTTGAAATAGTTTCCAACCAGACTGATGCTGTTTCCCTTTTTTCCCTCTTTTCCATATGAATGCGTTGCAGTGGACCCGATTTCATGTTTGTAACTCAGAAGAGTGATTGTGGCAATGGCCGCATACAGTGACATCACAGGTATATCCTTTACTCCAGTCCCCACGGATCAATACTCCTCGGTTGTTGTTCCTAATGAGCCACACCTAGTCTCCATCTGCTTGACATGAGGTGTGGATCATTAATGTCACAGTCAAATAAGCAAGGGAAAACAAGTGTTGTGTAAGGAGGGAAAACAATGAAGATATTTCAACAGTTCCTAGAGGGAATGTTAATAAAGAAAGACCGCAGAAGATTCATAGGTGATCAGAGAAGAGTCAACGGAGAGAGCCCGTTGTCCAGTCCCAACAAAGGAACAGAATAGCATGGCAGCAAAGTTAGTAGTCAAATTCCCCAAGGACGTCTTTGCTTCTGCAAGACAGACCAATTGTGTCTAATTATTTTATTTTGGATTTTGTGTTCTTTTAAAGGTGCCACCTCAAACTTATCATGCTATCTGGCTTCATCATTCCAGCAGGAATAATAAGCATTATTTGCTTTTGATTTCCAATTTGGAGTTTTTAATTCTTAAAAGAAAGGGGCACTAGGGTGCGGGTTAAGGAATAAAGCAAAATCTAATAGTCCTAAATACAGTACTGAATGAATATATGAGCAATTGGTGTCTGTAAAAAACGTCGCTTGGCTGTTTGCTACTAACCTTTTATGTTAGGCTTGGGTTTGTCAGTTTGCTTGCCTGTGGGGGTTTGTGCCTGTTGGCCCTGGCCCCCGGAGGAGGCCCCCTGCTGGGCTGCTTTCTGTTTCAGCATGGTCCAGTCAAATGTGTAGTCATACTGGTGGTTCAAAGTCCTGAAAGGCACAAACACATGATCTCCACAACACTACCAACAAACAGCTGCTTGAAATGGCAAGAAGAAACAAAAGATCACAGGCAAAGTCAGACAGAAGACAAGGTAGGGAGAAAAAAAGACTGTAGCAATGAGAATCACTTCCATTGGCCAGGTAATGGAAAAAAAAGGGGGTTACCAAAAGTAAGTGTGAAGTCATTAAGTGAGAATAGAAACATAAAAGACCTGGGCCAGCCTATGACAAACACACTACTAGTGTAAGGCTTACACTACACCGTGCCTTTTCGTTGAAGTATGTGTTTACCTGAAGAGAATGCGGAACAATTGGCGCAGGTACATATAGTCCGGAGCCTCTTCAAAGCGCAAACCACGGCAGTAGTTCAGATACATGGCAAACTCTGCTGGGAAACCCTGAGAACATGCATTTATGATTTATGTGATATATGGAGTTCTAGGGCGAAAAGATATATAACTTTAACCACCATCCCTGTTTGATGTGTTCTTACCTTACAGAGGACCTCAACAGGGGTGGACATCTTCTTCTCTGAAATCTTCTCATACTTTTGCTTTTTTGTGGCCGCCTGACAAATATACAAAAACATAACTAATGCTCAGAGCAATAAGAACTGAAACAGCTTTTTGCAGCATAAGTTCAGTACTTGTACAGTTATTGTTTTTGCATCCTAACTTGCATTAAAACAACTGCTAAGAGAAAATGTTCTTATCCATTCAACATCTGTACAAACACATTTTCAGTATCTGCACATTGTAGCTTACTTGTGCCCCTACTTTTATTTACCAGTATTTAGTATTTACTTTTGACCTGGATATTTCAAATAAACCACTGGACTCCACTGGAGTTTAATTACAATGGTTGAGGATGTTTTAATGCGCAAGTGTCAAATAAATGGACAAAAATCAAACAAACTTTAAACAAAGAGAGGAGAGGTAGACAAAGACCACGTAGTGGTACAAACCAGTTATGTTCATACCTTTAATCCTTGCCATGGCAGACTGGTTCTGTTGAAGTACATCAGCACGTAGCCTAGTGACTCCATGTCATCACGGCGACTGTAGACAACAATAAAGTCAGTTGTAGTATACAAGAAGGGAATCACTGCCTCTCTGACATCAAATATATTTCATTCATTACTGTTACTATAACTGCAACTTGAAAACCATTCCTATGAAAACCAACTTTGAGGCATTTTTATTATTGGTTTGATTTCAAGAAATCAATCCTTTACTTTGAAAGTTTCCTTCATCAAATGAAATCAAAACAGGTTAATTAAATGTGTGCAGAGACCTCTGTTCAATGCCCAGGTGTGCATTGATGGAGGCATAGCGTGCTGTGCCAGTCAGGTTCTTGTCTTCTCTGTAGGGGATGTGCTGTCGTGTCCTGTTGTCTCGGTACTTCTTTGCCAACCCAAAGTCAATAAGGAACAACTGACAGAGGGAGAGAAGACATGATGGTGTTCCGTCAGTGACACTATCAATATACAGAAATCCAATAATCCTCCAATAAAGTTGGAGGAAAATAAAGATGTACAAAATGACTTTCAAATATTTTCTTCATTTTAGACATGAAAATTAGCCCGTCATAAAACATGAATATCAAACAAAAAAGTATTTCATAGGCTGAGGAGACACTTGTGACAACATTAACACGTACAGTGGAAAAGGTCTACAAGACTACATCCCTGAAGCGTCAATGTAGCAACAGTACTCTTTAAATAGTGCATAGTATATGTAGCCAATTTAGATGCATCAGACTTGTTTGAACTTTGTTGTTTATGTAAAATATGAATTTCAGTTCAGATCGTCATTAGGCTGTGAGACCACACTTTGTGAAAATCTTTTCTAAATGGCTAAGTTTCTTGTTTGTCACACCTTGCTTTGTAATTAACCCGATTCTGAATATGATTATTGCATACAAGAGTGGAATACAGTTGGCAACGTGTAGATCCATTATGACTGACGTTGCAAAGTTTGGCACTCAACATCATGCTGCCCAGTTTTAACTTTCTACAGTGTACTGAATGGCTTAAGCAACTGCTTTCCTAAAGCTAAGCTGTAAAACTCTTTTACTGGATCCTACAACAATTATGGCACCTACATAGTTACCCATCAAAATGACATGTCATATCTGTAATTCTTTGAAGGTCTTACTATCACCAAAAGGCTGAGCTCTTTAGAAACAAGCACGCCAAAAACACACATTATACCCACGCTGACCTCACCATACCTGCCAGTCTACATGTTGGCCTTTTAGGCCAGTCATGGTGCTCCATTAGCCATAAATCACATTAATTGTGGACTCTAGAAAGATTTTATTTTATAGTATAAGAGTACAAAATGACACTGAGGGCTCAGCCATTGTTGTCAATGTGAAAAGCAATCTGAGCTCCTCTGTCTCATTTGAAGATTACTGTCGAACATAGCAGCTTCCAGCAGTTCTTAAGGTTCTCTAATCTACTGTTTCTTATTGAAACATGAGCCTAATGTAATGTTTGTGATTGTGGGACATGCAGTTGAAGTCTACAAAAAAACATCCTACCCTGAAGCAGAAAACTGTAACCACCTATCCTCAAATTACAGCAAAATGTTAAGAGCTTATCAATAAACTGATAACTACAACAGAACAACTGATTCCCTTTTGACAGAAAGCCTCCATCGATGGATTAAAGACAAAAAAGCCATGTGAATGACTTGCCATGTGAAACATGTTACAGGTTATGTTACTTGACACCTGGTAAAGAAATGACACAATGCATAATATTTCAGCACCACTCCACACATAACTGTGTTCTCTAATGCAGACACCGAGTTTTAATTTAAATACTTGACCAACAGGAGGATGATTTTAAAACAGGTCTTCTACTCTGTTACTCTTTTGTCTTTTCAATCTATGAAATCTAATTTTTTTTTTTTTTTTGCAAAGCTTGTCCCAGGTTTTACTATTTAAAATAACCAACTATCTACAGAATGCTTCAACGCATGTTCTACAGTGAATGAGAGTGAACGAGTCCAGTCCCCAATAAAGCAAGTTAAACAAAATAAACAGTTTCTTGATTGTTTCACAGTTGTCACGTTCAGTACATATAAGACGTACCCCTTGGCATGCCACACAGAAACACACAGCTGGCTGATCATTTTTTGCAGCCATGCCCATCGACCAACTGACCAACTAATAGATAAGCCATCCTTCATCTTTTACTTATGGGTCAACTAAAACTACTAAATAATGTAAATGTACACTAGTGTAATGTAAACTACACACATCATTTTAAAATTAGCTACACTAATTTAGCTCAAAAGGTAACAAAGATATTTATGACCTCCAACATTTAACCTGCTAAGCAGATGATTTTATGCAAATCAAGTACAGAACACGAAGCGAGTGCTCGTCCTTACTCCAAAATCCCATTTGATAAGACAAATCCAACAAACAAGCAACCAACACAACAGCACGACACTTAACGGCAACATGGAACATAAACAATCAAACTATTCAAGGCCAAGGACGTATGTGTAAAAAAAAAAAAAAAAAAAAAAAAAAAAAAAGAAAAAAATATAATAAATAAGTGTATTTTCTGATTGGATGTATGTGCCCTCTCTCTCCCCATGTCCTGTGTGTCTATGTCAAGCAGCAGCCTTTCTGGGAAATGAAGCCAATGCAGAAGTGCTAAAAACTGTAATTCCTTGATCTGCAGAAGTGAGTCAATCCCCACTCGTATTAAAATGTCCAGAAAACCAAAACTGTTCAGATAACAGTTTTGGTCTTAATGGCTAATTTCCCTGTTCATGACAACTGTGAGGGGATATTAAAATTATGCTGAACAAACAGCATTGCCACTTTGATTTAAAAGGTAAATGCCATTACAGATAGTTTGTTAGAGTACCATGCCGTCAACAGCAGTCCTGTTTGTCTGCTGAGTGGGATTTGCCAGTTCTTCAGAGTTATAGAGCCCTCAGACGATGAGTAGATGAACCAAAAAACCAATCTACACAATGATGATCTAGACAATCTTTATCACAGAGCTAGCTAAACAGACAACAGCTAAAACTTCATGCAGCTGAGGATCGCTACTGCACTTGACTACAGGTTAGAGACCAGAAATGTCTTCCATAAGCTGAAAGGAGTGAGGTGCAGGATTCACGAGCTACCTGGTGATGGGAGAGTAAACTTGAACAACCACCATCCGCAGAGAGTACACAGAAACTGGCACTAAAAAGAGAAGGAAGTGCATCTTCATGCTGGGTTCTTCTACTACTGACACAGATGAAAAGAATAGTCCTTACAGTGGCGGTCAACGATAAAGAAACAAATGTCGGCTGTGCTGCTAACACTGCACTGTGAGATTTTTTTTTTCTTGCAGTGTATTCGAGCTGCTTTGTTCCCTGATAATGAAAACAGCCAAACAGTTTCTATGCAGTGGAACAGATTCAACATTCTAAGCTCTCAGCACAGACTTCTCTCTTCCTCCTTTTTTCTGTTCATTGACTATGGTAGCTCTTTTTAAATTTGAAACATTTATGTTACTTGTTGTCATTTATATTAGGGCCAATAATTCATTAGATATCAGCTTACAATCATTGTCATATGCACTGACACTGTTGCATTGCACACAAGAAACATGCCCTTCAAACTATGTATTTGGATAGCCTTGATGGTTTTGTAGAAAACTTGTAGTTGAGTTCTTCTGTGTTCGTAGCCAAGATAAGCTAAGATTTTAATGCTAATAAACAGTCTTCCATTGTGTTGATTTTACTTTTACTTAGTATTTTAACATTTAAAACATCACCACAACCATAAAAAATTTAAACAAATTCATCACACAATTTGCTGTGATTTCTTTTTTGACATTTATTTTTAACACGATAGACTTGTGTGACTGGGGAAACGTTATCCGTCTCCAATTTAAATGTAAAGTTGCCGTTAATTTCAGGCCCTGAATGAAGTTGAGCTTTCTAGTTTGCATAATTTCCATTTGCTAAGATGTATTACATTGCTGCCCATGGACCCAATGGAACCTGAAAAAATCCCTGAAACAGTTTTCAGACTCAAACACATAAAACTGAAAAAAGAGCCTAATTAAGCCATGTTTAGACAGCAGAAGCACAAATATCAGGAGCCAATGTGAAAAGCTGGCAACATTTACATTGGTCTCTGAATAGTCTTTGTACCCCTCATGAAGAAAATATTGTGGTTCGTTTTGTCGCAAAATTACCAAAATTTCAAAGACATATGACATGGGTGTTGTAGCATTTACGGCTCACCAACTGCCTGATGAAATTCCTGTGGGGCAAAGGCTAAATTTGCAATGTGGCTGTTTTCTTTTCCCCATTGCCAAGTGCTTGTCCATGGTGGGAATTTTTGAAAAAAAAAAAAAAAAAAAAGAATATTAAGGTCCTTAATATTTCTAGCAGTTATCAGTAACCACTGTTCACTAATATCATATTAAGAAAAATGAGCAATTCAAATGATGCCTTGGTTTAGGTATGCTGGAAATGGGTAAACTCTAGTAAACTCACTTTCGTTCTTTTGTCTCACATTTAAGTAATTACTTTGGCTGTTTATTTGCTTTATTCTACTCCAATATTTCCAAGACATTTCCAACCTTTCATCTTCATTTTCTTAACATGAAATTATGTTATACTATCCTTGTGGCATTATTTGTATTGTATCGTTGTCTATATGTGTCAATAACGTTTTCTTCATTGCAGAGCCTTTTCCTTTCTAACTGAATGCATAATGCTTTTATACAGCTCAGTGATGATTGCTTGTTTAATACTTCAGATTTTAATTTTGGGCTTAGTTATGGAATTCATTCCACTTGGATAAATGCTTTCACTGCTCTCCGGCCATACATCACATAAAAAGTCTTCTAATGTAGTCCCATGGCCCATTTAAGGCATGATTAGAAAGGGCTGGGGCACCTTTTTACAACAAATAGGGAAAATAACTACTCTGTGGGCAAAGGCGGTGGAAACTTTCCTCTCACACTGTAATGTAGTGTCCTCTGGGTGGAGCAGAACATATATTGGGAATCATGAGTGCAAGATGAGTGCTGGTGGTCTGATTGACTTTTAACCAGTGTAGTTAGGTATGATTGCAAAGCGACAACTGCTGTTGTGAGGCAGCTTGTGTTGTGGTAAAGGTCACACCTGGTTTAATCCTGAGAAAGATGGGTCCTGAGAAGAGCTAACAGCCAAGCTTCTTTTCCTCTTCCCCACTGACGAGTCTAAACACTAGGGCAGACAGTAGAGGGGCAGGGGTCAAAATCACAGCCTCTATCCACCTTCAGTCACAGTTAGCATGAGTACAACAGGAACTTCTGGTTGCACCCACATGGTTTGCTCCCTTTGATACAACTAACAGTGTCCTGTATGGCTAGGATAGGCAACTCATTATGTATATCCAAGCAGGACGTACACAGGCAAAAAAAAAAAAATCTACTTTAAATCTTTGTGGTACAGATGTGATCATTCAGGCCATCAGTCTAGAAGAAACCACATTGTGATTTTCTTCTGTCAGGACAACTATAGAAAGATCAACTCTGTACAACAAGAAGCCAAAAGTGTCTCTGGAACATAGAGATGTTCAATGTCATGCCTGACAGTGACAATAAGGGCCAGTGCAGACAGGCAACACCATGGCTCAGAGAAGACCTGGGGGGTGGGGTGGGTAGTAGGTGCAGCTGATGGTAAAGAGCCAATGGTTGACCATCCTCTACCAGCAAAACAAAGAATGCTACTGACAAAGAAAGTCCTAACCGCCCCCTGAGTATAACTTGATATTATTTTAACCAGGTTTGTGTACAGTCCACCACTAACAGAGAACGTTGTTCTTGTCTTTGCCTTGTTTATATCAAGAACATAAATCATGCAGGACTAAAAAAAGACAAGTAATGGGTTAAAATTTTACCAGAGTTGGGTTAGTATTGAGAACGGTGGGTAATAAGCCAGTTGACCATCTACAATAGTAACCAACACATCAGAATGTCTCTGGTGTACTGTAAGCCTTACCAAAATGAAATTCAAACTGATCCTTACCATCTGTCACTATGATGAACTACAGTTTCACACATAGGGTTGGGCTGGTAAATAATGTGTTGGCTTATTGCGGACCTCATGAGCATATCATGAACAAACAAACTAAAAATCTAAAATAATACCAATATTCATGTACTTGAGTAAAGATAGTACTACAACTATGTGTGTAACAACAGCAGTCCCAGCCTACTGACAAGGTATCTCTACAAGGACAAGCTTGTACTCTGCATTAGTACTTTTCTGGATCCTTGCACTGCTCTGCGTCCTGATCTGGGGGGTGCGAGGGGAGAGGGGGGGAGGGAGCCTATATGATAGGCTGCTGTTTGTCTGCCATGCCAACATTTGGAGGTAAACAAAGCACTGTCATCACTACAAATCAAGGGCTTCAATTGCAATCTGAGAAAGTATTTTCTGAATCTAATATCTAACCCTTATATAGTGGCGATAATGAACAACAAGATACAGCATTATTCAAGCACATCAATATCAGCACTAGTACTCATTGGACGCCTATTGGGGTTGTATGATCTACCGCTCCAGTTTTTAACTCAACAAAAAGCATTGATGCACACTGGCACATGAACTCAACAAATCTGGGGTATGTCACCAAATAAAAGTGTTTTGAGATTGTTAGTTCAACAAGGAACTTCACGGGAACTTTTTTATCTACTTGTGATCAGTATTTCCACACTTTTAAAAATATTTTTATTAAAACAGTAACTTATAGTGAGAGTTTTAACTACACTTCACTTAGCACTCCCATAGCCTAGGTGCACATAGCTTATACATTACTAGTTGAGCCTTCCCCTTTACAGAAGGTGGCCTTGTGGGTAACCTGTGTACGTGACGTAGTCTAGCGGACATGGTGAACAATGAATACCTTCCGGTGTGAGAGAGAAGTACCAGCATGCTTCTGCAGCCACAGAAGATTGTATGCTTTTAGGGGTAGTTAAGATACAGACCTCAAGTTTCTAAATATGCTGGGGATGTGGCATAATAATTTCTGAAATTGCTGCCACAGAAGAGAAATAAAGAGTGCCCATCCGTGCAGCATTGATGCTACCATCATGTCTTCCTGCATTCATCGCAGCACTTTTGGTTTACACTGTGAAAAGCTAGGTACCAGCTAGAAAGCAGGCTTAAGTTAATGAGGTAACAGAAGCAATCATATTTATGGAATTGGTGTTCACAGGTTGAGCAAGTGGGTCAGATGTCTGATTACTGAATATAATATTATTTTAAGATATTTTTTCAACTATGGGCGGCACACTTTATGTGCTGCTTGCACAGAAAACACTGAAATTGAAAACAATGGTATAAGAAGTTTTTTTTTGCACATTTTATGACCAAGGAGGAAAGAAACTGTCACTTTATGTCTTTAACTTATCCTAGTGCTTGTAAAGTTCTGTGCTCATCCTTCAGCATTTCATGCAGATACTGGAAAATACCTTGATACTTTCACTGTCATGCTTCAGCACAGACACACAGACACAGAAACACACATTTCTTAAGCCAAGAAAATCATCTACATTTGCTTCATACACAGTCACACCATACCCAATACATCTAGTACTGGCAAAAAAAGTACATTTAAATTCTTACAATATGCACAGACCAAACTGATGTCATGCAAACACCATGGTCTGCACCTGCGAGATGTTTGCTGATATTCTGTGTGCTTTTACAGTTGAAGTGGTTTCACTAACTTGTGACTGATATTACAATTGATATAAATTCTACAAATAAACATATCCATCTTTATAGTCTAAATTTATTTTTGAGTATGCAGATACTGATCCTTAATCAATAATTGGCTCACCTTCCTCAGAGAAACAATATTGAGATTAAAGACAACCTAAATTACATCTCTATACAGTACCAGTCAAAACGACATATCTTCTCATTCAATGTTTTTTACTTATTTTGATTACGTTCTATATTGTAGAACCCTGTTGTTTAGGGTGCTTTGCTAATGGCTTCTGTTGGCAGTTCATTTAAAATTTCAGGCACCCTTAATCAGCATGGCTACCACAGCATTCTGCAGTGATGTGTCAGCCCATCTGGTTTGTTTAATGGGACCATCATTTGACCCAAAACATGCCTCTAGTCGAAGGGGTATTTCCCCAAGAAGGATGGATTGATGCGTTGCATCACATGACCTGACCTACACAATCACCTGATCCAAACCCAGTTAATATGGTTGAGATCAGTAGTAACACAGTAGAGTGTTCCTACTAAAGCAACCAGAAATCTCAGTACAGGAACTCCTTGTGTTGAAAAAACCATTCATCATGACAACCTCAAAATGAAGAAGAGTGTACAAAGCTGTCAAAACAAAAAGGTGGCTACCTTGATGAATCCTAAATAAAATGAAAACAGGTTTTCATTGGTTTACACTTTTGTTCCCCACATAGTTCCATTTGTGTTATTTCATAGTTTTCATGTCTTTATTGTTCATTTACAATGGAAAAATAATTAGTGCAGAGTGCCTACAACACGAGGCAACTATAAATCTTCTGCGTGTTTCATGGCAGTTTTTGGTCAAATTTCTGGGTTTATAATGGGTGTGTATTGCGCAGAATGTTTGTGCTAGAGTGGATGACACCATCAGCTAGTGTGGAGGAGAGGGAAAAAAAATCAGTCACAAAATAAAACGGAAACTGCTCCTGTGGCCACAAATTTCACACTACAGACATGATTTATACATAAAAACGTAGGAAAATTTGTCTTCTTACTGCAATTCGTCTACTAAAGCTGTCAGTATTATAGTTTTGGCGTCAGAAGTAACCTTTCTTTGAATTGATTTTAACAGGTCACATTTCTTCGTTTTACACAACTGCATATCTAGACATTTAGGAACTGCTCAAGATGCCCAACTTAAGTTGGTTCAATGATTGGAAATACAGTTTGGCCAGAAATCCTAGCGCGTCAGTGCTAGCAATTAGTAGTAGCATATTAGCAATAGTATAGTTTTAGTGGCTAAAAAGCATGCTAATTGATAACATTAACAGACTATGCCTAAATTGGTGGCTAGCACGTCATGCTCATTGTTAACATTAGTGGCTAATGCTAATTTTTAGTGGCTAAAAATTTGTGGTAGAATTAGTGGTAGCATTAGCATGTTAGCAATTAGCATGTTAGCATTAGCATCTATTTAATTTTTAGTGGCTAAAAAGCATGCTCATTGCTAACATTAGCAGCCAATGCTAAAATTAGTGGCTAGCGCATCATGCTTATTGCTGTGGCTAATGCTAAAATTAGTAGTTTCAGCATTTTCTCTCTCCCTCTCTCTGTCAGCATTTCCAACTGACATTCTAACAGGTCGAGTAACTGCTCTGTTGATTAGGGCCAGCAGTCAAAAGCCAGCAGGCAGAATCCCAGTGGCTGCCATTTTAGCAGTTATTGGCATTTAGTTATTTGAACTTCTGTCTAAAATGACAGACAGACAGCAGAGCAGCTAGCGCGTTTGCGCTAGCCTCTAACTGACAGACAGTAACACCGACACAGAGAGACAGACTGACACAGACAAGCACACACGCAGAGACAGACAAGACAAACACACCACAACTTCCACAAATTTTGTACTACAGAAATAAGATTTTTTTTATTATTTATTTATTTATATAACTAGATTTAGGACCTTTTCTTTAGTCACTGTCAATCTGCTTTGTTTCTGTTTAAATCTGCTGTTGGTATGCCTATGATGCGACATATCAGTCATCTGATTTGAAAGTGTATCCAGAAGGACTGTGTTAAATCATAACATAATTTCTAGCGACTAAAAATTAAAGACATGCTAATTGATGACATTAGGCGGCCATTTTAGCAGTTAATATTAGCAGCACTGAATTTGAACTTGTCTGTCTAAAATTACAGAGATGGCAAAGCAACGAGCGCATTAGCGCTAGCCTCTAACTGACAACACAGACAAGCAAACACACAGAGGCAGACAAGTCAAACGCGTGCACGCACACACCTAACAACTTCCACAGATTTGGTACTACAGAAATAAAAATTGTATCACTAGATTCAGCTCATTTAGGACATTACACACTACTACATTGACCTTCTACAAACACGCCAACATGCTTGCTGCTCATGGCAGTAAAGACATGTTAATCGCCAACATTTGCAGCCAATACTAAAATTAGTGGCTAGCGCGTTAGCACTAGCTGTTCATGTGCGTAAATAAACATGTTAAATATTACTGTTTGAGGTGTGCTTTTTCAATACATACCCCCGCAAGAGCCTACTTGGCACTTTCAAAATTTCCGCTGGAATTTTCTAGTTAAAAAATGAATTAGATGTGTCCAAACTTTTGACTGGTATTGTATAACATTATCGTATGTGTGAATAAAAAATAACTTTTAAAATAACTACGAGTGGTCATATTGACTCTTCTATGGCACAACGTGAATAAACTACATCATCAGGGCTGTGACTGGGAAAAAGCAGCCACCAAAAGTAACTGACTGACTATGTGCTTTGCCTTGGGTCTTCTGTTAAACATTTCACTTGAACACACTTAACAAGACCAGCTGAATCCAACTGAACATTCTTAGATCCAAGCATTACAACAACGAAAAACAACATACATTTCATATATTCTGCTATATAGAATATAAAATGACCCATCTGCAAATGTATTATTTAGCCAAGAGGTTTCCCATTCATTATATGGAGCAGGCTAATCTTCAATAGAATTCAGTTACAACTACATAAATAAGCATTTATCTATAACAAACTGAGATAGCAACGTTAGTGGCATTAGGGTCTCAGTGCTGATTGTCACATTAAATGTCAAGCAGCAAAGGTCAATGGAGGTTGGGCTGTGGTTGCACACCTGTTATGCAGCAGAGTGTACATTTTTTTGTAGGTTTGTAAGATATACATCCCATGCTTTAACTTGACCAAACGTTGCCTGTCTGCAAGGGCTCAAAATATTGGGTACAGAATATTCAATTTTAATTTCAGGCAACTTGATTATACACACCTTTGACAAGATGCAAACAAATGACATCACTGGACAAAATGAAAAGACAACTGCTTGAATATGTTTGTTGTACAAGTAGCTAGAAAACCTGCATCATTATCCAACATGCAGAATAAGTTTGTCAATAAGAATCCAATACACAGAAACTGAGCTACATCACCCTGCAAGCTTTAGATTACACCAATAACTATCTTTATAATGAAGGAGAAATGATAGAACTTAAGGACATTTTGTTTATGTAGAGCCTAAATTTGATCATTTTTGGCCCTTACTGCCTACAAAATGTACATCACAATACACAAATGTCCTGCCACATTAAAAATACTTGTTTTGGCATATTAACAACAAAAATTTAAAGAGGTGTGTTCTTTCTGAGCTCCTGTAGAAAGATAGCAGTTCAACATGTTAGACTCTTTCTGTGGGTATGAATGGCTCATTCCAATTTAAGCATTATATTTTCTGGGGATAATACAAGAATGGGGTAAAAAAACAAAAAAAAAACCCTATTCAATTTCTAACAGTACGTTTATAACAGTAAACGTACCTAAATGTTACACACTGGATCTTGTGTGGGAAACAAACTGCTAATACCACAACAGCTGTATGTCAGATTACATTAGAGCGCGACCAATATATCTGTCAGTCAGTATTGGCCTATTGCATATCTATATGTATCTGATATGCACAATCATGAAAACTTTTTTATCCCCCTGCTATGTCACATAATACTCTTGTCACTGCAACGTTCATATGGCAGAATTAGTTGCGATTTACAATACTATAGCAAGCAGCACACAGTACATTTACATGCAGAAAGAAATCTGAATTTCTGATCGTATCAGACTTAATTTGGACTTTTTAAAGTGATTGTGTAGCACCTTAGTACAATCTATTTCCACATCAGACATCTCAAAATCGGATAAGAATACCTAGATGATTTGTTCATAGTCGACTTTTTAGCGCCATGTATACTCAGCAATTGGATCTGAAGATTTTGCATTCTGCACATGCGCGACATTTTCCTCTGGGGCTTTCACCCAGAAGCCAAAAGATCCGTTGTTCTTTTTATATTCATTATTAGGAGGAAAATAATGCATGAAATCTATGCATCTCCTCATACGCCAGCTTTGTTTGAATGCCTTCAAAATAGTTTGTTGTTATTGATAAGTAGAGGTCAACCAGAAGTGGCTCTTTGTTGAGAGGGCTACAGCTCCACCTAGCGTAACGGAGTCAGCCATGCTCCAACCGTTTATCCGATTCTCTGAACGGCATGTATACTCAGAGAAGTGATCCGGTCTTATGCATGTCACTATCTGACACCATCAGAAATTTGAATTTCTTGCTGCATGTAAACGTACTGACAGATTAAGAGGAAAGCAGTGCTCAATTTTAACTAGAATTGATTTGCTATTTAACTTGTTTAATATGATTACAAATATGTTATTTAAATGTTCTTTAATGAAGTTAATGAAGTATGTAAGTTATTAGTTTAGGAAAGCATCTTTATATAAGGCATTTTCATTCAAGCTTAGAAATTCACTGGTCACCATATTGACAATCCCTCTAGAATCAGTATTAGAGTAAGAAATCCCATAGCGGTCGGGCTCTAGCTTGCACTAGACATGATGTATAAAGTACACCTGCCGTTCTTAAATAGGGTTATAATTATTAGAATATAGCATTTAAACAGTTTCTATATAGTAGATTGTTTCAGGCTTCAACAGTCACAATAATGTCTGCTGAAGAAAAGCAAACTGACAGCAAACAAAAAAGATAAGAATGGAGCCTAAAATAATAAGAAAGAAACCGAAGATGTTAGCCTGTTTTGAATGCATTGTGTAAACTGCATCATGTTATCTGTTAAAGTGTTCCCTGTAGATCATAAGTTAATTCTCTAATTAAAACCTGTATGTTGGGCATTAAATTAAAGCCTAGTCATTTTAAAAGAAAATCCTTTATTTTTTTTGAACGCCTATGGATGTTTATAACACTAGATGGGTCATAATTCCATTCATCAAATAGACAATAAATAAATCAGGTAATTTCTGAACCGATTAAATTTTAATATATGCATATTTATACCTGGAAGACCCTTGTCAATCAACCTCTGGGGATTAAATAACCAATTATGATTGATTGTTGTGACACTAAGTGTGCAGTCTTCAGCAAAAGGCAATGTTTTATCTATAATGTGAAAATAAGTTTCAAACCACTTCAAATGCATATGGCATTCCACTCCGGGGTCAGGTTTTCACATAGTTCAGATTTCTACCAATATCTGGGATCTTTGGATATGTTCTTCCACTTTACATGCAGGCGTGCATAAACACACTTTGATGTGATGAGATTTCTGAGATTAGAAAACAAATATTAATGAAATTTGCTGGAAAACGAGGAAAACCTTAGACCTTAATATATGGTCTTACAGTAATTTACAGTAAATGTAATTTTTTTTCTAATAATCTATATCAAGAGTCGGCAACCTGTGGCTCTTTTGATGACTGCATCTGGCTCGCAGACAGGGGTGAAAGTAAGCCAGTACAGTCCGGTACTGTGTACCACTAAAACATTCAGTGGCAGTATGCAGTACCAGGAAGATGGGAGAGTGGCTGCCTGCTATAAAGCCTCATTCAGAACCACCAGAGTCACGGCTGCACTCTGGGTTAGAAAATACATCCGCTAGCAACACGCAGTCTTCCTTTGAACTCATTCTGAATAGTTTCTGAACTGTCTCCTCTGCACCCAGCCTTCCAAACGTGTACCACACATTTAATGTCTTTACCTTCTGCAAAATGTCCCAATTAAAATCAGCAGGAGAGTAAGCAGTAGTGTTTGGTGTTATTTTGTTTAACGATACAGAACAGCTCAGAGAAGAAACTGCCGATGAGCTAATGACCGGAGAGTTCATACAGCAGTACGTGAGTGCGCGCGCACCTCCGAAACACAGCTGTTGCTATGGGGATCGGTGCCAGATTGGGACCATGCAGCACCAGAAGTCGCATTAATCTTAATAAATATTTTATTTATTACTGGTTAACTTCAGTATAACAATGTTATTAAAAAGAATACATTCAGAGTTATTATACTCTGAAAATGTTGGTCTTACTTAAAAAAGGCACACATTTATTTGTATTCAGTGTTATTATAGTAAAATATTCTATAGCTCTCACGTAAATACATTTTAAAATATGTGGCTTTCATGGCTCTCTCAGCCAAAAAGGTTCCCGACCCCTGATCTAGATTTGTACTTCATGACAAAAGCATTGATAATACTGGTTTACTGGATAATACTGGTTGTTTTAAATAAGACTACACTCAAGTGACACCAGTTGACTGACAGACTAATATTTAATTGTGGAAACTTGACATCATCTCAGCAGTGCAACCCGCTGTTTGCTCCATCAATGTAGCAGTGTAAATATTTTTTTCAGAACTCCTTGAGTAATTGTACTAGTTATGTCCTCTCTCCTTTCGATTATTTTTCATACTAAGCTGTCACAATGTTGAGGCCACTGAAAAGATGAATACATAAATATTTGATGTGGTTTGCAGATGTTTCTGAAACAGCAGTGATGGTGAGTCAAGTCATGGCCATGAAAACATTTTAGTAGGAGTAAGTAGATAAGATATGACATTACCATGAAGAGATTACCATTTTAATAGCTAAATCTGTAAATCATCTAGAGGTCAGGACAGTGGAGTTACCATGGCTACCATGACATACAGCCATCAGTTCTACTGTACCTTCGATAATGCATACATAATGCATACAGTACCCGCACTGGTCTTACCTTATTACAATGACGGCCGATGCCCATGAGAAAGTTGTCTGGTTTGATATCTCTGTGGATGAAGTTCTTTGTGTGTACATATTCAATTCTGCTGATCATCTGAAGATGAAAGGAGGCCACAGTTAAATATTTCACAAAGTTATTAACCATCATCATGTGCAACCAAATTGCATAAATGTAAGACATCAGACAGATGAGTTGACACAGGCATTCATATGGGCAATTTAGAGTCACCAATGTACTTTGTTCACAGGATATTTTCATATGGTTGTTTATTTTGTTATAAACACACATCAACAATATGAATTCAAATGTCAGTAAGTAGGGCTGCATTATTATGGCAAAAAAACATGACTAATTTTTTTTTGTTTTATGAATATAATAAATAATTTAATAAAATCATGATTATTCAAAACCATTTAACACACTGTGTTTAGTTAATGTTAGAAGTCTTTTTTGCTTGTGTGTTTTTTGTTTGTGGTCACTTTAAGAAACTCAGGAACTAAACTACAGGGAGTTGTGTCATTTGGCTAGTAACCAGGAAGTAAGCAAGAGAGCTGTTGAAAGTTGATGTTTCATCTGAGTAAATCCAGCGATCTTATGCCTTTGATAGCATCATGGGTATGTATTAGTTTGTTTCATCGTTGTCTACAATTGCAGATTATTATTTTGTGACATTCTGTGAAGTTTGATGCTAAGAAAGTTACCAAGCTAACAACCGTTACTGAGCCATTGCAAGTTCATGAGAGCAGTCACAGTTAAGAAATGAGCAGGAATTGATTACATGTCAAGATATTATTTCATATATGACGTTCCAAGTTCAAAATATAATAAATACATGAATCCTGTTACAGTTAAAAACAGTTAAAAAGGAAAACAAGTGGATTAATTCCTATTGACGGTTGATCTGATATATTTACATTATGGATTTTGTATGTTAAAAGCGAACAGAGGGTTGATTATATTTTTCTGCATATCTGTCCTAGTTTCACCTTTCCTTGCAACGTCAATAAACCTGTGGACAAAGGAACAACCGTCTTCAGAGTCTGTTTATCTGACTTTTAAGTTATGCACAACGCACGTATAATGAGGACAGCACACACTGACTGGAATCACCATGACTTTCTTTAGTCTATTTAAATATAATTGAACTGAAAATGAATAAATGAAATATGTACAATGGCATCATGGACTTCATGATGTGCTTTCACTTGCTTCCATTTACGTATCTGTCCAATTATCTTAACTCATTACGTTTTGAAAGTGCTTGGGGACCGGAGAGAGGCCAGGTGGAGCAAGCTGGCGTGTGTATGTGAGGAACAGCATCCTATTATTTTTTTTATAAAACCATGATATAATACCATCATAAAAGAAAGACAAAATTCTTTGACGTAACATTTTGGTTACACTGTGACCAGTATACCACCCAGTGGAAACATGATTCTCAGGCATATTCACAGGTTCAAAAGATTGCATTGAGGTGGGTGCTACCTGGTCTGCCAGCATAAGGACCGTCTTCATGGTGAAACGGCGAGAGCAGAAGTTGAAGAGGTCCTCCAGACTGGGTCCAAGCAGGTCCATGACTAGGACATTGTAGTCCTTCTCTTGGCCATACCACCTGGTAACACAAAAGTGATTTAATGAGGTTTGGTCTATCATAGATCTGAATTGATTACAGCACTCTGACCAAATTAGGATTCTCTTTTCTGAAGTCACTTCAGACACCTATGCATAATGACAAGACACACAAGTCAGGTAGGTTAAAGCAGACGGTATATGAAAGACATTAGTTGCTGATGCTCTCTGATGAGAAAACAAATTAGACCGGGGCAAGAGGAGGGCTCCACAGTACGACTAAATTTTTCTAGGTCGCACTGGTGCACCCGATACGTATTTTGGGGGTCTCACACATGGACGTACAAAAATGGCTCTACGGCGCCACTACGTTTAAGTTGTCAGAGGAGCCCCTCGACACAGTTTCTTCCACGTGTACGAAATTTGGAGGGAGTATGTAAGATACCGAGCTGCACAAAAAAGTCTCTTGGTGACCCAGGCTATCGCGAAGCGTACGGCGTCCATTTTGTTTCAAAGTTGCAGTTGTCGTGTTTTTTGGGGTCATTTTCAGGGGTCGTATTTGAACGAACTCCTCCTAGAGCTTTCATCCTATCTGTTTGAAACTTGGCGTGTGTGTTCTTAAGGCCACGACCATGAAAAGTTATCAAAATCGCGAGTTTCGGCTTTAGTGCGTGTGAGGGGCGGGGCCACGAAATTTGGCGTGTTGTCATGAAATTTCGACGTGCTATAACTTTGCGAAAAATACTCCAATCTTCACCAAACCTCTGATATATAATGGTAGTCTGGCCTAGAATACATTTCCATAAAAATATATCCACCTCAAACTAGGTGTGGATGTTGTCAAGGCCTTGGTGTTGACATTTGCGAAATAACTTAAACTTTTCATCAGAGGGCATGGCCGTGACAGCGCGTCAAAGTCAAAGGTGCCAAATTTTTTGCTAAAAAAAATGGAACTCTATTGACTTTTTTGGCTGATTTTCAGGCAAAGCTATTGTGCTTTCATATACTTTGTCAGAGCTGTCTGAAACCTCTTGAGGTTATTTAGACCAAAAAGATGCAAAGGTCGGCTGCATAATTAGTTAGGGGGCAGGGCGGAATCGCTCTATAGCGCCCCCTTGAATTTTTCTTTCAGGCAGCCCCGCCACAGTTTTAGACAGAGTTATGAAACCTCAGCCGAATTGTTGAACATGGCAAGACCTACAAAAAAGTCTCTTGGAGTAATGGACTAAAATGAACAGAAAGCAAGATATTTAAGAATGAAAATCACAATTTTTTGTGTTCCGTGCTAGTTTAGAAGGGGTCCTATTTGAACGAATTCCTTCTAGGGATTTTGCTCAATTGACTTCAAACTTGGTAGATGTGTTCATATAGACTTCCTGAGTAAAAATCATCAAAATTATGAATTTTGAGGAAACTGTGGGCGTGGCGCTCCATCAACTTTGACCCTTCGATTTAAACTTGGACTTTCATATACTTTCTCAGCCCTGTCTGAAACTTCTTGTGCTTGTTAAGACCAATATTATACACATTTCTGCTGCATAATTAATTAGGGGGCAGGGGCTCTATAGTGCCCCCTTGAATTTTTCTTTGAGGCAGCCCTGCCACAGCTTTAGACACAGAGTTATGAAACGTTAGCCAAATTGGGGAAGATGGGAAGGCCTACAAAAAAAGTCTCTTGGAGCAATGGGCTAAAATGAACAGGAAGAGAGATATTTAAGAATGAAAATTTTTGGTGTTTCAAGCTGGTTGAGAAGGAGTCATATTTGATAGAACTCTGACTGACTTCAAACTTCGTAGATGTGTTCATATAGACTTCCTGAGTAAAACTGATCAAAATTGCAAATTTCGATTAAACTGTGTCGCCGTGGTGCTCCATCAAGTTTGACCATTTGATCCAATTCTGGCTAATGTGTGTGGTCCCCCCCAACGGGCGCGGAGGTGCGAGGGTCTGTCCAATGCTGCTTACAGCTTTAATTAATAATTTGTTTCTCTCCTTTTCTCCCCTTTTGGCTTTTTTCAAGCTTTATTTTTCACAGAGACAGCTGAAGAGTGACAGGAATGTGGGGAGAGAGAGATAGGGAATGACATGCGGGAGCCACAGTTTGTATTTGAACCCTGGGCCTCCGCACCAAGGATTGAGCCTCGTTTCTATGACTGCCAGTAATGTTATTACCCCAAAATATGACAGCTACCATATTAAATGCAGTTTAACAAACTGGATCTTGATATTCTCAGGCTGCACCAGCACAACTCTGATTTTCAGTTCAGTTTCTTGATGGACAGTAAATTGGACAGCATATTTAAAATATTTTCACTCAGTACGTTTACATGCAGCAAGAAATTCAAATTTCTGATGGTATCAGATAGTGACATGCATAGAACCGGATCACGTCTGAGTATACATGCCGTTCAGAGAATTCAATAAACGGCCGGAGCATGGCTGACTCCGTTACGCTAGGTGGCGCTGTAGCCCTCTCAACAAAGAGCCACTTCTGGTTGACCTCTACTTATCAGCAACAACAAACTATCTGAAGGCATTCAAACAAAGCTGGTGTATGAGGAGATGCATACTTTTCGTGCATTATTTTCGTCCTACTAATGCATGTAAAAACAACGGATCTTTTTGGCTTCCGGGACAAAGCCCCAGAGGAAACGTGCATGCAACGAATGCCAAATCCGCATCAGATCCGATTGCTGAGTATACATGGCGTTAAATATCCGACTATGAATGAATTATCTAGGTGTTCTTATCCAATTTTGAGATGTCTGATGTGGTCCGAAATAGATTGTACTAAGGTGTTTACAAGCACATTAAAAAGTCTGAACTAAGTCTGATACGATCAGAAATTCAAATTCCTTGCTGCATGTAAATGTACTAACTGCTTTACTTTGCAGACAGTCGTTTCAGATGGGCGACTGAAGGCCTTATCTACATTCTAACATGCCTTTAAGCCACCAGACCAGTCTCCCTTTACAAAACAGTCAACATTTCACCAGACTAGTTTCAAATCTCACTGAGACAAACCAGAGATGGTGGATTGTTGGAACAGTTGAAAGACTAACCTAGTCAGTTTTATCTTGTTGGTCTTGTTTCAGTAAAGTTCTATACTCTGTGTTAAACTAATCTACGGTCTGTGAAATAGAAACTTCTATTCAGAACCTGACAGTCTGAGTCAGATTAAGTGAGAGCAGGTGAGATTTGGTTTCTTGGAACAATATGATATGGATAGTGATTGTCTTTCAGAATTAACTGCATAATAAATGTCAAAGCATAACTCAATTTAAACTAAAATGAGGAAAATTCACAAAAACTTAAATGACAATGTTTCTAATCCAAATTAAAACCATCTGCTAATACTTTTTAGATGCTTATGACCATAGGACCCTAAAATAAATAGTTTGACAGCTTTAAGGAAATATTTAAATGTCTCTTTTCCTTATCATGCATGACTTTGTCATGACTATAAAAGTGTTTGAGTAACTTAATCATTCACAATCGGCTACAGGGAGGTTAGGTCAGAACGACACTGGGTTTGAGAGTCTTGGGGGATGTGTTGATTCCTTCAGAGTAGATTATGAACTGTTATTAATTGGAGGGTAACTGTGTCCAAACTGCTGCTACTCAAAGAATAAAAAGGTTAGTTATTATTTGCATGCTTAATAATATTTGCAATATTTTGTTGTTAACTGAGTAACACTAATACTTGATCTATGATGTAGCTATATGTTCATGCGTGGAAGATATTTAGACTTGGTAAGGGGATGCACCGATTGTGAAATTCTAGGCCTATGTTTAGAATTGACCAATGCTGATGTTTTAAAAACTGCATAACGTGGCTCTTTCTCAAAGCATCTCTACACTCAGCTACGCACTGAATATGTGTGGGTTCTATTTTTGACGCTTGCCGCGAGCAGCACGCATCAATCTATACAGAGTACCTCAAGCAGGCGGAAGCCAGACACAGAAAAAGCAAAGAGAATCAAAATAAAACACTCCATGCAAACTGCCAGTTGTAAAAATGGACAAAAGCAAAACAAATTAACTACGTAGCATATTTACACATGTAGAAACATGTTTAGGAGAACATAAACCGGGAAAATTGCTCAATCTGAGCAAGTAAACAAAGTATGGTGGGCTAAATGCTCGCTTCCGAAATGCTCTGAGTGGCTTTTGAAGTCATGTGCAGGACGGCGTAAAATCGCGGCACGTACGCAATGTGCCAGAGACGTGTGCAGTGGGGTTTCGGAGCGTCCAAAAAAAGGAAAAAGAAAGGTTTCTCATCAGCACAGCATTCATGCGACGTGTAAATCAACATACAATCATCTGTGAATGTCATCTTTATTTGCAGATGGTAGTTAAGGAGGCAACTGCTGCATCTCTACTTGGTACTAGTGCAAGGAAGACAGAATTCAGACAGCAGCAACAGACCTGAGTACACTGAATACAACAGCACGCAGGGCAAAATACAGTTAAGTTTAAATATTAATTTCATTTTTTATATTGTATTGGAAGAGTCCATTGTTTCAGTGACCGTGCATAAAAACAACTGATCAAATGGTACTGTGAATCACTGCAGGGGTGAAGGACGCCTGGACTTCTGCCACAGAAATGTAACTCTCCTTCCTAACAATAAATATAAACTATCCCAAGCTCATGTGCAGGTAATGGGCAGCTCAGCCATGCTCACACTTAACCAACACTGTTTTAAAAAAGGCTATTACCATGTAAAAGGACCAGAGCTCTTTCAACTTTATAAGACTGCAGTTCAAAGTTGAGGCAAGTTATTAAACTTCCCCAGAAGGATTAAGAAAATCTGAAATAACAGCATGAAAAGGGAAAGTATGATAGGTAGTGGTTGTATAAAGGGTGAACCAGGCTGTTGTAAGAGTGGAGGAGGGGTAGCGGGATCAGCAGGTTAGACAGGCTCTAACAAGACTTGCTGCAACATGAAGCCAGTATTACAAAGATTCAATGAACACTCCCTGCTTGCATTACATGTGGAAAAGGTTTACCTCATATATATATATATATATATATATATATATATATATATATATATATATATATATATATATATATATATATATATACATATATACACATACACACACATTATATATACACACACACACACACACACATTACAGGGATACCACTGCATGTGCAATCCCAGCTATACACATTCTGGTAGAGGGTAGCCCATCATTAACATGACCATGAACACTGTGGAAATAGTCTCAGAAGATCGGAAGTTCGATCCCTGGTACCATCCCCTCCAGTCTGCATGTTGAAGTGTCTTTGGGGAAGACACTGAACCCCAAATTGCTCCTGAAGGCTGTGCCATCAGTGTGTGAATGTTTATGAATGGTTAGCTCCTCAAACGATGAGCAGTTGGTACCTTGCATGGCAGCCAATGTCAACAGTGTATGAATGTGTGTGAATGAAATCTGTACTGTAGAGCACTTTGAGTGGTCAGAAGATTTGAAAGGCAATCCTTCTGATTGAAATAGCTTGTGTAACCCCACTGATGATGACCACACCTGCCTCTCCTCAGGTTAGCTAATGTGACAGATCTGCTCAGGTTTTGAGCTGTAGTTAGAATACCATGTCAAAACGGATTTTCATGTGAACATTACGTAAATTTGTTAAGGGTTTCATATTTATTGTGCACGTGTCATGTGGCAACCTTCATTCCACTATCTCTATGTTACTGTTTTCAAAGTCCTTACAAAAACAGCAAAAGAGCTAGAAGCTTACAAGCTGAAAATGGCAAGTTACCCTAACCCGGTGGCTTATGAGTATATGATGACACTAGCAGACTATTTTATCTGAAACATGTCCTCATCAACATGAAAGGCAGAACAGGGCCCAAGTTACCACACGGTACCTGACTCGTATCATGGCAATCCCAGACTCTCTAAAATGCTATTAAATATATGGTACAATTAGACTGACTGATGAACACGATATAAATCCATGCCCGTCTGTCTGTCTGTCTGTCTGTCCACACATATGTAATGTGAACACATACGTGGACAGTATTACAGCCCTCCTCAGTGGTGACATGTACACAACCATCTCCTTTTATCTGATAAATAAACAAATAAATAAAAGCCCGGAACTCCAAATGTGTCAGCTGCTGCTTTACAGTGACCGAACAAGTCTATAAGCCAACTCCCAATATTAAAATTAATACGCCACGTACGACCAGAAATCACGCGGAGAAAACACGGTCAGCTGCCGAGAACTTTGAATTGTTGTTTTCGCTTCTATGCTCCGCCGCCATTTTCTAACAGGGTAGAGGAAGACATGTTGGGAGCTCTACACAACAAAAGAGGAGCGGCCATTTCCAAACACACACTTGTTTTTCCTCGTCCCTGACAGCTGTTCTTTACGATAAAAGTGCACAATATGAACCTCAACAGGATTGATACCGACAAAGCTGCGATATAAACTGAAAAAATCCCGGAATATTTGAGCGTTTGCGTATTTATATATCGTTACTAGGATATACGTCAGGTAGATTAGTAGGCCTAATGCCAACACGGTTGCTGCCATTTTCACATTAGTTTTCTTTTTTCAAAACAAATGCTTATCACACTGATAATATAACGACAATTTGACACTTAATTTTCGCTTAAGACAAAAACAACTCCCCTTACCTGATGTGTGGAATCCCGACACCACCTTGTAGGATTTTGTACAGCTTGCTTTCGTATAACAACTGAGGGTGTCTGGCTTTCTGTGATTCCAATTTTACAGCTACCTCCTGAAATCATACACACAAGAGAAAACATTGAACGATGCAGCCCTAATATCACTGCGCCGATTACACTAACCCAAATCGATACACTAATACCAGTTTTAGTTGGTGTACACTGAGTTAATGTAGCAATTGAACTGCCCGATAGCTACAGCGCTAGCTTAAAAAGCTATGTTGCAATCTGTCTCGAATACTTTTGACTTGGCTCCCAACTTTACTACACGAACACAGACGGATATGGGCATCATCTCGTATATTACCTCTCCATTTGTGATGTTGATGGCCAAATATATGTCGCCGAAAGATCCCGATCCAATTTTTCTGACAAGCTTGTATTTTCCACCGACTATGAATTCGGCTTTGGAGCCACTGCTGCTCGCCATAATGTCCACCAAATGGCAATCTCCACCTGATTCTCTTTAGGAAATTCTGTGTGGCAGCCCGGAGTCCCGTGTATCCAGTTGGTGTTGACGGGGGTAATTATGGACTAACAGTTAGCTATTACTCCAAACAATATTATTGACAACTAACGTTAACGTAACAAGTTTCTTCTTATCCACAGGCTAGTGACTACAGTGGAAGTAAAACCTCCTCACGGAATGCTGTATCGGTGTCGAAAAATATACATCCAAACTCAAACTCAATCCGAAAAAGCTTACGGCCTTCGACAGCCACCCAGCTACCTCGAAGTAGCAGCTAGTATAATCTAAAGCTGGCTAACGTTAGCATCAAGCTAACGCTGTCGCAAGCACCGCCGTGGAAAAATGTCCGGACCTCCTCCGTGCTGAGGGGCAGAAACTGCCTTTTCAGATTGTACGTCCGATCGTATTGTTGCTTTTTCAATCTTTTCAGTCCTTTGTAAGCGTTTTAAGCAAACGTCAAGGGTCGCTACCGTTGGTACAAAGCGCAGCCCACTCACTCCGCCATCTTGTCTTCTCTACCCTTTCTCTCAGCTGGTTTCCGTTGGAGGCGATTACCAAATGGCTAAGGTTAGACATCTCATGACCCCTTCATGTACTGTCGGAAATTATGAAACCCATTATCTGTAAACGCCGCAGTAAAGTGTTACATAGTTGTAACTTAAAAAGAAATGAATTCTATATGAAACAAACACTGTACATAGTCAATAGCTATACAGTTAATAGTTGATTTGTTACGCAGCCATTTTGGTTATTAGATTGCCTTTGCATCCATTGCTTGTATTTTGCCCTGCACTTTTGTATGATTACGGTCATTTTGCATCAGATTCCTAATTTCAAACACAAAAGAAACAATAACCAAAGCTTTTAGAGACCGTGATTATTTCTACATGAGTCGTGTTTTTTTGTGTTCGATGCCATGGTTGCAGCCACGGCACAGGTAGTATTTACGCCTGAGGAAGTTGTAAGCTTTTAACACATTTATATACGCCCTTGTTGACTTTTTTCTGTGACATTTATTTTTCCAGGTTTCTGTATAAAACAGGAATTTCTAACTTCACTGTACATTGTTCCTTTCCGCCCTGAGCACGTCTACATGCCAATCTTCTGTCACGGTCATAGCGCCACCCACTGGCTACAGTAACTTTGATATACTCCTAGCAGATTAACCAGATCCTACCAATTTGAAGCCAATGCTAAAAACTGTAATTCCAGGACCATCTGCTTGAGACGAGCTGCAGAAGTGCCAGTCCCCATGTTCAAATGTCAAACTTTAAAGCAGAAATAAACATATTTACAGCCTTGTAAAAAAAAATAAAAAAAAAAGTCTTGGTCTCTATAGATAATTTGCCAGTTCATGACAACTGTGAATCACTTTTTAAAATCACCCATTCAAATTATATTAAGGCTTGATGTTATGTATAATCTACAGCGTGGCCACTTGATTGACAGGTGGGTGCCATTACAGATGGCTTGTTGAGCAACCAGGCTTTATTCAACCCATCTCATCACCAGCCATTGCCCCCTTTTGGATTAGGACTCAAACACTTGTGTGTGATGTCACAGAGACTTGCTCACTCACTAAACAAGTGAGGCCAGTACAGGATCACCTGGCCTCCAGCTCCACCGTAAAGAATCTTTTTTTAATTTTTGATCAGCATTTGTCCTTTAATGTCCACATAAAATGTATTTTGAAGACTGCATTCTTCCACTTACGTAAAATTGCCAAAATCAGACGCATTGTGTCTTAAGCAGATGCAGAAAAACTCCAAGAGGTCCTGGCTGCAGACCTCCACTGTCAGGCTCCTACCTCCACTGTCAAGCCCAGAAATGCACGGGATACATTTCAAAATAAAACTGCAGACCTCCACTGTCAGGCCCGGAAATGAATGGCATACATTTCAAAATAAAACTGCAGACCTCCACTGTGAGGTCCCTACCGCCACTCTCAGGATTGGAAATGCAAGGGAGACATTTCAAAATAAAATTGCAAATTCGCGAATGCACTTCCGGTTGAATTGTTTTCTTCACAAATGAATTAATTAGTAAATAAAATCTATCCATTCTAAAATCTATCAGGTCCCGGTCTATTGTATATATTGTTTTTATTTGCATAGTAAACTTTTGTTTGGTCAGTGCACACATTTTCTTTTAATCTATTCTATTATTCTATAGAATCTATTCTATTATTAATCTATTAACTATTATCTATATATTTGTTTCAAATAACAAAGTATGTTCTTGTGCTGCCTAAGTACCACTAAATACTAACCTAACTCTTGATATCTGGAGTATAATCCAAGTCAAATTATTAAGTGAACAATGAGAAAACACACACACACATGATCAAATTTACTCTCAAAGTCACTCAGTGTGACATTCACAATATGCCAAGTAATTTCTTTTGTCCATTATTTCCTCACAAAAAATGCACATGTCATCAGGGTTGAAAAATGTAAACTTGAAGGGCTTCAGGATTGCTTCTCTTGTCATTGTCATATTGCAGAGCAGCCTGTTCCTCCTCCCCCATGTCAGGCAGGTCCACTTTAGCAGAGAATAGTGGATTGTTGGCCTCAACCCACTCTGCTGCATGTTTGCAGTTATGAAGAATGCGATCTTCAACCAAGTCCTATGGAAAAGAGATAAAGAAAGATGGCTGTACCATAGCTGACACACCAACAGTATCTGACCAATAGATACTGTGAAAAAGCTTCCACTGGTGTGTTCACACCGGCAGGTCTGACGGCAGGTGAGACCTCCGACAGCTGCTCTTCTTCCTGGAAATATATAGATAAGCAAAATGATCAGTTGTAATATTCAAAACACAAGCTCCAAAAAAGAAAAAAAAGAAAAGATCCCATCATTGCCCTCCTCTAATAGGTATACCTAGACATATTAGAGATGTCAAGGTAGACATTAGGTAGAGATTAACAAATGGTCATTTTTATCATGCATTATCAGACACTTTATTTACCTACATACCTGAAACAAGAGAAACTCAGACAGAACTCAAACAAAATAAAAATCTGACCTCAGTAATGTCATCCACCTTCCTTCTTGTCATCCTAAACACTGGTGGCACCTCACCGCGCAGAAGGGCTTTAGATTCATCTGTCCAGTGGGCAAACAGCTTTCCATGTCTCAAAAAATGATTAAATAATAGAAATTAAAATAAAGAAATCTTTCAGGTCAAATAACAAGCTTTGCAGTCTCACCTTCCAAGGTCAAAATTTTTATACACCACCACTGTCGCAAAAATGGCATGTCCATCTGGAAAATGTTCAACAACAACAAAAAGAAACTCACACTGTGTCATAATAAATGTTTTGTTGTTGTAATTTTGAGCTGACTCTGATTGCATGATTCAACTTACAACAGAAGTCATATGGAGCATCCAGTGCGGTATAAAGGGCATTCTAAGAATAAAGCATATTAATTTTAATTTAATGCTGAAACCTTTAATGCGCACAGAATTACAAATAATGAATATATAACAAATGATGTCTACTACCATGAACATGAAGATGCCACAGTCAATCCCATAGGGTTGCCGTGGAAAACCCTAGACATCAGGAAGAAGTCAGTTATGTAATTATTATTTTACAGTATTAAAGTATTCAATGATTAATATAAATACATGCATTATACACACTTTATACTCTTACCTGAACTTGTAGTCCAGTTATCTCTGTCTCTCTGGGATAGGTTTCTAAAAGACGGTTGCATTAAAGATAAATATTAATCATTCAATTATCAATATGGGCTCTTTTCATGGACATGTGTTACTGGTTCCAATTTGTGATGGATCATCCATGCAGTCACTCCACAGATCATTTCAACACTTTTAATGGTGCCAGTTTCTTGACTCAGTTGTATGAAATGTTAATAGGTTTTCATGTTAAATCTTTAAAACTAATATAAAATTTATAACCATGATTTGAAACCAGGCCTGGAATTTCGTCATTTTAGGGGCAAGGCCACTTGGCCTTTTGTGTTGTCAATTTTTTGAGAGCACAAAGGCCAAAAGCCAGGGCACCCAGGCCATAAAATAAAACAATGATTTTAAGTCCACGTACATAATTAATTTAGTTAGTTTTTTATTGTATGTTTTTAAAGTCAATTTTTTTTAACCTGTTCCCCTTAGGGGACAATAAAAGCAACTGAAGTGAACTGAAGTTCACAGGAAACTAAAGAAAGTGTGTGTGTGTGTGTGTGTGTGTGCGTGTGTGTGTGTGTGTGTCTGTGCATCTGTCTGTCTGAAGGGGGCCAGGTGCAGTCCACCAATCAGAGTAGAACAATCAACCGCAGCTGCTCCTGTGACATTTGACACCGCTGAGAGAGAGAGAGAAAATGCTGAAAGTGCCCCTTGAACACAAAGGATTTCTGGCCAAACCGTATATTCAATCATTGAACTGTCTTCACCGTGATGGGAGCTTCTTCTCGACCAGTTTTGTGCCCAGTTTGAGAGCTAAATGTTAAAAACTCTGGCATTTATCATGTGGTAAAGCGCAGGTGGTCTCTGCCCCTCAGGAAATTTCTCCTCTCAAATTAACATGGGATGGGTGTTGGTGGCGAATCTTTGTGTCTGACGCCAAAACTATAATACTGATAGCTTCAGCAGTGGTATCTATGCGACGGCAACAAATTTTCCTACGTTTCTAGCTATAAATGATTTCTGTAGCTTGACATTTGCGGCCGCAGTTGCAGTTTACAAATTTAGTTTTCAACTCTCTCTCCCTACACTCTAGCTATGACATCACGCACTCTAGCTCTCGAAAGTTCTCGCAATACACACCCATTCATTTTATGCTGTGGTTTTTGGCGTAGGCTGGCAAAACCGTTTGGTAAACTCTTTGAAAATAACTTTGCCATCGTGCCCCGCTGAGCCGGTCGTTTTGACTCCTTGTTTGTGTATGTGTTACAAAAACTCTGGGAGCAGAAGCGAACCGAGGAAAACATGGAAGAAACGGAAGACGAATAATAAGAATAAGCCCGCGGGATATTAATGAGCTCTTTCAGGCACACTCAATAATAAAGATTTGAAGAACAATATGTGGACGCCTTCTGGGTCCCCACACTAATAAGACTGCCATGAAACACATAGAAGATTAATAGTTGCCTCATGTAGATTGCTAGCTATGGGAGTAGGTGACTCGTGTCATAGGCACTCGGCACTAATAATAATAAAACTTCCAAGAAACACAGAAGATTAATAGTTGCCTACGGGATGAGGCCCCTACTCCCATAGTTTTCTAGCTATGAGAGTAGGTGCCTCGTGTTGTAGGCACTCAGCACTAACTAGAAAATTCCTGTGGAAATTTTGAAAGTGCCAAGTGGGCTGTTGCCGGGGTCTGTATTAAAAAAAGCACACCTCAAATAGTAATATTTAACATGTTTATTTACACACATGAGCAGCTAGCGCGTTGGCACAAGGCTACTTAGCTTACTAGCTATGGGAGTAGGTGCCTCGTGTCATAGGCACTCGGCACTAATAATAAAGCTGCAGAAACACACAGAAGATTAATAATTGCCTCGTGCCGTAGGCCTATGGCACGAGGCCTACGGCCTGTCCTGTACTCCCATAGCTTGCTAGCTATTGGAGTAGTTGCCTTGTGTCGTGAGCACTCTGCACTAATAAAGGATTGGATAACAATAGTAGAGGTAGACCAATACAGGTTTTTTAAGTCAGATTATTTTGACATCAGCCATAACCTGATATTTTCTGCTGATTTTTTTTGGGCCGATTCTTATAGCCGATATTGCTTTTTCTCTCTCCATTTAAATGATAAAAATGACACAATGATAACAAATGTTGCACAAGTCTCAATTTAAACAAAAAAATAAATATTTATACTGCCAGACAGGATTTAATTTCTTTTTAGCCATTTCTTTAAAAAGAAACAAAAACACAAATTCAGTATATTAGTGCTAGTGCTACATCTTCTGTTTGATTTGTAAATAAAACAGTTGTTAATTTTTTCTACATGAAATCAAATGACCATGTTTTATTATCCCATCTATTATGCAAAGACAACACACTAGTAGGCCCAAAACAATCTGTCAACAAAGCTGTCAAAGACAGACCCAGAGGGAGGGAGAGGGACACACACACACACACACACACACACGCCACTCCAAGTCTGCCTTTCCCACTGGACAAAAACTGCATTTAAACCAGCTAAATGATCAGCTGCTAATCGGCTTTAGACCACAGTAGGAAAGGTACACCAAACCCACCTGTGTCGTGACTCGTACATGGCGATGCTTTGCTTGCACTTACTGAACGTGTCACAGGGAGAGCTTCCCATCTGTCTCTCTGCTGTCTGTGTCCTGTCTGTCTGTCTGCTGTCCATGTCCTTTCTGTCTCTCTGCTGTCTGTGTCTTGTCTGTCTCTCTGCTGTCCATGTCCTGTGTGCTTCTCTGCTGTCTGTGTCCTTTCTGTCTCTCTGCTGTCTGTGTCTTGTCTGTCTCTCTGCGGTCTGTCTCCTGTCTGTCTCTCTGCCATCTGTGTCCTGTCTGTCTCTCTGCTGTCCATACCATATCTGTCTCTCTGCTGTCCATGTCCTGTCTGTCTCTCTACTGTCCATGTCCTGGCTGTCTCTCTGCTGTCTGTGTTTCTACTGTCTGTGTCCTGTCTGTCTCTCTGCTATCTGTATCCTGTCTGCTTCTCTGCTGTCTGTATCCTGTCTGCCTCTCTGCTGTCTGTGTCTTGTCTGTCTCTCTGCGTTCTGTCTCCTGTCTGTCTCTCTGCCATCTGTGTCCTGTCTATCTGTCTGCTGTCTATTGTCAGATCCCGAGTTACCCCTGTACATGTGGTACTGGACCAGCTCTCCGTCTAACGGGTCCGATCCTCAAGTACGTGGGTCTTACCCTATCGGGACAATCTAGAGGACTGTTTAAGCTGGTGGCGAGGAGATACGCCTAGCCTGCCTTCATCCGCACGTCTACCCTGCTTACTCTAATATAGCACCTGACCGAATAGCCCCTAGGACCAAGTACTACACTAGCCGCGTACGTTCACGGCAGCTCTCCTCTTATTGACCTGGGCTCTTGGTGTGGTTGCTAGGAAATTTTTAGTGGCTTGGATAATAAGCCCCAAGGGTTCGTTAATTTCTTATTAAAGAGTAACCTTTCAGAACCTTAAGAGATGTTGGACACACTATACCTGATGATTACAACCTAGAAGACACTATAAACTGAATGTCCGCAATTTAATCTTTAACTGCAGTAGAAATATTTATTGCACAGATTAGCAGGGGCAAGCATACAGCTGAATTCATTCGAAACTGATTAACTTTGACTTTCAAAGTGCAAATACAGCCAAATTACACAGTTAAAATACATTAAGTTAATTGATGTGATACCGATACAAGTAAAAAATGTAAATATCATCCCGATATATTGGCCAGCCAATGTATTGGTCGACCACTAAACAATAGTGTGGACGCCCTCATATATCCAATCATTGAACCGTCTTTGAGTAACTTTAAATAAGCCTGAGGAATAATAATGAGTATGCTCTTTCAGGCACACTCAATAATAGATAGTGTGCTCTTTCAGGCACACTCAATAATAAGCACGGTGGATAACGTATAGTGTGCTCTTTCAGGAACACTCAATAATAAGCACAGTGTATAGCATATAGTGTGCTCTTTCAGGCACACTAAATTAGGCAACAATGGTGAGTGACAGAGTTCAGACATCTGCCGTTTCACTTCCCCATTTGCAAGGCCAAACTGTGAGAAATCCTTTACAGTCCTTTTCTCAAGTTGTTAACGTCTCAACTTACTTGACACTATCTGTCTGCTGTCTGTATCTCTGCTGTCAATATGGTAAAGTAAAGTTTAAAGTTTAGCATGGTGTAATTACTTTTTATGTGATCATATTGTATAATTCTTTCTTTTGCAGGACATTGTATATATCTCTATTGTAAATGCTCTACTTCTTATAGATATTTCTGAGATTGCAAGTGGACCGTAAAAATAGTAGTTTGATAAAGTAAAACTACTATTTATACATCCAAATGTGAAATATGAACTTTCAGGCTGACCTGTTCTGTTCTCACTCCTGTCCAAATATGTGTGAATGTCTCACCTGGTCCCTGTATTCCTGACTGCAGCTAGGACTGGATATTTGTTTTTCCAGGCTGCTCTTTTGAGCCAATCTTGTGTAAACTTTGGCCAACGTGATCTGATCTGGTGAGTATTACATTACATCTATTTACTGAAGCTTTATACAACACTTACAATTAAGTGCATTAAAACATGTCAGTACAACCCAGAAGTAGTACATGAACCTAATCAAATAAGTTGAACTGTCACAATGTTACATTTCAAAACAAATGGACAGACAGACAGGTTTTTATTTATTTATAATCTTTTTCTTTTTTTCTGTCATCGGCCAGGGTGCAGTCTGAACAGATTAGACTTTAGTCTGCTGGGGAGTATCACCTGGACTTTACTATGCAACCAATCAGCAAAGGAAAACGTAGGGTGTGAAACACACATCTGTTGCGCACAGAAACAAACAGACACACTGGAAGTCATGAAGCTGATCATGCTGCTCTGCTCTGTCCTGCTGCTTTCTGGTGAGTTCATGCTCTTAACAAATTATTTAGTCTCCACTGCAGCTCAGCTGCGTTTTCCACTCCTTGCTGGTGTCATTCTCTTGTAAATCAGGATTTGCTAGAACTAAGACACAGCAGAAAAAGTCTGAATGTCAGAATACACCAGAACACTCCATTGAAGATGAGATTTTAGAATTTATTATGAGATAAAATGTTTCATTGAGGAGTTATCTGTCAGTGTATTGCTCTGAAACTCTAATGGGAAAGAATGATGACAATCTGGGTTAACCAGAACGTTTTTTTATTTATTTGTTTTTAATAAAAAAAATTATGTTTTCTGGCACCTCACTTGTAGTTGAGGTCCTACCAACTACAAGTGATGTCCTTGTAAACTCCCTGGTTGAACTGGTTTAGAACTCATTCACACAGGATCAGGGATTCCGGCAACTCGTAGCAGGGTTGTCTGGTGGTGGGTGGGTGAGGGGAGCTGCGGTGGGTTGCTGTTGGAGTGTCTATACCTGCTGAATGTAACCGCTGTGAAACAATCAGGAAATAACCTTTTCTATCTCTGATTAGCTTTATTGAGGCCGCCACTCTCTCTCTGTCTCTCTGTCTCTCTCTGTCTATCTCTCCCTCTCTCTCTCTCTCATCATCATCATCAGACACAAATCTAATTAAACCTCTTCATGTCATTATATTTTGTGACGTAAATTGTGAGCTAGACTCAGATTTAGAAGCTGGTACATGAAATAAACAAAGTGAGAACACACACAGGTAGATGATCAGAGTTTAGTCCATGAATCCACCTGGATAGTCTCTGCTTCAGAGACATATCAGGCTGTCTGTGGAGGTTTGACTGATCTGAGTGTCTGATTGGTTTGCAGAGTGTGATGCATGGGGCTCAGTTTTTCCCAAAGTTGGATCTGGCACGACTTTTCTCCCACACACCAGTGCGTTTTTTTGTGGCAATCCCTGCATTGGGGACTGCCGGTGCGGAAACACAAAACCCCCACTGAAATTAACTGAAAGACTTCTGTTTTTCCCACAGCACCTGATCCTGTCTAAATAAGCAGCTGTGCTTATTAACAGATAAAACAGCACACAGATCACTTTGATACCTGACATTAAAATATAAACTCAAACCAGATTATTATAAAGCCTATATGTACAATACTAATAGACTGTAGTATTAGTGTCTGATCAAATGTTGAGTTTAAAAAGATGTTAGAGGACCTGTGTGTAGGATTTAGTGGCATCTAGTGTCAGAAAAAAATGCAGGCCTTATCTAGAGACAATTGATTTGTCCATTCTGGGCTACTGTGGAAACAAGGCAGTACAACATGGAGGACAGCATAATACAAAATCATCTAGAAAGTCTGCACTGCTTGAAAAACCATTAAAAGCCATTATAGCCTACAGGGACCAGTAGAGATGGAATGAAATGTCCATGCAGGTGCAGGTCTCTAAATTGGAGGAGATAATGAATTTTGGTGGGTGGGATTTATGCGCACATGTGGATTTGGATGAACTTAGATTTGCAGATCAAGTTGTTTTGGAGTTAGTAAAAACAAGTGAAGTAATAACTCTAACCACAACAGGTGAGATGAGGCAAGGAGGGAGAGGGAGGTAGGAAATGAATTGTAATAATAGAATAGGCACCAGTTATATATACAAATAACCCCAGAATTCAAAATGCTTCTAAAAGTTCTAAAAGGTGAATAGACTGCACATCACTCTTTCTTCCAAAGTGTTTTACATTAAAGGGGACATTCACAATTAAGCAATTTGGGCTTCAGTATCTTTACAGAAGATACTTTGATATGCAGACAGGACAAACTGGGGATCGAGCCACTGTCATTCTAATCCAGCTGAACATCTCAAATAGCCAGGAGCATTTGTTATTCATTCTCTTTGGTAGAACCATTATGGATGTGATATATTTTCAGCCACTCAAGTGTGCTGTGTAGTCCTGTCAGTGTTGGAATGGACTGTGGTTCGCCAACTGACTCTTGAATAAAGTCAGGGATAGGACATTACAGAAATGTCAGTTATCATGAAAGGAGATGAATGGACATCATATTTTATCATGATTTGTGCTAATGTAACCTGGAACGTGAACAGTACATGTGGGGTCATCCTCAGGTTCTGGTTTTGTATTTTTGTTTCAGTGATGTGGAAATAGATAGATCCATTGGTTTATTAGGCTGAAAGCATCAATGTGTGAGGTTACCATAGATGGGGTTACCATTAGCCGGTCGCTGTTAGTGTTCATTATGTGGATGACATCCAAGACATGTCTTAGTTTACTGTGTTATGTATAACACTAGTAATGTTTATTTATATATAGCAGCCATCTCTCACCTCTGAGAGTTTTTGTATGCTATCTCGTGTATAATATACTACATACTAATTATGCATGCTTTATTTTAATACCATCATATACACTACTGTTCATAACTACTACTGGGGTCATTTAGAAGATTCTATGTTTTCCATGAAAACATACAAGATATTGGTTTGAATAGGACATATTGCAAAATGAATAGGAAATATAGCCATTGACAATGTTAGAAATAATGATTTTTAATTGCAACTAGAAAATTCCCGCGGAAATTTTGGAAGTGCCGAGTGGGCTGTTGCCGGGGTTCTGTAGTGAAAAAGCATATCTCAAATAGTAATATTTAACATGTTTATTTACACACATGACCAGCTAGCCACTAATTCTAGCATCAGCTGTAAATGTTAGCAAATGTCATGTCTTGAAAACAATGTGCAGAAGGTTTGTATAAGGTCAATATATTAGTAATGTCCTAAATGAGCTGAATCTAGTGATATATTTTTTATTTCTGTAGTAAATAACTTGTGGAAGGTGTGTGTGTGTGTGTGTGTGTGTGTGTGTGGTGTGTTTGTCTTGTCTGGTCTGTCTCTGTGCTTGTCTGTGTCAGCCAGTTTCTCTGTGTCTGTGTTACTGCCTGTGAGTTAGTGGCTTACTGTGAGTTACTGAATCTAGTGATATAATTTTTATTTCTGTAGTACAAAATTTGTGGAAGTTGTTAGGTGTGTGTGTGTGTGTGGTTGTTAGGTGCAACAACATGCTAATTGCAAACACTAGGCCGCCATTTTAGCATATAGTGGCAGTGAATATGAACTTGTCTAAGAGAGCAGAGCAGCATAGCAGCTAGCACATTAGCACTAGCCACTAACTGATTTTGAAGTTGTTGGGTGTGTGTGTGTGTGTGTGACAATAACCGCTAAGATGGCCGCCACCAGGCAGTTAGTGTAGCAGTTCGAATTTCAATGGAAGGCAGAAAGAGAGAGAAAATGCTGAGACCATGCCTCAAACAGGAAGGATATCTGTCCAAACCGTATTTCCAATCATTGAACCGACTTAAGTTTGGGCATCTAGAGACCTTCCTGGTCGTCTAGATATGCAGTTTGTGTGTAAAATGAAGAAATATGACCTATTAAATTATGATATGATTTCACACAGGCCTGTTAGTGGCTAATTGTTAGCCTGACAGTGCTAGCCGCTAGTCGCTAACGGGCTAGCACGCTAGCAGCTAACGGGCTAGCGCGCTAGCAGCTAACGTGCTAGCCGCTGACGCGCTAGCCGCTAAGCTGCTCTGCTGTCTCTCTCTATCATTTTACACAGTCAAATTAACTGACAATAACTTCTGATATATGTCGCATCATAGGCACAGCAACAGCAGATTTAAACACAAACAACACAGATTGACAGTCACCACAGAAAATGTCTTGCTTGAGTTGCCTGTGTTAATGTCTGTCAGTTAGTGGCTAGTGCTAATGCGCTAGATGCTCTGCTCCTCTGCTGTCTCTCTGTCATTTTACACAGATAAATTCAAATTAACTGACAATAACTGCTAAGATGGCCGCCACCGGGCAGTTAATGCAGGAGCAGAGAGAGAGAGAGAAAACGCTGAGACCATGCCTCGAACAGGAAAGATATCTGTCCAAACTGTATTTCAGAGAAGCAACTTAAGTTTGGGCATCTAGAGACCTTCCTGGTCGTCTAGATATGCAGTTTGTGTGTAAAATAAAGAAATATGACCTATTAAATTATGTTATGATTTCACACAGGCCTGTTAGTGGCTAACTGTTAGCCGCTAACGGGCAAAGACATTTCTGATGAAATCCGTGCCACTGTTGTTCATCATGTGGTGGTACATTAAGCTGTTTTACAGTTGCATCCATTGTTCGTACTTTCAGGAGGGAAAACAGGTAATTTGCCTCATTGTCATTATGTATTGTATCCCAGTACATGCACAGTAATGTTGTGGTACATATAGACTGAATAGCTACTGTATGCTGTGTACTTTTTACACAGTACACCATAGGTCAGTAATGGTAATTTTTGCAGGCCTGAGAGGCAGTCATCTATTGGAGGCAGGTGGCGATTGCTCACTGCTGAGCACGAGGCTGCCTTGGTAAATATGGTGACTGGCAATAATGCCATCACTGTGAGGAAGATTCAAACCCACATTATTGAAGACCAGGAATTATTTCAAGGGACTAACACCATAAGCCTTTCCACCACTGACTGAACCACATAAGGAAGCAATTTTACCGCATGCCTTTTGAGAGGAATTCCGATACGGTTAAGGAGCAACGATTCCAATATGGGCAGGTAATTGCACTGTACAGAAATGCTATACTATTCCAATACACATATATGTCCGTCCATCTTCTTCCGCTTATCCGAGGGCGGGTCGCGGGGGAAGCAGCTTCAGCAGGGAGACCCAGACTTCCCTCTCCCCAGCCACTTCGTCCAGCTCTCCCAGGGGGACCCCAAGGCATTCCCAGGCCAGCCGAGAGACATAGTCCCTCCAGCGTGTCCTGGGTCTTCCCCGGGTGCCTGGAACACCTCACCAGGGAGACGTCCAGGAGGCATCCTCACTAGATGCCCGAGCCACCTCAACTGGCTCCTCTCGATGCGGAGGAGCAGCGATTCTACTCCGAGCTCCCCGCGGATGGTAGAGCTTCTCACCCTATCTCTAAGGGAGAGCCCAGCCACTCCATGAAGGAAACTCATTTCGGCCGCTTGTATCCAGTCACTACCCAAAGCTCGTGACCATAGGTGAGGGTAGGAACGTAGATTTGCCGGTAAATTCGCCTGTCAATCTCCCGTTCCGTCCTTCCCTCACTCGTGAACAAGACCCCAAGATACTTGAACTCCTCCACTTGAGGCAGGATCTCAACCCCGACCTGGAGACTGCACTCCACCCTTTTCCGGCTGAGAACCATGGCCTCAGATTTAGAGGTGCTGATTCTCATCCCAGCCGCTTCACATTCGGCTGCGAACCGCTCCAGAGAGAGCTGAAGGTCACGCTCCGCTGAAGCCAACAGGACCAGGTCATCCGCAAAAAGCAGCGACCCAATCCTGAGGCCACCAAACCGTAGCCCCTCAACGCCCTGACTGCGCCTAGAAATTCTGTCCATAAAGGTTATGAACAGAATCGGTGACAAAGGGCAGCCCTGGCGGAGTCCAACTCTCACAGGAAACAAGTCCAACTTACTGCCGGCGATGCGGACCAAGCTCTGACACCGAGAGTACAGGGACCGGACAGCCCGTATTAACGGGTCCGGGACCCCATACTCCCGGAGCACCCCCCACAGGGTTTCCCGGGGGACACGTCGAATGCCTTCTCCAAGTCCACAAAGCACATGTAGACTGGTTGAGCAAACTCCCATGCACCCTCCAGGACCGTGCTAAGGGTATAGAGCTGGTCCACAGTTCCACGACCAGGACGAAAACCACACTGCTCCTCCTGAATCCGAGGTTCGACAATCTTGCGGACCCTCCTCTCCAGGACCCCCGAAAAGACCTTCCCAGGGAGGCTGAGAAGTGTGATCCCCCTATAGTTGGAACACATCCTCCGGTCCCCCTTTTTGAAGAGGGGAACCACCACCCCGGTCTGCCAGTCCAGAGGCACTGCCCCCGATGTCCACGCAATGTTGCAGAGACGTGTCAACCAAGACAGCCCCACAATATCCAGAGCTTTGAGGAACTCCGGGCGGATCTCATCCACCCCCGGGTCCCTGCCACTGAGGAGCTTTTTGACTATCTCGGCGACTTCAGCCCCAGAGATTGGCGAGCCCACCACAGGGTCCCCAGACTCTGCTTCCTCGGTGGAAGACATGCTGGTGGAATTGAGGAGGTCTTCGAAGTATTCCCTCCACCGACCCAGGACATCCCCAGTCGAGGTCAGCAGTACCCCGCCCCCACTGAACACAGTGTTAACAGTGCACTGCTTCCCCCGCCTGAGCCTCCGGATGGTGGTCCAGAACCTCCTCGAAGCCGTTCGAAAGTCCTTCTCCATGGCCTCACCAAACTCCTCCCACGCCCGAGTTTTTGCCTCTGCAACCGCAGAAGCTGTGTTCCGCTTGGCATGTCGATACCCGTCAGCTGCTTCAGGGGTCCCACAGGCCAAAAAGGTTCTGTAGGCCTCCTTCTTCAGCTTGACGACATCCCTCACCACCGGTGTCCACCAGCGGGTTCGGGGCTTGCCGCCGCGACAGGCACCGACCACCTTGCGGCCACAGCTCCGGTCGGCAGCCTCGACAATGGAGGCACGGAACAAGGTCCATTTGGACTCAATGTCCCCCACCTCCCCTGGGACGTGAGCGAAGCTGAGAGTGAGAGTTGAAGCTCTTTCTGACAGGGGATTCAGCCAGACGTTCCCAGCAAACCCGCACAGAACGTTTGGGTCTGCCAGGTCTGACCGCCGTCCTCCCCCACCATCGGAGCCAACTCACCACCAGGTGGTGATCAATTGACAGCTCCGCCCCTCTCTTCACCTGAGTGTCCAAAACACATGGCCGCAAATCCGCCGACACAATCACAAAGTCGATCATCGAGCTACGGCCGAGGGTGTCCTGGTGCCACGTGCACATATGGACACCCTTGTGTTTGAACATGGTGTTCGTTATGGACAATCCATGGCGAGCACAGAAGTCAACAACAAGAACAACAGAACACCACTCGGGTTCATGTCAGGGGGGGCGTTCCTCCCAATCACGCCACTCCAGGTCTCACTGTTGCTGCCCACGTGAGCATTGAAGTCCCCCAGGAGGACGAGGGAATCCCCAGAGGGAGCCCCCTCCAGCACCCCCTCTAAGGTCCCCAAAAAGGGTGGGTACTCTGAACTGCCGTTCGGTGCATAAGCACAGACAACAGTCAGGACCCGTCCCCCTACCCCGAAGGCGAAGGGAAGCTACCCTCTCATCCACTGGGGTGAACCCCAATGTACAGGCGCCTAGCCGGGGGGAAACAAGCATTCCCACCCCCGCTCTGCGCCTCTCACCAGGGGAAACTCCAGAGTGGTAGAGCGTCCAACCCCTCTTGAGGAAACTGGTTCCGGAGCCTAAACTGTGCGTCGAGGTGAGCCCGACTATATCTAGCCGGTACCTCTCAATCTCGCGCACCAGCTCAGGTTCCTTCCCCGCCAGAGAGGTGATGTTCCACGTCCCCAGAGCCAGCTTCTGCAGCCGGAGGTCAGACCGCCAGGGTCCCCGCCTCCGACTGCCGCCCAACTCTCTGCGCACCCGCTGCGATCTGCGATCCCTCCCACAGGTGGTGGCCCATGTCACCCTTTCGGGCTGTGCCCGGCCGGGCCCCACCAGGTGCTCGCTGGCGGTAACACATATATGTTTCAAGTAAAATTTGTGTTTTTTGATTCCTGTAGACCAGGGGTGTCCAAACTTTTTTCAATGAGGGCCACATACATAAACATATAGGAGGGGGTGGGCCACTTACGAGAAATTAAATATATAGCCTTAACTTTAGTGTATTAAAGTTAGAAATATCAATTAAAAGTGGTCAAATATGTTATATTGTTGAATATAATTAAAGACAACACTGCATTCATCACAGCTTTCCATAAATGGATCTTTATTGATTTATTCATAAAAAGCTTTGGTAGCTCATTCTCAGAACAGCAGCCTCAGATTTCTTCTTAGACATAAGATTTACAGTACAGAGAAAAAACAATAAAGGGGAAAATGGGACGGGTAAATTTCAAGCTTGTTCTTTAAGTTTTTAGGCTTAGTATCACACCTATTAAGGTTCGTTTGAATGCTTATCAACATAAACAGACTGAAATGGACTTAATAACAGAAGTGTATATAATTTTAGTAAATTATTCTGGTGCGTATCAGCTGCGCTGGGTATGTAAATCGGGCCATCCAGCTGCGGTGATGATCCGATGGTGCTCGTGCCAAAAATCCGAACAAATGTCACTTGATCAAGGAGCAAATCCGCATCAGATGACTTTGCGTGTGCAGTGTGTTCACTGTGCACAGCGGTGTGTACTCTGTGTGTTAACAAGAAAACCGCATTGATATTTGTCTTATGTGTACCTGCACATAAATGCTTATTAACACACTTGACTTACTTAACTTAACTTACTGGTTGAGATGCGAAGGACATCATGGAGATGGCTGTCGGTCATTTTGGTTCTCATTCTGCTTTTGTTCAATGTCAACAGAGAAAATGTTTGCTCACATATGTATGTTGAGCCAAATAGACTGATCATTCTTTTCGCGTGGCGTTTCATCAGAGGAAACTTTTCCTTTTCCAAGCTCCTGTTGAACTCGGGTAGTAGTCGAATAGTAGCGTCCCTGGTGTTACAATTAAAAAGTGCAATACACTCAGGCAAAAGTTGAAGTGGGGGCCATATTCTATTCTATTTAAAACATTTCTTGCGGGCCAATTAAAAATGAGCCGCAGGCCACAGTTGGCTGACCCACACAAATACATCTTTATTGATGAAGCAGGGTTCAATAAACAAAAAGGCACAAAAGGGGCTGCAATCATTGGAAACCCTGCAATCATCCAAGTTTCTGGTCAGAGGGGGGCCAACATCACCATGTGTGCAGCCATTAGCAACCGTGGCATCCTCCACCGCCATGCTGTACTCGGTCCATACAACACTGCACTACTCCTTCAGTTTCTAAATCAGCTGCACAATAACATTCTCCAACAAGAAGGGGAGCCAGGGCATCCAGCACAAGCCCAATATGTTGTCATTTGGGATAACGTGAGCTTCCATCGGGCTGCTCTGGTTCGCACCTGGTTCAATGACCACCCCAGGTTCAGGGTCCTTTTTCTGCCAGCATACACCCCTTATCTGAATAAAATAGAGGAATTTTTTCTCAGCATGGCAGTGGAGAGTCTGGTGGAGAGTTGATGAAATACTATGGTCTGACCCTGACCTGAGACAAGATCATGATGATATTGATGCCGATGCTGATGAACCTGTATATGTGCTCAATCCGGAAGTGCTTTGAATAAGCCCTATTATTGACATTTTGGTGGCAGTGTGTTGAATTAATCCCTCCTGTGTGTAACAAACACTAATGTAGTCTGTGTTTTGATAGCTTGTATGTATTGCCTGAGGGTAAAGACTGATTGGGACCCAGAAGTTAGATGTTTGGACTGTTGGGTGTGAGTTTTTAAAATTGTGTGTGAAGATTTGAAAAAATGGTGAGTTCCAGGAATTGTGTCAACGTAATCGATAAAAACTGTAATCAAAGAGTTTGCAGCATTTGCAGCAATTACAGCCTTGCAGACCTTTGTCATTCTACTTGTCAATTTGTGAAGGTAATCTGATGGAGATTTCCTCCCATGCTTCCTGAAGCACCTACCATAAATTGTATTGGCTTGATGGGCCCTTCTTACGTACCATACGGTCAAGCTGTTCGCA